>OV839569.1:25360399-26710827 GCA_929447395.1 Epistrophe grossulariae
TATGAATTTCTACTTGGTGCCAAAAACTTCCGTTTTATTTCAAATGATCGCAAATGCACATTTTAAGAGTGAAAAATTTTTTATTCCGCCAATATGTGTCCGCCAAAGTAAGGGACGTTCCAAAATTAAGGTTTGACCGATAAACGGTACGATTTACAGCAGTGAAAATTTTTAATTTTCACACCCTAAATTGGCTCAGTTCCAAAACGCACCAGGTGCGAATTTAATACAGAGTCATGAGAAAAGAAAAAGGTGAAAAGTCATGATTTTCTAAACGAATCCCAAATGTTAGCGATGCGCCTTAAGCAGCAAACGCATTCAATTTTCTTTGGATGCTTTCATTTGAAAATGAAACAAAAAAGAGTCTCGATCAAAGTAAGTTTATTTCGCTATTGTTATGCTTTTTTTTTGTAAATTAAGAATTGGTATTCACCATTATTACGATTGTCGTTTTACTAAAACAAACTAAAACAGTTCTTTCATTTTCAACTGCACAAAATGCGTTTCAAAATGTCAAACTCAGCAAAGCATCAGGGATGCGTCAGCAAAGCATCAGGGATGCGTCCCAGATGCAAATGAATAAAACAAAACTTTTTGTTTGACGTTTTGAAAATCAGCCATATTCCTTTCACTTTTTTGAAAAGAATGTCATCTTAAAGCATTTTCAAAATTTATATACATAAATTATATAAAGAAATTTAAATAAGTTGGTTCACACTTTGTTCTTTTAAACGTGCGTCGTCGCCCTTATCAACTTCTGCTTCACAATTAAATAATATACAATAAAATTACTGTCATCAGCTCCCTTACCTACTAATAATTCATTAATGCCGCAGTAATTCTATCATTAATCATTTTGAATTTCGATAACTTGACAGTTGGGTCGTGTTTTGGTTAAAGAAAAAGAGATGTCCAAAGGTAAGTTTAATATGAAGGTAGGTATATAAATCTGTTCCTCTACATTTCAAGCAATATCAGATTTTGTGGTGAAGTAAATATCATTTTGGTTTATTGTTAACAACATATGCAGATAAATTTGAATTTTAAATTTTTGGCAGAACTTATGAAGATTGAAGGGCTATTTTAGTTGAGTAGGATTTTGGTACAGTAGAATCTCAGAAAGATGAACGGTTCTAAAAGATGAACAGCTCGGAAAGATGCACGGAAAATGTTCACTTTTCAGTGTTCAAAAAGATGAACGGGTTAAAATTTTGTACTCGAAAAGATGAATACTTTATTCCCAACATAATTTTTTACTTCTTTTTTGCCTTTAGTTCCCCCTGAACAATACTTTTGTTTTAATTTGTTATGTAAATAATTTTTAATTTTTACTATTATCTTCTACCTCAAACATACGTTGGTGCTCGAAAAGATGAACAATTTGAAAAGATGAACGGGCCCTGTTTTATAACTCTTCATCTTTTCGAGATTCTACTGTATTTACATTTAGATTTATTGAATCTTTGAATCGTTTCGACACGATTTAAAATATGATATATCATTGTTTTGAAAAGTTTACATAAAACAACTTATCACACTATTCTTGTAAGACAACAATCAGCTATGAGTGTGGTTTAAGGGATTATGAAATGTTTAATGGCTGGGTATATAATTACTAAAATTAAGACATTTTGTATTCAAGTTGTTCAATAAAATCTACCAATTTTTTATTTATAGCTCTTATTGGTGAAGATATTTTAACACTATTTTGCCAAGAATATGATTGGGCTTTTTCCTTTTTTTAGAGACCCCAGTGGGTCCATTTTTTTGTTGATTTTGTTTTTATTTAAATTTTTTGTAATGTTTTATTTAATTTGACTAAAAGAAAACTTATTCTCTTTTCTTAAAATTATCAAAATTTAATGAAAAATTTTGATGAAGTTCGAGAACGGGAAATGCTGCCCAAACTTTTTCGCTTCTCACGCTCTTTTTGATTTGAATATTGCGATTTTTGAAAGTTATTGCATTTGGCTCGTATTAGCCAAATAGTAAAATTTGAAAAATTAAGTTCAGAGTGCAAAATCTGTTTTGTTTTTTTATCCAGATATTTCAATTTTACAGACCGTTAAACTAAGTTAATCATGCCGATTATGCGGAATACGCAAATCTGAAGTAGACCAAGAAAGACCTATTTGAAGATCATTTCCTCATGTCATGGAAAAAGCCGATTTCAATCGATATGAACTTTTTCCAGAAGTTGTCCAGTAAGTTAGGATAAAAATCGATATGTACTTCGATAATTTTAGGTATAATTTTAACATTAATCTGATTAAAAAAAAATTAGTCTGATTAAAAATTTTAAACAAATTAAATAATGAATGAATATTTAAATGCATTTTATTTTGACAAATAACAAATATTACATAATTCAATTTAAAAGTTCAAGTGACCTAAACTCCGACCGAACCCAACCCAAAAGATACATATTTTTTTAAGGTTGAAAAGTTCTAAATGAAGAGCCTTTTTACGTACGTAAAGGATTTAAGTTTTTAAGCAAAACTCACCTTTTTTTGCAAGTTTCATTCAACACTATAAAATCATTTTGATTGAAACATTAAATAAGAATTTTTTAAAAGTTTAGTGCACCACATATGGAAATGCTGTGTGTATATAAGGAGAGGTACAAAATTTATAAACCAAAACTTGTGGCAATTTTTCTTATAGGAAACGAAAAAAATCAAACAAAGAAAACAATGACATGAGTAGTCAATGTAATGAGGCTGTTCATTCCGTAATAGACGTTAGAACCCTAGGTGGTCAGTCACATAATTTCAAGTCGCTTTCGCCAAAGAAACATCATCTATCTATCTAACAATTATTATAACAAAAAATTATAACTTTTTTGTCGATTATTACTTAACAACAGAAGAACATCATCAGAAGAAGAAAAATTCTATTTCATGGAGCCATAGCATGGACATTGGACAATTGTCTCCTGTGGTGACGAGTGTATTTAACAATCTTTTCTTAACCTATGAAAGAGATTCCAATATGTAATATAACGATGATCATGAGTATAACATAGATTATTAAGAAGCTCATCAAGGCGCTATATCTTCCATGAAACATTTATAAACGACAAAAAAAAAACCTTCATTCACATTGTTCCTTTGATACATACTATAGGTATGTATAGGAGCATCGAGCATATACCTACATAAAAGTGAGGTGACATTACTTGCAACTAGATGGCCTGACTGTCATTGACGAAGATGGTCGTCTCTATTGATGATGTTCGGTTGTTCGGAATCAACAACCTCTTTTTGCAGCTTCTTCATTTGGATCCTCTTTTTTTCCTATATATACATATACATATAGCTGATGCTTTACCTACACACTATACCTATACATAAGCTATAGGCAATACCATCATCATCAGCTGAAGTGGAATGTGTCCTCCGTGTCTTGTCATCGTACATCGTTCAACGAAGACGTAACGTTGTCATTTCATTGAAGCTCCAATGTCACAACATTTTTATCTTTTAAACGGGAAAAACTTCATCTTTAATTACTGTCAAGAGCCACAAGTACTATGGGGTAGAGAGAGAGAAACAAAACACAGAGCGAGAAAGAGACAGGGACACACCATCTTAATTTTGTTTCTCTCTATATAGATTTACAAAAGATATGGGTTTGGTTAGATATACCTCAATCCACTGTTTGGCAATTGCAATATTCCTTTTGGTTGGTTTGATATGGCGAAAATTCATGGAATTGTGTGAAAATAATTACAACTGTTCTGTTCTGTGTTCCGTTTGCAATTCTTAATTGAAGTTCTAAAGGAAAGGAACTGTCTAAACAACTTTAAATGACATCACGACATGCACCCCATATTATGTGCTTGGTTTATCCCGATTTGGGAACAATTGACTCGCCTCTCTCTCTCTTTCTCTCTTAATACTACTCGATTCAAAATAAGGAATTTTCATGAATTTGCTTCTTCATATAAATTGCAATCGTGAAAGATTTTGAACTTTGGGAAAGTCAATGAGCTTGAGTAGTTTAATTAGAAAAGGGTGTCGGAGGTCCAACGATATAGTAAAGTAATCAGTTAAAAAGGGAGTTAGTTGGTCACTGTAAAATAAAAGTTGTAGTTATAGGTTTCAACTTATTTAAAGCGTAGAAAACTTAGTTCCAACACTTAGGCATACAACTTGGTCTGCGTTGTTTTACTTTGTTCTGCATTTGTGGTGCATATAATATAAAATTGAAATTTCAAAATTAAATAATAATGAAAACCGATTGTTTTGATCAATTGTATAGTAAAGGGTATGTCCCAAAATTAATGCAACATTTGAATTTGTTATTTGTGAAGTTAAGTGTTGACAATCCTAAAAAATTATAATTTGACAGCTAACCGTTTAGGGATTAGTATAAAAATGGAGCATTACACTTAATATTTAAAAAAAAAAAAAAATTTGGCGGCGACAGTTCGAAAAATTTCGCACAAGGTATGATCGAAATATATTGATTTAACTTCTTCAAGTGTGAAGAGAGTAACTTGAAAAATTCATGGGAACAGGATCAATTGTTAAAGGTTATTTGAAGTCAAAGGTCTATGCCAATAAGACCACAACTACCAGTTCATTTAAGGTGGAAATTCAACGCTGCATCAACCAAATTCAGCCATATTTATGCAAAATGGTCATGGAAAATTTCGAAAAAAGAGTGGTCTCGAGCAAAAGCGTGGGGCCCATTTTTCGCTGTACTATTCTATAAACCTAACCTTATGCTATGTACTTTTTGATTCAATACAAAATAACAATTTAAAAAAGAACTATTTAATTCAAATTGTGCATATATGTAGGTACATATTGGAACACCTTTCATTTTATTTAACACTATAGCTGGCCTGTTCTGGTTTCGAACGGGTAGAACAATCTCAGTTCAAAAATTGGATTGAATTGAAGTAAACAAATGTAAACAAACATACTTTCACAATTATTATAACATTAAGTAGGATTTATTTGCAAAGCAGTTTTAAATTATAAATGACAGAGTTTTGGCAGTGTTTTGACAGTTCTAACCAGGGTTGGCCGAATAAATTACACTACATTTTCTGCATCGTTAACTACGCGTATTTAATTGAATAAACTATACTAGCCTTTTTTAATACAAATTGTTAAGTTTGCTACAAACATAGTTAATCTAGAAGAAACTAGAATTTCAATAAAAAACTGAACTTCAGAGTGACAGCTGACAGATTATTTGACATTTGAAACTTCGTTCGCTACAAATCGTTTCACTAACTACATTTAAGAACGTTTAACTATATAAACTTTTCGTAACAAATGTAGCAAATGTAGTTTATTTAAAAAAAAAACTCAGTTCGGCCAACCCTGGTTCTAACACGTCTTGGCTACATAAATAGCAGACTTTGGAAGTCTTACAATAGAAGGGACATTTTTTATTATTTTTTATTTAAATTTTATAGATGTATAGCTATTATAGCCATAATTACGGATTTTTAGTTTTCGTGTAGAATTTTCATTCACTTTCGCTCCGTGTGGGTGAAAAGAGCTCCCGAAACAGACTGAACACATTGCTACAAAAGTCGATATTATTGAACTTTTTTGTTCGACTTTTCTAAAGTACGAAAAATATTTGTACGAATAAGGAGTGGGCCACGATTTCATAGATTTGGTAATTGTCAATAATATGGCAAAAGTAAATAGGCACTGAATATGGTAATCGGGCGGTTTCTTCATGAAAATATGTTTCCAGAAACTTAAAAATCACAGAAATAATATAGGTAGATAGGTATAGTATATATACCTATCTTTTTAGCTAAATTTTGAAACAAACCTACCACTAAAGTGCCTTAATAATAAAATAACAATTACTGTTTCTACCTCATTTCACCCTATAAATAGTTAAATTTTCAATCTAATTTTTCTTCAGTATTTTTACAAGAAAATTAATAAAATTGTTAAGTTAAGTTGACTAGCCAGAAATTGCCGATTAATTGCCGTAAATATGCGGTGAAAACAAAAAAGTTATTGCCACTCTATTGGTTTTCCGGGAAAAGGTAAAAAAGGGTTACCATAATTTCCATATAGGTAAAGTTAGCATGACTGTTTTTTAATTTTGGTAAAAAATTATTTCTGAATATGGCAGATGGTACAAATTAATTGCCGTTCACAAGCAGTGAAAAGAAAAAATTTGCCACTCTCTTGGTTTTCCCGGAAATGGTAAAATAGATTTGCCATAATTTCCATATAAAGTTAGCATGACAATTGACAACCCTTTTCAGGCGAACCAAGAGAGCAGCAAAGTTTTTGTTTTCACGGCATATTTACGGCAATTAATTTGCATCATCTGGCATATTCAAAAGATATTTTTGACCAAAAATAAAAAAGTGTCAACAACACTTCTTGGGAAAACCAAAAGAACGGGAATTTGTTTGATTTCACGGCATATTTACGGCAATTAATCGGCAATTTCTGGACTCGTCAAAATTAACTTTTTCATGCTAACTTTACACGGCTCTAAAAAGGAAACGTTTTTACCTTAATATCAATGCTTTTCAAAAAAAAAAAAAAAAATTAATATAAAGTTAACGAAAAATAAATTAATCTAAGGAGTCACATAAAATTACGAAGAAGATGCTTGAAACCAATTTTGTGAGTTCAAATAAGATGATATATTAACGAATAGAGTTAACAACAAGGATAAATTAAGATGGATTTTTGTTCACTTAATTCTGTAAAGTGATGATATTATTATTATTAAATATTACATCGGCAACAAGTATTTTCCTTATTTTATTTTTTTTTGTAATGAGATTTAACAGAATATTACAGTGTAGCTGTTGTTATATACATAGCTCATCAAGCCAAGCCTATAATATGAATTGCAACGGAAATGGAATATATAGAACAAAAAATATATATGAAGAAGAATCCATGTGTGCTGCATCAGCAACCGACGACGAGACTATATAATATCGGCGGGGGTTCGGTGCAAGAAATATACAATTTAGTACAGTGGCGCCTTACCTGTCGCGCTCCTGAGGCCATTTAAGGCTTGCGCAGCACATTCCGCTGGGGTTCTTTTTTTTTCTTTAGCTGGCGTCCATCATAGCCGCTTCAATTGCTATTGGTCAAAGACAAGGTAACACAACTTAACACAGCACCAGCAACGACTGAAATGACGACGGATGTCTTCTTCTGACTTTGAATTACTATTACGTACCTACTGAGTGCGAATTTTTAAATGTATATACGCAAGCGGCAGAATAAAGTCTTACTATACTATTCTTTAAGAGCTAATGATCGTCAAGCTGGCATACGTAATCAGTTTCATAAAAACATTAAGCAATGCAATGTTAAGTTATGTCATAGCGGGAGGGAATCTTCTATTATATAGAGGATTTAAGTAAAAGACATTTCAATATTATAGTTTCTATACCTGGCAATTAAATTAATGCCAATTGACACACCTTCTTCAATGTTTTGACATAATTGAAAGGGAATAAAGTGATTATATGTGACAGTATGATAGCCAATGGTATTTTAATATGAGACATAAAGATTTTATAGGATTTGGTTGTTGAATAAGTAAATTTTTAGTTTCAGAATTGCCAGGTTTTTTGAATTTTAATATTGTGAAAATCTTACTCTGGTATGGGGAGTTAACACACAAAAAACGACTTAAAAAACGAATGATAATGGAAGGTCTTCTGCTAGTATTCATTTCAAGCCGGGCTAGGCGTTTCATATTTTGTACTAAACATTTTTGTACTTAGAAGTATAATCATGACAATTTTTTCTTTTGAAAGATATGTTTAAGACATAGCTGTGACCTTTGTTAACTTGGTTCCAAAAAGTGTCCAATTTATTTTTACCTTTTTTGTAAAAGATGACCAATTATAAATGACAATTTTTAACCACGTATTAACTTTTTAGATCACCCGGAGTTAGATACCGAAAAAAAGATTAAGAGAATATAGGGGCCATATGAACGCTTCCCCCAAAAATCGATTTTTCAGATTTGATTGGTTTGATTTCGATTGCTCTCTATATTAACATTTTTGACCAATGACCACCCTTTAACTTTTGGCCACCCCTAAAGATATTTTTTTTATTTTTGAAAAAAAAAACTTCAATTACATAATTTTTTTAATTTTTCCTTTTTTATTTAAATTTTTGGCAGACGACCATTTAGAAGAACACAATTATCTTAAATGAACACTCTTTAGAATTATTCTTCCTTATCAAAAATATTTGTTTTTGAATTTAAAATAAAAGGTGGTACATAATATCAAATTTTCAAATAAAAAAAAAAAACATTTAAAAAATAATCGAAGTCTTTTTCTCCAAAATCGAAACACATATTTTTAGGTGAACTCAATAACGTTCAAATTATCTGAGTATTAATTAAATTAAAAAAATCAATTTTTGGGGGCCATCTTAAAAAAAATTTAAAAAAATGGTCACTTTTTTAGTGAGCCAAGTTAACACAGCCGTCAAACATGGCTACATTTGGGTGTAAAAATTATTCGAAGGTGTGGAAAAATGTCTAAAAATATACTATATCTTTATTTCAGTGCAATTCCAGTTCGGTTCTTGTGTGTTATTCTAAATTCAAAAGATGAAGAAAATTTTCAGAATTTTGACCATATCAACAGATCAGAGTTGAATCAATATATAGAAAAGACGCTATTTGGGGATGGTTTTAAACTTTTTTTTCGATTTTAATAAAATGCTGAATCACACTAAATTCCTCATATGCTGGTTCAAAGGGCCTCGGAAATATTAGAATTTAAATTTTATATATAAAATTAAAAGTAAAATATTGAAAAAATCAAAAACCGTTAAAAAGTTTTTTTCAACGTGAAATAGCTATAACCCCAGCCTAAAAAAACTTGGTGGTAGCTCACTCAAGTGTTGTTGTTCATTAAAACCTTCAATACGTGTTTTTTTTTTTTTTTTATATTTTTTTTTTGTAATTGCCAATTTAAAGTATATTTAAGGTAAAACCTTATTCCAAATAAATTAATAAAAAAAAATGTGTTCTTTTTAAAATGGGATTTTTTTTATTCAAAAATGTTTTAAACGATAAAGTCGCAAATATAAAAAAGGTACTTTGGCAGGTCCCTTAAATAAATAAAATAAATTTTTGTTTGTACCTTTCCCATAGAAATATCTTATCAAAATCGTCAGAGCCGTTTCCTTAATAAATAACGGCTGTATAGCAGTTACCGTTATTTTTGCAGCTAAAAAAAGGTTCAATTTCGCCTCTAAAAAATTTTAAGTTCAAAATTTGAAGAATATAGCTTCAGTGGGTTTAGGCTGTAGGTCAAAGTATAGTACACAGAAATACTTTTAAACAGACATACGGAATTGTGGGACCAACTTAATTCGTGTCCTTTATCATCGTAATGTAAATTTAATTTAAATTCCGAGGCCATACCAGGCAGGATTGTCAGATTGGGCTATTTATCGGAAGTTGGTTTATCTTTTTCTAAAATTGCCGACAAAAATTTCAGTATAACAACCCAATCATAATTTGGCTATAAATAGCCCAAATTTAATCTTGGGCGATATTTTTTTCGTACAAATAAATCATATAAATAAAACACTTTTCTCCCCCTAAACATACGCTTTCAACAATTTGGCACCACTTTTTGTTCACTGAATATCTAAATATATGTATCTGAATTTTTTTATTGGTATTTTCGGCTCCGATTTGGGCTACAAACAATTTAAATTGAGCTGTCGGACTAGTTCAAGACATGGAAACCCTGATCAAGGTATTTATAGTTATTTAAATCCTAAGTCAATATTTTTGTGTGGCAACCCTGAATGTTTTCAATAAGATTTAAAACAAATAATTCAAGTAAATTCATCCACATTTTATTAAAGATTTAAGCATTAAAAAAATCTTCATTCTACGTAAAAACTCAAATCTTGCAATTTTTACATTTTTAAAAATACCTGGCAACCCTGCTAATGATAAGTTTTCTTTGAATTTTATTCTTATTATTAAAACTTTATTTCATTGTATTTAATATTTATATTTCAAATAATCTCAAATTAATACTAAGGTTCTTTATACTCTATCTTAAAAATATAAGGACTCTGCCCGAAACCAGGTGCATATCTTTGGCAACTCTGGCCTAATGTAAAAATATAAGTACCTACAGAAAATAATTCTTTTCCAGTTCAACTGACCAAAAAAAAAATAATAGTTATAAAGTGTTTCTAACAAGTATTTCCTTATTAAATAGGGTTGCCACATATGTAAATTCAAACATTTTTAAAGCGGCAACTCTTTATTTTTGTTAACAGTTGATATACCATTTCATCTTTATTTTGGAGCTAGTATCAACGTTTAAGCCAATAGGTCATAGTCTGAAAATAGTGAGTTTAAAAGTAGGGTTGGCAACAACAAACCATTATTTTAGTTCTTTCATTCGTTACTTTTCAATAATTTTAGTCAAATATATAGTTTTGAAAAATATTTCTAACACGTAAAAAAATATGCTAAATAATGGTTTTAGATGTCATCAACCTAAATTTCGCAAAGCTTAACCCATGTGCAAAGTGATCTATATCTCAGTATTTTTAAAGTTCGATTAATGCTGGGAAACTGCCTCCTTCCACTTAGGCAGACCCGACGCGACGGCAAGATTTTCTGAGCTTTCTTTCAAACTATGTATATTTATATCCCTTTTTAACAATTTTAAAAACCATATTTCGTTTATCTTACCCGAAGTATATCTTCAAATAATTTAAATTACCTGCAAATAAACAGAAATAATATTATATATTAATATTTTGACTAAATTTAATACAAACGTTATTTATAGAATTTACAGAATGATATTCATCAATTTTACTGTATTTAAGAGTTTTTTGTATTGCAGTATTTTTAATAGTAAAATAACTTTTATTCGATTCAAAAGCTTTATCTCAACAAATTAATTTCCTTTTTTCACCTGATTTGCATACAGAATTATATTACTTCTTCCTTAAATTCTAAATGCATTCGTGTTAAATTTTAAAGTGCATCCAGACATCTTATCTACCCTAAGGCCCTCTCCTTCCAAATGTATACATAAAACAAATAAACAATTCATGTCCACCTTAAGGCCTCATTACAAGCTGGTATAAATTTTAAAACGATAAACCCTTTATCTATCTGTGTATATTAGCTTGAAGGGTCCAACTAAATTATGCCAATGAATCTGGTTTTATCTATTAATTTTAAACCAACACATTTTTCCAACAAATATATAATTTCGTCTTCAAAATTCAGTACATTTGTTTGTTTTTTTTTTTAATTTTTTTTATTTAAAGAAAATCACTAATTACTCACGGCCAATCACCCAATCACAAAAAAAAAAAAACAGAAAACGTTTATCGCGAGTGCAATTAAAACCCTTTTTTCCAATTAATCTCCTTGAAACCTTATCGCAAGGCTGTCAAATGTTTATCTGCGGCAATTCACCATTGGAGTACACACACACACATTGCTGTGCAGAGTCTAGCTCCCCAATCTGAATTCCCATTATCTGCAATTCAAATCCGCACAACCTTTCAGCACTAATTATTCCATTCAGGAGGACTCTCTTCCATATATTATATGGATGTGTTTGGGACTTGGGGCCTACATCAGATTGCCATGTCACACACTCCCATGCTCACTGCTCAGCTTACAGCTCATGCCCAATCTCAAGCCTAAAAGCGCATCTACACACAGTAATTAAAGGGATCCGCACAGTCCAGTGCACCATGAGTGTCCTGTTTTGTTACTTTGACCGCAAAACAAAAATAGATTCAAACCAAACAGAACGACCATCATCACTATCTCTCTCGTTTCGATATTGAAAATCAATTCCAGAAAAAAAAAATTTAAAAAAAAAACAAAAAAGCGAAAAGCGAAAAGAAAAATCCTCCAGAGTCTCCACAGACCTCTTCGAACATCAAGGATCATTCACCCAATCATGGGCTCTGCAGCATCACCAATTCATGAATAATAATCGAACATGGGCGATAATTAAGAAGGATTTCTCGCGCTCCTCTGATTGTTTTCTTTTTTTTGGTTTGGTTTCGATTTTCTTTGACCGAACGTCTGCTGTCCGCCCGTTCAAATGGGTCTTTGACTTTGTCCCGCTTCTCCTATATATGATTTCGGTTGAAAAATATAAGGACCGTTGATTGCTGATGGCAGCATTCTCCTATTCCGCCAACCACAACTCTGTCATTTACTATATTGCTGCTGTAGTTTTAGCTGGCTGCTGCTGCCACATGTGGCCAATCAACAAATCATGTTAAAAAGTTTTGTTAACAATTGTTCGTTGAAGCCCCTGAAGCTCGAGTCATACATAGATATATGTACAGAGTTACAGCTTAAGCCTATGCCCTTCTGTCTTTCACTTCGCCGATACGACAGTATCAATCCATTAGCAACATTCAAACCAAAAACCTAAACCACGACAAGACTAAATGAATCGGCCAGCTAAAATAATAACTCCAATGAAACATACAAAAAGAAAACAACAACAACCTTTCGAAATGGCAACTAGAGGAAGAGATTTTCCAAAAAAAAAAAACACATAGCAGCAATTAGTTAAAGGAAAAATGCTGAAATTTAAATATGCATACACCCTATGTTTGTTAGCTTATATATAACTGCAGTCAAAATACTAAAAAACATCAACAACAAAAATTCAAGGAGACGTAAGATTTCAAAAAGTCAAAAAGACAGCAAGAGTTAAAAATCTTTAATGAGACATCTCATAACTTTAGCTTCGTCAAAAATTTAACAGTTAAGTCCAAAATTGGTCCTCAGTAGTATATTGACAATGAAGTTGAGTAATTTTGCTCAATAATTTTGTTCAGAGATCTAATCTAATATCTTGTTTATTTTTCTGAACAGGCCTATAATGACTGCTTTAACTTATAAACAGTCAAAGAAATTCCAGCAGTTAATAAACTTACAGCTGTAAAAGAGTAGGCAAAATAAGTAGTTGACCGAATTGAATTGAGGAATACAATAAATTTTGACTGCTTTAAATTTTAAGAAATTAACTGCAGTCAATAAATAAGCTGTAAAAGATTATTAGCAGTCCAAAGCAGTCAATAAGATGAATGAATTCAATTTAATATTGAAATAAGTCCTTATTTGCTTAAGCTTTCAATCAGTTAAGAAAATTACTGCAGTCAAAAAAATTAAAGCTCATCAGAGACTCTAAGCAGTCAAGATGGCTTAAGCAGTCAGAAACCTTTTGGCAGTAAAGAGTCTTCGAGCTGTAAAAAAAACTTTACTCGACTACAAGCGGATTAAAACCCGCAATAAGTCAAAAGTCTTGAAGAAGTCAAAATATTACAAACTGTTAATAGCCTTCTTACAGTAGCACGAAATTTTTGTTCATGGAACTATTAAATATAAATTTGTTAAGGACTTGGATCCGAAAGACTTTTAGTCACAAAATAACAAAGAGTCAAAAGCTCAGTCAAGAATACAGCAATCGAGTCCACATTTTTTTTTCTCTGAACTCGACAGCGAAATGGAGCAATTTAGCTGATTAATTTGGTTTTGAGATTTTTGAGATCCCATTATTTTTAACTTGCCAATTGACTGCTTTATATCATCAATTGCAGTCAAGGAAATTATAGCAGTCAATAAAAGTAAAGCTGATTATAAGCAGTCCAGACTCCAGAGCAGTACAAAAAAAAGTTGAAAGAATTCAATAATTGAAGGCTACAATAAATCTTGAATCTTAAGCAGTCAAGCTAATTACTGCAGTCAGTATCCCTAAAGGTATTAAAGAAAAGAGGCTTTGAGTAGTCCAAAGACTAAGAATTCAAAATATTGGAATCTTTAAAAAAAAAACTAGCAGTCATGAAACTTTAAGGGCTTAATGAAGTATAAAGGCAGTAAACAGTCTTTAAGCTACAGCTTCAGCCCATAAGAATTCAATGACTCGACGGATTTACAAAACTCAAAGAAATCAAAAAAGTTCAGCAACAAACAAACAGCTAAGTCTTCAGCTCTACAAGCAGGCATTTGAAAATCTTACTTCGCATTTACATTTATTTAAAAAAAATTGTTTCGGAAATTTGCATAACTTTTGTTTTCTGTTGCGACGTGATTATTTTGCAATATTTCAACTATAGAAAATAATATAATCAAAACTTTCTGAATACAAATTGCAAAATGATAAAGAAATGTCCATGATGATCAAAAGTCGGTTTGCAAATTATATTTCGCAAATTTAAAAAATGTTTGCCTTTTTCGCAAAACATGCGAAACAATAATTTGTTTAAATACTAAATGAAAATTGCGAAATAAGAAGTGCGAAAATCGAAGTGCTAAACGAAGTGCCAAATGCGAAGTCCAAAATAAAGTCTGATATTTTGAATTTATCGCAATGCCAAATAAAAATTGCAAGATAAAAAGTGCGTCATTATTTTGCAATATTTCACCGAGAAAATAGTATAATCAAATCTATCTGAATACAATTTGATGAATGATAAAGAAATATCCATAATGATCAAAAGTCGGTTTGCAAATTATAACTCGCAAATTTTAAAAAAAAATGTTTGCCTTTTTCGCAAAACATGCGAAACAATAAAACCTAAAAAATAAAAATGCAAAAAAACATTTTTTTATTTGTCCAAATACCAAATAAAAATTGCGAAAACGAAGTGCGAAAATCGAAGTGCTAAATGCGAAGTGCAAAATGCGAGGTGTAAAATGCCAAGTGCGAAATATGATGTGTGAAATTTGAAGTGTGCGAAATTCAATATAATTTATCAAATAATAAAAAATAGGTATTTGTTTTTTTTTTCGCAAAACATGCGAAATAAGAAAGATCTAAATAATAAAATGCGAAAAAGCATATTTTGAATTTGTTGCAATGCCAAATAAAAATTTCGAACTAAGAAATGTTAAATTTGAAGTGCTATACCTACATGCGAAGTGCAAAATGCGAATTGCGAAGTGCTAAATACAATTTAATTCGTCAAATGAGAGAAAATATGAAAAATAACCGCCAATAAATTAAACGTAAGAAAAATATTATCAGTCATAAATGAATACAAAAAATCCTTTATGGAAAAAATATAAAATTGCGTAGTCGAAAATTTTAACGAATTTTCGTCATACAATCAGAAGAAGACTTCTCTTTACGAAATTAATGCATTTTTGTACGATCTTGGAGTGCTTTACAAGGTACTAATTTTTTTAAATTTTAAGGTTAGGTATATCCAAATTTATAACAAAAAACCATAAAAACATCACCCTATGTCAGAACCATCTTTTACTTTCGCTGGACCAGTACCTATATGTATATTCTGAAATGTGATTGCTCACTGAAGAAGACAGAAGATTGTTGCGGCTGTCATCGCTGACCACAAAGAGATAATAAGTGCCCCAATGGAGCATACCACCACCATCAGTCTGGCTTAGCAACAAGTTATATATTAAAGCCCTTATATCTTATGCTTTTCTAAACTAGCTGCTGTACTGTAGCGCATAACGCAATAGCAGCAAAGCATCAGCAGCGCCGCAGCACCGATCAGTGCGATGGCAAGAATGACGCGACGACTTGCGTTGAGTGAGATAGATCCAAGGGAATAATATGTTTTACTATGACGGCCGGCAGGTAGACAAACGGCCGACAAACGAAATGCCATCCAACATCTCAGCAGCAGATGGCGGCGGTGGCGGCGTGGAGCGGTGGCAGCAGCGGCAGCGGTCGTTCGGTCAGCGTCAGAGAGTCCCTTTCCTTGTCATGGTTATCATCATCAATTGTCCTGTGATGTTTAGCGCGCCAACAACATTGTATTAAATAAAAATCTCTTGAAATTTTTATGCTTTCAAGTTTTTCTTTTTTTTTTACTTTTTTTTTTCATTTAAACTATGCAGGTGCTGTTCTAGGAAGGGTTTACAAAGTATAGGAAACTTAATATCCTATCTCGTTTAGATACCTACATATGATATTGTTATTTATGGATCGGTGCAGAACTTAGATTTTGTTGTATGTCATAGATGGGGCACACGGAGCTGATAGTCTAATTAAATCGGATATTCTTCCATACTTGGTCAACTGAACACGTGGATTGCCATGATTCTTCTTGAGCTTTCTATAGCTTTGCCTAACTCTTTTAATCTGTACCTGCGTTCTATAACTCTCGCATCGATAAAATTGGTACAGCAACGGTGGAAAATGGAACAACACTCATATGATTTGTTTCAAATTTCATCTTTTCTCGACTGATTTTATCGATGCGACAGATAGAACGTATAGGCACAGAATGTTGAAAGAGTAGAGGTAAAGCATTTTTCGGCACAGATTTCTATCACTTTTATGTCATTTTATTTAAATATGGCGCAAAAGTTGTCACCGATTGCAAATGGCAGCAAATGTAAAGTCTACTTTGACATTCCGAGTTCTTTAATGGCGTTTTCGATTGGGCGCCTAGAAGCCAATTCAGAATTACCCAACAAAATGACAGTTCTTCTTCTCGATAGAAGAAAAAATGCTTCTGGATTTAAATCAGAATCGAAACCAGAAGCAATTACACTTCAGAATGGATTGGTATTTCTCTTCCGGATTATCAATCAAAAACGTCATAAGAGTAAAGTGACTTATGTCTTGTTGACGGGTATTTTGTACCTTTTTACTTCAAAAATGCCATTTGCAAAAGGTGATAACTTTTCCGCCATCTTGTATGTGCATTTAAACGACAATTGAAAAAGAAATAGAAGTTAATGCGAATTCAAGACTCCCATTTTTAAGGTCCTGGACCAATCTTAAAATCTAAGTTCGAACACTTATTCGAAATTCGAAATAAGTGAAAAAAAATCCGCAAGAACTGAACAATATTGCAATTTTTTATTTGAAATCTTACAAATTGAAACGTGGGTCAAGAAATTTCCTAAATATTCAATACGATTCTATATAAGCAGGAGACATAAAAGAATTGATCAAAATCGAAGAACTTTCTCCGAAAAAATCAGAATTAACCGCCTTTCCGCTACTGTATTCTTCGAATCCCTTTTATAAAATTGTTTCATTCAATTTATTAATAAAAGGTTTTCAATGTAACTCATTAATTTTATTTAACAATATTTAATGACTGACTTTTCGTCACCCAAACCCCAAACACACATCGAAATGATATTTATATGACTTCATACCATCACCACACCACACAATCAATGCACATTTCGTGCTGATTGCATATAATTACATACCATTATGGTCATATATGAGTGGTAATAATATTATGGTCCCGCCCAAGGCCGAATAACTGGCTGTCCCATGTCAGTGATCCCTTAAAAACAAAATATAGGTAGATACCTCTACAAAAATATATGTAAATATATCTCAATTTTTGATCAACGCCCGATCTTGATAGTCAAGTTTTGAGTTTCAACAGTTTCGAAGGTACCAATACCTTGGTATATTATTCCCTTTGCCCGCCTCCAATCGATGGCAATCAGCGATCTCTCATCGTTTCGCCTTCATCATCATCTTCAAGAGCCAGTAAAGTATTAAGACATATACGATAGTATATGCCCAAGTTGCAGAACAACAACAAAAACAAAAAAACAAATGAAGAAGGTTCATGACCAGTGAGTGCACGACTTTGGTCGTCCACATTTCGTCGTTGAAAAAACTGGGAATTGAAGCTCCTCCAACTCGCGCTGAACCCCCAACTCTATAACCCTCTCTCCTCCATATATATTGCATACATCTGTCCTGGAATATATAGTTTATACCTACACCATAATTCTGTCGAATATATTATGACAGTTGCACTACTTCAAGAACGCCCAGAGACCAGGGTTAGATCTTTTGGCCCATGCCACATGCGGATGCCTATACTAGATGGCTTCTTATCGTTCCATCTGTGGCTCACATATCATCTCTGGGTATAGGGTTGGGTATATTATAAGGTACTCTATACCCTGTATACTGTACATTGCTGGCTACTGTGGGCCGTGACAAAATGAATTGTGGTAATTGAAAAATCTTCGTTTCGGGAGATCGTTTGAGCTGGGCTTGGACTTTTCTACTTTTTTTTTTATAGCTTAGCTGATGCGCGCGGTATAAGAAGAAGTTTTTTTTTTTCTATGTATGAGCCTGGAAGAATTGTGCTACTGCATTGCGCTAAACGTGGCAGTGATGCAATTTGCACAGCATCAGCAATCGTTGGTCATGTGTGCTACCTGACTTTACTAGGAAAACACATTATCATGACAACAACAATGATTTGCAGGAGTTTTTTTGTTTTTTTTTTTATGCTCGTATGTAGGTATGTAAGTCTTGAATGCTGACTTTGCCACAGCGCAGATGACTTCCTTAGAATTTCAAGATGAGAATCTTGAGAGAGAATTGCACACGAAATGCTAGGAAGTTACAAAATGTACTACGTATACCTACTTACTTACTAGAACTTTTTTTTTATTTATTTATTTTTCTGTATGTTTTTATAGCATTTGCTAGAAATTTGAGAAAAGAGACTGGATATATATATTTTCTTCATAATTGATGGAGGAATTTCGAATGTTTCTCTTGGAGTTTTTTTTTTATTTTTTTTTTTTCAAAACAATACTTTTGCCAAGTGTCAGGTATAGTTTAAGGAGTCTCTTTAAAGAATTACTAGTTTTTTTTTTAGATGTAGTTCTTGAAATGGTTCCAGTTTTTTTTTCCCAAAGTAAGTGTTATTTTACATTGAAACTGCAATAAGGCCTCAGATTGCATTGATTTTCAAAAATAAGTTTGATTGATTTTTAGTGTTTAAAAATGAGTTGGTACAATTATGACCTCAACTTAAAAACTTATTTGAAGCCGTTCAAGTTCAACAGGGATTTTAAATTATTTTTGAAGTAAAACTTCTTTTGCGGCATGGGGGTAAAAAATTTTTCTATGGAGCTGTCAGTGACATGTCAAACACACAATTCCCGTCACGAATTACAAAATTCAGCGTCACGATTTTGCAACGGTTCTGAGTTTCAAATCGGGTGCTCTGAGTGGTAGGACTTGAAAAATACTTGCCCTGTTGTCGTGAAAGAAGTTTTACTTCTAGCGCGTGTACATAAGTACACACACGCACACTCTTTTTTTTTTTAATAAATCAACGAAATAAATTAATGGCTTAACTGCTCGTGGAGAACAATCAACTTACAACTTTTAACCAGTCTTGTGTGTTGTAATGTAATTGTAAGTTGGCAGAAATGGAGAGAGGATTTATTTTTCTTCCGATTGCGATCGGCTAAGATTAGGGGCAATTTTTTATGATAAGAATTAATACGCTTAAGAATTTGTCATTTCCTCCACAGATTTTTTTGGTCGAATAAGCTTGGATTCAATACCCAGACCTCCGACATGACAGTTCAAAACACCAACCATTACGCCACGAGGTACCGCTTTATTTTTATATCTTTGTATAAAAATAATTCAGCTGCAAACAAATTGGTAGGTAACTGATAAAGTGATAACTGATAACTGATTTTAGATAAATAACTCAAAATATCATTTCATGTGTTATGCATGTTCTTCACCAACCAACTCATAATTAAGTTTCTACTCATCATATTGGTGCATTATAAAATAGTGCTGGAGGTGAAAAATCAATCAAGAAAAAACACTGGAAGATTTTTTTTCTTATCAACTGGAAATGCATCGACTAGCTTTTTTGAAAGAAGGGTAATTTTTCTTTTTCTTATTTGTAACTCATTTGATACGAAAAAATATAAAATTGAGTGTTGTGCATTAATTTTTTACTTTTCTAGAAGCTTAAATAAGACGGTTATTACACGATGCATTATTGAACCATGACTCTTATCCATTTCGAAGCAGGTAGCGCGCAGCGAGAAATAAGTATTAGGTAAATTTCCACCATATTCTTCAATATTCAAAAGAGTCATTGTGTTTTAGCAGCCTAAGTTTTCCGAATGTTGTGCTATCCAAATGGTTCATGGAGTTGATTTTTTTGATCTGCAATTTGCAATTTTAACAAATTTCGCTGTGCGGTCTTCCTAAAAATGATACCTACAGAGGGTTAAGGGCAAATCAATATTGTCAAAAACATGACGAAACGATACTGAATTTTTGTAAATCTCGGAACGTTCAAATAAAAAGTAATTTTCATCTCGTGTCGTGTCATCTCATTAGCGTCCAGCCCTCTTAAATCAGAGACCCATCGTTACAATTCAAGAAGATTCGAGGGATAATCAAAGACATGGGATGTTCTGAATGAATTTTTGATTTTTTAACTCATAAAAATTGTGGCCAATAATTTCAATGGAAGAGGTTATAGCTCACACGATCCGCTTCGTTTAATTTTAGGCATGAGATGCTTTGCCAAACGACTTACTCCAAAAATAATGAACTTTCTTCAATATCGGTGTCATAAGCACTATGAGCAGTTTTTTTAAAACGTACTGGTTTGGACACACTTATTCTGTTTTCACATTATATAAATGGTTACGAGATACGAGTTTATGAAAAGACGTATTTTAAATGCAAACAACTCAAATTCAACAGTTAACAGAATTAATATAAAAAATTAACTCTAATCGAGTTCGAAATCGACAGACAAAATTAACCATTGTACCGCACGAATTTTTTTTGTGGATAAGTATTGCAGATGTATAATGAAATATGGTTTAAATAATTGAATCAACGATATTTTGAAAAAGAAATTAAGAAAAATTATCTTAAAAATTTAAGAATTTTTCTATGATTAAAAAATAATGAGTTACCTCCGGATTTGGTATAATTGGGCAATTTTCTTCATCAAAATTATGATTTTAAAAACATAAGAACACAACTATTATATAACTTGCTGCTTAAGCCCTTTTCAAACACAATAAAAAATATTAACCCATGCATGGCAGTTTTTTCCAAAATTCTGAGTTTAAAAATATAATGAATTAGTATATTTATAATCGGTTTGATTTAAAAACAGAATTGAAAAATTGATTTTTGGCTTTAAGAAAAGGTATAACATGACATTGTAAGTGTTGCACTTGATTTTGAATTATTTTGTTTAATATTTGAAGTCAATGTTGCCCCTCCCGCCTTATCTTGACTCAACCTACACGACCTATGTTTTTTCGCATCTTATGCAAAACACCCAGTATTCACCCAACTCACCCTAAAAGTAGCTAAGGCCCAGTTTCACAGTCGATTAAGTGTCACTTAAGTGCCAAATATGGAATACTAATGCAGAATAAGTGACACTGAAGTCTCTAATGTTGGCCACTTAAGTTCCACTTAGGTACTCCGAAAGTAAAACTGCGGCTAAAAAGCCAAAATGGTAAAATTAAGTGGCACTTACTTTATTAAGTGTGCTCTGTGAAATTGGCCCTAAATGTTTAAAATATTTGGGCCTAAAATGATCCTTGAAGTTCATCCTCTAAACATTAACGTTAAAAGCTAAGAGTTTTTTGTTTAGTGTTGATACCTAATTATACTTTTTTAACATATTTAGTGCAAATCCTCGAATAACCTGAAATTATTACTTTTCAAACACAAATGCATATATAGGTTTTTTAAAGTCATATACCATTTCTTTCTTTTTTATCCCATTTCATTCTTTATAATACCTATATGAGTGCGTGAAGTTAGCCCCCCTTTTTTGGAATTTGCTATTTTTGAAAGTTGTTCCAGGTTGTTCCCGATTTGTTCCGCATTGTTCCAAGTTTTTTTTGAAAAATATTCAAAAATGGGGGTTTTAGAGCCAAAAAACCGTTTTTGACCTAGCCCCCCTTTTTTCGAAAATCAAATTTTTGAAAGTTGTTCCAGATTGTTCTAGTTGTTCTGAACATTGTTCCAAGTTTTTGGACCCCTATGTTCAAAATTTCAAAAGTTATGGGCAAAATTCGAAAAAATTCTAGCCCCCCTTTTTTCGAAATTCTTAATTTTGAAATTTTTTTCGGGTTTCAAAAAGTGTTCTAAACATTGTTCCAAAAACTCAAAATTGTAGGACGTGTATTTTTAAAGATAAAACCTTCCGAATATTTTTTCAAAAATCCAAAAAACGGCTCCCTAATATTTTTTTTTTTTTTAATGCATTGAATTTTGAAATCTTATGATAAATGCATGTATTGAAAAAAAGTTCTGACCTTACATTCTTACTATCAGCTTAAAAACCAACTTTAAAAAAACATCTCCGATTTTTTTAACTTTTCAAAGGGACCCCTGTCCCCCCTTTTCCAAAAATCCAAAATCTAAAATTTGTTCCAAGTGCAGAATCCCTCAAATCCAATTGTTCCAAAGAATCATCAAAAAATATTGAAAACTGAAGATTTTAAGCCCAAAAAACACTTTAAATGAAAATATCTTATTATCCTTGCTCTGGCCCCCCTTTTTAGAAATCCAAAATTCAAAAATTTGTTCCAGGTTGTTCTAGGGCTCTTCTAAATTGTTCCAGACTTTCGTTTCTTAAAATTGATTTTTAGTATGAAAAATTTAAAAAAAATGCTCCCCTGCCCCCCCCTTTTCCAAAAATCCAAAATCGAAAATTTGTTCCAAGTGCAGAATCCCTCAAATCCAATTGTTCCAAAGAATCATCAAAAAATATTGAAAACTGAAGATTTTAAGCCCAAAAAACACTTTAAATGAAAATATCTTATTATCCTTGCTCTGGCCCCCCTTTTTAGAAATCCAAAATTCAAAAATTTGTTCCAGGTTGTTCTAGGGCTCTTCTAAATTGTTCCAGACTTTCGTTTCTTAAAATTGATTTTTAGTATGAAAAATTTAAAAAAAATGCTCCCCTGCCCCCCCCTTTTCCAAAAATCCAAAATCGAAAATTTGTTCCAAGTGCAGAATCCCTCAAATCCAATTGTTCCAAAGAATCATCAAAAAATATTGAAAACTGAAGATTTTAAGCCCAAAAAACACTTTAAATGAAAATATCTTATTATCCTTGCTCTGGCCCCCCTTTTAAGAAATCCAAAATTCAAAAATTTGTTCCAGGTTGTTCTAGGGCTCTTCTAAATTGTTCCAGACTTTCGTTTCTTAAAATTAATTTTTAGTATGAAAAATTTCATTAAAATGCATTCGTTTAAAATTCATTTTATTTCATTAAAATGTATTCGTTTAAAATGCATTTTATTGAAATAAAATGTATTTTAAACGAATGCATTTTAATGAAATTTTTCATACTAAAAATCAATTTTAAGAAACGAAAGTCTGGAACAATTTAGAAGAGCCCTAGAACAACCTGGAACAAATTTTTGAATTTTGGATTTCTAAAAAGGGGGGCCAGAGCAAGGATAATAAGATATTTTCATTTAAAGTGTTTTTTGGGCTTAAAATCTTCAGTTTTCAATATTTTTTGATGATTCTTTGGAACAATTGGATTTGAGGGATTCTGCACTTGGAACAAATTTTAGATTTTGGATTTTTGGAAAAGGGGGGACAGGGGTCCCTTTGAAAAGTTAAAAAAATCGGAGATGTTTTTTTAAAGTTGGTTTTTAAGCTGATAGTAAGAATGTAAGGTCAGAACTTTTTTTCAATACATGCATTTATCATAAGATTTCAAAATTCAATGCATTAAAAAAAAAAAAAAATATTAGGGAGCCGTTTTTTGGATTTTTGAAAAAATATTCGGAAGGTTTTATCTTTAAAAATACACGTCCTACAATTTTGAGTTTTTGGAACAATGTTTAGAACACTTTTTGAAACCCGAAAAAAATTTCAAAATTAAGAATTTCGAAAAAAGGGGGGCTAGAATTTTTTCGAATTTTGCCCATAACTTTTGAAATTTTGAACATAGGGGTCCAAAAACTTGGAACAATGTTCAGAACAACTAGAACAATCTGGAACAACTGTCAAAAATTTGATTTTCGAAAAAAGGGGGGCTAGGTCAAAAACGGTTTTTTGGCTCTAAAACCCCCATTTTTGAATATTTTTCAAAAAAAACTTGGAACAATGCGGAACAAATCGGGAACAACCTGGAACAACTTTCAAAAATAGCAAATTCCAAAAAAGGGGGGCTAACTTCACGCACTCTACCTATATAACTAAATTAAAAAAAAAATTCTGCACGTTTTTTCTGTTTTTCTCAGTTTAATGCTATAAAAAACAAAACTTTAAAAATATCCTCGAAGTCCATCCTCTAAATTTAACCTTTCAAACATAAAAAGATTATTTAAAACTTGGCGTTATTTTTTGTTTTAACCCATTTCACCATTTAAATACAATTTCAAAAATATTTTAAACTTTGAAAACACTTAAAAGAATTTTCAAAATCGAATGCAATTTCACGTTTTTTTTAACCTTTTTTACAATATTAATAGTTACATTTTGTGCACCATTTAAACATTTTTTTCCTCAATATTTTAGAATCAAAACTGAGAAATCCTTTCCTGAGATATCTGAGATATAAGTATACCTATTACCTAACGTGTTTTTCTTTTAAAATCAGCAGATGGCTCTGTTTTCTTTTGCAAAATCACATTCAGTATCTGAATCCTGAAGCTTATTAAATATTAATAAAAGACTTATATTGAAGGGACTTATTTTATTCTTACTAAGCTGCACCAATGTCATATTGTTGATTGATTTGAAACTGAAGTGTCTTAAAAGTGTCGACTCTTATCATTCCATTTAGGAAATTCCATTAAACTTTTAAGTTACATATGTATGTGCATATATAAAATTTAATCAGGCTCAGCAACTTCAGACATTCATAAATAAACTAAACTAAACTAAACCACTTTACCTTGTTCTTCGCATCATAGCCATGACTTTTTTTTAAATCTCGAGTGAATTTTTTTTGTAATGCAAAATATGCCGGGTGCCGGTAACATTGAACCTTCATTATGATCAATGAATAGTAAACGAGTCGATCATCTTCAAAAGATCCGTCAATATATTTTTAAATAATTTTTCAACTTAAAAAAAATTAAATTTGAGTCGGTATTGTAACTAAAGTCAAAAGGTGTGGCAGTGGCTAAGTCTTCAATAACAAAAGATCTCCACTCCATTCGAACGCAATTACACTTACTTAATATATTTTTCGAAAATCAACTTGATTGACATTGAAGCGCTGTGGGATTTCCAAGAATAAAATCCTTGCTGGAATTAAATTTATTGTTGTGGGTTTTTTGTTGACATTTTATAGACACATTGTAATTTTCTCAAAAAAAAAAAAAAAAAAACAAAACTCGTTAAAAAATAATTCAACAAAAAGTTGATATCTGTGATGTGAATATTAAATCAAATCTAAATTAAAATGGTCAACAACAACAAAATCAAAAAATTTAAAGAAGGCGTCATTGAGTCTGAGGTGGTCATTGGGTTTGATTGGATAGTTTTATATTAATTTATTATTACTTCTACACCTACATTATGTATAGATAAATTGTGGTTGTTTTTATTTGCAATTTATCATTCCAACACATGAGTTCCCAGATAGTAAATCATTGGATATTTTGTATATTTTATGGATGGCTTTTGAACACAGAAACAAATCCTCCAATTTATTTTTAATGCAAACCGCAGTTACTAATTAAAAATAAATATCTCTCGCCTCACAACTCAAAGCAGAATAAATATAATTAATTATATAGTTACGAATACATATTTTTTTTTGTTTTTTTTTTTTTGCAATTAATTTTGTTTGAAAGAATTAAATTTCAATAAATTAAGTTGGGAGTTGCTAAATGCTAGTTGATTAAATTTTAATTAGGAATTCATTTCTTGGTTTGTTTAGAGCAAGCAATTAACTTAATTAAATTTTGATGCAGTGGCTTTTATTAAAATTAGTTTTGAAATTTATTTCTATACTGATGTATTCTGATATCTAAAATAGCAACGTAATTTTAATGTTTTTGTTGGCACTAGTCGGCATATTATATAGTTTATCGTAATAATAATATTGTGCATTTCATAATGTGGAAACAGTTATCACGATGATTAATTATTATTTGTGTATGGTTATGGCTACAGCAATCTTTAATGTTTGTTATTTTGTTTTTTTTTTTTCAAAATGTTCACCTTTATAGCAATATAGCTAACAACTTTATTTAATATGTAGTAAATATTTGCACATTGATTTAAATAAAATCTGTTTGATTTGCAATTAGCTTGAGAGCAATTTTGTGTCTGAATTTTTGTGGGGGAAGAACCGTTAAGATAAGACAGGCGAAAATTGAAAATATTTCAAAAAATGTTTTTAATCAGATAAGAGAATAGAAACATCCGCAAATAGTACAGTTTAAACACGACATATAAATACAAAAAAATCCCACACTATTCCAAGGCCGTTTAGCAACACGTTATATTGACCTGCGAGGGAGGGGCAAAACTCACAGAATTCCTCAGTTTTGCTGTCAAAATACTGAGGAAAAAAAAATGTTTGAATCGCTGGGTTAAAATTTAACTATTTATATGGTAAAATGGGGTAAAACAAAAATTTTCAGTTTATTTTCAAAAATTCTTTCATGTGTTTGAAAAGTTTTAGTTAGAGATGGCTTTATGGCTTAATAATATTTTTTTTTTTACTTTAGCCATTTATAGGGTGAAATTGGGTAAAACAAAAATATACCATCTGATTTAAAACAGCCTGGGGTAAAACAAAAAACATGGTATGCAACTCAAAAAAATAAACTTTGTTGTTTTTAAAAGATTATAAGGGGATATATTTCAGGGATCTTTTTAGAGCTAGATATTTCTCAAAATTTCCGAAAAAATCCGAAAAACTGATATCCGATTTTATAAACTCTTTCAGTCGTATTTATTAAATTTTTGTCTACTTAGACACTGTCTAACTATTTTCAAATTGGTGCAAATATGCTTTATTTAATAAAAATAAATATCATATTATTCACGGTTAGGATAATCTTCTCTTGTGTCTTAGTAAGGCAGCTATAAAACAATAATAAACAAGGTTTTTAAACACATTTTCCAAAGTTGGACAGTTGTCCAAAATTAGACAACTTTTATAAATAAGACCATTTGTGGTTAAAAGGTAACTTTTATAGGTTGGACTTGAAGGACCATTTTGGGGCAAGATTTTTTTTTTAAAACTTTGCTATTTACATAAAGCTTGAGTTGGCGTGAAATTGTGTCAATTTTTGCAGCAGTGGCTTTAGTTTCATTCGGGAGCTCTCTCCACTCACAAAGATAAAATTGGGAGCTTTCTTTACTCACGACAACAAAAGTGAACGAAAACTATACGAGGAAAAGTATAGGTGCGGATCATATGGATAATGAACAACTGACCAACCCAGACTTTACAAGACAATTTTACATATACAATACCACGATTCATGTTCAAGCGTATCATAGGTTATAATCACAAAAATTGCCCTTTCCTGTCAATAAAATGCAGGTATCCAAATCCATAAAGTCTGAAGCTTCAAATTCTCAGTATTTGAGTGTTAGGGGCCAGTTATAGCTTTCATTGAAACTCATCATTAAAAATTTTAATTTTATGTTTTGAGGAACTTAAAAAGCAAAATCCAGTGATTATTTTGATGACAATATAAAGCTAATTAACTTATAATTATTAATTTTTGCCAAAAAAAAATTTTCATTTTGGTCCAAGTTAACACAAGAAATGAATTTATTTATTTCAGTGATTGAACTACCCTACCATTGATCATTGAAATCTTAGAAGACATATGTTAAAGGTTGGGCTAAAATTAAATATTTTGTTTACTAGAAATAATACTTGAGTCATCAGCTTTTTATTGGCATCAAAATATTCACTAATTTTTCTTTCAAAGTGTCTCAAAATAAGAAATTGAATTTTTCAGTGACGAGTTTCAATGAAAGTTGTAACTCCCTCCTTAAAAAAAAGTCAAAGTCCTACCAAAATAATTTTGTTTCCTTGATTTTTTTTTTTTTTAATTACATACCTTCTTTGATATATTTCGAAACATGCACATTGTAAATTTTTAACAAACTCGGTGGAGCCATTGAAAACCTCTACCTGTGTGAATTATTCAAAATTAGGGCAACTTTGTAGAAAAAAAATTTAAAACCCTATTTCTGTGATTCGAATTTTGTTTTGCAATAATCTGAAACTCACATTTCATACAATTATTTTGGTCATTATAGGTACGAAATTACATCAAAATCGTTAGAGCTAATTTCGAGATTAGAGACATTAAATGGTTTGTACCAAATTTGAAGCAAATCGATGCTCTTTCTTAATAACAGGGCTAGAACGAACGCACAAACGAATTTTTTCTACACCAATACTTGCCCTATATACAGGGTGTCCCGAAATCATCGCCTTAGAAGAAAACCATAAGTTCCTGAGGTCATTTCAAGTTGCAAAACTTAAGTAGTAATTTTTTCGTTTTCGCTTTCGACTTATAACGGTTTTTATGATTTTTATTCCTTTTTCCTTTGACTGGCTTTAACTTTGCCAAATTATAACAAGTAAGAATCAGTCAAAGCAAAATACAATAAAAATCATAAAAACCGTTATAAATCGAAAACGAGAAAATTACCTCTTAAGTTTTTCGACTTGAAATGGCCTCAGGAAAACATGGTTTTCATATAAGACGGTGATTTGGGGACACCCTGTAGATCCAGTAAAAATTGAAAATTTGTGGCTGACTGCGTGAACGGCGCCCTTTATTGCGCCATGATAACGGACTACATTTCCTGCCTGTAATTTAATACCTATCGTGATCTCGACGTCCAATAAGATGACGCTACTTAGCACGCATCCCGTGAAACCATTGCTTTATTCCAAGAATAATTCGGTGAACATTTGATTTCTTGCTTTGGACCGATGAATTTTCCTCCTAGATCATGTGATTCCTATACTTTTAAGCTTTTCTCTTTGGGATTACTTTAAGTTCAAAATCTACATGATTACATTCATAATGCCGGCTACGATTGCGGAATTGAAAGTCAACATTACTCGCTTAATTGGCCAAATATAACTCGAACAACTAGGAAGCTCCATTGAAAATGGGAACTTTGGAATAAACTATGTTAGCCGCAGTTACGCGTCATGATTTTAAATATTTCTTTTAAAATGAAGAATTCTTTAAAATCTTTTAATGGTGTAGATATTTAAACAACTCATTAATATTTAACAACTTTCTGTGTAAACATTTCTATTCTTCAACATAAATATGGGCGTGTTAATGATATATGTAGGTTCCCAAAAAGACTTCAATTCATGTCATGGGCAGTCTCATAAAACATATAACTTATTACCTATACTTTTCAACCACTGTGGTGACACTAGATATATATTTAATAATATCTCAGGTTGCATCCCACACTCGAATAAAAATAAGTTGCACCAAAGAATAAGTCGAATGTCATACCTATTTATATAAAACGTTTTCGTTTCATGATTATAATAAAACTTAAACAAAATTTTAATTGCATTGTCACACTGATGCTGATAACAAAAAAAAAATAAAAAATAAATTAACTCCACCCAAGGCTCTCTTTGTATTTTTCTGCCCACAATTACCACAAATTGTGTCCGTCAAGGAAAATTCAAAAAAAAAAAAAACAAACAAAAATAAAATACAATACTTTTTGCCCACTTTGTTCCCAAATGGTAGAAACTGACAGCTGGTCTGCATATATGAATATAGCATGTGAAATGGCTTCCATTAACTTTGCATCAAGCTTAAACTTGCTCCGGCTTTGCTCTACGATGACGACGACTACGACGCAATTGTGGTTTATCTTTCTGTCTATATAGAACTTGTCGAAACCACGCTATACCCAGAGTTCTATACTGCAGTATACGCAGGCAATGTGAGAGCATCACACAGATGTTCTCACAGAAGAAATAAAAACAAATTGCAACCAAATATTATTTTACTGTTCACACTTTTTGGGCGAATGGACACAATGTTGCGCGTGTTAATGACCAAAGAGGCAGACAAATTTGCTCTGAATAAAAACCGCAGCATTGCATCACGTCATCATCAGACATCAGCAGCGCATAATATAGGAACAGGAGTAGCAGCCTGCTATAGATATAGGGGGGGCATCAAACAGAAGGACGGATGGACGGATGGACGGACGGGATGGACTCTTCGGACAGTGAGAAAAATGTTCGATGGTCACTAAAAAATTGACTTCTTTTATACAACACCTGCAACCTCTCCCCACCTCACCCAAAACAGTATACATAACATCAGCTATTATACCTTCTTCTGATTGAACCATGAGCGTGACCATAAGCTGCCCAGTTTTCGACTTCAGCGGCGACGCGTCGGGACGTGTTGGACGTCTCGAATGCGATTTTCATTTCAATGTGCCCTGTCAAGAAATTCCGTTTCCTCCACCACCACCCATCACTACATCGGTTCCCATTTCTATCTAGGAATTGGTTTCTGTTTTACACCTTTTAATGTGTGATTAGATTCACGGTAAAATATTTTCCACTTAAACAAAAAAAAAATAAATAACAACCTCGTAATGCGTCGCAGGAACTTGTTTCAATGATCCGTTGGTGGAACCATATATTAAGTGAATTGAAATTTTTGACTCTTGAGTCTAGAACACTGTTTGAGTGAAAATGAAAAGTTCATACAAAATCATCAACGTGAAATATTTTACTGTCCATTTCACAGCTAAAGCTTATTAGAGATTGTCGAATGTAAATATTTTCTACACTGCGTCATCTTTTTTCTAAACCAACAAATTTAAAATATGACCATTAAAAGATTGTGGAATCCATTGCTTTTTCATTTCACGAGAGGTGAATTTAAGGATTAATGACTAATATCTATTGTCTATGCGAGAAAATGTCAAAACTTTCAAATTTAATCATAATTTCAATCCAATTCAAACGCCCTTTTAGTATTGACAGGTGGAAAGGGGAAATAAATCTTCAAAAAACAAGTCAGTGAGAAATTGGCAGATTTAGGTTCCACAGCTCATATAAACTTCAAAGTAAAGTCTCTTAATTGTTAATAAATAACGTCACATCTTGCAGTACTCGAAAGATGAAATATTCAAAATATATGCCTTGAAAACACACTGTGGAACGCATTCAATTTTTAATTCTTTGCAGAACTGTGAAGATAGTGACTCATGGAAAAACAAGGAATATGTAGTCATGAAAAAGCTAAAATCGATATTAATGTTTACGTAAAACGATGGGAATTCAAAATAAAAGTGATACGTTTCTAGAATAAATTTGGTGTGGAAAGTGTAAATTTACAATCCACAGCTCCAATTTTAAGAAAAAAAATCTGACTGCCTGATTTTTATTTTTTTAATGCAATTTCGGTCTAATTCTTCTTTTTTTTATAAAAATTGGAACGTGAAATTGAACAAATAGATTATTACACAGATTGTGGAACGTATTTATTTCATGATAGGTATAATTGATACTTTTGTTGTAGGTTTCCAACAAACTTCTCCTCTATCCACCTCTCAAAAAATAATACGTTCCATATACGGGTATATACCTCTTTAAGAAATAAAAATGAATATGTTCCACAGTTTTTCATTCCACACCAAGCTAACATAAGTTGAAAAATTTAAATAAAATTTAAAATATTAGAAAATTACTATTTAAACAATTTTGTTTTAAAATACAATCTGCTATATGTAAACTTTTCTTAATGAGATTCTTAATCAGCCAGCGTTTTTCCATAGTTAGCAATTTTATTTTTACAAATTCATAACTTACCTTTAAATTTCTAGATCTCAAGTTTAAAACAAATAGTGTGCAAAAATAAATAAACCATTTCGAGTTTGGAATCAAATTTAATGTTTTCGCAACAATGTTGCATTTATTTTATCTCGATATTCTACCTATATACACTACAGCAAAGCATATTCTTTTAGACTAGGAAATGCTGGTTATAGAAGATGCAATTTTGTATTGTGAATGAGGAAAATCAGCAGGTTCTTCGCTTCTGCTTCGACGAGGGCAAAAATATTTTAAATTCATTGGAAACGTTCGAATATATAGGTAGGTAAAAGCATTGTATGTATAAGTTTATGGGGTTTCATGGTTGAATGCTACATAGTAATGGAGTCTTATTAATGATATTGATATAGTATGTTATGAAAGTTCAAGTTCCGTCATTATAGGATATAAGTTTCCAAGTTTTTATGTCATTTAGTATTTTTTAACAAAAACTTTATTGTAATATACAACTGAAATTTAATAAGAATTATAAATACAACGGAAACTGAACTCAAGTCAAATGAAATATAAATAAGTTCCACAAATTTTCACACAAAATAATTTTAAACTCAAAGAGTATGCAGAATATTGGAAAAAGATGAGGATTGAAGATGAATGAAAAAGTCGAACATTATAGACAAAATGTTTGCTAATCACGATCAAAGTTGTGGAACGTAAGAATCCCGGTTAAATTCTGAAATACATATTTAAAGAGATATTTTGTTTCACCAGATCAAAAAATAGCTCTATAAATACTAGGCCTTAATAAATTCACATTTTGAGGGATAAATACAAAATTCACGTGAAATTTTCAAATTTACGTTCCACAATAATATTATAATAATATTTGACAAATGAAAAGTATTTCTAAATTTTTTCCCTTATAGAAATAAATTTCAAAATAAATATTGCATGAAAAGATTGTGGAAGATGAAAGTTAAGAAATACCTAGACCTAAAGCCTTCGGGAATTTTTATAGTGAAACGGAATTTCAATACTCTCTTGAAGAGGAAATTTCATAAAATTAAAAACTATCTCGCTTCACAATTATTTTTATGTCACATATCAAACAATTTCACACAGCGAACTACCATAATGAAAAAAAGCAAAATAAGTGTGGATAAAATTTAAAAAATTAAACTAAAGTTGCCTATTTAATTTTAATTAGTTCAAACGATTTTGAAAGATTTTTATATTTGAAGCGAAAACGATGAACATTTATAAGACATTGGCGTTAGAGTTTAAAAATTTAATTCCAAAAGCGTTTACTTTATAAGAATAATTAATATTAGTGATGCCAAAATTTTCCCTAAAGTTTTCTTTACAACATATTATCGTTTCTATAATTAACGAAATTGGGTAGCTGTGTTTATTTTGTAAAACAAATTTGGTGAACTTATTAATTTTTCATAACACTTGAAGTGTAAAACAGGTTTAATTAAATGGGGAACTTGTAGAATTCCTAAACCCAAAATATCGGATAACCAAAATACAGAACACCCAAAATCCCAAAATCCAAAAATTTACAAAATCCCAAACACCCATTATCCCAAAAATTCAAAATCCATAAAGTCCAGAAACTAGAAAACCAAATATACAGAAGTTGCGCAAATTTTATAAACATTTTTGGGACATGCATCTTTGAAAAAAATGTCCACAATAATGGGTTTTCAGGATTCAGCGCTTTCGGGATTTTAGGTTTTTATTAATTTAGGTTACGGGATTTTTTTTGTTCGGATTTAGGGTTTTCTAGTTTTTGGAATGCCCAACATTTTGGTTGTTTTTGAATTTTGGTTTTTCGATTCTGACAACAAAACCAAATTAAATATAAGTTAAAAATTTGCACAAAATAAATAAATGGGTTGGGGTCATTATTCTGTAAGTGCCAAAATTCAGTTTCCAAAATTCTGTAATTTAAAATTCAGTGAAACCAAAATTCTGTATTTCAAAATTCTGAAAACCTAAAATTCTATTTTTCAAAATTCTGTAAAACCATTATCCTGTATTTCAAGATTCTGTATTACAAAATTCTGTCTAAAATCCAGCATTTTAGAGTTCAGAATATACAGTATTTATAATTTTCCAGAATTTTGTATTTACAGAATTTTGGTGTACAGAATTCTGGATTTACAGAGTTTTTGAATTCAGAATAAAATATTAATAGAATAATGAAACACAGAATTATGACAATACAGAATTTTCAATTCATTTACAGAATTTTGGTCATACAGGATTTTGTACTACAGAATAACGACCCGTTCCCTAAATAAATACTAGACTTTATAGAGACTGCTATCTTCAGTACAATGAACATTGTATGTTCTTCAATCTTCCTTTCTTTTTTTGGAATGTAATGTTTTAATTTTGTTTAATAAAATACAAAAATCGTGGGATTTATTTTCTTGTAAGCCATACTGTATGCACTCTAAGTGCTTTCAGTTGCACAACGAACCAGTAAAGACATTAAATGCAATCACAAACATGTTATACTTGGCGGTAACAGTGATCGGAAATTGAATTCCTTTTGTTTTAAGTGTTGATTACATTTTTTTTTTTCAGTGATGTGCGAATAAACATTGATTACCAGGATATAAGGAGAGAAAACTAATTCGGATTCAATTTAAAATTTACAAAAAAAATTAAAAAAAAAAAAAAAAACTTCAGGGTCAGTGTGTCTGACTTGGGTAATTTTCCTTCGTCAGCAACTTTGTAAGAAACCTATATAACAGCAGTGATCTCCTCAATAAGATTTTTAGAAACTAAAAATGAATAGCTATAGGTAGTCCACTGTACAATAAAAGGCATTCAGGCATGAGCAACAAAATATTCATGCTGGGCAACTAACTCTTTTTGTATATACATAAATAGTTGTGATACTATCCTTTTCCAAAGAACCCCCATTTTGGCTGACATCGCCATACAAATTTCAAAGTCATGAAGTATTTTTTTTTTGTTTTTATTATTATTTTTTTTTTGTTAAGGTCTTTCCAATTGCGGGGGCGATTAAATCAATTAAAATGCCTTTAGTGACATTGCCAACTGTTACATTGCAACAATGTTGCAATGTTGGAAATAAGGTATGAAGAAATCACAGTTGAAAAAATGCTTTTAACACTGAAAGTAAGCCAAATAAATTTAAATGGTGTAGGTTAGGTAGGTATGTTAATTGGGATGTCCAATCAATGTATGTACATATATGTAAGTTCTTTTTGTTAACAGGGTAATTCAACAAAAGACTTGGTACATTTTGTTTAGATCGAAGACAAGAAATACAATGCACTTCGAAACGAGTTAAACATACATGGCTAAATGTGAAAGATGTTAGCCAATGTATATCTATATATACTCAATATTGGCTATTTTCGAAAGTCCAGAAATTAAGTTGAAACCAACCTTCTTATATTCATGAGAAAAATCTTAAAATTTATCAAAGAAAAACTCCAAAAACACAGATGAAGGCAAATTTACGAATAAAAAAAAAAGGAAAACCTTGTTAATCCGCAATTATTTATCCCAACATTAATGCAATCGGTTTAACATGCGATCATTGATACATTGTAACTTTCATTTGTCTGCTGCTATAATACATATTCCCGAGGACAAATTTTGTATTCAAGAAAATGCAAATTAAAATTTGGAAAAATAAGTTTTAGGTATCATAATTGTCAATTATTACGTGTGTTCCTTTATTTAAAACTCTGCGCATTTGTGTGAATTTCTACGTCATTTTATTTTTTTTATATGAACTTTGACAGACTTTGGTGTAGAAATTCACAGAAATGCACAGAGTTTCAAAGTCAAGGAACTAGATTATTATCAATTGATAGTTAATAAATATTGAGAATCTATATTTAAAATCCCAATTCATATAAGATTTTATCATGATATAAGGAATGATGCAGCCCGTTGTGAATTACAATAAAGTTGATATTTATCGATTAGTCATTAATTGATAATTTTTTTAGTTAATTGAGTTTTAATGGAAAAAATTTCAATATTTAGCAGTTAAAAAATAAATAAATTGGGTGGCGCGATAGCTGGAGTAGAACCAGGGCCTATGTGTGACATTAACGCTTTGAACATGATTTTGGGCATGTGACGGCCGCGATTGCTGCATACATGGCGTTAGCTGGAGGTCCAACTATCTTCGCAGTGAATCAGACGCATGACATGCGATTTTACTATTCCCAGAGAACATAATCTAATGGTGCCAGGCGCTGCTGTGTGGCATCTAGCACCGTCGCGTCTTTCTGGAACCACATGTCTGCAACATTAATGCCTTCGAATTGATACACAAAAAAAAGTAGTATTCATGTCTCTGTACCGCTTACCGTAAATTTTAACATCCTGATTATAATTATTTTTGAAGATATACCAATATTACCCTAGGTAATTCCATCTGTCCATAAAGCTCACCAAATGGTGACTTTTTCTGTATGTACATAATTGTGTTTCGACAGTGACTTGTGAATTATCATCGCTTCAAATGCGACAATTATTTTTATAAATTAGCAATTTACCCAAAGGAGTGCTTCATCACTGAACGAAATTTTCAAATGAAAAGCCTGATAAGTTTTCGAATTGAATCATGTTTTTGAAAACAAATTTAAACAATTTATGATTTGTCTAACACAACTAACCTCAAAAAAAGAAAGAACTATCAAAACGACTGTCACAGAAAAAAGTGTTGCCATTTTAAAGTTCTCCGCATTAAAAAAAAACCTTTACTTACAGCCACATTATTCACTCGATTAATCCAGGGGTGGAAACGGCTAAGGCGATTTGTGATAATTGGCCAGAATAAAAAACAAATTCGGTCTGCGTAAGGTGAAATTGACAATTAATTTATTTGTAATTATTTTTAAGTCCATGGAAAATGAAATTCACATACATAATAGGAACATTCGGTCAGATCCGAGTTTTGTTTCATGACTGGGTCATGAGTTTCATTTTGCATTTAATTGGGTTGTTTCCTATCAATGAAAATTATTTCATTTTCTTCAAAATTTTAAAACGATTAAAATAATTTTTACTTACATTTTTATTAACTAATTTTTATCAGCACAAACAAAAGCGGGTAAAAAAAAATTTTACCGCCAAAAATAGAATTAATGGATTTTTGACAACTTTTATTAAGTAACGGGTGATTTTTTAAGAGGTTTAGAACTTTTTTAAAAAAAAAAACACAAAAAATTTGAAAAAATGAATGAAATATTTTTTTGAATCGATAGTTTGAACCTTGCAATTTAATGTTTAAAGATAATTTCATGCAAATGTTGACCGCGGCTGCGTCTCAGGTAGCCCATCCGCTGAGTCCAATTTTGGCATACTCTTTCACACATATCGGCCGGTATCTCAGGAATGAATGCATGGATGTTGGCTTCCAGTGCGTCAATCGAAGCGGGCTTGTCCCTATAGACATTAGCCTTCACATACCCCCACAAAAAATAGTCTAATGGTGTCAAATCGCACGATCTAGGCGGCCAATTGACCGGCCCGAAACGTGAAATTAACTGTTCACCAAACTCGCCTCGCAATTGCGCCATTGTTTCGCGTGCTGTGTGGCATGTGGCACCGTCTTGTTGAAACCACATATCATGCAAGTCAAGAACTTCCATTTCGGGCAAAAAAAAGTTTGTTATCATCGCTCGGTAGCGTTCACCATTGACAGTAACGCTGCGATTCGCATCATCTTTGAAGAAATATGGCCCAATAATGCCGCCGGCCCATAAACCGCACCAAATAGTGGCTTTTTCGGGATGCATTGGTAGCTGTTGCAATGCTTCTAGCTGATCTTCACTCCAAATGCGGCAATTGTGCTTATTTACGTACCCATTCAACCAAAAATGAGCCTCATCGCTGAACACAATTTTTCGATAAAAAAGCGGATCCTCGGCCAGCTTTCCAAGAGCCCATTCACCAAAAATTCGGCGTTGTGGTAGGTCGGCTGGCTTTAGTTCTTGCACCAGCTGTATCTTAAAAGGCTTTACGCCCAAATCTTTCCGCAAAATTTTCCACGTAGTGCTGTAACAAAGGCCTAACTGCTGGGAACGGCGCCGAATCGACATTTCGCGGTCTTCTGTCACACTAGCTGATACGGCCGCAATATTTTCTTCACTACGCACAGTACGTAAACGTGTTGGTGGTTTAATGTCCAACAAAGTAAATTTGGTGCGAAATTTGGTCACAATCTTCCGAATAGACTGCTCAGAAGGTCGAGAATGCCGACCATAAAATGGAAGCAGCGCGCGATGAACATTTCGAACCGAGCACGAATTTTGATAGTAAAATTCAATAATTTGCAAGCGTTGTTCATTTGTAAGACGATCCATGGTTAAATTGCAAACCAAACTGAAGCTGTTTGACAGTGACACAAGGTACTAAACACACGTCAGCTGTCAAAACCAGTGTTGCCAAAACCAAACCAGCTAAAAAATCACCCGTTATTTGAATGTTCTCCCTTATTCAGTGTCAATAAAAAAATTCAAATTCATCAAAAACTCCGAAACTATTTGCGCAAAATTTTAAACGATTTAGTACGATGTCAAAGCATTTTTAATATGATAAAAATGCCACTGGTTTTAGCAAGAACTTAGTAAGACTAATGTTCTAGACATAATAAAATCATCTTTTATTTTTTCTCCGTGGGCAATAATCTCGAGGTTATGTCGTATTTTTTTACTTCAAGCACTTTATATTCATTAGGTATTTTTTTCGTCATAAAATTTGTATAGAACACTGAATTTCTAACATAATTTTTAAGATAATGCGATATACCAGTCTAAAGCTATAGCTCTTCAAAAATGGCGGCGTAATTGGTCTAACAGTTTAATACAAATCCGCCGCTACACCAATTATGTCGAAATGGGTGTTTTTGGAAAGCCAATTGTATGCCTAGAAATCTTTTGACTATTTAATTTGGTACGAATTGTCAAATAGTGTCAAAAGTTATTGACCATTTTAAAACTATTAAATATTTTATTATCAATTTCCTTGATAAATTATGGGTGTTTTTGGAGACTGTTGATATCTTAATAATTTTCGACTGAAATATTGTACGAACATTTATTTTTTCTATGTCATATATTTTTCATAACGAAACAGTAAAGTCCAAAATTTTCGATTTGAAATTCTTCCATATAAATAAACACATTCTTTCAGACATCACCCCCTTTATCCCATCGAACAGGCTTCAACAATATTTAAAATCTTTGATAGAAGTCTTCAAAAAAAATCCCAAAAGAACCTAGTTTTGTTGGCCTGGGTGAACCTAATAAATATTTGAGTCTCGTCACTCTAAAAGCCCAACTTGAATAGATAGGTTGATTTATTTCCATTCAGTTCCTTTTTCTTATTGATTGGCACTCTCAATTTGTGCATTTACTTTATATATTCTATGTCCCATCAAGCGGAAAAACCTCCTTCTGATCCTAATGTGTGCTTTGCCATGAAATTAGTTTAATGGATCAAGAAATGCATTCCAAATTGTTGTGTAATGACTTGGAAGCAATTGAAATTGCTGCTCAGGATTCCTTATTCGAACGCCATGTTCCTATAGGTATAAGAACAGAAAGAATTATGGTGGAACGTAAGGTAACGGAAGAGAATATATATTCCCGTCGTGTGACCGTCGTCGCGTCATCGTCATCGTCATTGCCATCGTGTATATAATGTCGTGTTGTCGTCCAGACTATATAAAGAAAAAACCAAAGTAAAGTTGTTCCAGCTAAATCTATATCGAGAGCAAAGAACAAGAAGCAACAACAACAACAAAAAAAAAAAAACATAAAAATCAAAGTCAAGCTCTCCTAATCGATTGAAAGGAATTTTCTATCCCCTTGGGGGCACGGAAGGGAAGTCAGTCAGTCAAGGTGGGTAATAATTCTTCAACTGAATTGAGTCGCACTGTACAATTTCAACACAACACGCGAGAACAAAACGCCGCCGTCAGGCATCTATGACCAATCCATTCAATCTCTCTTCTTTCAGCCGCAGCAGCCGGTACTGGCTCCAGTAGTAAGTTGTTGTTAGTTCCCAGTCCCAGTCCCAGTACCAATACCAGTCCCATCAGTGCCACCTTAAAGACAGTCAATAGCACAAAACTTGTACAATTTATTATTAAAGAGTGCGAAATACTCTCAAGTCAAATCATCAGCAGCTACATAAGTTGGATGGCCGGCCGGTCCACGCGGCGCGGCGTGGCGGACAAACCTACAAACATACATATTTATCTTCATTTTAATTGCCTTGATGAGCGTAATTAGCGGTAAGTGCCATCACCATACACTATATATTCCCATTGTCGGAGATTGTGTGTGCGCGCTGCGCACCTTAAGGTTTTGTCCATTTCTTCATTCGTCTAATAACAGAAGGAAAAACTCTGTTTTTTTTTTTCAAGTTGTTGGGTCTTTTTTTCGAATTTTTCTTGAGGCTTTCCTTGTCAGCGCGGACATCAGTTTGGATTTACAATGAACAAGCAGCTAGTATAATGCTTTTTAGATCCTTTTTGTATAAGACCTCGTCCGTGGCATCTCTCAAGTTTAGCTCATTTTCCCTTGGACATATAGGAAGGTCGTGTCACCAGTGCTGTCGAAATGGCAACATTTTAATTCCTATTTTTGTAAAAGAAGTGATAATTTTGTACTCACAACTTTCTTTGTCTTTTTAGCCGAGACTGAATGAAATAGACACATTTGAATAAAAATCAGTAGGTATGGTTTTAATATTTTTATCAAACCAAAAGTACTTAGGTAACAAGCTTTGATTAAAAAAAATGGAAAAATGCCAATTTGGATTTAAATAAGCTTAACTTGAACCTCCGGAGACTTAACACCTCATTTTGTAAGCATTTTCCCAAAAGGAAGCATAGGTATCATGTGAAAGGTCATTTCCAATTTGCACGAAATTCAGTTAAAACCTAACGAACACACCCAATTGAAATCTATTTAAAAAGCTTTGAAAACCTCTTTTTAGAATTTCGTACTTAACCTGTTAATTACAAAACCTATGGATATTGGAGCCTACCTGGTGACTGAACAATGAACAAACCCTGAGTGTTAGAATCCCATGATACTGTTGTCCATTAAAACTGTTCACAAAAGACCGAAAAGAGTTATGAAATTTTGGATTTTTACCAATTTTGCTGAAAAATTCTTGGATTTCTACATTTCGGGGTTTTACTGTGACATATGTATACATGGAATATTGCTAAGGACTGTTTTTTTGGCTAAAAATTTGAGTATGAATGACATTTCATTAAAAGTGACGTAATGATATATTCACTAACTGTCGGCATTTCTGGTTATTTATGCAAGATCCTGGTTTTATTTTACAGAAATCGTCGTTATCGTCGAAAATTTTCAAACGGAGTGACATCCCGCGTTATAATATTTTTATTTGGACTACCTTTGTTATCTATCAAAATTCTCAAACCAATATTTTGGTAGTATAAATTAGATTTGAAAATACAAGCGACAGCACTGGTACGAAGGATTTCAAGAATAATAAGTTAAGACAAGCCATGCCAATGAGGTACTTTCAATGCAATTCAAGTACTTTTTTTTTAGTTGCTGTTGTTGTTGTTTTTTTGTTTTTTGTTGTGACAGACGGATTTAAGAGGATGCTTTTCGGTTCTCTATGTTGTGCTTGTCATTTTGTGCCAGGCACATGATTTATTAGAAGTTGAAAATTTGACAGGTGGTTGTTCTCATACCTAGTATAGGGCTCTTCAAATCAACTGATTAAATTTATCATTTTTATATTATTACTTTTTATTTATTTTTTTTTGTTTCGAAAAATATTAATATATTAAATGGAAGACAAAACACATTAATTAAAGTGACAAGGAAAGAAAGAAAAAATACATTAAAAATTAAATATGAGAAAAAGATGATGTGAAAAGAAAAAATAAAAAAAAAACAATTTTATAGGTTTTGGTTTTAAGGGAAAAGAGATAATACCAGGTTTTGCTGTAAAAAAAATAATACAAGTTTAGGTACAATACTGGACATATTGGAAGGAACAATCAATTTTTTACTTTTTTATTAAGAGCTGTAGCTATTTCTGTTAAAAATGATCAACCTTCTTTAGATGAATCAAAAAGCAATCTAAAGTTTTTAGTTTTCAGGTATTTTAGCAGTATGTAATTTAATAATTTCCAAACGTGTCTCGTTCCTGAAATTCAAAAGGATAAAAATGAAAACCTGGACTGACATTTTGACATTAACATATCGAGAAATTAAAGTTTATGGGTGCGTTTCTATTAAAGAAATTTTTTTGAAAAACCCTTTAGGTACATGCACTATGTGCATTGCTTTCTCAAAATATTGCTAACGGATTTATTTAAACACTAGCAGATCCGTACTCTTGTTGCTTCGAAAAGTTTGTTTTAAAATCTCTATTTTAACTAAGCGCAGACGGTGGTAAAAATCTGGAATGAATTATGAAAACAAAACATTTCGCACTTTTATCAAAGTTTCTGGGAAAAAGTTTAACCGTTAAATTCTAAATATCCTGTATTCGAAGTTTTAGAGTAAAATATATTTCTCGCAGCTTGTATGTAAAATTGAAAAAAGATTTAAGGCTTAAATAATAATATACAGTCGACTCTCCCTAAGTCGTACTCTCTCTAACTCGAATTTCTCTCTAACTCGAACATTTTCGCCATATATTATCATTCCCTTCAATTTTCCATACAAAAACCATTCTCTAAGTCGAACTCCCTCTAAGTCGAACTCTCTCTAACTCGAACACATTTTCTCGATATTTGGCATCTTTTTTCACCCCTTAAGTCGAACAAAATAAAAAAAACATTACCCCTTCCGAATTCGTATTTGGGTATAGTATAACTACGAACCATCAAAACCTTAATACATATGTATATAGGTATGTGTTACAGTATGTGTTGTACAGTTTTTAAAAAATTACAACGCAAAAACAAAAAAAGGATTGTTATCCTTTTGTTTGTGTTGTTGGTTGCTGTATATGCAAATATTAACCTAATTAAATTAACTTAATTAAATAAACCTTTTAAAATAAAAAAAATGTTTCTCTCTATAACTCAATTTTTCCAAAACTCTCTCTAACTCGAACAAATCTTGGTATCCCGTGAAAATTCGACTTAGGGAGAGTCGACTGTATTAAGTATAACACTCTTATCTTTGTAAAATATAAAACATATTTAAAAATTTACATATAAATGAGGTGGGTTAACCTCAAAGAAAAAGTGCAAACAAAATAAAAATAAAATTCTGATTCAAGAAACAAATTTAAAAAAATAAAAAATAATACCTATTCAGATTCAACAAAAAAAAAATTTTAAATGGTCTAAAACATTTTTATAAAAATAAAAAATATTATACAAAAAATTCAAGTAAATAAGTTAAATACTTTCAGAGATTATGCGGGACAAACTAAATAATTGTTTCGTTATATTGACAAACTTACCTTTATTGTTTACAGCAACATGTTTCTTGGTTATGTTATTGACTTAAACAAAATTGATGATGTAGACTGACCTACATTCGTCATCCATACATTTTAACTAAGAATAAACCTAATTATATTTCAATTAGGAAAACTTTCAGACCGATCTCCCATGAAGTTTTTTTTTTGGAAAATAATTACTTCATGTAACAAAATTACTTGAAATGAAGCGAAATAGCATTTTCTTGAAAACCTCACATAGGACAAATAATTTTAGGTATTATTCCAGCTCAGCAAAATAAATGTACGGTCAAATCAGTTGGAAAAGTTTAAAATATGTGCTTCTTACTTGAAAACATCGTCGTTCTTTTAATAGACGCAATGATAATGAGGGAATGGAATGATAATTTAACGGATGTTTTACAAATGTCAACTATCAGAAATTCTTATTCTGACGTCAGATTCTAAATACACCAAACCAGAAAAATTAATAAAATTGCTAACATGTATTTTAGATTATTTATAAGTTTTTGAAAAGATACCTAACCTAAAATTTGAGTGTTTTCAAAATTGTCAAATATTATGAAATTTGGTTTAGAAATCAATTTCGATAAAAACATCAAAGCACGAAAATTAGGAAGGTATAAATTAAAATTCGTTTGGAACATTACGTAACATTTTGGACTTGCTGTTCTTAATTTTTTAAGTACCTACATATCTGCATTTTCATTTAAATGTACAGCACATTAACATTCAAAGCACATATTTTAAACCATTTTAAATATTAATTTGAATTTACTCAAATTAATATTTAATATGGTTTAAAATGACTTCTGACTTCGAGCATGATTTTTTGTGTTTGAGTTTTGAATTTCTAGCTGTCATCTTTGGACTTGTGGGGTTTTCATTGTATAAGAACGATATGAGAAATTTTAGATGTTTAACTTTGCAAGGATTGATGCTCAGTTTATTTGTATGTGTGCCAAGCTCATAAGCATTTTGATTTCATGAGAATTTATTTTTTTAATTTTCGACAAAATTTATTTCCCATATTACGACAATTTTTGACGAATATGAATAAAATTTGGTACAGTTAAGATTAAAGACGCTGAATTCAGTGAGACTGCCTAGTTTTTGTATTCGAAATCTTCACAATTTTGATTAGAATAGGTATACGAAATTTCAAAACTACTTTTTTACTGTCAAAGTCAGAAAGTTATACTCATATGTTAAAATTGTGAAGAATTTACATACCATATTCTGACCAAAATTGTAAAGCCCTCATTTCGAACACACAAAATAGTGTGAACCACTCAATTCAGCGTCTTAAATCAATAAAAATACCAAATTTCACTAATTTTCGACACAAATTTCGGACTTGCTAAATTTGGTGACATATCCACACTTTTATATAAAATAACACACACATTTATGCATATTTTTTTAGCCATATGTATTAAACATATGAGCATACTTTTTCTGACTTTGACAATAAAAAAGGAATTTTGAATTTTCGTATATTCTAATCAAAATTGTGAAGATCACATTTCGAACACAAAAACTAGGCAGTCTCACTGAATTCAGCGTCTTTAATCTTAACTGTACCAAATTTTATTCATATTCATCAAAAATTGTCGTAATATGGGAAATAAATTTTTTTTGAAAATTAAGAAAATAAATGCTCATGAAATCGTCCTCACATCTCCAAGGAACTCGTAAAAAAAATGTTCTTAAAATGCTTACGAGCTTGACACATCATACAAATAAACTGGGCATCAATCCTTACAAAGTTAAACTTCTTCTAAAATTTCTCATACATATCGTTCTTATACAATGAAAACCCCCTAAGTCCAAAGATGACAGCTAGAAATTCAAAACTCACAGCTGTCATTTTCTGGAGGACATTCCAGAAAACCATATTATGTAAGGCTGATGAATCTGCCAGAAATGCTCCTATAAACTACCAGATAAATTAACTAAAGGTGTATAATGTATGTCTAATATGCCTGTCTTGTTAAAACACAATTCTCTTTGTAATATTGTCATGTACATATTTCTGATTCCATTCCATATTAATCAACCGAATTTACATTTGCTTCTGAATCAATAATCATACTCATGTATCCAAATACCCAGATACTGTTATCTTCTCCAAAATTCAAAGCATTTAATGTCAAAACTTATACAATATTTGAGTGTGTGTCCACTTAAGCATAATTCAATAATCTTACCACCTCTCAATTTATGTCAGCAAAAATCTCTTCCATGTGATTGTATGTGCTTGTGCATTGGTGTTCCTGGCATTAATCAAATTTCAACGTACATCAATCAAATATTTAATCGGTCACCTCACATCGAATTCAAATTTTGATCATTCACATGGAATATGAGATATTGTGTGCTGGAGGACACAAAACCCAAGGAGCACCTTAATTAGCATTATTTCGTATAATATGGCAAAGGATGTTGTACTCCTGATGAATATTAATATGTAATTATTCCATTAAATCACTACACACGAACATAAAATCACACAACGTATGCTTATGATTATTGTCTCAAGTGGCTGTTGTGTGCGTTTGTGTGTGTGTGTGTATGTGCCAATGCCAACCTACTGAATTGGAATTCCTATTTTAATCTGGGTAACTCAACTCGACTGAAACAAAGCCTCATCGCAAAAGTACAACAACAAATCACATCATCCAACCAGAGCGGCCGCCGCCGCACATCCAGCCTATCAGGGGCCACACCTCATTGAGTGCCAAACTCGAATGCAAATGATTTTCTCCTGATTGACGGATTGGTAAATTTCGAAACGAAATCAAATAGTAGTTATAGGAGCGAGTTCAATGGAAGCTCACCGATTGATAATCCACGCTGCTGTGAGGCAATATGTGCGGCGGGATTCAAGGATGATGGAGACAGAGGGAGCTCGACCAATCAATCCTATATGGAAGCTCCAATGTAGGTTCTATCGCGGCTTTGGCTGATATACCTACACAGTACCTATACACGTTACTTCCCAAGCTAAAGCTGATGCTGCATGAATTCCTAATGGCCAAGTTGTGTTATGCAAAACGCACTCGGTCAAGGGATACATAAATAATGGGTCAGTGGGACTGATGGATAATAATTATGGCCGGTGAATTTGAATTAACGCGTCCTTCCGCCTGTCCGAGCGACGCGAGGCGACGCCATGGTCGTCTCCTTCGTTGGTCGATCGATCGCTCGCGTTGTCGTCGTCATCGCTATCGTATTGAATGTATTGCTGAAAAAATTTAGCTATCTATCGAAAAGTCGTTTCGGCCGACCGACGCGACGCGTCATACATCGTGCATTAGGTATAGGCACTGCAGAAGGATATTACATACCTAGATAAGTACTATGAAAGTATATTTGCCAATTTTTAATGAATTGAAAGTGCGATTGCATGTTTGCTTTACAATGTTGTGAGACTTTACATTTCTATCTACGTTTAGCTTCCCTTTAGAAATTCTTTAAAGCAAAATATAGTGGGCATCCCTTAATGGAATCGTAACAATGAACGGCACACAAATTAATAACCAACAGGTATAAGTGCTATTACTAAATAATGCACTTTGCAAAAATGTTGATGACGATGCATTTTTAATGACTTTAGCTGCTCTATGTAAGTGAAATAAGGGAGAATCTAGTTTTGGGAAGTGAAAATTAATGCTCGAACAAGAACTTTTTGTCAGCTTGAAGATAAAGTTAGTCTTTATAATATGATGTGGATAAAAACGTAGGTATTTCAATTTAGATTAAATAAGTTTTTGGTTTGTTTTGAATTGTTGCTATCACAACTTTCTATATTATTTGGGGATAACTTTATAGATTCGTATGTATAGGAACATAAAGTATAGATATTTTTATAGTTTTGACTGGTTATACGGTCAAAAATTTGAGTTCTGGATAAAGGTCGAGATTTCAATTTAGGGTTTTTGAGATTTTGGGTATTTGAGATTCGGGATTTAAGATTTTAGATATTTTGGGTATTTTTTGGATTTTTGGTTTTATGTATACCTACAGATTTTTTGAATTTTCAGGATTTTGGGTTTCTGAATTATGGTTTTTCTAGATTTTGGGTTTTCTGGATTTAGATTTTTCGTGATTTTGGGTTTTTGGGATTTCGGGATTTTGAATTCTGACAAAAACCCTTTTCGATATGATTTACAATTATTGTTATTGTGCATGCATTCAGTCATGTTCTAATTTCATTAAGTTTCCATTGAAAGGTTCAGTTAACTAAAATTTATAACATTTAATTTTACTTTGTGTTAAAATATAATTTAATAATTTATTAAAACTAATTGAGTGTTATTTTTTTCTTAAAATGTTTGAAGCTTTATTTTTGTTTGCTATATTTTTTGTAAGATGATTTTGTTTTTTTTTTGTGTTTAATAAAACTTTCACATTTTTAGTCACGGGATTATATGGTCTTGCGTGATTTTGGGTTTTGGGGATTTTCTCCTTAACATTTTCTATATTTCGGGTTTTCTAGATTTTGGGTTTTCTAGTTTTTGACGTCCATATTATTCACTCAATACATCCAGATTAAAACTTTAATCCAGATGTAAAGTACATATACAAATTCAATGTAAATACATCTGGATAAAAGTTTCAATCTGGATGTATCGAGTGAATAATATGGGCGTAAGTTTGCTGAATTATTAAGGGATTAAGGGATTTTGTGTTTTCTGTGTTTACTTTAAATTTTCTGTTTTACCTTAGGCTTTTCGGGTTTTTCTAAATTTCGTTTTTGAAATTTTAGGTTTTTTGGGTTATTGGGATTTTGGGATTTTGGGATTTTGGTTTTCTGTTTTTGGATTTCGAGATTATGTCTGACTCCCTTTTAGAATTAACTTAAGAACAAGAATGGAATTCGAGAATAAGAAGGTTGAAAATTACAAATAAAAGTCTTTTCCAATCAAAATAAAGTTAATAAAGTATTCAAGACCGAAATGTTAATCAAGAAACAGAAAAAATCCAGAAAAATCCAAGATGAGGGTTGTTTTTGGGAACCTATAAAGACGTATATAGTTAAAGACACTAGTCTTAATATTTCTATACCAAATTTCAGCCTGTTAACAATTTTTTGTGGGTCAGAGATCTTTTTTGTCTAATTATTGTACTGACATCAATGAATTGATTTTAAATTAAGGTAATTTTATTTAAAAAAAAATCTAACTGCTATTTTTATCTTCAATTTTCAAGGCTTTTTATTATATAAATTTTAAGACGAATGTTAATAACTAGATAATTTTATATATTTAATTTTTTGTTTTTGAAAAAATTGTAAATAACGAAATCTCCTTTTTTGTTATACAAATTATTTTTTGGATTAGTGCATTAATATTTATAAAAAAAACACTATAGATTTTAAATTATGTTAATAAAGTACATATGTCATTTTTGATTTTCTTTGCTACCCAAAAAAAAACCCCAAAACCAAAACATTCTGAAGAAAACTAATGCAATCAAAATCCCAAAGTGAAAAATTACAAAAAATTTGCAATACAATTCGAAGTTAATTTGAATGCTTGACTCACACTTTTGTTTTGTACAAGTTTGCTCCTGTGACTCGAAACTTTATAGATTTCGTTTGTTAATAAATTTTTTTTTTTTAAATATAAATATTATTCCTCAAAAGTAGAATTACCAGGGGCGTATTTCACAGAACATGCATCTCATACATTACAGAAATGTATGTGACGTAAAATAGGCCCCATATGAGTGGGCGTAAATTTCAATTTTTTTTAAATTATGCGTTTTCTAAGTTGACGCATAGTTTTTCTAAAAATTCAAAATTTACAATGAGTCAAATTTGGCGACTACTTTAAGGTACATACATTCATACAATGTATGTGATGTATGTTCCGTGAAATAGGCCCCAGATCACAAGGTTGCGTAAAAAATATTTTAGCTATATAAGATATACGGAATTAACCCAAAATTAAAAGCAATTTCTTCACAAAAAACCTTAAAACCTTATTTTCATTTTATGAATTTTGTGTAAAAAATCTGAAACAGAGTTTTATTGCATCAGTTACTTTTAAAAAAATAAGGTACAAAGTTTAATCAAAATCTTTAAATTCGTTTTTAAGAAAATGTGTTAAAACTAAAATCATTCTATGGCAGCTACAATTTCTAGACAAAACAAAGATTTCAAATTTGTCTTCAAAGAAATACAAACGCACCAAATTTGAAGCAAATCGATACCTACAGCTGTTTACACTCTAGCTGAATGTGCAGTGGACGTAAAGAGACTCAAAACTCGAACAAGTGTTGTGTTTTAGGAATGAGTAATTTAATTGTTCGGTTTATTTCTTTTTAAAATATGAACAAAAATTATTATAGAACCAAATTAGAAAAAATATACATATACCTATTCCATGTCTTCTGTGTGTTTTTGAAAGAATCACATCAATATTCAGCTAATTATCTCCTAATAGCCCGAGTGCTAGCAGCCACTTTGACTACTCCACTCGATATATGATTAAAACTTTGAATATTCTTTATTTAGGACTATTTAATAGAGCCTACGATTCAGTTCGTGTATTTGAAAAACACGGGTACACGGACTCCGTGTAATTATTACACGCAAATAAAAATCCGTTTTCTTAAAACACGTGTATTTATTTGCTTAATATCCGTGTACACGGATCTTTATTACACCGCGGATTCTTAATACACGGAATGGTTTTTGATTTTTATCTTTTCAAGGGGTGAGTTTACAAGCTCAACATTTTGAGGGATAATGGATATTATAGATTTTTATTTTTGGTGATTTTCCAAAAAAAATCGATTTTTAAAGAAAAAATTAAATAATTCTAAATTTAAATTCACGGACAGATTCGACTACCGCTGTCGTATTTTTATCAAAAAAATCCCATAAATTTGGCCCTCTCCAGTGATGATTGGATTATTTAAAAATACACGGATCTTCAGATACACGGATACACGGACACACGGACGCACGGATGCACGGATACACGAAATACACGGATTCAAATCCGGATATTATAAGAACACGTGTATCAGTGTTTTTAAATATCCGTGTAATAGGGAGCTCTACTATTTAAGTAAGAAGATCAAAAGTCCGGTAGGGTTGCCGAAGGTGCGGAGTTGTCATTCAGATTTTTTAAAATATTAAAAAAATGGTCAAAATAAATCATTTTTTACAAGGTTCGCTTTTGGATATGTTTTAATTTATACATTCTTATGCATGACAAAAAAAAACATGCGACGGATTTGGCGGGTGCAAGGGCTTGCTAGACGAGCTTATAAAGATTTGATTGTATGTATATTAAATATGACCATGACATATCATATAATTTGAGTAACGTTTTAGCAAAAATTTCGTGTATATTTTATTCGCGTCTAATGAAGTTTGGAAACTACAATCTAGCATCGTTTGTGGCAACCCACGCTGTTTTTTTTTTCAAATTATAAAATAAATGTTACGGGTTGGGGTCATTATTCTGTAAGTGGCAAAATTCAGTTTCCAAAATTCTGTATTTCAAAATACTGTAATTTAAAATTCTGAAAATCTAAAATTCTGTATTTAAAAATTCTGGAAATATAAAATTCTTAATCTAATTTAATTGTGCGATGCACAAGGATGTCTAGTTTCAGAATTATTTTATTCTGAGTTGTGAATCAGAAGCAAAATTGACATTTTTTTTCCTAGCATTAAACTTGAATTTTTGTTTACCTGCAAATGTTTTTTTTTTAATTCTAAGTATGGAGTCTTCAAGTTTGGCTTCTACATGTGTACCAATGTACAAAGGAAAAAAACTATCAAACTTAAAAAAAGTGTATTTTTAAAAGAATCTTGTAGACTTTAAGCTTTGTACCCGGCGGATCCAAGTAGTAATTTGGGGTCATTCTACGATCTATGGTTATATTGTGATATCTTTTTTCATATTTTGCAAAAATCTTTATACATACTTTTTCTTTTTTAAAGTTGTTATTTATTTAGGTGACCTTTGTTTCTACAATTTTAGTTGAATAGAGTTTACATAAGCGGGCTGTAGGTCAATAAAAGATGATTCTTGCAACGTTTCGAACGTGTTTACGTTCTTCATCAGGCAAAACTTAATTATTTCACTATTTATAAAGGCAGGTATCACAAAACCACATAAAATTTTTTTTTATCAAAATTCTTTCAAACGAAAATGTAAAGAGAATATTAAAAAACAAATTTTTGTGGTTTTGTGATACCTGCGGTATTTATAAATAGTGAAATACTTAAGTTTTGCCTGATGAAGAACGTAAACACGTTCGAAATGTTGCAAGAATAAACATCTTTTATTGAATTTTTCTTTTTTTTTAATTTTTTTTTTTCGAAAAATATGGATTTTAAATTTTTATTTACAAAATTTCTTTGAAATAACTTGATTTAAATGAAATACTAAGATTCTGGATTTAAAACTGTTTTTGATTATACCATCCTTTTTTGTACATAATATTATCTGTTTTTTATACCTACTATTTTGATCGGAAGACATAATTAAATAATCATTACATAAAGTATTGACATGTCAAAAACATCCTGTAAAATTATTACAGTTTTGTTACTATTAACCGAGGGAAATTTTACTTTGCTAGCTGGACATTTTCCAAAAAAACAGACCAATTTTTTCTGTAAAAGTTACGTTTAATGAAATTTAACGAAATATTTCCCTACGACGCACGCGACGTTAGACAATTTTTGGAAACACATTTGATTTTTGAACCTACCCAAGAATTTATCTGAATTTCGTGTCACATAAAGTGTCACTTGGATATCCCAGATTTTCTCTCTAAATGTATTAATTTGTCCACACTGTTAGCATAGGCAATCAGTTTTTCGACTAAAACAGTCATAAACACAAACGAAAAAAAAGTAAAATCTTTAAAACATTTTACATCCGTAAAGCTATTACAATGGTTGTACCATAATTGACTAATCAAAAAAACAAGACAAGTTCTGCCTCAGTGAATTCAACTGTTAAACTGAATGTTTCTTGCGGGGGAACATCCTCCACTATTATAAACATCACTGACTGACCCGCATTTCCATTTCTTCATTCCTTCATATTATACCAACATTTGAATAAACATTTTTATACTTTTAAACTTTTGATTGTAATAAATCACTCACCTTGTTTGTCCTCATAGTGGGTTAATAAACCTTTCTCTTCGTTGACATCAGCTGGACATCCAGATGATGATGATGATGATAATGATGATGACGATGTTGAATTTACTAATGATGCTGGTGTAGTTCTTGTTGTCGTTGTTTTCGGTGTTAATGCTGATTCCAATGATGATGATGGTCCTGTTGACGTTGATGACTTTGACGCCTCTGGACCAGCTTGACTTTCACTAGTCATCGTCGGCGTCGTCTTCGTAGTTGTTTTCACTTTTGATTGAAATTCGTTGGAAGATTTTGCATGTCCGTCTGGATTATGTTCAACACCTAATATTATACGTTCCATTGGTTTTGGTTTAGCTGTCACTGACATGGCAGCGGCGTTGACAGATGCAGCTGCAGTTGTTGTAGGCATTGTTGTCTTACATTCTAATCCATTTGGTTCAGTACGAACTTCATTTGGTGGTGGTGGTGGTGGTGAAGACTTGTTCATTGATTTCGTTCGAGAGTCCTTCGAATCGATTGGAGTCTTCTTCATAACGTCGATTATTTTAGCTGTAAATTCACGAGGCTTTGATTCGAATTTATTTGGAGACTTTGCATCTGCATCGGATTTGGATTTTTTCAACAATGGAGACTTATGGTCTTTAGTTGAAATCGTTTCGATTTTCTTAGTTTCTTGTTGCTTTGTAGTTACAAATTCATCTTCGGGCAAAGATAGCCGATTTTTCATAGAACGAGTTGGAGTAGCTGAATTGGAAGTTCTTAATTCAATTGGAGTTTTTGTGGAAGGAACCTTGAGAATTTCTTCAACATTTTTAGCATCTGACTTGTGAGATTTGATGTGATCATTCTTAGAAATTTGATTTGAATCTGATTTAGATTTTATAGGTGTAGAGCTAGAAATAGGCAATTCATCTTCGATTTCGAGTTTAGACAATGTTTCAGCTTCAGGAACATTCTTAACTTGTGTATCATCTACTAAAAGTAAATTCTTATCCTCTGTAGATGCTTTTGTAACCAAGATTTCGTTCTTAACTGGAGATGTTGCTTCATTAGTTTCAGAATCCGTCTTCAGAATTTCGCCTACCTTCAAAGGTAATTTTTCTTCGGTCTTCTTTGAAACTTTTTCAAACTGATCTTCATGTTTAACATCGATCCCTTGTTTTTGCTGGTCTTTCGAGGAAATATTAGTTGACGAATCAATATCGCTTTTTGGAAAATCAGTTGATATTTCTTCGGTCGAAGTCTTTTCAGTACGATCTTTTGGAGGATCACTTAAAATTGAAGTTTCAGTGAGCTTCGAACTCGATTTTTCTATTGTATCATCTTGATTTGGAGGGTCACAGTGAATTATATTTTTTCGTAGAACATACAAAGGAGCAGGATCAGGATTATTGAAAATTTCTTCAAAATCTTTAACTTCACCTGTTGGTAAATCAGGTTTTGTTTGAATTTCCTCAATTATAACAGTTGTTTCTTCACTTATAATTGGTTGCTGGTCATCTAACTTGAGATTATCTTCAGCAGACGACAGAAACGGAGTACGATTTTCCTCCAATATCAAGACCCGATCTTCTAAAACTGATTCTGCAACTTCTGTTGGTTGTTCAGCTGTTATTTTTTCAGTCACTTTGACAGACTTAACTTCTGAATCAATATCAATATTTGAATTGATGATAGATTCAGCCTTTTCTACCGATATTGGAGTTTCTGGTAGAGTTTCAATAGCTGTTTCATTAGACTGGTTTATTATATCTTTCGAAGAAATTGAAACATTGGGATTCTTATCCTTCAGCTTACATTTTTCAAAAGTAATAATGTTTTCGACTTCTTCAATGGGTTCTTCCGATTTTTTGTCAACCTTTGAAAGTAATTCCAAATCTTTTGCCTCACCAATTTTGACCCCATCAAGGAATTCGGATGATTTTTCGTTCAATTTACATTTTTCGAAAACAACTTCGGTCTCAAGAGCTTCCAATGGTTTTTCAATTTCTCCTGGTAGTAAATTTTCATCTTTAGAATTGATTGGTTCACTTATAACCGTTTCGCTAATATTTTCTTCAGCTTTATTTTGAAGTTTATGAACTTTCTTTTTCATCAGATCTTCATTTGCTGAGTTCTGAACTATCTGAACATTCTTTTTCAGAATCGGATCTTTAGTTTGAGTTGTATGAACTTCTTCTACCATCAGATCTTCATTTGCCTGAACTTTCTCAACATTATTTTTAACAATCAGAGCTTTGTTTTGAATTTTATGAACTTCTTCTGCCATCAGAACTTCATTTTCCTGAACTTTCTCAACATTCTTTTCAAGATTAGGAGCTTTATTTTGAGGTTTATAAACTTCGTCCACCTTCAAATCTTTATTTGGTGACTCCATAACTTTCTCAACCTTCTTTTCAAAAATCGGTTCATATTCCTCTATCAAAATCTTCTTAGTTTCTCCTCTTTCGTTTTTCTTGGCAGAATCCAAATCAATTTCACCAGATTCCAATGAATTCCTATTCTGCGAGCTTACTTCTTCCTTTTTCTTCAAATCTCTAACCAAATCAACCTCAGCAAAGCCTTCTTGCTTCTCATGTTTACATTCAACCACTTCACTTTGATTAGAAGTTTCTTTAGTCCTAATTCCGCTTTCAGATAAACTCAAAATACCTGTAACAATACTTTGCCTATCATCGGACTCAACATCGTCATTCTCACCAACTTCGATAAGTCTCGTCTCAGTTGAAACTGTGACGGTTATTCCATCTTTAACGGTTGGATTCTTTGCCGACGACACAGGAGATTCTTTAGAAGTTTCCTTAATTGTAGCTTTGATAACAGCTTGTTCAGATTGACATTCAACTGATTGATGAACATGCTCTTTTTCATCTTGTCGTTCAATTGTTTGTCTACTCGCTATTTTATCACTTTTAAAGCTCTCTTCCATTACTGCAAGCTTAGTTAATGGTTCTTTGATTGAGCTTGGTTTTAAATCAGCAGGAATCTTGACTTCTTCGACTAATTTAACAGAGCTACTGGATTCCTCATTTGTTTCACTCTTATTGATTACACTTATTTCGGGTGTTTCGGGATTATTTCTATCGATTTGTTCGAAACTTTCAATCTTTTGACTTGATTTAACAGACTTTTGAGTTGTAACGGTCTTGACAGTTTTTGTAATAGTTCGGCCTACTAATACCACTTGACTGTCATCACTTTGATTCATCTCGATTGAACTAACTTCCGGCGGCGGCGGCGGTGGTGGCGCAGACAATATTTCGGAAACACCTTTTCTGGTGGAAATATCACGAGTACTAATTCCGTTATCAGCGCAATTTGTGGCGTTAACCTGTTGTGGGTGGGTGTTATGTGCGATAAGACTGATGGTTGTTTCAATGACATTCGTTTCGGTGTTATCATTGTCATTAGTATTGCTGCTAGTTTCACATTTTTCCACCACCTGATGTGGAATAGTTGTTGTTCTTGTCAACGAATCAATATCACTTATCTTATCATCTGCATTTTCACTGTCAGTATTTTTCATTTCATTGACAGAGGCAGGGGGTGGTTTAGTTGTTTGACTATCATCGTCGTTACTCTTGTTATGGCTGAAATTGGAAGTTTTAACAGCGCTGCTGGTACTCGTTTTGTTGGGCAATGATGTGATGGCAGAGGAAATAGACTTCGGATTGTTATCATTATTTTTTGTGACATTTATTATTTCAGCTTTAATGAAATTAGCTGTTATCTCTGCCGCAGATGGGGGCTTCTTTTGTTTGTTCGAACTCTCTTGATGTTGTTGTTGTTGTTGTTGTTTGGGTTGTTGATTTTGAATGACATCGTTAACAATAACAATAGGTCTGAAAATTAAAAAGCAAAAAAACACTTTTATTAAAAAAAAAATCTTTTTGAAACCTTAGAAGCTTTAATTGCAAATTGAATATTTTTTCAAAGGTTTTTTTGTGATACAAAAGTCTACATTCTCAAGGCATTTAGAATACATTTAAATACCATAGATTAGCATTTTTTATATCACTGATATAAATTTATCATGATAGATTTTGGTATTAAATTTAATTCTATTCTTTTTTTTTTGTTGAATAATTCAGTACGCTATAAATCTTCATATGTCAACGAATAAAAAAAATAGTATGTCAATTGATAAAATTCCAGTTAAAATAATTTTTTTCCCATGAAAGCTTAACCTACCACATTCAATTAAAGCTTTTGAAATAAAATCCAAAATTTAACTGATTTTTTACCTGAAGAATAAACAAACAAAAAAAGGAAAAAAAAATCGAATCAGAAAACAATTTCAATTAACTGCATTTTCGTTTGTTTGTTGTATTTTTGTTTAATAATATCTCGATGATTTATAAAGAATTAATTGGTAGAATTTGATTGTTTGACTGGTGATGAAGCTGAATGTATATTGACGCATGCTATACATAATGTATACAAATACCGGTAACATTTTTCACACTCTGACACACTTGATTGATGTTGATTTTTGTGAAAAACATATATATATTCTCTATATGTTTTATAATACCAACAATGCAAATAAATACACTCTGCTTTGAAATTGTTTGGTTTAAATATGCAAATCTTAAATGCTTGCATTAAAAATAAAACACACGACTAGGCCGCACCAACTTGCTGATTCAAAAAAAAAATAATTTGTTATGGGAGTCGGGAGACTATAATTTATTCCATTTTCTAAAAACGTGGTTAATTTTAAGGAATTATTCATGTCGATTATGGAATCCGCAGTGATTCTCAGGAAGTACAGTGTTCTCTTTTCTTTTCACGATAAATGGGTAAGAAGAAAAGAGAGCACTGCACTGCGAATCACTGCGTACCGAGAATTGCGGATTCTATAATCGACATGATTATGTGAGTACATCGTTATAAAATAAATATAATTAGAAATACATTGATTAAACAACTTCTGAAATTGATTTAACACCAACTTGATGTACACCATCTGATTTCTTAAACAAATCTCAATTTATGAGAAAAAATTTTTGAAAATCGTTTTTAATTAATTAATCAATATATTTAAAATTTTGTAAACATTTTTAAGAAAAAAAATTGGTACTTAATTTTTTAACCTTTATTAATGCAAAGTTTAAAAATAAATTTTGAAAAAAAAATCATCTATACCCATTTTTAAAATATCGAATTTTCAAGAAATAATTTTGAATTTTTTTTTGATATTGCGATAATCAAAAAGCAACAAAATAGTTCTATAAGAGATACCGATAAAGATCTACCAATAATATGGCAGATTGCACTGATATTAGCTCATACAAAATTTTAATCCAAATCGTATATAGGAGCCGTTTTTGTGAAAAATGGGATTTTTCTCACCGGTTTTTTAACAATTTTATTTTTGGTTATAAGAATAATTTAATTTTAAAATTTATTAGATAATGTTTAAAAACTGCAATGTGTCTAGTTTAATACAAAACTTGTCGTTTTCAACTTATTAAGTTCTCAAAAAAAATTTAAAACTTTTTTAAAAATCCAAAAATTTTTGAAAATTTTGGTTACAATTTTTTTTTTAATGTTACTTTATTTCATATAACATAAACATAAGCTAACAATAATTTAAAACCCTTTGAAACATTGGTAGAGAATAAAATAGTCAAAATAAGTTGTTTTTGATAAAATCTAAAATTAAAAAAAAAAAATGGTTCTATGGTGGGTACCATTTATAACCACCATTTAACCCACTCATTTGGATGCAGCCGAAAGAACAGACAGACATTTATATATATTATATAGCTTTTACCAATTTTAATTTTGGTTGTTTTTGACTTTTAAGGGACGTTTAGGAAAAAGAAAACTCAAATATGAGAAAACGTATCAAAAAGACGTTTCTGTTTAAAATTTAATTTCTAAACAATAAGATTTTATAGTCAATAAAGTCTAAAACGTAGAATTTAAAAATGTTCTTATGCCTTCAGGACTTTTAGCAATTTTAATGTTATTAGTTTGTTGCGCAAAAATTAATTTCGTAGCTTTTACGGATAATGTAGGTAATAAAATTATTAAAAAAAACAACGGCAACCTTTACTATACCGGTTTTGAAAACCAGAAATCTATTCTTTAATCCTAAATTTAAATTTAATTATTTATGTCAATAGTTTTTGAAAAATTCGCATGCAAACTGAAAATTTTGATTAAAAAAATAAAAAAAAAAAGTTTTCATCCATTTTTTTCAAGATTGTGAAATGACGTGCTGAATTGGATTTTTTTGGTCAATGCTAATATTAATTCTGAATCGAACACCAAAAACCGAATGGTTTTATGTTGAAAATTGAAAATTACAAAAATTACTTTTTTATGAGATTTTTGTTTTTTTTTTTGTTGCATTACGGCGTATAAGCAATGAGGTATATGTATGGGAGGGCATGCTGCCCCCCCTGCAACCCCACTGCTTGGCACACTATAGGATTTTGGGTAGCTGTGAGGTTGAGTGTATATGCAAAGTTTCTTTTGCATTTTAAGATTCTGGATTAAAAAAAAAATACAAATCAAATTTGTTCACTTAACGAAAGTATTATGAGGCCATAGTTAGATATGGCCTTAAGTCGCAAAAAAAATATGGCACTATGGCACTTTGGTAAAGTGTCAAAAGGCCATATGTTTCAGTATGGCCCTATAACACATTTCGAAAGCGTCATAAGGCCATATTTCTCAACATGGCCTTATGACACGGCACCATCGTCAATATTAATCCTCAAAATGAAATCACCGTAAATAAAAAAAAATACCATTAAAAAGTAGTATTAGTAATTTTCAATTTTCTCAAAAACTAGAAGACATAAAAGCTTCATCTATATCGATTAATTTAATATTAATTTTATAATCCATATAGCGAAAGGTCCTGGTAGCTAGCGCTTTATTTATTTAATTATTGTTAGTATAATTTATTTATGTTATCAATAAAGTTTTAATAATAATAATAATAAAAACCATTCAGTTTATTGCGGTCGATTCATAATTGATATAAACATTGACTACAAAAAGCCAATTTAGCACTTCATTTCACAAATTTTGAAAAAAAAATTGGTTTAAACCTTTTTTTTTTATTTTTGTTTTATCAAAATTTTGAGTTTTCATGCGAATTTTTCAAAAGCTATTAACATAAATAATTTAATTTAAATTTTGGATTAAAAACCAGATTTCTGGCTAATATCGTTATAAGTTTTCTCGTATTTTTTAATAATACTTTTTTTTCATTTTAAGTCATTTTTTTTTCTAAAATTTCCCCCTCCTACTAAACGGGGCGAGATAACCCCCTGCCCCCCCCCCCCCCCCCTTTAATAGTTAATTTGAATTTAAAAATCATGCGTTTTTCGCTAGAGTATGCTTGACTGAGCTACAAAATCCAAACAAAAAAATATTACATTTTTTTTCTGTATGAATGTGTAGCTTTTTAAATACAAGCTCAAACTAGTTCAAACACAGCGATTTCGAAGTTTCTTCTAAAATAAATTCATAGCAACTATAGTTGCCTATAAAGTGAATTTCCTGAATCTTAAAAAAATTTCATAATTTTAATCTTCATCTAACTAGATTTTTTTATATTCAAGTTCTCCAATAAAACAATAACAAATTTTCAAAAATATTTACAAAAAGTTTGAACCTGAATTGTTAAGCTTTTTAAAATTTATATTTGAAATTCAAAATTTTAAATTTAATTTCGAATAACAAAAATCTATATTTATGCAGTGGAAACTCTCTTAAGAAAAAACATATTATATTAAATGTCTTAACAGGGTGAGCAGGCTTGTAAAAGAATGCAATCTTTTATGTATGCAATATGATTTCATTCATTGATTTCATTTTGAGACTTCAAACTTCAAATTATGCAATCACCATTCACTTGAATTAAAAAGATTGCAATAATTTGTTTTTCTATTCATTTTACAGCAATCAATTGAATGCAATCTTTTTGGAATTCATTCATTCTTTGCATTCTTGCATTCTTTTTCTCATTCTTTGCATTCTTTGTATTCTTTTGTATTCTTTTCATTTCTCGCCATGAAAATGGCAATGCAAGGAATTTATTTATATATTTATTTATTTATTGAATTAATTTATAAACAATTTATAAATTGAAATTTAAATATTTTTATATTTATTATTTATTTACTATATATTATATATTAGTATTTAATTATATTATATTTACATTTAAATTCTATGTTTAAACAAAATTGAAAAGGAACAAATGTGGGAAAAAACAAAAAAAAAATAAAAGAATATTAGATTTAAATCATTGCGAAAAAAAAAAATATTTTGTATCAAAAACTTGGTGAGCGGATGTATTAAATCATGAATGGATCGTATTTCAGATGGATTCAAACTTTCGGCAAATTTTTCAGCAATGCCATCTGGTGATACATCAAAGAATGCAAAATGACTCTTATGTCAAGAAAGATCAATTACAAAATTTCAGATTTCGGTTGATGTTAAATAAGTGTGGAACGATCTTATATAAATAAAAGATATTATTTTAAATAACTTAAAAACACTTATTTTATTTATTTATTTACTTAAATGCATTTCGGAAGCTATTTATATATAAAACTTACTGACGATGGAAGCATAGCTTCCGAAATGCATTTAAGTAAATAAATAAATAAAATAAGTGTTTTTAAGTTATTTAAAATAATATCTTTTATTTATTTCATGAAAAAACACGTTAAAAATCTCCAATATCAAATCGATCTTATATACCTATATCAGGCTTTATGATTAAGAAAGCTTAGTTATAAAATAAAAAAAAAATAAGTCAAATAAGTCCAGCTGTTCATGAACTGATGAGTTTACCATCGAACAGCATTTAATTTTTATTATAAATATTTTTTATTGTTTGCTTGCAAAAAACTTCTGACTGGTGAATGAAACACTTCTATTTACGGCTCAAATTTTGTATATTGCAGGTACCACACAAAAAAGACCTTCCTATAAAAATTTCCCAATTTCGTGAAAAAAAAGAAAAACAATTAAAACCTTAATCAAGTGGCACGTAGTGTTCATATGAATAAATACTATAAACCCTCTCTGATGGAATGGTAACAAATTGAATGAAATTTTGTTATCTATTTGTGTGGAATTTAAATAATATAAATCAACACAAAACTCAGATATAAAGGTGATTATGCATTATTTGTTATTTTTACCTACCTAATATAAAAAAATATAAAATGCGCGCATTTAGTCGGAATTGGTGTATCTATTGGCAATTAATGGATTACTGGCGTTAAAATTTTAAAGAAGGGAGTGAAATATTTTTTTTTTATTTAATTTTAATTTTGAATTTATGTTCAATCCCAACTTGAATTTAATGTCGTTTTCCATTGGACGTTTGGAAGCGTCCAGAATCAAAAAGCACTCTTCTAAAACCATTCCGCATTGGCAAAAAAAACGGTCAACCAACGCTTCTCAGAAGAAAATTTCGCTTCTCGATTTGAAATCAGAATCCACTCAAGAAGCACTAATATACATTTAAGCTATAACTTCAAAACAAACTCACTCAAATGTCAAAAGTAAACATCGGACTTTGTTTGATTGTATGCCTGTTCGATAACATGAAATGTTCACGATGATTCACCAATACAATGACAAAATTTCTAAGTTGAGCAGAAGAATGCTAACTTTGTTCCATTGGATTTCAAATTGAGTTAATCCCTGAGTTAAACCAATGGAAAACGACATAAGGCGAAATCAGGTCCACAGAGCTGTTTTTTTGCAATTGAGATAAATTACATCACCTATGGACATTTTTCCAGCAAAATGACTTAGCAACTGTTCTATATATATTTTTGTAAAAAACTACAAAACTCACCCATTCGAGACTTGTTGAAGTTCCATCGAAGAAAATTCCTCTTCAACTTCTCCGATAGTCGGCAGCATATTCGAATGCCAATACATGTTGAAATATGCCTCTGATGGTCCTGGACCATTAACCAATTCTGGTGGTCCCAGCTTTTCGCCATCTTCTATTTCGTACTCCTTCTCATCGACACATCCTTCATCCTCGTCATCATCACTACTGCCACTTGAACTTGATGAATAATAAGTGTCTGCTTGTGGCTGATCGTTAGTGATCTTGATGCACTTTTTTACAATGACCGGGCTTTCCGGGTTCTTATCTAAGTTTTTTGAATCCTCAGCTAATGGTTTTGTGGTGATTTTTGATGATGATTGTGGTTCATCTTTCCTTGGGCTCGACGGACTGTTTTTTCTTACCAAATCGAACAAACTTGCCATAACGGACTCTTCGTTGCTATTGACGTCGGTGAAAGGACTCTTTTCTCGTTCCTTATCCTTTTCAAGCTGGCTACTTTCGTAGGTTTGAATCTTGAATTTAATCTCACGATTCTGTGGTGGCGAGGAGACAGCCTTCAATGGAGGGGGAGATTTTTTGAATGTTTGCATTGTGGGTGTGGGTGGTGTCACGGGAATCATTGTTGGTTCCAGATTATTGACAATCAATTGTGTTGTATTACTTGGACTAACGACTTGGTTTCCAGCTTGATGCAGCTTAGGTATCTGCGTCTTTGCCAAAGATTGAACCCTCTCTGGAGGCTTTGGCTTGGGTCCTTTGGCTTTTGTTGGAGAACCTGCCTCTGATAAAGGTGACTGATTCAAAACTGGTATCAATGTCCTTTCAGGAGATTTGAGCGATGAATTCTCTTTCGCCTTAGAATCGGCAGAATTTGAACGCTGAAGTGTCGGTTTAGCGGGACTGTTTGTTTTCAATATCGGTAAATTTGTCGGACGTTGGTCCTTTGGACGATATGACGTAAGTTTCAGATCAGTTTCTGACTTCTGTTTCTGTACCATTGTTCGTGGTTTTATAAGAATTGTCTCGATTTTTGGTGGAGCTTCCATTTCCATAGATCTTTTGGGAGATAAAACGATGGGAATCTTAGATTTACCAGCTTTTGTGTCTTCAGATGGTTTCTCCACAGCCAGATTTTCTTGTGAACTTTTGACTTCAGACTCAAGAAAACGCTCACACTGCTTTCTCAAATCTGAGGTACTTCTTGAATGTTGATTCAGTTTCAGCTCACTCTCTGTCTTTGAACGTTCCATTGTTACTTTTGGTGAAGATGTTCCAAAGACAGCTGCGATAGCTTTGGGAATTTTCGTTATCAATTTAGAATCTTCTGACTTTGGAGATTCCACAGATTCCTGAACTTCCAATTTAATTCCATTGAATTTCCTTGGAGTTGGTAAAATCGAACGCTTCTTTGGTTCAACAATGGCTATTTGTCTAGGTCTTGGTTTGGGAGCTGGAATATTGTTCTTCTCAACGCCATCTGTAGAATCATTCAGCTTTAGATCCACATTTTCATAGACATTCAATTTCTCCACTTTCAAATCGATATTTTCATAATTGTTAGTAGGAGGAGCTGTTGGAGTCTTTGTCCTTCCATCATCGTTCTTTGTAATCGCTTCACCAATTTTAAACTCCTTCTCGAGCATTGTAAATGGTTTAAGTACCTTGGCAAGTTCTGCTTTATTCATAACCGAATTTCCATTCATGCTAGCAAAACTAGATAGATCCGTTTCAGATGAATAACTCGATCCTATCGAGAATTTATCGATAACAGTGGATATTGTTGAAATTGTACTTGCGGTGTCATCACTTTCTGACCCGGCAGCCTTCAAGGAATTCTCATCCGAGAAGAGATTTATGTAATATTCAGCATCAGGTGGTGGAGTGAATGGCTTTTCATCCACTGTGGTAGTCTTGCCATCTTTAAACTGTCTCCGTTTGACCAGCTTTCTTGGTGGAACCGGTGGCGGAGGTGGTGGACTCATTTTTGTACTCTTAGAATCTTCTTCACCACTTCCATCGCCCGTCGGCAATTGACCATAACCATTTCGAACAATCAATTTAATTGCAACGTTATCTTTCAAACATCGCACACAATCGATACGTGTCATCTCACAAACAGCCTTGCCATCGATAGACACAATTTCATCTCCTTCTCGGAGATTTCCCCAACTAGCCTCAACTCGCGAAGCAGGACTATCTTTGGCACAGGATTGTATAAACAAACGCTGCACTCGTTCGCTACTTCTTGTTCCTCCTTGGAATTTCAAACCAAATCCTAATCTCTCACCAGGCAATCGATAAACTAGCACAGTTTCGATATCTGAATTATTATTATTATTATTGTTTTCTTGTAATCGATTATTATCGGTTGCAGCATTTGTATGAATAATGGATGTGGTTTGTGTCAATGGTAGTACATCGTTTATTGATAAAACTGTTATAAATGATGAGTCTTGAATGGAGTTATTTCGTTTGACTGCTTGATGGCGCCCTGAATGGTTTGTGTCTTTGGACGTTGGATCGTCGACTTCAACCACTGTTATATAGTCATCCATTTTTTTTTTTTTCGTTTCCTTTTGGGTTTGTGTCCAATAACTTGACGAAAGTTCTTCTACGGTTGGTTGTTGGTTTCGGTTAAAATGGCGTCTTTGTTTCGGACATCGATGACAGGTGGCGCTGAAAAAATAGAGAGAAGTTGAGTGTTAGAAGAATTGTTAATGGCAGTTTGATTTGAATAAGTATTTAAAAACAATAGAAGCAAAAAATAAAAAAATAATTATTAAAATTCATGTCGATTATGGAATCTTCAATGATGGATCCGCAGTGATTCCCGGTGCTGTGCTCTCTTTTCTCTTTACCTATTTGTCGTGAAAATATTGCGCTGTGTAACAGCTAAAAAATGAGAGAATTAATGACAGAACATAATGACATCCAGCATATAGTTTAAGCTGTGAATTTTTTCAAAGAAAAGAGTCGAGAAATAAGGTAATTTTCTGTAAAGTCATCTGACATCATACAGTAAGTTGCAAGTCATGTTTTATTTTTGTCACAATAACAGATTTGTTTGGTAAACAAAATTGCAATCTGTCACATTTAAAGGAGTGGGAATGAGATTCTCTCATAGAGAAGTGCAAAACTATCTGAAATCTATCTATCGCCGTTTGGGCGGAAGGGGCGATTTCATAAAAAAAAGTACTAAAAATAAAAAAAAATACTAAAAAATAACGGTAATACTAACTATTAAGTATTTTATCTTTATTTAAAGCCAATACTTTGTTCTATTAGCTTGTTTCTAAATCAAGTGAAATCTATGCATAGTTTTTGAAAAAAAACGGACTTTAAAATCAAAATTTGTGAGAAAAAAAAAACATTAAAAAAAAAGTTTTAACAGTAATTTTTCAAAACCATAAAATTATATATAATTTGTTTGTTTCTGAAATTCGTTGCTCTATCAAAAACTGAAAACTAGATTATTTTATGTTTGAGCGCCTTGTCATTACCAACAAAAAGTAATGCTACCCTGGTAAGAATTTCAAATTTTGACAGATGAAAACCCTGATGTTTCACGTGATTAAAGTACCTAGTTAAAGTCGAAATTTATATTATCTTGGATCAAATACATTGTGTTCAGGAGATAATTAAGTAAAGCTTCATTGGGCGTTTTTCTTTTTTAGTTCAGAGCAGAGCCTGAACTGTCAAACAAAAGATCGTGTTTCCTTTTTAGCTCAGAGCATTCAGAGCTCCAATTTTGTGTTTCTTTTTTCGCTCTGAGCATGTTCAGAGCACGCTCTGTGAGCTCAGAATAAATTGATAGAGCAGACGGAGTTGAATAGCTGAATAGAACACAAAGAATATGACAACTGTGAACAAAAAAAAAAGTGACAGCTGCTGAAGCGTGTTTCTTTAAATAAATCTGAACTCTCAGAGCAGAGCACGCAGAGATCGCTCAGAGTATGTTCGGAGTGTTCAGATTTTGTTCAGAGCTCTGCTCTGAACTTACAAAGAAAAACGCCCATTGAAACTAAAATGTATATAAGCTGAGAAACTTATCTTGATTTTCTAAAACTATAAACACAAGTTCAATTGTCAGCTAAATTCGTATATAACAATCCTTTCCATAATTAAATGTTTAAGTTACAGGTAGGCAAATGCAACATACATGATAAGTTAAGGTCGTTTAATTCCTGATTCCAGTATATCTCAACTCCATCTGTTTTATTAATTTATTAAAGTAACATACTACTACTTTTTCGTTGTCATTTATGTCTGGCTTTCAGATTTATATCACATAATATGAATAAAACTTGTAAAAAAAAACCTGAACGCCTTCTCAGTAGTTTTTGACAAAAAAAATAATAAAGCCTTTATGTCTCGAATGAAAACGAAATATATATAAAAAAAAAGAAAAAGTAGAGAAAGTCTTGACTGGTTTTTCATTTACAAAAAACCCTAACAAATATATAATTTATCTTTTCGAAAACAAAAAAAAAAGTTGACACCTTATTTTATAATGGGGTTTCTGTGGTCGCAGTTACATAAATATCCGTTTAAACCGTCCAACAAACCATACCCTAAATCTCTGTTCTTCTTCTTCTTTTCTTAAGCCTTATTAGAATAATTATAAAGAGTGTTAATTAATTTCCATATTTTAATTTCAAAAACAAAAAAAAACTGAACCCATCACTGTGATGTGGCTCTCATGCTGTGTTAACTCATGGGATATAATAAAATTATCATAATAATGAACAAAAAAAAAAAAAAGAATAATATTCATGTTAACATAACCGTCATTTAAGTTATTTTTTTTTTCTTCCATTGTTATTATTATTTTTATTTTTTTTTTAATATTTTTCTCAAAAAAATGCAGAACGTCACTATTCCCACATCCCACAATACACAAACATCGCAGCTTAAAATATGTAGGTACAAGCGTGAAATTCAATGGCAAAACTAAAGGTACTCGTCATCTTGAACTTAATAATATGTGAATTTTTTTTTTCTGCAATATTTGATTGCATCACCAAGATCGCGCGCTACAATGAGCTCGCGATAAAGAAGCAATTGTCTCGTTAAATGTTTTGAATGGGGTGCCCTCAGGTGGTAAGGTAACCCTTTTTGAGATGCCAGAAAATACAATTAACAATTTTGTTGCTTCTGTGGCACACAAAACACCACATCAAGACTGCAAACAGAAAACAATGAAGGTAGGAAGATGGCGCAATTATCTACTGGCCCGTCCAACCGTCCCGTCCGTCGTCGTCGTCGTCGTCGCATTTTGTTGTTGGAATTGACATTTATCTTTATCATGAGAAGACTCGTACTTACACATAATATGGTCATCAGAGGTGCTGGAGAGTATCTATTATTGTAAGAAGTGGAGATTTAAAATGAATGTAATTTGATATTTTTGTCCAGTGTGTTTTTTTTTAGTTGCACAGTGTACACGGAAATATCGAAAGACATTGTTTTGATCAGTTAGTAGATGAACATTTAAGAAACTTTGGGATCAAGAAGACAAGTGGAAAGAGAAAGAAATGGTTTATGCAGTAAAAAATGTAGCTGTTCTTTAAAATGAGAAATGTAAGTTATAGATAAGGTCTGTTTGGTAATTTGAAATTTTTTACAAATTTCTGCTTATTAACAACCGGAAAAATTTAACTCCTACAAAGTATTTATACCTAACTATTCTCTATATCTTCAAATTATACTACCTATGTACTTCCATGTTCGGAACTGGTTCTATGAAAACTTCTTGTGAGAAAATACAGTACACTACGCTGCGCACTGTATTCCAAAATGAGCTTTTTTGTTGCAAATATTATATACATTATGAACGAATAAATTAGTTTATATTATGGTGTTTTAAAATGTTTAAAAATCGATGAAAAAAAAAGAAATAACAAAAATGTTTTATTTACTCAAATATTACGAATCTTGTAAAAAAATTTTATGATTATTTTAGTGTAAAAGAGTGCTCCAAAATAAAATTTATCACAGTAGTGGATTGATAAAGTTAACGGACTTATTTTAAAAATGTTTTTAGCAAGTTAATTTGTAATAATTTAAGTTGGAAATAAAAAATGAATGAATACACTTTTCTAATTTTAAAAATTCTGGTTAATTTCCACTTAAGACCGAAATTATAGCACCGAAAATGCGTTTTTTTTAACTAATTACAATATCTCCGAAATGTCTAAAAAATTTCAGCTGCAATTTTGCATATGGTTCAAATAATTGAAGCCGATAATATTGGTAATAAAAGCTATCCAGTAGATATATTTTTTGTAGGACAATTCAAACCTTAGACTGATAAAAATTATTAAAAGTATTAGAAAGTGTAATTTAAATATTTAAATTTAAAATTTGAATTCATTAAAAAAAAACAATTGATGAACCACAAAAAGATATAAGTGCGATATAAGCGTTGTCATTTCTTAAGTTTGAAAGTAAAATTTATTTATTTATTTTTTTTTTAATATTGAACGTTAATTTATTTTTACTTCAATACTAATTTTTTTTTTTTTAATCTACCCATTTTTAAAATATCGAATAAAATAATGTTGAATTTTTTTTTAAATCAAAAATTTGTTTGTTTGAAAATGTTGATATGCAATATAATTCAAACTCATGAGAAGCTCTTGTGTAAAAAAATTTACCCGATTTGCCATTCCACATAGTGGTGGTACATTAGAAATGAAAAAAGCATTTATATATTTTAAAACTTTGAATAAATTCTTTCTTAAATTTGCTCTTCCTCCCATACAAATCTGGAAAGCCTACGAACAGAGTTGGCCGAATTAACTACACTATATTTTCTACATCATTAACTACGCGTAATAGAATTTAATAAACTACACGTCTTATTTTCTACAAATTGTTACGTTTTCATATATGTACATTGAAAGTAAATTTAGAGAAATAATAAAATTTCAATAAATATTTGAACATTTTAACTCAAACTTCAAGTTTCAAAGTTACAACTGACAGATCATTTGTTATTTGAAACTAAGTTTGCTACAATTCGTTTCATTAACTACATTTAACTACGTTTAACTACTTAAACTACGTAGCAAATGTGAAAAATGTAGTGGCCATCCCTGCCTACGAACACTTCTCCTTTTTTTGGTGTCCGTTTTATCATCTTCTTCGTATTCTGTTTCGTCAGACCAGTAAGAACATAGCATGAACGCAATAATTTTGTCTATTCCCCTGACGTTTCGCCCTCTTTCTCTACTCGGCCTTACACTTTTTTGAAATTAGTTGATTTTTTCACATTGTTATTAGGTATGCCACGCTTAATCATTTCTAATGTTAAAAATCGATTCAATAAATAATGAGATAGGTAGCAGAAAACCAAAATAATGGTTCTATGAAAGAAACCATTTTCAATCGATATATAGATTTATTTATATATATATAAATTAATATATATGGTACTCATGTTAGCTCACATAAAAAATTTTATCAAAATCGTAGGAGTCGTTTTTTGAGAAAAATGATATTTTCCTTGGCGGTTTTTAAGCACTTGTATGGGAGATACCGTTATTTTTGATTATAAGTATAATTTTAATTTATAATCTTTCAAACAATATTAAAAAACTGCTAGGTGCCAAGTTTCATAAAAATCGATCACTTCGCGGTCGTTTTCCAGATACATAATTCGTATTAAATTCTCAAAAAATAATTTTGAAACTTTTTTTTAATCAAAAAAATTTTGGTATACAATACTTTACTTTTTGAAAAGTTCTTCATAAAAAAATTTACCAAAATCAGCTGAACCGTTTTTGAAAAAGAAAGACTTTTTTTATAAAATAAATGGCAAACAAATTACTGGATTTAAAAAAAAAAATTGGGGGCACGTTTTTGGGACAAAATAAGATTTTTATTGTTTGCTAAAAAAAATTTGTATGGGGGCTATAACAGTAGCAATTGGTCCTAAAAAAAATTTAAAAATCGAAGTTGGTTGCCGCAACGCCTTTGACGGATTCAATGGGTCGGAGCTCGGACCCTTGAGTATTTTAAAAGTGGTTTTGATATTTTGTGAAGTTCTGATTTTTATACATTAAGCCATAAAGTCAAATCACATTTAAAGAACCGACAGTTTACTTATTAGTCGAAAATAGCAAGTCTTGATTTTTTACTTTTCTCTATTTTCTTACATTAATATTGCATACCACAATTTTCAAATAAAAAAAATATTTATGTATAAAAAAAATATAAAATTCAATAATTTAAAAATGATTTCTTCAATTTTGTTTATAACTTAGTTTTTATGAATAATTGAATACCGAGTCGTTTATTATTAAAAACGTCACGAAAAAGTGATAATTGTTTAGTTTTAAGAATAATTTATACTTAAATATACATATTTTCTTCTTAAAAAAATAAAAAAAATAATTTTGGTCCTTTTGATTTTGTGTGGTAAAAGTGGCAAAATTTTGTTTATTTGTGAATTACCCGAAATTATCAGTTTTTGGAAGAAACATTTTGGGCAAAAATTGTATCGTACGATATTTCGCACCAAAAATATTTTCTAGTACTTTTTTTCGTCATACAACCCAGTATTAAAATCTTTTTTTTTTATTTCAAAAGCTTTGACCTATTATTTCTTCAAAAAAAAAACAAAACTGACAATTTTTTGATTTTTTTTTTTAATTTAAGACCTAAGGATTTTTAATTGCAACCTGATTTGCACGGCACTAACTAGAAGGAGTAGAAGAATAGAAAATAGTTTTTGTCGGCACAGTGAACTGAGAAATAAGGTGTTTTTTTATCTCATTAAATCCTACGAGTGGCGTTCAGTTGAAACTGAGGGAATAAACAAAAGAATTCTGCCTAGAGTGGACTCGAACCCTACACAACTTTAAGTTAGCAGTCAAGCACTACATCCACTGTGCCATTGCAGACCGCTGCAATTTTCCAAAAACCAAATTTTGTCCATTTGCACACAGGACGAAAATTATTTTGCTAAGTTACATACCTGCCAACAATGCACAAGTACATAGGTATACCGTTTAGAATTTACGCCATTAACTTCGCTGTACGAAATTCGAAGTTAATTTCGATACCTACTTGCCTCGGGTCAGAGAAACTTTCCTACGCCTCTGTTCAACTTCAAAGCTTAAAAAGAAAAACAGATAGTTTAATTTTGTCCCTGCTTTCGACTTCATCATCAAAGACTATAACTGATATAACTTTTCAAAAAGAACTGCGTTTTAAAGTTATTCGAAGTAGGTTCGATGTCATCATATAATGTGCATCGTGATTTGCTCATAAATACCAATCACACCTAATTGACTTAAACTGCATTTCTTGACGAAATAACGAAAAACGAAAAAAAAAATAAGTACAAGAAAACTGACCAAAAGTCAAATGTGGTTACATAAATAGAAGTTAAAAATAATTATTCAACAACTTGTTTAACCACAAATTTTGTATTCCTGACAGATACTCCAAACTCCACATCAGAGAATATGTGAACATGTCCAATGCGACACGACGTGATTTGCTCCGTTTTATTGCATTCAGATCAACATTCCATTTTCTCACCTTGTTTGAGTCGTCTTGACAAATACGTAATAATCCTCACAACTTGTGTTAGATTCCTTCACAGTAGTGTGCGCGGGTTGGTCACATTTTTTTCTTAACTCTATAAAAGTCTAAAAAGAAATCTGACTTATCAAATTCTGATTTGTTAACTCTTTGACAGACGTCATACAAGAAAAAGAATGTATTGCTACACCTATGTAGGTAATATGGACAACTTTTCTCTTATGACATCATCAATGATTGTTGTTATTTCCTTTTTTACTTTATTTAAGAGAACAACAGCTGTGACAGAATGATGTGACATTGGATATATGATTTAATTGGTAAACAGTTAAAAATGCATCAATAAACTTAAAACCAGTTATAATATTGACAGCATTCCTTATAAACACACACACACAGTTAAATCAATACAAACTGGTTGACATTCACTTTTAATAAATCTATATATCGCCGTCTTTCATTCTATTTGGTACACAGAAACCATGACGTGAGATTTGACTTGACAGAAGAAATAGAATAGAAACTCTCGCCAAATGTCAAAAGTCATTATGGTTACAAAAATAGAAATAAGGGCAACGATTTAGACGATGGAATAATCTACTATACAATAAGGAAGTAAATTACACTCAATAATTATTTGTATTATTGCTGCAGTGGTGCCCCTTATCAAAAGATATAATTTCTATAGATGAAATGAACCCGACTTTTTTTGCTGCTGCTATAGAGTGAACATAATTACACGGTGAGTGCAATTGTCATGCAATGGAAATAAGTTCACGATATATATATTTTGCTGCAATATCAACATTATGCTGCAAAGTTAAACTGACCATGTTTGGTTATTGTATTTGTATTTCTTCTCATTTTTTTTTGTTTAATTAAGTTGCTGGTATATATATCAATTTATATGTGTGTTTACTTTCAGTTAAGACTTAAAATTTAGACTTATGTAAGATCGTTCGAAACGATCCGTGGCACGTTCTGCCTTTGCCTCACCTCCAGCTATTTCTTTTTTTTCTTCTTATAGATTTATTGTGAGGCATCAAGCAGATATATAAAGCGGTGCTTGATAGCCTTTAAGGTATAAGTATGGAAGTAGTTAGTTTTCACCGTCTACTAAGTTTGCGCATATAGAGGTTAGCCGGTGTAACCAAACACGTCAAGATGCAGTATCTAGCTATGTTGGGAAATGTTTAGTTTTTCTTTTGATTTAAAATATCTTTTATGTGCAGAGATGCTATGTATATCTATATACGATTACTTATATAGATGCTGATGTAGTATAGCTGTTAATTTTTTTTTTCTATATGGAATGGAAAGTGAGAAAATTACACCGTTACATTGGAATGTTACGTTATAAAAGCAAAATATTTTTTTTTTTGTTTTTAAAACAATAAAAGAAATAGTTTCTTTTGCTACACGACCTTCATGATGAATTCACTGAGTGTAGCTTATTAATATTTAAATTTAAATAATTGCAACTTTACTTAAGAGTTTTTAGTGTATATGATACCAATTCTTTTAAATCAAGTTAAGCAACTTGAACCTTACACTTTATAAAATCAACTCTTTTGAAACGTGATAAGTGCTTAAGACTTGGTTTTGGTTTATTTATACAACAATTGCATAGTTTCGGAGAAAATTAAAAAAAAAAAACGAAAAAATCTAAATAATTGAGTTTTTATAGCTAAAATCGTAAGAGTGGTTTTAGAGAAAATTAAAAAAAAAGTGAAAACTTTATTAGGGTGGAACCGTTTAAGCTTAAGATGATCTAAAGGACTAAAACAAAATATTACCTACATTTTTTTTAAATCTTTTCATAAGTTCGCAATTTCAGAACCCATATTTTATCAATTGCAAATTAAACTTGGAGCGGTATAAAATATCTCGCAAACTAAAATCTCGCATTTGTTCTTAATTTTCAAAAACCGAAATCTCGCAAATTAATAATTCTTCTTTTCATAATATCAAAATTAGAACAAACCAGATTCTCGCAACTATCAATTCTGCTTTTTGTAATCTCGCAATTAAAAAATCATGCTTCAAACAATCTCGCATTTATATTTATCTTCCACCGAAAAATTTCGCATTATCAACCAAATTCTCGCAAATTAAAATAGGACCAATACGTTTACCAAAATCGAATAACGAAATCTCTCAAATCTTAAAAAATATCAAAAAATGAAATCTCGAAAAAAAATAATTCTGCTTTTCAGAATCTCGCAAATTAAATTTTTTGGTGTGAGATTGTTTAAAGCAATCCCAAGATTAAAATCTGCCATTCAGTTGATAATTGCGAGATATTTTGTTGTGCGATATATATAAATGCGAGATTGATGTTTTTTTTTTTGCGAGTTTTCCTAATTTAATATAATTAAAATTGCAAAATTACGTATACCCAACCCAAAATTCTTACAAAATTTAATTTATAACTCACTCATCCATTTGTCTATTTCAATGTTCCTACACTTGGGCATGGTAAGACGAAAACCGCTTCTTTGGTCCTTTGGACCACCTTTCCTATGATATGTAGGTTCAATTGAAACCTCGACATTATTTTTACATGAAGCCTGTTTACTTACCCTCTATGAAGGTACTTACTATATACAATATAGTAGAGATTTAGAGAAAGTAAAATAAATGAAAAGATTTGTTTTTACCTACTTCTTAGCATTATCCTCTTTTTTAACTGGGCCAAATTCACGGACAATTTTAAACGGATGTTAATGCAAAAAACTAACTATACATCATGCAACTTTAACTTATATAGTTAAAATGTACCTCCATCCCACTATAATAAAACATTTTGTTTGTATTGTTTACGTATCTCTTTCTCTCTCCGAAAGCAATATAAATGTTCAGGTACAAATTTCGCAAAAATTCCTCAACCAACATTAAATCTCATTATTCCATTCGGCACACAACACAATGCCCTGAGGTGCAGTTTGTTTGATGTTACATTGGTTTTTACTGCCACTTTATTTCAACAAAAATCTGTACCTACCACTTGTATTTAACTAGGTCACCATCATCATTATATAGCGCCACAATTTTATTTGCTATTCTCTACCGAAAACAAAGTGAACCACCACAGATGATAGTCTATGCGGTCGTTTTGTGTCGATTCAACATTATTTTTATTTAAAAGCGCATTCATGTCCAAATGCAAAAACAAATTATACAAATTTAATTTAATTGGCGTTTTATTTTCATTTATACCTATATGCGATGTTGAAACGTTGGTTCATAAGTATGGATTTGTTTTGATTGTTTTTGCTACCTATTTTGAATTTTTATTCAAAATTAATTTTAATATGATGTTTTAATGGAATCATTTGTTTTCATTTTTAAGAGATATTTAGGTTTTAAAGTGACTCCAAAATTGAGATATTGAATTTTTTTAAACTGGCATAGCTATAGCAAAATTTTGCTGTATACAAAATTTACCTATAATCTTTAACTTATCAAAATATATTTTCCCGAATGGTTTTGATGCCCTGAATTCACACGACTATTCATCAGTCGAAAATAATGAGACACCTGATTTTAAATACGAATGCTCATAAACAGGTTCTATTAATTATTTTTTTAGCGGATTTTTAGTTGCTTAATTAAAATGATCAAATGGAATCAAATGAAACTGCATACAAATTGCGATTTTATTAAAAGACTTTTTGTGATTATCTTTTATATTTTTCGACTGAATAGTCGTGCGATTATAATCGCAAGTGCGTATTAGCGTTATTATTCAACAAAAAAATCTTCAAAAAATTAATTTTTCTAAGGTTATTAAAAATAAATTAGTTGTAGCAAATTCGCTGGAGATGTTTTTAAAAAAAATTATTTTTATGTATAAAATTTTGTAAACACTTTAAAAAAAATATTTTTTATGTATAAAATTTTGTAAACACCTAATAAAAAAATAGGTTAGCCAAGTTAAAAAAACTTATTTTGAACAAACATAAAATGTTGATTTTATTTTAGCTCATCTTGGTACTATTCTTCAAAAACAATTTTTTGTTGCAAAAAAACAAAAAGTACAATTCGAAACAATTCATCCAGTAGCGGATCCAGGGGTCCGGATCCCCCCCCCATGAACATTTAAACCAACTATTTTATTTATTTATTAAATATTTATTTCTCTTCGGCCTAAAATTGGTATATGTTTACCTACTTTAATTCCAGAAAGCCCATCTTTTTATAAAATTTCGAATAAAAATTTCTTCAAGTGTAATGATTAGGTATACCTCCAAAACTTCAAATCGTCTGCTAAATACGTAAAACTGCTAAGTCCATTTTGGCAAATTTTACAGGAGAGCGAAAAAAAAAATTAATTACATAAGGCTCCATATATAAAAACTAATTTTCTCTTTAGGATTCTGCAACAACAACGACACATTGGACAATAGTGATGGAGCCAATTTGTGCAGAATGTTTTTCTGAAGAAAATGGCATCAAAGTCCCAGTTTCGACCAAAAGTGGACTTAACAGCTTTACGTATTTAGCCGACGAAATGCATCTTATAGGATTAAGGAGTGTACCCACTTACATTAGACTGCGTGACAGTTTTATGAGGAAACTTAGTTCAAGGGCTTAAGGTATGTTGTTGTGCTGCGGTATGCCGTAAATATTTTTTAAAACTTCGCAAATTTGCAAAATTTGAGGATGAAATTTTTTCCAAAATTAAGTTTTTTCTAAAAACTCAAAGTTATGCGTTGTTTTGATCTCAAAAAATGATACAACCGAATAGATAAAAAAAATTCGCATACATATTTGCAACTTTTACGACCAAACGCAAATGTTGCGATGGAACTTAGCACCATCATTTTCGATTTTCAAAAAAAAAATAAAGTTGTGCTGTAGGTATTGTGTTCAACTTGTACCGCCATGCGCCGTAAATATTGTTTTTAAACTCGCAGATTTGCAAAATTTTTAGGATGAATTTTTTTGCAAAATAAGTATTTTCAAAACATCAAAGTTGTGCTGCATTTGGCTTAAAAAATGATTCGCATATTTACAGCTCTTAGGGTCAAAAATAAGATTTGCGAAGCGTGAAGTTAGCACCGCCATTTTCGATTTTCCAACAAAAATAAAGTTGCGCTGTATTCTGCTCAACTTGTGCCGTAAATATTTTTGCAATTTTTTTTTTCAAAATTACTTTTTTTTTAAAGTTATACATAACGAAATGTATATGCGCTGTTTTAAGCTCGGTTTGTGTTTTTTTTCTGAAAACCGAAATAGCGGTGCTAACTTCAAGAACTAAAATAATTTAGCACAAAGCCCTTGCAAGTTTTATTTATCTTTAATTTTCCTATCTTTAATTTTTCTTTTTGTAGTTGGACCCATCCCATTACCAAATCCTGGATCCGCCACTAATTCATCCCTTAATTTGGATGGTTAGCTTACCAAATTACATGGTGGTAAGTCGGGAAAGAATTATTAAAACAAAAGAAATTTTACCAAAATTTCGGTGAAAAAATCTATGTTTTGCCGGTAGATTCAAGAATTTAAAAAATTGTGGGTATTAAAATGACATATTATGTACACTGGATATTAATAAACTTCTTTCATTAAAAAACAACACAAAAAGATATGTTTGTAATTAAATAAACATTTTAAGTGTCCTTTAGTCCAATAATCAAAATGCGTTTCGTCAATTATTCAAGGTCAAACATGCTTTTGAGATTCAATTGTTTTATATAAACCTTCTAAATAACTAAAAGCTCCCTCGCAAATTATCCGAAGTTCTATCAGAGTTATTAGGTACACAGATTACAGGTAGTCTTTCTTTAAAATTGAATCTCGTTGCCCGTTGGTATATACATGTCATTGTAATCATATTTATTTTTATTATATTACCAATAGACAAACTTAACTAAGTCTTATATACAGGGCGTTATATTCCAGTAAAATAAGTTTAGCTTGTAAAAAATGCAGTAAACCGGAATACACTTCTTATTTAAATTCAGTTCGTTTTCTTTGAGTGTCTGTTAACAGTGTTTTGGCTTAAAGGCTAACAAGTTTTACCTTGTCGATCTGTCATCAGCATTTTAAGCATGGTGTGCAAAATAAAAATGCACGCTGTATGAACACAACAAAACAAACCTGTTACCGTTGCTGGTGGTGTCTTTTTTTTTTATTTTTTTTATTTTGTGATTATAACTTAGGTAGATACATTTGTATATTTTTATTAACTATTTGTGCTCATTGCTTGGACCAGTTTTGAATTAAAGTGGGGGTGAAATATTATGGAAAGGGGGTTTTGCTATAAACTTAAAATATTTTTATTTATATTTTGACCAAAAGAAAACGTCATATTTTGCTTCTGATTGGTAATATTTATAGAGGTATACGATTGCATCGGATACTTTATAAGTACATGTTATGTGCAACTGTGAGTTGAGTTTATGTCGACAGTTTGACGTTAATATTTTGTTTGCATATATCTAGCTTTACTTGGAGGACACATATCTATTATTTGAAATGGTATGTGTATAAAAGAAATCTGGTATTGGACAACAAGTGTTTCAAATTCCACAATTTTTTTTTTAATTTTTTTTTTTTTCATTTCTTGAAGCCAGATTGAAAACAACTTAATATCTCATATACATAAATAACAAGGAACAACAATGAATAATATTAAGTAAGTAAAGTATGTTAATTGACTCGATGGTATGTATTAACAGTTGTTTGCAAAATGTTCTAAAAATACTGATGGATTTTATAGTTTAAACACTTTGTCATTTTGTATGGATGAAAAGCTGATATGTATATTAATTTGCTAGTATCATAGACTTTAAAAAATGTAAGACTTGCTTCAGTTCCATAATTTTTACTTGTGATCTTAATTTAATATTTTCTTGTTTTCCATTCCAACCTACAAACTCCAGCTTTTTGTCGCATATTAATGAATGCAAAACACCCTGTATTATATTTTGTTAATCAGCATTTTATGAATTAATTGCTCATTAACTCAGTTTTAATTTAATAAAAAATACCTACTGAAAATTGCCAAATTGTACCAAAACGTGCTCTGAGTTTATAGTTAAAATGAAAAATAACTATAACAACGGCCCTCAAAACAAAACAGAAGAAAATTGCAAAAAAAAAAACAGCGTTTCTAGCTAACCGTAACGAAAAATTGCTTCTGGGGCGCAATAAATTGACAATGATGTGTTTTTTTTTTATTTTGAATGCGCAAAATAGCTAAATAAGTTTCTATACAAATTAAATGAATGATATTTTCGCTTATGTATTAGAAAATTTATGTGTTTTTTTAATAATTTAGTGTTATTTTTGTTTAAATTAAAACTCTTAATTTGTTGATGACTATAGCATTATAAGGAAATACACTAGGTATATCAAATTTGAAGCTAATTCGTCAGTTAAATTTAAAATTTTTGGTAGAAATCATAAATATGGGTGTTAAAACTAACCCACTTGCCCCCATCCCTATATCTATGTTATCAATTGAGACCGGTAGAAGATTTTTTAGTTTAAGAGGGGGTTGCTATAAAAAAGAAAAGTCGAATAATTTTAGAAATAAGAGCGGACAAACGAAATTTTTTGTCAGACAATCTTCAACAGCAGAGGGACAAACGAAACCACTTCGTCCTGTCTTTCTTATTTATGAATTGTGGGGTATGTAGACAACTTTTTAGTTTTTAGGGGTGTTGCCATAAAATAAAAAATTTGAATAACTTTTGAAATGAGGGTGGGAATTTCTTTTTTCTTTTCGAACTAACATGGACAAATGGTAGACAAAGGATTGCGATTGACTCTATTCCGCTAAGTGAGATTTATTGTTTTTTTTTTGGATGCTATAAAAAAGAAAAGTCAAATAGTTTTTGAACTAAGGTTGGAAAAACGAAATTTTTTAGTGGACAAAAGAACCCACTTTTTTCCATTTCTCCACAAATGTATGTTAATTGGGGCAGTAGAAGACTTTTTAGTTTAAGAGGGTGTTCCTATAAAAAAGAAAATTTGTATAACTTTTGAACTAAGGGTGGGAAATTATTTTTGTTCTTTTCCAGTTAAATGGACAAATGGAAGACAAATGATTACAAAAGACACTATAAATCGGTTAAGTGAGATTTTATTTTTTGGTTGGGTGCAATAAAATAGAAAATTTAAATACTTTTTGAACAAATTTTAAATGAAATTTAATTTAATTTAATTATTTTTTTTTTTATTTTGTAAGTTTTATATTCTTAACTTAGCTTTCGGAGAGCCAGGATCTAGTAACTTACACTTCAATATTTATGTCTCTCAAGCATTGTTGCCGACGCAACGCCTGCAAAATTCAAACTATTAAGATGGGAGGCACTTAACACTAACTCTAGGAGGATTTGTCACTTTCTCGCAAGAGAAGTTACCCCTGAAAAAAAATATTTTTTTTTTTGAGGTGGAATAGGCGTGGATTCGATTCCTAGATGTACGAGCCTTGGCGCGGCGGTCGTGACAGATATTGATGCATATGAAAAAACTATATTTTCTATTCGTTATTTTTAACAACATTGATTTGAACAATATTTTTTTAATTTTGAGTTTAAAAATAATTTTTTTCAAAACTATTTTTTGAATTTTTAGAAAATTGCCCCTCCCGCCAAACAGGGAGAGGTAGACCCCTCCTCCCATACGATTTTTTACTTGTTCATACCCAATCTATACATTTTATACAAAACACCTTGAAAATTCATAATTTTCGAAAACTCCAATCTGAAGACAGACTAGATTTTTGCTAAATTTCTCGTTTAAGAATATTTAAACCGCTATATTGAAGCCTGTGGTAAAGATGAAAATTTTCTTATATACCAAAATGAGCGTATATTTGTTAAGATTATAATAAAAATAAGTATTTTGAAAATTGGTTAAAAAGTGAAATTATATGCGCCATTTAGTAAAAAACTTGCTTTTTTATCTATCTAAGCCTAAAATTATATGAATATATATCAAAGTTTTTCATTTTTATTACTTGCAACAAATCTTTCTATAGACACCTCATTTTTAAGTATCGAAGCGGTATCTTTAGAATTATAGCTGATTTTGTGCCGCTGAACCGAATTTTTTTTCAATTTTTTAGTAGCGTGATTAAAATTATATGTGAAAATAAAGGTACAGCGGGAAGGTTAGCTTGAGACAAGGAAAAAAACCTACAAGAGGGGGAGTTAATTTCACCCCATTAAGGTAGGAGGGTCAATTTAAAAAAAAATCGACTTTAAATAAAAAAAATACTAAGAAACAACGGCAATACTAACTTACTTCAAACTTAAAAATTTGAAAATGTTCAAACTGATTTTTTTTTTTTAATTTTACATTATTAAGTACATTTTTGATAATCAATGCTCTTATCGATTTTAAGTGTAAAATTAAAAACTAGATGCTTAAATGTATTATAGTTTTTGAGAAAATTGAAAATAACTAAATCGACTTTACTATAATAACAAATATGTATACTTATAGTGGAATCAGGATGCAACTTAAATAACGGATTGAGGTTAAATTAAGGCAAATTTTTTTCTGTACAAAAAGATTATGATCCAAACAAAATGTATTAAGTTCAAAATTTGGTTCACAAAATTAGTCTTCCCTCTAAATTGAATTCTCTATGTTGACTCCCAAGTAGGTCTAGCTAACCATTCCAGAGCTAGATGACGTTAGACAGCTTGTTTAGTTTAAGAATTATTATTTCATAAAATTTAATTTAAATAATAAAACTTTTTTTTTAAATTAAACATTTTTTTTTACTAATCCTAGCAATTTATAAAAACAAATTAAATTTTACCATAGCCACAGAATATTTGTAAAACTTGATGTTTCCAATTTATCACCGCAGTTATTATTAATATTAAAAATAATATTCAGTTCACATCTGTTTTTTCTTTATTTATTTTCTTAATTTATTTTAATTACATATTTTTTATAATTAATTTTCTTAATTTATTTTAATTATTTTTATAATTTATTTTAATTTTTTCTATTTTGTTTGAAGAAAGTATATAAACTTTAATTTGAACAATTAGCTTTTTTTATGGATTCCTCACTTGGCATTGGAACAACTCTACTAAAACTAAGTTGTTCAAGAATTGGTACAATAATAATTAAACATATTACAATCATTAGCAGGAATAATACAAAAAAGAAAAGAAAACAGAATAAAAGAATATCATTTAGCATTTTGCAATATATTTAATAAATTACTTTAAATTTAAATAAAAAGAAAGAGTATAGCTGTTGTTTAGTGTGAAAGCTCCGATTTTTAATGCTACTGTTGATGTGCCGCTTACTATTTCATCTTCTCTGCCCGCTGGTTCTGACAGTACTGAAACTGATGTTGATGTAAGCTTAATACCTAGCAAAACAGGTTTAGTATAAGTGAAGTTGTTGTTGTTCACTTTTCCTGCCTTTATTCAAGTGAACCGTAGTGTACATTATAAGTGAGTAGTATACAGCTATACGAGACATGACAAGGCTTTTGTTGAATCTTAAAGTCACTTAATATTTAAATTGTTTTCATTATAGCAACTTTCATTTTTATAATTTAAAGACTTTCGTCATCTCGTGACGAGTCCTACTAAGAAGGTTTCAAATTTTCTTATTCAAGAAATTTTTATCGAAATCTTTAAAGCAGTTTCTGAGAAGCAACAAAGTTAACCTTAACATCAGAAGAACCTCTCTGGTCATATTAAAAGATTATCAAAACTCCTTACGAATAAAACATAACTTAACTTAAGCAATATAGGCCTTAAAGTAAAAGTCTCATTTTAAGTTAACAACCGTATACATTTATCATCATTATCGTATACAAACAATTTAAATTCAGACAAAAGAATCAAAAACCAACCATAAAAATTCAATTCAAATTAAATGAAAACGACAATTTCCTTCAGTGGTCTGCACTTATTCCAATTAGTCTGACTGAGTAAAGATCATGCTCCTCTTCAGACCTATATTTTTTTTTTATATATATATAAATAGTTTCACCACAATCATTATTAGGGTATTCCACTTTGCTCAACAAAATTTATATATATTTTGCTTGTTTTTCCAGAGAAAAAAAAAGTTAAATATGAATTATCTTTTAAACCAAACATAATAATTGAGTGTAATCATGAATTGTGTTGTTTGAGTAGTGGGCGTTGCGGTGGTACACACCCATACTTTATAGCTTTCGAATTCTGGAGCACATTTTCTCGTTAAAAAATATTGAAATTCAAAGACAATCTGGTCTGGTTTCATAGTATGTACCTATACGTTGCAACGTCTTAAAACTAAACCAACCTAGACAAAGATATTTTTCTTAGATCTCAAGACGTTGAAAGTTTAAAATTAAAATTCGACTTCAAGACGTTTAAAAAATTTGAAAAAAAAAACATAAACCTACACAGGTGACCTTCTTTTATGATCACCTGTCCCCCATTTTGGTAATAAAAACAAAACAATAACAATAAACGACTGGCTATATGACAATATCAAAACGACCTCTGCATATCTTTATATGTACCTTACTAACGCAGCAGGTAAACCTTCTATTTTTATGGATTCAAGCGATATGCATTTTTACTTAAACTGGTTATTTTTTTTCATCGTCTCTGGCAAGCCCAGTCGGTGGTATAAAGTGGCGTATAAATGCATCTTACTGGAACTCCACCAAAACAGAAGAGACTGTATCCACAAGATGCACGACGAATTTGTATATTTTTCTCCCACGAATAAGTCCAAAGAGAAGATAGACACAAACCAGGAAGAAAAGTCCATAAAACCAGAGTTTATTTTAGCTCCGGAATTATTGTTGCTTTATGAAGATATATGAAGACGGTTGTTGTTGGTTTTTTAGCTCTGAATCCGGATTTAAAGGTACAGGTGTTCTAAGAAGAAAAAAAAAACAAACGATGCAGGCAGAGTGTGTATGTTTATGGAAAGAGTTTCCATCGATTTGGGTCAGGGGATCATTAGAGACTGTCGTGATGTGGTCGCTGTATACAAACATATATATCAGAGATGAGTTTTTCGTCGTTCAATATAAGATGATTTATCGAAGGCTTCTTTCATAAGCCTTAGATGAGTTTAAAAAGAAAATCGAAACTTTTTTAGCTTTCTATTTTTCTTTTCTATGAATATTCATTAATGCATTTAAAAAATGTTTATATAAATAAAAAAAGCCTGATATATCATCTTTTTATTATAACTAATAGATCATATTATTATTAAACTGTTTCGAATATATATGTGTATATAGATTCCCACTATAAAAAATGACATTAAGTGTGATTAATTTGCCATGATGGTCATATATAGCTTAAGAGGTTTTCTTTTATAATGGTTAAGTTGCGCATTTAGTCTACTAACCTACATGGCAATTTCAATACAACAACAAAAAATATAGAAACTTTTATTGGAGGTCATAATATAAGTTCAAGCTTTCATATTAAATAAAATTCAAGGTGGTTATAAAAATGAAACTCTAAAGTAGATCACTTTTTTTTTATTGGGGACTTTTAAAAAACATACATATATACATTAATATATGTAATTTTAGTTTATTTTTTAATAGCTGTCGATGCAGTTTCTCTGATTTTTATGAATTTGTGTGATTTTTTTGTATTTTGTCATTATAAGTGGATATTTATGTCAAAATAAATTGGAACAATATTCTTTACGGTTTGTTGTGTTTTTAATTTTGTTTTCTTATTTATTTTAAACTGAAATCTGCAATTGAGGTTTTGTTTACAACCATTAAATACCTGTTTCTTCATATGAAGTGTTGTCGTGCTGGTTTCTTCATTTATAAACAATTTTTTATTTCATTGTTAAAAGATAATTTTTTATCAGCTTGCAAACATAGAGACCTGAAGAAGCACGTAACCGCGTGCGAAACGTCATCTATTTAACAAAAAGTTAAAACAAAGAAGACCTAAAGCCCACAGAATTAGGATCAAAATATATACTATAAAATTAAAGGTCACGAAAAAGAAATTATTAATTAATAATCATATGTAAGAATTGTTGTATCAAATGAGCTTTGTAAGGCAGTTATCGTGAGTCCTATTACAATTTCTAATATTTCGCACCGAGCTGGTTGCACGACGAGATCTACGAAACCGATCGGTGAGCGCACTTTCTGCCCTTACAGAAGCATAGACCACTGCTGTCAAAATGTATCGTAGTAGTAGCCAGTGTTGCCGATGTGGCACAATCGTGCACTTATGGCACGTTTTCATTTAAATGGCACTGTAGCACATAAAAGATTTTATATATGGCACTTTCATTTTTGTAGGTAAAGTAGAATAAAATATTTGAACAAAAAAAAATCTTAGAACGTTTTTAAAGAGCTTAACGCACGCACACACTATAATCTTCATCTGTTCAAATATTATCGGTTTTGATTTAATTGGTTTTTTTTAAAGTTTTGTAGAAATCGCTATCGACGTTAAAAAGAAAAAAAGTGTATAGGTAGAAGTCCAATTAATGTAGGAAAGGAAATTTTGCTACCAATTTTTTAAAAAGCGTATTTTGTATATCATGTCAACATATATAAATTTCATCTAAATCTTTTTTTTTTAAACAAAGCTCCAAAATTTAATTTACTCGTAACAAGTTCTCTATTTTTTTTTCTCGGTAATTTGAAACTATCTGACGAAATATCTGCTATCTGCCAAAAAATCAAAAGGCATTGCAGGAGATTTGAATTGGCATTGGGCCTTTACCAATAACCAAATTTAAAGACGACTTAAATATTCAAGTAAAATGAACCATAATGAACCCATTCATCACATGTTTCATATTTAAGAGTCCGTACAATTTCTATTGGTGGCACGCAGTGGCTTAAAATGGCACTTTTTATTGGAAGCTGTGGCACTAACAAATATTTATTTCCGGCAACACTGGTAGGTAGTAGCATTCTAGCATTTGGCTCCTTTGTTGTAAGAGAAAATTTTATTTTGCCACATACAAATATGTACATCTCGCAAAGGCTTCCTAATATTATGTCTTCCTTTGAATAGAATGAAAAAACGATGCAACCATCGATTAATTTTTTTTTTTAAATATTTGGGTGTATGTAAATATTTTTTTAAAATTGTACATTTTTTCACAATCATTTCAACTCAAAGAAAATCAAGTTTTACTATTTAAACTAAAACTTAATTATATTTTATTACAATTTCTTCAAAAACAGTTCAATTTATTATAAAAAAGCAATAGCTCAGCTCAGTGGCGGATCCAAGGGGGAGGGGGGTTTCGGGTCCGTCCGGACCCCACCCCAATGAGCATTTAAACCAAATATCTATTTTTATATTAATTTATTTATTTATTGAATATTTATTTTTATTGGACCTAAATTTTGTCTACATTTGACCTACTTAATTCCAGAAAGCTCATATTTTTATAAAATTTCGACTAAAAGTTTGTTCAAGTATAATGAATAGGTATACCTACCTCCAAAACTTCAAATGCATCCTAGTGGAAAAAGTAATTTACCTATACTTACATTAGATTGCGTAACAGTTTAATGAGGGAAACTTAGTTCAAGAGCTTAAGGTATTTTAAATTTTGAAGGCTTAGTGAATTTATCATAGCTCTTCAAAGCAACATATTAAAATACTATTCAATATTATAAGAACAAAGAGAAGTTAGCACCGCCATTTTTGATTTTCGTAAAAAAAGGTTGTGCTGCAATGTGCCCAACCTATGCCGCCATGTGCCGTAAAAAAATCGTACTAAGCTTAATATGGTTTTTAAAGACTATAGCCATATTTTTAGCTTGACGTTAGTGACGCCATATTAGATTTTGAAAAAAAAAAATAATAAATATGTAAACATTTTTGAAAATTTCGCAAATTTTCAAATTTTGAGTTGAATTAAGTTATTCTAAAAATTTTAAGTTGTGCTGTTTTGTGCTCATAAAATGATACAATTGAAGATACCTATAAGAAAAAAACGCATATTTGCAACTTATTAGAACAGAAGAAACTTAGCGTGAAATTAGCACCATCATTTTCGATTTTCAAAAAAAAAAATGTGCTGTGTTGTGTTCAACTTGTGCCTCCATGTGCCGTAAATATTTTTTTTTAAATTCGCAAATTTGAAAATTTTAGGGAAGAATTTTTTTTGCAAAATTATGATTTTCTAAAACATCAAAATTGTGCTGCATTTTGCTCAAAAAATGATTCGCATATATTTATAGCTTTTAGGGCCAAAAATAAATTTTGGGAAGCTTTAAGTTAGCACCGTCATTTTCGATTTTCAAAATAAAAATAAAGTTGCGCTGTATTGTGCTCAACTTGTGCTGCCATTGTGTCATAAATATTTTTTAGATTTGCAAATTTTTGCAAGTTATACTTAAGCTGTTTTGAGCTCATGTTTTGCTTGTTTGTATTTTTTTTTTTGAAAATCGAAAATGGTTCTGCTATCTTTACGCACATAAATAATGTAGCACAAAGCCCACGCAAGTTTTATTTATCTTTAAGTTTTCTATTTGTAGTTAAACCCCCCCCCACCCATGACCAAATCCTGGATCCGCCACTGACTCAGCTTGAATATGAAATGTATCTACTTTCTAGTGAATTTTAAGCAAAATAAACAATAACGTAGTTGACAATTATTAGCAAAGCAGAATCTCGAAAACCATAAAATGTTCACCTAATATTAAGCCATTTAAAAAACCACAAGAATCGGTTATAGTGGTTTAACTATAAACGCAAATATTTGATTGACACGCAATTGATGACATACTCACGAAAAAATGGCTAGCAGCAATTTGCATGCCAAATATACAACGTAATTACAATATTTCATTTCAATTGGATTTCAAATAATTCGTTTTAAATATGACGCAGATTGATAATGATAATAATCTAAATCCAACATTTATATTAAAAATATATTTTTATCGCTATAATTACACTAAAGTTAAATAAAAAAAAAACATAAATTTAAAAATCTTTTACAAAAAAAATTCATACGAATTCAATAATTCAAAGAGTTATCTAAATCAAAAATCTTTAAATAACCGCAAGATGAAGACTTTACATTCTAAACAATAATTTGAATCCCCAATGCATACTTCTGATATTGACTGTTTCACTCTAAAGTTTTTATTAATACTTTATGACACTAAATATACTTACATATTTAAATATCAAACCCTCGATATATGAAGTCATTCTTTCCCAAGCTACTCGTTTAGTAAGCTCAAGTATGTAATAAAAATGCAGTTAAATGTTAATGGACTTTAATTCTTTTCTGTGATGAGAATATAAACTTTTAAAATTGACATGTTTTTATTTCTCCTTTATAAATAAAAATGCATTATTTCTGATTCACGTTTTTCTTAGCCATAAAATTCATTTTAAAACAAAAAGAAGAAACCAACAACTTTCGATTACCTTTTTTGGTCATTTGAATGAAACTTCGACAGATAATTTATAAAACCACCAGTTCACATTCACGTCTTCTAAGTTGAATTATTTCTTGAAAAATTCGATCATTAAAACTAAACGAAACAAATTTACACCTTCAATGTTATTTTAAACTGCCTCTATGTGCATATATTTATAACCTTTATACATAACCAGTAACATAACAGTTTTATAAAGTGATTTCTGTCTTGATTTTCATCGCGCGCATTTATTGCTCACCACACCTCGAGGTGATTTAAAGCATACGAGTTGGGTATATAATTACATCATTTTTCAAAGCTCCGCTACTGGCCATATCTTGCTTCAGACATACATACATAGTTTTCATGTCAACTTTAAAATGAAGGAGGTCAAAAACCTCGAAATTATGTTCGCAGGTTTATATGTGAAAAAATATACACAATATGTGCCTTTATGTATACGACAAAAGTCTTCTAAAACGTGTTACACCTCTAGGAAACACTCATTAACTTTGGTTACATCAAAAATGCATTAAACATGAGATCACGCGTATATACATATGAATACATTGTTGACTATGCGGCAGCTCCAGAAATCAGGTCTTCCCCATAAACAAGTTGAAAATTGAATAAAAAAAAAGAAAAGAAAAAATATGCTCGTACGTACGCCATGCTCTCAAAGATACAACCTACCATCATCATCATCAAGATTGGATTCTTGCATATCTGGACCATAAATGGCTTCCACCCAAAGCCGTATAGACAGACAACCCCGACCATCATCATCATCAAACAGGAAGGTGTGTGTTTTAAACCAGGAGAAATAACCGTAAATCCCTATTGACCTGTATTTTCCATCATGTCGCTGTCGTCTTCCAAGCCATGGTCGTTGTCGTCTTTGCCATCGTCGTCGTCGTAGTCGTCGCCTTTTGCGGGAAGAATCAAAAAGAAACCACATAAAGAATCGCTGCTGCAAAAAAATGTTCCCGAGCACCGAACAGACATTGCTAACAAATCGACTTGCTGCAATGCTTTAGCTATTTCGCTCCGATCAGTCTGTGCGGATTCGAATTGACTCGGATTTCACAGCTCCCCGCATACATTGCTCCGCATGATTCTAAAGCGCGAATTCGAGCTGAGCAATTTGTTAGTGATGATGTTGGGCATAGAGTATAGTAAAGGTGAATTTCGACAGCATGGGAACTTGGAAATGTTAAGAATTCAGCTTCACAGTGGATAATGATGAAAATGTTCTAACCATTTGTAAATGTTTGACCTTAATTTATTGGATAGTGTTCACTTTTCCAACAGCAGCATTAGATAGGCAATTTAACGGTGGTCCTCCCGACATTATGGGATTTTTTAATTTTATTTTTAATTTTCACTTAAAATGACATTTAGGGTCCTGAAAGACTAAGGGCTAGTTTGTTCACAGCTGATCATCTTTGATCAAGGATTAATGCAGCTGGTAAATCTTAATCATCGCATGTGCAAAGTAATCAAATTTTCCTTCAAGGAATCGATAATTTAAGTTGTTAATCATGGAAATCGCTAATCACCCGATTTTGGTTGATTAGCGCCATCTAGTTAGAAGCTTTGAAAGCCATCGTTCAGATTTAACCCATTGTGAACAAACTGGCCCTTATTTCTGTAAATAAGCTAATTTATCACATCAAATATCAGTGCTCAGATCTTTTTTGTATATCTCGCCTTATTTAGCGAATATCTTATCTCATGTTCCACTTCAAATTTGAAGAACAACAATGACCTACTTTGATGGTAAAATTCACCTAATACTCAGAACAAAAATAGAATAAAATAAAATCCAAAGATACAGGGTGGGAGATGAAATAAAATGAGATGAGATGAGATACTTGCTCATCAGTTTTGGTCTATAAATGGAACATACTATATTTTTTACTTACTTATGGACACACAAGTTGGTACGTATTCCTCGTACCTATAATTCTCTTATCTTAAGAAGAAGCTATAACAATATTTTGCGCTATATGTTGGTGTGGTAGTTTGGCACGTATAAGTATATAAAATTATAAAAAAAAATCTAGAGCAATTTAGTGAGTTTTGATTGGATTCTGATTTCTGAACCACTCTAGCGGTTCGATTTGCAGCACTTGGGTATAATTTTTTTTACAGTTTTATTATACAATTTTTTTTTTTTTATTATTATTTTTCTTTTACTAGGGAACGCATCTCTGGGGATTAAATAACTCACATTGTGATCTTATGAATTATTTAATTGGAATTAAACAACAAACGAACATTATTTTTGTTTTGAGGGGAGATGGGGAAATTATTTCAGAGTCAATTAGCGTGACAATTATTGTTGTTGGCATTGTTGGTTGATTTGATGGCGCAGAGGATGCACGTAACACGGACACACGTTTAAGAATCTAAACAATTGATGTTACATATTATATGTAATGAAGTTTGATGAGGACGAGGTGAAGTCAGTATTATAACATTAATGTGGGAAATATAAATTATCGCAATGATTTAACTGGATACTACTGCAGTGAAATAGTAAAATAAATCAGGTAACGTTGCCAAATGATTCAATTTAAATATTTAAAATTACTAAAATTGAAGATGATAAAACAATGTTTGCTTTAATATAAGTAGATACATATTTCCGTTAAGTAAGCATACCACTTTAAAATGTCCAATAATTGGATTCACTGTCATAGATTTGTCATACAAGAAAAATAAAATATAAAGTTTAAATCGTGTTTTTTTTTTTAATTAATTTTGTATTTATAATTTTTTTTTTAATTTTTAAAGAAATAATTGGTACGCCCTTTATTAGTATTTATTAGTTCAAAGTTGAAAATTGAATTTAAGAAAAAAAACCATTTAGGTACACGTTTTCGAAATCTCGACTTTTCAAATAATAAATCAGAAATTAAAAAAAATCCAAATTTAGTTTTTTTTTAATTTTAATTTGTAATATTATTAAAAATTATGAGACGCTTTTGCATAATAGATTTAATTATAATCAGTTGAACTGATAATGAAATATCTTTTCAACACTTGTAGGGTAGGTACCTTTATTTATTGGTTATAAGAATCATTTTTTCTTTAAAATCTGCCAGAGAATCTTAAAAAACCGAATTAGTGCCAAGTTTGATAAAAATCGAACAAGTCGGTTTTTTTATTAAAAATGTTTTAAAATATTGCTTAAAAAAAATTGATTAAAATCAGTTTTTTCCAAAATAATTGCATAAATGTAAATTAAATGAATTAAAATAATTTATGAGTTTTTCAAGCTCTTTTGCTCACATTACTGAAAAAGGTACAGTTTAGTCCAAAAAAGTGCAACGTGTCGGAGGAATGCCCAGAAAACGCTAAATGCCAAGTTTAAAGAAAATCGACCGTCGTCTTTATTATAGTCAAGTTTCATCAAAATTAAATTTTTGTTATACGAATAAAAAAACAAGTAAAAAAATACAAATTTCTGTAAAATCAAAACGAAAAAGTAAACGTTGAAGAAACAATTTTCAATAAATCTGAATAATTTTTGATATGTTTAATTTTTTTTTTAAAGGTGGCAAAAAAATTTGGGAAGAGAATTTTTGAAAAGCACACCCTTTTCTAGTATGTCCTTCAAGTTAGCATTACCACCCCTCAAAAAAAATGAGTATGTCATTAAATGTTGTGAATTTGTCATGAAATAAAAAATGTCACGCGTGGTTTTTTTTAAATAACCCCTCGCAATGCTAACTTGACGGCCAAGTTAGTATTACCATCCCTCAAAAAAAAAAAAATAAAAAAAAAGTATGTCATTAAATGTCGTGAATTTGTCGTGAAAGAAAAAAATGTTTCGAATTTTTTTTACTTGACCGTCAAGTCAACATTACCAGGGGTTATTTAAAAAAAACATGCGCGACAAATTTTATTCTTTTACGACAAATTTACGATAGATTTATGACAATTAATCCAATTAATAGAATCTTAAAATTTTGAAATGATAATGCTAACTTGACGGACATTTTTTAAGTTTAATTTTTTTTTAAAAGCTCCTTATATTTGTCTTTAAATGTGATGAGTTTAAGTCTTAAATTTTAAGGAATGACTGAAAATTATTGATTCTGATTCTTAGTGTAAGATTGGGATTTACCAATTATCGCTGAAAGCAGAAAATCCACATGAAGTGTTTTCATGTATCATCTTGTAGTTTTTGAGTGCTCATTTCTATTTTTTAAATTATTTCTTATATTTTAAATAATTAACGTTTGAAAACCAATTAAGAAAAAATAGGATTGACATTTTTTTCTGATCAAATATTATTCCTTTAAGCACAATCGCATTTATTGAAATTGGTTAAATACGTACACTCGCAAAATATGGAAAAAAATAATTTTACATTTCTGTTCAACATGCATACACCCTTATTCTGTCTTAAATTATTTTTAAAAAACTTCTGTCTTTCGAGTGCGAATCTTAACCAATATTTATTTTTAAACTTTCCCCAGAAATTTTAAATGTTTATATTTTATTTTTATCGAAATTTATACTAAATTTGGAACCATCATTTTTCTCCGAGGGATAGCAGAATAAGGGTACAAAAAATACAATAGTTCTGATAATCTCCCCATCTACCCAAAAATAATTTTTTCTAATTGCTTTTAATTTCGAATTGAAGTCCCTTTTTATTTACTTTTTTTATATTTTTGTTGGTTGTTTTTTTTTTTTTTTTTTTCATTTAATCTAAATAAGAGAAGAGGATTGATTTTTTTCCAAATATGTATGTATAATAAATTAAGTATTTTATTATTTTGTATTTGCATAGTAGGTATTACAGTCGACTACACCTAAGTCGAATTTTAACGGGATACCAAGATTTGTTACAAATTCCGAAGGGGTAATGTTTTTTTATTTTTTTTTTTTTTTGTTCTAAACAAAATTCGACTTAAGGGGTGAAAAAGATGCCAAATATCGAGAAAATGTGTTCGAGTTAGAGAGAGTTCGACTTAGAGAGAGTACGACTTAGGGGGAGTCGACTGTATTTAGTTTTGCAAATTATATAGGGTGCAGTAATTTATAATAATTTGCTGTTGACAACATATTTGTCGTTGTTACGATTGTGTTATCGTCTAAGTGTTAGTAGCTGGCAGACTAACGGTTGCATACGTTTCTTTAAAAAGTGGAATCGTTCTATTAAACTAGCTGTTCATGCGACATGGAGATTCAAAATTCTCACAGAAAGAATATCTTTGGAATTCACTGTCTCCTCGTGCGTCGGTCGTCAAAATCTTAATAATAAAAAAACAATTTCCGACACGTGGTAGCGATTCCTACATATGTTATATATCTATTAAATTTTGCAGTTAATTTAATTACAGTAAAACCCGCTAAAGAGAAACTGCAAAATGTCACAGTCTTTCTTTCACTTAAGCGGGTTTTTCACTTAAACGAACCCCGCTTAAGTGAAAAAAAAATTCACTTAAGCGGAGTCCGGATAAGTGAAGAAAAATTGCACTTAAGCAAATTTAAAAATTACAAAAAGGGTTCTGACATATCAGAAATTTAAATTTCATTTTCGTGATGAAAATTCGGTGGAGGTGAAAAATAAAAAAGAAGTAAAAGCGTTCAGTACATTTTTAGTTCTGTTCTATTAAATTTTTGTTTACTTAAGAGAGTTTTTTCAATGAAAAATATTAAATTTAACTGAAAATATGTTCCAGGTATCCGGGTTTTTCACTTAAGCGAGTTTCGCTTAAGCGGAGTGTTATAAAGGTAATTGGTCGACAAATACTCGGGGATGAAAAAGGTGTTTCAGATAAGCGGGTTTTTCTCTTAAGCGGGTTTCTCTTAAGCGGGTTTTACTGTAACAAAAAAAATTCCTATGGCTAATAAAAATAATAATATAAGAATTAAAAACCACTTGAGCCGATTTAAATAAGATCAATCAGTCACATATAGTAGAATATACTCCAGTTGCAACAAAACAAGTTTATAACTGAATTAAGCACCGATTATATTTGTGTTATTTAGTATAGTATAAATTGAAAATTCATGATATAATACAGATTTGTATTATTTTTTAATAGTTAGGTACCTAACTTTAAACAAAATCACATTTAATTTTGGAAAAAAACACAAGGTAAGCCATAAAAATCGAATTTTGTTTAAAGTGACTATTAGGTTAGATTATAGGCTTACGTGGCTGTCAACAGAGACGCTTGGCACACTTAGACCATGGGTTGGTTCATTGTATAATATATACAAAATTATATAAATCTGTTTTATGTATTATTCATTAATTATCATCATTATTTTTTACTATCATATCGTTTTAAAAAATAAAATAATAAAGTTTAACAAAATAAATATTTTATCAAACTTGACAAATGTCTACTTTTATTTTAGTTATAAAAATAATGTTTGTAAATTTAGTCATGAGATTTTTAGTGCACTTCTGAATCCCAAATTACAAATCTTTCTTTATAAAAAGCAGTTGATTTTGTTTCAATATTTTGTTTCCTCTCTGGAAGGCCCTTATTGTGAATGTAGTGTTTTTATCAGAAGAGATCACAACAATGTTAAGCTATTCATTAATAATTTTTGTGTGTTTATGTCTCCAAGTTGTGTTGATAATTAATAAAATAAAAACAAAATAAATACGTGTACATTTTATTAGATTTAAATTTTTAATGCTATTTAATAACTTTTACAACTTTTAATTTAATTAATTAAAAGTTGTGACAGTTATTAAATAAAATTAAAAAAATTTCATGACATATTTTTAAAAATGTATACACAGATTCTTAAGAATTATTTGATCAATACAAAAGTTTTCGGTTAATCTCGAACGTTTTGCAAATTGTCAAATATTTTATGCAACAGAAATCTGACAATATTTATTGACATGTTATTAATCTGTTTTTTTTAATTAACAGATAACACTTTTTTTAACTTTTTTTTAAGTGACTCTCTGTAGACTGTATTCAGGTTCTATGTACATATATTGAAAGAGGTTAAATGCAAGTTATTATATATTTTCAATTTTAATTTTTAGATCAAAAAAAATAACGAATTAAATTTGAAATTGTTTATAACCAATTATTATTTATAAACAAAAATACAGAATAGGTACCTAATGATGATAATCTCTATGCCAAAAACGATTATATGATATAAACGCTGGAGCTGAATTCTGATGACATCATTGCCTATAGTGTCAATTGAGCTATATTTTTTTTTTTTGTAATTTTCTCAGTAAATACTAAAATAAATAATCGATCTTGAAAAAAATTAAAAATAAATTACCTATACGTAATTATTCTGTTTCTGTTTTTTTTTAATTCCTCATTTTATTTTCGATTTCTAAATAACTAGGTTCATAAAAATGTCATTAAAAAAAATCAATAAGGAAAAAAATTAAGTCACATTTATATGACACAAGAGTGTAATATTATTAAAAATAATATGCATCACTTACCTTTTAATGTAACTACTAGCAAATGTTTTTTCTATTGTTATTATTTTTTTTTGTTTAATATAAAAATACATATATGTATGTATATTTTGCGGTTAAAATATAAACACAATCGCGACTCGCGCGACTCTTGCATTACTCGTATGTGGTTTTATAATGTTATGTTCATTTTGAACATTGCATTCCGCAATATATTTTTCCGCAACGAATGCGGTGCGATGATGAGGTAATTACAATTTGAAATTTACTTAAAGTATTCTATATGGGAATCTGTGGGATGCACTCCGATGCGCATTAAGTAGATACCTATACTTGCTGACTCACATCTCATCACATGTGAATATATATGGTTGAGTGGCATGACGTCAATGTCAAGGCCGCTTACACGTTAAAGTAAGTAAACAATAACAGAAAAAAAAATAACACCCAAGTGCCGGTATGGAATTTGGAAAATTTTATTTATCTACGTCAGAGGTTGGGGGGTGGTGAATATATCCAACTTAAGTTATCATTCGCTTAGATAATCTTGCTTAATACTTGATTGCGATAAGAGTGATAAGAGGATTTAACTGATTTAAATATGGAGCTTAGACGTACCTAATAGGTATAAGAATTTAGGTGATTGATACTTTGTTCATGACGGAAGAAAATAATCTTGAGTTAAGAAAAATTGTTAAAAAGTTAGTAAAATAATAAAATAGCATCCCAAACGTCAACGATGGCTTAAACTGAGCAGCAAACGCATATCTAATTTTGTTTGGATGCTCATTTGACATTTGAACGGAAAGTGAAACAAAAATTATGAAGTCTCCAGCGAAGTAAGTTTATTTTTCTATTATGTTATTGTTCTTGATATTAAATTGGTTTGAATGAACAACAACACTTGAGTGAGCTATACCACCAAGTTTTTTTTATAGGCTGGAGTTATATCAATTTCACAACTGCCATAGGCCGATCATCAAACTCCTTTTTAGTGGTGCTTGGTATTTTTTCAATTTTAATAAAAAAAAATTCTATGCCCAGCTGGGACTCGAACTTGGAACAAGCTCCCTCAGAGCCATATACGCTAACGAGGTCACGTAATCAAGTCGATCCCAATTTAGGTTATATTGTTTTTGACATTTGAAACCAGCATTTTTACACAATAATGTGTGTGAGCTAGTTTTTATTTTCATAAATTATGGTTATTTATTCATGCTTATTACGGTTTTCGTTTTTGCTTTAAGAAAAATGCAAGTTTTGTTGGAACATTTTTTGCATAAAAAAAATGTAAATTTTGTTCAAACATTTCTTGCATTAAAAAAAATGCAAATTTTTTTTATAAATGTAATTCGACGATTTTTTGCATTAAAAAAATGTAAATTTAATTCAAAAATAATTATGTTCCAACAAAACATTTTTTTTAATGTGAAAACTTTTCGAATAAAATTCGAATTTTTTTAGTGCAAATAATTTTTGAATTAAATTTGCAATTTTTCTTAATGCAAAATATTTTCAGCATTTTTTTTTAATGCAAAATATTTTCAATTTGCATTCAAATTTTTTTGTAATTCAAAAATGTTTTAACTTGCATTAAAAATTTGTTTGTAATGCAAATTAGTTTCAGATTGCATTCAAATTTTATTTTTAACAAGAAATCCCACCAGCAATGCATTAAAAAAAATGCATTTTTTGTTGCTATATAAAATATGTACAAAAGTTGAATTACTTTTGAAGTAGAGGTCGAATTTTTTTTTAATTTTTGTTCTAGCCTGGACAAACGATTGCCAAAGGTTTCATTCGGCTAAGTGAAATTTTCAATTTTGGTGTTGGGTGCTATAAAATAGAAAAGTTGAATAATTTTTTAACTAAGAGTGGCCCTTTCGTAGTAGTCAAGAAAAAGCGCCAACCTTAACCAACCTTGTTCAAAAAAGTGGAAAAAGGAAGGAACTTGTTAGGGCTTTATAAGATTTATTTCGTTGAGGTTGTGGTAAGTAGTCTTACAAAATACAAATCAAATCAGAATTGAAAATTGAATTTCATTGCGCCGAAGCACACCCTAATAGGTAATCAATTTTTAAGATAACAAAATTGTATCTAACAGGATAATCTATTAAAAATGTTCATCTAAAACCAAAAGAACAACTTTTCCACAAAAACATTCCAATTAAAGAATCACTGTCTTTCGTAAAACCTGCCGTCTTCACTTGTATTATATGATAAACGTAAACTGCAACTTTATTGCAAATAATTTGAAGCGGATGCAGACATTTGAAACTTAACACACTGCACTTTTATTCATTCAGACCAAACGCTATTCAAATTCGAAGCCAAACCATAACATTCTTACGTAACGATCGTATAAACAAAAGCATACATGGTATGAAGCCGCAGTGTAGGTATATAGAGTCCAGTGTATACACAGTAGTTGATATGTGGTTGTTAAACGTCGGTCGTCGACAAGTTTCCCCCATTAAAATCGACAGATAATCGAATTATTTTCACGATTTTATGCATTAAAAATGTGTCGAAAGACAAGACATCAGGAGGAGTTCCAAACTCAAGCCAGAGAAGAGGGTATAAAAGGGGATGAAGAATAAAAACAGGATACCATGCAACTGCAACACGTCAAAATTCCACACAACAACAAAAAATATATTCATATAAAGGAAAAAGATCTTCCGTGTAAATTCGGACGCATACGAAGGAATGCTGTAGAAATGCAGAAGCACATCAAGGCCCAAAGAAGAGGTCTTCTCTCCTCAAAAAATCAAAAAACAAAGTTACCTCGATTTAAGCATTTCAACATTGTTTCAGCAAAAATCTTGTGAAACTAAAGACCGCCATCGAGCGCACCGACCGACACCGAAGCATCTCATTGGAACCATCAGTTCCGTATGTAATACATTCATACGAGTCCGAGTAAGTCTACGTAGGGTGTTTCGAGATTATTTTTTTTTTTGTTTTTTTTTTTGTTGTTGGATTTTGTGCACCTCATACAAAACGGGCTAACACTCTTTTCTGGATGGTGGTAAACTGGCAATTTATGAAACAGGTTGATCATGATTATGTCCCAGAAAGTAGTAGTAATATATACGCAATGCAACAAGTGCAACAAGTGGTAGGACGTGCGAATGCGAAGAGGAAACCGGGCAACCCAACCAACAACAACGGCTTGCATTTTGCTGTGACCATGCAACAAAAAAAAGAGGCTTCACATACGATTTACTTGATTCATGACTTGTTTTATATCGAATGCTTGGCCTACACTTTTTATGTCCTAGAAAGTTTTAGGAGCTTCATATAATGATGGCAAAAGAAAACTAGCTTTTGAATACGCAAATTAACTGTTTTCTATATTTGTTTTCTAACGGAAGTGCTTATCTTAATATTTAGCTGCTTGTACAATGTACATATAAGTGACAATTTTATGTATACAAAAAAAAAACATTAAATACATATCAACAATACTTAGGTTTCTATAAAGTTGATTTTTTGACTTAAGGCAATATAATATTTTAGCTTAGATTTGTGGAATGTAAACCAATTATAATATGTTAATATGAAGTTTAGGAGAAAGTGTATACAAATATGAATTTGTTTAATAAGAATTTCATAATTAGTTTTAAGCACATTACAAATCAGTTTTGTTGGATTTTTTTTTTTCAAGTTTTGCCTTTTTAGTTGCTCTAATTTAGGGCAAGTATTGGTTTCATTTTTAATCAATACTAACATAACTATCATTGAGAAGTCTAAAAAAGTGGTTTTCGATTTGCCTTCTGTCAGTCTGGGCGTCTGATCTACGTGTCTATAAATGTAAATCGATTTAAAGAGCCCATAAGTGGATAATGAGATTTACTTGATTTTTCCAACGGCAAAAACCGTTTTCTTGGTTCGTATAAAAAGTCACTCAGTTTAATTTATAAACTCATTTCAAAGTGTGTCTATAACTTTAGACTGCTGGTTCAACTCCAAAACCATTTTTATTAACAGTTTCCATCGGTTGTTCAGATTACACACTGCAATTAGTTGTCTTAAGTGGGTACGTTCCAATAAACAAAATAATGCAAGTATAGATAGATGTTACGAATTGAAAAGTTTTCTTGAAATGATTAAAATGTTCATTGAACCTATTCAAAAGTTCACGAAATAGGAAAATTACAGGGATGTTGCTGAATATGTGAGAACATATTTTCACAACTGTTGGAATGCGTTTATAAATAAGGAGATGGCAATTTAAAGGCAATGCCTAGCTGGACAACTGTTAAAGAGTGTTCTAAGAAAATCTAATAAATATACAATCGATTATGTCCTACAATGAATCAATTCTTAAAATTATACACTGAACCAAGAAATCCTATACTTTTTTTTTTTTTTTTTTTGAGGTATTACTTATATTTTTTTTATATTTATTATATTTTATATTTTACCTTACAGAATCTTTTGAAAGAAACAAGTGATGTGAATGGAAAGTCTTTTATTTATGTTTTTACATTTTTACTCAGGCAGGCGTATTTATTTAACTTTTTACAATAGTTAGACTGTCTCTACAGTATACATAGATAACTCAAAATAGTTCGAAATAGTTGGAAATGTGGTTTATTTGATTAAATAAAATTTTTAATTAGCCAAAGTTTAGACAACCGAGTCCGCTCTGAAATATCAAATAAAAAAGTTAAGCTACAGCTTAGACGGCTTACCAAAGTTAGACAACGTTTATAAATACGACCTTGAATTATTATGAAGTTACTAGAAAATTCTGTTTTTTTTTTTTAAGTAAATTTTTAATGACGTTTTATTTATGTACACAAATAAATGCTTTCATTTTACTTCGTACTATTTTGTGATTCTATATTTTCACCCGCTGGTACACAACTCAAAATATGATATTTGTCATCATCTGTTTGAAGATATAAATGTATGTATTATTTCTTTAGAACTGCAGCAAAGTTAATAAATCAAATAATTAATGCTTTTCTACCCGTCAAAAAAAATTGGTTCATTGTTAAACATTTAAATAAAATATTTTTCGACAAGTTTGACATTTTTAAGAATAAAAATTAAAATAAAACATGTGTTTTTTACTTTTCACCATTATTTTAAATAATTATAGTCCAGTAAATGAAGCCATAAAAACAGCCCAATCAGGAAATATTCACCGGAAAGCTGGATTTTGGTATGTAGCTTCCTCATGTTGTTTTTAAGAAACTGTCAAAAGTCCCCATCGATATAAGCGCCGTCAACAATTTTACGGGGGTTGAAGGCCCTTCAAAATAGTTTTTCAGGAATAACTCCCGTACCGTTTTCGAAATAAACCATCAGAAGAGTTGAGGGTTTTACTTTTCTATGAAGTTACAGTTAAATATGGCTGAGTAGAAGAAAGGGAGTGCGACTTCGATGTGGGCAGAGTTGTTTAGAAAAAGGCCAAAATCAATATTATTGAGAAGATGATTTAGATGGATGAAATTAGCTTTAAGAAAGTTAAAAGAAAGAGAATTCTCAGAATCAATTGAAATATTTTCGTGACCATATGAGAAGGTCAGAGCGAGGGGGTGGTGGTAGGGATCAAGGGTAGAGAGAAGATGGGCGCTTTCCAAAACGACAGAGTTCGAGGGATCAGATGAGAAAATGAGATCGATTTGTCTACATAAATTATTATTGGTGACGCCACTAATTTGAAAAAGGCCAGAGTCAGAAAAACGGTCAGTTATTAGAGATTCTTTTTCTGAGGAAGGATTAGAAGGTACAAAGGATGATTTATCTTCGGAAGGAACTCAGGACAGATTGGGAAGGTTAAAGTCTCCATCTATTATGAAATCGTCATCAGGTTGTTGGAAGAGGAGGTTGTAGACATACAGGTGTAGGTGATTATGCAGCTAAGAATGCGATTGACAAAGAGGTGGTGGAGTGCAAGGGGCAGTATCCATAATTTCCGTCAATAAAGATGTGTTGTTCGCGGTTACATTAGTTTGGAGTTAAGCCGGTATCTCACCAATTTTGCACGATGTCGTCTTAATATCATCAGCTATCTGTCCGATACTCAGTCGAGTTTCCACTAACTCATTACTTATGATACTAATTGCACCTACAGAATTTTCAAGAGGGCAAGAGGTTGACGGAGACCGGGTATAATAATGCTGGAAGTACTTTGAAAATGGCATTCAAGATCGGAGCGAAGAAATTTTAAATTTTCTTGAATACCTTCGATGGAAAAAATGAACTTAACAATGCTTTGAGTTCATTTTTTAGGGAATCACAACGTTTGTCAAAAACATCAGTACGAGATTCGTTCATTACTAAACCCGTTATAGACCATCAAGTTGCTTCTCGATTGAAGAGAACTTGGAGACACATCGTTTGAGTGAGCATTCGATTGTGTTACCAATCTCTTCAAAAGACTTAACTATAAAGTCATCCAATTTTTGCACGTGATTTACGACGCTTTTGTGGTAGGTCATGTTGTCAACGAGGATAGCGTTATACATATCACTATTTAATGTTTCTACACTACGGCAGTTGGGTGAATTGGGCGGCGAATTATTCACGTTAATGAATTTTGTTATCGCGGAAAGTTGCAGCTCCAGAGAGTCCAATTTAGTTAAAACAGACTGGACGCTATTGCATTTTATAGCAAGCAAAACATCAGAAAGAGTTATCTTTCGGCAATCATCGCAAAAAAAAAAGAAACGGAAAAACTATTTTGGGGGCCTGCAGCCCCCCCTAAAATTATTAGCGGCGCTCATATCGATGGGGACTTTTGACAAATTGTTAAGAACGCTATCAGAATGCTTTATACTAAAATCCAGCTTTCCGGCGATTTTTTACGAGCCAAATGCTTTATTGACTGGACTATAAGGTATAAGTATATTTTGTTCGCTTCTCGTATGGTCAACGCTAATACAAATGATACGGTGAGTATTTCCTGTGGACTCGAACAGACATTTTTAATTTTTCGACACTTTCTTTGACAACCTGCGCAATATATTGATTTGTATACTGTGGCTGAAACCGATATTGGGCAGGTTTGTTGAGTAGGTGCCATCTTACTTAAAGGGGAGCCCGAATTAGGACCCTATTCAATTCAAAATCCTCTAGGTATTGAAGCAAAATTCTATGCAACAACTCTGCCAAAAAAAAAGTGAAACAAATTAGATACCTTATTACTCTTAATTATATACGTTTGTACGTAGGTACAGAAATACTAATTAAACATCTTATGATACATATAAGATGTTTAATTATTATTTATGTATACATACCTGTGTACAGTATAACTATTTGTATTTTTCATTTTTAACTCAACGTTTATAAAAAGATAACTTCTGGTTATAATCAATTGCTGTCAAATGAAATATATCAAGTCCACTGAACTTCGATATTTGAATTCACGTTTTGTTTTCCTATTGATTCATCTGGTTAGCATAAAATATAACTTATATGTAGGTACATATGTATGTCATGCTATATAAATTCTCGCACTCAAATTTATTTCTAGAAATTGCGTAATAAAACTAGTTCTATCTTGCCAAAATGATTAACACAAAATTTTGGTAAAATAAAAATATATTTTTTGTTTAAAAAGAATTTCTTTTAAGGGCATTTTATTTAATTTTAAGCTTGAACTAAACTTATTGTTCTGTACTGTATTGTATTGTAAGTACAGTACAGCTGACTAGAATACATATAACTTCACTTACCTTGTTCAACACAAAGATTGTATCCTATATCTTTGCCCGGCTTATGATCGATGATAATGCTGATGATGATGATAGCTTCGTTGTGTACTTTCTCCAACTTGAAAATAATCCAAAAGACAACTTGCAGCTATTCCAAATTCAAAAAGAGTAATTTGTCAAAACTTCAAACCAAACACTGTTTACTTTAAATACACTTCCACTTCAGAAAATTTGTATTATTATTATTTATTTTTTGTCACAAATCAAATACAATTTCCATTAAACAAAGAAAACTGAAAAAACAAATAGAAAAACAACATCTTTTTGATTATTATTATTGAGCGATCTTGCAAGATCTTTTTTCATAAAAAACATTTAATAAAATTTAAAATAAAAAAAGCTTTTTAAAATAACAAGTTTAATATTATATTTTTTCTTTCACTTGATGATGGGATTGGGATTGTAATGAAATGGAAATCACAAAACTAATCGAATCTATACAATTAATTGAATTCTTTTAGCGAAGGGAATTCAAGGATGTCAGTGATCCAAGATCACTGCCTCCGATCAAAATAAACCAAAGAGAAAAAAAGAAGAGAGCAAAAAAAACACTTTAACCCGCAGCGCATTCATCGAGCATCTTTAGCTTTTGTTTTTTTTTTTTTTTTTTTTTTATTTGGTTTTGTATTTTTTTAGCGCGCTATTTCAACTTATTTTTTTTGCGATTCCAATTCGAAAATAAAACATGTTCCGGGTGCTATTCCCGTCCCGATCGATTTCGAATCGAATACAAAAACAAAAAAAATAGATTCACTTTCAACTCCGTTGTTGTCGTTTGTGTTTCTTTCTTGTCGCAACTTGATAAATTTATTTTTGTATTTAATTTTAAATTCTTTTAAAAATAATACAAATCGGAAAAATGTTTTATAGGTAGGTAGGTATAGAATCACACACGCAATCGTTAAAATGCACAATCTCTGGATAAAATATACAACACTAAACGCTACGCACTTTTCTTTGACGATGAAGACAGAGGATCGTAATTAATTAATTAGGCCAATTCAATGCAAATGAAATGAAAACCTACACGTATAAATCGAGATCAAGACGCCGAAGAACGGTAGCGGTAGATGTCGTGGCTAGGAGTTGGGACTGCAGCGCGGCGGTGCGGCTTCGTTTTAGTATCGTATCGTAAGCACACGGCGATACAACACCAACAACAACTCTTGTTTACGTATCGAAATTATTGTATTTCTGTTGTTTCCCTTTTGATACTTTGGTTTGTTTATTCTTCGGTCGGCGGTATTTTTTTTTTTTCTCAATTTGCGTTATTCCTCTACGTTCTACTCGTGTATCGGACTAAACTCTAACTGAGCGCTGGATTATTGAAGGAGCACATCTCTACCGTTTAAAAGTGTGGTTTGACAATCGAGTTCGAGTCGAGAGCAACGAGTGTAAACCATGCGAGAGTTTTAAACTTTAACTCTTTCTAAACTTTGTTTAGTTCTTTTTTTTCTTGTTGTGTGCAGGTAAAATGAGTGGTTTGAGTCAAGCCTATACGGCGATGCGATGTTATGATGAGCTCTTTTGGTTCTTTTTACGTTGTTCGTCAGCTTAATGGTGAGGTAGTGATAGTCTTATAATTCTCCTATATTTCTTGTGAGCTTGTTTTCAGCAAGATTTGAGTTTAAATTTGTAAACTTATTTTTGAGGTATAATGATAAGTCATAGTTTAAATTTTGTGGAATTTATGCAACTGCCCGAGGCGTACGATGTTGCATTTACACCAGCGTGAGCTGCATATATATCGCATATCAACAGAGGATGTGGTTAACGAACACAGTTTACGAATGTTTTTAAAAACCTTTCCATGGGTGAATAAAATTAATAAAGAGCCAAAACACAACTAAGTGTTCAGATTTTTCTACTTTTTTAAAACACTGAATAATTTAAATTTGGATGCAGAGTCAACTTTTAAGGTGAAATAACTATTTAGCCAGATTTGATTTATTGCTATTTTTGTATTACATATTTAAGTACTTTTTCATTTGCACGTAGTTGTCTCAAATGAAGAAGGTAAAATAAAAAGAACCTTGATTTTTGTGGTCATTGAAAACATTAATAGATTCATCCGCCAGTTGCTAACTTTATTTCGTTAACCTTTCGAATGAATTTCAATTTTATTCATTAATTTTTTTTTCGCATGGTTCTCTTATCTTCACCTTTAAGCCTATAGTACGCTGCTGATGCGAAACGAAAAATCCCATAGAAAAACGGAAAATTTCGTTCTGCTTTTCGTTTTGCAGTACGCTGTTCGAAGAGCGAAATTCATAATTGTAGCAGATTATTTGGAGAAGTCTCCGCTCCTTTTTCGCACTGAATTAATTATACAGACTATTTATTGTGTGCGGAAAAATGGCATTTGAGTTTTATTTGTTTTTTTTTTCTTTATCATTTTCTTACTTCATAATATTGGCCTAAGGATATTTTCCGTTGTGTCTTCGCAAGCGTTTCGTTGTCTGTTTGGAGATCACAGGAAATTTTCGTTTCGCATCAGCAGCGTACTAGGCTTTATATTTAAAACTGATCGAGAAGCAGCGTTGCCGATGTGGCACGATCGTATTTATTTGATGAAATAATTTAATATGGCACGCTTTCTTATTCCCATTATTTTGCTTAAAATAAAGCAAATTTTCGCGAAGTTTTTTGAACATTTCTTCAAATGCCATAAAAAGTGTCAGAATCTCCTATTTTTTGACTGCGATTTTTTATGTGTAAACATTACGTTGTAATTGGGTACAAAACTACGGAACTGGGACGAACATTGATATTTACACATCTTAACCGTGAGTCCTGGCACTCACACTATTTTAAGCTCTTTTGGTTTGTTTTCGGGTGCAGAGACATTGCGATTTTTAATAGATGTTAACTGTGTTAAATGAATTTTTAAAAAAATGTCCCACGCCAACGGTCTTAAAATCCGCGAAGTTGTATTGTTTCATTTAAAAGTATAGTCAAAGCAAATATAGAGGGTTTTTTTTCCAATCCCGGAGGGAACTGGTTAAAAAAAACGATATCGTGATTAGCGACGCCATTACAGAAAAAAATGGAGTTTCCATACAAACTATCGATAACATAGTATGTTATTCCCGACAGTTTTTCTCCGTGCTTAAGTTAGGCAAAGAAAATTATCTGGGCTTAGCTAAGCCCATTGGGGATAGTTGTTGTTGGCTTCGAAAAAAACACGCCTTATGAGTCTTTTAATTTTTTGTTGTAATAATACCTCGTAATAATATTGAATTGTAGTTTTCGTTTTTTTTTATATGGCACGAAAATGTGACACGGTTATTTATTTTTGTCTTACAAGTCGCAAAGCTTCTGAGAAGGTTTTCAAAATCGCAGGGAAATAATTTTAAAATAGTCGAAACATTAATCACTGCATTTTATCTAGTGGACAATTTTGCCATCGCCATTGCCGAAGAGTCTTCATTGACAATATGCAAGACAATGACAAAGAGCGAGGAATTTATTGACTCTAAAATTTCCAATGCAACCGCTGGGAAATGGCGAATTAAATCGTCAGCAATTTTTTACAAGAACGTCTTCAACCACAACATAGGCATATCGTATGTAAAAACTTCGAAAAGAAGGAAGCTGCAAATGTAATCCTATTCGTGCCTTAGATCTACCGGTTATTCCAAACTGACGCAGAAGTATTGAAAACTAGTTTTAATTTGAAAGCTTTTTTTCGCAACACCTATTAAACTCAATTTGTATTTACGATGCCAAAAGGCCTCCTATAAATACGACAAAGATTTCATAAAAATAATTTTTTTTCTTATTACAGTAAATTTAGCGAAAAACTTTGGTCCTCAGTTGAAGGTCCAGCACGAACACCCCTTAAAAGATAAACCAACCTTTGCCTCATTCTGTAACTATCACATCGATAAAATTGACTGGGAAACGGTAAAAAATGTAACAAAACTCATATGATTTGTTACAATTTTCATTGTTTTTCAACGAATAACATCGATGTGAGAATAATTGCAGAATAAAGGCACTGATTGTTAAATTCTATCCAAGTAACATTGCAATACAGTAAGACCCGTTTAAGAGAAACCCGGTTAAGAGAAAAATCCGCTTATCTGAAACACTTTTTTCATCCTCGAGTATTTGTCGACCAATTACCTTTAAAACACTCCGCTTAAGCGAAACTTGCTTAAGTGAAAAACCCGAATAACTGAAACATATTTTCAGTTAAATTTTATAGTTTTCATTGAAAAAAAAACTCTCTTAAGCCGAGTATACAGTTCCTCGACAAAAAAAAACTACATGCATTTCTTATGGGAAAGATTTTTGCACAAAAAAAATTTGACGTTTAATTTTTTTATCGAGATGTGAACCAACCCTGAGAAAAAATTGTAAAGAAGAAATATTTGACTGTTAACAGTCGAATTGTTTTTTCCTGAACACCGTTTATTTTAATAAATATGATTTAAAATCACGAAAATAACAGTCAAATATTTCTTCTTCAAAAGTCCCATAGCAAGGCAATAAAAATAGTTACAATTTATCTTCTTTGAAGACTTGTAGCAACTATATAATTCGCAGTTGCTCTATGTAGCTCGGATTATATGGAATCTCGATTTATTCGGGAAAATATGCGTCAAGACAAGATGTAATGGTCATCTTCTGATGAGCCCAACCATTACATCGGGGCGAAACGCATATATGAACACTTTTATGCTGGTTTATATTTATTTTCGTGAATCATATTTATTAAAAAAAAAAAAAAAAAAAAAAACTCACCACGAATATTTTTTCGCGCAAAACAATGTCAGTGCCATCATTGTATATAAAATCTATAGTAATATCATGAAGAGGAGTGACGGTAGCGACATCTTAAGGACATATGTTCGACTTCTTTGTGAAGTGATGGTTGGAATCCCGAATATTCACAAAACAAGAAACGTAATAATAAAATAAGAACGGGAACGCTGTATACTAATTTTATGAGAGTGCGAGGAAGTGAAAAAACGCAGTAATCGGAAAAAAAATTTGGTATATGTAGGTGTGCACGTTTTTAGTAGGTTTTTTTTATTCATAATAATTGTAAAGGTCCCCTCGTAGTTAGTTTGGTGGGCTGATAAATTTTGTTGTAATAATCGGATCGTTAAGGTTGAGGCCTTAAAATTTAGGTAGAATGTCGGTTTACATATTTTTATGAAATCATTGCGGAGGAACATAAAAGTATGTGTAAAAAAATGTAATTAATTTAAAATTTAATTGAAACACAAATTTAATTAAACAAAATATTTTCATGCACGTTTACTTGACCCTTTTAAGGAATCTTATTATGTTTGCAGAATTTAAATAATAGATTCTTCTCGCTCTATTTACTTATTCCCTACATTTAACTAAGTCTCAATAGTCTAATTTGTGGCGATCTCAGCGACGCGTACAGGACACATGTTCGACTAAAAAATTTGTGTTCATGATAGTACTATAGATTTTATATACAATGGTGCCATTGTTTTGTGGAAAAAAGAGGACAACGAATACAAATTTTTTATTTCAAATCAGATTTTTTTCTTCCGAAAAAAAAAAATTCTTACCACTTGTGTTTTTTTTTGTTCAAAAGAACTGCAGATATACTTTAAGTGACAAAAAAAAATTGAATCGAACGGAATAAAAAATTTGCTGAACGCTATCATTTCCTTTTTATTTTTCACCTCCACCAAATTTTCACCACGAAAATGCCATTTGAATTTTTGATATATCACAACCGTTTTTGAAATTTTTAAAACCGCTTAAGTGAAATTTTTTTTCACTTAAGCGGGGTTCGTTTTGCCATTTCTCTTAAGCGGGTTTTACGTACTTAAAACAAAATCCAAGTTTTAATACAACTGACGGATTTTGACTGACATAAAATTGAGGAAATAAAGGTTTTAAAAAAATATCTGGAACGACTGGAAACAAGAATATTTAACAACACATTTTTTGAAATACTATTATTATAAAAGATCAACATCGGATCCCATTAGGTGCACATGTAATATTTTTCATATTTTGAACGCCTTAATGAATTTTTAGTCACTCGTGCTATTGGGAGCTGCTTGTGTTGCGTTGCACCTTAAGGTTCCTAATTTAGTCGTTTCTAAAAGAGTACTATGATAATATGTGAATTATTTTTGTACCGTCTTGGTTCATTTCCCATTTCTTTCCACTCTCTAAATTTTTATTTTTAAAAATATATACATTTGTGTTGCAGTTGTGTTTATTTAATAAATTTCTTATCGTTATTATAAAATAAATTGTGAAGTGAAAATCTAATTTAAGATTATCTCAATAAGCTAAGCACAAGCAAAATCTACTCAACACAACTTTTGTTCTCTCTCTCTCTAACTCTCTTCAAAATACAAAAAAATGAGTTAAAATAATCAAAACAATACCTGGCTCAACTGTATGTAAGTATGTTGTTTGTTTTTTTTTATAAAAGTAATTTAAAACTAGTAAATTCATTCCAACAAAAACCACACTTTTGATATTTATTGTAATAGCTTATAACCTATTCCCCAACTTCATTTAATATACTTAGCTTAGGGGGCTCTAACTTTATTCTATGCTTTTTACAATCTTAGGTGAATGAAAGCATTTTTGTGGTATTTCTTCTTTCTTGTATGAGTTGTTTTGGGGCTAAAAGGAATTTTTTTCTTTACGATCACAATTCATAGATCCAGCTATTGTTTATTTATTTTTTTTACTTTGAATGGTATATTTACTTCACTTATTAACGCTTTTTTTAACAAAGTGTCACCAATATATCGCGTTCATTGAATAGTCTGGATATTAGTGTTACAAAAATAAAAAGTAATTTTGAACTGGTTTATTTTTTATTTTTTCAAATTGTATTCATATAATGGAGGATAACACAAATAAAATTTCCCTGTAAATATTTCCCTCCATTGAAAATTGATAAATGTGAACGATGCTCAAAAGTTTCCTTCGGAATTTATTGGTATCGGGAGAATAAATTTTCGCTATTTAGCTGTCATTCTATTGGAATTTATTCCGGGGGAAATTCTTGATATTTTTTTGGAGAAATAAAATAAAAATAAAAGTATTTTTGTTTAAATAATCCAAAGAGTTTGTTTGCGAGAAGCGATTGAGAAATTTGGGAAAAACTTTTGCATATGCGTTACACGAAATATTTCAAAGTAAAAAACTTATAGCTATTTTCTATGATCACAAACAAAAAAATTCAAAATAGCTGTCATCATATTTACCTTTACCAATTTATTTAAAACAAATCTAATCCAATGAAAAATTTTAAAATTCAAACTATTAATTTCTTTATAATTTTTTTGCAATCTTATATAGTAACCAGCAGCGGTGGTGGCGAAAGCTTAATATATTGGTTAAGTGGCAAATGAATCAAATTCCATTGAAGATTGGGTGGCATAGTGGTTGACTGCTATTCCATAAAATTGCATCAATAAGAGAAACCTTCATTAGCTATCATTTTCTGTCTAAGCCATCATTATAAACCAACATCAATCAAAACATTGGAATAAAATGATCAAGATCAAGTTTAATTTTTTTGTATAGGTAGGTTCAAATGTAAATATATGTTGAGAGTTTTATTTCTTTTATATTGTTTTGTTTGATAATGACAACACATATTACATACAGGGTGTGTCTTTGGATTGTTATACCTATTTATGAACTATTTGAACCTAGCCTTAATGCCTGTGGCTAGTCTTAAACTGACAAAGCAAGTACTTTTAAAAGAAATACAATTAAATTGTTTATGTTTTTATTCTTAAGGTTTGGTCGTTATATTCAAGTTTGAAAGAAAACAAAATTTTGCAAATTTAAAAACGACTTTTTTGATAGCCCGTATATAAATATTTTTTTGATTTTTGATTGATTGATAGTGCTTAAGATTATCGATACATATACACATTACAAAAAATCTTTAAGATGTGCTAATTATTTTATAAATTTTATGAATTAAAATTGCACCTTATAGACAAACACACCCTGCAAATTATGAAGCTCATCTTATGACAAACCATGTTTGTTTGCCAAAATTTGCTCAAATTTGTTCCACTACATACGTCTTATTTATTGAAAGTGTCACTTTCTCATGTCAGTCATGACTCATGATGAACACAATAATTCCAGTAGTTTATGACATTGACATCTTTATTTGGTATAATTTTCGACAACTTATTATATGGGCTTCTCAATTATTTTTTTTTATTGTTTTCACTTTCCTATGCAACAACCACGATTATAATAATATTTCAAAATTAGACACAATTACATAAGTTTTTCATGCATTATTTAAAATTGTCACTCTTTTAGCCGCTCTATAACTACCAGTCTATATACCTACTACAAAAACTGTCATAACGTGTTTTGAATAAATGGTCAGGAACTATATTTTTTTTTTTATTTAATGAATGGGCATAGATAGTTTTAATGATTTTTATTGCATTTATGTATGTGACATGAAATGTTGATTATTTTCTTCTTGATTATAAGTAGGTACCTATGTACACGAGTATTTCGATAACAATAATGTTTATCAGAGAATATAATGTTTTGCTTCTATTTATGAGTTCAGAAGAAAAATAAGTGTGGTAAAGAGTGTTTAAATTTCATTGACCATTAAAGAATTATTTTGGTTCTGATTTAATGAATTATTGCGTCATCTATATAGTATGGTGCAAACTGTTACTTTTTTATGTGGGTGTTATATTTATAAGAATATTATGGAAATATTTTTATTTTTCTATTCATTCTTTTGGAATTTTCAAGGAAGCATTTTAACGGGTTTAAATGAAAGCCAACAAAATTATACAAAAATGATATACATCTGGCATATTCTCTTTTATTTAAAAGCCGACAGTATAAAGAAAATAAATGTCATCATACATTCAAAACATTATATTCATTCTTAAGAGAGACCTCATAAAAGTGTTGATTTTATCTGATTTAAATAAAATATGACCTTATTTTTGGGTTGGGTGTATGATTTTATATACAAAAATTGAAAATAATCATGTGAATATATTAAAGAAAAGTTGGAAGCTATATTTTTTTATTACATTTACGTTTATTCTGAATTCAGCAGTGAAAAATGTTAAAATTGAGGTTTCAACAGAATTTGACAATACCTTCGTTTATCGTTTAAAAGTGATTCTAAAAATTTTATTTCAATCTCTTTTATACACTTGTCCCATGAGTAGTGTGAATGTGCCATAATTTTTGCAAAAGGGCGTCTAATGTCTACTGACAAAAAATTGTGTCTTTACCATTATTAGGTCCAGCAGGACGAAACATCCGGTCATACAGATGAGAGTAACGACGGAGATTTTGAAACACCAATTTATATGACATTGTACCTTTGACCTTGTATAACAAGTATTTTAAGTTTACAAAAACTTAACTTGTCACATAAATTTTAATGAAATTCTCATTCGTCTCGAAAACTCCTAAATAACTTTTTTCTATATACATATTATAAACTTAAACATATTTCAATTGAAATAAAAAAAACTTGAAATGACAGCTCATGTAATAAATCTTAAAGAGTAAGTGGAAAATTTGAAGTTACTTATCAAATTAATTGAATAAGAAAAATGTGTTTTTTTATCAAAATACATAATATATGTGAAGATTTTTTTAATTTCTATATACTATACAACTGAAATATATCAGCTAATTAGAAGACTTAGCACATAATATATGTACCTAACAAAACAAAATATTTAAAATTAAAGTAAAATTTGTTTATGTAGATATTTTTTTCCCAAATAAGCGCAGGAGACTTGAAAAAAATATTTTCTAAACGTCACATAATCTGGTATTTGCATCAAAATTCTGACCAAAATTATTTTTCGTTTTTTTTTCATCATTTTTGCATACAATGAGTAGATTTTTATATACATAAAAAAATGTTTTAATTTGACTTTAATTAATTAAAAAATGTATGTGTCCTATTAAAAACAGTTTTATATATGTATGTATGTATGTGTAGGCAAATCTTCTTCTCCCAAGCGGACATATTTTTGACTGTATGGAAGAGCAACTGAGCCAAATAATTTCACTGAATATATTTACTTGAAATATATTTACTTGAAATATATTTACTTGCAATATATTATTTACTTGAAATATATAAGTATACCTGCTACGGGAAAAATTTTAGATTCGTAAAAACATAGAGATAGAGAACACACTGACATGTCTGTATATTTCCTGGGGTTATTTACCTTGGAAACGGCTGTAACGATATTAATAAAAAAATGTGTGTTTGTTTAAAAATCGATTTTCAAGCCTCTTTTTCATTTTGTCTAATTATAATTATGTTTTACATGCATACAATTTTTTGTATTTTTGTTAAATATTTATTATGTACATACATATAGCGTACATATAGATATAATAAAAAATCTTAAAAATTCTCAGCCGCTCAAACCCTAACAGAAAATTCATGTGATCCAGTCGTGGATTTTATTTTTGTTACTCTTGAAATTAAGTTCCCCTATTCCTAAAATTAAATTCAAATTTGAGTTTTTAAAATTAAATCATAAAGGTCGTGAATATCAATTTTATGCAATTTTATTCGTTAAGGTTGTTTATATTCATTGAGGTTATGTTTTGGTGCATATATTAAGCAGATTTTAATCATAACGTTTTGTTAATAAGATTAAAAATTAAAAACGTCATAATGGTCAAAATAAATATCATATATTGTCAAGGGCAATATGACAATTTTTCATTTAGAGCATTATGACATTTTGAGAATTTTTACTTGCGATATATGTATGTATATGTACATAGGTACTCTAAAGGGCCCTACACACGATCAATGTTACCTGACAATATTACTTGAACGAGTCTCGATTGATTAAAATTGATCGTTAGTACGCACTTCCGCACTTCAATGTTCGTCACAAGTAAAATTGATACATTAATGAAACACAAAATTATTTTGATTTTCTTCAATGTTCATTGATAAAATGTATGATTTACTGAACTACACTAACAAATTCCCTAACAAAATTGTCAATGTTCATTGATCATGTGGAGGCTTTTTTGTCATCAATTTTACCTGACGGAAAAAGCGCCAATTTTACCTGACGAGTAACATTGATGGTGTGTAGGGCCCTTAAGACAAGTTATGGAATCGTAAAAAAAATCGAACTCGAGAATTTGATCAAACTTGACATTACTGACATTACGATGATAGTGAAGTCGATAAAAGTGGGGCTCGCAATTCTGTCCGTCTGACTGTTTGTCCTGTCATTTCGCTGCAGCCTAAACTTAAAATCTTATTTTTTATCAAAAAAGTGCCCACAACTTAATAAAAAATTTCTGTAATTTTTTTTTACAAAAAGGCTACCATTTTTTAAGAACAAAATTCTGTAAAATGGTTATAAATGGTGACTCCCATAATACCATTTTTTTATTGATGTGTAAACATCTATCCGTAAACGTAACGTATCTTGTGATCGTGATTGTGTGATTGTTACATTACGTATGTTTACACATCTTAACCGTGAGTCCCGGCACTCACACTTTTTTTCGTTACGATTTTCTCAAAAACGGTTCAACGGATTTTGATCAATTTTTTATGCAGCATGTTTAAAAAGTTAAAAAGTATTGTAAACCAAAATTTTCAATTTATTTTTTTGTTTAAAAAAAAAAATATTTACATTTTTTTGTTGAGAACTTAATATTTAGAAAACAACTGGATGGATTTTTATTAAATTTAGCACCCAGAAGTTTTTTTAATATAATCTTGCTGATTGTTAATGAAAATTATTCTTATAACCAAAAACAATGGTACCTCCTATAATAATTGTCTTTAAAAATCGGTAAGGAAAATCTAACTTTTTTCGAAAACAACTGCTATACAATTTTAATTGAATTTAAGTTATAGCTAAGACAGTATGATCTACCATATTATTGGAAAAATAATTTATCCATCCATTACAAAGCCATATCTCTCATAGAACCATTTTTTTGGGTTTTCGACATTTTCTCATTATCTCTTGATCCGATGAAATTTTTTACACAAGAACTTCTAATAAGTTTAAATAATATTGCATATAAGAAATTTTCAAAAAAAAAGAAACAAATTTTGGTTTTTTTAAAAAACTTTTCAAAATTAATTTTTGAAATTTTGTATTTCAAAAATGGGTAAATGATTTTTTTTTCAAAATTATTTTATTATTTTTTTTATTATAATTTTAAACTCATTAATAAATGCTTAAAGATTGAGAACCAATTTTTTTTTCAGACAAATATTTACCGCACCAACAATTTTTAATTTTTTTTTTCTCATTAATAAACATCAATTTATTCCTAATTATATTGATTTTTTTTAAACATTTCTTCGGTTTTTTTACTTACATAAATTCGATCTTAAACTACAAAGTTCGGTTTTGGCAGGTGACAAAAAATAAAGGCTCCAATAACTAAATCTTTTAAAACGATGAATAGATCTAAACTATTCAGACTTTAAAACCACAGTATGAGAGAAACTCGTGCAAACCAGTCGTGTATTTTATTTAGGTGTCATTGCTTTTAAGCTTTTTGGCACTTTTTTCTTGAGCTATGGGTAGTATAATGTTTTGGGCGTTATGACATTTTTCATATAGTTCAAAAAGGGCTTAAGTTCTTCTGTATTTATCTTAAGATCGGTGAAAAAATGACCGGAGTTAAACATCGTTAAGTTGTTATAGTACTCTAATTTTAAGGAATTTTGGCGAAAAATTTAGTACGATATTAAATTATTTTTAGTATGATTTTAGGTTAAGAAAAGGATTTTTCAAATTTTAAATGAGTTCTGTGTTTTTAATATTTTGTGAAAGTTAAAACACCAAATACCTATAGTTTATCTTTTTATAGTATCATACTAAGTCCATATCTCACTTTGACAAGTATACAAATGTGAAAATTTATGATTGATTATAGTTTAGGTTTGTTCGATGTTAGCACATTAGAGGTACTGGGTCGCCCTGAACTCGCTCTGAAGCATTTTATATAGCACTTTTTTGCCCCAGGTTATTTGCACTGTGTATGTGTTCAATTTGTGTGTTCCGGGTGAGATAGGTTTTTTTTCTCAGGGTAAGAACTCAGAGCTGTTAAAATTCAAATCAGCTATTGGAAATTTGGAAATTTCGTTATCAACCGGAAAATAATGGAACATTATTTTTAACCCCTAAAATATAATTTAGAGGTTGTTTTGGAGAGGTTGTTTTTGTTTCATGTTTAAACATTTAAATCAATATAATATGTATAGCAATTTTTATTTTGATGAATGCAAAAACTCACGTTTTTTCTTACTTTCCTTATGATGATTTTGTTAAAAGAAATATTTTTAAAAATTAAAAACTAAAAAACTGTAGTCTAATTTCGAGGTATAAGCTACTGATTTCTTATCTTTATTTTAACTCTTTTTAACTAAAACTCATGCTAATCCTTTATTTTGTGTCTTTTATGATCTAAGCAAAATTAGTTCTCTTCAAACTTTATACTTAATTTTCTTAACAAAACTAGTAAGAACGAGTTTCTTGAAAATAAAAAAGAAATTAGAAGAAACTGCCAAAATGCAAGTACTTTTAGTTTAAGTATTCTCTCATCAGGTAAGTATATCAATGTTTTGATAAAATGGCATAACGCATACCCAAACCACACGAGAAAAACCTCTGACATTGCACGATTATTTCCCAACTGTCCAATCACACTTTAATTGGCCATAAGTACCTTTGATATGAATACATTGTATTCTTTGCTTAATTTCCCACTATGGTCCATACAATGTTGCAATATTTTCCAACATATCACCTTGACACCTCTAGCAAACTAATGACATAGGCCGTTGATTACATTGTTTCAAAAACTTCAAATTATCTTTATTCATTTTTAATTTTATTGTAAGCTCTTGCGTATACACATAGTTGATTTTACTCTCTGTTGAATTATTGTTGACTTTAGTCTTCAATTTGCAGAAATATAATTCTCCATGGCTATTTTTATCATCACGCACGTTTAAACCAGCTGACATAAACAACACAGATTGCATGAGTCAAGATTATATCCACCTCTGTACAAAACTGCAGTAACATTAAGAGGCAAAACCTATGTGGATTTGCATTTAATAAACCAAAAAAAACCACCCATCAGTGAAAGTATTTTCTCGAATGTGGTTATTAAATCTAATTGCTTTGTGGTTTGCAAATAAGAGAGAAGGTGGTACCTCGCATAAAATCTTATCAGGATTTCAAAGAGATTTCTATCAGGGGTTCATTACATACATGTGCTGTGATTAGTAAAAAAAAGATGATGATTACATAGGATATTTATTTTTGCAGTCAGGTTTTGAAGAGACTCCTATATATGACTGATTTATGAACAGACGCAGTGAAATATAGTAATAGATTAATTTTTGAGATAAAAAGGAGAAAAACAGTGACATGTTGAGAATAGGTTAACGGTGTAGGTTTAAAAAAAATTTGTAAACCGTGACTATGACGCGTTAATTTGGAGATTTAGAAAGCTAACAGGAGAAATTTGGAAACTCAATTTTTCCGCCTAAGTTTTTTAAAAAAATTAAATTTTTGTTTGTATCCTGCGACAACACATCGTTTGGAGTCTTTAAACATCCCCGATTAATTTTTTTTTAATTGGGTTCACATAGGAGTTATTTGCTGAATTTTAGCTTTAAAGTTATTCCATATTTCTTTTTTGTCATACTCTATTTGTTTTCATTTATAGCAATAATATTGCAATTTTTATCCAAAGGTTTTTTGAAGATTAATTTAAAATTAAAAAAAAAAATTACAAACATTTGTTTCACATTATTTCTTTGAATTATGACTTTCGAACTTATAAATGTTTGACTTTCGAACTTATAAAATATTATTTTGTTCAACATACAACAAGTGTGTGTACTGTTTATAGCTGTATACAGATGATTTTGGCTAACAATATCATATTATAAATAACTATTCTACTCAGCACATTTATCTCCAAAATAAGAATATAAAAAAGCTAAGAATAAATATGAGAATGACTCTCCACCGTATATTTCCATATACAGCACAATATTGCCATTTATGAATTTTTTTTAATCCTCTCTAAAAGGTTATCAACTACTCAAACTCGTGAAGAGTCAAAATAAATCAAAAACTAATAAGTGGCTACAGATAAATAAATTTGTATTATTCCAGTTTTCAAATGCACCGTGTCATTCTGTCATAATTAAAAACAAAAATAATCCTAAGCCAATTTTATACCAATAGAATTCTTAATCATCTCTCTTACGACATTTTTCATCTTTCACTTTGACAAGCATTAGTTTTTTCATCATGTTCTGAGGAAGAAATATCATTATGAACACACATTCTCTTCACAAATTGTTGTTTTATTAAAAAATAAAAAAAAAAGAAGTATGTCAGCAGTCAAAGATTATAACCATTCTAAAATCTACCAAGAGTTGAACGTCAACAATATAATCAAAGAAAAAAAAATTCCAATTTTATAGAAACACGAAGAATAAATACCAAACAAAAAAGTATATACATAAATCGAAAACAAAAGAGCTGACTTACAAACTTGAAAATCCAGTTAAGAAGCGTTTACATGAACAAACTCCTAGGGAATTTCTCGCAAATAAGGTTTTTTGATCAATGGTTATATACTCTACTAAAAGTATTCATTCAGCACATGGAGTGTGGTGGAATTTGTGCGGTCTTTTGATGGGCCCCATGAACAATGAAGGAGAATAGAAAAATAATAAACCACAACGAGTATCCGTTGATCTTCGATAGTTTCTTATTCCAAAAGTCCCTTCTCCCATCGCACCTTTTTAACGCCATCATCGTCATCGTCTTGGTGTCGTCAATATATTATGATCCAGGCCGTGCGCATATAGTACCTACTCCATTCATGCGCAACATTGATTCTTCCTTAGTTACCTTCGGTTTTGAGGTCAGTAGTATGATGATGCGGCACATTGCGGTCTGCGACCGTTGATGATCATTATTATAGGTTTTATTTGCGGGGAATTTCGTTGTTTTTTTTTCCATCACATCCATATCGAGACCGTAACATCGTTGTTGCTGGCTTCTTTTTTTTTTCTATATTGCTATCGTGATCCAAAGGTGATGAAGTGGTCGCCATTCTATATGCAATGTTGCGTTAGCTGGTTGCTGCTTCTAGTAGAATGCAGGTGTGCAATAGTCCGGCATACCTGTGTCTTTTGCAAGGTGACTTGTTGTACCATCAAGTCTTTCCATCTAGCAACAACAACAACATATACATTTATATATGCATTAATACATTCCACTACTATTTTTATTTTGATTCCCTTTTTCTTTTCTATAATGTATTTTCTTATAGATGAATTTGCTTTCTTGTAGATTCTAACGGGAAGTTGAAAGTTAAGTTAGCAGAGATAGTCGTATAGTATGTATGTATGTATATATATAATAAGTTTAGGCTTCATGTTCAAGAATATATCTATCTGCTTTAAGATAGAGGAAAATTTGTTCTTCCATTGGGTGTTTTTTTTTTTTATTTCTTTTTTTTTTGAAATTATAATGAATTTGTCTTTGAGTCTTAGATTTATATACGTTGAGTTTGCCGTGGACAAACAAGTATCTTGCTGTCTTAAGAATAAATATTTAAAGCTAAAGAAACTACTACTATACCATTCACTACAAGGTGTGGTATTTTCAGAAAAAATATAAGCAATTAAACTGGTTAAATAAACTTTATAAGGTAATTAAGGTTACATTCCAAGAAGAGGTGTGGTGTTGACCATGACCTAGTGCTAAAAAAAGTATTTTTGAAGTTTATCTTATGCATGATTAAAGTTTTTATAATCCACGAGAACTTTTTTTTTTTTTGATGATTAATTTGCTATCAAAGTTCCCAAAGTTTAAAATAAGGAAGATAAACAAGTTAAGGGTGTCCCAAAATTCAAGAAAGATTTTAATATTAAGCCATTTGTTTGATGATTATAATTGGAACGTTCAGAAAAATGAGATCTCAGAAATTTTTCTCACTCAAAAAGTGAACAAGAGAATCCAAGATTTGTTTCTCCTCAGAATTTCGAAAGTAAAGATCAGAAACTTTGGTGAGGAAACCTGCTCATGAACTGAAATTGCATAATCTCCGAGACCTCATTTTCCTGAACTTGTCTAATTAAAAATGGTGCTGTTTACGAAAGAACAAGGCACTTTCATTTTTAACCACTGTTTGAAAAAATAATGAATGTTTGTTGTAATTTTGATGAGGCTCATTTTCATTCTGATCTGATGGCTTCGTTAATCTTCAAAATTGTCACATTTGGGATTCAGAAAATACATTATCTATATAAAAATGCTTACACAAAGAGTCTCTATTTAGTGTTGATTTTAAAAATTAAGCGCTTTATCAACTATATTCAGCCACATTTATGCAAAACGCTTATAGAAAATGTCACTAAAGAGTACAAGTGCCAGAAAAGCCAAGAAGGCCACTTATCCACTATTCTACTCCATATACTTAACCCTATATACATACAGCCTTATTTATTAGATTTCACTAATACTCGTTTCAACCTCGGAATAGTTAAACCGAGTCGAAGCACTTACTCCGTCATAACGCCACGTCAAACGGTTTTAGCTACACCCTCCTTATGTCAAATATATTATCGAAAAAAAACAATCTCTCTGGTAATTATACTATGGGATTAAACGAGTTTTGTACTCCAACTAAAGCGTTTAAAAAATTTAAATCATTTATAAATGCAAAATAACAATCCATTTTGCCTTGCAATTAGTAACAAACGGATAAAAAAAAGTCTTCTACACTCCTTTTTAGTTACTAAATGTCATGTCATTTAGATACTAAAACGGCTTTACTACGGCTTTAATCCTACTATGTACCAGTTTTAGCTTACTCCGCCTCTAATCATCGTTTATATTTTTATAATTAAGTTTTTCATGATTAGAGGCGAAGTAAAGTCGGAGTAAATTTACTCCGTCGTTAAAACGACTTAATAAATAAGAATTTGTTTGATGTGGCGTAAAGACGGAGTAAGTGCTTCGACTCGGTTTAACTATTCCGAAGTTGAAACGAGTATTAGTGAAATCTAATAAATAAGGCTGATATTGTTTATTTAAGAATTGATACAAAAAATAATTGTTTTTAATTAAAAACCCATTTGTTCTATGAAAATTAATTCTTGTGTGAATTTTGGGACACACTTTAAATGATTTTTCACCTCAAAATACCTTCCATTTCGAGCCCAAAATGTTCTTTTTTTCATGCGACTCATCGTTAAGTCAGTTCAATCTTCATCACTTTAAAAAAATTAAGCCTGCAACAAATAGTGAATTTTAGACCAAATCGATTTCGAACCAAGTTAAAAATTTTTCAGAATTATTATTAACTTTTTTTTTGAGCATTGAAATTAATCAGACCAAAACATTTTGAATTCATCAAAGGGTATATGAACTAAAACCAGCATATTTGATTTGTGCTTTAGACCAGTTCATACCAATCAAATTATGGGATAAAATTAAATACATATGTGTATTATGTATATATTTACTAAATTATCATTTGATAAAGTTATATATTTCGACAATTGTGGTTAAGGCAGTCAGTTTTGTATTTATACCAGTCAGGTGCACATGGAAAATAAAAATGTGAGCTTAAACAATGATTCGCGGTTAGAGTTGTAACAAAATATTATGATGGTCGATTGCATTTTACTAATATATCATGATCACTGATCAGAAGTTTTTCGTTATATTTGCATGACTGGTATAAAAATGTAAAACTGACTCCATTTCTACACTACACGAATTGAAATGATATTTTATTTTTTAAACAAATTTTTATTTTATGAAAAACATTTGAATGAAAAGAAGACGAAATTATTACACAATATGTTTGATTTTATTTATATCGTGATTGGTATAAACTGGTTTTATGCATAGTATATCGTTTCTCACTCACATCGCACTACTCGACAAAATTTTGTTTTTATTTGGAACCATACTTTTTCGAAGGTTTTGAAATATAATCTGATTTAAAAATGTTTACATCCCGTCAGTTTCTCGAGGTATTAAAGCCTTAAAGCGCAAAAATACTTTTTTTATGATTTTTTATGTGAAATTACCTACGAATTAATTTTTTTTTTTATAAAGTTCGTTACGAAATCCAAAAGTACTAATCTTATTCTTAAAAATCCATCTAAAACTTTTCAAATATTGGTATTTCTTTTGGAGAGATATTAAAATCCTTAAAACGAATCGAAACAATTTCAAGAAATAATCAGTCTTATTGTGAGTTTCACCCGAACAACATTCCACCCGGAAAATTTTTTCATCTGTTGTAGTTTCACCCGAAATTTCATATTCGAAAAATTCCCCTGACTGTGAACATTCATTTCGGGCAGAATGTAATGCCATTGACAACCTAAATTTTCACGTTTTTTTTAACAGGCGAACAAAATTTCGTTCGGTCAAAATTTAAATTAGCTTTTAAAATTCCAGACAAACAAAAAATTTTAAGGTGAAATATTTTTCGGGTGAAACTCACAATAAGACTGAATATCTCAAAAGCATATAATGTGACGTTGAAGTCGGATTCGAAATCAGGAGAACAAAAAATCTTTAAAAAAAAAGTCTAATTCCAGATAAAGGAATCTAATTCAAAGTGCCTTTAATAGTTCAATTACAACTTAAAATATCAATGATCATTAATTAAAAATAATTTTATGTACATACATAATATGTAGATGGTTTGGCTAAAATTCTTTTGCCACAAGGTTCATATTGGCATCAAAATATTGACTGATTATGCTGTCATAAATAATAGCTACTATGTATATAATCGGCATTTTAATTCATATAAATACGTTTACCTATATTTCTTTTCTGATTGGTATAAAGGGGTCAGGTAAAACTTATAAGCATTGGCTATAAATTATTTGCAGACTTAATTCAATCAATTTTGAAGCAAATAAATTTACATTTTTAAATCTATATTCTCGATGAGATTTTTTATTAATGAACCTACATAACTGAAAGTTGATTGAACTCCATTAAAATATTAACTGCTTTATTTCCGTTCAAAATAAAAGAAGAAAAATTCCCATCAACTTTTGATCTTCCAAGATGCATTGAGTTTCATGCTGATTATATTACTTCTTAAACTTTTATGTTGGTACATATTGTGCCTAGTCCAAAACTAGTTGCTTTTAATCTAATAAGCACACCTAGAAGTCACACGGTAAGACATTAAACCATTTCAAAAAAAAACATCAACTTCTATTTAAGAAATTATGAAATATTTTTCTGCTTCATTGCTCTTTTGTTTGTTTGTTTTTTTTTTTTTTTTTTGGGTGCGATTTTCAGTGTTATTGCCCTCTTTATGATGTAAGAAAGATTTTCAGAACACATCATAAACAGTTGAAATATATTGTTAGAGACATAAATAAAAAGAATAATTTAAAATCTTCGACACCAAACTGATAGATAAATTGGACGGATACTAATGAATTCCGTAATAAGCGAGTATAACAAGCAAGACGAGAACGAAATTCAAAACCGATTGGCAGCATTTGATAAGGGAATCAAAATTGGGTCGTGCGTATAGTATGAAACTTTAATAAAAAAAAAATAAAAGTTTCAGCATCAATGAGTATTTTAGACTTAAATATTCAAAATGAAGAGGAGAATGATGGAAAACAAAAAAAATACCTTAATAGAAATAGAAGATTTTTTTTGTGCTTCGTCAATATGTATGTATAGTGCTATACGAGATACTATTTAGGTCATATACCAATCTCGTTTGAATAAATGAGAAAAATTGATGCTGCTCTAGTGCTAGCTCAATGGTATACAGAACGCATTATCTACATATGTTAATTTTGTTAAAAGTGAATAAATGAAAATATTTATGATATAACATAGAAGAACTGTGTCACCTATATAGTTTTTTTTTGTTTATTTTAAAGCAGTAAAATGTATGACAACCATTAAACATCGGACACGATTTAAGAATTAGACTTAGATTTATTTTATTTTAGAACGTAAAGGTTCAAGGCTGGGAAGAGAGAAAAGTATACACAATACACAATATGCATATATTATAAGATGAATATACATAAGTTTTCATAAACATTATTTTAGCAGAGATGACATTTTATTGGGCAAGGGATGATTTGAAGCTTCAATTAAATTCTACTAAAAGCTTTTTGACGTTTCAAAGATCTTATTTACATATACATACATATGTATGCATTTAAATATATTATTTATGTATGTATATTTATTATTTACATATAAGTAAATATATCTTTAATTAAAACTGTTAAAGCTAAAGAGAATGTAATAAATTTTCAATTATATAATGAGACACAACTGTCTATATGCTTAACAAATTCATTATTTATTACTTGTAATTCTTTTCAAGACCAACGAATTATTAAAAATTTTCCAGAAAATTTAAAGAATAAACAATTTTGGTAACTACATATAAGTTGGCATTAAAGCTGTCAAAAATATAAAAAAGCATACCTAGTTAGAGTTCGTAAATTGAAATGGATCTTGTTAAAAAAGAAAACATCTATAGCAAGGGACATTTTTCTAAATTATAATGAAAAAAAACTTAATTAACACATTTTGAATCTCTTAACCAAGAAAACCCCTCCCACCCCTCTACAAAAACTTTTATCAAACAATACTTTGTCGATAAATATTGTTTGTACCTGTACCTGATTTTGATTATTTCAGTAACAAATATTATACCCTGGCGCCATTTCTTTCTAATACAATTGACTCACACATCGGCTTGTTTCCGATATCTTTTTGAACAAATAAGCGCTTTTTGAAACAGAACAACAACGAAAAAAGGATTTTGGTGTGAACACGGTCTAAAAAGTATTTTCAAAACTGAAAATTCACTCATTCCTAAATAAAAATAAAAATATGTTTTGTATCGAGTTTTACAACTATATTTTAAAGAGCCCAGACATTTTAATGAAAATAAGGTCCAATGACAAATAAAAAGCGTCTCAAAAATTCACGCAAGAAGTATCTATGTATAAATTTGATAGAAAACATGAGCTTTCATCTTTTTAATAGATTTATAAAATATGCAATATAGGTTTATGTATGGAATATAATATTGGGTAAGTGGCCCCCTTGGCTTTGCTGGCACATTTGTTGACATTTTACATGACCGTTCCGCATAAATGTGACTGAATATACCAGTGCTCAATTTCCAAAATCCGCACCATATAGTGAAACGTTGTTGATACATTTGTTTTTTCAACAATCATTCGTGTATACAAATCCAATAGAAATTAAGTTAAATTAACTAAATCATAGTAATGAATTTATTCCTGGTCGTTATTTTCTCCCTGTATTTCTTTTTGGGTACTCCAAGGCTGCAACCCAATATTGATTAGGTTATCAAACATTACATTATCTTACTCTACGACGCCGACACGTCTAAGTTGTTTGCTAAGTATGTATTTAAAACCATTTTTTCGACACATGATTGTACGTATATATGTCAATTAGAGTTTGGCAGTTTTTCAGTCTGGCGCCCTGAATTTCTTGGAGATTAATATTGTTAAATTCTTATCAATCATATTTTCACATAAATTCATGAAATCTTTTTCCCCCATCATCATACCTACTTATCAAAACCACTTTCAAATAGTTTATTTAAATTTTTAAAAATTTAACCGACATCCTCTTCGTGAGAGGTTATCTAACCAACACACATACACCTATGTTTGCAACCTAATATATACCTCTCCTATATATGCATATCCTACACTCTCTTGTCAACTATATTCCTCCAATCCAGCATTTGAATCCTTCCTTGGTAAAACCACCACTTGATATTTACCAGCGATCTAATAAAAAGACATTTAATAAAAAATTTAAAATATTTTTGTTATAAGAGCTTTGATAACTACGAATTTTATCTAGCGAATTTTATCGTGAGTAACATTACAATTAATGAGTCTTCATTCATTTTTAAAGAGCCGAGGAGAAGTTATAGATATCACCCTTATCTGCTATTATACCATTAACCATATGAATCAACCAAAAATTTGTTATCTTTCTTTAGATATGTATATTCATCAAGTCCTGGCAATTTTTAAAAATTTAAAACAAAAGTGCAAACTATAAAGATAAATTTAAAAATCTTGTTACTTAAACCCGACATTTTAAGTCTTCCCACTAATATAAATGAAATAATCTTACCATAATGTTAAAATAGTATAAAATACTTAGTCTTACTGTATTATTACCCAATAAATTGAACTTTGCAGCAAAGTGAAATATCTCAGCCCAAAATAAACCGATGCGTAAGTGGCCACAAATTCCTGTGACCTAAGCTGAAAGATATAGATACCGAACACATGAGGTTTCAACACGACCACCACGCTGCTTTCCAAGTGCATACTACGATAAACCTTCTGCACGAGAGATTTGAGAGCATGGTAAATGGTTATTGTAATTTAGTGCGCCTGCGTTTGAAATGACCGTCGAAATCGAGCGATTTAACACCTTTAGACTTTTTTACGTCCCAACAAGCAAAGGCGCGAGAGATATTTGAACGATGTTAAATTCGGAACTTCTTCTTTATGCCATAAAATGTGCTTTTAATTTACAAAAAATTGAGTATATATCTCACACACAACTTGTTTTATTTTACATGTAAAAGTCAAGTGTCTTATTGAAAAACCCTTTTACAATTTAAAAAAAAACACAGCCATAAGAAATTTCGTAGGCTTCATAAAAAACCACAAAGTGTTTAACGAAAAGGCAAGAAGTGTTCTAGATTCTTATGTTATCACAATTGAATTTCTGATGATCTAAACATTCTTGTAAATCTAAATCTCTTTAATAGAAGGTACTTATTTTTGAAAATACTAGTTAGTTCCTTTCTTTTTTAATAAAAGAACCAATCATTTGGACCCGTTTGCTACTACGAAACTTATATATTTAAGTCTAACTTTTTCCTCTGCGTAAGCTGAACATATTTGGGTGCTTAGGTTAAACTTAAATTAATAACCTTTTGAAGACTTTTAGAATTCAACTTGAAAAAATATTACATACAACTAATATTAAGATAAAAGGAAATTTTAACAACTGCTACGCCATAATTGACTTGTGCAAATTTTAAACGACAAGAAAACGAATTAAATATATTAAATATGATATTTTTAGAATTAAAAAAGTAATATTTTCAAAAAATAAATTTTTCCTTAAAATGACTGATACACTTCTGTTCGAAGTCTGTTCGCGATTACTCTCCTAAGTTATTTACTATTATTTGAATATGAACTTTGACATTTTTTGACTAAGATTCGTAGAAATATCGTTAAAATTTTGATGGTACAAAAAAAAAACACATATATAAAAATCATATTTTTAGTGATAGTCATTGATATACATTTCAAAAACAATTTGTTATCCGTTGGTAAGACCATTTTGAATTTTCGTAAGATTGGAAAAATACAGCAACTTCGTAAAATTGTATAAAAATTGTATACTTTTTTTTATTATTGTAATAGTTATTATCAATTTACAATTTTTGTTTTTCATCTATCTTAAGTTTTTTGGTTTTCTAATTTCAATCACAAAAATTTTTTTTTTCAAATTTTCTTAAATACATTAAATAACTTTTCATTCATATACATAACTGTTAAATAATATTATTTTTTAAAAAATTAAGTATCGACTTTTATACTTCAATTAAGTACTAAGGAAATATTTTATACTTCAATTAAGTAATAAGAAAATCTTATAAAATTCCTTTTTCATCTCTGTGTTTTTTTTTTTTTTTCTCTTATTTTCAACATCAAATAATATTTTTTTTTTGTTTAATTCAGGCACTTGTTTCTTTTCTTATAAATACGTAGCTATTAAGATTTAATAAAAACAAATAATTAAAAAAAAAAAAATTTTTATCGAATTAAGTTAGTTTTTCGATTTCGAATTTAGGTAGGTTTAGTTGCTTAATTACTTGAGCCTCTTTCATGTATTACGGCATGCATTACCATAGGCTACAGCATCATTTAATGTGGCAAATACTTCGAAAGGACCCTCCCCTAGAGCCATGCTATGAACAATTGTATCATAAACACGATCCGCTGGACTGGCAATAAATAATCTTGCTCCGAGGAGACGCATTTCTTTTTTAATTTCACTAAGTGTTCGACAACCAGCCATATCAAGGTGGGCAAGACATGAAAAGTCCAAAATAAGGACACGGAATGAATTGAGCATATTGCTATCACGACCATTAGCTTCCACCGCTATCATTGAAGCTCGACGAAGTTTCTGACAATCAACATTAATGGCTTCGTACATGGATTTTTTGAAGAAATTTCTTGTTGCAAAATTCAAAGAACCTGTGTAACGGAAGATTTTGGTTTCGGGAATTTCCACTGCATTGTTATGATGATTAATATCAACGTAGACACCATCAATGCCAGAAATTGTTCCGAGAAGCGAGTTGTACGGCTTTAAGCCTTTCACATAGAGATTTATTAAGGATATGCAAATTCCGACGAGAAGCCTAGAAAAAAAAAATTCAAAATATAAGTATTCAATTTTTGTACTTAAAATTAAATTAAAATTTGAATCCCTAGGATCTGTTTTATTTTGATCAATTCATTCCAATTAATTTTCTTACCCAATATCAATATCGATGAAAACCACGCACATGAACGTTGCAAACCACGTGAGAAGTTCCAGCTTCCCCTGTTGTGAGAATTTTTTTAATTCCCTTGCTTGCATGAACATGGGTTTAAGTGCCACAATAATAACTCCAGACAAGACACACTGCAATTTAAAAAATAATTAGTAAATAAAACAAATTTCACACTCAAATTAACTCACCTTTGGCAAAGTACTAAAAAATGGTCCAATCCATAGAACTGTTGCCAGTAGAAGCATAGCCGAAACAAACGATGCAATTTGCGTTGCACCACCTGTATGTTCTTGTATAACAGAACGAGATAGCGAACAAGCCATTGGAATGCACGAAAAGCATCCGGCAAAAATATTTCCCACACTCATTGCAAAAAGCTCCTGATTAGGTCGGATTTCATACGAATGCTTCTTGGCAAATGTCAATCCCATCGACATAACAATGGAATAACTAACAACAGCTATGGCTATCGAATCGACAGCCACTATAGGCAACAGTTCGAGAGGTGGGATTTTAAATGTTGGCAGCCCAGTTGGAATATCACCGAGCAAAGCTACTCCATAGTTGTCTTTCACGTTCATATACTTGGATATGAGTGTTCCACCAACAACGGCCATCAGTTCGGCAGGAATGGGAAATCGGGTGTGCTTAGCCACCCATGGCTTTAGAAATTCATTCATTACAACCATGAAGATTATAACACAGCCACAAATTTTGATAGCAGCCAAATTAGCCATTGGTAATGATTTGGCCAGATCAATGAAAGTATACACGATCTTGAAGGCACCCTTGTGTCGAAAAACCGTTACTCCCAGCACATCTTTTAACTGGCTTGTAATAACATGAACCGCTGCTGCTGTTGTAAAGCCATTGACCAAGGGATCACTTAGTAGAGAAGAGAGTGTACCCAAACGCATGAGTGCCATTATCATCTGTAAAAAAAGAGACCATTAGAATTCAATATTAATGATTTTTGAATTAAGAAACTTACATGAACCACTCCTGTCATCATAGCCGTTGCAGTGACAACCTCCAGCGGCGTATATCCTGCTTCACCTGGTTGCAAATCCTCTGTTGCATATGTCTGGACCACTTTATATGTCATGATACTGATAACGGCAAACGTGCCTATCGATATGTGCTTCGATGTGCCTAGGAACAAATACACTAATACTGGAAATATGGCCATATACAATCCATTGCTAGCTGTCACACCAGCTAAGATGCCATACGCCATGCCGTGAGGTATATTCATAATGGCTACCGTGAAGCCAGCTATAATATCTCCCATAAGATCCTTTTTCACTGAGTATTTGGGCAGCCATTGGAAAATTGGAATGATTCCAGTGAATAGACTGAGGAAATTCCAAGTACTCCAGTATGTACGCAAGCCATACAGCACGCTCTTGTCTCGTGCTGTATAGCGTGTTTGTTTAATAACTGCCTCTTGGTTAAGGACATCTCGATGTATATCCAATTTGGGTTTACCTTTCGGTTTTTGTTCTAGGAAGGATTTCGTTAAAGCTTCGCTTCTATTTATAGACAACAACAAAAAAAAGAAAAAATTATTTCAAATGGAACTTAATGCATAGATCATTTGTACTTTGCCTACTCAGTGCTTATGTCTTTGGCCACAGTATTCATCTCCAATTCATATACATCTGAAAATTGAAGAGAATTGATTGTATGGTTGTTGTATTGGCTGGTTGATGGCGATTTGCTAGACGTGCAACCGATGGAGGGTCCTCCTTGTTGGATTTTCTTTAAATGTTCAACAGCAAATTTGCGCACATGTCTTAAATCGAATGTTGGCGGGGGTTTCTAGAAACAAAGAATGGACAATTTTATTAGTTAAAATAAACACTATAGATATTTGAAAGGATAAAAAGCTTAAAAATCAAAATTGAGGTTATGTTTCTATAAAATACCTGGAAATAGGTTTTTGTCTAAAATGAGGAATTGAAATTAATTTATTTTACTTAGCTATATGAAAATCTATTTTCTTGATAACTATAACTTAAGAAAATGTTGGTGAAAATGAAGACAAATTTAAGAAAATACACTTGTGCATGAATTTTAGCAATACTTCATGATGAAGTATTTACCCGTCCATTGCTTGCATGTTTTTCCATAGTGACGAGTATTTGTGAGTAGAATGATCGGTTAATAGAGTGTCCTGACTTTTCTAAAGGTATACAAAATTATTGATTAAATAATATTTAACATGATTTTGTGCATACTTATGGTCGATAAATCAACACTCATTCCACAATTTAACACGATCCTGGAATACCAGAATAAAGTTACATCATATTTTTTTTTTAAGTTCAAAAATGTTCAATGATGTCCTGGGAGCATAGAAAAATAAGGAAGATAAGTAATAACCCTTCCTGACCTGTTACAATTATGTGACGATATTAGCAAAAACAAACATAGATGCAAAAACAATTTTGAATCAAGGTTTCTATCTGGAACTTATTTAAAGATTCGAAAATTAGTTTTAACTTTGGCGGGTAGATGGCTTTTCAGTTTTGTAAATTGTAAGGTATTTTAAAGAAGAAAAAACACAACAAATACATGAAAAATAATAAACATTAGGGGCCGGATACTGTAATAAACAGTTAACAGCTGTCAGATATCAGTCAATCACCACATGAAAAAAGAGTCGTACACCCGCTTTGCTGTCATTATAGAAACCGTATGGTTTTATTTTCATAGGAATACCTATGTAATGTATATGGGTTACCATCGATAATAAAACGCGGTTTTTGTTTGATGATTAAATTTCAAAATCCTTAAAAACCAAGGTAGGATGAGGGATGTTTAAAGATTATTTTTAGACAATTTAACAAATTAAGAATCAAATTGAATTTTTCATAGCTTCTTTCATCTAAACTAATGTCTTTTTCACTCTTTTTACACTACCAGCACTCCAAAAGCTTTTCATTTTCTGGTAGGAGTAATGTTCAAGGAGTATTTTTCCCCTGCGGATTTCATTAAGGAGTACGCTGGGTGCACTCTTAACACAAAGACGTGTAAATGGTCGTTTTCGTTGGATTACTTTCCAAAGTTATCACTTGATTGCTTAAAAAACATTTTTTTTAAAGGTAAATGTTTGATAATATAATGTGTGTATAAATTTGATGATACGAATTTTTGTACTAGCTGGTCCACCCGGCTTTGCACGAAATTTTTCAACAATTTTAGCATTTTAAAAAGTGAAAATAAAATTTATAAGGACTTCAAATAAGTATTTACAAAGAATTATTTGGCACGCTCCAATAATATTTGTACACAAATTTAGCAGTCTTAGAGTGCAACGCCATCTGTAGGTGATCCCATTTTGGTGAGGGAAAAATAAGTCAGATTGTCAATTCCGTAGTTTGTCATCCTTTGGAACCAATATTTTTTCTTTCTCATAGAAAATGGAAATTTCGTTTATTACACCCCTGAAAGTATGCAATTCCGGGGTGTTTATAATTTTTTTCTAATTTTCCGGTAGAATTCTCCAATTTCATGAGGGACAAAATAAGGATATTGTCAATTCAGTAGTTTACCATTCCTTTGAATAAATATTTTCTTCTTCCCATATAAAATGAAAATTTCACTAGCCACTATTCACCCCTAAAAGTATACAATTTCAGGTTTTTATGATTTGTTTCCGGTCAATATTTCCAATATTCGGCTCCGTAGTGTGTTTATCTGGTTCAATACGAATCCAATGAAAAAAATTTCATGCAAATTGGATGACATTGAGCCGAGTCATGCACGTACAAACAAAAAACCAATTCATTTGTATATGTTTAAAAAAAGATTAGAAGTAAAACAACATAATATAAACGGATTTATCAAAAGAATAGTTTGTTGAATAACTTTCTTTGTAGGCTATAAGAGCCAGTTTCACAGTGCACACTCATAAAAAAAATAAGTGGTACTTAATTTTCCCATATATTGGCGCTTTAAACGCAGTTTTATTATCTGAGTAAGTGGCACTTAAGTAAGCAATAAGTGACACTTATTAAAGTGAGTTTGCAGTATGAAGCTATGCATTAGTTTTCCATTTTAGGCACTAAAGTTCCACCTCGTTTGTGAAACTGGGCCTAAAGGTATTTTTTTTTTTTATTTTATAAACAAAATGTCACGAAAATACGAATATGTAATTTTTTTTGAATTCTTCATTTCAAGGAGACAATGAGTCAAGGACTAAAAGCACCACATATTTGAACTTCATGAACTATTTTTTTTTAGTAGCAGTTGTGCATTTATGTCACGCAATCTGTTCGCCGAATATTAAAGAACCATATGACTTCAGGGTCAATGACACTACAAAACACACAATTGTAGTAAAAATATAAGTAAACAGAAGAGAATAATCTTTCAATATAAAAATAATTATATGAAAGGCAAATACAAAATATCAGAGGTGTGTCCAGGTAAAAAAAAAACATCATTTACGAAGTATTTAAAAAAATTTAAAAAAAGTCATATTAGAAATGGGAAATTTTAATTTTTTCTTTGAGGTAAAAACGTTTCGAGGGAAACAATTATGTTTACACATTTTTTTTTTGTTTTAAATGAGAATACATTACATTAAGAAAAAATATGTCTCAAGCTTAGTATTTGAAAAAATTTCTTTCAACACTCAATAATTAGCAAAACATTTTTTATCAAGCACAAAAATTTATACACAACTTACTATGCAAAACTTAAGTAAAGACTGCCAAACAAGAATACACTTTCTTAGTTTCAGGTTTCTAATAAGTATTTAATATCAGCAAACATTGTTGTACACGTTTTGCTTTATAAATATGAAATTTTGCAATATAATTAACAAAGTAAGTTTATCTAAAGACGAACATTTGTTGTTTTTTTTTATTTGCTGAAATTGACGGTTTTTAATCAAACGACAAATAGTTTATTGTTGATTTTTTTTTTCGTCACTCATTCAAGATAAATAGAAGCAAAGTTTATTTTCTTATCAGAGAGTTTTTAGAAATTGATCTTGTGTTTTATATATAGACATTTTATTGGATACGTATGATTTATAGTGTTTATTTAAGTTGTGATAACTACATATTATATCTTTATGTGTTTAATAATAAAGTTTACAAAATATTTAGCATTTTATATTCATTTACCTTACTCATAAATAAAATCAACAAAATAAAGATTTATCAAATTACTCAGCGAATTAACTTTGTAAGAAATTTGTTCATGTTAATGAGGCTATGGTATTAGTTTTAGAACGAAAATAAAAACTATTAAAAAAAGGGCCATATAAGAACAAGTAGATATCTAGAACAGCTTGGTCTTCTTTAGAAGCCTTTAGTAAATTAATTGATTCTCAATGTCTACTTGAATCTCCATTAATTAGCATGTGTCGGGTTCAACTTTTGAGATGCCTTCTGATGTGGTTTCTTCTCACAGCCATATCTTTCTATTTTTTTAATCCGAAATTGGACATTTTTTAATTAATTTTAAACTTTCAAGATGGTTGCTATGCGTTAAATAAATCAGGCCTATCACGAATTCCATCGTAATCGGAAACTTGTTACGAATACCGAAAAAAACTATCACAGATTCCATCGTAGTGGAAAATCTCATTTCATTACGAACTTATTCGGTGATAGTTTTTTCGGGATTCGGAAAAATTTCCGATTATGATGGAATTTATGATAGGGCCGAATATTTTTAAAATAAAATCTTCTTTTTTTGAAGATTAACAGTATCAATCGAGAATTAAGACGTTTAAATGTTTTGGTTAATATTTTGCAAAGATAACAATTCTGATATATTTTAAGAGCTAAGTTAATGTTATTTATCAATTTCAATTTTTTTTTTGGCGAAAATAAATATTTTTAAAGGTATCAACATTTAAAAAAGCCTGATTTTTAGATATTAAAATGATACCACAGGGTGGGCCAAATATGATTAACCAATTTTAAACACGAATAAGTTTTTATTTTCCAATATAATTTTTTTTCTTTTTGCAGTTTATAGTAATTTAGTTCTAGGAAATTTTACAACAACGCGTTAAAATTATTGATTTTTTTCTAGTCTTTCCATTTGAACCACCCTGTACTTAAGAATTTATAAATTTTAAAACTCTTTAATAAAACAGTCTTTTTTATTCATTTTTTTACTAGTATCATACTAAATTTATTATCTTAATAAATTCCAGCTGAACACACGCCTACAACAGTGACAGCTTTCATGCAAAAAAGTAAGCTAACATAACATTTTGTAAATGTCAAAGTGACAATTGGAGTTAGTATGATACTAAAAAGATAGAATTATCATTTAGTGATTTTTTTTTTTGAAAATTACATTTTTTTATTTACTTCGAATCTGTGTATACAAAACAATAAATAATTGAAATTAGCACAAGCTTAAGAAAATTAAAAAGAAAAAAAAGGCAACACTCAAAAAAATCAAAAGCATTTTGATGGAGAGATTTATGTCTTGAGAATTTCCTAAAAGGTAGTCTAAATTTGGATCATGGTTTAGAGGGGAAAGGGGTGAAATTTATTTTTTTTGTAAATATACAATATTATGAAGCGTTTAGAATTAGAAGGTGGTAAGTGACAAAATTGATGTTTAGAGTTATAATCGTTTAAAGATTTTTGCTTATAACTTTTCTAAAAGCTAGAGAAATTTAGAAAAAGGTACTAAAAAAAGAAAAAAAAAATGATGTCGCTTAACACCTTTATTGAATTGGAAAAGGAAAAATATACAAAAATGTCACTCAACCCCTTCTCATTCTAGACGCTTCTTATCTCAAAAACGAGGGTACCTATTGAAAGCCTTTGTGCTCTTATACAAAAAATGCTATACTTAATCTTTTTTTATTTAAAAAGCTATAATTTTCGGCCGATAATTTGCAAATAATTAAAAAAATAAAAACCCTTGTCCAAAATGATGGAGCTTTTTGGGAAATGTTAAAGAAATGAAAAATAAAGCAAACTACCAAAATTCAGGTTTGTTGGAATTAAATACATATGTACTTATTTAGAATAAGAGCATTTCTCATATAGAAAAAGGATTTAAAAAAACGCTATAGCGATTAAATTATTATGTATACATAATTTTAAGTTTCGAGCTCAAAATTATTATAAATTTTTTTTTATCAATTGAAGAATTATTTTAATTCTTTTTTTACATTTATTTTATAATTATTATAAAAATCTTTAAATAAAGTTTTTAATAAAATTAAAGTCGTTTGGACGCAAACGAATTTTTCAAATCATCACAACTTAAAGGTTCACATTGGCGCATTTTTAATTTTTGTGTCAAGGCCAATTTTAATTGTGGTCCAATTTTATTAATGGATTAAAATAAAATTTAAAACTAAAAACAATGCAAAACAGGAAAGAAAAACACCGACACGACGGAACAGTTATTTGATTAAGAATTTAATTCCTAAAGTGACTCCCATTATCTTTGTTCATATTTCATTTTGAACGTAAACAAAAACAAATCGGTTTTTTCAGTGTTTCTTTTTTGTTGTTTTTGTTTTGCAGATAAAATGATAAAAATGAGTTGCTACTGATTAATAAACAAAACAAAACGGAAGTTTAACTATAAAACCAAGTAAATGGTATGGATTTAAGTTTGAACTTTAAACAGAATTTTAACTTGCAGGATGAACCTAGCCATAAGTACACAATTTTCCACTAGAACTTCAAGCACTTAATAAAATTACACATGTATCTAAAACCAATTTTCATTTGGTCTTTTTATGAAAGTTATCACAGAAATATAGCGTGACTTATTTCTTTATATTTTAGCCCACTGTAATCTTTAATTGCTTGTCATATAAATAGTATATCAATATTCAGTTAATTCACGGCTAACTTATGAAATTTTTACATTAATTTATTTAACATGCACTTTAAAGATTAAAAAATATACAAAACAAAAAGTTATATAAATATATAAAATTCATCAATGACGTGAAAAATATAAAAAAAGAAAAATGATAAGATTGAAAACCAAGCACTTGAACTTTTTTCTTTGTGTATTTATGGAGAACAGGTGTTTTAAATGAATTGATAAACAAAACAAAATAACGTTATCATTTACTAAATAAACACACTGGAGTTTTTAAGTCCAACATTCTGCTATATTTAAATTGATTATTATTTTTCATTTTTATTTAGAATATTATTTTAAATTAATTCGACTTATGAAAAGCGCATATAATCAACTCTGAAATATTTATTTCTAACTAAAATGACTAAAATTACTACTATCGAGTCAGAGTGCAAAAAATCGTTCTTATTTTTTGTTATAATTATCTACGGAGATAAAGTTGTAAATTAAAATAATCTTAAATAATGGATTAAGGGAATACATCCAGTAGGTACACGACAAGATCGCACGAAATTGCTATGCAAATATTTACCCAAAAGCTTAAAATTTTGAATACAAACATAAATATTTAAACAAAAAATATAAATAAAAATGCAAAATATTTAAGGCTTTCAACACACACAGTTTTTCTTTACAAGTGAGGCGACCGACAATGCACGAAATAAAGATTTATGACATAAATAAGTTATACAAACTAATGGAAATACAAAAACTATTTTTTTTCTAACGAATAATTTTAGGTTTTATTTTGGAAACCCTCAACATAATTATTTTTTTTCTAGTCATTTATGTGTAACTTTTTAATTTACCAACTTAAGACCTTAAAGCCTATGAGTTAAAATCTATGCTTAAAATGCTTAAAATTATTTAAAGAAATCTGCTGTTAATATTAAAAAAAATTAATTAAATGTTTTTATTAAAAAAAAAATTAATGCATCATTTAACTTTAATATTTAAGTTTTACATAAGATCTAATGTGACATTTTCACTGAGGAAAAAGTAGAACATAAGTTAAACATAAATATTTTAGTTTTGTATCAGCAAACGACTTTTTATTTAATTTAAATTTTTAGTTAAAGTCTCAAATATTTATTTAAAATTTCATTTTAAACTCACTATAAATCAAGCCAAAGAATAAAATTTAAATAATTTTTGTATATATTAAAGGAAAATACAATATTATTTACTAAAAATTTGACACAAACTGGCTGCACTAAACACTTGAATACCGTTTCGAAGTTAGAATATTACTGTTGGGACATCTTTTCAGATACCTAACTTTGTTATAAAGAAATTCTTGAAAATTCTGCAAACACATGGTCATCAATTTCATCTCGTGGATTGAATCACGAGATCGAGGATCAATTAATAGATTCTTTGCTGGGTCTCCTTTTGATTGTTTTAATTGAATTTTCCAAGATCTTGGGTTTTTTTTTTTTTTGCTATGTACAGTAACTAAATGGATCGTTTGAAGAAGTGTTATGCAAGTAAAAATTAAAACAGTTTTTCAAGTAGGTATATTGTTAATTGAGTGTAGGTAATAATTTGAAAAAATAAACAAAATGTCTCAAACATTTAAACGATATAGTACGATGTTGAAGGATTTTGATCATGCTTAAACTTTGCGTCTATCTTTTTAAAATAACATTTTTTTAAAGTCAGGAAATGAGGTTATCTGCAGGCAAATTAATAAAGATAAGGTTTTTTTAGTTATCGCACATGATATTTTTAAAATAAAATAAATAAAACAAAATATGTTTTATAAGTTTATTATTTTGCATAAAAATGTAACTTTTATTAAAGGAAAATGATTTCATTTGATTGAAGAATATAGACACTGTAAAGATAAGAGAATTACGAGAGTTAAATGTCTATTTGTGTAAACATTTAAATTTTATTGTTCAATATTTATGTACCTACGGGGAAAAGCATACAATGTTATTTTTTTTTTATTTATTTTGTCTATGGAATTATGATTTTGTTTATTAAAAATATAGAGCGAGATGTTTGTATTTGTATTCAAAAGTGTGCGCTAAACGAATTTGTGTTAATTTTGGGATTTATTGCGTTAGTAACGTCAACATTATTGACGAAGTTAGAAAACAGAACGTAAACAAATTCATATGGCACATATTTTTTTTTTAAACAAGAACAAAGAACGACGGTATGGTAAAAAACATTTTTTACATAAAAAGTTTTTTAACATTTTTAAGAAAAAAGTTTTAGTAAAAATCAAACGAGTAGTTTTACAATAAAGTTGGTTTTTGTTCAAACTCAAAAAATTAATTTGTAAAATTTTAGTTAACACTACTAAACTACTAAATCATACATTCTAATACCTTCTGTATACATAAATTGATTTGAAACAGCTAAACCGTTCGATTAAAACAAAAATTCAAACAATATGCTTGTATATGGCTGCAGTGATGTGGTTAGCAACCTTTTTTTTGGAATTGTGTTCTTAAAATGTAGACTTTACCAGATAAAATTAACTAATTTTTTTTTTAAATTAAAATCTTTGGACACGTTTTTAAAAAAACTATATTGCATTTATATGTTTAAAAATTTTGTATAGCAGGTAACGTTATATTTATTCCTAATAAATGAAGAATGCGTATCGTGGGGAATGTCCAACAAGCGCTATAGGTACCTACGAAGTTGAAAGAAACCTATACCTACCCGTGTAAACTGTAGCTGAACAGACAAAAGACTAACAGATTGACAGACAGTCAGACGGAGAGAATTGCGAGGCCCATTTTATAGGGCATGTCTAGTGTAAAAATAAATTTTGGAGGTTGTATAAACAAAATTAACTTTAGGATGATCGACAATCCATCGTCGTTTTTTTAACTTTTCTCGAAAACAGCTTTTACGATTTTTGAAGTGATAATAATAAATTGCATTTAAAAATTAAGAAAAAAATCAAACAAAAAATCCATGTTTTTAGTACTTTACTGTTTTTTTTTTTTTATTTTTTCGTTGAAATGTAGCTCCATTATAGTTGTTAACCACAAGAGCAAGTTCGTGCGATCAAATCGTGAATATTTTTTTTTTTTTCCATAATCTCAATTTTGACCAAAATCTTAAGTTTATTTTTTTTTATTACTTGTCATATATATGTATTTATGTACATTAGGGTGATTCAAAAAACACCTTTATCGAAATACAACCGGGACCGCGAAAAATTATGAAACTTAGATTGAAGCCAAACGATACAGACAAAAACTAGAGGTCGTTACCAGCGATTTTTGCAATAATTTTGCTTGAAACTTTTTAAAAATCGGAATTATTCTCAAATGAGCTGCATAACTTTCCGAGTTTTGGAGCTAAAATCATGAAATTTTTGTTCGTAATTTCACGTGTACCTACCCATATATAGATATATACATAGGTCCTGTTTGGAAATTTCATGGTGAATTTCGTTTCTCTGGGAATTTTTCAGCTATTGGTAATCAATTTTAACTGATCAAAAAATAAAAGAATGCCAGCCAAATTCCCTCGGAAAAATTATTTCCAACCAAAAAATGACTTAAAAGGTTCTGCACTTTAACCTTTGATATGTAATTATGTATTAAATATTATACTGTGATTGCTACTTATCATTTCACACAAAAATATTTTCATTCATTGAGATTTCTAATCAAGTTCCACTAGATATGCACTGCCGAGATAGCGACCTCCCGCGCGCCGCGCCGGTCGGTGACATCACACTTTTATTTCTTTAAAAATTAAGTGTTACTTTAAGTGATGATCGATACACAGAAAGATGATTACTGATACATTTTTTTCCAAATTTGCATAAATATGTTTGGTTTAAACAGAAGTTTGTGATATAAATAATTGGTTGTTTTAATTTGATATTTTTACTTTCATACGTGACATTGGTGCAAAATTTTAAACTTCCTGATTTAAGGTATTTGCAACTTGAAAATTATTTACTAAAATGTTCCTAGTTTTAAACATTTTTTAACAAGTATCTTAACCTATTTTCTAAACAAACCTTAGCTGAACACGCATATGAACTGACATATCGTGAAAACAAGTAGGTAAGCAAACAAACCATTTTTAATTATCAAAGTGACACTTATAGTTAGTAGATATGATACTAAAAAGTTAAAATAGCCATTTGGTGATTTTAACTTTAGTTGCATCAAACTAAAAATGCTTAAACATCGTATTTAATCGTTTAATTATTTTAAATGCTCTACAAATTGATCGATGATCTTCGATAAAAGTCTTCGTGATAAAATATCAAATAATTAAAATCATCTTCTAACATTAATGGCTTAAATTCATCTATACGAAAAGTAACAAATGAACAAATAACAAATAGAATTTATTTATTTTGTAAATATTTTATTAAAAAAAATGATTGCCTTTAAAAAAATATTCTTTTCAAACTGATGCAAGTTTTTAGTTCTTGCGAACAGCCAGCAGACGCCATAAAATCGTGGATTTTATAATTTAATTGCTTTTGAAAGGTTTCAACTTGAAATAAGTATGTGTATGTATGTATGTACATATGCACACACAAATTCTTTTTAAGTTAAACTTATCAAATATAAAGTTCAATCATAACTTGTTGAACGGATGATATTTTGCATTAAAAGACCTTTTTATTGCTGAAATCGGGTTTTGCTGTTTTATTTAAATTTTAAACTGAAATTTTGATTAATGAACGAAACTATAGAGACATGCATAGCCTATTTATAACAGTTATAACAGTTAACTGTAGTTCTTTTTTTAAACCTTTTCTTATAAGATAAAAACCTATTTATGTAAGTAAATTGTTTTTAATTAAAAAAAATATTTCACATACGCCACAGTGAACCAAAACAATTTTTTTTTTCAAATAACACATACACAATAAATGTCAGATTTTCCCTTTTTAAATTGATAGTTCCACTCATAAGCTAGTCAATGTTTATGCTTGCCATTTATCCTTCACCATACTATTGATTATTTTTTAAGGATATCATTAAATGTTCATGGAAATGATTTTAGCTAAATTATCCATTTCAAGGACAGGAACACAGCAGTCCGTCTAGAATATTGTTTGACAGCAAATAATTATTATTATTACTGGCATGCAATATATATATTCTATAGGTACGTACACTGAGAAACCCACCTAATCACTGTTTCTAATTTAAGTAATATTAAGTAAAGAAAGTACATATTACATGTTAATAAGTTGATTTTAATGACGATGAAATAAGTTAATAATAATGAAAATTTGCTAAAATCAACACTTATTAGATTTATTGTGTATCGCAATTAAATCAGGGTTTTTATTGCCCAAAAAAATACTATATAATCATCCAAACACAAATGTTGTAGTTTTTTTTTGTTGAGGAAAACGCTGGACATCGATCTTATCTTTGCTTCAGTAATCATTGATTAACCTCACTATTCAAAACTAGCTTAGCTAGCACTCAGACTTTAAGAACGTTATGTTATGTATGTAAGTAATGTTTGCTTTATGTTAGTTCTTGTTAATTCATAGAAAATTTGCCTCAGACTATAAAATCTGTAATTTTTCACTTTATCATAAGGCAAGTATTTGTTTCGTGTAAAAAAAATTTGCGTTTGTTTTAATCAAACTTTATTTACGATAATGCACGGAGAAGTTAAAAAAAAGTGGATTTTTTTTTCATACCATTGCGGCCGGTCTGAGCGTTTGTGGATTTGACCGTCTACTGTACACCCTAAACAGGTCGACCATTTTTACTTCAAATTTGTTGTTGAATTTCCTAGAGGAATCATGGCTAGCTCCTATGCAACAATTTTTTTTTTTTTTCAAATTTTCTCAGAAAAATATTTATAGATTTGTATTTAAACTTTGTACCTAAAAATGTCAAAAGGTATTAAAAGAAAATTACGTAAAAATGCACACAACTGAATTCAGAAAAATGGCTTATTTTTTGTGTTTTTTTATACAACTCAACCAATTTTGTTAAAATTCAGCACAAAAGTATAAAAATAATATGGAATTTTAAAATTTTACGCCGCTCATAACCTTAAACCATAACAGCAAATTCGTGCGATCCAGTCATGTATTTTATAGTTATCTAAAAAGTGAAAATACCTTGATCAATTATTTCATTTTTATATTTATGTATGTATATTACTTGATTTGAGCTTGAATTTATTCGGTCACGAGCTTCCAATACTCGTGAATTTAATTACTTTACTTTTTGAACGTGACTAATTCAAGCAGCTTGATTCAATTTCAAAGATATCAATATAGCAAATACATAACAAGTTATCAAACATAATAAAACTATCTTTTGCAAATTGCACAAGCGTACAAAAAGTTTTTGACGCTAAATGATTTAATTTTCATTAACGCATATTTGTTATAAATTTCTTATCATGTGACAGAAGTGTATGAAAAAAAAAATAAACCCATAAGTAGGGTGACCATATGTTTTGTTTTTTATACAACTCAATTTTTTTAAGATTTGTTTCTTAAATTATATCAATTATTAATAAATATTTTATTCTGAAACTTAAAATTCTTTTTACTTGCTTTCGAATTCACTTTCATCCTAATTTGTTTAGTTGTATTTTCCAGTTCGCATTATTTCGCCCCGTCAAAAATTTAACCTTATGAGATTTATTTTTTTGTTTTAACTTGTCTAATAACTCATATACAATGAATCGCCTTTCGAAAGTGGATTTAGTGTGACAACACACAAAGCTTTGAAACTTTAATGAGAGTGCGTTATCACATTAAAAAAAAACCCTTTCAATAATTAGCTTTTAAGTTTTAATTTTCTTAGTTCCAGAGGCTTCAATGTTATTTGTTTTGCTCATTTAATGTTATTTTCATTGTAAACATATCTTTTGGTTCAATTTTTTGTTTTTTTTTTTTGTTCAATAATTAATAATTAATTAAATCATTCAATGTAAAGTTTTTAATTATAATAAATATTAAATAAATATTATAATAAATTGAGTATCATAGAGCGGTAGGGCTTAGCAACTAGAAGCTCATTAATATATTATTAGCTTGTAATTTATTGCATGTTTGATAAATCAATAATATAATAATAATAGTAATAATAATAATAATAATAATTTTTGTAGTTTATGTGTTCTTATTAGTTTTTTTTTTGTCCCGGATACCGCTCCAAAAAATATGGTCACCGTATCTACAGTGCCTACTTTATGTACATTGTACATACATACATCGCAAGTAAAAACCTTAATTGGTTAAAAAAAATCTCATACATTTAATTTCCTACATAAATCTATGTACTATGTACGTATCGCTCAAATGTGATTACAAAAAGCCTTGAGTGATTGAAAGTACATTCTTATTTGTATAAAATATAAATATAGGTATGTACACATGTCTATATAAAATAATAATAATTCCTTCCCTGAGTGATTTATATTGTTTACTGAATCTTTATGATTCCAATTGTGTAGATAATAATCACTGCAAATTTAAGTTTCGTTTATGCCTATAAGTATTTTGAGACAAATAGTTTATTTGTATTTTATATTTAGGGGTCAAATTCGAATATACTCTTGAAACTATCCAAATTTGGTAAATAAATAAAAGCAACCTTTTCATCACGTAACAAATCTGATGGATCAGAAATGAGTTTCAGTGGAATGGTAGTCGTGTAATCCATTACAAAGAAGCAAACTCAAATTTAACGATTCAGGAAAAAAAAATTCCAAACATGCTGTTCCAGCCCATACGAATATTCGTTTCCGTTTTGTCTAATCTAATCTAATCTAATAAATAAAGAAAATCAGAACTGTAAAGGTTTCAGAGAATACCTCCTTATTGAAATTTTAATAAAACAAACTGGAAACCCTCCTGTTGTTTTTTCTATACCTTAACAAATGTTTCGACCTTCAAGTTAAATGTTTAAATTTGTTTTACTTGTCTTTTTTTTTCAAATATATTTCCGCTTTACAAAAAAAAACCCACATAAAACAACTTATCTTCAATAAATCAAGTTTCCGACCAAAACATTCATTCAATCATTAAAAATTAAAAAAAAAAAAAACCCAACTCAGTTGTGCGATGTGCACTTGTTTTCATTAAAAAAGGCATTCGAGCATTGCACGTTCATTCTATGTCTAATTCGCGTGAACAGTAAAAGTAAAAAATAAATAAATTTTTTTATTTATTTAGCAATTTGAGATTCGAATTTACTGTTTTTAACTGTTTAAAATATAATTAAATGTAGTTTTGAATTACACGACATTTGTGCTTGACGAGTTAAAAAAAAACAATACAAACAAACATAAACCCTATAAACATCCCCTTTAGGCTTATATTGTTAAGTTTTATGTAAGCAGATAAAAATAACTTTGCACTTAGGTGGCATACATTTGTATATTTTTCATTATTTTTTTAATAATTTGTTTACACTTTGACTTTCGGCTTTGAATATGTGTACACATATGTATATGTATGTACACGAAGTGTGATGCGTGCTAACGGTTGATGGGAGTTCCGTTAGGAAACTACCTATTTTTTGTACAAATATTATTTTGTTTTATGTTATAGTTAGCGTTTTTTGTCTTTGTCTTTGCAAGCGCCATGACAAAGGGAAGTCAACGATCCGATTGCCACAGTCCGTTGAAATGATTTTAAAGGTCATTGTGTCCAGACTGTTGATAAGGTAGAGCTTGTGGAATATTGGAAATATGGACTTTATATTCGTTCAATTACTTCATTTACAATCATACTTTTGCAATTACCGCAAATTAATTCAATGGCATTGTTTTTTTTTATAATTATAACTTCTGCAAGTCTTAATCCAGAACTTAAAGCATAAAATGAAACGTATTTTGTGAATTAAAAATGTAAATTACTAAATTTGTTTATACTATTTATAGTTTATAAAATAATACTTTTAGTTTTACACGCCTACGGTAAACTACAACGTTTCATCTATTACAGTGGAGTTGTCGCGAATTAAATTTCCTTCAGAATATTTACCTCCTTCGAAAATTGGGAACCTGAATTATATTTAAAAGTTTTGTATCGGCAATAAATTTCCCAGGGGAAATAAGTTGTAATTTCATTGATAACTTGCTCGGGGAAAATTTATTCTAAGGACATTCGTGATTGCAGAAAAATTTTTGGGGGAATAAAATATTGGGAGGAAACAAAATTACCCTCGAGAATTCCGATAGGGCTCAATTATGCTGAATTCAATATTCCATTTGCTCATTGTTCATTATACAGCTTATGTGAAAACTCGTAGAATAATAAAAATAAATTATCCTGATATGTATGTAATTTAATGAGTCAACTGGGAAAATTTAAAAATTTTGTGTACATACATTTTTGAATGAGGTGTTTTAAAGAGATGTTTATGCAAGTAAAATCAACAAACAAATTTACAATATCCCCTTAGGTTGGGAGAAAAAAAAACTTTCAACGTGCAAAAATACCATTTTTTAGGGCATATACTTTTGATTCATAGTGTGTCTGATAAACAAATATTTGGGGAATAACGGACATCCAACTTCACATTGCACATGGTTTTTCAAAAAACTTAATTAAACTTTATTAATAAATTTTGGCAACTCTATGCTCAAAACGTTCAAGATATTTTTACTGAATCGCTTCTCATTCTCTGAGAATTGAATTCCCACTTAAAAGACTGCCAATTTGCATGATAAACAAATATGATTTCTAAAATTTTTATAGCTCTTATCATTTGCAAAAAAAAACTTTGTTTTAATGTTAAAAAAATGATTCAGAAAAAAAGAATATAAAGTGTCGAACTGAAAATAACAGAAAATTTCAAAGGCTACATACATTTTTAAACAAAATGTTAAAAAAATATATGTATTCTCAAATTGTTGACCCAATGTTTTTGTTCATTCTCCTAGCTTTCTGCTCAATACGCTTATTTGTAAACTGAGAGCCGTAAAAGACCGAAAATATTCTTTTTTTATTAATTAACATTTAAGTGATAAATCATTTGGAAAGTACCAAATCCATCTAGGTACATACTAAATATGTCGAATAACTACAATCATTATTGCAAAATCAGCAAAACAAGTCGTTAATTAGTTTTTATTGTGTATTTGTTTCCAATTTACATAGTGCTACTCATACTGCTGATAAGCTCAACCAATCAATACATCAACCACTTGCACTCTCATTATTCGTTTAGAACACAATTAATCCAGCAAACGTTTCAATGAACCGACTGACTAGGCCAGCAGTTCTGGTTGCAGGCAGCTTTCACTTCAGTCAGCAAACATGACTGCCTACAAATAAATTGCTGAAAAATAAAACAAAAGCAAAAAGAATAATGAAATGTTTATATATAAATAAACAATATCACAATATATCATCGAACTTGCCCAACAACATTATCAAATGCCCTATGGGATTGAGTAATAACCCAAGTGGCGACAGTAATATGTTGTTGTTGTTCTCCCTATGAAAATCGTGCTAATAAGTTGGACAATATCGAAAATCAACAAACTACAATCAAACCAGAGAAAATAGAATTTATCAACAAGAAAAAAAAATATTAAAAAAAAGACTTTAATGCGCTCCGAGCCAGCTAAAGAATAATCACGTTGCTTTCGGATTTGGATACTTTGGCGCATTTATGAGACAACAATTTCAATTCAATTCAGGGCAAGTGAACTCCCCATGGCCGAGTGACGTTGACGACGCAGGCATTGTTATGAAGCTTAGCTTATACCTTATACTGCTGGGAAATGCCTTTTAAAGCTTCTTGATTTTAATAATTGATTTAGCTTGAATTAGTTGGTTCTGGTCGAATTGCACCTCGCGCCCGCATGTTATAGCGACACATCGGTAGCTGGTTAGATAATAACATTTTTTTGTCGTGCTGACCTTGAGGCATAGCGCAGCAATAGTGTGGTTTCAAGACCAAGGCAAAGATGAATGAATTCCCCACACAAAATCGAAGAAAACAACAAAATCGATAGTTAATTTATTTTAAATTAAAGCAAACATAAAATCAAACATACTTTATACACTTATTTTGTAAGGCAAGTTGTGGGCTTCCAATGAAAAATGATGAATCAATAGATTTCTTGGATGAAAAAGAAGATTTCGTTGAACAGATAGATAATTATTTTATTTCGTTTTCATATACATATATACACACGGAATTTGTTTCAGGGAGATCACATTTGTTTTGTTGTTCTTTTTTAAGTATACGGAATTTCCGATTGAGGTATATTTTTGTTGTTTGATTAAAAATTATTGTTTCGAACTGCGCGAGCAACAAATTTTTCCTGATTTCAACACCGAAATAGCACCAACAAACTGGCCAAAAGGCATTTTTTCTACTAAACGAAGTGGCAACGGCAAGTGGAAATAATTGACAATTCGGTTCGGGGAGTATTTTGCGCAACTGTGGCAATAACAGCTGATTTGATTTATGATTTATGACAGTTGTTTTTTCTCTTTCCGTTTTGCTTTTTCTTTTGAGTGGACTGTTTTAAGGTGGAAACTGAAGGAGTTAAATTTTTTTAGTAGTGGAACACAATGGAGAAGCGGCGGTGAGACAAAAATTACATTGAGCTCATTTTATTTAATATTAGGCGTTTTTCTTTTTTAGCCCCGAGCGGAGTACTGAGCTGTCAAAAAATTAGTTATATTATTTTTTTAACTCGGAGCGATCTGAGCTCTAAACTTGCATTTCTGTTTTAGCTCAGAGTTCAATCGGGGCTCGCTTGATGAGCTCGGAAAAAAATGACCGAGCACATCGATATTACTAAGCGTATAGTAGTTCAGTGCTCAACAATAGATCGGTTTGCTCTAGGTCACGCTCGTTTCGGATCAAACTTAATTCGCTCAGGCCCTGCTCTGTGCCCCGCTCGGGGCTAAAAAAAAAAAACACCTACTGAAAGTGAACTTAAAAATAAAATTGAACAGATTGGAAACTATTGGGTTTTGATAAACTCCAGCAATTACCTTATACCTACTGCGTTTTCATTAGGCGTTTTTCTTTTTTAGCCCCGAGCGGGCACAGATCGGGCTCTGAGCGAATAGAGCTCACTCCGAACAGAGCGTGACCTGAGCGCACCGATCTATTTAAGAAACTCAATTGACCACTGAACTCTCATATCTGTCAAATTACATGAAAATTGTATGAAGTTAGCCGCGCTCAGCTTTGTGCTCGATATGCTCGGTTATTTTTTTCCGAGCTCATCGAGCGAGCCCCGGTTGAGCTCTGAGCTAAAAAGGAAATGCAAATTGAGAGCGCGGAGCGCTCCGAGTTAAAAAGTAACATAGTTTTCTTTTTGACAGTTCAGTGCCACGCTCGGGGCTAAAAAAGAAAAACGCCTATTGAGGAAAATGAGATAATTTCGTTGAAAATTTCCAAATTCAATTCCAAATTATCTCATTTCACATACAATTTCACATTTCGAAATGAGGTAATTTCAACCAAATTTGAACGAAATTTGGTTGGAAAATATAAACTTTATGAACACACCCAAGTGGATCGCATCCATAGTGGAAACCATAGAAAATGTCAAAATTTGATGTATAGAAAACGGAAACAGAAAGAGAACACAACAAAAAGAAGCTATTAACTGCCAAATCAAATTCAAAATGAAATTAGCTGTCAAACGAAATTAGCACATATGCAATGAAAACACTTTTTCTGTAATTTACGAAATTACCTCATTTCAGCTCCAATGAAAACGTAGTATTAACTATATTGGGCATTTTTTGTAAAACTACAAAAGTAAAAATATTTTTGCTCCCGCTGTATAGTATGTTTTGTGTTAAGGCTTGAATCTAACTCGTCGCAAGTCACTTATACGTTTCCATCCTGATTTTTTGTAGTAATCAAACTCGTGGAAAAGTTCCATGATAAAAATGAGTCATCGTGTATTCATCGGCAACGAATTGCATAAAGTAAACTTGAAAAGTGTAACCGAACCCTTGTCACAGATACACCATCCACAATTCGATTCTCGAAAATAAAAATGACATTTCTCTTGTTTTGGATATCGAAAACAAAATTTTATAAAAAAAAATGCTTTTGGCCGCATTTCGTAGCAACGCATTTTTATTATTTTCTTTTTATTTCAGTTTAATCGATCAAACAATTGCATTTAGTTTAAAACCAAAAGAAAAATCAATCCAGCACTAAACGATGAATAAACCACAGATCATTGAACACATTGGTCATTCCTTAAATTACACAATTTTCGACGTGAAATGGATTCCATGTTCGGCGAAGTTTGTTGTTATTGGCTCCAAGCCAAATGGAACTGGAATTATTGAGATTTACGAATTAAATGAGACCCAATTAGATCTGATTAAATCCATCGAGAAGAAGACATCATTCAAGTGTGGTTCGTTTGGTGCGTCAAGTCTCAGGAATCGTCATCTCGCCGTTGGGGACTTCAATGGACGGCTTCAAGTTCTGTAAGTGAATTGATCTCTGAAACGAAATAAATTCAAGAAAATAAGGAAAAGATGATTTTTTTAGAGATTTAGAAAGACCAGAAGTCCCAGTTTACAATGTTGAAGCCCACAAGAGCATAATCAACTCGATTGATGCAATTGGGGGTAAACAGATCGATTGTGGAGCTCCAGAAATTGTTACCGGTAGCCGAGATGGTTCAGTAAAAGTGTGGGATATTCGCCAGGGCAGTGCTCCAGTGATTGACATGACTCCTGAACCTTCGTCCGATGAGGAGGGATCATCACCACAAAACCGTGATTGCTGGGCCGTAGCTTTCGGAGACTCTTACAACAACGAAGACCGCCTAGTGGCAGCTGGCTACGACAACGGAGACTTAAAGCTCTTTGACCTAAGATCCTTGGCTGTACGTTGGGAGACAACCGAGAAAAACGGAATAGTTTCCATTGAATTCGACAGGAAAGACATCCCCATGAACAAAATGGTTGTGACCACCCTCGAGGGTGGCCTGATTGTCTACGACATGCGCACCCAGCACAAGGACAAAGGATTCTCTTGCGTTTCTGAGAAGAATGCTGGCAGATCAGTTGGATCGAATGGCATTATAAGTGGACCAAAGTCGACTGTTTGGTGTGTTAAGCATTTGCCACAAAACCGAGATGTATTCCTTACCTGCGGAGGTACTGGATCGATTCGCCTTTGGGAATATGAGTATCCAGACAAACGACGTAAGGACGCCGGAGATGGTCATGACATGGGTGTTGCTGGGACTATTCAAATGCTCAATGCCACAACCATATCCACTCAACCAGTACATTGCTTCGATTGGAATCCGGACAAGATAGGGCTTGCTGTGTGCGGATCGTTCGATCAGACTGTGCGCGTCTTGGTCACCACCAAAATGAATTTGCTTTAATTTTTACGTGTTTTCCTTATTTGTTTAGATAAAAATATATTTATTTTATGTAACCAAGTATGCATTCACTTTATTATTTTCCTAAACCCTAGTACTCGGTTTGAGTGAAAATGAAATTTTCATACAAAAGTGACTGACACCTAGTTCACTGGTATGAAACAGCTAGAAGTGAGGCCTAGCACTCTCTTCGAGTGAAAACGAAATTTTCATACAAACGTGACTCCTAGTTCATTGGTATGAAATTCACAACAAGAAGTGAGTACCAAAATATGAACCGGTTCTTCAATCAATTTCACGCAAAATTTTCATTTTCCGACTTATGAGTTTTGACCACTCGGAAGAAATCTTAGGTGTTGTGGAAAATTGTGACATTTGTCAATCAATTTGCTTTGCCCAAAATTTAAATTTTGAAATAAAGAAACAAATATTTCAAGATTCTGGTGCCAGTTCACAGTTAAGGTTCTCCCACACCAACGCGAATTTTCGGTGGCGACGACGAAAACAACTAACAACACGTGGTTGTCAATGAAAACAACACGTTGTTATTATTGTTTTCGTCGTCGCCACCGAAAATTCGCGTCGGTGTGGGGAAACCTTTATTTAAATTAATATTTTTTTCCAATCAAAGTGGGTAGGTATTAGAAATTCCAAACTTATCAACAATTCATATGGAGAATTAATTATGGGGTCATATTAAATTTCCACGCGTATTTTGAAAGGTTTTTATTTTCATTTCACGGGAGGTGATTTCTAGGATGTTAAATGTGGAGGAAAATGTGTAGTGTAAACTTGAAGCATTCGGTGAACCGCCAGATATCTTCACTTTTTTTTTTGCATCCCTCCATATTATTGACTCAGATTAAAACTTAAATCCGGATATGAATTTAAATAATTTACATCCGGATTTAATTTCTAATATGGATAAATCGAAAAAAATTGTAAAAATAAACGGTCAAAAATTTTAAAATGCCAATAATGTAAAACGTGCATTATATTAGAACTGTCAGTAACTCACGGACATAGCCCTTGTATTTCGTTTTGACAACTTCGATTTTCGATTCTCGAACAAGCATGTGCATATATGAACTGTCACTGTCATTTATAACAAAAATTCCATGTTGCTTTCTCATAAAAATTCAAAACAATTCCAATAAAAAATGTTAAAAGACGATTTTTCTCCTCTTTATTTGTGTAATTTTAAAGATAACTCAAATGAAAATGGTAAAAGACTATATAAACTTGTTATAATATCATTTTAACGAATAAATCTTCATCTAGATTTTCCCAAAACAGAACTCAAAGAACTCTGGACATGTAAATGGGATTTAGAAAAATTCGAAAAGATCCTCCAGAATTTCCTGAAATCCGACAATAATACTTCTGATGATGTACACAACGAATTACTTTCAGTTATTTCATTAGTTTTTGTTTTTGTACAGAATAATTTCACAGGTTCTTTTGAGAATTTGGATGGTTTCAAAGAAATCATAAAGAAAACGTTTCCAAACGATTTCGAAGCTACAAAAAAATTAATGGTAAATGGTGAAGAAATCAATTTGAATGTACAAATTCCAGAATTTCTACATGTAGCAGAGGAAGTACTCAAGAGAGTCGTAGATAGATGTCCAAATTCAGTTGTAAGTTTGTTGGTCAATTTGACTGGGTTCTGGTTTTGATGACTTTGTGAATTTTCAGATTGTCAATTGGTGGAAACTTCGTGTTATTTGTGTTCATCAGAACATCCTCGATGATCTAACTAGTGACTTATATGAAGACCTTAAGAAAACATCCGAATTCCTCCTGGCGCATGGAAAAGAATTGAATGATACGGAATTAGAATCTTTGTTGTACCTGGAGATATCTTATGGTTACTTGCTATTTCATCGAACACAGAAATGTGAAGATGTCTTGAATACCTTATGCTCTATGCTAGATGTTGAGCTTAATGTTGAAGGTGAGTTCGAAAGAAAATTTCAACTCTGATCAAGGAGAAGTATATCCCAAATATATCTCTATACTCAGGTCTTCTTGGACTAAGAACGAAATTCCAGCAAAAGCCATTACCACAACTTTGTCTCAAAGTTAAACAAAACAAAGACCTAAATGTGCCTACATCATCTGCTTCGAATGGTGCAACAAATCTGCCCAAATTGCTCAAACTAGATGATGACACTAGACTTGAAAAGATTCGTTTCCTCAACGTGGAAGATAATAATGTGATGTCGCTGCCCAGCATATTGCAAGCTGTTGTCCTAGCAAAAGTGTAAATTGAAAAATTCTACCAAACATTTAAATTACTAAGTGTATGTGTAACTGTGTATGTGTAACTTTCAGAAAACTTGTGAAGCGTTCTCAACCAACAGACCGTCTGGCCGAAGAAGAAATCGAACCCTACCTCAATACACTACTTTACCAAGACCATGGTCCACTTCCAGTACGATTGGCTACGCTCCTTTTGAATATCAGTCAGGAATGCAAACAAAATCGAACCGTTGAACGGAGTCTTAAGCAGTGTGAAGAAGTTGTCAATGTGATCAATGGCACCACGTTCACTCTATCCGAAAGGCTGTCCTACGGCTTTGCGTCATTTATACTGCCCAAATGGGAAGTCCAGAAACAGTTGGGTGAATTGATGGTCAGTCTGGGTATGACGAAGTCGGCATTGGATCTTTATCTGCAAATTCAGGCCTGGGAAAAGGTCATCGAGTGCTATACTAAGCTTGATTTACGCCACAAAGCTGCAGAAATTGTACGCCAGGAGCTGGAAAAGAAACCAACAGTACTTTTGTATTGTCTCCTGGGTGATGCAACAGATGATGTCAAGTGCTACGAGACAGCGTGGGAGTTTAGTAAGCATACCAGTGCCAAGGCCCAAGCTCACTGGGGTAGCTACTTCTTTGCACGAAAAGAGTACGACAAGGCATTGCCACATTTTGAAAAATCCGTCGAAATTAACTCGTTGCAGGAACGAATATGGCTACGTTTGGGTTATTCAGCGATTTCCCTCGAAAAATGGGAAATTGCTGTTCATGCCTACATTACTTACACTCATCTCGAGCCTCTGGGCTATGAGTCTTGGAATAATCTTGCAAAAGCTCTTATCAAGTTGGGAGACAAGAAACGAGCTCATCGAGTTCTCGGTGAGTCTCTCAAGTGCAACTATCAGAACTGGAAGGTCTGGGAGAACTTTATGTTGGTCAGTGTCGATACGGGAAACTTCGAAGACGCCATTAATGCCTACAATCGCTTAAGCGAATTAAAAGATCGATACCTTGATTTGGAGGTTCTATCGATAGTGATGACGGCAATAGCTAAGGATACACCTGACGCACAAGGCAGATCAACAAAACGTTTAGTAAAGAAAGCAAATACATTACTTGGACACCAGTGTGTTAAATACGGCGCTGAATCGCGATTGTGGGAGCTATCTGCACTTTTGGCTGCAACACCTTTGAATAAGGCACAGAAACTTCAACGAGCTTATCGAGCATACACACAAAAGGACCTTACTTGGGCAAGTAAACAACCCTCTTCGATGAAAGTCCTGCAATTGTGCAAGGATTTGAGTGAGTCTAGTTTGGAAGCTGTTGATAACCACGAGGATTCTGAAAAGTCAAGTATTAACTCACAGCTATCATCGGCCCGATTAAGTGCGCAGGCATGTATACGATCAGTGGAAAAGGACATGGAAAAATGGGATGAAAACGAGAAGGTTTTAGCTGAGCTGAAAGAATTATTTGAAAAACTAACAGAAATTCTAAAAGAGAGAATGAAATAATGTGAAAAATAAATACTTTTTATTTTACAAGGATTTTGAGGTTTTATTGAATTTGCTTGAGAAATCAAAACCACACAGAAAAAAAAGCATTTTCTTGAATTCCAGAATAATCATTTAATTATGTTTTGAAATTCCATAGAATGAAATACAAAAATATTCCATTTCTATTTATTACGTCTGCTTATTACATACGTTAAACGTCCTACAAAAAATAAACGATACCTAGAAAAACTAACAAAAACAAAGCTTATTCAATTTATAAACAAGTTGTTAAAACCAAAAATCTCTTTCACATTAAACCATCCAAAAAAGCATCAACGAACTCTTGCCATTTTAACACAATATAAAGTCCCCATCTATGAATTTATGTGTATACTAGTAATGCTGATGCTGTTCCGTTGCCTAGAGTTACACGTGCATAGTCAACTTCTGCATTTAGCTTTTTTGCGAATATAAGGATTCTTTGTAAAACACTGACAGCTCAGTGTGTTAAGCCATCAGTGTACCTCCATCCTCAATCACCATAATTCTCAGAATTCTATTATACAGTCTGGTTATGCTTTTTGCCTATATTCTCAGATGTTGTGTAGGAGTTTATAGATGATGAATCCTTTAAATCATTTTGTTGTTTCAACTTAGCTCCACGTGGCTTGTATTTATGTGTGTGTATGTGTATAGTTGTGTGAGGATGGAGGTAGATGTTGAGCTATATAGTGGGATAAGTTACTCTGCCAATTACCTTGAAATGCCCTTTTGAGAGCTTTTCCAAGGGACAAGGTCATGGATTGTGTGTATTACAACAGAGTGTTTGTCCTCAACCCTCAATGCCACATGAAGGTAAAGTTGTAGGTTTTTCTTATGATATTTATGTTGATGTGAGTGACTCTGGGTTGTGTTAGATATTATTACTATATGAGCAAATGTCCAGCGTGTCGCTAGAGACTTCCAACTTTTAACATATTTTGTAATATTTTTTTTTTTTTGCTGTTGCACGCGCAACACTACCAACTATTATTCTATCTGGAAATTGATTTGCATACTTATATTTCTGTCTTGTGTGATCCCTTGTGATTTTTGTCATGATATTACTATAGGTACCTGACTACATACTTGGTTCAAGGCCAAACTTTTTGGTAATTAAAAATTTTGTATGCCGAGTAGTTAGGTAGGTACTAGGTACCAATTTTTTTGGTCATTAAAAAAATAAATTTGTTAAAATATCTTGGGGTAATAGCCAAAAATCAATCTCCGCGTTAAATTTTTTAACGAATACATAACTTGCCATAGTAAATTGTAACATAGGTATCACAACTTAAAGTGTAAGCAGTTTCGCAGAATTCCTGATTAAATTAAATGCACGACTGGGTCGCACGAACTTGCTCTTATTTGCGATCACACTGTGGTTTAAAAGTCTGAATATTAAAAAAAAATTTATCCTATATTTTGTGCCACATGCCAAAAATTTACTTTAGTTAAAGATAGTATTATGTGAGAACATAAATATGAGCATTGAGCAGTAAAGCACCGTGTGGCACATATTATGTATATGCAATGGTTGGAACTCCCATTTTATACTGAAAAATTGTTAAAAAATCAATATAATAGAAATTAAGTTAAACAACTTCTGAAATTGATTTGACACCAACGCGATGTAGGTATACCCACCATCATTTCTTAAACAAATCTCAATTTATAAAAAAAAATGAAAATCGTTTGGGTGGTTTTTTAAAAAAATTATTTTTTATAGGTATATAAAATTTTGTAAACATTAAAAAAAAATGAATACCCAATTTTTTAGCGTTACAAAAATTAATTTAAAAAAAAAAAACATTTACATATGTTCAAAATTTGTTTTTTTTTTTTGAAAATTTTGATATTCATTCACAATGTGAAAATTTTAGTCAGTAATCATTAAATAATACATTTCTCTCATAACTTAGTGTTGTTTCAATATTAGCTACTCTTCTTAAAATGTTTGATATTAAACCTTCATAAAGTTAGAACTTGGCATACTTTTAGATCTCACTACTTTTCACGGCTGAGTTGCTACATAGGTATACAGATTTTTATATAGAAGAACTTGGCTATTAACATTTATGTTTTTGCTGTGAAAGCCCTTTTAGTGACCAATTACCAAGTCAAGTCTTATATTGAAAATACAATTTATTTCTTTAATTTCTCGTAATAAAATTCCATATACCTATACGAATCATCAAGCTAAAAATTTGTGTGCTTATTTGAAGGTCTCTTCCGGGTTTATGTTCATCTTTTAATAAACAGTTTTTCTGACATTGATCGCACATACGATAATTCTTAAATGCAATTGCACATGATTAAGTATAATATTTTCGATGAAACGTGTCAAAATGTCGAAAACACAACCGCCTTGCCGATATGAAATTCGATGTTCTAATATATTTTAAAAGTGATATATGTACATATAAATATCTTTGTATTTTTCCCTTGGCATCCTAAATAATATACATAAGTATCTCTATGTACAATATAAATGAAACAATGAGATATTATTTCCGCGTATTAAATTTAGAATTAGTGCATTGCAATTTTTTGTTTTTGTTTTTATTTTTATTTTTATTTTTTTTTTGTTGCAAACTGATCTCGCTTGGGTCACGTATTGGCGAGAGCTACATATTATAAACATGAAATGATGCTTGTCTAAAAATTTTCACTACTGGCTGGGACTGGGAGCTAGTAAAATATTGTAGTCTTGAATATAAGGGAAGAGAGCATAGTGTTTGATGTTGTTATGGTGATGTCTGATGATGACTATGAGTGTTTTGTATTTTTTCAAGGCCGTATACGCTTGCAATGAATTGCCCGTTCTTGATTTTTCAATTTGTTGTTAATTATTACACGCGCGTATATAAATATTAATCTAGACTTTTATATTTTGATTTGGATAAGCATCATATTTTTTTTGAATGCACCTTACATACATACATACTTTATACCTACATGATCTTGATATTTTTCTGGACTGAATTACATATATAGAGATTCTTGAAATATCGAATTAAATTTTTTTCAGAAATACAGTAGGGTAGGTAACGAGTGATGATCTCTTATAATAGATATAATAATGAACTTTTGTTGAATGGGCTTCAGGTCAAATGAAACAAATATTTTATTTTTGTCACAGTGACTATTTGTTTTTATTTGTTGAATATTTGTTTCATTTGACCTGAAGCCCATTCAATAAAAGTTTATATACCTATAGGTATAGTATAAAGGCTATAACATCAAAAGAGATATAATAATGTTAAAATTCCTTTTTTGTCGCAATTGTTTGCCATGAATTTCACAGTAATCAACAAGTAACCACAAGAATTCTGTCTACAGTGCCATTATAGATAAGCATTTTATATCATTTTCTTCTTTAACTATATAGGTCTGTTGGGTAACGTGAAATTGCATTCGAATTTGCACAAATTTTTACAAAATTTCACAATTTGCTGTCAAAACCCATAGAAAAAACTCAGTTTTGGGAAATTTGTTGAAAAAAAAGTTACCAAACAGTCATTAAAATGTCCTAATCTTAAAGATATAGGTATACATCATATGGATGATGAGGACTTTTGTCAATATAAGCAGTTTTTTGTTTTGTTCGTTTTTTTATTTTTGACTAAAATCCAATATGATGATTACAAATGAGCTGCGAGCGGAAGGAATGCCAATTTTTTAATTCAACAAGCCCAATAAAATGGTGCCAAAAGTAAAAAAGTCTTCTAATGTAGGCCAACTTAGAAAAAATTAGTGATCAAAATTGAGTTTTCTGCGGTATTCGTGCTTTTTTCGAGGAGGAACAATTATTCCAAAAATGCATCCCTTCATTTATTAAAAGAAGGTCGATTCTGAAAAACACTATCGAAGAATCTGATGAAATTCAAAAAAAACAAAGGGATTAAATCGGACTCGATGAGTGTCAAAGTGAAACAGTCGATGGTTTTTGGTGAAATAAGAATCTTGGAAAGTGAACAAAATGTTTAAAAAGCTTTGACTTTGAATTTTTAATTAGTTTACAGGTTATCAATTTGGTTTGCCAACAACTTTTGGTGGTGGAAATTACTTAATTTTTTCAAAGTTGCAAAATAGCAACTTGAAAATTTTAAAGAAGGAACATACTTTTTTGCTTTAAACCATCAATTAGGTTACCGTAAACCAAAAAAATAATAACATCGAATTTTATTTTTGGTCACTGTATTTATTAAAATTGAGTTTCTGTTAATATTTACCGAATTATGTGCACACTTCGCATTTAATCTTGTTAGACTTCCTTTTAGATTTATATGAGAAGCATATTCTGATATCTTCAAATTTTTTGCAAACTAATAAAAGCCATTTTAAAGATTTAAAGAAAACACTTGTTTTATTTTCCACAAATTTATTTTTATTATTAACTATTGCCAACGCGTTTCGTCTTAGTTAGGACATCATCAGGGCACTAAATATTAACATAGAATCATACAATCACAAGAGGTGCAACTAAATATAGTGGTGAATAAAAGTATTCACACGAATAAATGAAGTTATTGTATATTTAAATTTACTAAAAGAATAATTTAATAATAATTTTGTTTTTTTATAATTTAAAAAAGTTTATTTATTAAGAAGTGGGCTATTGTTTAGTAAGTCAATTTGGCAATTTAACATATTTAAGCACTTGTGCTTATTTATTTCGAAGATTTCGTATTTATCCAATACACGTCCAGCAGGTAAGCAATGTAAAAGAGACATATCATCCAAAGAGCACCCATGTCCGGAATTTTGAATATGCTGAGCGAGTCCAGAGGAAGGTTCATGACGTAGAGAAGCTTTAATGTGTTCATTGAATCTTGTTGATAGGGATCTCGAGGTTTTACCTATGTAAATTCCATTGCACTCTTTGCAAGTTACTTTGTATACTCCACTTTTGGAATATACATGTTTTTTAGGGCTGATTTTATTATTGCAGAGAGCGTGTTTTAGGGTGAAATTGTTGAAAAAGGCTGGTTTTATATTTATATTAGATAATGGATCACGCAATTTTTCAGAAACACCGGGGCATATTTATCTAATATAAATATAAAACCAGCCTTTTTCAACAATTTCACCCTAAAACACGCTCTCTGCAATAATAAAATCAGCCCTAAAAAACATGTATATTCCAAAAGTGGAGTATACAAAGTAACTTGCAAAGAGTGCAATGGAATTTACATAGGTAAAACCTCGAGATCCCTATCAACAAGATTCAATGAACACATTAAAGCTTCTCTACGTCATGAACCTTCCTCTGGACTCGCTCAGCATATTCAAAATTCCGGACATGGGTGCTCTTTGGATGATATGTCTCTTTTACATTGCTTACCTGCTGGACGTGTATTGGATAAATACGAAATCTTCGAAATAAATAAGCACAAGTGCTTAAATATTTTAAATTGCCAAATTGACCTACTAAACAATAGCCCACTTCTTAATAAATAAACTTTTTTAAATTATAAAAAAACAAAATTATTATTAAATTATTCTTTTAGTAAATTTAAATATACAATAACTTCATTTATTCGTGTGAATACTTTTATTCACCACTATATTTAGTTGCACCTCTTGTGATTGTATGATTCTATGTTAATATTTAGTGCCCTGATGATGTCCTAACTAAGACGAAACGCGTTGGCAATAGTTAATAATAAAAATAAAAATAAATTTGTGGAAAATAAAACAAGTGTTTTCTTTAAATCTTTAAAATGTCAAAGGTTAATTTCCACCAAGTGATAAATCCTCAATCAATTGATTATATAAAAAAAAAAAAATAATAAAAGCCATTTAATAAAATTTCCATCTAAGAACAACTGGTTGCAAAAAAATGAATGATTAAGCAAACACAGTTTTTCATCATATATACCTATGTATGTAAACATAGGAGCCTCGAATGCATTAGTGCATTGAAAAATTAAAACCGTTATTCCATTCAGAAAAAATACAATTAATTGGAAAGGATATCCACCGATCAAGTTAAGGTTGTTTTGTTGTTATGTTAGGACCGTTTGAATATTTCGGCTGCTCTTATTTTACTAAAAGAAGAATTTACCTGAGTAATTTGATAGATACTTGTTTTTTGTCACACTTAATAAAAATAAATTTTATATTAAAAATTTATGGAATTTATTACCATGTTATCCCCCCCCCCATCGTAAAAAGCTATCTACGCCACTGTTTTGCGTTGAAAAATGTTCCAAAAGCATCATTTGTTATAATAAAGTGCTTCATTTTTGCATTTTGAATTCGGCAGAAAATAATGGGTCGTCTCCATTCCTCCAAATTAACAAAACCCATCACAGAAATGGTTGAGAACCAGAAAAAATCCAAAAATTTCAAATCGATACATTAATTTTGCATAGGAAAGTTCAAAAACTACGTAATTTCGAAAATTTCCAAAAAAATATTTTTTTGTCTCAAATTTGTTACTTTTGTCTTAAAGGTCATTTAATTTTCATTTTGAATTTCATTTGTTCGTTAATCGCTTGTTTTTGTTGTCGTCTCTCTCTATTTCTGTTTTTCATACATCGATTTTTGACATTTTTAATAGATTCCAATTTGAATAGATTCTACTTGGCTGTGTTCGTAAGGTTTTTACATATAATTTCGTAGGTACATATATAATTGCTAGCAAATCTGGTAGAAATTTCCTCATCTCGAAATTAGAGTTAATATGAAAAAAAAATATAATTTGAAATCGAATTAAAATTTTTTAAAAAAATAACGTAATTACCCCCAATAAAAAAGGCCAAAAATAACGGTAGGTACATTACTTCAAGGAAAATCTTATATTTCACAAAAATGGTTACAAAGGTTTTTATTTTAAAATAAAGTTATGCACTTAAGAAATATGTAGAAAGGTTAAAATAGGTTCCGAAAAGTGTTTATTAATGTTAGGTAGCTACTTATCAGAAAACCAATGTGTTTTATTTTCAATTTCGAAAATGGTTTAACTGATTTTTATCAAATTTTGCTACACAGAAACATCAATACCAACATATTTCGAAAACGTCTTTGTTGTTTGGAAATTGACACTGACTGACTGAAAAACCATCTAGAAGATTGATAGAAAATAATAACCAAAAATAACGGTACCTACCTACAGCTGTCAACCGTTAAGGAAAATCAAAATCAAAAACCGTTCATATCACATGCAATCGCGACTTAGAGCAAGTAGGTACGTTCAACCCATTTGGTTACTTTATTTTTATTTGTTTTATTAAAACAAAAAATAAAAAAAAAAAAAAACTCCTTAATGCTTCAAAAAAAATGACATTAAATCCGACTTCAAGGATAAAATTAATCAAAATGACAAATTCCCATGCCCAATTTGTATGAGTGTGTCTGTTTTTTTTTCTTTTTAAACCATTAATTCCTTAAAAAAAAAATTTCAATAGAATCATCCAGCCATGCTCCCAGAACTAATTTTAACCTCGAAAACATATTACTATTATTTTATATTTATATTTTTATAAGTAGAACGAGGTGAAAGCTTCTTAAATATTATTTCGTACACAGAGATCGAACAAATCTCCTTCTGTCCACCCCAGTTATCGTGTCCTTATACACAGAAAAAAAAACGAAACGAAACACTCTAAGCAGAATTAAATACGAGGGCACAGACGGGCATATCGGAGGACAAAGTGTGAACACAAAAAAAAAAAATATTCAAATTCCTTGACATGGTACTAATCCAACAACAACAAATTGCCCCACTGTTCTAAGAAAGTCGCCTTTTCAAAAAAAAATTATCTTTAATAATTCCTTTTTGCGCAGTTCACTTGTACCTTACACATAAGACACACAACATACATACATACCTACACTCAGAGACAATATAATGTATAGCTATACGTATACCTACTAACAAAGTCACAATTTGTGATAATAATTGTGATGAAAAGTTCAGTGTCATTTTCAGGACGAGGACAAGGATCGAGGGCGCCCGCTTTTTCAGTCAACACATCACACACAACCCAAACACACCGCACTAGAATTCGAGGTTTTTATATTTGTTTTTTTTGTGTGTAGCTATAATTTTATGGATGACTGTGTGTAGGTACAATGCCATTCAATGAGACTGTCCTTGTCCTTCGGCGAACGAGTGATGGGGAAAATGCTTTGGACAAAAGGATATAGAATATAATAATATACACATGCACAACTTGCTTCTCTGTCTGCACTCTTAGGACTATAAAGCTTTGGATTAATTGAGTATGTGACGATGCTCACAAAATTTTAGAATAACATGGAGGTCAGGAACGTTATTCAGCATGAATTTCATATCTACAGTTTTAAAATTATTATATTGATGACATACATACATTTTCAAAATTTTCTTTTTTGACTAAATTTATCTGTCAAATTGACTTATGCTCTAAAGATGGCATATATGGACAATTTTGACCTTTGAAAACCTATCATCCAGCGTTGCCGAAGTGGCACGATCGTGCTTTTTTGACACGAAAATTCCAACGTGGCACGGTGCAGTGGCACGAAAAAAATTCAAAATGGGACGTTTTTCTTATTTCCATTTTTTACTTCAGATAGAGATTTTGGAAAAAAAAATTAAGAACATTTCTCCCAATGGAGTAAAAACAGGCAGAAACTCTTACAATATACACGAATAGAGTAAATTAATTCTTTGATTTTTTTGTTTTATTTGAATTATGTATATTTTTTTTGTTTAATAAAGTATTTAAGTTTTTTTATATGGCACGAAATTTTTTTTGGGTGGCAACGCTGCTATTATCACATTTTTTTTCCTTTTTAGAGAGTTACATTTTGGGTAAGATGGAACTGAACTGGTTGCAACAAAAAAGTACACAAAATGAGATATATACATAACTAAATTCAGAAATATGAGTACAATTTTCCACAAAAAAATTCTTCAAATTCGCTGTAAAGAACCTGAACCTTATTTCCTTTTCAATTTTCTTCCTCACTTAAATTTTTAAACAAAACTCACAAACTTTAAAATTGAATAGTTTGGATGAAAAAAAAAACGGGAATCCAAACACACATATTATTTCGTTTTCACTCACGAAAAACACAAATCAAAACGAACGATTTAAACAAAAAAAAAACTTGTTTCAATTTTTTGTTCACTCGTATATCATCACTGGTTTATTAATTCACTTGTGGATTAAGGACATGCGATACCTTACTTGAGGGTCATATCGTGGATTGTTCATAATTGAAAATAGCTTTGTATACCTACGCCAATGCGTGAGTGATATTGGACTTTACCTAACGTAAGGATATTTATAAATTATGTATAGCTATATAATACATGTACTACCCTCAATTATCACTTCGTGTGTCAAGGTCTTCGGACTATATAAATTTCCATTTATACACACATACACACACACTTATATACACACAAAAAAAAATACATAAATAAAATTGCAAATCTGTCTCAAGGCAAATTCAAATTGCCAACTGACATGTCATGGAATTTTATTGTTAAGAGAATGATACGTTGTTTCCATTTAGGCATCTGGGACTACACACACTTATCATCTTCTCTACTACTCACCTTCTCGTACACTCCACAAAACATCAACAGCAACAGCAGCAGCCGTTTCAATCGACAGTTTTAAAAACAGAAGGACAAGGCAAAAAGTTTAGTGAATGGGTTAATGGGTGTTTGAGCTGTGGGGGTGAAAGGTGGTTTTTCAAAAGGGGACAACAATTTAGGTCAAATGAATTTCAAACTTTTCAATATTTTAGATTAGACAATTGCGTTTAAATCAATCCTGCCTACCTGCAATGGAGTTGACGGAGGGTTTTTTGTTTTCTTTTATCTTACTGGGTGTTGGGTCACTGGGGCGTATGTGGTTTTTTTTTTTTTTTTGATTTAGGCTTTTCACTTTAAACGGCCTGATGTTTTACATTCTTCCCTTTAGAGCTATCATACATACAAAATGTAGGTACTTTGAGATTATTTTGATTAATAAAAAAAATAAAATTAATAAAAAAAATGTGAAATGAAGAATTGCGTATATTGACAAGACCTTCACTATAATTGAATTGATGAGTCTATAAGTGAGGTATCGCCGGACGAAACGCCAATTTTTGTGGATTAAAGGCCGTTTAAACGCTATCGTCACCGATGCCGTACATTATATATATAAGTTTCCCAGATTTTCGGGGTAATTGGGAATGAATATAAGTGTCATAATGCCAAATTAAAGCAATATCTAAATGTGGCCTTATGACACTTTCGTTAAGTGACATAGCACCATATTTCGAAAAAAATTGATTCTCACTGTTCGAAAACAGTATTTTTGTATGCAGTACAATGCTGTCTAACAAATATTTTTTTCGACGTATGTACATACATATATCAAACCCACTTAATTTTAATTTTAATTTAAGAATTAAATGAACAACAACACGAGTGAGCTATACCACCAAGTTTTTATAGGCTGGAGTTATAGCTATTTCACGACTGTCCCGCCGATCATCAGAATCCTTTTGGTCTCTATTTGTTTAATTTTATTTAGAAAAAACTTTTTGCCACGACTGAGAGACGAACCAGAAAATTTTAATTTCTAAAACTAATGAATTACTCAAAATGTATAAACCCTCGTTTTAACTTCAAATTTATTGAAAATAAAAACTTTTGTTCCTAAGTGAAAACAAGAAACAAATTTCAACACTTTCCGTTACTGTTGAATTTTAGTGCCTGTTTACATAGGCATTTTACTGAAGGGCGCATCCAGTGAGATAGGTAGATTTTATGTGCGTAGAAACGAGAAGGATTTTGGGATGGAATTTACCCTTCTCGTTTCTACGCACACATAACTCTACCTGTCTCACTGGTTGCGCCTTTCAGTAAAATGCTTATGTAAACAGGCACTTAAAATAATGTTTTATTTTCTCGCAAAAAGTAGCGGAACAAAAGAAGGAATAAGATTAAATTTTTCAAATTTTGTATCTTACCTTGGGCAAACATTTATTTTAAACATTATTATAACTTAAATATTTTTTTTAACTCCAGCTGAATCAAGAATGGAAAAGAATAATTATTATATTTTGCAATATCGTTAAACGTTGTGTTCGACTTTTAATTCGCGGAAACTGGAAAGCACTGTGGGAATAACTATGTTTATAGGGAAGATCATTTAAGGATGTGATTCGAGTCAATTTTTATTTTTTACACCATATTATTTTAACTTTCCTTGCACTTAAATTTTTTCAAATTTTTTTAATTTTAAATCAATTTTAACAATAAATTCACAAAAATTGTAAAATTAAAAGTTATAAATGAACGGGGCTTACCGATCTTTTTATAATATAATAAAACACGGTTGAAAGCCTTATGTCACTTTATAAAAGCGTCAAAAGGCTATAATATGTTCGAATATGACCTTATGTCACTTTTTGAAAGCGTTATACGGCCATATTTTGAAAATATGGTCCTATATGACGCATGGCCCTAAGAAACGGCGCCAATTTTAGGCACAGAAAAGTTCCATAGAAACTGTTTATACAAATAAAATAAAACAGAATTAGAGTTAGACACCATGACGCATGGGCTTATGTCCATGGCATCCAATAGGCCCACGCATTATAAGGCCATATATATTTTGAAATATGGCCATATGACGCTCACACAATGACATAAGAACATATTTTCTGTCGTTTTTCTAAAAATGACATAAGACCATTATGGCGGTTTTCTTACCTGCAAAATAAATCTAGGAATAAGTCCCTAAACATTTTATAACAAAGGGTTTATTTAGAACTTTACAATCTGTTGCTTTAATTGATTTTAATTTAAAACTCTTTAAATTAATTGGAAACAAATGTGATTGCAAGGAAAGTTAAAAAAGCAGTGGTGTGAAAATTTGAAATTTGCACTGGGAAGACTAAATAAACTTAAATCAAAGAAGAAACATTTTAAAAATTTACACTGAATGCATTCATTTGGAAGGCAGAAACGTATGGTGCTTTGGTAAAAACTAAAAAATCACCAATTATAGGAATTGTCTTCCGACATTACCACGTACTAATCTTTATCTATATTCTACCTCTTTTGAGGGTATATACATATACACTATACAGGGTGTCCCATAAAGAAAGGTCCAAAATGAAACTGGTGATAGGCCAGGTCATGAACACTCAGAATTTAGTAAATTGTTTGTATCGTATTACTACGGTTTTCGAGTAACGGCTGTTTTTTTGAAATTTCGAAAAACCCCTACTTCGACCCAGTTTTTTAGTCACCCTGTCCATAATTGATTTTTGTTTTTTTTTAATTTATACACTCAAATATTGCCCAATAGTGAAACCAATTTTATCCATTAAAATATTTTAAATTTTCTGTACCATTTTGCTAAAAATTAATAAATATCATGATGCTTTGATCAAATCTATTTTTTTACTTCGATTTTCAAAAGAGCACTTTGAAAAAAAATCGTATGAAAATTGGCCACATTTTTGAAGTTTCTTAAAAAGTATAAAATTTGCCAATATTAGACTTAGGTCAAAAGTTATAATCATTTGAACTAAATAAAACAGGGTTCTAAAATAAATAAAAATAAATCTTTTTTTAAATACATAATAACTGTTTTATTATTTTTTATTTTTACAGTTAGCTTAAAGTTTTTCTTACTTAATTTATAAAAATATATTATCTAACTATATATATTTATTTATTTATTAACTCAGCTAATTGCTAGCTTTAAAGGTTATAATTATATGTACATGTTACAAAATTGAAAAAAAGTTGATTTAAATTTAATTGAAGTATTAACAGTTTGGTTGAACAAATTAGTATATTTACTGTTGAAAAAATTAAATAATTTAAACATTTTATTGAGAGGAGAAAACCGTGTATATACACTCTATTTAAATGTGTTTACATACAAAAACTTCATAGATAATAAGTTGAATAATAATAGAACTTAATACCTACCAGCTATTTCTATATTCATATATAAAATGTTGTTTTGAAAACAATTACCTAACCCTTACGAAGTCATAATCCCATATGCGCACTTTGATAAATTATAATCGTTTTGGAACCCATAAACTGATAAGTCACTTAAATTACATCTTCTAAAGCCTTTTAGATATACAAAACGTCATCTTTGTATTTCACCGCTATAAGTACCTAAATATATCATCACAGCCGCTCCACTATATAACCGCTACCCACTGCTGATGATTCTATAAAGTATCACACAAAATCTTTTCATAACACGGAAATGCCATATTGAAGCCGGGTACACAGCAAAGCTTCACTATCTACCTAACCTAGCTATAATAATTCTTTACCTCTCTCTATACCTAACCTATATATTATGTAGGTATACTATATGACTATACCTGTGACGAGAGGCACCAGCACTACACCTATTAGTATATAGAGCTCTCAGGCCCCGTTGTGTGTTCTGTAATGTACCCTTGTAAATTATTTTATTTTATTATATATGGCATATAGTCTAAAATTAAATTCACGGTCAAGGTCTTACAGCGAGTCATATTTTGAGACTCGTATATCGTTAGCTTTGAGTGCAAGAGCGAGATGTGACATTGTAAAAGCCCTCACATGGGAAAGCATAGGCATGACAACGACTTTTTATTTGGGGGGTACATATAAGAATTTGTATCTACTTTTGTATACCCATCAGTGTATCTGCTCGTACTCGTATAGAAGTTTCGATGAAGAAGGTGCTATAGTTGGAGCTTGAAGGGTGGGTGGTTGACTTAGAGAAAGCTTTCAGCTTTTTTTTCTTTTCAAAATCAACTTTGACTCTTCTGTCTCCAGCTCCAGGGAGAAATTTTATAAATATAAGCTTCTTTTGGTAAGAGAGAATAATAAGCGAAATTTTTGTTTGGAACTAAATCCACCACATAGTAAGAGAGAGTGTTTGCTTTTCAAGCTTTTTTAATTGAAGAGTCTTTTATTTTTATAAGAGACATTGTAAGCGTATTTCCTGTATTGAAAAGCTTTTATAAACGGTGATTTTTGGCGCGTAAATCAATGTATCCATCTTTTACGCTCTGGTATTCCCGGGGTATTATTTTACCGGCACGAGAAGATGGGGCAAACGACTTTTCATGTGGATACTTATGACTTTTGTGATCATTTTTGATTTCTTTTTTAGGTGCATATTTGTGAATTTTACGCTGCCAAAACGAAATAACCTGAAAAGCAGAACTGAAAATGTACGAATCAAGCAAATTTTCAGTTCTTCCTTCTAAAAAAAATAAAGCTTTAAGTACAAGGTAGGTTTACCTACATAGGTACCTACTTAAACCACGAGAAAACCATTTTCATTTGAAGGAACAACCTCAATAGCATTATAATTTCAATGTCAACCTTGAAGCTTTTGTGTGTGTGTATTTTTTTTTTTTGCGCGTATCCATATAAGGTTAGTTTTTGTCGAGCCTACAATAACAGAATATTTTGTTGTTTGCTTTAGAAATAGTTAGAACTTCCTTCTAGATAGAAGCTTTTATAAGTCTTCAAAATATTTGTTTACTCAACCTTGAATCTTGAAACGATAAGTTTGTTAGTTTTCTATTTTTCACCAACTGAGTTCATACTTAAGTACATACATACATACCTACATAAGTATGTACCTATTTAAAAAAAAAAAACAAAAAAATAATAATAAATATTTGCTTGAGCACGTGGTTGCTAATGCTTCTCTAAAACAGATTGGTCTCTGGAGAAAAAGAAATAACAAAATTTTATAGATAGGTAGTAAAAAAATTAAATAATAGGTACCTACCCCTATACATGAATCACTTTTGGTATAAATGGTTTTGATTAAGCTGATTGAATTCATTGAGTCTATTATAGGCTTTTAGTCATTCAAAGGAAAGATTTTTATTTTTTTTTTAAGATTTTTCCGGCATTCATATCTTTTTTTATTTGCCAAACATGATGTCATGGTTTTTTTATTTCAAGATACATAGATACCCATATACCTACCTATTTTTTTTTTACTACATATAGTTTAGACCAAGGTCATTCCTCATCCAAAGTATAAGAACACATTTAGATATACGCAGTTGTGCTTTGATATTAGGTACAGTTTTTTTTTTTGTTTCTACTTTTGTATAGTTTAATTTTGTGTGGGCTTGATTTTACGATGATGTTCTGGATGGACGCAGGAATTAGAAACATAGAAAGCTTAGATATACCTATGTGTTGAATAATTTCGTACCTATAAGTATACTAAGTATAAAGAACAGGATGACCTTGATATTTTATAGTGACCCCTTGGGAGCGCAAATTATTTGAAAATATTAACTTAACGATTGATTTGAAAAACGCGTTTGTTAGATCTTTATTTTTGATTTTTTTTGTTTATTTCTGAATTCATTAGAATTAAAGATTTTTATTTGCAAAAAGTATAACGAAAAGTCTTAATAGCTCTGTAGTGCTTTATTTTTTATAATTTATTCAACATAAATTTCAGAATAATAATACCTACTTACAAATATTACAAATATTAAGAAACTCAAGTAAATACCTATAGGTATATAGGTACCTTGTTTTTTTTTATAAAAATAATATTTTTTTATAAAAAAATAAGATTGTTTTACTTTCACTACAATTTTCGAAATGAGATAATTTCAACCAAATTTACACGAAGTTCGTTAAGAAATTATGTACAAACCTTACGAACACCCCGAAATGGAATCAATTCAAAGTGGAGACCATTGAAAATGTCAAAATTCAATGTATAAACACAGAAAGAGAAGGAAAACGCAGTAAAGACAAGCAATAAACGACCAAATTAAATTCAAATGAAATGTCTTGTTAAACGAAATTAACAAATTTGTAATGTAAACACCTTTTCTGTAATTTTTGAAATTAACTCATTTCGGCTCTAATGAAAAAGTAGTATTAAACTGAAAGCAACTTAACTTTCACGATGAAACTAAGGGATGTGTTCGTACAGAAAGTTTAAACTTTAATTCTTAAATAATTGAAAATAAAATGGAGTTAAAAATTAAGGCAAACATTGGCTGGGACATTTTTTCTCAGTGGTTATTTTTGACCATTCCCTACATTTTGGATGCATAAAGAAAAAATGTCAAACTTCAGATTTACATCAGATTTATATTCGAAAACGTCGTTTACATCTAAAACGCATTTGCAAAATTTTTTAAACGCGAAATGTTGCAAAAGTCGTTGTTTGATAAAGGAAATTCTAATGCTTATTCGTTTGATTCGACAAAAATATACATACTGTTTTCTCAATCTAATGTTTGACACATCATTTGTGACTGCAGTGAAAAAAAAATTAAATGACGAACTTGTTGGAATATCTACTTGAAATGTACTTAAAAAAAAAATCAGTTGACAATTTTGACATTTGCGACATTAAATGATGACCATTGCCATTTCAATAAGCTTTTTTCGAAAACGTCAATTTGTCATAGAAATTATTATCGCCATTTCAGCTGAAGTTATAAACAGTTAAATTTCGTATTTACAATTTTTCCAATTTTGTATTTGCAATTGCGTTTAAAATCCATCCTTTAAATATTACATTTTCTATTTCACTCTATAAATAGCTAAGTTTAAAAATATCCTCGAAGTCCATCTTCTAAATAGAACCAGCTTAAAAAAAAGGATTTTTAAAGTCGATTACAATTTTTGTTGTTTTTACTCTAATTCACCCTAGAAAAATAAAAAAAAATTGAAATATCTACTAGTTCTGAAGTGACCTTTGAAGTCCTATAATGTCTTCTTAATTTCATAAACAAAAATAATGTTATATATATGACGGTATTTTAAGTTTATCCCATTTCACCCTATAAGTGGCAAATTGAAAAATATTTATCCATACAGCCATTCTGTTTTAAGTAAAACTTTTAAAACAAAGAACGAGTTTTTTAAGCCGATTGCTATTTTTTTTTTTTTTTTTTTTTACTCCCATTTTACCCTATGAGTTGAATTTTTAGGAAGCAGTTTAAAATTTTTTTCCTCAGTGTTTTGACAACAAAATTGTGTAATTCCTGTCCTGAGATTGCTGAGATCTCAGTATTAAGCGTGTTTTTTGCAAGTCCGGGGGTAATTGGTTGAAAAAAACGACAACGGGAATTAGTGATGCCATCACAGAAACAAAATGGAGTTTTCATACAAACTATCGATAACAAGTATGTAATTCACGCCGGTAATACAGTTTTTTTGTGCGCTTAAGTTAATCCCCGAGAATTCTCTGGGATTAGCATTAGGGGATTAGTTGTTGTTGAATTTTACCTGTAAATTTTTTAGCACCGGCGGCGTCGTTTTTTTCATCCAATTCACCACAGGCTTGCAAAAAAAACGCCTATTATAGACTATAGCGGGTGTTGTTTTTATGCCCAGTAGATGACGCTGTTTAAAAAACAAGTATACAAATATGCGCGTATTTGAATGAAATTTGGTGTCAAAATTTCAAGTAATCGCAGAGAATAAATATCGGAGATTGGCGGTTAGTAACAAACAAATATTTTTATTTATATTTATAGATTTAATAGTGGAATATGAAATTACAGCAAATAGGAAAAATATGAAAGCATTAACAATAAAGCTATCAGCCACGTAATTTTTAGGAGAGTTATGCCCTTATAGGCAGTCATTCCATCAAAAAAGGCTGTATTTAAAAAATTGTACAGACAATGTTGATGTTCCAATGATCGTGTTTTATATTACGACATTTTAATTTTGAAAAATGTGGGTTCTATGCTTTTAATCAATATGACAGCTTAAAAATATTCAGCCGGTACCTGCTTGAGTTTTGCAAAAGTCATTTTTATCATAAAAATCGGTGGAACGATATATCGTTGAAAGTTATATTAAGTTCCTCATCAACGTTCAGTCAACGCCTCCATGAAATGGAACTCCAACAGAACTTACATCGATTCTTTCAACACGATCCCGTTTTTGGGAAACGTGAGGACTTTTATCGTATTATCATAATTTTGAGCCTTTGGAACATTTTACAATTCTCGTGGTCTTTTTTTTCTTAAGAATCAGAGACAAAAAATTGAAGGTCCCCGAAATGCCTGCCGACTAACAAAATACACAAAGGAATGATTGAGAGTTGTAACTCACTATAGGCCTTAGTTATTAACAAACTGCGGCGCCACAAAATTTAATTTATTTTTTTGTTTGTTCATAAAACTGAGACATCAAATTTTTGTGAAAAATTGACTCATGACTATCAATGAACCTATAAATTCTGATTCCAGTACACATATGATTTACAGATTCAGACATTTTAATAAATCTATTAAAGATCTAAGAATGAATCATTTATATTTCTTTTTCCAAGAAATAATTATTCCTTCAAAAATTTTGTTTTCTTCCGAAAGAAATAATTCAAAAACAAAAAATTAAATTACAAAAAAAAAAACAAAACAAAATAACATCACACAAAAATAAATTTCTGCAGTTTTTCATTTTACAATAAAATCAACGAACATAATCGAATCATCGCCCCCATTTACTGATGTGAGTTAATCGTGAATAAGCCACAATACATTTCCAAACAAGTGCAGTTCACGAATACAAAAAAAAGAAGAAAAAAAAAAGAAGAAAAATCACGCAATTATTTATGACTTGCATGAACTTTTGTTTGGCCGGTAAAAGCGATAACAATACAACAACTCATTCCCGCTGTCTCAGAATGCCCACGTATATATACAACTTCTTGCTTCAAACCTCCTCGCCGTCTCACTTCTACAATATACCATCATTCTCAGCGTAAAGTCGAGTAATCGTCGGTTCAGTTGCATTGTTGGTTTCACTCTCGGTGGAAAGTGCATTGCAGTCATGCCCTCGGTTCATGTGGATAAGACGACACTCGCCACCCGTTCATCGGCTCTACCACGTATGTATATACAGTATATGTACTGTACTGTCACTTGAGAGGCCATGGAGGTCAATGGTTCCGGAATGAATGTCTTTATAATTGCAACAAACAATTTCCCTCAGACATTTTTATACTGCACTCAAGTACTATTTTCCGCCAGGGAATTTAACATATTTTCCAAAGTGGACATTAAATTAGGCAACAGTATTTAATATATGAAGGTACCTACTTTCTTATTTTTTCTTTATTTATTTTCTTTCAATATCATAATTTGGCTTAACAATTTGACAGATCCTTAATTGCTTACATTCATATCACATGGCTCTTCCTGTTACTCTTTGCAAAATGACTGGCTTATTTGAATGTTTTCTATTTTGATGTCGTGTAAAAGACATCAAACTGAGGTCAGTGGCCTAGTGAAACTTTTCCTTCATAGACCAAAGCGAAAGTGAAAAATATGCAAACCATTTCTTCTATAAGATCGTTAGTGGAGCATTGACGTTCATTTTATAGTCTGGAAAATTAGATTGCATTTATAGGATAATTTCTTAAAGTGAGGAAGGCAACTCATCACGTAGCGAATATTTAAAAATTGCACACTAAATTAGTCTTTAATTTTTAGTCCAAGCATTTACAAAAATCGCAGTCTGGTCGGACAACTTTTTGCAGGCTGATTTATGGTCAAAAAAGGCTACTTCCAGTTTAGTTCTTTAAATATGGAATTCATGACGAGTATCTAGTGTGAAATCTATCCAGGGTTAATAATAATAAAATTGAAAGATTTTTGCTCGGTGCCTGACATTGTCAAAAAGTGACATTGGCGTCACAAAACGTCAATTTTTGAGTCAATTGGTTGATTTATTTTAGTAGTTTACATAGGATTTTAGAAACATTGGTAAAGGAACAATGTAGTAGCCCGAGGCGTAATAGTTAGTAGGTAAGACTGTTTCGCCGAAGGTATCGGATTCAATTGCGAGGAATTGCCAAATCCTCCAAGTGTGTTGTCATGAAAAAGTGTTTTTAATCTTTGGCATTCAGATTTGACAGAAAATTGTAGGTCCCTTCCATTCCTGCCAATAACATACACACAGGAATGGTTGAGAGTATGTAAGTCACTAGGCCCCAAAGTACACAAATCTAAGGCAATATATTGCGCAGGTTGTCAAAATTGAAAGTGTCATTGAAATTATACAAGTGAGGGACCACTGGATCCACCATTTTACCACCATTATGCCTTGGTTTTGACAGATGCGCAGAACTGAATAAAATGAAAACGTTAATGATATTACCTTTAATACATGTGTACTGTGACAAGGGTTATGTTCTACACGAGCTGTCACGCCACCCAATTTTTATTTTTAAAGAAACAAAAGGCATATGTTCAGGAAAATGAGATCTCGGAGATCTCAGCAATCTCAGTTACCTGAAAGGATTCCTCAGCAAAATTTCTCAGCTTTGCTGTCAAAACTCTGAGGAAAAAAATTTTTGCATTCGCTTGCTCACTTTTTGAGTGAGAAAAATCTCTCAGATCTAATTTTTCTGAACATGCCAAATACCAGGCCCCGTGCAAAAAATATTCAGCTTCGTGAAACTTCTCACATATTTTTTTTTAATTACAACGCTATTGCCCAAACTATATTACAAAAACTGACATACTTGGTAGGTAGGTACTGTGACTATATGAAAGGTCTATTAACTTCTTTTTTATTGTTGTATTAACTGTTTTCAGCATAAATGAGTGTATGAAGGTATTTGCTTCTTTTAAATGTGATGATGTTTTTTTTTTTTAAATCAGCAAGGAAAGACAAAAGGTACCTACATACCTACCTATAATTCGTGGAAATCCAAAATTGGAGTCAAGTCAAGTTCAAAAGCGCATTTTCGTGCTGCATGGCTGTATGTATATTTTATATATTATATGCACCACCAAAACGTTTCTCGTCAAGAGAAAGTGAATTCACTTTTCTTAAATTTATTATGCCTGTCCGTCCGTGCGTCAATATATGGCAATGGAAATGGCAACATGTTGCATTTTCTATTATTATTACCAACAACAACAAAAATGGTGCGCCCTGCTGCACTAAATTCAAATTTAACATGCAGTGTGTGGCGCTAAATTAATGGATCGATGATTTATTTTTGGCAGTGCGGTATGTAAGTTTAATAATAAGACGACTAAAAGCAATGTGGGTGGATTGGATTTAGATAGGGTGATGATGGAGGTATATAATATTTAGAAATGTCATGATCATGCAGTGAAAATTGCAAATACAAAAAAAGGTGAACATAGTTGTGTGTGTGCTTTTTTTTGTATAAAACAATTGCATACATCCGCTTAGCGGAAATAAAAAATAGAGTTATATGTAACTATTATAACTGTTATACATGGAGAAAGTAGGTACTAGGTAGTCATTAATATAAGCGTTCATGGCAATTTGTATGAGGTATAAAAATCTTATATTTAAGGGAATTTACTAAAGCACGCACAAACACAGGATTCTTTTGAAATACCAATTTTAAGTAGGGTAAAATGGGGTAAGTTTTAGTAAGATATTACGAAGCTGCGGATTGAAATGTTAAGATGTATTTATTTATTGAATACAAATGACAGAGTTCAGAAATGTAAATAAATTTAAAGAGGATTAAAAAAATAATAAATTTTTTGTTAAAAACATATTTTGATGGTCCCAACTCCCATGCAAAAACATTCTAAGGGCACATAGTATAGTTTTGAGTAATGCATATACTATTGCAATCCTCGTATCGACCTTTATTTAAAAATATTTTTCCTGCGAATCTGACAAAAATGTCTTGAATACAGAGGTAAAAGAGCCCTTAGTAGCCTTATTTCGACATTTTATCCCAAACAAAATCTGTCTGTCATCAAAAACAATTAGTATTGCTTTGCTCGGGGCCACATTTTATAAAATTTTTTTCATTTTAATCTTTAGGTGCCCAGTAGGTTACTTAGTTGCCGACAACTTTAAGTCGCCTCGAATTGTTCGCAACCTTTACCTATATAACTATAATTGCTTGTCCTAATTTCCTATAAGAAATTTTGGGAATTTGACTTTTGTGTTTTTTTTGTAATTGTTGTGCTGACTTTTGTCACCATTTATTGTTTTGTCGATGATATCGAATGTCTAAAAAATCAGTAAATGCCACAATGGCAAAAGAAAACGCCATTTTGACATCCTTATTTTGACAGCAACTTGAACCTCCATGGGCGACTCGGAGTCATCAACTTAGTTTGGGCGGTCTCTCATAGCTCACAATGTACCTACTTGTATCGAGAGGAGTTTAAAGAGTGTTAGGGAGAAAATCTAAAAGTTGCCTAGTCGGTGACAGCTCTAAAATATTTGTACTAAAAAAGAGTAAAGTTGCAATTAAATCGCTTGATCTATATTAAACAATAAATTCGGATATACATAGCCCATAGGTACATAATTTAAACAAAACAAATAATTTAAACACATTTGATAATTTAAGCGACCATTATCGAACTTAAACATGTTTTTCTTCCTAAATTAAGGTTATACATATGTACATTGTACATACCAAAAATAAAATGAATTTGGTAAAAAGTGTCAGAAATCTATTTAAAAATAAAAATCGTTAGTCGCTAGTATATACGCCGCCGGTGATACGAGAAAAAAAAAATTCCATTCAAAAATGATATAACGATAAACGAAATCATAAACGAAAGATTTTCCTATGCTTTTCGTTTTGTAGTATGCTGTTCGACGAGTGAAATTGAGGCCTGATTCACAATGCGACGATGAAACGAGACCAGAGCGTGACGTGAAACGATGTCATATTTTTCTCGTTATAAAATCGTTCCCCAATTCACAATATAGCGAGTTTCTTGACGAATTTTTTTTTACAGTGTGCGAAATTTTTTTTGCGGTGTGCGAAAAAATGATTTAAGTGATTTTAAGAAAAACTATTAAAAATAAAGAAAGCATTCGAAAAAAAGGAAAATGAACAAATTTGGAATTTTTTTTAAAGTGAGATGTAGATCATTGGTCTTCTGTTTTTTTGTTTTCTTTCTCTGTCAATTGTAAAATAAAAGAATCGTCGTCGCGTCTTTTTCGAACTCTTAGCGTGACTTGACGATACTTTCATTGCTTGAAATTCGTTTGACAACTGTGAACTGCGACGAGTTCACGTCACCATCTAGTCTCGTTTCCTCAACATATTGTAAATCATAGTATCATAGATCATAGATGTAGTAGTATAAGTCTCCAAAATATTTTCTCAGTAAAATAATTGCCTGAACCATTAACAAATGTAAATGATCAAACTCTCCACGGATGTGTTTCCGCTGTGCTTTCGTGAGTATTTCCCTATCTTGTTGGAGACTACAGAAAAAATTCGTTTCGCATCGATATATCGTACTAGGCTACAGGGTCAGAGAGAAGGAACTAATAGAGAGAGTCAAATTCGACGGTGGCTCTCTTTTAGCCTACAAGCTACGATGTTGCGACTTGCGTACCATCTTGCATATGTATAATTATTAACTCCATATAAAAAAAATGTGGGGACAAATACATATGCAAGAAGATGTGCATACTGACCACCTTTGTTTTTGTTTTGCACTGCTCGAGGTGAAAACATGTACACACCGATAGGAATTCAACACGTTATAAAAAATATAAACAAAAGGTTTCGATGGGACGGAGACGAGGAAATTTGACTCTCTCTATTAGTTCTTTCTCTCTGACAGAATAGCTATACAGTTTTGATAAAAAAAGTGATATTGATGATTTTTAACAAGATTGATAGTTTGATATACAATGTCTACAAAAAGGTGAAATTTGTATTTAAATTGAAAATCGGCTATGTATATGTATCTTTTAAAATGTTGGAGTTTTAGGGGCTATTCACGTGAGAAGGTCGTAAGGACGGCCACATATGTTTCAAAGAGATTTGCAATGCAAAATTGACAGGTTCCATTGTGAATGGGTCTCGTGTAATCAGAGATCCATTGAAATTCTCCACGAACTTTGCGATCTTACGACCGTTTCAATGTAAATGTCCCCTTTGAGATAAAATAATTTAAAATCGTGTTTGTAGAAAGTGTTCTATACAAACAATTAGTTGTGAGGTTTTTTGTTATGGAGTTATTAAATTTCAAATATGGCAACATGGTTTCCCATACAAATTGTATGAAAAATAAAAAAATGCGAGACTAAATAATAGCCTAGTTCCTTTACTTTGAAACTCTGTGCATTTCTGTGAATTTCTACACCAAAGTCTGTCAAAGTTCATATAAAAAAATAAAATGACGTAGAAATTCACACAAATGCCCAGAGTTTTAAAGCAAAGGAACACACCTAATATTTATTCATTTGTCTAATTTAAATTAGTTTTTTTTACTAAAAATAAAATTGGTTTCACATTGAGACGGTTGTATAAGGTTCGTACAAATTTTCTATGTAAAATTGACAGGTTCTATAGTGAATGGATCATGTGCGACCGGAGATCCGTTGAAATTCCCTGCGTTCAATGAACTCAGAAATCAGATAGACTATCCCAAATTTTTTCAGATAAACGTTGGGTTGTTGTTGCACAAGGCATTACAACAACACAAACCTATCCAGATAGCTTTGGATTGATCCCCGAACGCGACCATTCTCTACGAACGAATGCGACCTTGATCTTGGGTCACACGAGACCCATTCACAATAGAACCTGTTATTTTTCCATCGAAAAATCTCTACAAAACATGCAACAGCCCTGACGACCATCTCAACGTGAATTAATGAATTTTTTGCTTATATACAAATTAATGCTGGTAATATTTTTTAAAGATATACTCAATACTCATTCTGAAAATGTTCAATCTGAAATTGCACTAATGATTTTACCGTAAAGGCTTTTTTCACTTTACTACTGCGTAGCATTTCAGTCTTTGCCTGATTTAATTCAAGTTTTCTCGATCTCTGTTTTTCCTTTCGACATCATTCCTTGACGCCAGAACGTCGATTAAAATCAAAAAAACGCCAAGTAAAATTAGCTTGATTGATTAATTGCCCACAAGTGGAATCACCGACCGTTGTGTTTTGCATTGTCAGAATGATCTTCTGGGCTGTATCCCGTATCCCAGAAGTAGGTATACACAGTTGAATGACCGACAAAATGATTGCACCCACTGCATTAAATCCTTCTCCACATTATGTACATTGTAGTATAAATGCATCGTATTAAATGCATTTTGTATTAACATAAAATAAAGTGAATAAACAAAAAAATACGCCTTGACTGGTCTTCAAGTTTAATGTAAGTCAGAATGAAAAAAAAAATTGTTCAATTTCCTGATTTCATAGCAAAGCCCAACACTTCCTACACACAATTCTTAATTTTTCGGGGGCGTTCTTGGTATCGCTACAAGTTCGAGATCATTTTGGATGATCATATTGAAATTAATACAAAAAAATCCAAGATCATGGCTAAATATATGCAAATCACGTTGGCAAAAACAAAATATGTATGTATGTATGTACATTATATTCAATCGCAGACTTCCCCTCAAAAGTAATTAATTAAAAAAAAGTTAGATGACTTTTTGCCTCCGATAATCTGTATAGGAATTTCTTGTTGATTATAATATGAATTGACAGCAGTTTTGTTTCGGCGGCGTGTGACATTGACAGTGAACTGACAGAAAGAGAGGTTATTTTGATTTGTCATATCTCCGCCGCACGATATTTTTTTTTCGTTTCTTCATTGTGAATGAAATAAAAAAAAATGAAAAAAAGTCAAAAAAAACTCACTTACAAGACAATTCAGATAAGAAAGCTTTTGAACTGATCGTAAAGCGTCAATTCCAATGTTAATGTGATCGACCGTTGGCGCGGCGCTCGGTGATGGTCAAGGTTCATCCAAAAGCTGTCAAATAAAAAAGATACAAAATAAAAATAATTTATTGTATATTAATTTCGTGTTGTCAACGCTATTTAATGTTTTTTTTTTTTATTTAGAGCTCGCTACCGATCAAGTTGCAACGACAACGGAAGTGCAGGGGGAGGCGGCGTGATTCAGTGCAATATACCAGGCCGCATTATTTTTGTTTTGAATATATAAAAAGCCTGTTCAAAATATTTTGTTTATGGCGGTTCATTTTTTTGTTTTTTTTTTTTTTTTTTTTTTAACGAATCGATGCGGTTTTTGTGCTACACAAATACTGAAAGTCTAGCAAGCAGACAGCGAATGATGAAAAAAAATAAAATATTACAATTTTCAAGGTTGAGGTTATATTAAGTAGCGACAAGATCAAGGTGAATATTTAACGTCGTTTTAAGTGTCCCACAGAGGCGGAATGCCAAATTTTCTTGGGGGCAAATTGCTTACAAATTGGTTAATATGATTATAATATAGATGTCACTCTCGCTATATATAGAGTAGTTTTATAGCGATGGTGTGTGTGGGATTGACCCTCTATAGTGTTAATTGTTTTGTCATATAAATATAGGCCTCGTTAAAAATCGCAGACAAGGTGACGCAGCGTATACATAGTTAAATGCAAAGAAGGCCCTATTTATAACGAGAGTGTCAGTTTGATTAATTATTTTTTTTTTTCAACTTGAGTTAATTCAGAAATGTTTTACAATAGGATGAATAATAATAAAAGAATATCATTTAAATCAATCGGATAATCTGAGAATTTATGTATGCTTATGACGGGTTCCGATCAGTGAAGTGTCTCATACTGAGACACGGTAGCTTTCCATCCTCTTAAATCAATTCAATCCGGATGACGTAGAAAAACCCACCTGGAATAAGTGAAGATAGCTATATCTTCAGTCCAATAAAGTTGCTGGCACTAACGTCTTATATGCTTCGGTGGTTATTATTTATTTAAAATTATGTATAAAATCATTTGTAAATACGATTAATGATGGGCGGTAAACAATGCCTTACGAATGGAACTTCATGTTTTGTTTGTTCGATCGATTCGAAGAAATGAACTGCGCCAACTACAGAATTGACAGTCTTTTCAACATACTGGAAACAGAAAGCTTTAGAGCTGACTGGAAAAATATTGTTGTTTGAGTTAAATCTAACTGCAATTATTGTTTTTTTCGGAGTTAATCGATGCTAAAAAAACGTAAAAGAATCCCAGCCTATGCCACCTCAAAAAACTGTCATGTTTTTTTCTCGAGGGTATTACCTCTTGAGAAGAATTGACAAAACCTCATGAGAAGGTGCTTTTCAAATCAGCGGTCTGGATTTAAAAGAAAATTGCAGGTTCCCTTCATACCTGTCTATTAGAAGCACACAGAAATGGTTGAGAGTTGTAAGAAACTACCTAAGCCTTGGTTCTACACCAGCTGGAACACCATCAAATTTATTTAATTTAACAGGTGTCCAATTTACAATGCTACTAATATCCATATAACATTTAAACAAAAACTCGAATTGGATCAGCCTTTACTAAGAAATTTAAATAAAAATTAATGTCGTTTTTTTCCGCAAAACTTAAAATTGGCAACACTGTTTTTTGACAGTTTACGGTTATTTTGAAGTAAGTTTGGTTTGAAAATTCATTAAGAATATACTCACGCCGCACCGCCGCGCCGTGCCAGAGCAACGTTTATAAATTGTTCAAATTTATTTTGAAGAACATGGTTTATTTTAAGAAACTCATCGGGCATTGCACGTGCATTTTATGGTGCTCATAATTAGACACACTTTTTTTTAAATGGCTTTGTGATATATCAATGAATAGAATTACCACATTGGGAGTAATGGTAACCCACAAATATTGCCGAAACACCATTGTATTCAGAAAAATGTAACTTCTGTTGAGATTTATGAACCGTTACATGTCAACAGTGAGCTGTTCCTACATGCAGAGACATATAATTACAAATTCAATTGAAAGCCATTAAAGGTGCAAACATGTGGTTTTAGCAGGATGGCGCCAAATGCCACACAGCGCGCCGTATGAAATTAATTAACTGAAAAAAAAAATATTTGGCGAACAACAAATCAATGACGAAATTAGATTATTTTCTTTTGGGATATCTCAAGTCACATAATCTAAGCCAACGATAAACAATTTAGTACTTGGAAGGCAACATTTGACACATTAGCTGTGTTTTATTTTCCCCCAGATCCAATCGAGATCAGATAATGAAAATAAAACAACCCAGGATCTCAGTGACACAACGTTACATAGGTACTAGAGCTCCCTATTACACGGATATTTAAAAACACGGATCCGTGTATTTCGTGTATCCGTGCATCCGTGCGTCCGTGTGTCCATGTATCCGTGCATCCGTGGATCCGTGTATCCGAAGATCCGTGTATTTTAAATAATCCAATCATCACGGGAGAGGGCCAAATTTATGGGATTTTTTTTGATAAAAATACGACAACGACTCGGAAGTTTAATCTGTCAGTGGATTTAAATTTAGAATTATTTAATTTTTTCTTTAAAAATCGATTTTTTTTGGAATATCACCAAAAATAAAAATCTATAATATCCATTATCACTCAAAATTTTGAGCTCATTCCTTGAAAAAATAAAAATCAAAAACCATTCCGTGTATTAAGAATCCGTGTAATAAAGATCCGTTTATGCTTAATATCCGGATACACGGATATTAAGCAAATAAATACACGTGTTTTAAGAGAACGGATTTTTATTTGCGTGTAATAATTACACGGAGTCCGTGTACCCGTGTTTTTCAAATACACGGACTGAAACGTAGGCTCTAGTACCTACCCAACTCTTTGTTCCCTTTGTTTTTTTTTATTCGTATACACCCGCTTTCTTTTCCATTACACTACTGATGACATTTAAAAATTAAAGGTGAGTGTTCAAAATGGATTTAGAAATCCAAATTAAAAACAAAGTTGTATTTTGTGTTTTTTTTTCTAATACATGTATTTTCGTTAGCAAATTTAATCTGGTTCGAATGAAAATTAAACACAGCAATTTTTTCTGAAGTACCTACAGCCTGATTAAATGCGAAGAGTGTGTAAAAATTTAACCTCCAGATTACGCTTTGTATGCGCCATGCCCGAAATCTTATTCAAACATTAATGCCCACATAGAATTATGTCATATAAAGCCCATTTCATGGATATTCAAACAAAAATTTCAGGTCAGGTTAGATGGCCTTCCCCGAGAAGCATTGTGATACCCCAAGAATCTAGGGAACTTTCTTCCTGCTTGTTGAACCACTAAGAGCTCCTCATGAAGCGTGCGAGGCTGCTAATGCCATGATTTACCAGATCACAAGGATCATTGTAGTAGAATTCTCTCAGGTGGGGCCTAAGCCTTTGAAATAAAGCAGGACATGTACACAGAAGGTGAGGAATCGATTCTTCCACTTCTTTGTCCACACAGGTTATGCAGAAATCGTTTGAAAATACTCCAAGCGTCGTTGCCTGTTTGCATATATTTGACAGTGTCCGGTTATGAGATTTATAATGCAGTCAATGTGCTTATAGAAATATAGAAATATTAAACTTTTAGAGCGTTTCAAATCCAGCATAGGTCAGATTTATTTTGTGGTCTGACATGTGGTGTTGTTGTTTGTTTTAACATTTGTCTGTATTTTGTTTCAATTTAAATGATGAATATGCAATTACAAACAAAAAACTAGGGCCTGTTTCACAATGTCTGAGTAAAGTTCTAATTACATAATTACTCGTCACATAAATATTGGTACAGGGTCATAAGTCCCAAACTAAACAAAAATTATTTGTGGATTTATTACTCATTTGGGTGTGTCACAGGTCAACAGCGATTTTTTCTCCTGTGGATTTATGGCCCTGTGTCAAAATGTATGACGTGTTGAGTTACTAACTAGAACTTTACTCAGACATTGTGAAACGACCCCTTTTCTAACTAATACGAATTTTTAACACATGCGAAACTTTTTTTTTTAAGGAGAAGTTGAAGTAACAAAATGTCTGTTTAGGGTTCTATTCTTAGTCTAGAAACTACAATTGAAGTTGGGTTTCTTTTACCGTACTACACGAATGTGGAATACTTTTACTACATAATTCTATTTTTCCTGCCTATTGCAGGATACCAATGTTGGTATCACATAAATAATACTTCCATATTTTCCATTCTTGTGCCGATAACACACAGAGGAATGGTTCAGAGTTCTTGCGACGCGAATGTGAGATACTTAAGCTAAGTACAGACGATTGTCAGATCTTACAATATTGTCAGAACTGTCAATGGTCTGACAATAGCTAACAATTAGCTGACAATTGACATATTTCTTACAATGAAAAATTGTCCGTTCACACGGTTGGAAGATTTCTTCCCAATTTGATTGTGTTTTTTTTTATCTCTCTTTAACTAACTCATTGACATTTCGAACACCCTCTATCGAAGAAATTATCAGCAATTGTAAGATGTTTTCAATTAAAACATCTGACAATGACCAATGAGTCTGACAATGTCCTAATCGACTGACAATGATAAAAATTGTGTGTTCAGACGATTGTAAGATACCTGACAATTTTTTGTCAGATTGTCGTCTGACAATGACTTGTCTGACTATATTGTCAGACAAAATTTTATGTTGAGACGATTGAAAGACATTTGGAACAGTTTTTTCACTGACAGATCTGACAATATTGTAAGATCTGACAATCGTCTGTACTTAGCTTTAAATTTATTCATATTCACTACTGTGATGTTCACAATCCTCAAGTGAGCGTTATTAATTTTCCAAAATAACATCAAACGTAAATTGTTCATTACTGATATTTACAAGTATGTATAAGTAAACTTTCATCGTTTAAATCCCTCTTCTTACCGGGTCTTCCGCCTAAAAAGTTCGTGCTATTAATACTTATTTACTATTCCGCGTACTTTCAATTAGTCTCTATTCACAATATTGTTCTTTTTGTTTTTATTAACAAATATGTGTTCTCATAATAATATAATGACCAAACACGATTGTGCATACAAATTGCGTCGATTCGCTAACAAAACTTTAAGCCAAATAGTTCTGAAATTAAACTTCCGGAAATTTTTCTATAAGTACCTATATGTAGGTATCTTGTATGTAGGTATGTTTGTATTTTACTCACGTCTTCAATTGCTTGTAAAACACATACAAATCCAATAACCATTAGCTTTTTTGTTATATATAAAGCTATATAACACAACGTCATTAGCTTTAGCTGAAAATCAGCTTAGGGATATACAGAACATATTATAGTTCTTCTAAATTAGACATCTGTGGAATTTTTGATATTTCAAGTTTATGACCTTTGAGTTAAAATAGCAAACCAAAAAGTTTTGTCACGTGCGTCCTCTTCGTCATAGGGAGCCAGAAGAGGGGAATCATTTAGTATAAAATTGTTAAGATGGAATAATTTAAATAGACCAACATATAGGTATACATATATTATAATCTGTTGTGTAGGCAGTCTATATATTTAGGGAATTCAGGAAGAAGGAAAAATAATAAAATAAATTGATTTATGAACAAACAAAACAAATAAACATTTTATTGAAGGACAAATTGCTGGGCGATCTATATCTACTATGTATATAGGAAAAATTAAATAGTTGCCAAACTATTTACATATTTATTATTATTATGACGCCTGGGGAAGATTGTTGTTCGGAATTAAATTGATAATAATTGGCACGTTTTGGTAAAAATAAAATTCACTGACAAAAAATAGGTACATATACATACAAATAATGTATAGAGGGTGTTAATTAAATTTGAATTGCTCTCAATTATATAAATTTGCTCCTGAATAAAAAGAAAACATATGTACATGTGTTAACTAAATTGACAACGACCGTATTTTTGTATTTGTCAAAAATCGTGATAGAAATATGTGTAAGATACTCTCAAATTATTAGGTGCATTTCTTTACTTTGAAACTCTGTGATTTTCTGTCCAAAACTGCTAATTTATACACATTTTATTTTGTTTATATGAGCTTTGGCAGACTTTGATTAAAATTTATAGAAATTCGCAGTTTTGGATAGTACGGGAACCAACATATTGTATTAATGTTCTTAACAAAATATTTTTGACAACTTTTTGATAAAGCATAAAGTATCTTTAGAATTCTTTAACTCTAGCATTTAGGAAATGTGGAAAACAATTAATATAGGGTTACTGATCGACATTGATTTTTAATCGCAACATCACAACATCACAGTGGAAAGACGTGCTGAATTCGAGTAAAACTATAAGTATTTCACATTCGTGTTGCAAGACCATTAGAACTCTCAATCATTCCTGTGTGCATGTTATCAACAGATGAATGCAAATTAAGGAAGTAACGGGTGATTTTTTAAGAGGTTTAGAACTTTTTAAAAAAAAAAAACACAAAAAATTCAAAAAAATGAATGAAATATTTATTTGAATCGATAGTTTGAACCTTGCAATTTAATGTTTAAAGATAATTTCATGCAAATGTTGACCGCGGCTGCGTCTCAGGTAGCCCATCCGCTGAGTCCAATTTTGGCATACTCTTTCACACATATCGGCCGGTATCTCACGAATGAATGCATGGATGTTGGCTTCCAGTGCGTCAATCGAAGCGGGCTTGTCCCTATAGACATTAGCCTTGACATAACCCCACAAAAAATAGTCTAATGGTGTCAAATCGCACGATCTAGGCGGCCAATTGACCGGCCCGAAACGTGAAATTAACTGTTCACCAAACTCGCGTCGCAATTGCGCCATTGTTTCGCGTGCTGTGTGGCATGTGGCACCGTCTTGTTGAAACCACATATCATGCAAGTCAAGAACTTCCATTTCGGGCAAAAAAAAGTTTGTTATCATCGCTCGGTAGCGTTCACCATTGACAGTAACGCTGCGATTCGCATCATCTTTGAAGAAATATGGCCCAATAATGCCGCCGGCCCATAAACCGCACCAAACAGTGGCTTTTTCGGGATGCATTGGTAGCTGTTGCAATGCTTCTGGCTGATCTTCACTCCAAATGCGGCAATTGTGCTTATTTACGTACCCATTCAACCAAAAATGAGCCGACCATAAAATGGAAGCAGCGCGCGATGAACATTTCGAACCGAGCACGAATTTTGATAGTAAAATTCAATAATTTGCAAGCGTTGTTCATTTGTAAGACGATCCATGGTTAAATTGCAAACCAAACTGAAGCTGTTTGACAGTGACACAAGGTACTAAACACACGTCAGCTGTCAAAACCAGTGTTGCCAAAACCAAACCAGCTAAAAAATCACCCGTTATTATTTATGTGATATCAACATTGCTTTTGCATTTCTGAACATTATTGCAATAAAAATAAAACTTTTTAGTTAAATCATTCCACATTCGAGTGGTACCTACTGTTATATAAATCAAATTTTAATGGTAGTTTCTATAAAGAGTAAGAACAGAACACTACAGAAATTTAAGCCTTAAAAAATGTGTCGAAATTGAAAAATTCGGGTTCGTAGTCATCATACATGGTTTTATTTCTTTTTTAAAGTATTCGTCCTTCCATGTGTCAGAATCGTTCCCATATGGTGGCACTCACGATCACTCATGAATCACACTCCTGCCTTTTTTAATACACTGTGATTGATGAATGTTATATTTATTATTTTGTTGGGGAATTGGAGATAACAGGTTCTCCATTCAACACATACATTAAAATCAATTCGCAAAATTTTTCACAATTTTGTTTGATGATAAAGAATTTTAATTATACTAAAATCATGTTGGTAGTCAAATTCAAACTGATTATGAATCTTTTCATTAAAATTTATCTCAATATTTTACTCCAACCCCGTTTTCTTACTTAAAATTTATGAGATGAACCACAGTTTTAAAAATCACAGTGCACATATTAAAAGGTCATATCACTAGCGTTTTCTTTTCTGTGCATCTGTCAAAATCGAGAAAAATGGTAGATCCAGTGCCCCTTTTCTTATGAGTAGTTCTTGTGGGCACTCGAATAGCCATTTTTAATTTATGACATTAGCACAGAATATCAAATGTAGGAGATTTGTTTTAACTGTGAAACACTACGATTTTGTTGAATATACGGGAACAGGTTGGAATAATGTACACAGTAACTACACACGAACAATAATTTCTTTCAATACATACTTCAATTTAAATTTGAAGTGAGTATAATTTTTCTTTAAATTTTCTGACATCTAATTTTTGAAAATTGTGCAATAAATTGGCTTAAATAAATGTGCCTACATTGGGCGTATTTGTGTACCATCAAACGAGATGAAGTCTTTTTTAAATGACAAAAAAAAAAAATATTGATGAATGAAATGAAAAGTGTGTATTTTATTTAACAATTCGGAGTTTATTTTTGGCACAAGGTCATATAGCAATCCGTTCTTAAAATACTAATCGATTAAATGACAAAAAAAAATAAAATGAAACACTGGATTGGATGAACTTTCTTTATGTGGTTCAAGGCTTTAATGGTTTAATAATATATCGTTAGAAAGAAAATGTGAAATAAGTCAAAAGCAGGTACTAAAAATAAAAAATTTCATTCGATTTATTTTTGTTTAAAAAAATTATATGTAAAAGTTTTAAATGCTATGGCGCAACATTTTAGACAATTTAGTAGGATGTTAAAGCATTTTTAGTATATGAAGTGAGATTAAAAACAGGATTTTCCCGATATTTTAAATTAAGTAAGACTAAGCATGATAGTACTATCATTTTAACAGTACAAGTTTAAAAAAAATTTAAACTTATATAACTTTAAAATTAGAACTTTAAAATTAGAAAATTATTTTGAAATATCATGCTAATACCTTAACATCAAGATGTTTAAAAATGTTCGCATAGATAAGTTTCAGACTATTTAAAAGAACCATATTACAAAATTATAATAAAAATGTCCAAATTAATCAAACATCCTGAGAAGCTTATTTCCTTTTTGTGAAAAATAGTTATCTTATAATAACTTTGGTTATTTCAAGAAAGTACGAATTGTTTAATCAAAATCGTTAAAGCCGTTTACGTGATAAAGCCTAGTACGCTGCTGATGCGAAACGAAAATTTCCTGTGATCTCCAAACAGACATACGAAACGCTTGCGAAAACACAACGGAAAATATCCTTGGAGAGTTTCACTAATTCCAAAAACAAAATCAAACATAAACGCAAAAAATCAGAGAAACTCACGAAGTAAGAAAATGATAAACAAAAAAAAAACACAAATATAACTCAAATGTGGTTTTTCGCACACAATAAATAGTCTGTATAATTAATTCAGTGCGAAAAAGGAGCGGAGACTTCTCCAAATAATCTGCTACAATTATGAATTTCGCTCTTCGAACAGCGTACTGCAAAACGAAAAGCAAAACGAAATTTTCCGTTTATGATTTCGTTGTGTCATTTTTGTATGGGATTTTTCGTTTAGCATCAGCAGCGTACTAGGCTTAAACGTGAAAACAAATGTTTGTATGGGAGCCACACCCATTCATATAGATAATGTAAAACAAAACTTCTAAAAAACGTGCCCACAATGCAGCTGAGCTTTTTTTTATATTTTAAAGAACCAAAAAAAAATTATTTCGTGACATTTATTTAAAAGCTTCAGTATTTTTTTCAGCTATTTTTTGCATACAATTTGAAACGTCAAAAGTATTGTACGTGAAAAGTTAAAAGTTGGTGAACTCTTGCAGCACCGTCTTCAGCTCCGATTGCAGCTTCGCTGCGATGTGTCCTTAACATTGAATTTGTGTATATTGAATATTTTGACAGCTGCAACTACAGCTCCAGTTTCAGCTTCATCTCCATTGTGTTCACTAATCAGGCAGTTAGGCTCTAGTTCCAATAACAGTGGGCGTGCATCAGATGCACAGATCGATAGGTGCGGTCCATCAACCTTGTGTTAATTTTGATTAAAACATAAAAGACAGTTAAAAATCATCCTATATCCAAAGGTAATATTTCTTAAGAGACGGTAATTGTCAAATTATCACAGATAAGATAACGCAAGAAAGTAAATAATAACACAAGCTAGACAAACAAACTAACGGGTGATTTTTTAAGAGGTTTAGAACTTTTTTTAAAAAAAAAACACAAAAAATTCGAAAAAATGAATGAAATATTTATTTGAATCGATAGTTTAAACCTTGCAATTTAACGTTTAAAGATAATTTCATGCAAATATTGACCGCGGCTGCGTCTCAGGTAGCCCATCCGCTGAGTCCAATTTTGGCATACTCTTTCACACATATCGGCCGGTATCTCACGAATGAATGCATGGATGTTGGCTTCCAGTGCGTCAATCGAAGCGGGCTTGTCCCTATAGACATTAGCCTTGACATACCCCCACAAAAAATAGTCTAATGGTGTCAAATCGCACGATCTAGGCGGCCAATTGACCGGCCCGAAACGTGAAATTAACTGTTCACCAAACTCGCCTCGCAATTGCGCCATTGTTTCGCGTGCTGTGTGGCATGTGGCACCGTCTTGTTGAAACCACATATCATGCAAGTCAAGAACTTCCATTTCGGGCAAAAAAAAGTTTGTTATCATCGCTCGGTAGCGTTCACCATTGACAGTAACGCTGCGATTCGCATCATCTTTGAAGAAATATGGCCCAATAATGCCGCCGGCCCATAAACCGCACCAAACAGTGGCTTTTTCGGGATGCATTGGTAGCTGTTGCAATGCTTCTGGCTGATCTTCACTCCAAATGCGGCAATTGTGCTTATTTACGTACCCATTCAACCAAAAATGAGCCTCATCGCTGAACACAATTTTTCGATAAAAACATTTCGAACCGAGCACGAATTTTGATAGTAAAATTCAATAATTTGCAAGCGTTGTTCATTTGTAAGACGATCCATGGTTAAATTGCAAACCAAACTGAAGCTGTTTGACAGTGACACAAGGTACTAAACACACGTCAGCTGTCAAAACCAGTGTTGCCAAAACCAAACCAGCTAAAAAATCACCCTTTATAAACTAACCAAAATGCACCTTAAGGTTTCTTTTAATAAATAGAACACATACAAAATGTTCAAAGTATGTTTAATGTTCAAATAAACCTTCATTCTCAAATACACCTTCCTATAATAGAGTTACCGGCACCTACAGAATATAGGAAACATTATGTTTTGTTTATTTTAATCAAAATTCAAAAGGCCAATGTTATGGGCGTTCGTTTCCTACAGATGTATTCAATATCATGATACTATTAGTTAGGTATATATGTTTGTACTTCAAATGTGTTCCCTTTGTATATGCTTTGTTTGTTTTGTTTTTTGTGTTATTTTTTTTTAATTGTCAATTAATAGACCTTCAAATTAATGTCGCTCTTTAATGTTTTCTTGACCAATTCTCTTTTAGACACCTATATATATTTATTTTTTAACGATTTTTATCTAAGCCAAAAAAAAAATATCATCACAAATCTATATGAAACAAAACTTTAAAAAGCGGTCATTTTATGCGAGGCGGAATGGTATGATATAGTTTTTATATAGTGAGATGTGTTCTTGACCCACATAAACTTTTTTTTTTTATATAGAGATTTTGTGTTTGCATCTATTCGCAATAAATGGTCTTTTTAAATCAGTGGTGTCGTTTTAAAATTCGCAAAAGGGAGCATTATTTTAAAGTTTGCGGTACCTATAGCATTTTTGAAATGAAAATAGAAATCAGTCTATATATTCACAAAAATTGAAAAAAATCGGTTAGACCTTGAGGGAAAGTCAAAAATCTAAATTCCACTCTACCAAAAGGTAGGTATATCGTACCTATTTAAGTATCACAGCGAAGTTTACTAAAGTTATTTTTAGTTTTTCTCGTATTTTTTTAGTAAAACTTGTAATTCTTGATAAAATTCTTAAATTAATTAAAGTATAACTAGCGGGCCGGCTTGGCTTCGCGCGGGTTTAATTTCATATATTATTTGAGAAGGGTATAGTATAAACAAATACATTTTTGTTCCCAATTCTTTTTATTTTACCTTCAAAGCAATGAATTTATAGCATTTATTCCAAAAAGTTGAACTTCTACACAAGCCAAGCTGAAGACTTACAATAGTGTAGGGAAAAAATGGACTTTCTTCCCTTAACCCAAAATTTCGGTATATACAACATATTTTGGTATATTCTATAATAAAAAAAGTGTGCTGAATCTGAAAATGACGAGTATATGTACTTTTGAGTTTCAACAGCCTTGAGCGTTTTGAGATATGCCATCATTAAATAAAGGACTTCTGTCAAAAGGCTATGCAACTGGAGTGCGTTATGGAAAAATTGTGATTAACATTAATTTGACACAAGATATGCAAAGATTATAAGTCCCTAAATACAAACGTATTTTTGTTTTTCAATTTTTAGGGAGCGGTGAACGGGTAGGAAATGGGAGGGGGTGCAAATGAATAGAAAACTAAACCTTTTGGAACTAGGTCGAGTGGGGTATCGTTTTCATGTATTTTTTGATGCTGAATCAAATGACGCCCCTAAATTTTTGATAAAATCACTTTTTTTATATGACGTCATCAATTTATAAGGAATTCTGACAAAGGCTGCAACTAGTGTGCATTTCGGAAAATTGTTTACATTATTGAGTCTCCAAATACAAAAATAATTTATCGAAAAAAGAGGTACCTATGAAAAACTCAACATGTACTTTTTTATACGCTGAATTGGGTGGCGCGATAGCTCAATGTAGAACCATTCCTGTGTGTCTGATTTTTGCAGGAATGGAGGGGACCTACAATTTATTGCCGAATCCGAACGGCTAAGATGAGAAGCACTTTTCATGACAAGTGATACTCTTGGAGGATTTGTCAATTCCTCGCAAGAGGCAGTAACCCGTGGAAAACATTTCAGATTTTAGGTGGCCTAGGCTGGGAACCGAACCCAAGACCTTCGGCGTAGCAGTCCTACGCACTAATCAGTACGCCACGAGCTACTACCCATGGCATATTGCTCCACCATGTATCTCATATAAAATACAAAAAAGTACGTATACGCCCCAGTGTATAAAGCAAATCTTTCCCTCCGAAAAAGACAGATAAATAAACTGTCTTTTAACTTATGTGATCCATTGTCATCTTCCATGCCCTCACTCAACCAAATTTTCATCACAATCACTTATGTATTTTGAGAGATTGAAGGGAAAAAAACAAACATACAGCCAAACTAACTGTCACTTTTTATTTTTTTTTTAATTTTGTCTAAATTTTCCAAAAAAAAAATAGCCTATATCCATCGTCAACTTCCAATCTCTCGCTCTAAAAATTTTCATTTTTATCAATTAGGTATTTTCAGAGATTAAGAGGAACAAACAGAAAGACAAACAAACAAACTTTCACATTTATAACTTTAGAAAGGATGTCTCAGTATAGCAAGATAATAATTATCAAATCTCTAAAATTTAAAAGAAAGAAATATTTATCCATCCAAAAATTTAGCTTTATGGTTTATTCATAGTTTAGTATGCAGATAGATACCGTTATTTTGAGTCATGGGTTTAGTATAAAAAGGAAACGCCATAAACCAGTTTTTCAATGTCGGAGTTAACTCGGAGTTAAAACAGAGTTAATAAATCCTGCACATAAATTGAATCCGAGTTAACTTAGAAGCAATTTTTCAAGTGTATAGAATTAAGTTAACTTTCATTTGTCAAAAATCTATCGAAATCAAAGTGCAACATTATATAAATGCGTTTTCACTATCGAAACATAGAGGGCGATTCTATATGCCACACTGATGAAAAGGAAGATTTCCATAGTATAACTACATATTTCCCTTTCTATTTTTATAGTGACAGAATTACGCATATGTCAGCAATATCTATTTATATAGTTAATCCATAGTTAACTCACCAAATTTGTCGGGTTATGTAAGTATATGAAAATGCACTTACACTATCGAAACAAAAAGACTGATACTATAACCAGCAATATTTAAAGGACGATTTCCATATATTGTCTCACTCTCTTTTTTGATAGTGACAAAAGCACGAATCTTTCAGAAATATTTCCATTTTGTTCGTTTGCTTACCAAAATTGTCAACTTCTTCCAGTTTAAGTCCAAAATTCTGTCAAAGTTCATTAAAAAAAATAAAATTGGACTTCAATTAGTAGAATTTGAAAGTTTTAGAAAAAGAGTAAAGAAGTAAAATATTACTTTTTTTTTTACAGTAGCAAAACGACATCAATGCTTCACATCACATCACATCACATCACAGAAATCTCAAACCGCAAGATGTTTTTATATTCTTTACCCATTTCGACTATGTCTGGCTTGTGGATCCATGTTTTATTTGCAGATACAAATCGAAATCAGACAAAAAAAAAGGTTCTCAATGTCATTATTTTATTAATAAAGAGCCAACCCCAAAAACAAAACCATTCCAGACATTCGTTCCAGGAATTTGACGCCCAATAATGATTCAAATTGTATGTGAGAACGAATGTCACCTTTTGGCTTTGACTGTCGAAGCATGAAATCGTGCACTTAATTCATCATAATATTTTGAATTTTCGAGACTAGATGCTCAACTTAGCTGTAATAAAATAAAAAAATATGGAAAAAGCGATGATGACTTTAAGGATTTACTGTACTGTGACACCAGAAAATCAAAAAAAAACGCCATCCTCGTCGTCGCGTCTGTAACTAGAACCCAGAACAGAACCCAAGAGCCAATATGAAGATGTTTACGATGACGAACAATGAGACGTATGGCCCAGAATAAATTAACAAAAATGACTCCTCCCGTTTGATTAACTAGCATTTTTAGGAGTCATGGTCAGAGCGTGGTCGTTCAAGGTAACATTTTACTGATAATAATAAAATTAAATAACAAAAAAAAAATACAAACATATAATATACCGTCTCGAACTGGCAGGCTATTGTTTTCTTTTGTTGATCGTGAATGTTTTTGGTATAAAAATAGCAAGAAATTTAAATACGTTTTGATTTGGAAAAAAAGTAAAAATGTTTTATTTTATTTTGTTATTTACTGTTTTTAGGCTTAGACTTGGTTTTTATCTCAAAATATCTATTCAATCAGACAGAAATGTGGGACAAAAAATACAAAAAAAAAATTGAACTTAGCAAGAAGACAAATTTTTGTTTACCTAAATCCAAATCTAATTTCGAAGAATAGAACTTCAAAATAAAATTTTGCATACCTATATATATATAGAAACATCAGTCCGTTTAGGTAAATAAGTTTAACTTAATGGAACTCCTGTTAAACGTCGCAGTATAACAGTTCGTTAGGGTTTTCAAATGTTAAATTTTGTAAATTGTTTAACTAAAATTTACGATGGAAAGGAACCAATTTCTAGATTACGAGAAAGATCTTGAAAAATCAATCAACAGTTTTGGAAACCGTGGTAACCTCTTACGGTGCTCAATAGCGGGAATTTCGCGTTTTTACTTGTGATATATTCATAGGTACTATATGGAAAGTTATGGATTTGTTAAAAAAATATCGAACTCGAGATTTTGATCAAATTTGACATTGCGATGATAGCGTTCAAATTTTTTTTTACCAAAAAATGAAAATCTTATTTGTTCTCAAAAACGTGCCTACAACTTTCAGTAATTTTTGTTTACAAAACGGCTACCATTTTATAACAACAAAAATTTTCGAAAATTTTTTATAAACGGTTACCTCACATAGAACCATTTTTTTAATTTTCGATTTTCTCAAAAACTGTTGACTGAACAACATCTTCTGTCCATTTCGTTGTTAGTTGTTTTTTTTTCTAAGAAGAAATTTATTAAGGTACCTACATAGTCAACTAAACAAAAAAAAAAACAATATTTTCTATTGTTTTGGTTTTTTTCTTCTTCGTATATACATAGTTATAGCTATATTCTATTATTTTTAATTGCACCAAAATTATTATTTTTCCGAACATCTTTCAATATGATTCATCAACAAATTACTATGATTCTTATCGTTCGAAATGTCCGACATTGAACTTCATTTTATTCATTGATGAGTTCAAATATAACGATCCACTCGCAGATCAATGACCATTTAATCAAACATCAAGTCATGACAGATTGTCATACTCGTGTATAATCTCTTTGGCTTGAGTATAACTATAATAGCCCTTTGTCATCGACACTTCTCTGTGGCTATATATACAATATATTACGAAGGGAATGACTCCCTATGGCATTTAACGTGGGCCATTACACCCATCACACACCACCCTACACACTTGCGGCAGACCAGTCTTACATATGTAGATACTTATAAACGCAATTAGTATATAGATACATTTCCCTATCAGCATCGTTATGATAATTTAATTAAACTTCTTGAGTGCTCGAAAAGCAATTGATTAATAACAAAAGAAAGTGTAGTGAACCAATAAAAATAAGTTATAACAAAAAAATGAAATGAAATACACAATTCGGTCGTAAAGATTTGCTCGTATGTTAATTCCAAATTTGAAAAAAAAACTTAAAGAACAAAATGTGAAGCAGGTTTGTAAAAGAATGCAATCGTAAATAACTTCAATAATAAGATTGTATTCAATGATTTCACTTTAAGACTTCAGACTTCAAATTATACAATCACCATTCACTTGAATCAAACAAATTTCAATCATTTTTATTCCCATTTCATTTCTGCAATCAATTGAATAAAATCTTTTGCGAATTCATGCATTCTTTGCATTCGTTTGAATTCTTCCATTTTTTTACATTCTTTGCATTTATTTACATTTTTTGCATTCTTTTGCATTCTTTTTATTCTTTGCATTGCTATTTCCCTGTGGAAACTGCAAAAAAAGTTTAATGAGGCAAGAGCACGTATGGTATATGGAGAGAAATGACAATGCAAAGTATTTAAAAGAATACAAAACTATGCAAAGAATACAAAATAATAAAAGAATGTGAGAGAATATAGAGAATGCATGTATCCCCAAAAGATTGCATTCAATTGACTGTTTTAAAATGAATGGGAAAAAAAAGATTGCAATCTTTTTGATTGAAACGAATGGAAACTGGTTAATTTGAAGTCTGAAGTCTCAAAGTGAAGTCAATGAATGCAATCTTTAAGTTGATTTCAATAAATGATTTTTAAAGACTGCATTCACAAAAGACTGCATTCACAAAAGACTGCTTTCTTTTACAAGACTGATGTGTCCTTCATTTTAATTCTTAAAGGCTTAACAAAAACCTTTCTATTAAATTTCTATGAAGAAAATGTATTCAAATTTTTAGGCCGCATAGATATTATTTTCTTCTAATTTTCCAATTATTTTAAGTAAATAAATTCTAAAGGGATACATTCAGAACTTTTTGGTTGAGGTAGACACAGGTACTGGCTGGGAGAAATCATGGAGACAGTTCGCCTGTTTCACTATCTAACATATAATTTTAATTTTGATTAAAATCTTGAGTTGATTAGTTTTTTTTTTACGAAAGCATTATCTGCCCATATCCCTTATGGTTCTTTTTACCACAAGTTGAAAAAGAGAGCGAAAAAACAACCCAAAGAGTGAAGATGAACAACAAAAATCAAAGAAAAAAATCATAAATTCTGGAGCAAGAAACACCGAAAAACTCTTGTCTGGAACAAAACAAATTTCATTGTATATATATCTACTTCTACATTCCCAGACATCCTCTGATTTAATTTATCCCTCGAATGAAAGAAATAAAAAATCTGGGCAATATGCAGAGTAGTCATTGAGTCATCTATATATATATAATAATACAGACTACTCTCCTTCTTACGATGACCTTGATGACTTTGTGGTATATTACTCAGTTTTTTTTAGTACATCATTCATTGCCTTTTGTTTAGTGCCGCAGCCGCTTTGCTCTTGGCCTCGTTAACTGATGCAATGATGGTTTGGCGATGGAAAAATGTAGGTATAGTAGTCATAATATTGCAGCAAATCAAAAGACTTTATACATAGGATGATGGTCATAAGTTCATGAAAAAGTTCCATAATGTAATGAGTGTGTAAATTTTAAGTCTGGTTGTCTGAACCTGAAGGTTAATTTTATACTTTCTTTGATTTCTACTGGATCGTATAGAGATCTCGTTGATTGTAAGCCTTCAACGTTGAATCTATCCATGTCAGTTTGATCTCCATCTATAGCCACTTCCAAGTTTTGAAATCTATGTTGAATTATAACTTCATCATCTAACAATTTAATTGTAACTAGAATTACTTGTTTTAATGTCCCTTTAGGTTGGGTTTTTTAAATTTACAATCTAAATCACTATAAGGGTTAAGTTGTCCTTAATATGAGTGTTTGTTAGGAAGTGAGGCAATGGGAATAAACGATTGATTATTTGATTCGGCTCGTGTCTCTCCAACTGGAAACAAGGTATAAATCAATACGTTGTCTCAAAGAAGAAACTTGGCCCAAGATAAACTTTGAAGAAGTGGATCAAGCGAGAAATCAGCAGCCTTTCAAAACGATCTAAGTACCTCTAAGTTCTTCGGGTCTCTTTAAAAAAATTTCATAATATTCTTCATAACAAAAAAATATCCAAAACCAAATTAGGCTCACTTTTTCAGGGGGTATCAATCCATGAGTCTTCAACTTAACCTTAAGTTACTTATAATCATATGAGGAATGGAAAAAATTCTCATCATTATATGTAGAAAAGCGTACAAACTGTCATCAACTATGTTGTTTTATTTGAATCATTAAATCGTTGATTTTTTTCTATCTGTCCGACAAGTACGAAGTTTTCTACGAAAAGTAGTGCACAAATTCACGATCAAATTTGGGTTCTTTGCGTTGTTCGAGCTTTTTTCGAGGAGGTCGATTCTGGAAAACAATTTCGAAGAATCTGTTGAAATTCAAAAAAACAAAATCTTAAAAGAGATTGAATCAGGTTGGGTGTCAAAGTATGAAGCAGTCGATGATTTTCGTGAAATAAGAATCTCGGAAAGTGACGCCAATTTTTACTTATAGCTTTCAGGTTTGTCAATTTGGTTTACCAACAACTTTTGGCGCCTTGGGGTCGCGAATTTCAAAAGGTAAATTTAGATTTGTTACAAGCCAAGGATCCCGCCAAGGATGAAGAAGAACATGTGTTTTACTGTTGATTTAAGAAAACAAAAGAATAGTGGGAAATTAAAGTCCTGAAGCTAAAAGTACAAAAAATTAGTTTCGTAAGACTTCTGCACTTCCATATCATGAAAATATCGATGGTTAGAGTGCAGAACCTCGTACGTCGATTTTGAATCTTTTTCAGAAATCAAAAAGCTTGCCATTTTGATGATCTATAGTAAAAGATTTTGAACTCTGCTTTTTTCTTTAAAATGTCCATAACAACGCTGAAATTGCCAAAAGGTGCAGACTTTGATTCTGCAGATTTTTTTGTTGTTGAATTTTTCAACTTATCTATGAAGTCCCAAAATTTAAACGTCGATATATAAGAAAGTTTTGTTTTGTTTCATCAAAGATTTGCTTCTAGCGTTGCTGCAGCCCAAAATCAGAAAAATTCGTGTCACGTTTTCTTAAAAATCGTACCATTTTCGTGCAATATAAAAAATCTCAAATTCTTATCTCTATACATCTTTAATTAATAAATATTATTCAATTACAACAACAAAATTTTAAGAAATAATTTTCTCTATTCTTTTATTGTAAGAGTTTCTGCCAGTTCTTAATTTTTTTTTCAAAATTCGCTTATTTGAAGTAAAAAATAAAAATAAAAAAACGTGTCATATTGAATTTTTTTCATGCCACCGTGCCACAATGAAATGTTCGTATCAAAAAGCACGATCGTGTCACTTTGGCAAAGCTGCTTGCATCCCCATTGGTAAGGACCAACTGTTTCGAATATTAAAATAACCACCACAAATGTTTGAATTCTGCTGATTGACCAATGCAAAAGTCTGTTTTTTTTCTGTTTTTTGCTAAACCAAATATAATCCAAGATGTTTTCTCGATTTGACAAACATTCGCTAGATCACGTAAATTTTAAACAAAATCGGGATTAAAATTTACTTATTTTTTTCTTATTTTAAAATGAATTTTTCCCTCAATGCACTTGTTAAAAGTAATCACTCTTTTTTTAATTTATAAAGTTCTAATTTAATTTGAAAAGCTAATTGAAAAGTATAATCTTGAAATATCACTGGATTCCCTTTTCCCAGAGCACCCATAAGTTTACACCCGGGCGCCATTTTACCCTTCGTTCATATTATTCTTCAAATCAATTTTTATAATTCAAAAGAATCACACTACTTTAAATTCTGAAATTTAATTTAAAAAAAAACAATGTAGATATCGTATACCTTTCATCAAAATGTCTTTGGCAATTCTTCCTCCCCCCACCATACTCCAGGTAGTGGTGATGTTTTCTGTTTGTGATTTTCCATATAAATATAAGTGAAGTCTCAACTTTGTCCCACGCGTTGCACTTTGCACTTGCCTCGTTCCTATTTTTTTTTTTTTTTATAATATGACTGTCAACAGAGACTATAAATAGAACTTTACTGTCGAAAGAGCTTTTATATCAAGGCGAAGGTTAACACGAGCCCGTTTATTGCCAATGCCATTGCCATTGCCATTGCCACCTCCTACACTCACAGTTCAAGTGCAAGGGTTGTCAATGTGCTATGATAAAATTAAGCTATGTTATTACTTTACCTCTTTTTACTATCCCATGCAATTGAAGGTCACATATACACACACATACTTACACAGCATTGGATTTATAATCAGCCGCACGAGCATCGTCCTTTTATACTGTAGAAATATCTGCCTGCCTATATGACAATGGGAAGGGATTATTGGTTGAGAGAGAGAGAGGGAAGTAGATATATACGGACGATTGAAAGTGGGTTTTGTGTGCGTTTTACATCAATGATCAGCAGCAAACTGTATTGTCTACCCGAGCGACGACGACGACGATGATGGTGATGTCGACGAGTTCATAATAAAAAGCTTTCCAAGGACAGTAATTGAATCCCAAACAACTTTGCTATATACCAAGGATATTCCACCTACTCTTATACACTTTAAGTCATTTGATAGAGCTCAACATTTATTTACATTCATTTATTTGTTATAGCTATCATTTTTACAAAGCGAAATTTCTCAAAATTTTTTAACATTTTACCGAAAATGAACTACAACAAAATCTGAAAGCCAATTGAAAACCTTAAATTTTATGAATTGACTATTTTGAAAATAAATTAAAAATATCACTAAACATACAAATTTTACCTCTGAAATATTGCAGATCTTATAAACAATTTTTTTAATGGTAAATTTAACAGTGCATTTATTTTGAGAGCAGTTTTTTTTTTAAGCAAAAAATTCTGGAGGAACAAAAGCTGCCTTTTATGTACCTACCTTCACGAATTTACAAAACAATCATTTCTTTACGAAAACTTTGAAATTTGAGTTTTTTTTCAACTATAATAGTGGCTGTATCAAATTTTGCATCTTAAGATTTGTTAGAACTGGATTAAAAAAAAAATTCTGACCCCCATTAAGTGACTTGGAGTGTAGAGAGTACATTCCATAAAGATTCTGATTGTGCGAAGTTGAATTATTAGAAGGTCAACACGCATTTGTACACACAGACAAGGGACAGAGTGTATAATCTTTTCAATCGCACTTTCTTTTATTTCTATAATAATTTATTTGTAGACTTCTATTAGCAGACAGGCTAAATGACGTCTGTCGAAGAACTTTTATTTAAAATTTAAATATGCATAAAATCCCAAAGTAAAATTTACCTCTTAGGCCGAAGGTGCCCAAGGGATATACCTATATACAAACTTGTTTCTCCCTTCATTTGCTGCTTGCAATTTGCAGCAAGGATGAACTGTTCTCCCTATACAGATCACGTGTTTTAAGTGAAGAAATCCATAGACAAATTCCTTATTTGTGGGTGCCCTATACCATAATATTATGCGTATAAAAAAACGTAATTTTTAAAAATGCCAAATTTGGAAAAAATTCTGACAAAGTTGAATGTTAATACATTTTATATGAGATTCGATGAACTTAATGGCATCGGCGCGTTGGTGTGGGTATACTCTCATATATCGCCATGTAAATAAATTTTGACAGCCGAAAGATTCATCGTTCCGAATGTTTAGTGTAAGTTTGGGGAAGTATTCTAAATTTGGAATATATAGAGAATTCTCTAGATGTCACATGTAAAATTAGATTTTGACTTCGAAAACAAAATTAGACAAAGCTGAATTTTGATGGATATAGCTTTGTTTTCTGGCCTGAAAGGCTGAAAGGGGAATGATTAATTTGTTTTTCTGAATATTTTGGAAAAAGTTGGAAAAAAGTCAAATCAAAATGTATAGCTTATGTATATAACGGGTGATTTTTTAGCTGGTTTGGTTTTGGCAACACTGGTTTTGACAGCTGACGTGTGTTTAGTACCTTGTGTCACTGTCAAACAGCTTCAGTTTGGTTTGCAATTTAACCATGGATCGTCTTACAAATGAACAACGCTTGCAAATTATTGAATTTTACTATCAAAATTCGTGCTCGGTTCGAAATGTTCATCGCGCGCTGCTTCCATTTTATGGTCGGCATTCTCGACCTTCTGAGCAGTCTATTCGGAAGATTGTGACCAAATTTCGCACCAAATTTACTTTGTTGGACATTAAACCACCAACACGTTTACGTACTGTGCGTAGTGAAGAAAATATTGCGGCCGTATCAGCTAGTGTGACAGAAGACCGCGAAATGTCGATTCGGCGCCGTTCCCAGCAGTTAGGCCTTTGTTACAGCACTACGTGGAAAATTTTGCGGAAGGATTTGGGCGTAAAGCCTTTTAAGATACAGCTGGTGCAAGAACTAAAGCCAGCCGACCTACCACAACGCCGAATTTTTGGTGAATGGGCTCTTGGAAAGCTGGCCGAGGATCCGCTTTTTTATCGAAAAATTGTGTTCAGCGATGAGGCTCATTTTTGGTTGAATGGGTACGTAAATAAGCACAATTGCCGCATTTGGAGTGAAGATCAGCCAGAAGCATTGCAACAGCTACCAATGCATCCCGAAAAAGCCACTGTTTGGTGCGGTTTATGGGCCGGCGGCATTTTTGGGCCATATTTCTTCAAAGATGATGCGAATCGCAGCGTTACTGTCAATGGTGAACGCTACCGAGCGATGATAACAAACTTTTTTTTGCCCGAAATGGAAGTTCTTGACTTGCATGATATGTGGTTTCAACAAGACGGTGCCACATGCCACACAGCACGCGAAACAATGGCGCAATTGCGAGGCGAGTTTGGTGAACAGTTAATTTCACGTTTCGGGCCGGTCAATTGGCCGCCTAGATCGTGCGATTTGACACCATTAGACTATTTTTTGTGGGGTTATGTCAAGGCTAATGTCTATAGGGACAAGCCCGCTTCGATTGACGCACTGGAAGCCAACATCCATGCATTCATTCGTGAGATACCGGCCGATATGTGTGAAAGAGTATGCCAAAATTGGACTCAGCGGATGGGCTACCTGAGACGCAGCCGCGGTCAACATTTGCATGAAATTATCTTTAAACATTAAATTGCAAGGTTCAAACTATCGATTCAAATAAATATTTCATTCATTTTTTCGAATTTTTTGTGTTTTTTTTTTAAAAAAAGTTCTAAACCTCTTAAAAAATCACCCGTTATTTATACAATTTTACAAAAAAAAAGATTAAAAAACATTTTTGTTCTGAGAGCATAAAATTTTATGAAAAACATGATTAAACGTTTTAGGGCCAATTTCACAGTGCATACCTAACAAAATAAGTGGCAATTAATTTTCCATTTTGGCACTTTATGTCCATATTTAGATGACACTTAATCTAGTTTGAAACTGGGCCTTCATGTACTTTTTTTCACATTATTGCTGTGTTAAATATTTGACACGGTTGCAGCGTAAGGTTTTTTCGGCCCACACGAAAAAAGTGTCAAAATCTTTTTTTTACAATTTTATAAGATCTACAGGTTTTTTCTTTGATTATTTTTTAAATATTGAAAGTTTTTGTTTTTTGCCTTTAGTCCTACAAAAAAATGGCGTTTCGTTCCGGTGATCTCACTTGGACTCATCAGTTGACTAGTGAGGGCCTTTGTGAGATTTCCAAGTGAGATCGCCGGGACGAAACGCCAAATTTTTGTAGGACTAAAGGCCGTTAAAAGCTATTTTGAATAAAAATTTAGCAGTCGAAGGTCACGTGCGTCGCACAGTGGGGCAGCTCTATAGAGAGCCCTGATATATGAAGTCCATTTCAAAATTTTTAAGCAACGGGAAAAAATATTGTTTTTCTCAATTAATACATTATTTATTTTTGATAAGACATAGAAGAACTTTTTTTGGTAAGTCACCTATGTTAAATTAACCACGCAATTGATCAAGTTGGTGCGAGAAAGCAAATAAAAACACAGATATCTGAGGGATTTTTTTTTGTTAAATTTATTTTTTATAAAGAGAAGTGATAAAATGTCAAGTTATATTTCTGATATTGATGAAGGTGTTTAGTTTTTATTTTAAGAAGAAAAGTTGGAAAAATCAAAAACTTGTTTAAGTATATAATGGTAAGGTTACAAAAATTAGCTTTTTTTCTAAGGTCTCACATGAAACTTAAAAAGCAATATCTTCTGTTTCGGTATTTTTCAACCAGGTCTGTGAGTGTTGCCAGATGAAGAGATATCTGGTGAATATAAATCAAAAAAGAAAAGTGCTTAAAAATTACCGAAAATATTTTTTATGATTTTTTTAAGTTAAAAATGATTAAAAATACAATTTTTTTTAATGGTTATTTGATTACTTATCAATAACTGTTTTTTTTTTGTTTTGCTTTTTTTTAATTTGTGCCTGCATAATAAAAAACAAGTTTTTCTCTATATTTTTCATTGTATTTATTAAAATATCTATTGTATAAATCTTCCAGAAAAGATACGTTGACTGACATTTTTAATCGAATGATGATTTCTTCATATTTTCTTCTTTTATTTTATAAAAAACATTAAAACTTGAGTTTTTGGATTTCGGTTGGTAAAAAGTTTTTCTCGAATAACTCAAAAACTAATAAAGATTTTTGCACTTGGTTTTCAAAATTCAGAATTGGTTTCCTTTAAAATAAAAATCGATGTTTCAAAACTAACCCTACGATGATAAAAAAGCCTTAAAAAGTATAGGTCAGTGCGGGTGAATTAATTTGCTTCAAATTTAGTACGGAGCAATTTTATGTAATTTGTTTTTTAGAAGAAATTAACATTTTCGTTTTTCTAATCTAGAAAATGGTTATAGTTGGTTTACTTACGATTTCGGTTTTTTTCAAATTTTCTCAATAATGGCTCTTACGATTGTGATTTAACTCCATACTTGTGAGGTTTATAATGGTCAAAGCGATTGAAAACTGCGTTTCAGCTTTTTACGAAAATAACTTTTTTTTTTGAAAATTATCCTCATTTTTGAGTTATTCAATTTTAAATGGCTTGATCAATTTTGTTAATATTTTGCAGTTTAGTTCTTGTAACTAGTTCAAGCAATTTTGGTTTTAAAAACTTTGAAAACAAAATATATTTAAACAAAAAAAATTTAAAGTTTTCATTGTTTTTCATTGTTTTTTTTTTTTTTTATTTTTCATTAAAATGTAGTTTCATTATAATTAGTCAGAAAAGCATTTCGTATGATCTAATCGTGCATATTTTTAGATTAAAAATGAATAATCTGATTTGTTCCCGTTATTGTGGAATATATAATTAATATTTTAACATTGCAATTGCATATTTGTTGAACTTCATTTTGTTTGTAAAATTCAAGACCGTTGGTAGAAATAACTGTGCTGTCTGGTAATCTGTTGAGGATGTTTTGCATTCTATATAGCTAGTAGTAATTCCAAAGATGAAGCTGTGTTGAATTGGCCCCAAAAAAGTGTCAGATTTTTTTTGATTTTTTTGTAAAAGATGACCAATTAAATGACCATTTATGATCACCCATTTAACTTTTTTTTACCAATCCTAGAAATATTTTTTTTTTGATTTAAAAATAAAAAAAAAATATAATAAAATTTGAGACTTTTTTTTTATTCTTTCTACTCAAAAAATATTTTTCTTCGAATTTTTAAAGATGACCTTTTTGAAAAATACAATTATCTCTTTAGAATTTTTTTAACTCCTCGCAAAATATTATTCTTTCGAATTTGATGGTCATTTGAAATAATTGTGTTTTTCAAAAAACTTCACAGTTTTAACATGTTTCTATCAATTTCTGACTGAATAATATTTGAAATGACCTTGCCATGGATTTATAGATTAATATAGGTACATCACAAGACTTCAAATGGAGTGATCCTAGTACTCCTTTAATTTTTGACAGGACGTATTTATTAGATTCTTGACTTTAGTTAGACAGTGTCTTAATAGTCCGAAATACATATATAGTTTGATATAATATACTTTATTCGATTAAATAAAATATTAAATTATCCAAGTTTTAGACAACCAAGTTCGTTGTCTAAGTTAGATAACTAAGACGGCTGTCCAAAGTAAGACAACGTTTACATAAATACGACCGTGTACCTATTTACACTGCTGCTATTTTCCATTTATATCATTGTTTGACTGTTTTAACCTTATCGCATGCTCATGTTATTCAGGGACAACCAAATATAATCATACAAATAGCTTGAAAAAATAAAATAAATAAAATAAGAAAGCCAACGAAGGACACCATGCCAAACATTTTACCCGCCATACCTAACTATTAGGTATATGTATATACCTCCCTCTGTCTATTGGTGTTGTTGTACAACTTGCCTCTGGTTGTTCTTTAAGTACTTTATTCGTGTATAGAAACCGGCATCGACAAGAGCAAGGTGCATCATCATCACCAACAACAACAACAAACTAGAACAAAGTACAGAAAATAGAAATGGGGGGCGCACAAAGTCAGCCTTCCTTATATACCCCATCTCATCCTCTGTATTGTATATAATATGTATGTTCGGTTCGCATTGGCCAAGGATAAGTCGCACCAAAAAATGAAGGTTTTTGCGTCATTGCAATGGTTATATGAATATATATGTATTTGTTGTTGTATAGCTTATTTGCGCCTATGTTCCTACCATCTCGCCTTCCATTATTCTGAATATTGCTGGCTGTGTATTTTTGCCGGCTTAGCATTACATTAAGGGCAAGGCCACAAATTCACTGACTTGTTCATTCACTGTGAGCCTTTAAAAAAAAAATGACGTCTACACGAGCCGGCTACAAAAATTCCTTCATCATAGATAGATTGGTTGGGGATGATAGATAAAGGTACTGAGAAATTGTTTAACCTTAAGCCCACGAGAATTATAGGTAGGTACCTAGGTATGTAGCGCATAATTTAGGATTTGACAGACGAAAATTTCCCTCTGTCTATAAGGTAAGTATACAATCAATGTCAAATAGAATTGTGCAAATTCAATGTCCTAAGTTTGAAAGTCCTTCGAATGTCCTTTTTATCAAAAAGGTGGGTATATGTATACCTGCCTACCTATCTAACTTCTAAGAAAACAAATTTTGAGAAGGGGATCTCCTAAAATGAATAAAACTCGAAGGCAATTATTTACACGAGCCATAGGATTTCACCTTCTCTCGCCCAATCCACAATTTATGTAGGTATTACCACAAACACCATTACCACCATAAAACAAAGCCAACAGAAAATAAGGAGAAGCTATAATATGATGAAGAACTGAGAAAAAAAAAATAAAAAAAAAATCAAATCCTTGTATCCTTAGCCTTGAACTTAACCAAGCTCCAAGTTTGTGTCCTTGCCCAGTCTTCAAGTACATATCGTCCGGTTGCCTTTAAATTTGCTCTCTGCCTGCCTGCCTGCCTGCTTGCTTGCTTATACCCGTTAGAGTTCGAGGTTCTTAGGCCTGATGATATTTTGTTGTTGTTTTTCATTATTGTTATTGTAGGTGTGTGTTTGTGTACATAATTGTTTGTCCTGTGAAAGTAAGTGTAGATGAAGGATAAATATAAAGCAATGCTATATAATAGTGTGAAGGAGGGTGGCAGTTTGGATTTGGACAGATATTGAGTTTCGATAGAAGGTCGGTCGCCATCATATTATCAAAAGAATTCAGCTTAGGCTTGGAACTGAAAGAAACCTCTCTCTCTCTCTCGCCCTCTCTATCTCTTTCTCATATTCTCGGTGTCTTTTTTTTTTTGAGAGAAAAGTCCTTGGTGTTGAATTGTATCTATATGTGTTGAAAAAAAAAAAGTAGTTGGAATGTTCCATTTTCCATACACTTGAACACAATCCCTGGGACGTTAATTAGCAACCATTTAGAATTTTTTCCTCAATAGGTATACCTACATAAAATGAACAGAAAGTAACTGTTGCATCAACCCGGAAGAGAATTTAAAAGTTTATTAGAAAAATACAGAGAAATGAGCGAGAGAGAGAGAGAGAGAGAGAGAGACTAAATCTCCTCCTCCCGAGCTTTTCAAAAAACTTTCCAGAGGGATTCAAGGGGAATCAAAGGCAAGCCAAAAACCAGAGTAGGTATTTCTAGGAATTTGCAGCAAATTAAAAAAAAATCTGTCCGGGGTTTGTTGACGTTTGCCATTGAACAGGGCCGATTTCACTATGATGATGTGTCGTAGGCGGCTATAGGAGACTAATCAAGAATGTATGTATAGCAGTGGTGGGGGGGATTTATATATCATCACTTTGATAGTGACTTGATATAGTATGTGTAATACGTACGTAGCCGGCATAGTAGTATGAGGCGTGTTGCCGGGTGTTTTTCTTACTGATTTTCCTATGCTACCCAACTTAAGTAACGTTGATTTGTATGTGCGTCATTGGAGAGACGATAGTTATATAGAGTTTTGTTTTAAAAATTATTATTTTTTAACCTTTTTCTTATTTAATTTAATAGTTCTCGATTCTTACGTGGGTTGGTATTCTAAGGGGTAGATGAAGTAATAGGAATTAGTCCTTTTTTTTTTAATTGGTAACGAAGAAGCTTGAGAAGAAAATAATTGGAATTATAAGTATATACCTAGGTAGGTTTAAACAAGTTTATATATTGCGTTGGAGTTTGTCTACAGGTTGAAGATGCCATTGATTTATTTTTTGTTTTAAGTACCTATTCTTTTTAATAATAAATAATCTCTTCGTAATATATACTTTTAAAATATCCAAATGGAATTCTTTAATTTAAGGGTTCTTTGGGATTTATTGCGCATTAGATTTTTTAAATGTCAAAAGTTGTACCCATAGATTGGTATTTAGGTACCTACCTACTTATAGGTAGGTATATTATACTAAAGAAATATTCTCTAATATATGCTCTAATAGAACAAGTGGTTTTGTGTAAAATACCTAACTTTTCGAGGTTTTAATCAAATTTAGCGTAAAAATGATGGAGATGTCCATGTCTGTTCGTACACTGTATACATCCTAAAGGGGTAGACAAATTTGCTTCAAATATATAATGATATTACAGTAATTTTGCATAGGATTCGATAAGGTACCTACATAGGTATATAACTAGTTTATTTGGTGTCAAAACATAAAAAAATTATATATGGGTCTATCTCAGCTTATTGAAGCAGCAGGTGTTGAGCCGATTTTTTTATTTAATAGAATATGAATTTCTTTTTTAAAATGAAAGGACATATTTCAATTTCACTAAGAATTATTATTGAAACAAACGTTCTGTATTAGATCTCAAAATCGACAGACTTTCCCAAATTTTCATCAATGCATTTAGCCTCTGCAGATACAACAGTAGATACAAACAAAAGGCCTGATCGGAAAAACAAATTTGTTTCACACTTTTCTTTCGTTAGAGGGGATTATTAGGAGCTTATGTAAATTTTTTCGGGAAAATTGGGCTAGAGCTTAAGCCACAATCTTGAATTTTCTAAAAAAATTGTCTTAAAATATAAAAAAAACAAATAATAAAAGCAATAACAAGGCCCTAACATAGTCAACTGATGAGTAAGTGAGATCGGCGGAATGAAACGCCAATTTTTGTAGGACTAAAGACTGTTAAAAGCTATTTTGAATCAATAATTCAACAAGTCCAAATAAAATAGTGGTCCTCTACTTGGCTGATGTATTTCAATAGTATATATAGACTTTTATTATTAAAAAAAAACTACTTAAAAAGCAATATTGTTATATGTTTCTATTTTTAAAGCCAGAAAATCATTCTTCAATGTTATTTTTAAATCAAATTTTAAATAATAATAATAGGTAGTTTTTGAAAAATTAATTTTCAAACTTAAAATTTTGAAAAACAAAATTTGTAATGAATTTTTTTCAAAATTTTACGTTATATTTTTGTTTCTAATAATGCTCCTTTTAATTCAAACGCTAAAAACCAGATGCTAAAATGTCTCCTAGTTTTTAAGAAATTTGAAAATAACAAAAAAGTACTTTAGGTAAGTTTTTTTTAGTAGAAATTGGATTTTTAGAGCAATTTAAACCAATTCTAGATTAAAGAATTATTTGATAGTGGTACCAAATTTTGAATACAAATTAATGGAAGTATATTTTCAGTTTTCATTCACAATTCATTAGAATTATTAGAAGCATATTTGTGGTTTTCGGGAGAATCGAGGTGGAGCTTAAGACGCCATCTTCGATTTTCTAAAAAAAATTACTTAAAATGGAAAAACAAATATTTAAAAAACACGGCGGCACTTATAATGTTATGTTAAATTTTTTTTTAAGCCAGAAATCCCTTCTTCAATTCTGTTGTTATATAACAAATTATTTAAATAAATAATTTTTGGAAAATTATTTTTCAAAGTCAAAATTTTGAAGAAAAATTTAAAAAAAAAATGTTGAAACAATTTTTTTCATCATTAAGTAAGTAGTATTTTTGTTTTAGTATTCAATGCTCTTATCAATTTCTAGCACACAACCCCCCCCCCCCCCTCCCATACTATTTGTTTTACTTGTTTTGAAGCACCCTACATACAAGCTTTAACCTTGTGTCCACACTCACATCTTATGCAAAACAAAACAATCAAGCGCTGTACGATATCCCGAAATTACAAATCGTGAATAAGGAATTCTCAATTTTTTGTAAAAATCTATAAAAATCAAAAATAACGGTTTTTATAAGCTCGCAATTACAAAATCTCGCTTTTAACAATCTCGCATTTTAACACCTGCCATTTTTTTTTTTTGTAAATCAAAAATCAATGCAAAATTTGTCGAAAATATCGTTTTTCGGCTCGAATATCTTGAGAAAAAACAAAGATTTCGGAGTCGGACTAATTTTATTCTACACACAATGGTCAATAACTGCAGATAAAGTTTGTAGAAACACAATTGATAGTTTATTTTTTAAGCAAACAAATTTCAGAGCAAAACTACTAAAAAATTGTTCAAAAATGTATTTCGACTCAAATATCTCGAAAACAAACAATGCTATCGACTCTTGGATAATTTTATTTAACACACTACAAGAAAATACTAAAAATTCAAAAATTCTTTGAAAAATATTTTTCGTCTCGAATATCTCTACAGTGAAAACTGATTTCGAAACCAGACTTTTTTTTTTAATAAATTTGTATTCAATTCAAACTTATAGACACAAATTCATAAAAAACTAGCCTACTTATTAATTGGCGTTTTTCTTTTTTACCTCAGAGCAGATCACCGAGCTGTCAAAAATTAATTCTATATATGTTACATTTTTACCTCAGACAAATCAGAGCACATAAGTCGTGTTTCTTTTTTCCATCTGAGCTAGTTCGGAGAATGATCTGTATGCTCAGAATAAAATGACCGAGCAAATCGAGCAAAACGCTGAGCGAAGCCAACTTCATACAATTTTTATGTAATTTGACAGATTACTATGCATATGACATGTTCAGTGCTCAAGTGTGTTTCATAATTAAATCTGAGGGCTCTGATAATAATCTCCTCAGAGCTTTGCTCTTATCGCTCAACCTCTGCTCAGAGTTTTGCTCAGAGCAAAAAAAGAAAAACGCCAAATAACATACAACCAGAGTTACCACTGGGATACAATTGTATCCCGAGGGATTCTTTTTTTTCGGTCGGATGCGGGGATACATTTTTTTTTAAAAGGACACAATTTTTCACAATCATTTTAAATCAAAGAAAGTCAAGTTTTTTTATGATAATTTAAACTTTTTTGTATTCTATTACAATTTTTGTTTGTATATTAATGAATTAATGAATTAATGTATTTAGTTTATGTTTTATAAAACAAAAAAATCTTTGAATCGGATATTTTTAAAAGTTTTGCACTTATTTTTTAAAAGGACTCATTTATTTTCAAAAGGAGTCTTTTTTTTCACTGAGGGGGATTCATAAATAATTTTGGCTGCGGTAACACTGCTCACAACCAACTTACTGGCTTATTTTATACTAAATACAATGACTTATAGTAAACAACTGATATAGTTTGTAAAAGCATTCAATTGACAGTTTTGTTTTAACCCAACACAAAAAACAAATTTTTCAAAAATATTTTTCGTCTCGAATATTTTGAGAACAAACGGCCCATTTTTGGACTTCACTTGATTGCATATTGAACACTCTGATAACGATCTTCGAAGATCTTGAGTCTTTAGTTTCCAAGGGCATCAAATGTGAAGTTACGAGTGTGGGTCGCCCCAGCCTCTTCATTTGTAATCGATATTTCTACTAAAAATAAAAAAAGCATACATAGGTACAACGGAAAATTCTAGAAAATGTAAAACTCGATATTTTTATATAAAAGTCCAAAATCTTTGTTTTGAAATAAATGCATTTTAAAGTTCAAAAATTAATTTTAAATCCAGTTAAAAACAAAACTGAAGTGTTGTTAGGACCATGAGATATCTTATGAATCGACTCACTTACTTTTACTGTTAAGACCAAATGAGAACAGATTTTTTCTGCATCAAGATATAATTGAATTTCGAAAAATGGACTTATGCTGTTTTGACCAGACTCCATGCATATTTTATTTATCAATTTTTGTTGGTTTTGAAGTTTTGGAGTTTTTAATTTTTACTCTCATAGGTACCTACATATTTGTATATAAAAAAACATCTATGTCAAGAGAATTCCATTATACGAATATGATGGTACGATGTTGTTTCCAAAAACGTTGTCCACACTTTTAACTATCAATTAGCTTAGGTCTTCTTATAGCGGGATCTTAGAATATTTTCATTAAAACAAGTCTAAATAATTGTGAAAATTAATTTTGAAAACCACGTTTTTTTTCCAAACCAAATTTTATGTTTAGGTTGTAGTGATGTTTTCTAAGGTATACCTATGTAAATCCATAATATTTCTTCTTTGTAAACCAAAATCAAAAGCAAAACAAATTATATTGCTATAGATCTCCTATTAAAAATTGTATTTTATTTTTTTTAATTTATTTCTGTATCTTGTTTTAATTTCCATAGAATTTCAGCTCATCGTTTCTACTTCATTGTCATTGGTAAATATATTATATTGAGACCTTGAAGAAGTTCATTATCTACAACTCTCCCACGACTCAAGTACTGTCTGTGTCCTATTTTGGATCAACAAAACAAAACAACAACAAAAAAAACCTCACCACTGCATTATTTCAATAATGAACTTAACATTGTTATACATGGCTCATTTCGAGCATCAAATGGTGTACTCAGTTTTCAGTTGATGGAACTATGTATGAGTATATACTATATACATATATAGGTACATTCATCCCACTCATTTCTTAATAAAAACAAAAAAAAAAAAAGGAACTATAGAAAAGGGATTAGAATTTCCCCGAAGATATATGACGAACTCATATAATATGCTAAGATTTGCTTCAAATTCCATTGTCAACAAAGGAATCGTTTTACTTTAAGTTTTGTTTTCAGAATTTGTTTTTTTTTTTGTTTTTTATTGTTTAAGCTTTGTTTCATTTCATGCATTCGGTAAGCGTTCCAGATTTTGTATTTTATTTTTATGGGAACCCACAGGCGCAACCACAACAAAAGAATAACAAAAACAAATCATATATATTATGTATATAGTTATTATTATATTAAAACCAATGTTCCAATTCAAGGACAGTTTGAGTAGAGGATTGTATGAGGAACAAAGTCATCAAAAAGGTGTGAAATGCGGCATTGAGTGATTTGCGATTCCCACAGACATAAAATTCAAGGAAGATGAGTCTTGAGACTTTTGTAAGTAAGTATTATGTTGTGGTAGTTTTATTTAAAAATAAATTTCATGAGTCATGATAGTGTTGAAGAAAATGAGTGTATTCAGATTGTATTCTAAGAAAAAGTTAAACAAACAAAAATAAACATGAAATCTACAAAACTATATATATGTCGGATTCTTTATACCTATGTAGGTATATGCGTTTATTTGACACTTTTGATGCGGTTCCGATTGTAGGTATAGGATTCTTTTGTTTTGAAATTTTCTTCAAATTAATATAAGAAACTATTCATATTATAGGTAGATAACTATTATTTATTGTATTCTTATTAATACTTTGAGTACTAGAGAACAAGGATTGTCAAACTTTAGAGGTCAATTTATCTAATTATCTTATTAGAAGATAATCTTATCTTATTTAATAGATATAAAAGAAATTTCTAGAAAATCTTATAACTCAAGGCAAAAACGTTTGAACGCCAAAAATTGAAAAATAGACGTTGGTGAAAAAAACCTAAAAGAAAAAGATAAGAAATTAATAGACAGTTTTTTTTTTTTTTTAAGATGGTTATACTGACACAATAATTGAAAAATCGAAATTTTTAACCTTTCAGATCTACCGCAACCTTAGAAAAAAAACTGACAGATTTTTGAATTCAATATCATGAGACTTGTACATATTAACCTAATTTCTCACATTTTGGGTACACTTTCAAGCCCCAAAATTGCTGTTACCTGTCAGAGACTATTAAAACTGTTTTTTTTTTTTTTTATAACTCTCTGAAAAATTTGAAAATATCGATAGTTAAAAGTTTGGCAACTCCGAGCGTGTACATATTTTTTTGGAAAAATCATCGTACTTGTAATAGAATTCTTTTTATGTTGATGTTGTTTTGAACAAAAATACCAATGGGAGGAAAAAGGAAAAAATAAATAACCAACGAAAATTGATGAAAAAAATTTATATTCTTTAAAAATTCACCTAGCCAAGAATAAAGCTCAAATTGAAAACACGAGTCTTTTAATTTCTTATCCGCTTTTGCAACATATACAGTCGTATTTCTAAGATTTTTGTTTACTTAGACACTGTCCAATTTTCAAATTGGTGGAAATATGCTTTTTTTTAATAAAAATAAATATCAGATTATTCTCTGTTAAGAAAATCTACTCTTGTGTCTAAGTTAAACAGTTATAAGACAACAATAAACAAGGTTTCTCAACACATTTTCAAAAGACAGTTTACTAAAGTTAGACAACGTTTATAAATAAGACCAATAAAGTTTATTTCTTGAAAACATTGTTCTGATTTTATAGTATTTTTTTCTTCAACGTCTTTTTTTAATTTTTTGACTTTAAAATGTTTTTATCTTTTAATTTTTGTTTTTTTTTAATGTTTTTATATTTGATTTTAAAATTTTTTTTTATATGTATGATTTTTTTGTATTTCTATAAGATCTATCGATTAATGAAACAAAACCTCTATATTTTTTTTCGTTTAAAAAATAGAATCTAGACCTTCCTCTTCACATATCCTAATTATACCCTACTGAAAAATTCCGATTTTTAAAATATCACGTATTTTAAAATTTTTAAATAAAGTTGCCTTTAATATGATATTTTTTTTTATTACTAAATTCTACCATTTGAGTTGGGTCGGATAATTTAAAAATTCCCAAAAACCGACCTTCAAAGCGTGGCAACACTATGCCTTTACCATATTTCGCCAGGCAACCCATGCGCAAATTGTTTTTTTATAGACACTAGCTAAAAGCATATATCTGGTAACTCGATGCGGGTAGGTCATCCTATGACGGGATCTTCAACTAAAACTATTCAATTCTAATCTTTTTTCGCACTGAATAAACTAGCTTGGACCAGTACTGGCTGAACACAATTAAAATTATTAATTAAAAGAAAAATATTGGAAATACAAAAAAGTGAATAATAAACTCGTGGCTGTTTTTTTCTTCTTTAAAATATACAGCTTTAAATGTACATAACTCATTGTGAGCAGCTTAATAAAATGACGTACGACATTTTTTGAAAGCAATTGCAGCTACGGATCCGATTTCAGTTGCAGCAGGGCATTGTGTTCAGCCAGTTAAATGTATTTCAGATTTTTTTAAATCGATTGAATCAAGATATAATCAATTGGATCACCGACAACTTCATTGAAAAAGCTCTTGTTTGGCGGCCATCATATAGTGATGTGTCGTAATCTTCTGATTAAGCGTAGTACAAAAGCTTCAAATTTAAATTAATATAAGTTCTGGCAAAAAGAAGTTTATATGATTCTTAAAGAATATCTATAGAATAGAAGCTTTCAAGTAAGACACAGAAATGAGTATTTTGATTTCAAAAAATTAGTGCCTGCATGGGGTACCACAAGGTGGTTTTGTAGGTCCAATTCTGTACTTATTATTTAAACGCTTCAGACAGAAGACACTTTCGTAGCTATAATTGTGGTATATAACAACACCGCAAATATAGCTGTGGGAAAAACGATGAATTAAATTACAAAAGGTTATTGATAATATCAATGAATGAACAAAAATATGGCGGATAGTCGTCAACGAACTAAAATCAGTTCATGTGGACTTTGTATATAAGAAAATCAATTAATAGATTACTAGTATTTATTAATACAACACAAGTTCCGATTTCAAATGAGGCAAAATATTTCGGAATTAGGTACTCTGGAAGCGAAATTAAAATGGAAGACGCTTGTAAAAAAAAAAAAAAAAAGAATTAATTGGTTATTGTTATTGGTAACTCTGGAAACGGTACTTGCCCTACAGACAAGTAAAAATTTTGTCTAAAATGCAATAAAGCCTTGTTTTATAATTAAAACAAAATTTGTATCATTGCAAAATTATGGAAAACAGCCCACATACATAACATGTAATTATGTTTAGGTTAGGAACACACCGCAGCATATAACACTCGACCTAGTCGTACGTTTTATAACTTAATTCTTTTACCTATACTTATACAGTCTGGTTTCAACCATTATCTTACATATCTTCTTCCCTTTATGAACCACGAGTCAGTTTTATATACTTGAAAGCATTTTCATTAATTTTGTGACACCAAATTTATTTCCAAGTCAAAGCCTTGATTCCCACGTAAAAAACAAAAAAAAAAAAAAAGAAGAAAAGTTTTGACACAAAGCATCTTGGTTGTTGCCAGGCAAACAAAGCAAAATCATTGCCCATCATCAGTAAAATGTAATTATCTGAACGAAGAAGATATATGTATGTATGTACATAGTATGTATAGGAGGAGCTCTTGCAGATCAAAACTCTCTGCAAGGACTTACAAATCTTTGAGTATACTTTTCACCTTGAATCTTGATATATTCAACCGCACAACAAAGACTTTCCATATACAATGAACGCCACGCTAAGTGATGGGGGTCTTCGTTAAAATGCCTTTTACGCACATTCTCAGTTCTCACAAAACGCAATGAAGACATACTTATCACTATAAAGAATATACCTACTGTTTGTCAATACAAAAGTAAATTCTTCTTCCAAAAGTCGTTTAGAGGCATGTGTATACGTGGTGAAGAAAAATATCTATGATGAGTATAGAGGAGCCTTAATCGAGAATAAAAATAAAAGACGAGTTCAATTAGGGACATGTTTATGTTTCCATTTTGTTTTGCTGATGATTTCCAATTAGGATTTTGTTTGCTCTACCTTTTCATCATCATCCTATATAATTGAGAAAGAATCTACTTGAGCGAGTAAAGGCTCGTCAACGAAGCCCCATTGATTGTCAACTTGCAAAGTTAATAATAATCTTGCCTTCGAAATTACCTACACGCGCTAACTCATACCTATTTTATTCGATTCGCAGGTGCATGTTGATGTCCTTTATCACTTTACCTTCAGCTTGATTCTTTAAGAAACCAAAGTTATAATAATATATAAAAGTTAAAGCCTTAATTCAAGTTCATCTGCGCAAGTAATCCATACCACCCATATGCCGCCACCCGTCCCATCGACCCAGCTACCCTCAAAGTTAACGATTTTCATTTTCCCATATCCCACCCGCTGTGCCCGCCAGTATACCTACACATATACTCAATGAAGCAACGAACATTGCCCACTTGTGTGCATGAAGTTCGAGGTCGAGGTACTGTTAGAGGCTGAGATTGTAGTGGTATTGAAAACGGTTCTCGTGAATGACATTGAGCTTTTATTGAAAAGCTTTTTGTTAATCTCCACCCCGCCACCAACCCTCATCATCCCTTGAATTACAGAAAAACAAAACGTTTCGTCAGAAAATATAGGAACGAATTTTTTATACATAAAACGAAGTAAACCTTTTTTCTACTGCGTAGCATTGTCTCCTTGCCCATATGTACATACTTACCTATCTCTATGTAAAAAAATAATATTTTTGTAAATACATATGTGTTTAGGATGGGGATGAGCTTTTTTTCAAAATGGTGGGTGGATAGGATAGTTTTGCGATGACAACAACGACGACGGCCATCAGCATCAAACACCGAATCGCGTATATATGTAGGTATACACTTCAACAAATCGATGTAGTATGTAGTAGTGTATACGAGGCTATGACTTTTTACGGGGTGAATGTAACCTTGACCGGGCTCGACCTTGAATACAAATTATTTCTATGTATGTATGTAGGTATAAAAATATTTTTCTGTTCTCATTTTGCTGTTGGTATAGGTATAAGGGTATATAGGTACCTACATATGTATATATTGAAACTCAATAGATGAGATTGGTTTTATATTTTTTTTGCAAGTTTTTATATGTGAGTGCTTTCGATCCTGATTTAAAAGATTTTATGTTTGATGCTAAGTAAAAAAAAAAACAAACAACAAAGCAAATTAATGTGAAGCACATTTCAAAAAAAAATTCTTTGATTAAATGAAGTAAATTGAAATTTTTTCGCGATATCCAAGGCATAGGATAGGTTGATGTTTCTTTTTAATATTTTTTAGATTAAAATATCTGAATCAAGATCATTAGTAAAAAAAATTTTGAAAACGTTAAGAGACCTTTCATTTTTGAAATGATACCTATACATAAACATTTCTGGGGCTCTCTGTATTAATATACTCTTGTCGTTGCATATAAAACGTGTAGTTTGATGTTGCTTTTTGGACAAGGTAGCCAAGATCACTTATTTGAACACTTATTATATCAGAAAGGCAACACCAGATCTTCCTGATCCTGTTCTTTCCCTAAAGTACGATTAGACGATCAACGCGTTGCCTCCTTGACGTCACCAAAAATATTAATTTACTGTCAATGAAGATATATGTGTCAATGCATGAAACGTTGAAACGTGTAACGACAGACGGTCAATGTTGTCTCAAAATACATTTACGTGGTATTTGTGTCAACTCATTTTTTACCGTTTGGTGTCAACGCTTTGACATTTTAAAGTATGACGATCACAAGACTTTACCACATTCGAACACTTCGGATTTGGCAAAAATCAATAAATTTTCACGCTAATACGTCAAGCTATGAACTGTCAAATTTCGTTTGAAGGAAGTCATACAATGTTGATGGATTAAAATATTTACAAAAAATCCTAAATATTTAGATAAAATGTTTTGCTCCGAAAAAAGGAGTTTTTAGTGCTTTTGGATGACATTTGGATCGTAATATTCTTTATACGTCAAAATATAATGTATCTATGTCAAGTTAGCACTACACTTTGTAAACTTAAAAAAAAAGGAAGTACATACCTTCATAATTAATTTTAACTTTTTGTAGAAAATTAGTTGTGGAAAGAAAAAAAATTTAAAAATTTAATGCTAAGTTGACGTTAGGTGTGTTTTATTCATTGCTGCATAGCCCGCGCAGCACAAGTCTGAATAAAACGTTTACTCACTCTTTACGTTCATTTCAATAATTCAAAGTTCTATCTTAAGCACAGCCATCTTTAATTTTACTGACTTCTTTTTTGCAAGCAATCAAATTGTTTTTGTTTGCCAAGGGAAATTTTGCTGCGCTAGCTATGCAGCAATGAATAAAACGTACACCTATTGTCAGTTCAGACAGGAATTAAAAAATGGAAATTTTTTAAGATTTTCATTTTTTTCCACAATTAATTACTACAAAAAAGCTAAAATGAATTTGTTTTTTAATATTTTACAAAGTGTAGCGCTAACTTGACATATACGTCTAGTCGACCATTTATAGTATGTTGCCTATCTGGCAACTAATAAACTATTAAATTCCATTGAAGGATAGCTACGATGTCAATGGATTAAAAAAAACCTCTAAAAAATAAGAAATGTATAGGTATGTGATTTTATTTCTTGCTCCTGAAAAATGTGATTTTAGGGATTTGGGGTGAAATTTGGAACGTAATATTCTATATGCAACAAAATGAAGCTTGTTGCTATAGAAACTGTCCAATTTTATTGAAGGGTGGCTTCGATGTCGGTGGATTGAGAAACCTCTATAAGCATAGTTCCTTTACTTGCATTTCTGTGAATTTCTACACCAAAGTATGTCAAAGTTCATATAAAAAAAATTAAATGACTTAGAATTTCAATCAAATGCACAGAGTTTTAAAGTAAAGGAACTCATCAGAAATCAGAAATTTTTGAAATTGAGATGCAGATCATCGCAGGCTACGTTGACGAGGAAAAAAATTCGGCTGTGTCAACGTTGAGATACAAATAAGTTTAGGTTTCTCAGGATCTCTGAGATCTCAGCAATCTCAGAAATCTGAACTTAATTTCTCGCTGTGAGATACCTCACTTTTGCTGTCAAAAATCTGAGGCGTTAACTATGGCCCCAAAATTCAAGTCAAAGCAGCCGTCAACGCTTTGATAGTATTCTGCGTTGACCATCACATGCCTTAACACTTTTGGGACAAAATTTGGCGTCTTTTTGACGTCAGATAGTTACTGCGTTGACTATTTTCGTGGACCGTCTAATCATAGCTAAACTCTTCATTTGAAATTAATCGCACATTTTTTTATGCTTTTTTGCACTAATTCCAAGTTTTTTCTACGACTGAGATTTAACACTCTAACAAGATATAAGTATAAATAATTAGATCAAGAGCCGAAATAAAATTTTGGAAGTGGATAACCAAAAAACTTAATGTAATTTTTTCTGAGTTAAAAGGTCTTTAAACTTTACGACCCTATCTGTTTTTTTTTTTTTTTTTATTTGACTGAAAACAAAAACCGTTTCTGTTTTCCTAAATACTTTAATGGGAGATAATAGTTCTGTCCTAAAGTGTGGAAAATGCATTGAGCTTCAGAATGGATCAAGATTTAGTCGAATTAAGCAATAAATAAGTTTTTAAATTGCTAAAATTTCTCATTTTGTTAATAAAAAAAAATTCAAAATGTGGGGGAGGGAATTTTTTTTAAATAAATGTTAATATAGATTAATAAATGTATTAATATTTTTATAAATTTGGTACCCCAATTTTAATATCTCGAGATATTATATTATTCAAAATAAAAACATTTTCCCGACTTATTTTTAGGACCAAAAATAATAGTTCCTAAATTTTTTTTAGAATTTAGAATTTTTTCTCAAAAATCACTTAAAAAACGTTGATTTAAATCAGAATTGGCTACCTTTCAAATGATTTAGATCAATTTTTTAATAAAGAATGATTTGGAAAGTTTAAAAACCTATTTATAAATAATTCTTGAATGCAAACGTAAATTACCTTAAGTCCATTTTTATCATTTTTCAGGAGAGCAAAATAAAACACTTAAAAAAATCTTCCCACAAAAAATCTTTTATACATAGACTTCTTACAATAAACTTTATTTATTTTAGTTTACTGTTTATTGTAAGAAGTCCATTTATAAAATGTTTTTTGGGAAGCTTTTTTAAAGAGGATTTTTGCTCTCCTGAAAAAAGTTAAAAGTGGACTTAAGATATGATTTACCTTTTCTGTCGAGAATTTGTTTGTACTAAAATTAAGAAAAAACTACTTTTTGTATTTTTAAAAAAAGTTTTAATTTAGTTTTTTGAAAACTCAATATTTCGAAAAAGATTTGATCGATTTTTATTAAACTAGGCATTCAATTCATTATATCTTTCAGATTTTTAACAAAAATAATTTTTCATCATTATTTAATTATAGCCAAAATTAATAGTGCATTCTTTACAACTGTTAAAAAATCGTTACACAAAATTTTATTTTTTTCGAAAACGACTTCTACGATTTTGATTAAATTATTTTTATTTGAGACTATCTTATTATTTGTATAACCGATTTAAAAATTTTTTTGTATACATTGGCTTCTAATTAGTATAATATTGCGAACGAAAATTAAAAAAAAATTTTTGGATTTGTACAAAAAAAATTCCAATATTATTTTTTGAAAATTAAATATTTTTAAAATGATTAGATGATTTTTTCCAGAAAAAAATATTTAACTCTGCAATAATAAATAGTAAAAAATAGTGTGCCAATCTTGTTTCTCATAAATGTTTACAAAACTTTCAAAATTTAAAATTTATTTAGGAAATCAGATACTGTTAATCCCGTTGGGAATAAATTTTAGAAGCTGTTTAATCAATTTATTTCTAATTCTGTTCATTTTAACAAATTGCTCATTTTTTTGTAGATACAAAAAACTACCTAAAACTAAAATACTTTTTTGTCAGGTTGCATACAAAATATTCTTCTAAAATTAACATAATTAATCAGATGTGCATTTTATTTTTTTACACAAATGCTTACTCTATATAGAGAAAGTAAAAAGTGTGTGGGTGATCAATAACTGAAACTAGTTGAGGTTTCATGAGGTCTTTCAAATGATGGTACATTAATGTTTTGCAAATATCCCGAAATTTTCTTTTGATAACCAAACTAGTTGAACTTTTATGAACATTTACTATGATTATGTCTTTTAGATAGGATACTTTTTTCAAATATCCCACAAAATGGGGAACTGACTATAACATCCCGGAAATCAAAAATGTGCTTCATTTGTTGCACATGGTCCACATGAAAATTTCTAACCTAAAAAATTCAATCCATATCCTTGTGACAGTTGTTTCAATTATTGGGTTTTCTTTTTCCTAGTATATATGTATATATTTATATATAAAAGAATTCTATACCATTGACCTCGAATTTAATATCCTGTGTTCATTTGTATATCTTAAATGAACATCTCTTGAAAGCTCTCCCATCATCCCACACACTCACTCTCTCAAACTCTCAAACAATTTGTATTTATTATATACACATTTTGCTCAGGATGCGTATATATCGGAAAAAGTTTACCTTTATAGTATTTTCATCCTACGCATTTAAGCTTTTCATCGCTAAACCCTGGTATAAGCAGATAGATAACTTTTCTTCTTCCAAACATGCGTCCGCCAAAATCCTCCTGTAAAAGAGCGAGATTCTTAAATGAATTTATCCCAAAATAAAAGCACCCATTCCTAAAAAAATGTATACCTATAATCTAGCAACAACACCAAACCAAAAGCCTTCCATTTAGTAACACGCAAAACGGAAGGAAGCAACGAATTTATATCGAATCATCTCCGCGCGTATAACGCGTTCTGGCGTTTCTTTTCAAATAATTCGTGAGTCGAAGAAGACTTTGATGATGATGAAGATGATGATGTTGTTCATGATGCTTATGGTGGATTGCATGATGCCTCATTCAATGTTGGCGCTTCCTGGCGACAATAGGGCTGATGCTGATGCTGATGATGAAGATGAAGGTTATTCACTTGTGCGCAGATTCTCATTTACCCGGCATTTTTTTTCGAGATTTGTCCACGCACGGTTTCTTGATTTATTAAGATGGAAGATGCCTTATGGTACTAAATTCAAAGTGTAGGTCAATTCAAGGGTAAGAAATTTACCCGTGCGTGGGATGAGATGAGAATAATATACACATTCGTATATATATTATATATATGTTAAGAAGTTAAGGTAGATGATGGAACAAATAGAGCGTTGGCGGAAATGGCACATTTATGAAATAAATAATGGTAATATATACCTGCCTACTCGTATAGGGTGGAAATCCTGATGATGCTTTATATAGGAAAAGTTTTGGAAAACTTTCAAAATAATATTAGCACGTTTAATGTCAATATATTATTTATGTTTTTTTTTTGGGAATAAACTTTTCTTTTACATGGCTTAATATACACACAATTATTAAAATTAATTTTTTGGAAGTTGTTTAGGGCGTATTAATAAAGACTAAATTTAGGCCCAGGTTCATAGAGTGCAGAAGCACACTCACCTAAATAAATGACATTTAGTCTCCTAAATTGGCCATAACTATAATAAATATACCATTAACTCAGATTTTGCAATTGGTGCATTAATGAACTGGAAAAATAAAATTATTGGCAATTTTATTATAAAAAAATGGTTCTATAAAATTGATCATAACAAATTTCAAAGTCACATAAAAAAGTTATAATTGAGGAAGCAATTTTTCAAAAGAGGGTAATTCAGTTGGAATTTATTTAAAGAAAACTTAAATGAAAAAAAAGAGAAATTTTCATAAAATGTTGGTGTTGTAAAATTTAGCATTGTTTGGTTGATGGATAAATTTGAGTAAAATTTTTATTTTCGTTTCACCAAGACCATTTTTTTTTATATTACAAATTATAAATTTGTGAAAATTCAGGTTCTTTTCAGAACTCTACAAGTTCTCATCGAATTTCGGGTTTGTATTTCTTCTTGGTAATAGAAGGAATTAGGGAATTATATACATATGTATCTAGGTTCTGAAGTTGTTTTTTTTTTTAATTCTTCTTTAAAAATTCGGCAAATATTATTTGCAATTAAGTTTTATTGGCATGTAAGTTTAGAGACTTGACTTGACTTCATGATCAATCCGCATTTAGCATTTCTCTAATCGTCTTACTCTGCACCTCACACATTCAACGTTCCACTTCGAAATTTACACTCTGGACTTCACCCTTTACATTTCACACTTTCGTCTTTCACATTTCGCACTAGGCTCTTCACATTTAGTACTTCGAAAACGGCACTTGAAAATCGGTACTTCGTATTCAGCATTTCCCATTCGGCACTTGGCACTTTGCACTTCGCACTTGGCACTTCGCACTTGGCACTTCGCACTTGGCACTTCGCACTTGGCACTTCGCACTTGGCACTTCGCACTTCGCGCTTGGCACTTCGCACTGGGAACTTCGCACTCGGCACTTCACACTCGGCACTTCGCACTCGGTTCTTTGCACTCGGCACCTCGCACTTGGCATTTCGCAATCAGCACTTCGCACACGGCACTTCGCACTTGGCATTTTGCACTGAGCACTTGACATTCGGCACTTCGCACTTGACACTTCACACTCGGCACTTCACACTTGGTACTTCGCACTCGGCATTTCGCACTTCGCATTTGGCACTTCGCAATCAGCACTTCGCCTCAGAACTTTTTACTTGGCATTTCGCACTTGACACTTCGCAATCGGCACTTTGCACTCGAAACTTCGCATTCTATAATGTGCACTTCACATTGAACTCCATAAAAATTCAACCCAAGTTGATTTTAATAGCACATACATGTTGTTTCACCAGGCAACCAGTTTCAGTTTTACTAGAAACATGAAATTTCAGAGCTGTCTACTTTGGGTCTAATAATTTTTTTACTAAAAAAAAAAAAAAAAACAATTGGAATGTCTTCTTTTTAGGAAAATTCACGTTCCATTTTCGCAAACTTAAACGTCGCTTTAATTATATCTGTCATATTGATATGAATAATATTTCATAATTTGGTCAGTAATTTTATTGTCTCTTTGATAGGAGCCAGTTTTCCACGGGGGAGTGCTTTAGTACCTGAGAAGTGGCTGCGGCCCATGCTTGTGGTTGCACGGCTAAGCTGGTCCCATGGTGTAGTTCTTGACACCTCTCGATGTACCTCCTGCTCGACCAAACAGTAATTATTATATTCGTTCTAAGGTTAAAGTGACACAAATTGTCAATCTCTTAAACCTTAGGTTAAAAGAGTCCCGTCCCAGTATTGGTAGTACTGTGAATGTAGCCCCGAAGGGCATAATGCAGCCATTGCAAACATTAGGTACTTATAAGTTTAAGGGCGCGCAAAGCGCATTAAAAAAAATATTATGGTTAGTAAAAATTTATGTCAGGTAAACTCTAGTATAACGTATAAGATTTAGCAATATCTAATCGTATTCGCCAATTTAAACTAAGTTTCTATAAATTATCCAACAAAATTTTGCTAATTTAATGTTAAAATGTGGTTAAATGTTAAAAATGTCGTTAGTTACACCCTTATTAATAAAAATTTACTTCTAATTCATAAATAAAATTAAATGTTGATCAAAAAGTAATTCAAGAAATAAAATATCTTAAAATAAAAGCAACTACTTATTCACATTAAGTAGCAAATCTTAAAGAAAATACATTCAACAAGAACTTTACTGTCGCCAAAGATTATTATTTAGTTGTTGGCAAAAATACCTTAAGTATATTTGTAACTTAATTACTCATTAAATCATATTACATATTTGATAAATTAACTAATAAACATGAATCAACTGTTTTTTTTTTATTGATAAGAATTTGCACTTACTTTAATGATTAAAAATAATTCATGTTTAATTCAAACTTATTAATAAGGGGATTATACATATTATTCATTATTTATTATAATTATTATTATTTACATACAAAAATAACAATTTTAATTTTCTTCTAATTTTATCAAAATTCATGGAGCAAAAAAAAAGTTTAAAATTTCCTTTTAAATTTTGGGTCACCCTCTACGAATTTAACCAACAATTGAAACGGAAATATTTAAAATTCATTTCCCTATATAAAGAAAAACAACAAACAAACAAAAATCATCCATAATAAGTATGCCAATTATAGCTAAACCTACCCTATGTTATGTATACCTAACCCATGTACCTATATAAAAAAAATACTTAAATAAGGAAGTAGGACAACAAAAACATAAAAAAGCCCTTCATTTTATATTCAAGGTTGTGGGTGGTATATAAGAATCACGCAATGATTTTACAAATTCCTAACAATTTAAATAATATTACTTATACCCAACCATATAACCAACACACACCTAACCATAACAAGATATATAAATATATAGGTAGGTCATATCCTAGGGGAAGTAAATAAAAGTAAAATTAAAGGTTTTCCCGGTTTGCTTTTTGCGATAGAATCCTTGAAATAGTAAAGGAAAGCTTTTGTTTTTTTGGGGACTATTTCATTTTTTCCACAAGAATAATTTCTAAACGAAAATTTGTATCTGTTTATGTATGAAAACTTAATGCGGAAAAGGAAACAGCAAGAGTATCTATAAGCCTTAACATAATTTCAAAGAGATATAAGGCGAAATAATGATAATCATTATTTTTTTCTGAAAAAAAAAATGTGTTAGGATGCCATATTGCCAACATAATGGAGCAACATTATATTATATACAAATAAATACAAAAAAAAGAAAAACCTTTTTACGGCATGTTGAACTTTGTTAAGTAAGGCACGTTTTAAATGAAGAGGTTTCTTGTCGTCCTGCTTAAATTCACAAAATATTATTATAAACACGTGCCTTAGAAAGGTACTTACATCGCATTTCCTCAATATTACATAAAATGTGTCCTTAAAGTTCATTCGAAATGTGATTCGATGGCATCATGGGGAGGAGAGTCGAATAGCACAGTTAACTGTGCTGGGCCCACGCATTTCTTCATTTTTCGTAGGAAGTTAAGGAGTTATATAGAGATACATAAAGTGATTTAGAAGAGCACTTGATTCGAGAAGTCACTTTTTGTATCGATATGATGGCAATCAGTCCCAACAAATAAATAAATAAAATAAAATAAAATAAAATACATAAGTATACAAAACTGTGCGGGTGCGTGATGGGGGTGGACTTATATCAAATATCAATACGAAATATTCGACAATAACGGATTCCAGGTGCCAAAAACTGAATATATTTTATATTGGCATATAAGATACTGCGTATTTCAATTTGTTTAAGCCCAGAATTTTCTGTTGTTTTTGTTTTTTTTTTTTTTTGGGGCCAGAAGTCTATATACATACTTGTATATGGATATTATTTGGTAAAATTCCCAATGGCACGTGTACGCAATCAAAGTAAACGGAAATACTGGGACTCGTTTTATTTTAACTAAGTAGATATATTATGTATTGCTAATGCTGATATCTTTTTTTTCTGAAAAAAGGATATATCGGCCAAAATTTGGAGATTTTGCGGAATACTGAAATCAGAAAAAAGATTCGAAAATAAGAAATTTCGACCGCAAATCATATTCCATTCTTTTATTAAAAAAAAAATTTCCAGCTTGAAGCAACATTTTGAAAATGTTGGTTGAAAAATTCATGTTACATCCATACGCCTTCCATTGTCGCTTTTTGTGTATCGAGTGGTGATGGAAAAATGTGTTTTATAAATCTTTTTCTTGAAAAGACGACATCTGAATTACCACCACCTGCTATGGAAAAAGGCCAAGGCAATTTTTACAAAATTTTTTATCACTATATATCTTCGTGGTCTAAAGAAATGGTGTCCCGAAGTTTAGCGTTCAAAACATATATTTCTCTCTAGTTGGTTTTGGCATATTTTGAATTCGAAATAATTCAAAATATCTAAGGTAACAGATTTTATAAAAAGTATTGATCACTTTCCAATTAGCTAATTTGAAACATTTTTCTTTTGAAAAATTTCGGATGCCGAAAAAAAGGATTAAAAAAGGATAACGCGGAATTTGAAATGCGTTCACGGGATAGTTTTTTCGAAGCCGGAAAAAGGGATAATCCTGTGAAAAAAAGGATAGATACTTGCAGGTTTACGTATTGCCCTTGAATCATCCTTTTTGCTTAAAAAAACATAATTCTTTTGTAAATATGTATATTAATTTTCTCTGGATTTCTTTTTACGTAATTTTTCTTTCAGAAAAGTTTACAAATTTTGGAATAAACTTCAATACTCTAGTATTTATTTAAACTTTGCGTACGTATGGGTATCTTAGTTGCCTTTTTCTTGCAATTGCAATTAAAATGTATTAAATTTGATTCACATTTTATGACTTAATACGTCAAAACTTCAAAATTCGAGAAAGGGGTCACGAACATTTTGACGCAATTGATTGATCAATTTTGATTGAACTTACCAAAAAAAATTAATTTAATTTTGATAAAGTTCTCAGTTGTCAACTTGTGATTCATAGTGCAACGCAGGACCAGATTAAGCCATGTAGAAACCTCTTGGCCTGCTCAATAGTCTACTTAAAATTGTCAAGTGTGATGAAAAAATGTGACAACTTTATTTTTGCGAAAAAATATTATTTGAACAATTTAACGAATTTTAATGGTAAATTAACAATTTCAATTATTAATTTGAAAAGTTAAATTGTTATATTGCAAAAAATTTTCTAAGATGAACATATTTGATTATCTCCTATTTAGATGTTTTTTTTTTTACAGGTTTAAGAGGTAGTATATTGCCTTTAAATATATTTTAATTAAAAAAAATTCATTTAATTGGGCATCCCTCCCAGACTGTTACTTAAAAAATATAAATTTCATTAATTTTATGTCACAATTGGCCCTGCATATGCAGTTGATAACATGATTTTGCCATGTGATCATGTTATAAGCTCTGTAGAAGGCGATCATATAAAAGGTTCTTATACATACAACGGTTTCTAATATTATGATACATTTTGTCTACATAAAAATCATTAAGGTAAGGTTAGTGAACATTACTCAGAAATAGTTTGATACATGAACAAAAGTTAAATACTTCCAATATAGAACGAGTTCCACATTAGTGACATCAAATTTTGCCCCGTAACGATTTCGTACATTTGCTGCTTGGTGACAAATTTGTACATCAATTTTAACATATATTTACATAAATATACCATGACGTTTGTTGATCAGAATTGAAATATGCATTATATTTCAATCTATACTTGGTGTCGGTTAGAAGTGCTCAAGTAATATGTAAGCATGACACTTGCACTGCACGAAAGCAAAATGTTCTGAGCGACATACGCTGCATGCACTGTAGCTGTTGACTACTAAATAGTGTTTCGTGCAACTGTTGCTTACGTTTACTTACTTTTACTTGCTTATGTTTAGGTTTTCTGTGTGTGTACTGGAAACATTTCAGTGCTTGTGTATACCTATTTCAAGCTATCCTACATGCTGTCCCAACAAGAAAATAAAATAAAAATTATAACGAAGAGTTCCATTTTTGCCGTCACCTACCGTAATCTAATACTCTATCCTTTTCGCAGATTGAATTTAATTAGCTACCTCCGCCGGCCAAACTGCCATTACTTCCCTACATCAACATCTGTTACACATAAACCAACCACCAGCACCCTACAACAACATCCAACCAACATTAACTATAGAAACCCACACATCACCACCCACCGATATCACTAATGCACAATGCACACAATTCGACGAAGTTTGACGTCATCACTCAAAATAATTATATTTCTACTTATATTTCGTCGTCTTATAGTTCACACTACATCGTAGCAGAAAATATAACAAGATGACGTAAGAAATTTCAAAAAATTCAAAGCTTATCAACTCATGATTTTCTTGTTTAAAGTTTCCGACTGATTTTAATTTGTAGCAACTGTTAATTGTTACATACAGATTTACAGCACAAACTTGAATTTAATTTTAAAGTGAAGTTCTAGCGAAACAGTTGGTCCGTAAAAGTTTGGGAGGTAATGCTGTTGGCTTGGCACATTTGTGGTGTAAAATTAATTTTTTATAACATTTTAAATCTAAAGAAAAAGTGATTCACAGCTCATTCCACATATATTATACAAATGTTATACTTGAAGACAATCCTTAGATCCATTTCTCAAGAGGAGGCTTTGTTTCATGCTTATACTTTTCGTTTTTTTATGAGAAACGTAAGGGAAGTGACGATTTGAAGTGACTTTTTGTGACAATCCCCTTCACACTTAACATAATTTGCGTTCAAACAATGTTATATAGACTTTAAAAGTAACCTAAAAAATCTCTTTATGTCCTTGTGTGAAAAGTACAAAAAATTTTAGAAGAAGGAAAAGGAATCATTTAAAAATCTCCGGCAACTTGTTTTTTCCTTATATGTGAAAGGGCACTTGCCACTTAGTCAATATGTGAAATCGCTGGAAGATATAAGTATGTAATTTCTGAGAAATTAGATAATAATTCGTTGGCTAAATGAGTAAAATAGGTAAGTCCACTTTGACAAATTTTACATTAGAGCAAGAAAAAAAAAATGTTGCATATATGTATGTATGTACATACATAAGGTCTCATATATAAAAACTGATTTTAGTTTTACGATTCTGCATCAACTAAGTGACATTGACAAAATCTTAATTTTCGCCAAAAGTGGACTTAGCAGCCTTATACGCAATTACCCTACGAATTAATTAAATAATTCGTCACAAAAAACTAATGATACAAAATACGACGTACAATTTTCATAACATGAGATAGCTCAAGAACCTATTTTTTTTTAATATTGATTATTTTTATAAATTCAAAACCTATGAAGGTACATACAATACTCAGATCAACTTAACCAACAATACTTGTTATTTACAAAACCACACAATTTAAAAAAAAATTAATAATTAAGCAATCTGAAAGGTTATTTAAAAAATTATTCATTTGTAAATGTGGGCTTATACTTAATTTAAATCACAAATCCGATTTGACAATTCCATGAATTTAGTGAAATGTCATGTTTTCATTTATAAATTGCGTAGGTAGGAACCTATGTATATCCCGTTTTTGTTTCTATAAATATTCAACATGGTTTCTACGTTTTTTTTTTTTGTCAGCATCAATAGTTTAAGCATCACTTTGTGTAAAATGCTTGAACATTTCCTTTCGATATATCTTTTTTGTCGTATATAGTGTTTCATAAAGACAGCTTTTCTCGGTAGATATGTATTTTTTGCTCTATTGCCCTTCAAAATTTTCTTATATACATAGTTAGTACATACGCAAAAACTTAACGCACATAAATGTGCGTAAAATGTTATATCAAAAGCGCTTATGTTCTCCAAATTGACAATCTGCAGGTTTCCTATATAACTCATCCCCTTACGCATGTATATATAAGAATATATACACACAGTATGCCTAAAACATACCAAAAAAAAAATAAACCTATTTACTTAAACCACAAGAGGGTGCGGAATTCTAAACCGATGATACATATGTATTATGTGTATCTCTATACCAGCTTTACATATATACATATCTTTATATAGATTATTGTGTATATTAACTTTGACCTTGAGCATGATGGCGTTGTTTACAAAACAAGCCCAAATACATAATAACATTAAATCTACGGCGTAGTACGCAATTTTCCATTTTATGTTAACGTTGTTGGGATGATAAGATATTTTGGCACAAAAAAACAAAAAAAAAAAGAAGCTTTTTTCCTTTTTTGTGTGTTCTTCTGCCGCCTGAATTCGTAGAACTCATGCCAGTTAAACACCACTCCCCCTCTCGTACACGTGTGGCAACCTGCTTTATGTATATAATATCCCTGAAAATTTGCTATATCAACCCTGAAGAACCCACCCTAAGGCGAATACAATTGTACCAGTTGTGTCCTCTTAACTCCCACGCGTGCCACAAACAGTGTTGTCCTTGATTTTCCCGAGGGATGAAACAAAAAAAAAATGCTTTGATTCACCATAGGCAGCAGCAGGCTTGTTCTGCAAAAATTCCCGCGCAAAATGTCCAATTGCCTTCTAACACCATGACAACGAGAATTTTTGTTTGTAGGTATCTATCTATTAAATATATAAAATGTATATAAACACAAACGAAGTATAAGTATCAACGAGGGTTTGGTAACCGGGTGGCCTCAAAGACACGCATAAGTGCTTACATTTTTCGGGTTAACTACATGTGTCAAGGACATTCTCTCGTTTAGGCTTATAAAAGTTAACTTTTGGTAAATTTTCATCCCCGGGCAAATGAGAGAAAAAAAAAACAAAAAACAACAAAAAATAATATAAAATCCACCCTCTAATTTTCAAACTTATAGCAGATCCCACGTCTTTTATTCGTTTTACTTTCATTTATTCTCTTATATTTGAGATATTGGATCTGAATGTAAGGGTAAGCAATGGAGTCGTGTTAAATTTTTTGATCTTGAGGATTTATAATTAAAATAAGATGACTGGACTTTAAAACTGACCTTAAAGTGGCCCAGTTATTCAGTGTAAGATCATCCCTGCAGTTTCGGAGCTAAACTTGAGTTAAATTCTGAAAATTTTTTTCAAATCAATTAAAATCCTAAAGTTAACTCCGAATTAACTCATCGAATTTGGTTAGTTATTTCTGGATTAACTCAATAGATATTTTTTAATACAAAGGGGCGACACTATCGAAATCACCGTTTGTATATAGTTTTGGCTGTTCGAGTTAGAGAGAAGAGGAATTCGTTCAGGATTCCGAAGCTGGAGCGCGCATGACGTTAAGAAGACCTTTTAAAAGCCCTTCCACACTATCCCACTGAGTATTAATACAAAGTGGAAAAGAATTCCATGCTCCTGCCAAATTTGTGAGAGAGAAATTTCTTTTCATTTTTTGACCACACAAACAGTTTAATTTAACCTCAATAAAAATGTGATGAAATGTGTGACAGAATTAGAACCATTTCTAAAAATTCTCATGTATTAACACATGTCAAATCGTGTAGGCTGGGAATATCATATTTTGTTTCCACACTATTATACATGATTTGTTTCACACTTTTTTGACATGTATTAATACTCAGTGGGATAGTGTGGAAGGGCTTTAAGCAGTAACGAGAAAACACTAGACGCCGCAAAAGATACAGATACAAAATTCGGATTTCTGTAATTTATTACCAGAGTTACCAATGGGATACAATAGTATCCCGGGGGAATCTTTTTTTTTTGTGGGATTCGGGTTTACATTTTTTTTTTAAAGGACACATTTTCTCACAATCATTTTAACTCAAAAAAAAAATAAGCATTTTTTGAAAATTAAAACTTTATTGTATTTTATTACAATATTTATTTGTATATACAGTTTTGCATATTGCATGATTTATTTATATAAAGTAGCACTTAGTAGTAAGGCCGCTACATACCGTGTAGTGTCGCCCTCTATGTTTCGATAATGAAAGAGCATTTCTATAGTGTGACATTGATTACGAATTACGATAGAATGTTGACCACAGAAACTTATAGTTCCTATCACTGAAAGAATTCTTCTTTGAGGAACTGGTCCTAATTAAGTAACTTCAAAATTCTTCATAATGATCTAGAAATCAAAATCAAAATGGGCGAGGGGGGTGAAAGAACTGGGACGGAAATTCGTCATTTTTGTAAAGTGCTTTGGGCAGTGAGGAACAATAAAATAAAAAATCCAGCCTCTTAAAAATGTTTATGATCTTAAATCCTGTATAAAATTTGCCTGCACTAACATGTTCTTCGAAAAAGAGACGTGATTTTATAAGAAGTTTAAATTTCAAAGGTTATGAGTACTAAGAATAAGTTCATAAAGGGTCTATGAAAATTAAGCCCCTGCAGAAAATAAGATTCCAAAACTTGAAATGAATTAAGACCCCGAAATTGGGGTCATTTTTTATAATGAAATTATGCCCCATCTATTACCTACGCCCTAGCCCCTAGCAAAATGAAAAAAAGTAAACAAAATGAAGTAAGACCCTAATTTGTTTTTCAATAATTATATTATACATATTTCTATTCGTAAATGAAATAATACCCCACACCGTCATACAAATTCGAAAGACATTTGTAGTTCTCCTGCCCTTCGGCAATCGATAAAGTTTTAATTTTAATGTTGCATTCAGCACAAATTAAAATGTTAAAAATAAATGCTTATAAAGCAACCGAACAATTGACAAGAATCGCACGAAAATTTGTGATGAAAACCATCAGTGGGTAACAGAAAAGCTGACAAAAATCGTCCGATTTTCTCCTTGATGGTTTTCAACAAGATCAATCCTTTCAAAGATGATTGGTGGATCCACAAAATAAAATGAAGCTCCAAAATAAATGTTGGGGTCATATTTCATATAGGCTTTATTTCATTTTGAAAAAAAGCTCCAAACAAAATAATATGAGGATCCAATAAATGAAATAGCACCTAAAAATTTGAGAATATTCGTTGTTATTGTTTTTTTATGTATAATTTTGGGGTCTTATTTAGTTTTTTTTTCTTAACTTAATTTCACAGAGCCTTTTTGTAAACCCTCATAAATTAAATAAAAATTCCAAAAAATCACTCTTTAAGAGCGAAACTGTACGACTTAGCCTTGATCTTTTCAAGATTATATATTTTTAAGAAAGGTATACCTTATACACAATACACATATATTTTAATAAAAATTTGCGTCGTATTTTTGTACCACAATTTGAGTACTTATAGGTATAGGTACAATATATTACAAATACAAAAGTGAAAATCCTTGAATTAGAAATTTTGGAGCCTAAATTTTGCGCGGGCACCCCTCTCTCTATATATACATATGTATATATTCTAACATTGTGTTATTTTGCGTCGCACTTAATTTGGTGGAATATTTGAAAAAAAAAGTCTTTTATTTTTTCTTGTGGGGAATTTTGTTGTTATTGTTGTTGTTGAATAAAATATTAGTAAGCATTTTTGGTTGGGACGCGTACCCCCATAAAGTCTAAAGAAGAGAACAAAAGTTTGATTTCAGTTTTTTTTTTTTTTATTTTTTTTTTCTATTTAGATATGGCCATGAAAGTTTATTTTTTACGTGACGCCCTATATAAGGTACTTTAAGTGTGGGTTTTGAGAATATCATATTATATACGCCGATACTGTAAGGAGCCAATTTCTTAACCGAAATGTCATTCTTAAATTAGAACGACCACCACCGCACACAAAATGGCAGGAGATACATATTCGTATACGGTATTATAGGTATATGTACTTATGGGGTCGGAATACCGACTCGGTATATTTGAATATCAACATGATGTCCTTGAGAATATGAAACTAATAGGTCCTTGTTAATTTAACACACTTGTTTATGAAGTATATGTACAAGAGGGTGGTTAAAGAAAATGTTGCCGGTTGGAAAATTTATACATTATGCTTATTTATGTTTATTGTTTTTTTTTTATTATAAAAAATATGCCACTTTCTCAAAGAAAATATTTTTAGCCTATTTATTAAATTGAGTACATTTACAGGGTGTATATGATTTCAGATTGAAATTGAACCAAATTGGATCCTTCTATGTTCTTATAAAAAGTCAATTTGCTCTTAGAAATATGCAACCTAATGGATAGAATTTACAAAAGGAAAATCCATAGGAATTCATTCTCGACAATCCTTAGGCTTCAGTAAGCATCCACCTAAATAACCGGGTGGAATGTTTTCAGAATCATATGCGAAGCTCTCTGCAAAAAAAGTTCATTGTGTACAGTATACTTCAACTTGTTTTTCTATTTTAAATTTGGACACGATTAATAATGGTGTAAGGAATTATTAGAGCAAATTCAAAGTTTTTCAGTTCTAAAACATTTTAAAGTGATGTGGACTTATTTTTCTGAAAAAAAAATTGTTTTTGTAATTTTCAACTTCCTTAAAAATAAAACTTTAAGCTATCTGGTTTTTAGTATTCGATTAAAAAATAATAAGATTATCAAAAATTGTAACCAAAGTAAGTACCTACTTTGTGCTTATGTTATGTTATTTTAATTTTTGAATAAATTATGTTCAAATTAAAAATTTTAAAAATAAAACTAGGAAAAAAATTATAATTTTTTTTTTTTTAATTTTACTTTTAAAACGAATATTCAAGTGAGACGCCAGGTCCGCCACAGAATTGCTTTATAAAAATCATTTTAAAAAATTCTTTTTTATGTAAAATTTTGAAAAAAAAAGTTTTATTTTTAGAATTTTGAGTTTGAAAATAATTTATTCAAAAATTAAAATAACATTACAAAAGCACTAAATAAACATAATTAAGGAATGAATTACTGGCTCTAGAAAGTAAGTGTTGCCGTTGTGTTTTAATATTAATTTCAGTTTCATATTTTTTTTTAATTTTCCCCTCCCACCTTAAGGGGCGCACATACAGGGAGATTTGCATAAGGTGTGACAAAAAGCTAGGGCGTGTAAGTTGGACTTAAACAAGAAATCGTATGGAAAGGGGGGTCTATTTCCCGTTTAGGCTGGAGGGACAATTTTCAAAAAAAAAATCATTTAAAACAGAGAAAAAAATATTTTTAAATAACGGTAACACCTACAGAGTCATGCTGTAGCATTATGAAAATCGAAAAATCCATTCTTTAATTTTATTTTTAAATAAAGTTATTCGAGTGGATAGTTTTCGAAAAATTAATTTTCAAAGTCAAAATTTTGAAAAAAAAAATTAATTTTTTTTAAAACTATTTTTCTTCAAAATTTTAAGTTATTAAGTATCATTTTTTTTCTAATATTCCATGATCTTATTAATTTTTAATCAAACACAAAAAACCGTATGTGGAAATGTTTTGTAGTTTTTGAGAAAATCAAAAATAACAAAAACTATCTTTTTCTAAGAAAAACCTTTTATTTCAGTTTTTAAGTAATTGGATTCTTAGGTGAATTTATGAAAAAAAGGATTAAATTTGTTCTTACTATTTTTTGTATTATTAAGAGCATAGAATTTTAGAAAAAAAATAATTTTTAATAACAAAAAATTTTGAATAAAAAAATTAAAAAAAAATTTTTTTTTTCTTCAAAATTTTGACTTTGAAAATTAATTTTTTAAAAACTATAATTTACTGGAATAACTTTATTTAAAAATAAAATTAAGGAATGGATTTCCGGCTTTTCATAATGCTATAGCATGACTCTGTAGGTGTTGCCGTAGATATTCTTTTTATATGTTTTAGGTAAGTGATTTTTTCTTGAAAATTGGCCCTCCCGCCTAAACGGGGGGAAATAGAGCCCCCTACGATACGATTTTTTTCTTGTCTAAGTTCAACCTACACGCCCAAGCTTTTTGTCACACCTTATGCAAATCACCCTGTATAAATTGGCCCAATATCTTTACATCATATTCATATAACGTATAAAAACAATAAATAAAATTACATGCTTTTATCCCAAAATACACAACCTACTCGACCATATAGAAAAGTAAAACCCTTAACTCTACCGATTGGTTTATTTCAAAAACGGTAATTTTTATAAAAAAAAAAAAAGATTTTAATGTTTTTTGTAGGAAATTCTCCAAGCTACAAATTAGTCTTTGACATTTTTTTGCAGCTTACTATTTGGGAGTTATTCTTGAAAAACAATTTTGGGGGGCCTTCAACTCCGCGCAAAATTTTTAGCGACGCTCATATCGATGGGGACTTTTGACAGTTTCTTAAGAACACCAAGAGGAGGCTATATACCAAATTCCAGATTTCTGGCGATTTTTTCCGAGTCAAATGCTTTACTGTCTGGACTATATCCCTATATAACAAGAACGGTAAGGTTCAACATGGTGGTGATTGTTCAAAAACTCAGACTTAAGCTTCTTATTCCCTAAAAAATTATCTTCACTAAAAAATTCAATATACATTTAATATTCTTTCAAATGAAAGAACTAAAAATAGAAGAAAATTAAAATACATTATTTGATATTGAATTCTTAGATATAACATTTTTCAATTAAAAAAATAAAATAAAATAAAATGTTACCTAAATAAAAAGGTTTTTTAATAATACAAATTCTATATACTATCTACTGAAATAATTCAGCCAAGTAGAAGACTTATCACTTAGTAAAATCGCCGGGACGAAACGCCAAATTTTTATAGGACTAAAGGCCGTTAAAAGCTATTTTGATTGTTACTTAAATGTTTTTGGATCACCCTGTTCGAGTTTAATTTAAAAAAAAAGAAGATGCCGTACCTACCTACTATATTTTAGTATTTTGAAAGAAGATTGGTATTTTATTTATAATATTTATATTGACCTTGGGATTTTTCTTTGTCTAATTTATTAGGTCAATTTCAATATTAATTTAAAAAAAGGAAGAAAAATAAAAACTGTAATCAGTTTATATTTAGAATTATGTACTTTCGCTCATATTTGACCTTTTTTTTATCTTTGCGTGGTTGATTCTTTTTAATAACTTCCATGGTATATGAACCATAAATGCGGCCGCGGTGGCATATGGCGTGGTTACTTATGCGAATTATTTATAGCATTTCATTAATTTAAATAATAATAATAAAATAATTTAAAATGTCAAAACAGAAAATGTCTCTTTAAATACGTATATATACTAGAATTAATGACGAAATATTATGCGTGCAGTACCTATAGAACGATCTCAGCAGACCGGTTTTTTTAGCATATTATTTTGAGTAATACAGCGTTTTAAATATCATATATTTAATTATAATAGCTTATATCAAACTCATCAGGTAAGAGCATTTTTGGATAACGGTTTAAACCATCAAAAAATTAAAAAGTAGTAATTAATCAATCGCGATGCCTTGGAAAAGTTCGAAAAAGTGGACCAACATTTTGAAAAAGGCTTTGGCAGTCTACGGACTACGGAAATGGCTCCATTTGATTGACACAAATTTAAAACCTGTTAACTAAATTTCTCAAATGTTGTACAATAGGAAACAAATTAAAAACCATTGTCATTCCATCGTTCTGAGTTTGATTTCAGGTCGAAACTTTGATCTGTCCAGCACTTAGTCACTAATCTTTGTAAGATTTGTGAAAAAAATCATCCCGTTCGCTTAGTTTTTCTTAACTGAAAGACAGAATATCTTTCACGTTCAATTTCTATTTTATTTTTCTAGAAATCTATAAACTGTGGCAATTTAAACTATGTTTCCCTTTTTGAAAATAAAACAAATACTTTCTTGTACAATATCTCAATGATCAAGCTAAAAACAATGTTTGTTTAGGTACAAAATAAATTTAACATTAACTCCATCTCCTTTGTTATAGTAAAAAATTTTAAACTAAACTATTTTTTTTTTATTTTTCATTCAATTCACGAATCTATACTTTACACATTGATACTTAATTCGAAAGTATAAAAGCATCGATACATTTAAGCCTTTCCGTGATTATTATTTAAAATGGTAAAATGATTTAAGCCTCTTGCATCTTTTCTAAAATGTGTGTAGAAAATGTTTGTCTAAATTTCTCTCCGAAATAATTTCTAGAAATTGGTCAAAACTATCTCAAATTTCTTTTTGTACACACTGCCGCCTTTCCAAAAAGAAGAAAAAAAAACAGTTGTGCCAAATTTCTCAACGAAATGTTTGCCCTCTTTATTTCAGAAAACTCATAAACTCTATACAAACTGTGTGTGCATCTCGATCTCGTTGGCCTAGAATCACCCAAAACTATCGTCCAACATCATCCAAACAATCCAACGAACCAACCAACCATCCAAGAAGACCACAACACCAATGACACGAGATGGATAGACGTTCGTTTATATGACTTCTCTTTTAATAGCAACACAACAACAAGACTGTATCCGGAAGTTCAGAGCAGTAAAATCATACGAATAAAATAATAAACAACCATATACAAGAGGATGAAGACCTCGATAAGCTAAGAAGTCATCGTCAAAGCTTGAAAGAAAAAATAAAAACCTTCATCTCTTCATCCGAATCTGAGTCTATGCCGATGTATGTATACCTACCTAAGCGACGAAAATGAAACTGGAACACTAGGTTGGCGCTGCTGGAGAAAGACTTAAACCTGAATCGCATGCTGAGTATGGAAGAGCGGCTGCGCGGCGACGACGGCACGCAGGCAGGCGTGATGTAGAAACCGTGTTAACTGATTTTCACTTTTACTCGACATAATTACTTTGGCCTGACCTACATTTAGGCCAAATTCACTTTCTTCATCGACGTCGTCGACGTCGTTGTCGACGGAGACGAGTTAACGATCGTCCGACATAGTCGTCATTTTATGCTTTTACTATATAAATACAAAGATGGCGTCGTCGTCGTTGGAGAGAGCCTGACTCAGAGAGGGAGTTGTTAAGTGACATTTTTAGGTTAGTTGGTGTGGCAGAAATGACAGCAAACAGATGTATGTGGAGCTTGTTTAAAGTGGGGCCCCAGACAGCCAGCTGGTATATTATATTGGCAACACAATACCTATAATCTATGTACCGTATCTACCTATATGCGCGTATAAGAGGTGCGGTTCAGAAGGTTTTTATTTTTCGGTTTCTTTTGTGGCGCTTGGGGTATATAGGTACTTTACTCGTAGTCGTAAAAGCGTTCAAGCTTGTGAGGTATTCATATAAGCTTAACATACCTACTACATGACTTACTCATTTATCTTGAGGTTATTGTACGATCTATTGTTTATTTTTGGATTTTCTTCTGTTTTTTTTTGTAAGCGGCGAGGTAGTATAAATGACGGGTATAATAAGGGGTTCATATTAATGTTTGCTCATTATATGGCCGTTATGAAACTATCACGAATAGAATGCGCTCAATTAATAGAGCGGCAGCAATAAGAAAAAAAAAAAAAAAGAAAATCATTTCACTTTTCACTGACCCACTATAAGCGAAATGTGTTTGTTGCCTTTGTTTGTTTATCTTGATTCTAGGCCAACATCATGGAAGTATACAAATTTTAGTTGGCTTGTTTTTTTTTCGCTTGAAAAATTCCAGATATAATTAATTGTTGCTTACAGTTATAAGCCAGTTTGAAATTGTTTTCGTTTAAATTTTCATAAGACATATTATATACATGTAAGAGATAAGGAATCTTGATAAAAATAATTTGGATAAATGGAACTTTGTAAGGGAAATTTAAATGTTTCCCACGTTGGGCGCCACGTTGACAAAAAAATAATTATTTTCATTTAGAAATTATTCAGAAATGAGCGGCGCGGCGGCGTGCAGTGTGAACTTGAGGTTGATAGATAAGGAGGCTAAGGCCTACTTATACGAAAGTCTTTTGACATCCGTTATCACTGATTTATACATGTTTTATGTTAGACAAAATTATTTATCATTGATTGCTGTCCGAAAAACTTTTGCACAAGTAGGAAATAATTAAAACTTATAACAAACACAAATATGAACGCAACCGATGGTAACTTTGTTTCCCTAGATTATATTATTCACCCAAACTTTTTTCTATACTATTTTTAAAATCCAATTAAAAGTTAACCAAATTTCATTGGAATATTTTTGTCTAACAATAATTTATTCCGAGGGATTTTTTTTTTATATCTTCACAGACAACTTTTTTTTGTTACCAAGAAGAAAATTTTAAAAATGAAGAGATTATGGAGAGTATTTCTTTGTCATTTAACAAGTATTTAGATAAGTGTGTAACTCTACCTTCCACAATTTTTATTACCAGCAAAAATTAAATTAATTAATATTTTTTGAACTTTCCAATGTTAACAAGATGCGAAATAATATTTCGAGAAAAATAATCCTAAAAAAAATGTATTTATTTCGTAGTTCACGGGAGCTAGTTATTAAATTTTTGTTTGTTTTTCCTCATTAAATCATTTTAAATATTAACAATGTAACAGCCCTATTCTGGCAAACCTCACTGATACCTCACAAGTCACAACAACCTCACAAGGAAAGGTGAAATCGATTTTGTGAGGTTTTCGTACCCTCACAACTGTGAGCCTCATAAAAACTATCGAAATTGTGATCTCCTTTTGAGAACCTCACAACAACCTCACAAGAAATCAACCTCACAAAGGCTTGTGACTTGTGAGTTGTGAGCCCTCACAACGCCAGAATAGCCCTGTAAAGCTTCATAACACTGAATTTTGCTTCCAATCAAATTGTTTATTTTTAATTCGTTTCGCCATTTTTACTTGTTTAGTTAAGACATCCCATAGAACAATTTCTGCTTCATATTTTCACTTAAATCAGTTCAGTTTATTGAAAAAGTAACCAAAAAAATGTAAAAATTATTGTCACCGAACTATACGAATTTTAATGTTTTAACTGTTGGGCGCCACTTAAAAAAAAGTAGTTCATTTTTCAATATTCGGTAATACAACACTGAATGAAGAAAAAAATTTGTTAAAAGAATAATTTAAAATAATACAATTTCAATAACTTTAGTAGGATAAGTTAAGAGTTTGAACCCAATAGTAACTGTAACTACTTTAAAATTTTATTTTGAAGCATAAAGGTTCATAACAGTTTAGTGGTAACTGATGTTTAACGAATAGATAGTTAACAGAAAAAATTTAAAATACCCACGTCCACATGACGTAACATATAACTATGTACCTATTATAGCTTCGTTGGGCGCCATTTAAAATCAAACATTTTAAGATAATAGCTTTATTATGTTAAAATACAAGCAGATGCGAAGCAGGTTGCTAAAGGTTTGAAAAGCCATATTGTCAAAAGTAAAACATGTACATACAATCACGTTAAAAAATAGTACAATGGAGCTGTTGTGATTAGTGGCATTACATATATTAATTAACTTTTAATAATAGGATGAACAAAAACGAATAGAAAACACATCAAATAGGACGAAATTATACTCATTGAAGCATATTTCGAAATTTTAATAAGAAATTTTCATCTATAAAAAGTAAAACAAAACAAGAAATCACACATTTATTCAAACAAATATATAAAAGCATGAAAGCACTTAGAGACGTTTGTTTTATTGTATTCAATTTATTTTGCAAGCATCGTGGCTCACCTCAAGAGTAAGGACATTCATCCTGCGTGCGTCGTGTAATATTATGTTCAAACAGTATAGATATTATTTTTAAATTTTCATTTTCTGAATGGCGCCCAACACACACAGAAAAAAAAAATTAGGAAAGTCCAACAATTTTATTCAACATCTATCACCTCAGTCTAAAAATATACATTAATTAAATTATATTGAGCCTCAATTCTATAAGCCATTTCAGTTTTAGTGTAATGTATGACAAAAGGTTGTTAAACCTTTTTGTAATGCTTTATCACTTTTTGTAATGCTTTATCATGGGCTGACCTAAATATTACAAAAAAAAGTATATAAAAATTCAAAATGGAAAAAAAAAATATGAAAAAGAGTTTGTAAAAGTTTCACTAATCTACCATAATGAGGCTGCGCGACACCGTATGTTGCCTTGACAAAAGAGCGGTTCCCCCAAGCCAACATTCACTTCACAAAATAATAAATACTATATGCCTCACTACGTCACTATACATAAATTGAATGTAAAACTCTCTCGATTTCATTTACATATACAACAATTTTTCGCTATGAAAAAATTTATATTGGTATGACTTCCATTTGTTAGTACGCTTCGCTGTTTAGTTGCAACAGTAAGTAGCGAAATTATAACATGAAACAGCGAACCACATCAGAGTTATATTGTTTTTTTTTTTTTACTATAACCTCATTTTTGACCTCAAAAATGCCTGAACGTTAACGCGACGACGATATACAACAGCATGAAAATGTGCCTACTTTCGCTCATGAAATCGAAAGTCATCGCACTTTCGTTGTAAGTGGAGTATACGAATATATATATAATATGTAGATGATGGAAGCAAGTGGGGCTTGGAGGCAAATTTTTATATACCTCAACAATGAGGCCTCGATATTTACGCTGTTTTGATTGAGCTATATGCAGTTGGAATATTTTAAATTTGGTCTCTATAGGATGTTCAAAGATATTGTGTAGGATATAAATTCGTGACTAGAGATAGTACTCGCTAAGCACGTGAGATTTGCTTGTCTATAAAATATGGCTATGTTAGAAAATAATGCCTTAAAGTTCAAGAGTTTACTGATGAGTATGCCCAGCGGCAATTATGAACAAAAATCAGCATTTACGTAGATGCGAAAAAGAGGGCATTATAGAGAAATCAATTTTGCAATCAAATCGTGTACAAATAAACATTGTGTGAATTATTAATAGCAAAAGTTTGAGCCTGTAAAAAATTCAGCTAATAAAATTAAATAAATTTCAAAAAGACACCTATCATAAGGAGTGTATTCTTGAGAAACGTTTTAGCTAGTGTAGTCAAATACTTAATAACATAAACCGATATCTCATAAACCGATATATCAGTTTTTTATGGTTTTTTGTATCAATACTCTATTGGTTTTTGATGTTGTTTAATGGGGGAAAAATATCAGAACCCCCAAGACCACGTAACGTATAAACGTATAAAATATAACTTCCTATTTGCTTCGTTGGGCGCCATTTAAAACCAGAAATTTTAAATTTAAGTGTTCTAGGTGTAATAATTTTAAACAAAACACGCCTATAGTTAACATTATGAAAAAAAAAATTCTAAAAGAGTCTGAACCTTCAAAAATTAAATTTTTGCATGTCAAAGATAATTTTTGAGCACACACAGTTTACAACAAAAAAATAATTTTAATTTAAACGGGGTACAAAAGAAATTATGAGTCTAAGAAACTCTTCCTAATTTTTGTTGTTTTTATTTCAGTTTTTCTTTTCAATTCACATGTGATGTAACCGAGAAACTTTCGTAGTTTGTTATTTTCTCTCACTCTCCACTAAATACATATCGTCGCTACAATGCAGAACTAGTCTAAGTCACATTTTCCAAATTTTTGAAGAAGAACCTTAGTAATTTCTGCACGTAGGAATATTCAGAATATGTAGAAAATGCGCGGAACACAACAAGTTACCTTATGACATAAAAAAAAAAACAAATTTTTAAATTTTGGACTTAGACGTCTAGTTCTGCATTGTAGCGACGATATATCAAAAGAGGACCTACTCAAATGGATGGAAAATCACCCTTTCGGTCAGGCTCAGAATCATATGACAGTTAGTTAGATTGGATAAAGTAAAGTTTCGATCAGTTGGTGTACATTCTTGAAGTTTCCCCCAAATAGTGTTTAAGGTATTTTACTGAAAGCCAAACTTAGGTAAGTGAGATTGTCCAGCAATTTCTTACGAATATTTCCCCCTCCACCAGTTGTAAGGGTCCTTGGATAGAAGCTAATAATTGTTATAATAATTTTCACCCGGCTGATCTACCAGAGCTTGCTGTATCGCGTGCCCCCATGGGGAATAGCACTTGCTGATCTACCAGAGCTAAAGCCTACTAACAAGGGCCTGCTGAATAGTCCCACCAGAGGTGTATTTAAAGTGAAACCAAACCAGGTTACCCTATAATACAGAACTGAAATTGTCGAATTACCCGACATTAGACCCCAGAAATAAGATCTAGATATACTTAGATCATCCGAAATCCTTTACCAGGATTCTCGTTAACAAGAACGAGTGAATCACTTGATCGCCAGGACACCGGATGATGCCTGACGGAAAGCCGTTATTTATTTGAAATATTATTTATTTTAAGTTAGAGAGTTGTTTTTTTTTTCAAATATAAAGAATTTTCAATAAGGTTTTAAAGACCCTTTTCGTCTGAAGTTTCGTGATTTTCTTCATGACGATCCTTAAGAGACCTTGGCTAAAAAGCAAAAAATACACACATAATAACTCAACCACACTTTCTTGAAACTATAGATGCAAATTAAGCTTCCCATATCGAATGGCAATATTCAATTCACTTAAATAAAAAAAAAAATTCTTGCAATTTAAGTGGAGTTAAATGTACCTATTTGTTTATATTGGTGAATTATGCTGACTTTCCTATACATTCACATATACATAAGTTTTTGACGCAGAATGTTGATATACTCTCTTAAAAAAAATGAAGAATCAATCTTTTATTTGCTCTACAACCCAATGATTGAAAATATTTCATTTATATAAGTTCAAAGAATTCAATTAATAAGTTCAAGTGACCTCAAGGGTACGACAGAATCTAACTGATGAGCCCAACTGTCGTACCTGGGCGAAGCGCAATCTTTGGAGTTCAGGTCACTTGAACTTATTAATTGAATTATATTTAATCGCTCCACCTAAACAGAAGTAGTTTTATAATTTTCTTTACCTTCGTTATTGGTTCAAAGAATATTTTTCATTTATTATTTTGAGCAAAAATAATTATTATAAAATTTTAACCAACAGAGAAAACCTTCATTTTAAAGAGTAAATTGCTTTCCATTGCCAAAATCATTATGCTTACAATAAAGTCTCACCTCAAACTATATGTGAACATAAGAAACGATCCATTAATAAATTACCTACTAATTTGCACAGAAATTTTTTTATTTACTGAAGCATCACCTTGTATATGGACCGAACGAACACCCTGACCCTCGCCCAATTCATCAAACATACATCCAGTACGTCATATAATGGCCTCATGATTAAAGGTCTTTATTAAAAAAAAAAGAAAGAAAACTATGACTTTTTTTTATCTGTCATGTTGATCATAAATAGCTACTGGTGGAGAGGAGGGGATTTAATAAAAAAAGATAAACTCAATAGAATTAGAGCGAACTTCATGGATTTAGGTCATAAATCAAGATACAAATTTGAATATAGCGTAGATATAATAAAGGTTTGTTTTTTTTTTATAAATACCTACATTTTTTATCAAAAAATCTACTTTGAAGGGTCAAGAATTTTTTAAAAATGTTTATTTATGGGTCTGTGTGTCATTTGTCTGGAGTCGGATACATAATAATATTATTCACGATCAACACAATATAATTATCCACGCTTATGAATTTAAATAAGGTCATGGAGAGATGTCAATAAAGTTATACTCTCGCACCAGTATAAATACCATTAAATTAACAACATCGTAATGACTTTAAAGTTGGTAACCATCATCGCAGTGAAAAATACTCACAGATTCTCTTTTTTCATCATTGCTGAGCGTGTCGTTGTCGTCTTCGACCAATAACGCTCATCGATCAGAAGTAAATTATTGTTTGTGAATAATTTATTGTGACTCTGTATAGTTGCCCTAGAAAAGAAGTTTATTTATCCAATCATTTAACGATGTTTTTTGTAAGACACATTTAATTTGAAGATCATAGCAAACAGAGTTTAAAGTCCAAGGGGTAAAGTTGTATTTTTGGATCTCAAATCAAGTTTTATTATAGTGAATAGAATTTTGTGTAAGGAAAAGGACAACATTGAACCGACGGCATTCATGATTTTTAAGAACTAAATGTAACATACATATAAACGAAATATTTTATTAAATAAAATATCAGTAAAAAAAATTTTGTTTATTATAAATTGCTTTAAATTTATCAGTTTTTTTGGAAGAAATGTTAAAGCAAAACTGTTAGTTTTTAAAATTATTAAGAAATAAGTTCATAACATTTTCTATCGAAAGAGTTATAGATTTTGCGAAAAACGTACGCAAACCCCCACAGTACCTTACACTGCGATTATGTGTAGGAAAGTTCGTTAAAACAAAGATTTGATATTCAGCCCTATTCTGCTAAACGTTCGCGTGAATTTTCGTATTCTGCTATCCGTCGGAGGAAAACGAATGTTCCAAAAAAGCATATTAATTGCGATAAAAATATAATTTTAAGAAGAACTTCAAAAATAATTATTGACAGAGCTTTGAACTCGGTAGATCGAAGAGTTTAAAGTATAATTTGTGTCAAATTGAATGAAAAATTTACGTGAATTGAAAAATTCGATCGGATCGGATAGCAGAAAAGGGCTGTATATTTTATAATGTTTGCGCAAGATTTTCTGAATTTTATTTTTTTTACGGTTTTTCATTGTAGATTTTGTTAACTTACTGTAGAAATCACAAAAAACAAACGCAGCTTATACCAGTACTTAACTCAAGTAGCGGTGGTATTTTTAAAGATACAAAAACTAAAGTAACGATTTACGCAAGTTTTTCTGTTATTCTCCGAGAAAAAGTTCATAATTCTACTTCACACTTTCTCAAAAAAAAAATTAGTTTTTCAGTTATTTAGAAAAAATTGAATTTATTCACCTCCTTACAACATTTTCCATGTTCTAAATTTCAGATACTTCTTATGAGAAATGCTCAAAAAATAAAAAAAATATAAAACTTTCCACCAAAAATTCAGCTTGTTTCGTCTAATTTTCTTTGAATTTTTTATCGATAATTTTTAATTATTTTCTTCCTTTTTTAAACGTTTTTTTGGTCCAAGTCATGGTTTTCAATAATTGTACAGAGCTTGAAGTAATTTGATGCTAGATTTTAATTTATTGTTAATGTTTATTAATAAACTAAATAATTATGCATACAAAAAAAATCTAAATACAAATTTAAGCGTTTTTTTGTTGTTGTTTTGATTTTTTTTTTTTTAAATCTGATACTAATATTCGAGCACAATTACTTAACGAGTAATAATAATCATCTTATTAATTTTGTCACTGCAATACTTGTAAAATCAGAATAGTCTGTTTTAAGATTGGATTCCTCATTTACCTACAGCACGACCGCTCAGACTATTATTGACATTAAAACAATTCGGGCTACTTTGGCCCTAATTAAATAGACCTCGAAGGCGTCAGTTTTGTGTTTGTCTAGCCCATTTAAAAATTATATGTCTTTTTTTCGATCTTGACATAAAAGTGTGATTATGGAAACATACATTTATGGAGGTCAATGGACATAACCAAAACTAAATAAAATGACTATAAAAACTATTTTGAGAAATGCAGTGTTAGATTCCTAATAAGATTAAGAACTGTGGGTATATAGGTGAAATTTTATTTTATTTTTAATATTTATCTTTAGTTGATGACCTATTTTTATAAATGACTTTAAAAGTTTGGTATTAATTTTGAAATTTCTGGATTTAGATTATAAATTCTTTTCAATAAAACAAAACACTAAATTTAAAAGTTTGAGCTAGGTTTAAGGTTTTTCTTAAAGCTCGTTAAAATGAAAATAATAAGAATAAACTGAAAATTAAGTAGATTTATTCCAATTAGTGCTTCATTAAAAAAAAAATGTATACACCTTAAAGGTTTCATACTGCAAGCAAACTCTTCAAAGAAGTCTCCACTTCGGTAACTCCATCAATTAATAAACTTGAAAACAATAAATGGAAGCTTTCTTTTCCTTCTCATTTATAGTTCTAGGTAACTTTGATCGGTAAACTAAATTATAAAAACTTTAAAGGAGTTTCATCTTCTAAAAAGTTGTTCTACCTTTATTAAATTATTTTTTTAAAAATAAAATTCTTGTGAAAGCAGAAATTTAATTATCGTAACACTTTGTAAACTTTCCAATCTGTGATTCTAGGTTACTTCAGTAATTTCCATTATAAAATAAATTTAAAGAAGTTTCAGGTTCTGAAAAGTTGTTTTTGACATGGTAAAGTATTGTTTTTTTATAACATGTAATTTTTGTGAGAGTGGAAATGTTATAATCGACAGATTTTATCGACTTTCTCATCTATAATACGAGGTAACATTTTTTTATGATTTATAATTCTATAGGTAACTTCGGTAATTTAAATTATAAAAACTTAAACGAAGTTTCAGCTTTTAAAAAGTTTTTCTGTCATATTCAAATATTTTTTTTTGAAAACATGTAATTATTGAGAAAGTACAAATCTAATTTCTGTTAAACTTTGTCGACTTTCTGATCTGTATTTTTTTAAGTAAAATTATAAAAGAAGTTTTAGCTTCTAAAACGTTTTTGTAGTATTTTTACCTAAATTAATTTGAAAAAATTTAATTATTTTGAAATAAAATGTCTTACACATTGTTAATACATAATTACTTATTTAATTTTGATTGAAGTGTGCAAGTATGATATATCTTAAACTATAAAAACTAAATAATTTCTCGTAGCTCCAAAAATATATAATGAGAACCCATGAATTAAATAATCCATTTGATTCAATGTACAAAATATTATGAGGCTTTTCCAACTAAAACATATAATCTCTACATTCCTAAGTCTTTACTATTAGATATAACATTGCATGAGCTCCATGTGTTTCGTTTTAAATGGTTGTGGTTAGAATTCATTTTAAATACTTGGTATAAATATATTTTTTGTCTTATTCAAAAAATTATAATCTTCTGCATTTTATTCTTATCTATTTAAAATTTTGATTTTATTTTAAAAGTGTATAGGACAAGAAAATTTAGTTAATACTTTCTGATTAGTTTTAAGAACGTTAGTTATTAAAATTTTCTTTTAATCAATTTAATACCAAAAATTTAAGAACTTTATTTTCATTTACTCAAACTCTAAATGCAAGAAAAAACATTCAAAGTTTATTTTCAAAATTTATGTTCTACAAGAGTTATTTGTCACTAAATGTTCATTGGATATTTCATTTTCATTCGAAATGTATTCTTTAGTTTTGATTTAATTGAAAATAAAATTTCTTATACATATGTTTTTATTTAAGTCACACTTTGGATGGCCCTGAATAAAGTAACTCCAGAGTTTAATTTAATCTTTTACCTACGTTAATCGAATGTTTACATTAAACATTTGAACCAAAAATTGAGACTCAACGTTTTCGTTTCAAACATCCTTCAGTACGATAAATGCGGATGTACAGAAAGGGGCAATAAGGGGGCAAATGTCTTCTTAAAATCATTAAATATCTATTTCCACTGATATATTTAAAAATTCCTCGCTTCCTGCCTTTTGGACCCCACCATCAAACAAATTTAGAAAATCAATACTACAGAGTACAGAGTATATTAATTTAAAAACCCCTCCTAGACTTTGTTTATTTTATAGAAATGCCAGAAAGACATAATTAAATTTTTGTAACCATCAATTTTTATTCCTTCGCGCAACGTGAAAAAAAAAATTTTAGGTCTCCAAAATATATCCATACCCACTGGCTTAGGCCCTGGTTTATACGGGGCGGCATAATCAGTACATATTTGTATAATGAGAACTTTTTTTCCAAGAACTTGTAAGATGCTTTTTATCATAGGCTGAGGAAGGTACGCTCGTGCGTCGGGTACAAGGTTTTACCAAAGAAGAAACAAACTTTAGTGTTATCGAGGTTATTTTTATTCACCCATCACTGGTTCTTATAATTCTAATACAAAGGTAATTTTTACTTATAGCTATATAATAATTTTATATAAACCAAAATTCATATACATTTTCTTACAACTAAATTTATATAATGCAAAAGAAGGCTGACTGAGCAGACGCTACTTAAATACAGTCTGAGATAGCAGACGACACTAAATTACAGTCTGAGATAGCAGATGGCACTACATTACAGTCGGAGAAAGCAGACGCCACTTAATTACAGTCTGAAATAGCAAACGCCACTAATTTAAGTCTGAGAGTGCAGATGCCACTAAATAGCAGACGATACTTTATTACAGTTTGAGATAGCAGTATCCACTAAATTACATTTTAAGATAGCAGACGTCAGTAAATTATATTTTGAGATAGCAGACGCCACTAAATTACAGTCTGAGATAGCAGACGCCAATTAATTACAGTCTGAGAAAGCAGACGCCACTAAATTACAGTCTGAGATAACTGGTGCCACTAAACTACAGTCTGAGATAACATATCGTTGGTCAAATCTGAAAAGTGTGTAACTCAAAATTTTATGAAAATGAGATTTTAATGCCATCTGTTAGTTTCGGCGCATATCAACAATTTCTTAAACCGGGAATCCAAATTTCGCTAAAAATTATCATATAAATGGCAGTTTAGAAAAAGGAAAATAACACTGCCTGTAAAATTTGTTAAAATGGAGTTACACACTTTTCAGGTTTCACCGACGATATGCCACTAAATTACATCCTGAGATAGCAGGCGCTACTAACCAAATTCTTTAACCTTGGCTTCCCCTGTCACTTGTGGGATATACTCACCAAGTACTCTTGATTACTATATTCAAACTATGGCAGAGCTCGCTTTTCTTCTGTTTGTTCACGGTGTCTTATAAATATTTTGGTTTAAACTGAATGTGAACTATAATATGAGGATACAAATAATATTTGTATTTTAGTATATTTTACCAGAGATGGTTGAACTGGTATGGTCAGGTGTGTCGGGAGTGTTGACGGGTGTTTGTATTTTTGCACACGGTCGGTCGGTTGGTGGGGAAACGTAGTGTAATAAATCATTACAAACTTTCCATATCTAATGTGGACATCAATAAATATGAGAAAACATATTTAAGGTATAGATAGATAAAATCAAATAGAACTATCCCCCCCTCAGCAAAATCTGGTATCCGTACCTGAGACACAAATAAACTTATCTGATGAATATATACCTATTTTGGAAGTAAGATTAAAAATACACGAGCCTTACTTTTCGGCCATGAAACAGGTCCATGTTGTTTTTGTTTTATTTATCCATATTGTCTTCTGAATAGCACCAGTCTGAACTAAAGAACGAACAAACTTTAAAAAAAAAAACAACAAAAAAACAATCCTCCACTTTCATTATATTTTCAAGGTGAAAACTCAGCTGATAGGATTTAATGTAAATTTGTGTCCCCCAAAAAAAGTCTTTCGATTTATGATAATATTTCATCGTATTGTCAAAAAAAAGATCAAAGTCACCCACCATTTTGCCCCGCCCACCCAAAGCACCCCCTCTTGTAAGTTAATATAGTATTCTTTTGTTCCGGTTGTCATTTTAACTGGATGAATGAATGAAGAAAGATAACTCTGTTGCTACATCAAAGATACATATATCGCGTGTGTTGAATATGTCAATAAGTGACATAATATCACGATGACACCACGGAACTAGAATTTATTTGCATGCATATACCAGGTTTGACCCTGGAATTGTCATTTTGGTTTATTTAACTCTTAAATCAAATTCAAACTAAAAATCCATACTTCAGACATTATCATCACGATTCACGAGGAACCAGCCCTGGACGGGACAGCAACTTTGACAGTTTGTGTTTAGCTAATCTTTGAATTTCAACTGAAAAATCTAAGCAATGACTTTTAAGGAAGTCTATTTCTTTATCAATTTATTTCGCTGAACGCATGCAAGGCAGCAACACAGCGCCAGCCATCGCGATCGGCGCGGTGCGGCAGCAAACGCGGAAGGTCATTATCAAAAATATTTTATTTTATTTGAGTCTGTGTTTGCGCATTCTCAAGGTAAAACATTAAATTCTAATCTAAACATTTATAGGTAACAACAATAAAAAAAATAAGGCATATGTTAATTTTTTTTCAGCTTCTCGCACCTCCTCGCATGTTCCTCAAACCATACTACACATATCCACACTTCTGGACTTTTTTTTATATAAATGTCTAAACACCTATTGAAGTGTGTTTATAGCTTGCTTAGTCAATATTTAGAACATAAGTTAGGAAGGTATATGTTGTTGATGGTATATGTATAAACAATTTTGTTTTTTTGTTTTTTTTGGCCAATTCTGACCTTGGCGGTTCTTGATTTAGCGGCTTTTTGTATCTATGAATTTAGATATTAATTATTCATTATTGTGCTTAGAATTTTAGATAGTCGGTTATCATCAGCGGCTGCGCGGGTGGTCGAACAAATAAAATTAGACTTTAGACTTAAATTTAAAATATGAAATAATATTTTTTTACTATTTTATTATGAAAACACGTTTTCTCTATTATTTCAATTTATGTTAGGTTATGTCTTTTTTGTTGACAATATTTAAAATCGTCGTTAGCTTCTCTTTTAGGTTTTTCTTTATGTTTCTTATTTTAACTTTCGGCTTTGTAGGTTTTTAGAGCACAAGAGAAAGTAAAAATTTACTTTTTTTTTCGATGCAGTTGGAAGAAAGACTTTCGTTTTCGTTTGTATTTAATATACTTTCGTTCTTTTTTTATATAGGAAATGGAAGTGAAGTGAAAAAAAAAATTTCTATTTTTAAATTCGATGACCCGAATTATTATATTGTTCTATGGGTTAAGAGAATTTGAAATAAGGTATTAATCATTTAAGTAGGTGGTGTTGTTGGTTGCATAGATTTTTTTTTAGAAAAGAAAGGTTAGTTTTCACTAAAATAGAAAACTATATAGACGCACATTATAATGGCAGAGAGCGGCGGGTTAAATGATGGATTAACGAAAATAAAATACACGCGATCGGAAAACTGACTGTAGGGTGTATACCTACTTTGAAATGGCCTTAAAAATTTTCAAAATTAGCAGAACAGAAACGAACGATTTTTGTTTATTGATCAAGATCAGTTTTGTGCAAATTGAATTTGAAATAAAAATAAAATAAGGGCCAATTTCTTATAATAACTATAAATAACACTCAATTCATTGACAGATGAATAAATAGAAACACATTTTGACATTACCTTTGTTCCTCTACTTCCCGACTGCAGATTTCTACCAATTTTTAGGCCAAATTTCTGTCAAAGTTTATATACAAAAAAAAAAATAAAACTAACCGTCTACAAATTGGCAGTTTTGGAAAGTAAACGAACAGGCCTTTTTTTGGTTGGTCTATCTGAAGAATAAGTATAACATCTGGTGTTTCAATGGATATTTCAAATTTACACTTATAGACATATGTATTAATTATTAAAAGAACCCAAAAAATATGGCATTTTTCCAAAAACTGTCAACCTATTTCCGTACCGTTATTTTTTTTTCTAAAAGCAGTTTTTTGAAGCTTGGTACATACAGCAAACGAACATAAAGAAATTTTTACCGTCAGACTCCAATATCCACAAAAAAAAGAGCTAATGTCAAAAATAAAAATATTTTTATAAATTTTTTCGAGATTTTATTTTAAAAATTCTGATTTTAATTAAGATTTTTGCTCGTTCGGGATTTTTGTCATTGTAAATTTTTGCATTCGAGATAATTTTTTTCTTTTTTGTTTATTCGAGATTTTTGTCATTCTATTGAACGACATGATCCCTAACGATACATGTCGTACAAATTTTTCGGACGATTTTTATTAAACTTCTTACTTAGCATTCTTTAACATTGTCAAGTTGATTTTAAACAAAAATTATTCTTATAAAACCAAAAACAACAGTTTTTCTCGAAAACGAGTCCATCGATTTTGACAAAATTTGTAAGTTATATTAGCTTACAATACGACCAATGGTGTACCAATTTGATTTTTTCACCCTTAAAAAAATTATGAAAATGGCTATAAATGTCCAAAAAACACTTGGTGCAAACTACAAAGTATCAAGAAATTCCATCATTTCTTTTAGACTGTAGTGAAACAGACAGATAGAATTCCAATAATTTGAGAAAATTTGGCTTCAAAAAGTGTAAAATTTTTTTTGTCGTAAAAGAAAAAAATCTTTATAAATGAATCTAGTTGGTTCGACGACACAGATTCCGACTTCAAGGGGTGTGGTAGGTGGTTGTTTGAGGATAAACTTAAGTATCAAAAACCCCAATAGAAAAAATTCCAACAGTGTTAAATCACATGATCTGGGCGGACCAACCGCATTTTCGAAGAAGAATAGTCCTATTGATGCCTCCAGTCCTAAATACTCACCAAATAATGACCCACGTTGTGGATACATAGATAGATAAGTTTCTCAACAATCAAATGAGTAGTGAATTTGAATCCAAAATATGACGATTTTGACAATTTGCGAAGCAATCAAGATGAAAATGAGTATCATTGCTGAAAATAATTTCGTACAAAAAATCTCTGCCAAACCTTAATTTAAATGTTGCTTTTTAATATAACTCATTGTTTTTTCATAATAAATATCCAGCGTAGGTATACAGAATCTCCTCAACATCATATCGATACAAAAAAAAAATGAAAACGAGCATGTGAGTAATTTTTATCCCATCATGGTTATAAACATGACACTTTCACCTGTCCCATAGTCCGAATCTCATGTAGGTATATAGTTAAACTTAATGCGGCATTGATGCGAACATCCTCTTAACTCGGTCAAGTCGACTATATCGAAACTTGTCTTCGATTTGCCTATACCTATACCTACCTATATACAGGAAACAAATGACAAATGATCAAGAGCGAAAATAAAAGGGTTGACTTTCACAATATTAAATCCAACATTTTTATATCAGGTTGCATGTATTCAAGCCAAGCCAACGCTCGCTCACTCGCTAAGCTGCATACCTACTATATATTCTCACCTTAACCGAATTAATTTTTTAACTCGATATAATGGTCGATGCGTGTCCATTTCAAAGTATTTCCTTCAATTCCACAACAGCTCCTGTGTGTCCACACCACTGCCATACCGAACCAATCAACTTCTTCGTCACATTATATGTAGGTAAGTATATGGATAAATTTTCACCATTAATTTTGCCTTCAATTAGCGTTCACTGACCTCGGCGGTGTTAAACAAGCCTAATCTATATACAAAAAAAAAGCAAAACTAAATTAGATTTGATGAGAACCAAAAAAAAAAACGCAGCTATATAAACTTTCAAAAAGCCTATAAATCGACTTTCGTGCCAACGCGCATACTTATACTATATATATCATTACACTTTATCCACCGTGCCGCGTAGCACCTACATACTTACATACATACCCGCCCTTATCTACATATTATGTATATATGTACTACTTTAAGCTCCCCATATAGTCAGCCAATACTGACTTGACTTACTATACTACTGACTGTCCGTCCAGCTGTTCGGTCGTTTGCCCAATTAAAAGCAACTTTGGCGCAGCTGAAAACAAAAAAACAACAACAACAACAGCATCTCACTTCAGCCTGGTTATAAATGATGAATGGATGGATGATGGGGGGATGTGGTGGTGCTGGTGGTGGTCACAGAGCGGAATCGAATTTTCACTCTTGACGACCACGACTCTGGGGAGGTTCAACAAACTCAATGAACTCAATTCCGTTCGTTGACTTCGACCCTAGCTGAATATAATACATATACATTATAGTGAGTGGTGATGGTGACTAAAGCACTAGAGGAGCTACTTTCTGATAAAAAAATAAATAAATAATAACTACTTAAGTGGTGCTGCTGATTGAAATTTTATTGTGTATTAACAGTATGTCGACAAAGTAACGATACAAAATCAGAAATAGTACCTATACGTCTTCCATCCTTTCGTTCACTAGGAATAGGAATTGGGAAGTGTCTGGTTCGATACAGACTTCATTGAGTTCAAGTATAATTTATAAAAAACTATACCTAATATTTTCATCTACAATTTACTAAAAAGCTGAAAACTCAATTCATTTTCAGACTTGGGACCTATTTCACCAAACACTTTTCTCTTTGCTATTTTCTACTTTTACTTTGCAAATTTCGTTTCACGAAACGCAAATTTGCAAAGAGGAAATCATTGAATTGAAAATTGTTCCTCTTTGCAAAATACGTTTCACCAATCGCAAAACTGCAAAGTGCAAAGTTTTGTTAGCTTGCAAAGTGTTTGTTCTTTTTGTTTCACTAAACAAATAACTTTTGCAAATTACATAAATTTAAAATTTTGAAAAGGTTTACAGTAATATGCAAAGAGAAATTTTCATTTGAAAATAAGCGTTTGTTTTGAAAAGTTGTCGAAAAATAATAATAAAAAAAATGGATCGTTTTGAAAATGAAGAAGTAAATATTAGTTAACGACAATAAACATAAGCGAATTTACCAAAAAAACATGAAGTTTAGGGTAAACGCTTTGATTAATTTTTGTGACCGCGGTCGGTGTATTTAGTGTAACGCAGTTAGGACAGATTGATAGAATGCTCGTCAGATTGGTTTACTATAATAGTTCAACGTTGACAAAAGAATTTTGTTTTTTGGGTCAACGTATATGTTGACCTTCATATCAATTTCAAAAATGTATGATTTTGTAGAGGTTTTTTAATCCATCAACATCGTAGCCATCCTTCAATGGAATTTGACAGTAATATATATAGCTTTGCAGATAAACAACAAACTATATTTTGACTTGTATTGAATATTTTGATCCAAATGTCATCCAGAAGCCCTTTACATTCTTTTTTTCCGGAGCATAAAATGTAATCTTAAAATTTCGATTTTTTTGGGGTCCTTCAGCGGAATTCGAAAGTTCATAGCTTGACCAATTTAATATTTTTATGTCATGTGTTCGTCAACAAAAACAATGGTTGATTTGTGTGCGAATGTGGTCAAGTCGTGTGATCGTCATAGTTGAACATGTCCACCGGGGAGATTTCTTTCACTTCTCTTACTTCGTGCCCTTCTCATCTAAAAACTGAAAATTTTTGTGTCAACAATATAATCTCTTTTTCTTTATCGTAGACAATATTTTATTGTTTGACATCTGAGGAAAAAGCCCAATTGCACTGAAAATTCCTGGAAATTCTACAAAATTAAATGCAATAGTTGGTGGCTAGATTTAAGGTGTATCGTACCATTAAATATAAACTGCACGACATGGGTCGCACATACTTGCTATTATTTACAAAAATTATAAATATTTTTTTAAGACAAAATTTTTAAAACCTTTTTGGCTGTTTTTTTTTGAAAAAAAATATATAATTCCTTAAATCAACATAATATATTTCTTTTTTAATTTTTGAGAATAAAACTTGGTACCCCAATTTTTAGTATTTATTAAATTTTGATTCAAAGATTCAATTTTGAAAAATTCTACTACTCTGTTTTCAATTATCGAATTTTCAAAAAATAATTTTTTTTAATGCAACATTAATTTTAATAACGTAGATGAAGATAATTAGAAAACTACTTCTGTTTAAGTGGAGCGATTGAATATATTTAAATTTATAAGTTCAAGTGACCTTAACTCCAAAAATTGCGTTTCGCCAAGGTTATAGGTACGACAGTTGGACTCATCAGTTAGATGCTGTCGTATCCTTCGTTATTATTAAAAAGCCAGACCACGGGCTACTAATTTTCTAACGCCTAATTATTCACTCGATACATCCAGATTGAAACTTAAATCCGGATGTATTTACATTGAATTTGTATACTTTAAATCTGGATTAAAGTTTTAATCTGGATGTATCGAGTGAATAATATGGGCGTAAGTGTATGAATTTAATCAATTTCCCTTAGAAATATAAAATTCACAGTATATTCATGCAGTGAGTTTTATAAGAGTCGGTAAGTAAGCATCGACCATAATTCGCGTCTTAGAAGAGTACGACACCATCTAACTGATGAGCCGAACTATCGTACCTGCAGGAAACGCAATTTTTGGAGTTGAGGTCAATAAATTCAAAATTACTTTTGCTTTTTTTAATTTTGATATGCAATATTATTTTAACTTATTAAAAAATAAGCATTCAATTTTTTTAAATAGATGGTCGAAAATCGAAACGTTAATGATGGCTTAGTGTAAAATTAGTTCCTGTTAAATGGTAGATTGTGCCTACCTACTAATATTAGTTTTATCAAAATCCTAAGAGTCGTTTTCAAATAAAAATAAGAATTCCTTTATCGGTTTTCAATCCAGTGTATGCAAGGTACCTTTTTTTGGCACCTTCTAAAACATTCTTCATACAAAAATAATAAAAAAAAAATAATTTGAGTAGCTTTCGAAAAAAGCGAATATAAAAAAAGTGGTGCTATTGGAGGTGCCATTAGTAACATTGGCGCAAAATTTTAAACAACCTATTGTTAAGGGCTTAGCATATTACTAGTTAGCAATTTGCTAAAACATTTAGTAATTTACTAGCTCTTCCAAAATTTTAATCCTATTTTTTCGTTTTACTAACTATAGTAAATTACTAATTCCCTTTTATTAAAAACGGTGCACCTGAACACGTCCAAACAATGACAGTTCATAAAAAAAACAAAGCAAACAAACCTAAACTTAGGGAACGGACCTAATATTTGGAATGTCAGCAGTCAAAGTGACAACCTATAATTTATTTTGTTATTTTTTTATGTGTGAAAACTATTTTCTTATTTTATTTTGTTTATGTGCTTTTCCCATCGTTGGAAAGATTTAATAGTTTTTTTTGTAGTTTAAACTCACGGGAAGAACGAATGTCTGAGGATTTATTAAAACGACTTTTGAGTTTTGGCCACAGCAATCGATTCTGCAAGTGATAATGATAAAGTTGTCATAGTCAAACCAAAGAAATCATTTAATATAACTTAAAAATTTAATAGGTTCACTATAGCCATGCAGCTTACCATTTAAAGCTGCCAACATGGAGATCTTTAGATCAAAACAGTGTGGAAAAGTTGGGTTAAATAAGTGAATACAGATGGAAATTTACTATGAAAAGAATTGGCACACGAAAAAAAACACAATTTAAATCTTTCAAATAAAATTTCCAAGAAATTATTTTCGAGGACAATGACAGATTTCATATGGATTTAGCAAATTACTAAAATTTAAAGTAGCCATTTTCTGATTTTAACTTTAGTAAAATGTTAAGAGTTAGTAAATTGCTAAAATCGTTTCAAATTACCAAAATCTTCTTTTTAACTTAGTAAATTACTAAAATGGCTTTAACATTTTACTAAATCGTTTAAAATTTTGCGCCATTGTTTTTAATATTATTTTTCATCAAAACTTAGCTTTTACCTATTAAAATTTAATTATTTTCTTTTTAATCTGCGGATCTATTTTTTAAATTAGATTTTCCTAAAAGAGTTAACAAAAATTTATATGACAGGTATCTACCCTTATTTTTGTTCCTGAAAAATCAAAAAAAAAAGTGTGATCCTACTTAATTTTGTTTTCAGGGGTGTCTAGTCTTCTGCCTTTGCAAGAACGTGACAAATCCTCCTAGTGTATCTCTCTTCTCTTGTCATGATAAATTGTGCTTCCTATCTTATTTTCGGATTCGGCAGAAAATTGTTGGTCGCATCCATTCATTCCGACTAACAGCTTACCCACAGGTGACAAGAATAGTATAAATTTACTAACCATATCTGTCCTGTCCAACCTACTGTGTCTTTTACAAAAATATTTTTCCATTCAAACTACCTTCAGTATATTCAGTTGCAACCAAACAATAAAGCCATAACAGAATCACCCCGTTTTAATATTTCGGCAAACTTTTACTTGCTGAACGACTTAAAAGAAACAACAACGAAAAACTATATTTAAAATAAAAATAGAAAACCGAAAATGAAAACGAAAACAACAATGTCAAAAAAAAAAAAAAAAAGATACTCCACTCGCACTGAATTCGAAAAGAAATTTCCAGGTGAAACCGAGAGTTTTTCGTTCGATATCGTCGCGTATCTTACCATCAACGACGACGTCGTCGGTCGCTGACGACAACGGTCTTCCAGTAGCAGCTTTTATTTTTCTTTAACGTTTTTTTTTTATTTTGTGCTTTGCTTAAATTTGTTTTGTATGTTTTTCTTGTTTCAGCCAACAAAGTGGCGATATGATTCACATTCCAAATGGGCTTATAGACCAATAGTTGTGTCTTGTGGTGAATATACAAAGATACAACAAAAATAAAGCTATCTGCATAATAGATAGTGCGATTTTTCTGTAAGGTATAAGAGGGACGGGAGGGTAACTTTCTTTTTCTTTAAACTTTTAGTTAAGTGTTGGGCCGGGGGGGAGGGTGTTGAGACATCTCTACCTACCTAATTCTGACCAAAACACTTTTTCTTCGACAAAACGAACAAAGAGACAGACACTCGGTCTCGTGAGGTAGGTATATATTATGTATATACATATTTTTGTTTGTAGTAGAGATGGAACGCAAAGACGTGATATGTCTTTTACGAGAATTCGAATTCGAAATGAATCTGCCCCGCTCTGCTAGCTGCATACGAAACGAGCAAAGAAAAAAAGTGAAAACGAATTACACTTTCGATTAATGCGTCTAAAATGACGAGTGGGGTATTCGGCCATCAAGAGGTAAGACGGGATCGTCATTATTTTTTTTTGGGGGAGGTGGTTTTATACGCTATATATGATGATGATGATGATGATGATGGTGATTGCGAGACTGAATTGAGGTCAATCTAGAGTGACGTGAAGGGGATTGTCGGCTCTTTCGTCGTCTAGGGGGCATTGACTTTATACGGTTTATGGCTTTAATAACACTTTGTCATCGATTTAGAGCCAAAGCATATACAATGAAGGAGAAATCACAAATCAAAAGAGTTAGGTTAGCTGCCATGGGGGAAGAGGGGTGGGTTGCTTTGGGCCATGGGGGTTAGAGTGGTGAGACGGTAGTCATCTAAAAAAAAAGATTATACGGTGTCAATAGCCTCTTGTAAATTTCTTTTTCCGATCACAATCTGTTTGTTACTTTTGGTTTTGGTATTTTAGCCACGGCTTATAAGGTATACCGTAAAGCCGCTTTTTTACTTTCTTCGACATCCAGGGGCTTATTGGAGTAGGTAGGTATAGTAATCGCTGTATTTTTTTTTTGCTTTGGAATTTTTGTCGGTTTCTTGTATAGGTAGGTAATTTTTTGAGAGGGGTATTTCTGTTTCTGTTATTTTTTTTTTGCCAATGTACCTATTTTGTTTCCCTCCAAATAATATATAGCATTATAAAGAAATCTCAGCTCAAAAGCCTTTATTTGGTATTAAGCCCAAAGAAAGTTTGGTTACAACAATTTTTTTTTTTTTTTGTTAATGGTACTTGTTTTGGCCTATGTAATCGGTATAGTGGATTTTGGAAGGGATGTATAGTGGTCGATGAACTCGACGTTGAATACTTGTGGAAAGAAATTTAAGTGTGTGTGGTTTGGAATTATTTAATTTTTTTTTCAAGCAGTGAGGCAACAAAGTATTTTAAAAAACTCATTAACAGGGGGAGTTGAAGAGTTGTATTGTTATTTATTTCTTTTTGTGTAACGATAAGCGTTTGTAAGAAAAATGTTGTTTAAGTGATGTGAAAGTTTTTCTCTTTTTTCTTTGGATTATTTAATTTTCTTTTAGTTTTTAATTTAAGTCTTTTATATATTATACCCACCGAGGTCATTGGCTTGTTTTTATTAGGTATTCATAGCAATATATAATATGTGTAAAATAAATGTATAAGTATACGTAAGTTTGAAGTTATACCTGTGTGAAAGCCAGGGATTAATTTGACTACATAAGTATTTCCGCAGTTAATTGAAATTTTGTGAAGTCATTTATCTATATAATATCATTGAACTGTGCAATGATGAAACAGAGCCGAAAACAGAGTTTTTATAATTACACATTTTAAATATAAAAATAAAATTATTTCATCTTTCTATCAGAGCAGTATTATAGCACTGAACTGACAAGCTTATTTCAACTGATATTTTAAGAAGAAAGTGTTTGACATAAATTGTTGAACACAAAATATTCTGGACATACAAATTTTTCCAAAAATTTGTTTTTTTTATAAAATTTTATTTTATTTTCAAAGAGTTTGGCAAAGTTTTGAAATTTAAATTTATATAGGTACTTTAACCTTAAACAAATAAGTTTTATTGCTTTTATGATCACATGTGCACAGTGCAGTATCTATCGTTATGCAGCTGAAAGTCTTATAGGAAATCAAAAAGTTTATTTATTCTCGACCTAAGAGACAGTTTAAATGTTTCTTTGTGGAAATAAACAACGCTGTAAAAAATGTTGATATTGTCCAATCAAGAGAAAATTTCGAATATGAAACAGAAATTTTTTTATTTCGAACATACTCGTGGAACTTGTTTTGTCGTAAAAGTAATATAGTCGCTGTAAAAAAACGATTTTTATCTGAATATGGAATGTGGTTCAAAGATTAACCTTATACTTAATCTTGTGCTGATTGCTGAAATTCCTATTTGTCCAAAAGACTTATTTTACAGTAAAACCCGTTTAAGAGAAACTGCAAAATGTCACATTCTTTCTTTCACTTAAGCGGGTTTTTCACTTAAACGAACCCCGCTTAAGTGAAAAAAAATTTCACTTAAGCGGAGTCCGGATAAGTGAAAAAAAATTGCACTTAAGCGGATTTAAAAATTCCAAAAATAGTTCTGATATATCAGAAATTCAAATTTCATTTTCGTGGTGAAAGTTTTTTGTTCTGTTCTATTAAATTTTTTTTCACTTAAGAGAGTTTTTTTCAATGAATAATATTAAATTTAACTGAAAATATGTTTCAGATATCCGGGTTTTTCACTTAAGCGAGTTCCGCTTAAGCGGAATGTTATAAAGGCAACAGGTCGTAAAATACTCGGGGGTGAAAAAGTGTTTCAGATAAGCGGGTTTTTCTCTTAAGGGGAATTCTCTTAAGCGGGTTTTATTGTACTTCAATCAATTATCAATTAATAGATTAGATTAGATTAGATTTTTATTTTAATATTTTATGAATACAAAATTATTAATAAAAATCAATAAAGCATGGCTTTGCCGTCTGCCTGATTGACAATTCATAAATTTACTTAAGTTAATTTTTTTAGTTATTTATCTATCATTTTATTTAAAAGTTGTATCACATTAATAATTCAAAATTTCCCATTTAATACCCTTTTTCTATAAGTTATTGCAGTTTTGCAGAATTTGTACAATTTTTCCACATCTAGTTGCTTGAGTATAGTAATACACATTCTTCCTCAGTTAACGAATAATTACCAAAAATATTTCGTCTTATCTCGCCTAAAATTGGACATTTACCCATAAAATGGAAAATATTTTCTATCTCCCTCCGATTGCACGCAAATCACACAGATATTGGTAGATCCACTCTGTGTGGAATGTAGTTGAGTTCCAGCATCTCTCCATACGCAAATGAAAAATCATTGCAATCTCTTCTATTCTGCAATCAGCTCTAAAATAATTTTTTCATTAAGCGAGTAATCTAAACGATTATAAATTGACCTATGTACAGTGAACTCGCAGCTTCCTCCTCATATTTGTGCCTATTTTGCTCATCCAGGCTCTCGATGAGCTTGTCCAAGGTAGGTTTTCAGGTATAAGGCTCATTTACACTTATATTTAGGAGCATCCAACCATTCCTCAAACCATCCTTTTTGACTCTGTACCGCTTGAATCATGGCCTTTTTTGGTAACCGGTAGTCTGGCATTTGCAATACTTTTAGTAGGTATATAATCAACTTGAAGTTTTAAAGTTTTGACAATTAATAACGGTGATAATCCAGTTTCAATCATTATCATATAGTTTGGTGAGGTAGGAGTTCTTTTTATGTAAAATCTTAGAAGTTTCTCAACAGCCTCATATTTTTTTACTATAACCCCACACTTGCGCAGCATATAAAAGAGAACAGATTCAGCTATACCGCTTCAAAAACTCGATACTTACTACTGTGTAGTATGTAGTTGTTGTTTAAGCAATTTTTTCAAGTAATGTTAATAGCAATTTTGGCCTTTATTAACTTTTCTTTAAGATGTCTATTTATACTCATATTTTGCGTGAGATATACACCGAGTTATTTATACTCCTTCACGACCTCAATCATAAAACCATAAAACCACTTTTCACTGCTGCATGATCAATGAATATATTTTTAATTTATTATTGTTTAAGAAAAATACATATTTATATATAATGTTGAAAATGGTGCCCTCAACATAATACTTGTATTGATTAAGTGGATGAAAATGTGAACGCCCAATCGAAGTGTGCATTTTTCTCCAATCTTCAAAAGCACGTTGTATATATTTATATGTATGTATGTGATAAGTACAAAACTCCTTTACTTATATTATCCTTATTCGCCTGATTTCGGCCCGCCTTGCAGATTCCACTTGTTCGACTTCTTGAGGAAGAGATGCATAAAATACAGCATCGAAATCTTTAGCACTATAAACCTTCGATATATGAAAATTCTTATGTGAATCATTTCGTATTAGAATCTGTCCGTTTCCAAGGTTTCTTGTTGGTCTTGTATAATAATTGTGTTAACGGTAGAAATTATACAAGCCTCTCTTTTTACACACAATTTTACGGATTTGTATTTTTAGGAAAATCAAAAATATCGTTACTATAATTCATGGTAAAGAAAATGACGACCCTCTAAAAATTTCAAAATTTCTTCGAAATTTACTATTTTTATCTAACCAAATCTCTGCGTGTTACACGCATGATTGACATAGGTACTCATATAAGTGAAATCACCAACCATAAACAAAAATGCAGATCGTCATAACGAAAAACTTAAAATGTATACCTGCGGAAATAAAAATGTCATCTTCTTTGGTAACATTCTCCAAATATCTTTATGCAATAAATAAATCATAAATAAAATTTCACATCCGACACCAATTTGCTTTTATAAATAGACAAAAAATCGTGAAGTATATATGCTATGGTTCCCTGAAAGGTTTTTGACCTTTCTTCATCATCATGGTGAGGTTGGATGAAAATTAAGTTGCCTAAATTGCATGAAATTTCTCTAAAGATAACCATCACTTTTAGTTAAAAAAAAAGAGAAGAAAAGTAGTGACGAAAGCTGAAGAATTGTAAATAAAACATCAGTGAGTGAATCTTGCTATTGTTAATAGAGATGAAAGGGTCGTTCATGCTACTTGAACATTTTTTTTAAATAATTTTTTTTTTTTTTTGTATAGGAACTTTGGTGGTATTCCGCGGTTCAATGAATCCAATAAATACCTTTAAACAAACAGACAAAAATGAAGGTAAAAGCGAAATAAGAGAAAATATTTATGCTGCAGTGCATGCTGAATTTTATATTTTGGCAGAGGAACAAAAAAAAAAACAAAAACAAAAACATAAATTTACCTTTCGCTTTCGCTTTTTTTCACCACCTCAAAGTGGAGTATGCGATGGTGATGATAAGAGTTTTAGCGTGTTAGCGGCTTTAATTAATTGATATTTTATGCAAATGGAATTATTATTTCCTCAAACTGACTGTCATCAAAAACATTTAACTTAATGCAGATGGTTTTTTGGAAATGATGGTGGCTCATCTGTCTTTCTCTCTCTCTCTCTCTGTATGACATCGCGATGTTATTAATCAAATTTTATTGAACTTTTGTGACACATCTGACCTAAATTGAGATGAGGTGATTGGCTTTTTATAAAATGATTGTACAAAAATTATAAATTTAAATTCATAATAAAACAATAAGGCAGGTGGAAAAAGGAATTTCTGTTTGAAAATTATACATTTTTATTTGGATCGAATTATTCGGTTCTTTTCTTGGGTATATATGTATAGTTCTTTTATCAAAGAGAGTCTTTCGTTACTCGCATTTCTGAAGAACTTTTTTTAAGCTTTTAACTTGTATAGCTATATCTGCTTTCCGTTTTTGAACTAAGATTTTTAGCAGAAATGCTTTTGAAAAAATTAATTTTTCAAAAAGATTAGTAATATTTTCTTTAATGTTTGTCTAAAAATTTATAGGAGCAAATTGTGTATATTAAAAATAAAATTAGTGCTAAGTAAGAAAATAAAAAAAAATAAACTGTTTAAGAAAATTAAAAAAAAAATTTCATTAAAACAACTTGATTCAAGAAAAAATAAGAAATAATTAAAAGAATGGATTCTTGTCTCTTAAAATAGCTACAGCATTATATTGTTAGCGTTGTCGATGTTTTTAATAATTTTTTATTTTTCCTAAACGTGGCGTGGTCCTCTACACTCAACATACACGGTACACTCTAAGTTTTTGTCGCATCTTATGCGAATCACCCTCTATTTTTTTTAGTACTTATAGTAGAGCTAAATAAGATAAATATGAAGAAGAAAAAAACAAAACTGTAGAAAATATTGTTTTTTTTTTTTTAATTTAGTGCATTATGTATACTAGTACGTCCAGCCCCCGAAACTCGAGTGCTAATAACATTTTCATTGAAAAACAACTTCTAGAAAATATATTGTAATTCACATGCAATTCTAGAAAACTTTATTTTTCGATGCATACAATTTTTGGATGTGGATACTCCAACATTAAGTAAAAAATCGCAAGAATAATTCCTTCGTTTAAAAGCAGCGTAGAGAAAAACTGAGTAAGTTATTTTATATGAGCTACTTATTATTATTTCCTGCAGCACTGAACGCTGTCGGGTTGGTTTAAGCCGATCCCAGAACCTCTGGTCCCAAGACCATCCCGGAAGTAGTCATAAAGACCAATTAAATTTATATCGAAAATAAAACTCGTCGAATAAATTGATTCGTGTATTTAATATATTCGTTAAGATGGTTAGTGAATTGGAGCGAGGAATATAAATAAAAAGTTATTATTTAACGCCTCAGCTTAAACATCCCTCACACTACATCTACAAATTGAAAGCATTCTTCCTTTTTTTGCTCACATTTTTTTTTCAATTTAAAAAACAACACCCAATGAGCGAGAGACACAATAGATTGCAGAATATTTCCATGCAAAACACTATATACCTACAACTATTCATAATTTATGCTTCCTCGCATTAAATCGACCAATGGCCGAAAATCCAACACAACAGAAAAAAATCCTCAGAAATAAAATTCTTCCCACAAAAAACCCTTACTCGAATTCACTAACCATCTTAACGAATATATTAAATGCACGAACCATTACATTTTACGAAAATATAATAAGTGTTGTGAACAAATACTCGGTCTCGCTCTGCAGCGGTTGCTTATAATGCAATTTTACTTTATTGTTTTTAGTCTTTGTGGTAAAATTATTTAATAAATTTTTGCTTTGTGCACTTCTGTGCAAAAAAACCTTTCCATCGATTTATAATTTATATACTTTCGGCTTTTGTAGACCGCGTAAATGGTACCCCAAAATTCGTGTTTGTCGTTTTATTATATTGATGATGATGATGATTGATGATGATGATGATGATGCTGATGATGATGATGATGATAATGATGATGATGATGATGATGATGATGATGATAATGATTGATGATTGAATGAAATTCCATAATAGATAAAGTTCATTTACCTAAGTTGTGTATTAAATTCAAGATCAAGAATACACCACACATCAAATTGATTAACCACTTTTCAAAAATTGCAGTCGCTCGTCTAAAAGCAGTGAAATCACTTCGATGGAAGAAATATCAAGGTAAAAGTTTTTATAGTTATGAAGTTCTTTCCGACATATTTTACAGTACATTTTTTTTCCAGAGCAATAGATTTTAAGAAAAACGTGTTGTTGAGAAAAGTACAATATGTAAAAGTATGCAACTGATAGTGTATACGCTTATATGCGCTTTTTTCTCCAAGTCTATTGCTCTTATTACAAAATGGCTTTAGATCTTATTTAGAGAATTTAATGTAAGTAGTCTGAATTTTGTTTTGGTATTTCTCAAAAGAACTAAATTTCGCCCATTTCATCACACTAATTAAAAGCAGTTGTTCAAATTTAGGGCGGCTTTTTAGGATTTACTTAAGATGTCAAAATAAATCTCTCCGCCAATTAAATTAAGTTTTATCGACATTTTTTCAAAGTCAAAAATTTTTATTTTCAATTTTTTTTTTTCAAAAATAAAACTAATAGCTTTTCAGATATGAAATATTTATAAAAACATGAATATCATCCATTATACAACTTTATTCCTTGTCCAAGTTTAGGTCATAGCAAATAAGATAGCGTTGTCGGATGTTTTTGAATTTTTTTTGTCTTATTTTAAGAATCTCTTAAGAATCATCTAATGCCCTTAAGCTTTAAACTTGAAGAAAATCATTTCAATAAACAGAAGATTTTTCAATTAATCAATTAAAACCTAATATAATATATTTATATAAACCAATTAACTATACGTCTGTCTCGTTTATAAGAAAGCTTCATAAAATTCTAATCAAAACATGGATAGAGTTCCAGTTACCAATAGTAAAGCCAGTCGAGCTAACAGGTCTTCTATATCTAAGAAATAAAAATATTTTTATATTTTTTATTTTTATTTGCATTCACAAGATAAAGATCTGTAAGCCCAAATTATTTAAATAATAGAAACAAAATAAAAATATTTTTAGGTGGCTTTTTTAGACTTTCGACGTCACAGTCCTACGCACTAAACATTACGCCAAGGGTGACTACACAAAAAATTCAATTTATAAATTATCAAAAATAATTTTTTCGTATTCCATCTAGATAAGCGTTTGGTCGCAAACAAAAAAATCATACCTCAATTATTGTTAGTAAACAAGCTCCTTTCTTTATATGTATATGTATATAGGTAGGTACATAATAAGTACTTGTATAATGGCCTGTTTGTTTTCTTATAATACAAACTCCTTAATTTACATTTTACGTTCGCTTCTTTTTCCAACTTCATATTTTTTTAATTTCCTGTGACGTACATACATTGGGCGATGAAAGGTCAATGATAATTATTTCATGTTAAGTCCCCTGATCAATGACGTCATTTAAAATAACAATTATTGTTCTATAGCCATAAGTCATATAATTTGTTTAGGTATTCTTATTCTTAGTAATTTATTTTTCTCGATTTTATACAAATATATTTAAAAGAAAATAATTCTATTCCATTTGGAAGGAGAAATAGTAGTATTTTATATTTCCACAACATCATCATACACCCAGTCCTCGCCCTCGTGGCTTATATGGTTTAATGGAAATTAGTCACTTCTTTTCTGTATAAAGTGACTATAACAAAAATAGAATAGGTAAAGAGCTTCTGGTTTCTTTTGCGTTTATACTAAAAGCCCATGTGCTTCAATATGACATAGCTCAGCTATACACTATACACAACAAAAGTACCTACAAAATTCATATATAAACTCCCTGTTTATTTTTTTTTTTTTTGATATAAATGTTTTTTATGTATTCATATAAGAGTAGGGGGAATATATAGTATTTAAGTGACATTGAACGTGGCCCCAACATGAACCTATTCCATGGTCAAAGGTCAGTGCGCACAACCCACACACACGTTCTCTTTGAATATATAAATACAAGTACATAATATTATTGAGAGATGAGTAAATGTTTTCTTCCTTTCTGTACCTTTGTATGGTATGAAGCATGAGTTCGGAACGTGCCAGGAAAATTTGCCATTAGTCATATTGAACGCGAAATGATATTATTATGCTATTTAAACAAAACAAAAAAAAAATTCCCCAAACTATAATATAACAACAGAGGAAAAATGGGTGAGTTGAGTTAGAGGGAATAGTAAATATAAGCTGTAAAATAATGACGATTAGCCTAAGCTAAAGTTTTCTGGAAAAGATAAAAAATTAAAAAAAAAAAACAAAAAAATTACGAATTACAATGTATAATGTAGATGGATTGCCTTATCGTCTACTTTATAGATATCAAGGATTAATCTTGCCACCACTTAAAGGAGTCTGATGATCGGCGTGGCAGTCGTGAAATAGCTCCAGCCTATAAAAACTTGGTGGTAGCTCAATAAAATCTTGTTGTTCATTCAATCCTTCAATATTAATATGATGGTGCGAAAGCTTGGCAGCCTAACTGCAAGTGTGTTATCATACAAAAACCCCTTATATAAGGATTAATCTTATTTAATTGTCGATAAAAAAAGAAGAAATATTTATCTAATTATTCTATTATCATTGAATTTTTAAAATCACGCAAATAGTTTTCTTAAAATTTCTTGAAAACTCAATATCCCAAAATGGAATTGGTAGAGGGCTAACGCGTGTATGGAAGAAAAACTGACAATAAGGTGTGTGCATCAGCCATTATAAAAAAACCGTTTGTATATTAAACAAAATAGCGCTGATGTTAGTATTGTCCTTCAGTCGCGATTTGATACAACGATTTTGGACCAATATCTCGAGATCGGCTCACCGTATACAAAAAAAACAATGTGAGATTTTTTTTTTATAGAAAAATGTAATAACCTTCTTTTTTTTATAAAAATATTTATTCATAAGATTCCATATTTTCAGAGTTAAAGTGATTTTTAATGTTTGCCATCTTATGTACCTAATTGTACCTAATTTGGGGCCCTTGGAGAGTTAGAGATCAAAAATTGAAAAAAAAAAACAAAACTTTTATTCCCTGAAATGAAAAATGATTTATTTATACGTCATATGCGCCATGTCAAAAGAAAAATAAATAAAAACACTTTCTGTGTAAAAAAATTATTTTCAAAATGGTGGCTAAAGTCAAAAATTTACAATTCAGTGTATTTTTTTTAATTCAGGGTTGATACATTTATAAATTTTCATCGGGATAGTTTAAAAAAAAAATGTCTGCCAAAAGGACACAGTTTTCCGTATATACCTAGCTACTTGGATTTTTTTATGTTTCACAAATAAGGTCCTCAGATCCCGGACCCGATCCCAAACGTATAGTAAACATGCTCGTAAAAAAACAACTGGAATACTTCTTAAAGTGCCGACCTATATAGAAAATGTCACTTGCGTTGCATTCAACTCTGTCAGTTGATTAAATATACATACGTTGTTAGGTAATGCATGCGCTGGACGCAACGCAAAAATTAGCTGAACTTTTAACTTTGTTCTCCGGCGGGTCCGTTGACATCAGTAATTGTCAATAATATATAGGCTTTTTCCATGACTAGAATGCATTGGGTGTTTTATTCTGCTTTGAACTCGTTCTAATGTGTTTTATTTGCCTCTTAGTTCACCCTAGTTTACTTCCAATAAGTTTAATTTCAAAAGAAAATATATGTAATGGTACTCTGCGAATTTTTATGATGAAACACAAATAAATACATGTGTATGTAGGTATAGTAAGCCAATTAATTTGTTGTTTGTCATTTCCAAAAATTTACATTATAAATTCTTGCGAATTAAAGATGTCAAAACGAAGCAACAGATTTATTGGGCCATCCCCTATACATTTCATCCGTCAACGGATCCCAAAGCTACAACGCGAGCGGCGGTTTCTATGGGTCACCCCCTTAATTAGTCTTCTATATTCTAAGTCCGCCTTCAACAATACCAATCCTATCAGTTTCTCGATAAAGAAAAGCCAATTTGTCAAGGGACGAATCTTTTTTCGTACTTTTGTAGTTACTTTTTGGTATATATTACTTTTATCAATTTCCCTTTACCTTTTTCATTAAATATTTTAATTTGTTAACTTGTTGAATATAAATGAATCATATTAAGGTGATAAGAACTTTGAATAATAAACCCTCAAATAAAAAAAAAATTATTAAAATGTTTTTCACAAATGACGATATGAGTTTCATATGAATTCAATGACGTGTTCGATTGTAAAACAAATATTATATGCGTCAATGCATCGATAAAAGTATAAAAATCTATTCCAACTTACAAGTATATTTACATATATACATTTTTAATGACAAAACATTTTGTCTTTTGAAGTCAAAAAATTACAATGAAGGGCTTCTTTGTAAATACGGAAGGTAAATTCTATATTAACTAATTCAACTTTTTATAATCTAAGCACGTAAATGTATTTGTTAAGCAGGAATTGTGTATTTTTTTTATTTGAAATTTAAATAAAAGGGCCTTCAATACCAAATAAATTAATACTGACTTTCATAATAAGTGATAAATTAAAAAAAAAAAATAATTTAACCTAATTCATAATCAATAACAGAATTTCAAGACATTTTTAAAAATGAATTAATGAAATTTTGTAGACATGTATATAAAAAAAGCTGAGAAATTGGGCAAAATAAAAAATACCTTGGAAAATGGAGATCACTTCTGCAGAGACATTTTTAGAATTGTCAGAACAGAAAAGTAAATATAGCTTTGTGAATTGACAGTTGCTAATCAGCTGTGAAAATTTAAATTCTAACACTTTTTAATTATAATTTTTGTTTTAAAAGATTACCAAATTGAACTTTAGTTTTTAATATACCTATAGCAAACACAAAAATCTGCTGAAGCTTTGACATTTCCAATTCACTTGCTTTACATAAAAAGTAGGTTTAATGTGTCCAGTGTCCACAGGAAGTCCAAAACTGTCAAATTTTGAAAAGCAATTTTGAATATTAAAACTGCGCAAAAGTACAGGAACGCAAATTCACAGTTTTTCGTGAATTGGACAGAAAATCACAGATAGGAGAAATGTTTATTACTCTATCGCAAGCGTTCTCTTTTGTGAAACACTACGAACACACCTAATGTTTTTCTAAACTTTGTGGAAAACTTCATCTTCTCTTCAACTTCATCTAAATTGACAGAATGTAAAACAATTTATGGTTTTTACATACACACTCCTCTTCTTTTCTGATGTCTTCTGTTCTTTCTTCTTTCCAACATTCACAGTTTTCTTTTACTTTGGGTCAGAATAATTGAATATATATTTAATTTTGTTTATCGCTAATTTTAACATACAAAAAAAAACAAAATAAGCGTATGAAACTCTCGTCGTTACCGCCATTCGTACAGTTTTGTAGCTTATAAAAAATTGTTATATACAAATTTGAAAGCTAAATACAAAAAAAAACAAGTGTTAAACCCCAAAAAAATAACCCTAAAATCCAATTTAAAGTAAGTTTTTTTGATAAGAACAAAAAAAAAAAAGAATAAAATAACAAAAATCGTATAACACAAAAAATCGATTTAAAATGGGTACAGACTACAGTCTACACAAAAAAGGAAAAAAAAAATCTTAAGAAAAATACCCACACGACTCACACATCTAAGTTAGTGAAAAATACAAACAAAAAAATAAATAAAGTCAACACAATAATAAGCAAAACAAAAATACCACGTGACACACACCAAAGACACCCTTCCTAAAACGCCTGAAACAAAAGGAAAATAAAAAAAAAATAACAAGAAAAAAACATATGGGTAGTGCATGCTAAGTGTATTAAAAAAAAATTAATAAAGGAAAAGACAAAAAGATCAAAAGATCACCAGGGTATTTTTTCAGCCCAAATTCCCCTCGATTAAATTAATCGAACACGAATTAATTTCACCACAGTTCCGGCTTGTGAATCTTCATTGTATACATTGTACTATCTTTTCAACATTTTATTAAAGTTAAAATCATAAAATATCTATTTTATTTGTGTTTGTATCATACTGACTACAAATATGACACTTTGAAGTCAAAAGAAACGAGGTACGTTTGTTTTGTTGTTTGAATAATCAATCACTGTTTTAGGTATGTTCATTTGAAAATTTTACTTTATACATTTTCTCGAAAAATTTAAAATATAATTCTGTAAGTTTTTCTGGGAAGATAATAAATAGTCAATGAAATGACTACACATTGTATGTGTACAATATAAGTGCAATACATGCTGTGAAGTATACCTATGCCATAAATTTATATTGAATTTTTAATAAAATAAAACAACAATCAACAAGAACTTAAAAGTGTGCTACCAAACTGATTAAGAATTTGACAAATCAAACAAATTTAGAATTATTTTTATTTTTTTGGATTCATTCGAAATTTCAGTGCATCTCAAATAATGATAAACGTGTCTATATACTTGGCACGTTTTAAATAATAGTTTTATCGCAAGTTAAAAAATTATCTACAAAGATTTAACAAATAAGATAAAACATTAAACCATGGTTAAAAATTTGCGTTTAGTTTTTAATTAATACTGTATTAATTTTATATACATTAAAAATGGTATTCCAATAATAATAATGAACAGTTCAAAATATATAAAAGTTTTTATAGAAAAAAAGAAGAATTTACAAAGCAAATCAAAATTCGAAACTTTTTAATTTTAAATTTAAAAAATCGACTTGTCTCCTTTTTGCAGGCAAATTCTCCTATGAGTTAGTTGATGAGAAAGCCGGAATATGAAAAAAAAAATTAAATCTACAATTACTAGGTCGTACAAAATATATTTTATAGTTCAAGTAGTTACCCAAGAATTAACAAAAAATTATATTAAACTTTACTTTGAAACTCTGTGATTTTCTGTCCATTTGAGTAAATCTGATCCTTACTTAAAAATTCGCAGTTTTTCACAAAAGATAACGCTCGCGAGAAAGTAAAACATCCAAGAAATTTCATTGGACGGAAATTCAGTATGAGAATTGAGAGCAGTTAAAAGAAAGCCGAAAATAATGTCGTGGTTATCATTCACATAAGGTGGTACGGAATACTGTCAATATATAAGGTAAGTAGGTAGTTATTTTATTTTTTTATTCAACAAAAAACATTTGAAACACATATCAAAAAAATTTACAGAAATAGCTTTGTGCCAAAATTAAAGAAAATAAACTCAGCTAGGATGTCGACAAATAGATCGGAAAATTAGTGTTTTCGCAACCTTTTAATGAAAAGTTATAAGATCAACCTCAAAAAGTCGATAAATTTTTTTACATTTCAAACAAAAGTTCCCTGAAAATTATAGAACAAAATTTACTTGAACGAAATTTTATGTTTGTGCAAAAACCTCGAGGTCTTTTACTATCCATGAAACTTTTAGAAATAAATTTTTATTTTTCCATGGCATTAAAATTTGTTAAAGACGTCAGATAACAACCCTCCTGCCACACACCTACTATTTTCGGCTTCTTTATTATTTGTAGCGTTCGGGAATCTATCCAAAGCTTTTCGGATAGGTTTGTGTTGTTGTAATCCCTTGTGACACAACATACAAAACAGATGATGCAACAACGTACCTGAAATTTTTCGGATAGGTTGATGGCTATTTGATAGTTTCCCGAAAGTACGGATTGTAATGTAAAGTTTGACCAGATCAAAAATTAAGAAAAACTATTTTTTTGCATTGATCATATTGACTGTGAATACAAACATTACCGCCAGTAGAAGAAAGTTTTTGGGGTATATGGTAAAAATTTATAAATAGAGTTTTTCCTTCTGTTGCGATAAATAAATTTCAAAGAAAATAATTACAACCCTTAAAGCTTTTCAATATAGATATACATTGTATCTCAATCAGATCCTCACCTGATTATTATAAAACAACTTTGCTAGAAACATTGTAACTTCCGGGATCTGAAATTCTAATGAAGTCATATCATTCCTGTAAAAAGATAAAATATTACAAATTTGCACCATCATCATCATCCCATAAATTTAACCATAACCCTCTTCAAAGTGTTATTCTTACCCCCATCAAATATCATTAGTTCTTGTAAATATGAATGAACTTATATCGCGCACCTTCTTTCAGTCTAATATGACAGAGATAGAGAAAGTAAACATCCCCACGTTTCATTATCAAAATTTCCGTTGACATTGACTTTGTCGAGATAGGAGACTAAGTACTTTGTACCTTATCTCGATCGTTTAGAGGCTTTGGGACTTCGGTCGTCGTCGTCGTCTATGGCACTGTTCTGACGAATGTTTTTTTCCACAATAAACAAATGAGACAGCCTTCGACCGACGACAAAAACAACGGCCACCGAAGACGAACTATATGTATTGATATTGCTTTCATAGTTCTACGAAAGAACAAAATGCTATCATTCATAGCCATAGCTCATCGCAAACGTGTGTGCATAAATTCCAAGGTCAGTGCTGAGGGGGAAGTAAACTGATTGTGAAAATCAATTATCGCTCGTCACGAATCTTATATACATACAAACATACACTTCTCTCTCCGCACTATATATACATACATATACCGATTTATGCCCCCTTGTCATAAATACTATAACTACCTATATGACTGACTGTATTACTGTATACCTATGTACCTATTTCTATATGTAGCTTCTATAACTGAGTTGTGAAAAACAGAGGAAATTAATTTTAGTTTAGTTGCACCCCACTTCGAATATTGAGGGTAATGTTCTATATGAATTATCACAGCTTTTGTTGAGTGTTATTAAAAATAAATGATACTTTGGCGAACACGTAATATATAAGTAAAACGTCATGCGGAAGTTGGATTTGTATATAATTTCTGACCTTGGAATTTCATGGCTGTTACTTAACCTTTGATTTTTTTTTTTCATTTCATTTCATTTATTTTATTTTTCAGTTTTCCATATTTTCACTCGTTAAGATGAAGATTAGATAATATAAACAATGGCGACGGTAAAGTATTGAATCGTCTGAGTAAGAAAGTACATCGCACTTTGTTTTGAAAAATGTATAGGTAAACAGGTATCTATACTAATAGTATACTTAAATATAGGTATACACACATAATAAATAAATGTCACACTAATAACTGTAGTTGTTATACAAGCTTCACAAACTTTTTTGCAGAAGGTAAACGTAAATAATTGAAAACATATCCAAAACAATTTAAAAATCAGAAAAATTAATCAAAATCAGAAAAAGAATTTCGTCCTTATTTTTTTTAATGATGGAAAAAACCGATTAAATTCTCGACTGACAAGGTGAAGTATCTTAAGTCGACTTAAGAGGATTTGCTTTAATTTAATGAAACCTATTACCAACACAGAGGCGCACAGTTCTGTGTTATCCGAATTCTTCTACCTCACTCCGTTTCCTTTTTATAAAGGAAAAAAAAATCATCTTATGTTAGAAAATAACATATTGACACAAGGTAAAATATCTTAACTCTACATAAGATGTTGTGTTGAAGCGAATTAAAAATTCATAAGTATACTTAAGATTATTTCATCTTAAGAGTTTATAATAATCATGAAAAGGTAAAACATCTTAAGTGGACTTAAGATACCTTACCGCGTGCAAACCCAAAAAAAACATCACCCTTAAGTCGACTTAAGATTTTTTAAATTAATAATTAAAAAAAGGCAAACTATCTTAAGTCATAATTTTCCCTATAACTCAATAAATATTAAAAATATCTTTTTAAATAAATTTAAAAAAAAAGTTCATAAAATTTGACCTCTAAAAATTTTATTCTAAGAAGTCTATGTTTAAATGGTGTTTTGGGAAGCTTCTTCGAATGTTATGTTTTTTTGCTCTCCTGAAAAATGTTAAAAATTGACTTAGGATACTTTACCTTTTCACTCGACATTATAATATGTACCAAGTTCTAACAATCTGATCTTCAAGCTTAAGGACTTTAAGATCTTCAAGCTTATGGGGTTTAAAAGGAGAAAAAATAAGGCTGGATTTTGATATAAAAAAATTTGGGAAGGTTTCAACAAAAAACTCATTTTTAAGTACTTAAGGCTACTCCCGAGAAAACACGTCTCCCATAAATAATAAAGCAATAATCCCACGCAAGTTTTATTTATTTATATTTAAGTTTTCTATTTGTAGTTGGACCTCCTAATAACCAAATCCTGGATCCGCCACTGGCACTCACTTATAGTCAGTTAAGTTGAATAGTTTCGGAATTCTTAGGGCCAGTTTCACAATGCACACTTAACAAAATAAGTGGCATTTAATTTTCCCATTTTGGCACTTAAGCCGCAGTTTTACTACCTGAGTAAGTGGAACTTAAGTGGCCAACATCGGAGACTTAAATGTCACTTATTCCGATAAGTTTACACTGGGAAATTGGGAATTAGTTTCCCATATTCGGCACTTAAGTGACACTTACTTCACTGTGAAACTGGCCCTTAAAATTCCATATAATTTTATACTTCCTCTTTTTCAGTTCACACTGACTTTTAACTCCGAAATTAACAAGAGGAAGGTCAAATTTTAAGGAGCAATTATTTAGAGTATAGGGCAGTCATTTTTATTAGTGTAATTATTTGTATTTACGCTTACTATTATTAAGGGTTTCGAATAAGAATTACTGGGCGCAGGGACATAATGCCCAGGGACATAAAGCCCAAATCTTATTTTTGGGGCTTACGTCCCACTTGAGTAGGACATAAAGCCCAAGTGGGACGTAAGGCCCAAAAACAAAATTTGGGCTATATGTCCCTGGCCCTTATGTCCCTGCGCCAAATTACTGGCCGTTTCTTTTCTTTTCTCTGAGCTCCCTTTCAAGAAGCTCATTGGACAACTGTTTTCAAACGTTTAGTTCCCTAGGTTGTGTGTAGGAACAAGGGTTTCCTTTCAGATTCCTGACCGTTTAATTTCTTCAAGAAACCCACTGGACAAGGTTTTCCTTCGCGAGTTTCAAACGTTTTTATTTTTCCCCAGGTTGCGTGCTGGGGCACTTTATATGAAATACCGTGTTAATTCTTTAAGTTGCCGGACATTATATTCATACAAAATATTGTGTTAATTATTTTAAGATGAAAATGAATGTACATAGTTTATGAAATATCGTGTTATTGTGAACTTCAGTGTTATTCAAACAAACGATATAAAATAAAAAAAAATATGTCCGTTTGGTAACTCGAAACATTGTACGACCAACCGACGCGGCCGCGACGTAGCACAATTCAATAGAAAAAGATGACAAGTAGCAACTTGTAGCAAGAAGTTTCAGTAACCAAACAGACATAATTATAAAAGGAATTTAGAAGGAAAGAAATAAAATTATTTTTTAACAGTCTCCGCAGCTAGGCTCAAAAAAAATGTATATTATCATTTAATTTTAATTAATTGTTAATAAATAATAATAATAATAATAATAATAATAATAATATTTTTTAATTTGGATAATTTAGACCCTCTAAATCCAAGTATTGAATTGCTTCATTGAGAGGAATCCCGGACACCAGGTGAGGTTACCTCAGCCACGAAAAAAAAGCATCACAATATTGCCTCTTTAAACTTCAACTATTGACCTCTTATCAACAAACAAAGAGTGTTTTTCTACTCAAGGGATACCTGCAGAAATTTTTTAGAAGCGTTGATTTAACAAAATCCCAACTTCTTGATTTCTTAAACGAAAATATCTATACAGGTTTTTCACTACCGAAAAAAATAAGACTTATCAAGGTCGGTTAACAAACCATTTTCAAATGCATTCATTCCTATTTTAATTGTCACATTCCCACAGAATAACAAAATATTGATACAAAATTCGAAAACAATTGATAAATTTTGAAAATCTGAGCCTAAAAAGTCAAAAATAACGAAGGTGAAGAAAATTAGAAAACAACCATAATTTACGTCTTAGAAGTTGAGGTCACTTGAACTTATTAATTGAACTACAAAGACAAATATAGAATCAAATTGTACCAAATTTATGAACTTTGAAAACGTATGGCATAAGACTCGGCCTTCAGGATAAAAATCACGAAAACTGAAGAAGTATAAATAATTCGGTCAGTTATTTAGGATTTGTGACAATTTTACTATTGTTGAACTATTTTTATCAAATCAGAAAAAAATCAGAATTACTGCATTTGAGGCAAGGTCCAATCCAATATTTTTAGGTTACAGGGTTAATAAACTGCTATCTTGCCAGATGAAATTGAAATCGGGCGCTCGATTTTAAGAATTTATACTTTTTAAATCTTTGTTTTTAGTTCAAAAAGATCAAACTATTGTTTGTCATTTGTAGTTTCTGTTGATATGCGATCAGTAAAACTTCTACTTTTGAACTCCTCTTGTGATAGATGTCAGTCATTATTTCGGATGTTAAATTTCGAGCAAGCAAAAAAAAATAATACTATTAACTCAGAAATAATAGCTGTGTTTTATTTTCCCCGAGATCCGAACCAGATTGGATTTGCTTACGAAAATACATGTATTACAAAAACAACACAAGATCCAACTTTGTTTTGGATTTGGATTTCCAAGTCAGTTTTGAACACACACCCTTAATTTGTAAATGTCGTCAGTAGTGTAAAGAAAAAAGACAACGGGTGTATACAAATAAAAAAACAAAAGGAAAAAAGAATTGGGTATATAACAAGTTGTCACAGAGATCATGGGTTGTTTTATTTACATGATCTGATCTGGATTGGATCTGGGGGAAAATAAAACGCAGCTAATAATAACATAATATTTTTGAGCTAATCAAACCGAAATCCAACTTTTCGAAGAAATTGAGACCTAGATGAGATCAAATCTCTTTATAGGAGGTAGAAACAATTTGATACAAATACAATGTGGCACAAAATACTGTCCCCAGTTGCAAATGACAGCAAATGTCAATTCTATTTGACATTTGTGTGAAGTAAACAATTGCAAAATACACATCAGTAAGATATGAATCACAATTCTCTTAAAGAACGCTGAATGATTGCTTCGATTTTTGTGCGTAATAATGTGCAAAAATTATACCATCTTCAGATAGAGTGACAACTTTTGCGCCACCTTGTATATTCTATTGGGATATTAAAATAGAATCGAATAGAATCTCTTTGGTAAAACTTTCAAATTTAATATTTGAAAGTAGCGAACCGGTTTGTAGTCGAAAGTTACAAAATTTATTAAACAAAGGGAAAAATTTCATTATTGACCACAAAAATAATTAAAATTTTACAATAAAAGCATTTAACTTATTTTTAAAGATCAACGTATTTTTTTATTTGCAAAATTTAAAAAATCGGATGCATTTCGAACTGATATGCAGCTCATCATCAACGAAACCTCGATCAACACTAAAACAAAATAACAAGAAAAAAGCCTAATTATGGGTATACAAGAATGTAAATAAAAAAAAAACAAAAATATTAATGTTACAAATATGTATTAGGGGCCAGTTGTAGCTTTCATTGAAACTCATCATTGAAAAATTTAATTTCCTAATTTGAGACACTTTGAAAGCAAAATCAGAGAATATTTTGATGCCAAATTATCAATTTTAGTCAAAAAAATTTTCATTTTGGCCAAACCTTACAAATCAAATGAATTTCTTTATTTCAATGATTGAACTACCTTATCATTGATCATTGAAATCTTAGAAATCTTTTTATGTGAAAGATTGGGCCAAAATGAAATATTTTTTTGACTGGAAATAATAATTGAGTCAAGAGCTTTTTATTGGCAACAGGAAATTACTGATTTTGTTTTTTAAATGTCTCAAAATAAGAAATTAAAATTTTCAATGATGAGTTTCAATGAAAGCTATAACTGGCCCCTTATAGAGAGAAAATAAGGGAGACAGAATGTTTCCAGTATATTCATTACATTTTTAGCTTTTAAAATTAAAAAAAGAGACTCAAATGCATCAAGCTTCCTATCATTTTGCACGCTCTTTAACAACCGTACGCTCTCTTCAAATAGGCCAATGTGGTTTGGAGGCTCGTTGTCGTCATATGACGCGAAGACATGGGCATAGAGTACTCTATGGACATGGGCAACAACTGTCAAGTGTCAACTGATGATCGATTCAATTGTTTATGCTTGATGCAGCTTATTTATATGCTCTTTGAATCTTTTTTTTTACTCCGCTTCGTCTGGCCTATATATTTTTTTTTAATTGCAATCTTTACAGCTGATTTCATATTTACCATACCACTCTTCTCACTTGTTGGTTTGACATCTTTGGTTGAACCGAGAATGTTTTTCAGCTTGCCATTGCTATTGTAGGCTATATGTATATTTTCTTTCTCGAGGGTCTTCCGTATATAGTTGATTTGTAATTGCTGGTATGTAGGAATAACATATGCGGAACTTTGTGGCGGAATAATTTTTGCTGAACAGTGTGGACATTTCATGTTTTCTAATTCGATTAGATTGTTATCTCAAAATGTTTTCCACAACAGTCGGTCGTCTTCTCAAAACCATTAACATCAGCTAAATGAACAATGAAATCAAATTCTTTTTTGAAATTTCCAATGAAAAGTGGGAGCTTGCACAATCTATGTGCCATTGAATGAAACTCGGCTATTTTGTGTTGGTACGAGAAAAAAGAGTCTTTCGTAATGTAGCGATCAGTTGATGTAATTTTTCTGAATACGTCAAACTCTATTTTCTTATTGCGCTTCTTACATAAAATATCTAAAAGCGGAATGGAATTTTAGTCGAATCTCTTTTAATTGACAGTAGGTCAAAAATTCGGCGGAATTGATGGGCATTCCCAGAAACGGGAGTATTACAATTGAATTGTTTTAGTGGTGGAACACAACTTGCTTTTTCAATGGTGCACTATTTATAAAAATAGTGATAAAAAACGGAGTGACAGGAAACGTTACGATAACGGCACTAAAGAAAGACGTAAACGTTTCCGTTTTCGCTATACTTATCATTTTTGGTTTCTGGTTGAATAGTTCCGTTCAATCGTGATATTAAGACAAGTTTCATTGCAAGTAAGTATAGATCATAATGTAGAAAAGCTTGAGAGTTTTTCAAAATAAAAAAAACTTGTTTTTTTGCAGAGGTCTCTTAAATATTGGAATTTAGTTGTCAGTGTCACTTGACAATACTTGAAAAAATTCTCAGCGTTGACGTTGTTGTCAATTCAGTACCATCAGTAACTATTTCACATGTAATCAAAAAATTAATCATTAGGAGCTGTACCTAATTTGTAAGGTTTTAATGTATATTTTGAGTTTGTAACTTTATTTTTATACTTTCAACATAAATGATAGCCGCCTTTAAATAGTTTTTTTTTTTTTTACCGAGAAACGCGCTTTAGTTTCTTTTTCATTTTTTTTGAATTTGATAAATGGCCCAAAAATTTTCATATTTATACAATATAAATCTGATGATAAAGAAACATTTACATTTGTAAATGTAACATTTTTCAAATTTCAAATTGTGATAAAAAAATGTGTCATTAGAACAGGAATTTATTTAAAATCATTGAACCACAAAACTCTGGGAAAACCCATTTTTTAATATTTTTATTTATACCCCTCCATCAACACTAGTTCCTTGTCCCTTTAACTAAAACTTGTTTTTAAAAAAAACTTCTATATTTGGCCTTGTACTTTTTTTTTTGTATTATTATCATTTTTTTATCTTGAAAGTCCCCTCTTTTTGTTATCTAAACAACAACAAACAAACACAAATTAGGTCAACTGTTGCTATATTATAACTCTTACCCATATTATTACTAATGAATTTATTGTCCAGCCACAAAACGTTTATACAAATATAACACAAACAACAACAAAACAAAAATTTACCCACAAAAGAGGAATGTGTATAAATATTTTAATAGTAACATGAGTTGTTATTCTTCTCTATATAATATACGCAGCATTATCCTACATCAGCGATAATTATAATGAATCGTATCAAATTTCCAGAATTTCAACAATATGCACTATATATTCTGACAATATGAAGTGTCACACGAAGAAGCTCCTTTTCTAAATATATCAGGACCGTATAGCCATAGAAGAAGTTAGCGAGCTAGGAGATTTGAATTCTCCAGATTTGTTGAAGATTAGCAAAATTTCATTGGAAAGTGTTGAACAAAAATACTAATCAATGTTTCAGGTTTCTAACGATTTCATTTTGACATAAGTCTTTTGAAAAATAATTCGACAATTACTCTAGATTAAATTGGCACGTTCAGAAAAATTAGATTTTTCTCACTCAAAAAGTGATGAAGATTAATTTTCATCAGAATTTTGACAGTAAAGCTGAGAAATTTGTCTTAGAAATCCTGTTCATGTACCTGAGATTATTGAAATCTCCAAGATCTCATTTTTCTAAACATGCCAACTGAATATATATTTCTGACAGATATTTGTAAAAACAATATCAAAATAGAGAGGGCGACACTACGGAAATCGTTTCTTTCTATACTTCCACTATGCTGCCCTCTCTGTTTCGATATTGAAAGCTCATTTCCATAATGTCACTCTTTGCTTACGATAAATTTTGACAACTGAAAGTTATACCTACACTGAAAAACTGCTTTTGAGTTAAATCGGGTTTCAATTTATTTGACAAAGTTACTAACTCTGATTTAACTCAGGGGTACAAAGAAACTGGCCCCTTTTTAATACTTTTTTTAGCTACCGCTTTGTAAACATAGACTTATGTTTATCTTCCCTGATGGCTATCCAGGGAATGTGTGGCCCTTTTTTGTTGTTGTATTTACCACATCACTAAGCCGATTATCAAGCATTTAACGCAAATGTATACAAATACGGGAATTAATTTCATTTATACATATGAATCCAAAAAGTTCCTGACCTAGATACCGCATATATAATAATGACTCCAAGGTATAAAGATAAATGCCTGACGCAAATGAGTAATGTTCAAGGTTAACAAAAAAAAAACATGTGGACTTTTTCGTTTTGCTTTTAATATTTTATTTCTCAAGCTTTTTCACTGTATATATTATGTTATATGTTGAAATATACCCTGCTACAACCTTAAACTAAAATGTCTTTTGCTCATGTTTCCTTTTTCTGGGAATGAATTGTGATGATGTAAATATCAAGATAAAGAGATAAAAAGAAAACATTTGCGAAAGATTGAAAAGTATGGGCTGATGAGGTGACAAGACAGAGAAGAGAAACATTTAGATTATTTCAAGATTTCTATTTACAAAAACTTTTTTTATAAAATGATTTTGGTGAGTTAACTCTGGATTAACTTTATAGATATTTTTGACAGATGCCTGTCGAAACACAAAGAGAGTGACACATTGGAAATTGCAGTTTCCATTACCATAGTGCCGAATTGTGTCACCCTCTATGTTTCGAAAGTGGAAAAAGATTGCCATATTCGCGTTTATTTTGTTTGCGTTTGATTTTTGACAACTGAAAATTGAAATTAATACTGCATTGAAAAACTGCTTCTTAGTTAATTAAGGTATCAATTCGTTTACAAAATTAATTAATAAAAAATAATAAATCGGGTGGCATTACAGCTCATGTAGAACCAGGGTCTATTGCCTTACAACTCTCAACCATTCCTCTGTGCGTGTTATTCGCAGGAATTGAGGGGATTTACAATTTTTTGCCGAGTCCGAATGGCTCAAATGAGAAGCACTTTTTCATGACAATTAGAGATATTCTCTTGGAGGAATAGTCAATTCTTAACGCACTAACCATTACGCCACGGGCTACTTTGCTAAATTAACTTAGCTCTGGTTTAACTCGAGCACTACAAAAATTTAAGCTTATCTATTCTGCCCTATAACGTCAATTTATTGGGAAATTTTTGTACTCTGAAATAAAATTCACCGTGTAAAAATATTTACCATCGCGAATCTCCCAAAAAATAATAATTTTTTCCCCAACTTGTGGAAATGTCTGCATTGAATAAGAAGGAAAAAAAATAAAGATTTTTTGCTGAGAAGGAATATTTTGCTTAGTTTTGAGGAGGATGGTTCTTGATAGCAAATTTCTCAAAAAATAGTGCTGGTCAAATTTTTTCTCAATAGGACTGACTGTGTTTTCAGTAGAAACATGAACCAAGTTGATTTAGTACTTTGCAGCCTCTAAGCTCTTCGTTAAATCTTTTCTTCAACACTTCATCTATACATAGTTCACCTAATGTCAACGGAAGAATCTTTCTGTCAAAACAAACCCGTGACAATTCATCCAATCTTCATAAGGCCTTTAATCTGTCTCCCTGCACAGGAAGACCGTTATGACAAAAGTCTTGTATAAGATCTCAATTGGTTCTACGAAAGAGGAATTTATTATACTTTCTTAGCCAAAGATATTGTAATTGATTTTTAGTTCGATCTAATAGTTGACTATCTGGTGGTTTCTTTTTGGATCATCACTGAGCTCCAAAAAATTTCAGAAATATAATACTTTTTGTCGAAACAGTGTAAATAGAAATTTCAGCCGAAATAATGCACTTTCAGCAGCTGTGGTACGCAATTTTGTGAAGAAATTTCTTTAAACTGGTTGGATAATTGATAACCGAAGATATTCCCGTGTTCGTAATGTGAGCTCAACGAAGAAGGTTGATGCATGTGGTGCAGCTGTTTTTATGTGAAAGTAGCCCAAATGCAGTGGCACACCTTTCTTCCAAGAAAAAGACAATGATCAATTTTTTTTATCAATCAATTTTTATCAATACTCTCATTTTCATAATTTTCAAACTTTTGCTTAAAGGCTTTCACTTTTCCCCCACAATTGAGGAATGTGGTCAACCTATATAGTTTGAGACATTGGACCGCTGACATTGGTTGGAAGAAACGTTTCAGAGTGCTACCAAGTGAAAATAAGTGATTTTTTGAAGATCTATAATTTGACAAGCTATGGTTTCAGCAATACGTACTTCATATTATAGATGGTAAATAAGCAACTTACTTCAAATAAAAATTTGATAAAACAATAAATTATAATAATCAAACAGTTTTATTAATAACTTTAAAAATAAATTTGCCTTATCGTTTGTTTTTTTAATACCTCTGTGAAATTTTTTGACGAGAACAAAAATAACTCTTATATACATTTTTGTGCAACTTATGGTGCAATGCAAAAAATGTATTTCTTCAATGTTAAGTGAAAAATATTATATTAACCTAAGATTCTTTGGAGTCAAGGCCAGATCCAAGTTATGTGCTGTATTTTTTTTGATTTTCTTATCTTTGTTTTATGGTTTTGGAACCACATTGCCAACAAATATAAATATATCAATTTACCAAACCCTTCAAAAGTACGTTGTTTAACTATCGTTTTTTTTGTATATATATTAACAAAATGCTTAGTTATTAATTTTGCTTATCTAATGACATTTTTTTTAAATACTTTAACTTTAGAAAAATCGGTGTCCTTATAAAAATTCCAAGAAAAAGTTCTCTAAACAAAAGTTTTTCTTTTTTTGGCAACCACAGTTTTAAATGAAATTAGTATTTATATTTTTGTAAAATCATTTTACTAAGAAATTAAGAAAAAAGTATTAAGGTGTCTCGGACATACTTAGCTAGTTGTTGTATTGAATATTTTGATCTCAGAAGTATTCATCAAAGTTTATAATTCAATAGCCATTATGATCGGACAGTACGCATCGTGGCACATTTTACTCGAAAGATGCTGAAACGAAGAGAAATCTTACCATCAAAAGTGATTTTTTATGATTGAAAACATTATTGACAAACGGTTTGATAAACAAATAAACAAAATTGTCTTATTTAGGGCCAGGGGAATTGTCTTAGTATTTACTGGAAACCAATACATGTACAATGTACATACATTATGGTCCTATTATTTGTCATAAAACACAATTATGGCAATAAATAGCTAACATATATGAACAAAAATAGCATTTTTTATTCATGCGTATAAATCCAGCAATATTCTGACTTGTGAGATTGATCATTTTTTCGAAGATTTCATTTTTTCATTTAATTTATTTCAAGATTTTCACGATGAAGAGAACGTTAGTTTGTTATATTTAATAATAAATGATCCAAAACATTTGTGATTTATTAATAAATACTTTTTTTAAATAAAAAAAAAATATATAAAAACTCAATTTACTATCATTAATATTGTACAAAGAAAAAAAATTTCTTGTTTTATTTTTTTTTTTTTTAATATTTAATTTCGTTCATTTTAAATACATAATATACATAATATGGTTTATTCTTAAGTTCCATGTATTCGATGACATGTTCGAGTATTTCGTGGGATATTTATTTAATGTTTGTTATGGCTTTCAATTCAATCAATCATGTATATGCGGCGTATCTTTGAAAACTTTGACATGAAATAGTGTCAAAGAAAAAATTCTAAAGGTGTGATATTATATCACGTGATTTAGGAGAAAATTTCACTGGCCCAAAGGGTGAAATAAACGGTTTACTGAATTGTACTCGCAAACTAAGCCATGGTCTTTCGGGTTGTGTGGTCGTGTGGAAGCCGTTTAGGCATCAACTTTAACTATTAATTCTTGAGACGATAATGAGCTCCATTGTTTTGTTTGTATGTAATGGCAGCTTTTGAATCTCTTTGCGTTGCTTTTCAGCCCAGAAAAATTCGAATTTTTATTTAAGTTTTTTTCTTAGTTTTTTTTCTTCAAATTTTCTCAAAAACTGCTTCAATGATTTTGATTAAACTTCTTAAGTGCAATTTCTTAAGTATAGTTGAATTAATCCTGCATTAATTTTGTATAACTAAACCAATTTTGGTAAAAACAAATTTAAAAATCAGTGTTTCTAAGAAGTTCAAACAATATTGCAAATTTTAAAATTTTAAAATTTTTTTAATAAGCATAATAGCTTATTTATGTCAAGACCTCGCAAATTTTTGGTTGTTTTTAAGAATAATTTTGTTTTTTATGCTTGCCATTTCTAACCATTTCTGCAAATAGATGTTCATTTTGTCAAGTAGTTATTACAAGAAAAATCGTATGAAAAAAATGCCATTAAAAATATATTGTTTTTAAAAATGCTGATTGATGAATAATTTCTAAAAAAATCGTTTTCATAATTTTAAAAAAAAAGTTCACAGCGATTATTCTTTTATTTTAAATATTAACAGAATTTTTAAAACACGCTTTTGAAAAACAGAATTAAAACTTTTGAAAAACAGAATTAATTAATTTCGACCAATGCAGGATTTGAACCCAACCCTTCAGAATTTTTAAATACAGAATTTTGATCATTCAGAATTTGTGTTCAACTAGAATTTTGGAAAACTTAATTTCAACATTCAGAATTTTAAAAAAGAATTTTGACGCATACAGAATGTCGAGTCCAAGGAATATTGTGCAACCAGAATTTTAAAATAAAAAAATTTGGTCATGCATAATACTTTAACATTTAGAATTTTGAAAAACTGAATTTTCGCATGCAGAATTTTGAAAACAGAATTTTGATCCATACAGATTTTCAATACCAATTCTCAAGAATTTTGTACAACCAGAATTTTTAAATATAAAATTTTGCTTATGCAGAACTTTTGTACAATTAGAATTTTAAAAACTGAATTTGAAAAACAGTAATTTTGAAAACAGAATTTTGACTTTTTTTTAAGAATTTTGAACAACCAGAGTTTTGAAATATAAAATTTTGGTTAAGAACAATTTTTGTAGAACCAGAATTTTAATAAACAGAATTTTGACCCATAGAGAATTCCGGCCCAAACCCCTAAGAATTTTGTAAAACCAGAATTTTTAAATATTAAATTTTGATCATGCAGAATTTTTTGGTATACAACTAGAATTTTGAAAACCTAAATTTTGACATGAGCATATTTAAAACAGAATTTCGACCACAACCTTTAGAATTTTTTTATAATCAGAATTTTTAAATATTAAATTTTGTTAATACAGAATTTTTTGGTACAACTATAATTTTGAAAAACTAAATTTGGACATGCAGCATTTTTAAAACACAATTTCGACCACAACCCTTATGAATTTTGTGCAGCCAGAATTATTAAATATTAAATTTTAGGCACGCAGAATTTTTGTACAAAATTTTTAAAAACTAAATTTTGACATGCAGAATTTTGAAAACAGAATTTCAACCTATAAAGAATTTTGATCCTTAAGAATTTTGTGCAACCATAATTTTTAAATTCAGAATTTCGGTCCTGCAGAATTTTTGTAAAGCAATGATTTTTAAAACTGAATTGTGACATGCAAAATTTTGACCAATACAGAATTTTTACCTCAACCCTTTTCTCTATCTTATTTGAAAATAATAGAGCCCAAAGCAACACTTATTGACCATTAACTACTTCTTCCAATGCCTATATATGTACATACCTACATAAATAGGACACATGAAAATTTTTCTTTTAAATTGCTTGCTTCTAATTTCGTTTCTTTTCATTTTTTCCAATTAATTGATTGATTCGACAGCTATCAGATGCATTGTTTACATCACTGCTGTTGACATAAATATTCTAGGTAAGTATACAATTTTCTTATTTACAAAATATAAACATTGTCTACACGATTTTTGGAGTTTGGGTCAAAATTTTATTTTCAAAATTCTGTATGTCAAAATTCTGCATGAATAATTTTAAAATATACAGAATTTTTCATTAACAAAATTTACAGAATTTTGAGGGTAGTAAAACAAAAACAGAATTTTGACCAAAAAGTATTTTAAAAAGCAGAATTGTATGTTTAATTGAAATTTTTAGATTATTATTAGATTTTTCTACGCTTGGTAACTATTTTTCAAACATGGTAAAGAGTACGTATCTATAGGGAAGAAATTCGAATTTTTGTCTTAGGTATTTATAATGGAAAGCTGCCTATAGGTACAATAATTTCCGTTTTTTAACAATTTCCCTCGAAAACGGCTTCAACGATTTTGATTAAACTTCGTGTATTTAATGTTATATTTGCAACAAAACCGCATTTCAAGTTTTTTTTTTTTAAATCCACACAACGGAAATAGGGTATTAACATATGTTCACAAAATTGTTGGTTATTGCCGTTAATCTCATTAATGGCTAGATAGATTTTGTTACAATTTTAAAATCAAATAATTCATGCAGGTATTGTATAATTGGTATTTTATTTAAATATTTTATTTAATACTTCTGCTTTTTTTTAGAAAATTTATAACAATCTACCGTTATTATTATAACGTTATTTTACAATTACCATCAATTATGTTACAATATCTAGATAAATATTATAGTATTGAACCAAATGATGAAGTTCATGTGACCCAGTTGTTAATTTAACTGAAATATGCTATCATTGTCAAACATTTTTAATATTTTTAATATATTGTTGATTTTTTCTTCCGATTGTCGAAATTGTCTCAATCAGTTAATATGTATTTAAGTTGTCGTAAAATTGTTGGCACTATCAACATTACTGTTGAAGCAGTTATCGTCACGTTGAATTTTAGTTAGTTAAAGTCGATGAACAAAACTGCCTTCCAGACTATTTGGTATAAATAATCGTTAACGTTCTTACGTTTTTCAAGCTACCTACGTACTTTTTTCCAAAGAAAAAAAAAACACATTTCACCAAATGTGTGCGTGTTATGCGATAAGAAATAAATGTGCGTAAACTATTCCATAATTTTGCGATTTCAGGGTCGTCTAAGATTTGAATTTTTCTATTTAACCGTTTCTCATAAAATACTCATACTCATATACCTACCCTCTTTTCTGAGTAAATTTGTTTATATTTTCAATGCCATTGCTAAAGCTCAAAAGCTGATTAGAACAAAGTGATAAACAAAAGTATAATTATTTTAGCAAATAAATACAAACATACATCTAATAACAACCAACAACAACAACACTTAGAACGATAATAATAATAATAATATCATGATGATGATGATGAGGAAGTGCTAAACAAAAATCAAGCACAACACACAACAACAACGAGAACAAAAAATATAAACGAAAAAATAAGTGCTCGCAATTCTTTTTTTTTTCTATACTTCAAGTTTAAGTTCAATGTGAAGGAGAAGAGTGAAAAAGCGCGTAATAAAACATAATAAACGAAACACACCCAACCAACCCGGCATTCGATTCTGTTCTCAGTTCTGTTCTGTTTTTTTTTTTGTTTTATTTCTTTTTTAGTATTTTCCTCTCTATATGGGTGGTGTGAGTGAGCGCGCGTGTTTACTTCCGCACCCCACCATACGAACAATCTATATCATTCACCTATCTTCACCATTAAATTGGGAAAAGCGTCATAGTAAAAGTTACTCACATTTTCATATCAGTAGATTGTACCTACTCGTATGTATACCTTTCTAAACTTGGGGAGGGAAGTTTTAAATCAATTTATTCACAGGTTGATCTAATTTGCATTTTGGCCTTTTATGTCTCTTGATTTTGAAGTCCTTTAATAAAAAAAGGAGTGGTTGAGTAGGAGTATAAAAAAGAAGAATCTAATGCGCCGGCGACAGGAGTACTTATACCTACCTAGGATCCATTATGTTAAACAAGGGCGTTTGGATTGTTCCTTAAGTCTATAATTAGCAGAATTATTTAAAATACTCTTGAAAGTGGAGGAAGGAAACATCAGCTATTCTATCATGTTGTTAATAGGAATTTTACAACACCGTGATTCTAATATTATCTACTGTACCGATGATGACAAAGTATGACAAAGTGTAATCAAGAAAATAAAAGGTGTAAAATACTCTGAAATGATACATAAGAGGATACAAATATTTAAAATTTGGAGTTGTCGTTTAAAATTTAAGACGATGATGAGTATTTTCTTAATTTTTTCTTAAGAACACTTAAAAATTTAATTTTATTAAAAATTTTGTTGTCAATTTTAAAACAGATATCCTTTTATGGGGTACCTAATTACAATTGGTCCTCAGTAAGAAATTAATTTAGATAGAGAACTAAAAAGAAAAGTCTAGAACACATGAACATATATTCGAAAAAATTATTTAAAAAGTATTTATTTAATACAGCAAAATTAAGGAAAATAATTTAAAAAACAAATATTCTATAAAAAAAACTATTTCCATTTTTTTTTCGTTTCGTAAAAAGAGTTTAAATTTTCAATTAATTATCAATTTTATCAATGATAGTTGATAAATTTTGAAAACTGATATTAAACAAACCAATTATACAATTTTTGGGCCATTGAGAATTTGGTCCAGACCGTTCTAAATATTTATCAACTATCAATTGATAAATTGACAATGGTGACAATCTAGGAAATTCAAACAAAAAAGTGAACGCATTGTCCACCATTTTGAAAAACTTGTTAAAAAATCTAAATATAATTTTCTCGCCTTAAGTTAAAATAATCTCTAAAACTTTTGCTAACAAAAATTACTTTTGGCAACTTTTTCGATTAAAAATTTTTTTTTTCGAAAAACTGTCGAACTTTGAAAACTAAAAAAGGTTTTGATTATTTATGTAGTCCCATGGTTATCTGAGCAAAAAAGTATTTAAGATATTTTTTGTTGAGCACTAAATTTCTATATATAATAAAGATTTTAGGTCCAAACAAAAAAGACTGAAAACCTGACAAAAAATGTGCCAATATTCAGCAAACAATTTTGTCCTAGTTAGTTTACCCCCTTCCCGTCTTTCCTGCTTTATTCACCTCAACAAACATAATAATTTTTGAAGAGGAAAGTTGAAGCAGTAAAAATTGTAGAATATTATTTTTTTGCAACCTCTGCATTCATATCATATTGATTTTATTCAATTGGATTGATTGGGTCACTAGGGCGTATGTGGGTTATTATTATTTTTCATATGATTATATTACCCCTGGTATGAAATTTTTATTTATACAGAAATCAAGTCTGATTTTTTGACTTTATTTAAAGGCCTTACAAATTTTAGAATTTTGTATTGTCCAATAAATAAATAGATATAGAAGAGAAATTTGCGAAATGGTGGAAATTACCTCGTTATTGTTCAAATGCGATAACGCAAAACAAGATTCGTTTTGGTTTATCAATACTCGTTTCTTACGACTGATATTTGGTTATCCTTTAGCTTTCGTTTTGTTTTGTTTTTTTAATTTTTGACAATCCTAAGTAGGTGTCAAGGTGATTGTGCTTTAAACAAAAATATTTTTTCGGTTTCGTTAGGCAACGTCTATATTGCGATTTTTTCGTTTTACATAATAGCTCTTTGTCGTGTCTATCGTTTACTTCACGATCGTTTCGTAATACGTAATAGGGACCCTATATTACTTTTAAAAAATGTTTGAGTTTTTAATCAAACCTTACATTTTGAAAATCGGGATGGAGTTTTAACAAATTTGAAGCAATATTTGGTACAGAGCATTTTTTCATGTTTCCCTAGAAATCCACTAGCGATTTTGATTTAATATCGATTTTAATAACTCAATCGATTATATTTTCTTCAATTTTTCAATCAGATACTTTTAAACAGCTCGACAGACGCCATTTTATACCATTTTTCTATTTTTATCAATACTCTATTTTAATTTAATTTAATATTTCTTAAATAAAAAAATTTACAATAAAAAAATAAAATAGCTCAAGGTAAAATTTCTCCCAAATTTAAATAATTATAAACAAAATCAAAAATCAACGTCATTTTCAGTACTTTTTACTGTTTTTTTTTTTTTATTTCCCATTATGACGTATTTCATTGTGTTACTAATTTAATTTTTTAGACAGTGTTTCCCTGTTTCCATTTACACATCTTCCATATACACACTTACATCATCTTTCTTCACTCACCTCATCGACAACTTTAGTCGAAGGACAAGCTAAAAAAAATTGGATGAATGAGTATAGACCGATGTTGGTATATAGAAGGTGTAAAAGGGGACAGAAATTTAGGTCATTGAATTTGAAACTTTTCAATACATTAAATTAGACAATTACTATAAATTATAATGGATTATGATTGTTAGAATATGGGTTGTTTGTTTGTTTCTACTCAACTGAATTGATTGGGTCACTGGGGCGTATGTGGGTTATTTTTATTTATACTTTCATTGTAGGACATATTTTGAATTATGAATTTAATTAATACGAATCATTTAAGTTTCCATTTTTCTTAATAGTAAGGTAATAATTTTGTAATTTTATATACTGATGCTTTAAATCTTAATGTATCACTGTAATTTTCATTGCGCTAAATGTTTATCCGAATTGTATTAAAATACTAAATGTCCTGAAATAGGTATATATTTTCATATGCAAATAATTTTAATGGAGTAATGTGTGTACTAAATTTATAAAAGCAAGTCAAAAATGTTGCAGTAAAGGACTAGAACTTATTTGTGTGCTTTTGCTTTGATATTTTTGTTTGATATTCAGACCAAAACTTAAATTTGGACTTGTTTTTTTTCTAAATTTGGTAAATACATACCTAAGTGCCCTTTTATGAAATAATACATACAAACATATATTTCAATACTGCACTTTATACATAATTTTTGACTAAATTCCCTTCTGATAAAATAAGTAGGTACACGAAAGTTAGTATAAAAATATTCGATTTTTGGAACGAAATAATATATGTGGGCTGATTTTTGTATATTGCCTATAAATTTGGTCCTTACAATAGTTTCGGAGATATGAATTAATTCAAGTTTTCCAAAAATGGCGGATTTCACCTTGACATACGCTCAGGCTTCATTGGCAATATTTAAGGCAGTTTCAATTTAGATGGAAAAGACAATTTATTGCCTGGGTGGGCATTTCATTCTAATAAATACACATAACACATAGTTTGTGTTATGAATGTAAAGATAGAATTGGCGAACAACTTCAAAAGTATGTTTTGCTCTTCAAATTCACTATTATTGATAATAAAAAAATTTTATTCTGCACTAACATTTTTCTTATTTTCTACTTTCATTTCAAAACGAAGCAAAAGTCATTCAAAATCGCTGAGAAAAAGTTGAATTGCAAGAATTTATTGCCTATCGGCGATAGAAATTAACTAAAATCTACTACGGTAGATTGCCAGTGCCAATGTAAAAGCTTTTCCATTTGCAATATTCAAAGCAATGGGAATGAGCCAAGCAACTTATTTCCTGAAATATTGCCAATGAAGCTGCTATATCCTATATTTCATTAACAATTGCAATTTAACTAATTTTTTTGTATATTTTCACAAGAAAAATCATATAAATAACTAAAATAGAGTTTTAATGGATTTTGACAAAATTCCCTTATTTTTGTGATATTCCAAGATATCTTATCAATAAGTTTACCAACATTGCTCTAATACTTCTAAGCTGTCTCAATTATATTGAAACAAAATGATTTGTTTTATTACCAAAAAAAAAATCAAAAAAAATTCTTCCTTTTTTAGTGGTTCTGAGGTTTGTTCTTCAATTTTTTCAAATGACTCAAACTATTTTTATAGAAAATAGATTTTCAAATTGTTAAAAAAAAACTGATTCATCAGGTCTTACTCAATTTTTTTGTAGGCCCTAATACTTATAAGAAATGGCATTTAAAGTACTTCAACTACATCTACTCTTCATTATATATAAATACTCTCTGATTATTAATTTTTATTTCAGAGAATGAGCAAGGTTAATAAAAAAGACCTAATAAAACCCCGTCAAATCTCCGGATATCATGCTCTCATTTGAACCCGTACCAAACATACTTACTCAATTGAAACGACCATAACATCCATTGATTAAAATTCCTAGAATCTGGGCAAAATAGCGAAGAAATGCATGACTCAAGCAAAAATGAATGAACATGATGGTAGATAGTTAAATACAAATTAAAGAAATGGAGCGAAAATAACAATAAATTGGGTCGAATCTCAAAATCAAATGTAAATTATATTTGCGAGTCTGCCCATCACTATGGGCATCATTTGGATTGATTCCGCAAAGCAAGTTTCTAATGAAGAATCCAAAGAAAAAACGTAATCTTCGAAGAATAAACTGCCAAAGTCCAAGTTTTGTAAAGTAAATAAAACCATTTTTTTTATTTTTTAAAACAAAAATTGTTTTTCTTTATTTATGATAATTTGTTTTGTTTCTTATTTTTTTTTTTTTGTTAATTTTTTTTCTTATTTTCTTTTTTTATTATAATATAATATGTATATGCATATTTTAATCCACTCATCAACATTTGGGTTTATTTTTTTTAATTCATTCATTAATATTTAGTTTTATGTTCATTGTAATTGTTCAAATTGTTTGTCTTCATTTTCTGCATTTGTTTGTTTTTTTTTTTTTTTTTTTTTTTTTTAAGTAAATATTTTTTGTTTATTTAAAATTATGGACAAAATACATACAATTTTTATTTTCTTTGTATTTACTTTGTTTATTTATTTATTTGTAATATAAGTAATCATTAATTTGTTTTTTGTTTTTATTATTAACTATACAATTATTTCAAATTTAAAATTTGTTTCTTTTATTTTTTTTTGTTTGTTTTAAAATTTAGATTAATCTTATTCTGATGGGGTTGGTTTTCTTTCTGGCTTCACTGAGTGAGCTTTTTAAATATTTATTTAATTTAATTTAAATTTTTACAGTGAATACTTTTTTTTTTGATATAATTATGTTTATCAAGTAAATACAAATACACTTATTTTTAACATTAAGATTTTTTGTTGTTGTTTTACTTTCATACAGACATTCAAACTACACTAACCATCTACGAAGATTCTACCAGAATCGGAGTTTATTTTTTATTTTTGTGTGTTCCAATTTTTGTTTTTTGTGTTATTTATTAAATCTGAAAAAAAAAATCTGTGGAGAAAAATGAACGATAACGAAAACAAAATCAACGAACGAAAGAGTCTGTGGATAAAGGCAGCACATGCGGAGGAGAAAAATAAAGCAAAGTGAATGGAGAACCAAAAAAAAAATCTAACCAAAAATGAAAATAAAAACAAAACAATTTTTTTTTTCAATAAAAATGAAATATTTCTTTTTTTATTTTCTCTTTATATAATAATAATAATTATAGTATAATTATAATAATAAGAATAATGATAATATATTGTATGATTTTTATATTTATAGTTTTTTTTAAATTTTTTTTTAATTTTTAATAACAATAGTAAATTCTAGAATACACAAGAGAATAAGAAAACAGTTTTTTTTGTTTGTGTTTTTGTTTATATATACAGAATATAATAAATTTAATAATAATAATAATGTTTATGCTTAAAAAAATCTTAATTTTTTTATTTTAAATATATCTTCACTTTCACAATAAAATTAGAAAACAACTTCATTTCTCGTTCATACTTATTACAAATAAGAAATTTCAAAACAATTAATTTTTTTAAATAATAAAAAAAATCTCTCATGTTTTTTGTATTTTTTTTTTTTTGGGAGGGGGTATTGTGTTCTTTTTTTCATTCACACTTAAGATGACAATGAAAAAAGGAAAATAAAATTTAACAAAGAATCATGTATATTTAAAAAAAAGAGATCTCTAAAAAATAATAATATTTATTTTTAAATTTATCTTTAATCAATAAAATTTTAATTTGTGTGTTTTTTACTTGTTTTATAAATTATATCAATCTTTTAAGACATTTATGTAGTTTTTTTTTTTTATTTTTTATTAAAATGAAGTAGTTTGCATATTATTATTTACAGCTTAAGAACTAAGTTAAAATTTAAATTATTATTATATTTTCATTCATTTGTTTGTTATAATGATGCTTAGCTTAGAGCTCTTTTTTTCTTTGTAATTTCTGTTTGAAGACAAAAAAATCCACTCAGTTTTTTTGTTTTTGCTTGTTTCTGTTCTATTGTTTGTCCGATGTCATTTTTGAAATGATTATCTCGCAGAGATGTGATTTTTGTTGTTTTATTTAAATTTAAGAGGTCTATTTAATAATACACTTTTTTTATTATATTTAAATTATTTATTTTGTGTTCTTTTTTAAAATCTCGCTTAAAGTTTAAGGACATTTTTTATTTTCGGTTTTTAGTTTGTTTTAATTAAATTTATTTTTTTTCTTTAAATACAATTTGTACAACATTCAATGTTACGTCACCTTCTTTCTTCATCTTCATATTTATATCCCCAAATGTTTTTTGTTTTTTTATTTTTTTATAATGAAAATAAATAATTTTCGCTGTTTTATTTTTTTTTTGTGTTGAGTTTATAATTTTTTGTCCCCTTTTTTCAAAAAATTGTCACCCCTTCCCAAAATCCCAATGCCTAAATGTAATTCAGTCTCGCTCTTTTTTGTTTAATGTTTTTTTTTTTTTGTTTTTTTTTTTAGTCAGTAATTTTTGTCTCAAAATAAATCGATGTTTTTATTTGCATCTCTTTCATTTGTATTTTTTATCGTCTGTCATCTCTGTCAGCCACTGGAGCACCATCTCATAATAATAATTATAATTATTAGGTGTGTTTGTTTTTGAATTATTGAGTGTTTGTACAGGGAAACAGGGAACCAACAAAACAAAATGACACTATTTACAAAACGTCACCGTTATAATGATGCGTTGTCATGAGCAGCTGCTACTACTACTCTCCGCTGCTTATTTGTTTGGCAGTTTTTGTTGTAATAGCAGTTGTTGACGCATGGTATTCGTTGTTGTCTCTGGCTCTCTTGCGTGCGGCCACATGTTACGCTTCAAGAAGGACTTTGTGCACCTGTGGCGTGGGTGGTTGTGGTGAGGCGGTGGTTGTCGCTGTCACTGTGACATCGGCTGACATTGTTGGATATTTGTGCGCGACCAGTGCTTGGATTTTAGAAGGTGGGGGTGTTGGAGACTTTTTGGACAGATTTAGCGGTTGTTGGGAATCGGCGATGTCAACTTGCAACTCGAGGAGGCGTGGTGAGTGCGCCGAGGGGGAAGGGCGTGGTGGTGAAACTGATGTTGAGTGGGGAGATTGAAAGTAGTTGCTGCTGCTTCCGCCACTGCTGCTGCTGCCATTCGAATTGGGTGACACTGATTGCTGACGAATGGTGGTTGTGGTGATAACTGAATGGCCCTGCCATCTCAAGCCATTTGGTGTGCCAGCTGGTGGTGGATGCAGTGTTGATGATGACGCAGCCGATGAGGATGGTGGTGGGGAGGCGAGTGTAACTGTCGTCGTTGAAGGTGATGAGCAGTTGGAGTTCGAACTGGAGCTTGGTGAACCAGAGCTTGCATAGTGATGTTGTGGAGCGGGGGAATTCGCAGTGCAAACAAGCAGACCGTTAGATGGAGCTGCATTCTGATCGCGCATGATGTAGTTCTGGATGATATCGGAGCGTTTCATTTGCTCAGGTGTCATGCGTGGTTCAGCCATTAGACTCTTTGCAAGCACGGAGTGTGTGCTGGACAGAGTTGAGTGCTGTTGGTAATTTCCGCCGCTGGCACTGCTGTCGCGACTACTGCTGCCATTATTGGAAGTGGTATTGCGCGTCAGATGCATGTGAAGCTGGCTTTGATGTTGATGCGGTGGTAGAGAGTGATGGTGAGATGGTGATGCGGTTGATGATGATGCTGGTGGGGGGCTCTGTTGGTGCTGCCGAGCTTGGGCTGGCATAGCTGACGATTGCATCGGACTGGTTGCTCCCGGCATTGCCGATGTTGTTGAGCCTGGTGTGCTGCTTGCATCGGCCTCGGCCGAATCGAAGTCTCTGTGACGGAGAGCGCGGAATTTTTTGTGCGGCTTATACGCTTCATCCATAAGCGAGTTTGTATCATACAATGGTGGCGCCTGCAGCACACGCTTCAGAACTGGCATATCTTCAACAATCTGTCTCTTCATAGCCGCACTTGATGAGCATGACGGCGAAGACGATGACGAGGAAGAACTTGCCATGGCGGTTGATGGAGATGCCGATGAAGCCACAATGGTGCTGCTGCTGGTTGCTGCAGCGGCTGTCGTCGATAGACTTTGTGCGGAGGTTTCTGCATCCAAAGCATCATCTACACTGGATCGAGGGCTGGAGCATGAAGAACTGCCACCGCTGCTAACAGTTTTTGAGGATTCATTCTTCTCATTGCCACTCTCAATTCCCGAATCAGTCGGTGAGTCTAGCTTTCTATAGCGATGATGATGCGTAGTGCCCGATGTCAAATGATGGTGCAGCTGGTTGTGGGAATGCGATCGAATGATCGGTGTGATTGTCAGACCATTTTGAGTGAGATGAGCATGTGGGCCCACAATATCAATATCTTCTCCCGATGAACCTGAATTGGCACGATTACGCAGCGGACAGCTGCCAGATAATGAAGCTGCCAACAATGGGGCTGACGACGCCAGCGATGATTGTGATGAATATTCCAAATCTCCAGATTCAGTGCTCGAAACCGATCCTAATGGTGATTTCGCCACATCGTCCATTCGCACATCATCCCAAGATGAGGCTGGACTCTTTGAAGGCTGTTCATCTTCCATTGACCACATTTGCTGACGCAACAATTCCTTGTGTTCCGTCCGGAAAACTACCAATTTCTCTGTGTGCAGGGTGCTCAATGTACGCAGATCTGGCATTGTTTCCAACAATTTTGTCATAAACTCAGGCTGATCGGGGCGATTTTGATTGATTATCGACTGCAGGCATGTCTTTAGCCTCGAATACATCTTCTCAATCAATTCGGTATTCCTTAAACCCGGCCGATCTGGAGTTATCAGAACAATTGCGCAGAATAAACCAATTTCAGCATCACTCAAATTCATAGAATTCATTCGCTCGGCGAAATTGAATGTTGAATCCACCAAAAAACGTGCATTCGCTCCATTTTGTATAGCATCGCGACGCATCACTTGTCCATTCAAACAGATAATACTGTTAATCGACGAATCGAACATACATATCAGTCGCACAAATAACGCATCAAATAGTCCCGCCTTCAAAAGTGTGAATTTGTCATCTTGTGTGAGTAACTGGAAGCCGGGAATCATACCGGCGAAATCAATCACACCACGAATGACATGGGCAAAACGCTGTGAGAATTCCTGCTCTGATTGTAGTTCCGGTGCAGGATTTAGAGGGCATGCCTATACGGAAATCAAAGAAAGAAAAAAAGAAGAAAACAATAAATTAGAAATCAGCTTAACTGTTTTTTTTTATATATATGTATACGTATTTTAGTTTGAATCATTTGTAGAGAGCCAAGGAAAAGTTCACGCGAAGGTCAAATCGAATAGCAAAGCATGGGAAAATCAATATAAAATCTACCTATGTAATAGGTATATGTATATAGTTTAAGTTCATTGTTTTTTCTCTTCCTGTTCTATTGTATATAATATGCAGAAACAAGTAATCGAAAGCTCTCTCACCCGGCTACAAAAGCAAAAGCTTTCTCCACTTGGTTTTGTTTGTAAGAAGAGTTCATAGGTATATAAAGAACTATCAGCAGAACTTACAGAGGAATACCGACAATTTTTTTGTCGCCTCTACCGACCCGTTTGTTGGGTTTGGTGTACATGTTCAAGCATATAGTTATAATAATGATAGAATAGAGTAGAATGACATTAACGTCAAGGTCGACGAACCAGAGTTCAAGGTTCTTGAACGGTTTGCTTGCCTGCCAGCAGCGGTAAGCTTAAACTATCAACAGTGTGAAAAGAATTCAAATGTGTATACATATTACCCTCCAACTGAGTGGGTGAGTGTGGGGAAAAACTAGCTTTTTTTTTTTCAAAGTGCAAATAAATGTGGGGGAGGTTGTGTGTAGCGGTGCTTTTTGTAATTAAACTACCGGGTTCGTAGAGAAAATGATCAATTAGTTTGTCCGCCATGTGACGCTAATTCTCCTGCTCGCTGACAACAACGCTAATTTTTTTTTTTTGCTTCGCATGTCACATTAACATTAGAATCCACGTGGTTTAAACAACACGCCAACACCAACAACAACCACCGTTGGCTATGTTAGCTTCCGACTTATGGTCGAACATCTGCGCCGCCATTAAGTATTTTTAGCTATTTTGGGGTATTGTTTTTTTTTCTTCATTATTTTTTTGTTTAATTTAAGCATCGTGATAGCCTTGAATGAAATTTTAATTATAGAGAGAAAAAATAACCGGCAAATAGTTGAATTTGACTGTGGTGAAATATTTAAATTGTTTTGATAGGCCATTTCGCGTGCGAAATATAATATACCTTTAGCTGGACACACATGGCTTTGACTTGTGTACATATATTCGCAAATGCGCAACACTAACTGCGCGCAATGATTTTATTTGACCTTCACAATAAATGACATCGACTACCTTAAACTGACATGAAGGGAGGTAGATATATAGATTTATGTAGATAGTGGTGAATAAATAATAAAATAGAAATATATATATTAAAAAGCTACGTAGTGCTCAAATGTATATTGAAAATGTGAGATAGAGGGAGAATAGCTATACATACATGAATAATTTTTTTTTTCAACAAGGAAGCAATAATATTCTAGGTGCAAATAGAACAGTCAATGTCAAACTTTGATGTATTTTAGACGCGCCACGCCGGCCGCCACCACTGTCTCATATACCTAAGCTTTATGGCTAAAAATTGTAGGTACATTACTCATTTAAACGTAGAAATATGTATATCTGGTATAAAGATGTGAGGTGACATTGAATTTAATATACAATGTACATTGTACATAGCACTTTATTGACCAGACGCTACTATAGTTGATTAAATTTAACTTAAACTATTGTGTGCGACAAAAAATTCAGCTCCAGCAGCCGCTGCCATCGACACCGACGCTGCATGTGTTGCTGTCAATGTCACGGCAAAAACTCAAAATAAAACAAAATGTCTGGTATGGCTTTGTTTTTTTTTCTCTCGCTTTTTTGGAGATAAACGAATCTCTTTATCATCAACTTAACCTTAACCTTAACTAATTTGAAGTTTAATATAATAAACAACTTGAGTGAACTGTCAGAATGTGTTACTAATACATTGTCACTGGGCATGGTTGTGAGATACGTTTATACTTAACCAAAAAAAAATGATTTCCTCGTATTTCACAAGGTCGTTCTCGAATGACGTCGTCTGTCTAGAAATTTAGATGTTTTTTTTTTTTTTATTATTATTTTAATTTTGTGTGGCTATTTAATATGAGTGTGTGTTTTTTTTTTAATTTTACACATTCTCCCATAAGGAGGATCAATAAAAATATAATTTTAAACTGTTTTTCGTTTATCGGCGCACGTGTGTTTATTTAGCGCTTTATTTTGTATTCTAATTCTATGGTATTACTGTAAGTGAGGTGAAGAGGGGTGACGTTTCGAATTTATTGTTATTTTTCTGACACAACAAAGTTGCAGTTTTTATCGGCGTAATGTTGATTTCTGAAATGTGCATTGCGCGCCAACTATGGTGTGTTTGATCAACTGATAATAATAAATACATCCCCTGAATAGAAATGACGGGGGTGGTTGTAATGACAGCGCGGCGTGCGGTGATTCCCCGAAACTCACCCCATATTCATTCTGTCAAGATCTATGGAGTTGTTGGTGTGGTGTAATCAAGGGGTTGTCACCATTATAATTCACACCACCGCCACCAACACTTTTACCGTCCGAATCAAACACAAACACATTATTAGAATTTCTTGTCTTAGTCAGTATGTATTTTATTATTAGCTGTTGCTTTGCTCGTTTATAATTTCAAGGTTGAAAAATAACTCGATACAAGGTCGTATGCTATTTTTTTTTTTTTTTTTGCTCGTTGATAATTTTTGCTCTTTCGTTCTGGTATTAATTTAAATAAACTTCTTACTATATTGTTGTTGTCATATTTCTAACATATTTTGTATTAGGTATAAAGACTTGTCGATTGGCGCGTAATATTTGAAAACGTTTATAATATGATCAGATGACCGGAAATTTGTTATTCTGAATTTTTGGTTAGGACATTTTTTTTGTTTAGGGATCAAAGCAACGACAAAACAACCTTGACATTTTATTGTGAATCATGGAATATTTTTTCCAGCAAAATAAATAAAAAAAAAATAAATAAAATAAAATAACAATACTTTATCATTTTTATTGTTTGAGCTTTAATTCTTATAATATAGCAGAAAGCACAGTAAACACAGTAACCTTGATGCCGAATTTTGTTTTGTGGTAAAACGCGTGTATGTAGGTATTGGTGGGGTGGTTCTCTATAATCGCGTACTTTGAAAGGATGGTTTGAATTTTGGTTATATTTTAATGGGATTTTATCATGCGAGTGTGAGGGTGTAAAGACACGTTTGACATTATCGTTTTTTTTTTTTTAATGTGCGTGCTAATGTGTTTTTTTTTTTTTTTGTTATTTTGTGGAAAGTTAAGTGTTTGGTAAAATTTTTTGCTTTATCACGTATATACATAGATATTTGCGATTTTTTTTTTTAATTTATCTTAACTTTTACCAAACTTTGTTTTTCGTTATGATGATTCAAAATAATATTTAAAAAAACAAAAAAGAACAAATAAATTGTTATTATTGCTACTTTGACATTGAACGGAGGTGTTAAGCGTGTGCATGGTGATATCATAATATGTGACATTGAAAATGAGATAAAGGAACTAAATTGCGATTGACTATTCGAAGAAAAGAATGCGCACAATTAATTGATGTTTTTTTTGGTTTGTTGTTGTTGATAGCGTTAGTTACGATGTTGTGTTTTATTTTTGATTAAAGATAAATAAATAGTAAAATTTAAAATTTAAAATGGCGCCCAATAAAACTTTATATAAGTTTTTTCCCTACAGCATTGATTCTAAAGGGGTGCATTAATATTCAATTTAAGTTTTTTAAGATGGTTTAAAATTGACGGGTTTTTAAAAAATGATGATAATTAAAAAGTGGCGCACAATTTGAGACCACAAATACAAAATTTACAAAAGATTTTTCTACCATAAGGGGCAATTTAAAAATTCTCAATTAAAACAAATAAACATTTCTTTTTTAAACAAAGAAAATATTCTTAAAAGTGGCGCCCAACAAATCTTAAAACAAGCTTTATGGTATGAATTGAAGGGAATGCATATATATTCAATTTGTAAGGAAAATTCTGTTCTAATTTAAGAGATTTTTTTAAATTATCATGATATGTTATGATGAAGTGGCGCCCAATGTGAGATTTCAAAAAATAAAAAAAAAATCGAAAACATAAAGTAATTTCCAAATTAAATTAAAAGCATATTAATTGCATAATATTTCAAACAAACTGTTTATTAAAAAAAAAATGGCGCCCAACGAAACATGGAACAAGTTTTTTCTTTAAAGATTTAATTTAAAAGTGGTGCATTAGTATTCAATTTTAAATGAATACTGAAATTGTCTTCAAAACACTTTGAAATTATCATGTTTCTTTAAATTTTCACGACTTCAAATTAAAAAAAAAATTAAAAAAAAAGCTTTTGTAATATGCCAAGGGCAATATAAACTTGTCTGTTACAATAAACCCTATTTAAGTAAAATATAAGAAAGAAAACCTTGAATTGTCAATAATATACGAGTAATAAGGAAAATAAGTAATAAGTATTCACCTCGAATGTGATAATGTCAAACTAAAGTAAGTATTTTTTTTTCCTGTAGAGTTAATATGCATTCATTATCATTTTCAAGTGCAATTTAATGGCAATTTGAATAAATTATTAAATACATTTCCTTGTTTTTTTTTGTTTGTGTTTGTTTGTATGTACAAAAATGCACGCAATAGTTATAAATACAATAACATTCCACTATCACCTGTAATTTTATATAATACAATACTTCAAAGTGACAGTTTGTAATTTTTTATAATAACTATATATAGATACAATAAAAGAACGACATGTAGAGGGCGTGTTTGCATATAAAAGAACAAGCTGAAAAGATCAGTTCATTTACAAGCAAATAAAAGAAAAGTCAAGGTTGTCTGTAAATACTGTCACAGCTGTCAAAAGAACTCTTTATTCTATAATGAAAAATAAAACTATAAGTTTTTCTTTATATTCATAAATCACACAATAGTTTAAGGAAATTGCCGAATACCATGGGCAAATATAATTATTTGACAAGTTCACCTTGCACCGAATCAGTTTATAACAAAAGTCATCGAACAAGACAAAATATATAATAATAAAACAAATTCAGAGGTCGATTGAAGTAAAAGACATTCATGGGGTTAAATACCGGAAATTAAGCAATTAGCAAACAAACACACCTACTTAACAGTTCTCATTTATATGTACATATGTACGTCTCTGTCTCAATGTTGAGGACAAATAATTATCTCTTTGAGAGCGAAGAGGAAGTAAACTTAAGGGCAGTCATACTTATTTAAAATAGATTGTGGGAGTGACAATGGAATTTCTGTTGACAGAGAATCAATTTATGTATATTAACTGATGCAGCCCAACCTTGACGTCCAGAAGTTCATAAATAAATTCGTTCAAGTTTGGCTGGCTACTCGTTTTGATTTGATTCATAAAAATGTTCAAACACAATACATACATATGTACATGTATTATAAATATTAAAAAAAAAAAAAAAAAAAACTATAGACTCACCAAGAGCGTAGGCATTGAATATGATGGGCACTCGCGTGCCCTTTGACGCATTGCAGCAACCTTTTCCTTGGTAAATTCACACGTTTCTAAATGAGCACGCAATACAGCGGCTAATAATCGAGGTTGATCATCAAGCTCAGTGGCTAACGCCCTTTGTTGGCCACGATTTTGTGTACTTTGTTGCATGGCAGCTAAGATGCGCGCTTTTTCGCGTTTCGGCACACGACCAAATCGCACCGCTGTAAATAAAGAGAAAACATATCGAATTTAGTACAATTATTATTGAGAAGAAGTTAAATAAAATATAATTGACATGTGCAATGAAATTGGAGAAAAAGTAGGACCAAACAGACAGGTGGTGGCAGCATTGTTGCGCCAGGTGTCGGAAGCAAAATACGTGTGTTCCAATTTCCACACACATACAGAATTTTTCGCTGCCGGGAAGGACACTGTTTGTTTTTTATGCCCCAAGTCGTCCCCTTTATATATTTTGGTTACACGCAACTATACAGCAACAGAAGTGAAACATGTAAAGCAACAAAAATACAACAACAACAATTAAATGTGTAAAAACCTTAAAGAGAAATAAACAGACCGACCCTTAAGTAGGTCATTGTGTTTCATTTTAATTTTTTGAATGCAAGCATAATGATATTTTTATTGACTTGGTTCGTATATCACATTAAGGCGGCTGTTACACTTTCTCCAAAAAAAAAAAGCAATCGACTCTCATTCTGGCCTAGGGTTTCTCGTTAATCATTTTATTTTTACCCAAAAGTAAGAAAATAAAATGTGGGTGAACTTTCTCATCGCACACAAAAAAATAATAAAAAAAAAAAAACAAACGCGCATCACGATCATGAACTCTGTAATGAAATCGTTCGTACTCATCGGGATCGTTGATCGTCTCCCACTCATCAGTGACTTTTTGAGTTCAAAGAGAGAAAATCAACACAAACGGAGCCAAAGCAGTCAGTGAGTGAGAAGTGTAACACTTTTAACTCTATAAGCCGAGTCTACATCGAAAGTCAATCAAAGAAGGCCCACCATCAGCCATCGCATCGCATCGCATCGCGCAGCACCAAGTAAAATCCTATTAATTTCACTTTGTATAATATAATATAGCAATACGAGATGCGCTTGTCTATCTCTTTCATTTTTATGAAAACAATCTAAGAGGTCATGACCTACAAACAAAAAAAAGAGAGTGCGAGAGGTAAAATTACAAATAAAAAAAATAATCAAGACAGTAGCATACTTCTTATTCTTTGCTAAAAAAGAAAAACAAAAACAAAATAATGCGAACGATGAATGAAAGAGAAAGCCACACAATATTGCACTACAATTTGACAGCTAATTGCTGTCCATAGATATACTGATGTGTCAAATTGATAACAAAACCGGCAGCGCACGCCAAACATCACCTGGAATCACCCCACTCTATACACTTCGAGTTGTGTGGGCTGTGCGTATCTATTGTGATCGGAATAACTAAAGTGATGGATGAATTTAAACGAGACCAAAAAACAAAAACAATATAGTAGAATAGCAGCATGAAAACGAAAATGAGAGCGCCACCTAGTTTCCTCGTTTCGTTATTCTTTTTTTTTTATTATTGTGTTATTTGTGTTTAACATGAAAGAAATTAGAGAATGACAACGGCCCATTAATAGTGGTCCAAGAGACAAGCATTTAAAGCCGCATCTTGTTGATATGAGCATAGCATGATCATTTCATTTTTCTATATTATGGCCCCAGATAGAAAGAAGGAAGAAGATTCCAAACTAAAAGAGAGAAAAACTAAAAGAGGTCGAAAAAGTGTGTTGGTTATTTATTTTTTATTTTTTTGCACAAAATGAAATTGATTGCAAAGAGAATTAAGAAAACAACAAAAAAAAGAGTAAGTAGGTACCTACTAGTATAGCAAAACAAAAACTGGAGTTTAGAAAAATTATTGGTGCATGCAAGCTTAGTGCATAAATTATGAGCTCTAATTTTTCTTGTACCTAGGTGTATGTAAACTTATAGGTTGGTAGGTTAGTTATTTAGTAAGTTAGTTAGTTAGTTTTTCGGCTTCTCTATTTGAGCTCCGATCTGCTATTTAAACGAAAATCGAAAGCAATACCTATCCAGCAACAGCCGTAATGGCTATGGCGCGAGACCCAGCTGTGTGCAAAGTAGAAATAGCTTTTTGAAAAAGAAAGTGCAACCGCTTTATGGGGATAGTCAGTTGTAGAGGTAAAGTCGAGAGTTATCGCTTTGGCATACATTTCTTTTTTAATCGTTTGGATCATATACATATAGGGAAATTGTCACATATTTTTGTGTTTTTTTTTGACAGCTTGATTTGACGAGGGCTTTTACTAAATTGAATTTAATAAGTAGACCAATTTGGGTGGGAAGATGAATTGAGATTTGAGAATGTCAAGAAATGATGAATGGAGTTTGAAATTTGACAGATGTCCAAAAAAAAGATTGTGAATAAATTGACAGGAAAAATTCAACATGGTAAAACTGAGGCTTTTAGATTAACTTTCGTTATGTTTTATATTGAACGAAATCACTTTGAACGAATCTAAATTCATATATTTTTGTATGGGAAATCCCTAACAAAGATTTAACAAAAAATTAATCCAATTTAATTCTACCGTTTCAAAAAAAAAAAAAAACTGATCGATCTTGAAGAAAATCAGTAGATACATACCTACTGAAAACTTTTGATAGCTTTCGTTTACTTTGGTGAAAATTAATGTTTTTTGAATTTTAGAACTTTAGAAATACGCTATAACCTGACACTAAAACACCAATTTTTTGAACAAGTTTCTAAAGTTTCGTTCAGTTCTTACAATGTTAAATTTCGTTGGGATTTTATCAATCACTATAATCGGTAAATTTTTTTTTAAGACAATTTTTTTTCAATATTCAATTTAACATTCAGATATTTAACTGTCAGAGAAATAAATCGAAACAAATGTTCGACTGAATAATGAAAATTAATAATTTATTAATTAATGATTTATAAATATAAAAATCAATCGATAAGTTTATTTTATGCACTTAATCGTGTGTATATGGATGGGCTTATCATTCTAAAAATTTGTTAAACTTAGTTCTTTATAAATACTGGAAAATGTTCAAATTGTTCGTTTAGTTATTGAAATGATTTGTAAAAATGTAGATAATTACTAGAAATTTTTTAATTTTGTTTTAACGTTAAATTCTAAATTCGTAGCCATTTATGCTTATTGGCCATTTAATCAGGTAAGTAACTAAAAGGCCCATTTTTATGTTTAAAAAAATCTTTGATTTATCTAACAATTAATAACTCTGATTAAATATTCGGAAAATACGTACGTGCATTGTGATATTTGACATTTCCCTTAAGTATTCCTTTTAAAATTGGTAGTTCTTCCATTTTTGTTTAAATTAATTTTTTTTTTTTCGTCAAATGAAACTTTGAGTTAATTAATAAATAAAAAAATTAAAATCATATAATAATCCACGGTTTATTTGATTTTAATTGTTTTGATAATGCGACGGCATCAAAAGGTACTGTGACTTGTTTTTTTTTATTCACTTTTCGGCAAGTAGTTTTTTTTTATTTATTATAATCCAAATTTTTGGCACCTCAATGCACTCTCTTGTGAATATTTTTTATTTTAACAACAAATTAACAAACAACAAAAAACTTAAACAAAAATCACAGTGAAATAAAATATTTAACTTTTTTTTTTCTTTTTTACTTTTCAGGTACAATTTTTATATTAAAACTTTTATTAAAAGTTATGTTTTGTTTTTTTTATTTTTTTAATCTTTATGTTAATGGTCAAAATTAATTAGTTAGATTTAACAAAATATTTTGCATTGACCGCCACTTTTTATTAAATTCACTTAACAATTCACAAATATTTTTCATTTTTTTTTCTTAGTTAAATATTTGTATTTGGAAATTTTTTCTTAGATATTTTTTTTATAATTAAATTTTGTTTAGAAAAAATTTAAACTTGTTGAAGGAACTTTCTTTACATCACAATTTTTCATTTTGTAGAAATTTCGCGTAGTTATTTTGTTTTCTTTTTTTATTTTGTTGTTTAATAAACTTTTGGTATAATATATAAATAATTTTATTTGTTCCGGTTAATCCTTGTTTGTCGAAGATTATTTTCTTGTTTTCATTTAAATATTTTTTGTTTGGTTATTTATTTCTTTTTTTTTATTCAAAATTCACCACACCGTTAATTTTCTGTTATTTATGCACTAAGAACGATGAATGAATGGAGATATTTGAATAATTTTTGTTATGATTTTCTTTTGATTTAATTGTGCAAATGCAAACATGACAAAACTCGACAAGGTCTTGAACGCGACTAACTGTAAAAATTGCTAGCACGTTACGAATATAGGTAATAATCACACACAACAAAAAAAGATTGTATTGTGTAGAGATATAGGTATACTACAAGATACAAATTATTGAGACCGTCGTCTCTATACACATCTACCACTTGGGGTATACCAGCGACGAGTGTAGTTCACAATTTAAGCGCTAGTCGCTCACAGTTGTGTGCTTTTTTGGAGCAGAGTTATTTTGTTTGGTTTGTTTTTTCTTCTGTTTTTATTGTTGGCTTATAAAAGCACAAAAATATACACACGAAAAAGCCGCTTTAATGAAGAGAGGGTTATATGATTCGTTGTCATCCAACTAACCGCTCTCAATTACTGTCAACAAAAGATTGAAAATATGTATCAAAGGCAGCTAAAGTTACAAGATAATTTGGTATATGCATACCCAATTGGAGCTCTTAAAAAAAGGTTTAGAGCTTTCATTAATGGGGAGATAGGTACTCTTGTAAGCTTTCTTATTTTGTTGTGCAATAATTCTGAAGAATCAAACTAGAGGACTCTGGCGTATACGTGACTTTTTCGCATCACATTAAATTGAAAAGAGAACATCTTAAAACCGGCAAAATGTGCTTCTGTATTGTTTTGTTGTTCTCTTAAGAAACTTTTCACCACAATCAAAAAAAGCTCTTAAGAAATGTGGTGAATTTACAATATTCTCTCAAAAGCTCGAATATAAATTAAAATCAAAAGCTTTTTGTTCTTTTATCTTCTCTTAAATGAAATAAACTGCAATTTGAAATTTTCTTTAAAAAAAAAAATTAAACAGAATGCATTGCTCCCCAATCTGACAAACAAAAAGAAGAACAAAAATGTACTAACCTTGAACTTCAATTGAACGAGAATGTTCAAATATCTGTTCATGTTTACAAAAATAACAACTATACTGCGCATAAAAAAATTCTTACCAAAGGTTCAATGGTTTTTGAATTTAAATATTTGTTGTTATTGTAACTGCAAAAGAGGGCACAACAGTTTTTTTTTGTAAATTTATTTTTGCACGTAACAAGACGCTGATACAATATGGTCGATAAATGGGTATATATAGATAGACTTTGTTTTGTTCATATTTTGACAGACGGTGCATTTAATTGGAAATGTGTCATTTAAGCCAGCCAATATAAATGTACATATCTATGTTTCATGTATGTATGTATTCATTTTTTGATGATATTTGATCCCAATTAACAAATAAACAAATGAATCATTTTATATGTACATACATACATATGCATATAAATGAGGTTTGCCAAAAAATTCTGACACTGTATTTCAAAAAAAAAAAACTGAACAAAAATTAGAACGAGAAACAACGACAAAATCATTGCACTTTTATTGACAGAATTTTATTGAGTTCGTTTGCGTTGCAACTGAGCTTTTTGCCTTGAATAAATGAGGTGAACGAATTGACGTTCAGTGACACTGCAAACAAATTGTTTGACACTTGAGAATAAAGGTTAAAATTTAGCTCAAATTAGATATAATGTTGCTTTGATTATGACAAAAAAAAGATAAAATGAAACATTTTTAGCTTTAAAAGGTTTTTTTTTGAGGAAATTATGTTTTTATTTGAAAAGTTGATAATATACAGATCTAAAGCCAAACTTGGCATGCCTTGCTTGTCTATTTATAAACATTAGAAATGTTTGATTTAAAATCTGGCATAATTTAGTGCTTATTGTGTTGTGATAGCTGTATAGAAAAAACAAACTCTGTCAAACGCTATTTAAAGTTCTTGGTCGCAATTTAGACACTATTGTGGTGAAAACACACAAAATGCGTGCAAATGTCAAAATAACTTAAGTCTGTTTGCTTACTTTTTCTAGTGAAATCTGTAAAACCTGTCAAAACACTGAAGTGAGTTAAAAATTTCTCACAGCGGTAGGTATAAACTAGCATTATATTTAAGAAACGCATTGAACTAGGTTTGCCGCATCGTTTTTGACAGCTTATTAAGAACATTTTTAAGAAGAAAAAACGATGATAGGTCTGTTTGTTAAGGTGAATTTTCTTGAGAATTTGCACACATTTTTACAAAATTTCACAATTTGCAGTCGAAACCCGTAGAAAAATAATTTACTCCGTTTTGGGAAACTTGTTAAAAAAAAAATTATCAAACAGGCATGATATCCGTAGAGGTGGACAAGAGTTTTCTCACCACACTTTAGGTAAGGTTTATCTAATTCGCTGTTTTAACCATGCAATACAAAGACACAAATAACATCTTTTTTATGTATTTTCAAAATGACATGAAACTTTAATTTGTCTTCTATTTTTATTCTTCTCTACATATATTCATTAAAATAAAAGTCTCATTAAAACACTCAAGTAACCTCGGTTGACACTAAATTTAGCTTAAAAAAAAACCTGATCAAACACCTACTCACTTCACTTGGCCTACATTTCAAACAAAATTAACTACATACGTATTTTCAATTCATACAAAGGTACTTGACACTTCTTGTCATCATCCACTATAGAGTAAACCATCATAACAACATATCTCTCTGTGTGTTTATGCCAAAACTATTATTAATAACGCAATAAATCCTCTAAACGGATTTTCAGTAAAATATTTCAAAGTAGGTAGACCCTGAAGCATTATTATTATGTTAACCCATTACCCACACAACAAAGTCTTGTACAATCAGAAAACCAAACTAAGCAAAATGAAAAAAAAAAAATACAAAACAAACAACTCCAAGTCGTTGAACTATTAATGGGACAACATAGCCATACAATAACCCGCCACAGCTCAACAAAAAAAAATAACGAAACCAGAGCCAGAGCAAAATAAGTAAAACTCGAACTCACGAGAAAAAAAAAAATATGAAAAGTGAAAGTTAACATATTGTTGTTGGAGGAAAAATCAGTAAAACAAAAAAAAAACAACAAACAACAAACAACAAATTTATATTCCCCTCGAAAAGAAATTTATAATTTGCGCTCATCACTATCTTTTAGCAATGTGCATCCCATCTCTACATATAGCAGATTGCGTAACGGTTTGTTTCTGCATCTCTCTTTGTGTCATCATAATAATCAGGAAATGCCAAACGTGCATAAGTAGCGCTTGGTATATATCTCTCGAAGTTTCCACATACTTCATCTATATAGAGAACCCCCCATCATCATCTGCAGCCCTCCCTATCTATTTTGATGTCAAAACCGGGAAACTAATCGTGCGCTTCGTGAGATTTTGTCATCGAAATTGTTATCAATTTTGCTCTGCAAAATATAGATAGATACATCAGCGAGTAACGAGTCATATTTGAGTATCACTTTCACTTGAAGAAAAAAATAAAGTCTATTTTGACCAACTTCATCCAACAACATTTGTATCTTTTTACATTTTATAATACTCGCATTCATTTCGCCATTACACGCATTTAAAAGAGGAGAAAAAAAAAGTGGAAGGCCCGAAAGACCTCCATCATATAACGAGTTCGATGAACTCGTTACCAACTCATAGCAAAACAACAAACGATTACATAAAGACTTGGTAGGTAGTTGTTTTTTTTGTTTTGTTGTTTCTTTTCTTTTTTTATAAATTTGATTGGAGTTTGATATTTGTAAGCTAAAGAGTGAGTTTGTAGTTTAATTAAATTTAACCTACATTTATGAAGAAAAATAAAAATTAACCTCCCACCATCATTTTTGACGCCTTTCCGTCACATAACTGTTACTGTTATTTTAACTAGATGGTCACCCGCCATGTTCGATAATTGTTAGTACTATTTTGTCTTTATTTATACCTACAAGGGAATGTCAAATATATTCACACACAAAAAAAAACTCAACAAAACTAAAAAAAAATTGCAATTGTAATGACCAAGGATGAAAAGAGAAGGCAAAGCAGAAAATATTGGTTTTCCTATCGCTATACCTATGCATCGAGTGCAGAGTGCAAATTTAAAGGCGCGCATACACTCACAAAATAAAGCGAGCTCACATTTATTGAAGCCATGAGTGAATGACCGAGCATGACCTAAATTTGTGTCGCTGCACTCAGTGGTTCTGTTTTATTTTTTGCTTGCTTCAAGTCACACACAAACACACTGTTATAAAAGTGGGTGCATGCAAATATGCATCTCGCAACATTCTCACCACACACACACAGACACACAGTGCAAAATATTTTATATTCGAAAACTCAACACACACATACAGAATACGATAGAATCCTCAATTTAAATTCGAAGAATTTTATTTTAAATTCGAATTTCGAAATACAAAAGTTGCATTCTCTTTCGGTCACTGTGGCGTATGTGTAATGTTGCGAAACATATAACTACTATGTTCTGTATGCATATTCGAACCTTCGAGATTGTGTGTGGGGGAATATGGGTTGTGTGGATTTGATGTCGTTGACCGGAGCTCATCGTGGGGATACACACCAGATGTTTCACAGTATAAGTTGAATGGGGGGCTAACTATATATAAATGCTGTGTGTTCGAGTGAGATAAAGAGCGAAGCATAAACTAGAAGTCATTGAAAAATGAAAGTAAATTGTTTTTTCTTGTCAATAAATTTTCTATGAGTAAGCGAGATGCTTATAGTTTTCATTCGTTCATATCTATCAGTTCGAGTATCGAAACTTGTTTTCAATGGTGTTGGTGTTTTTTGATAGAATGTGTTTGTATCAAAATGACCCCGGACTAAATGAGAGTCTTGCTCTTCGTTCTAACTTAAAACGATATCGACTGTTATAGTGTAGTGCTGCTGCACAATTTAAGTCAGTTCATTGAGCAAGAGGTAAACAACCTTTTGAAGGTTCGTCCCCACAACACACCACACCACACCACATGATTGTATATGCTGAGACCTGAGGGGGGAATTAGTTTTTTTTTTGTTTTTTAATTGACATGTACAATCTTTTTTTTTTTGTATTGCAATTGACGAGTTGTTTCTTTCTCCTCTCGATATCTACAATAATGCTCTACAACTTGTTATTATTTATTCTCCTCACTCTTCGTTGTTTGTCTTTCATTTATATTTACGTAACGCATGAAATTTCACTCGTTATGCAATAGAAAGCAGCAGCAGAAATAGTAGCAGTGTAGCAGCACCACAACGACGAGCAACGACAACATAAACAGCGAATAAAAAGATTTATTTTTGGGGATCACTACTTGTGATGTGATTGCTCGTGATGTTGTTGTTTGTTTATTTGTTCACTACGTTGTTTTGTAATCGTGCTCGTTGCTTCAAACTGACAGATGCCAAGCGCCATCAATAATAATGATGATGTAGAGGATGATGATGTAGAGGATGATGCTGAAAGTATGAACATTTGACAAAAGTATAAAGGCGCGTTAAATCATCCATATAAGAGGGGATTTATTATTTTTATATAGAAAGGAAAGATATTTTCTTTATTTAGGTATCTAGGTAGGTATAAGCGCTTCCGCATTTTTAAAATAGAGAATATAAGCAAACAACATGCACATTGCACATCTATACCTACTTATATGTGTCAAGTGGATGAACGATGACAAAAGTGTTGTGTAGAAAATGTATGTATCCTCCCCTTCATAACTCATCAATTTTCCACCTCGCAACTTAAGTTTCACAGTCTCGTTCATTTCTACTTCTGCTGCTGCGTGTGTCTGTATCTACACTCTTGTTTGGATGTGACCTGAATAGAGTTCAACATTTTTAAATGAACTTTACTCCCCCTTTTTTTTTGCTGACACAAACAGCACCAGCATCCATTCCACACCACACCACTATGTATGGCCACTGATTATATTATTCTACATACCTACCTAGCTATACAGTGTTTAATAGACTACAATAGATTTTTTTTCTAATTTAAAATTTAAGTAGGTAGGTACACATAAAAACTGCAATAAATATCTTGTCTATTTTTTTTTTTTTTTTTTTCTATAAAAAATATGTGAGTGACACATCTGTCTACAAGTTGCATAAAATTCCAACAATTTCAACAATTGAAAGACCTAGAAAATTAAACAAACACACATACACATTTATACATTCACAAACACACACATAAACACACACGACCATAAAAACGCAATAAAATAAATTTACTTTCAATTTGGTTAACCTCGTGCTAATTTGAGTTCATTTTAATTAAAATAACCGTCGACTGTCAGTGAGCTAGGCAATGCGAATAAAAGTCTGTCAGTTTTAGTTTGTGTTGTATAAATATTCATATGTATGTAGGTACCTAACTATAATGTAGCATTTGACGAGGGGGAGAGGCTTGAAGGACTAGAAAATAAAAATTTGAATCAAATGGGCCCCCTGCCATGTTTTTTTTTTTTTTTTTTTTTCATCTTTCTGAAAGTGCTATCCACTTTTGGAATCCAGACACACTAAAATATGCAAAAATATCAAAATTTAAATTTGACATCTGACAAATTGTGGGTGGGTGAATATCCAGTTAAACTATTGTGGTTGTGACTTAAATCAACATCATGGCTGATGCATCTGTCTGGAAATTAAGCAAGCAAACAAACTGAACTTTTTTATGCAAATTGATAAGCGCTCAGCTAATGGTATGCTGCTGCTAACTGTCAGAGTGTGTTTTTTTATATTTGAATTAGTTTAAGAGCTCTATACCTAGGTACCCATACAAATACGGAGAAAGATATTATTGTGTATATACATATAAGCTATGGCTGACCTAGTTTTTCGATGTTATGAACGTCAGACTTGGTTCGGTCAATGAACTCAGCCTCGACTGATAGCATGCGTACTGCTGTATATTGTAGTTGTTGTTGCTGGTATATGAGGTGTATAGTGTAGATTTGCTCTTTCGGTTTCGTTTTCAACAAAAAAAAAATATTTGTTGCGTGTATTTAAGAAAATGAAATAAAATTTGATTAATAAATTTTTGCCAGATAAATGCCAATTTCTTTTTATAACAGTATAACAATAAACAAAATATGAGGAAACATATGAAGGGGAGACGATGGATGGGTGGGTTTTGGAACAAACAAATATTTTACATTTTTTTTATTTGTTTGTTATTTAATCGATGAAATAAATTTTCAATTTTCTAGGTCGATGGTCAGTTTATTTAAGTTTTATTTTCCTCTCTTTTTTTTTTTGTTTCGTTTGTTTATTTTATGTTTGTATATTTTAACGTGAAGTAACCTCTTCTTTCCTTGAGAGATAATGAAAAGGGGAACACGGTCATTTTTATAAAATTGTAATGAAAAAAAAAAAACACATTGGACAAAGCATCGCGACGATCAAAACGCACACGCATGACATATACGCATAAACCTATGTTTGAGAGTCATTTTGAAGGATTTTTTTTTGGTCAAGGATGAATGGATTTATTTTAATGTTTAAAGCGCCACATATCAAAAACACACGGACACACACACACACGAGAGAAAAATGTGTCGAAATTGGGTCATATCCGAACATATAGAAGATGTGTGACATTACTCGCTATGAGGGGTTTTTATATTAATAATTTTTGGACTCTGGAAGGTTTGGAAACAGTTTTAACAATTAAGATTGATGCTGACAGAAGATAGAAATGAAAATGTTCATTTACGATATAGGTAACATAATTAATTTGATGTTAAAGGTAGGTAGATAAATCTAAACTAAATAATATCCAATCAAATTGAACAAATATAAATAGTTTTATTTTTTTTGTTAGTTTATAAATTCTAAAAAAAAAATCAGCTTCCGGTGAAAGATTAAATGATTTTATTTTTAAATTTTAAATTTTGTGGTAAGGTAAGCAAATAAACTTTTGAGACCACTAATTAAAAATAGAAATGAGTAATATAAAGAAACAAATAAAAAGCCTTGGTCTAAATAGATTAAACAAAATATTAACGCCAAAACAATTTTTGCTGATTATTTTTTTTGCGTGTGGCATGAATTTATAGAAAATAATAAAAAAAAATTTAATTCTATAAAGATAAAGTTGCAGAAAACTAGAACAGAGATAAGAATATTTTTCGGCTATTGAAAATTGGAAGATATGTAATTTTTATATTAATTAAATAGTTTAGGTATATAACGGGGAAAAAACCCTACATTTTATTTGAAATGTTTTCTGCTACTTTGCAAGACTATAGTTAAGTATAAACAACAATCTACAAACAACTATTTGGCGCCATTTTGTATTTTTTTTTAAAGAAAAATTCTTCGTTAAAGTGTAAGTATTGAAAATACATATATAAAATATACATATATAGTATATATAAAGAATATCTATGGAACAACTTTTACATTAAAATATTTTAAAGATTTTATGCAATTAGTCTTTAAATTCATTCTCAATAAATTCTTCATTGGGCGCCATTTTGTGTTTGTTGTAAAGTGTAAAACATGAGAATATCCATGGGAAAAGGCTTATTCTTTTATTTTAAATTAAATTCACAATAAGTATTTAAATTCTCAGAAATGTTTCCAACTGGGCGCCATTTTGTATTTTTCAATGCAAAATTATCTGCTGCTTCTAGCAGTTTAAAATACATATAAAATCTATATGATGAAGAATAAAAAAGTTATTCCTTTGATTTAAATTATGAATTTATACAATTAGGGCCAGTTTCACAGTGATGACACTTAAGTGCCAAATATGGAAAACTAATTCCCAATTTCACAATGTAAACTTATCGGAATAAGTCACACTTAAGTCTCCCATGTTGGCCACTTAAGTTCCACTTACTCAGGTAGTAAAACTGCGGCTAAAGTGCCAAAATGTCATAATTAAGTGCCACTTATTTTGTTAAGTGTGCACTATGAAACTGGCCCTTAGTCTTTCAATAAAAAAAAATCTTATGTTGGGCGCCATTTTTCTTAAGAATTAACAAAAGAAAAATAATTAAAATCAATTAGTGGCGCGACAGCTCGTGGATAACCAAAGCCCAATTTCTTGCACACTCAGAAGTTCCCGTGTGTTTGAGTTTTATGCCGATTTCAAACGACTTGAAAGAATTTAAACAATTCTGATAAGAACAGCATAATTTAAATAACAAAGTAATTCTGCGTTATTTTTTTAACACGTCAAATATTGCTTATATGTAGGTATTAGAATTGATACTTTCAGTAAAATAACATAACAAATCTTTTCCTTCTCAATAAGCAAATTATCTAAAAAAAAATAATCCTACATTGGGCGCCATTTATCTTAATTTATTCTAAACATCAATCTTTCAATCAAACAATTGTTCCAATTCGTCAATTAAATCATCAAAAAAACTCATTCGAATCAACACTTATACCTATCTATAACTGTTATCTAGAAACTTCTAGAATTTCTTTGTTTAGTATAATACTCGAGAAGAAATCAGAAAAACAACAACTTTCGATTTCATTACTAGAGTCATCGGCCTAGCTTAACTAAACATATTCTCTTGTCGTCGTCTTCGTCGTTGTTTTTCTTTCTTTCTATTTTTTTCTGTCTTCATATATTGTAAAGCCGTAGATGACTACAATAATTACCATGATATAGATGACACAGACAACGACGACGGTGACGGAGAAACGGCGTTTAAGTTTGCCGCTGGACAAAGTTTCAGCTTTGTGCTACTTTAATTGATACGAAACACAATTCATACCCAAGAAATGCCACCTATCTTAGCTTAAAAAAAAAAAAATATCCAACATATTTATATATATTTCTGTGTATCTTTCCCCATCCAATTTGTTTTTATAACATCATTGTTGTGAGCTAATTTATTATCTCTCATTCACTCCTGTACTGGCCTCTTTTTTTTATTTTATTTTATTTTCCCTTTGCTGTTCTATTTCGAACAACTCAATTGCTATAAATGTGTGTATAGGTACTTCAACAGAAAAAAAAATCAACCGCGCCGCGACGTCTTTGTGTGCTCTGTGTGTTGCAGCAGCAAAAATTGTTCGTCGTTCACGAATTGGGTTAAGTCCGGTCATTCCACTCTTAGCACAATTCCACAATGATTCTACCATTATTCACCACCTCACCTCTCTTTACCCAGGTTTGGATCGTTTGTGTTCACTCCGTACTCCTCCTACAATCTTACAATGGGACAGAGCAACAAACTTATAGCACTACAGCAGCAGTGTATTTCGTGCCTTTGTTTATCGGTTCGTTCGTTTGTCGATAATTTCATCGTATGGAAATGATGATGGTGAATGATTCTTTGTCTTATATGTTAAGTGTGGTGAATAACACAACACAAATTAAATAACAACCGATAAGGAGATTTATTACGAAAATCATTGCATTTATTCTTTCATGAGTGTGACAACCTCTTTATTTTATTCAATGAAAAAAATAAATAAACCCAAAATACCACAAAAAAAAAATTGTTGAAAGTGGGACAAGCTACCTACCATATTATGACAAAAATAAAAAAACATACGTGCACACAAACATCTAAACAGTACTGGAACTCGAGTGAAGGGTACATTTCTGTTGTTTCGCGTTACGAAAAAAAATAATTCAAGCAACAACAACAAGAGCTACACAGAAAATTTCGTTCATGGCTGGTCATTGAACCCGACTCTCAACATGTTTGTTCGTCATGTTGGTTCGATTATGAGAGATTATTTTTTTGTTAATGTGTGTGTGTTATGCACTAGTGTGGTGATTGAGAGAAAAGAGGGTTGGCGGATGGGGGGTATTTTTTTTTTAAATTTTTCTTTCTGTGTGTTGTAATCTTATCTCGTTGGTCTATGATGGATTTTTGAGCGTGGTGTGGTGAGATAAGTTATTACCAAGCCAGGGTTTTCGTATTTTAATTTTATTTTATTATTAAACTAACATTTCCAAATGTAGTTCAAAAGTGAGCGAGAAAGCAAGAGAAAAAGAAATGACAAGGTGAAATATGGTGGGTGGTTTTTGGTTTTGGTCATAGTCATAGGTATAGAGAGCCTACTATATTATGAATGTGTGTGAATGAGAAAATTATCGTGTTTCGCAATTTTGTTGCGGAGACATTGAGTAGGTATGTATGTCTATTGACAGAAAGGAGGTTAATATATTAATTGTGATAGAGGACTTCCATAAAAAATAAACATTTTTTTTCGAAGTTACTTCTTAATATGTATTTCAATAAAAGTCATAAATTTGACAACTTATTTCAGATGTTACAGGGAAATGTCAAAAGAAGAAGAAATTTATCTAACTTTTAATTTTCTATCTCAACTTATTTTGGCTCTAATAAGATATATGAAAAAAGCTGTACCTACCTTGGGAATATTAAAGTTGACATCACCAAAAAGGGTTTTGACAGCTTGTCATATCATGCATTAATTTAAAACGACCATTTTCCTTTATTTATATACCTAGACAATCTGATAGTTTTCTACAGTAGTTTTTCTTTTAATGAATTAGAAGTTCTAAGTTTTTGACACAAATTTAACTTCACCATGCGAATAATTAAGTTAATTAAGTTGCTAACACAAGTTCCTTTTTTTGACAGCTAAATGTCATGACGTTTTGTTTGGTTTGATTAAATTTGACATTTAATGTTAGTTTTTTTTCTAACTTCCTACTTATTCTCCAATTAATTTAATTTTTAAATATAAGAGATAATAGGTATGTATAGAAAATAAAAAGTTTAAAAACTCACCATCTCTGCTCATTCCGACAGCTATACATTTTTTCAGACGGCAATATTGACATCGATTGCGGTTAATTCGCAATATACTGCACTGTTGGTTCTTTGTACATGGACGATATTGAATCTTTTGTTGAATAGAACGTCGGAAAAAGCCCTGAAAATAGAAAAAAAAATCAAAATGCACATTAAATAAAATGAATATTGATGGGGGACATTGATAATATATAGAGATGTATCAAATAATAAATGTGTTTAAATTTTTATTTTTTTTTTTAACTAAAAAGAAGAAATAAAAACGTACGTCACTTGTTCCAGACGCTAAATTCTGTGCTGAAGGTGCATTATTCTGACCTAAACACTCTGACTTAATCTCAATTTTAACATCATTATCGCTTATTTTATTGCTACTTAAATTCTCATCGAATTTTTGACACAAATAATTCATTGTTATAGCCTGCTGCTGATCGGATATAATTTCATCATCACACCCAGAATCCATATCCATGGCTTGACAATTATTACACTGACATGGTGGTTCTTGGTCCATTTTCAATTGTTGTGGAGTGCAGGTGCAGGCTGACAATACTGACGATGCTGATGATGCTGTCGATTGAAGACTTGACGAACTCGACATACTCGAATTGCTATCTGAACTGTCACGACGATTGTGCGATGCAGAATCTTCGGGAATGATACCCAATCGCTTGGCTAGTTCTGAATTTTGTCGATCTATCGATATGGCGGTGACTTTTTCATCACATTTGCTTAGATGTGACGACGACGATGAATCTTTGACATTTTTAAAAATATTATCGACAACCACAACGTTGGTGCTTGTTTGCAATTGCTGTTGTTTTTTTTGCTTCCACTCGCGAGCGTAACGAATCTTTTTCCACGGACACTGATACGTTGATTCGTAATTGCCCGCGGAGGTCATCATCATCATTGTTTGTTGATGATCGCCAATAAAATTATTTGTAACGGTTTTGTTAATATTTTTATTATTTTCACCACTGTCAATATTACCGCACTCACCCTCATTGTTATCAATAATCACCGCCGTCGATAAAGCCGTTACATTGTCTATTCTAGTATGCGATTGCTGAGGATTTGAATTTAGATTTTGATTTTGACAGTGATGATGATTCGCGTCACTTTTACGCACTTTAATACTACTATGATGATGATGATGTTGATGATGACTATTGTTAAAATTATCATTATGATGCTCTTGGGGTGGTAGCATATTTGTCGCTGTCGATGACATAGTTGATGTTGTCGTTGTCATTGTCGAAGTTGACGATTGCTGATTTATCGACTTCAGTCTTTTTCGATGCGATGACATATTTTGCGGATGTTGTACTACTATTTGACTGACATAATGTGCATTTGGACTAGTTGCCTGCTTATTACTAATATTATTAATACTATTACTATTATTGGTGGTTGTTGTTGTTGTCTTAATTGTTGTTATCGGCGCGGATTCTAAAAGTTTAACTAATGCCGAATGTTGTTCTTTTAATTGTTGACTTTTATTATTAGTCTTATTCACCACAGGTGGTGGTGTTATTTTGTCACTTAAACCAATGACAAGTGTTTTGGTTGTTGTTGTGTTTGAAATTTGATTTTTATCCATAATTGTATTTGGATTTGATTTGGTTGATTGATTATCAGTTATGATTTCTTGAATTGCACAACCCATTTTTTTTTAATTTGTTTTCCTATTAAAAAACTAAATATTTTTTGTTCACACTTTTAAATATGAAATGGTATTCACCAAAAGTTCTGTAAACTATATGTAATTGAGAATGATTTTAAATTAATCCCAGTATTTTTTTATTTTATCAAATAAGTATTATTTTTGTATAAGGAACATGTTTTATTCTTCAAACTGTTATATCCACTCACGACCGTTTAAAATTATTTTTATTTATTTATTTTTTTCTGTCTAAATTTAAAAACTGCAATGGTTTTATGTCAAATTGTTGTTATTTTTGTATGAAAAAACGCGCACACAAAAATTTTTGTAACCGTTTCATTTGACAAACAATTTGCGAATGATTGCTGGCCCCAACGTCAAACTGTTTATTCGTTCGAATGTGAAAATATTTTTCTCTGTTTCTCTGTTCGTCGTTGTCGTCGGTCGGCGCGAGCTCGGGTTGGTGTCGGTGGTGGAGCAAACCTTCAATGAGCAAAACTAACGAGTCTCGCTTTACATTCCGTTTTAGTTAGGTGAAATATACCATACCTACATAATAATAATTGGGATGTGTGTGTGTAATTTCGATACAACTAGAGAGAGAGACAGAGAGAGCAATGTTGAGAATCGAATGCACAAGAGTGAACAAACACTACTTTTAGCGTATTTCCCTCGTAATTTTTCTCTGTAATCGTAGGTTCAATTCGAATTCGCTTTTGACTCTATATTTGTGATGTATCTGTGCACGGTGTGGTGTGGTGTGGTGAGGTTGTGTCTTTGATGGCCGCCAACCTCGCGCTACATAGATTGTGGGGTAATTGAAGTCATTCACACCGAATCTATCGAATGTGGAAGGAAGGTGAGCCAGTAAGAGTGCGTGCCAGTGCCAGAGCTGGAGGTGGGGGTGGGTGGTATAGATGTTGGGTTTACAAATTTAACCCTTATTAACCACACTACGAGGCATTTAATTGTGTGATATGTCAACATATTTTGGTAACTTTTTGATTTTTTTTCGCAACCTGTAATGTATAATTTGTCAAAAATGAAATTTCCCTTTTATCGATTAAGGACATTTGTGTTCCTTTTAGCTTATACTCAGTTCGTTGAACTAAAGCTAAACCTCTCGCGAATATAGATAGATGATAAGAAGTTGCTGCTGCTTTCAAGAATTGGGGCATTTTTTTGCTCACATTGAATGCCGAATGCATTGAGAGAGACGCAGGGTACATTGCACTCTATTGACAATCATTCCCTATACCTACTCAGTTTTCTTCAATTTTCCTTCGTCTCTTTCGCATATTTTTGTTGCTTCTACTTGTTTTAAGCAATTAATCACTGTGCAAAACTATAAGAAACGACATAAAATAAAAAACGAAATCGATTCTCGAAGCAATAATAACCTCTCTTTCAGACTTTAGTCTATTAAAACATTTTTGCTAATTATATCTGTCTCTTTTACTCATTTTCATCGTATGTAGGTACTCTCTGTATCCCGCGAATTTGTATCTCGAGTAAATATACACCAGAGCTGCTTGCCTGCCTGCCTGCTGCTGCTTATGATGGTGCTGCGATGTAGTGTGAGTGCGTTCATAGAGTCATAGCCAGTTCAACGAACTCGCCATTGTCGTGACCCACTTTTCGGTCACCTACCTCGAACCGAATGTGGAGCTCATTGCTGTCTTTCTACTTTTCTATAGCTGAATGTGTGTATACACTTCTTATCATCTCGTTTTGCTCTCTGTTGTGTAGTTGTTTTCGTCGTTGATAGTGTGTATATATATAGAATAGATGTAGAACTATGATTGAGGGGGTTATTGAAGGGACAGAACTGAAAACAGCAAGGACTTATGTAGAGGCACAAATGACAGGAGGTGGATATATTTCTGCGAAATATTTATATTTTCTGCTTTAGATTTATTTTGGTTGTTAGGTTTTTTTTTGTTTTGTATTACTAAGGCGATTGCATAGTCTTTGGCTTGCAATGCGTTCTAACGAGGGTTGGGCTTCTACTAATAGAATAAAATCATAAAATATTTTTTTTGTTTGTCGAAATATTTCTTGTCATTTGTGTTTGGAAAAGTTGACAGCTTTTCGCTGTTTTGCCTTTCGCTGTAAGTCTTGTGTGCGTAACGCACTTTGATTGCATCATAGAGTGGGTTTTAAATTTTATTTTGTCAGCTCGCGAGTTGACTGTGATATAGACACCAAAAATGGTGTTATACAAAAAAAAAAAAAAAAAAAAAAACTACATTAAGTTTGGCATAGAAAAAAAAAAACAACACTGCTTAGTTGTTGTAGATACAACAGAGGCTGTTTACTACAGTCTTGGAGTTCGTTGACGTTTGTGGAGTTTCTTGTGCTAGTGTATAGGCAAGCGCAAACAGATGAAACGAGTTTTTTTTTTCTTCTCAAACGAAAGTGAGAGGGAATTGCACATAAATTGTGATATTACATGACAGTCTTCAATATTTTAGTTTTTTTTTCTTCTTCTTAGGATTGGCTTTTGCTTGATGATTAGTGTTGGGATTGCTCAAAATATTGAAATCGAACAGATCTGCAAAGCAAATACATATGTTTGCATATTTTAATTTGGCTATGTTTTTGTAGTTCAATGTTAGGTTTGGATATAAGTTTTTAAGTGACGTAGGTCAGTACTGGTAACATAGTTATATATAAAAACAATATATACCTATCTGTATGAGGTCTTGTATAGGTTTCAAATTTGTAAATATACATTTGGTTTGATCATAATTCAATCTCATTTGAACTCTGAAAGTATTAAAAAAATTGTAAGTCACTCTGTTTAACAGTGTTGAAAACTCAAGGACTTGTCTTATGTCAAACATGGTGAGTTAAAGAAAAATTAACCTCTTTTATCTCTTGTCTTAAACCTTTTGACATTTATGAGGTGAATTTAGTCGCAGAAACGCAACAAATATCTTCCGCATCAAAATTTCAATTTAAATGTCATACACACTTTAACTTCCTATCTGTTTTATTTATCTTCACCACATTAACAATAAAACATCTCTTAGATCTGTCAAATTATACTTATGGTGAACTAAACAAAAAAATTAAACGAACATTTTTTTCTACTTTCCACCAAAATCTCAAAATTTCATTTATCCATTAAATCTCGGCGGAAAACAAAAATAACAAGATCGTTTAAAAGTAAACAAAATCATCTAATCACTTTTCAATTTAATGTAATGTTTGACGTTCTGTACAGTTCCAAAAATAAACAACTCTCACTCTTTCTTATAATATATGATGCACTCATTTCTGTTTCTATTTCATCAAAAAAAAAATATAGGTATATACGTATAGACAAATTTTGTTGTAAACACTTTCAGCCGTTTATAGTGCATTTGTTAATTGATTACCCATCAAAAAAAAGCACTTTGATGAGAATTATAAGAAAAACAAAAGGGGAAATAGGCGCCATCCGAAAACAATAACAATCAAGTGTCATTGAACTTTGAGAAGTGAATATAGAAAACCTCTAGTTTTTTCATTAGTGCAAGTTAACTTTAAGTTAAACCAGAGTTGACTAACTCCGCATATAAATCAACTCATTTACAATTAACAATTGCTATTTCAGCATATGTCAAAAATATTTGTTTAGTTAACTGACAAAAAAGCAAATTTCATGGGTTAACCGGATTTTAACCACAAAATTAGGATGATAAATTTTTTATATTAAAATTCGTTTTCATTTCATTTAATAGAACTTTTGTATACGCAATTTATACTGTTTATTTTTCACTGTTTTGTGAGTTTTTATTTAATTTTCAGCTAAAAGTTGACTTAAAGTTCAAAGACGGACGCTGGACCGAGATGTGATTTCACTTTTCTTATTTTATGAAGTAGTGTTCTTCGAACAAGAAGAAGGAATGTTATTTGTGTTAGAGCAAATTTAATTGTTGAGAAAACGGTGGCCCTTAATTTTAAAAATAATAAAATTACATATTAAAAGAAGAACTCAACAATTAGGTCTTGTTGTCAATTGTATTTAAAGGGGTAACAACTTGACTCAAGTGAGGTGAATATAGACGTCAGCCTGCTGCGCTATACAATCAATTTGGTTAATATGGCGTATTCTGAAACTTTCATCGTCAAAATTGACAGATATTACTTTGTTGATCTTGACACATGTAAAATTGAAAGCAGAATCAAATAACATTTTTTTTTATTTTCCAAGAAGTTTGTATTTTGGAATATTTATGTAAAACTGAGAAGTATCAAACACTTTTTTCAACAAAGTGAAGATTTTTTATGTCAAACGTCAAAATCAATTCAATTAGATGAAACTAAAATTTCTTAACATATTTCTGAAAGCAAAAAAATGGCATAGTGTTGGTTTAATAAAATTTAATTATTTGCACTTTAACATAAAATAAATAATAGTGCGGAGAGAAAAACCTACAACTTTTCGTAAAAAAAAAAAAAACGTGTATTTTGTATCCTACGTCCTCCAGTTATGATTTTTTGTTTCCAATGAAAGTGTCTCAAAGAGACAGTTCTATTAAAAAGCAAACACAAATGTCAAACGTAAGATTCCTTTGCCCAATGTGAATGAATTGTCAAATGAAAAAAATTCGTGGTGAATATAAATTTTCTTTATTTGGGTTGGTCCACAATTCGATGAAGAAATTTTAAACGTCAAAAAAAATTTGCAAAAAAAAAGCTTCCGCATTTAATACACGAAGGTATAGTTTTTTTTTTCATTGAGAAACTGAAAATAATTATGCTAAATTTTGATATTTAAAGAGTAATTTGAATTGCTATAGTTATTCGTGAAGTACCGCACACAATGCCAGTATGTATTTTCTTTCAAAAAAAGATAAAAACAAAACTGTTAGCTTCTACAAAGTGATAATTTTGACGTCTGTGAATGAATAAGAGAGGGATGGATATATTGCTATTTGGTGAAGAGTTCTACTGGCTAAAATGTTTATGATGGAACGTAAGATATGTTCAAAATACAAATTAGGAATCAGAGGGTTCTGGCCTGGGGTGCATAAACAGCCATTTTTATTAAGCCAAGTTGATTTATCTGATGGAAACGTCAAAAATTATCCTATAGCTAAAATTTCACCAAAATTTCAACGTAAGTACTTGTCACACATGGCTTAGAAAACTGAAATTTCTCTAATCAAAAAATATATAAAAAAAAATTGCTTAACACATAAAATAGAAACTTTTATATGTATACCACTTATTTTTGTTAATGGAAAAATTCCATCCAATAACCTTGGTTAAAATGTCGATTCATTATTTGACATTTCCCATTTTCTCATTTATTTAAGTCAAGTGTCAATAAACCTTTCAAACTAACTACCAAATCATTGAAGGACTTAAGGCTATATCCATTATCCCTACCTACACCCAGCAACAATATAGGTATAACAACAAAAAACCAATTTCCTTTATATTAATCAAAAAACAATAAAAAAAAATCGGTCCAACAAATATCCAATCAACGTCCTTAATCCCTTTGTGTTCTCTCTAATAATTCCCTTCCAATAACTGTTATACATATATGTATAGGTACATATATAAACCAATAATAAATTTATTTTGTAGGAGGGCTATCAGAATAGAGGTAAAGTAAAAAAAAACCTATAATACATATAGTAGATAATATAAGGGGCCATATATAACTTATATTATACTTTCATCCCCCGTTATAGTCTCATGTCAGCTAGTGTCAAAGCTATTGACGTCACAACATTCAACGTGCTTCATACCTATAAATGTATAAAAGTTCATTCACCTTAAGTATACTCTCGTTGAGGGTATAAAGACTATATTATAGGAGAGTCAAGGAAAAATGAGAATAAGTACACACAACATACACATCTTCTCTCTCTCTCGAAAGTATATTGGCGCGCTGAAAATACTATTCATTTTTTTTTTGGGGTTAAAAATGGTTATTATTTCAAAGAGGTAATTATATACCAATATACTCACCACCCTCGTATTTATTAATATTCTTTTTTTTTTTGTTGAAAAACAAAACAATAGAAAAACAAAAATATTTGGGTTAATACAATAAACAATCAAACAATTTTATACCATCGAATCAAGGGTTGCACACAAAGCACACAAAATTCCAACAAAAAAAAAAAGAAGGAAATATCTAGAACTCCTCATATAATTATATCCTGTGTGCGCGCAGGAGGACCAATTCCTTAACACCCAGTCAGAGCGAAATATAAGTATGTATCATGTACAAAAGGCTGCTTCTGCTGCTGCGAGCGAAAACTAGGTCAACGTACGGCAGTAACCTTACGTAGCGCGTACAACGAAAGCACTTTCTCTCTATAACCACCCCAAAAAGAACAAAAACAACAACAACAAAAATGCCAAGTGGTTCGTATACCATCACTATAAACCAACGAGTATCGTTTCACGTCCGCATTCCTGTATTCCAACACACTATCCTTCTTTCCTTATACCTACCAAAGGATTTCACATAGTGTGAATGTGGATGTGGATATAGGGGGGTACGTTTGTACAATGTATATATACACCATCATCATCGATGAAGAACAAGTGGAACCAAGCAGCACCATAAACGTGTGCAACTTGTGATGCTAACGCCCTCGAATTGGGTCACATCCAGGGTTGACAGTGGCATGGTGGGTTCGGGTTCGGGTTCGGGTTCGTTTGGTCGTTCGTTAGTCCGTTCGTTCATGGTTTTATACCTATACAAAAAAATGTATTCCAGATTTAACGGCAGGTGGTGGTGTGTTCTGTTGTGGAACTTCTCTTCTCACACTGGATTCCTTTTAAGTATTATTTGCGCGTTCTTCCTTATATCCGACATCGTCCTCGTCCGTCGTCGTTGTCTTTTGTACACATATTCTCTGTAAAAGAGAGGGTGGTACATAAAGATGTGACTCTATATGCATGGGTACGCGCCTGTTCCAAATTTCGATTTCAGCCAGGGGTTGTGATTTGCTTTGACCTAAATAAAGTCCAACGAACTCATCTACTTGGAGTTCACCCCAGCATTTCCCATTTTTACATACATACATACACCGAAAGTTAAATATTTTTCCATGGATGTGCTGTGCAATGTTTGCATCGCATCATGCATCGACAAAAGGTCGTTGCACTTTGTTGCTGATGTTTCGAGTCCGTTTTCAACGGAATACCATTTTGAAATGTCAGAATTTGAAATTTATGGTTAAATGTCAAATTGACATGTATACATATACATACATATAAAACATATATAAGAACTTCACTATACTTCTGCACACACGGAGATCCGTGTAAATGTCATTTCAATAGAATTTTCCTTGAAAACACACAAATTATGCTTGGAGGACGGACTAGAATCTAAATCTAAAAAATAACATATTATATTGTTTGGCCATTGCTGATGGATAAACTTATAGGTAGGTATATGCTCGATCCATCATTCAGCTGCAGCAACAAGCAGCGGAGTTAGATTTGCTGCGCTTATTTGTAATGTCTGAGCTCCCATTCCATCATGGCCATTTGCATATTTTGTCTTCTTTGGCTGCTGTTGCCGATGGTTGGTGCAGCACGGTGCAGTGGTGGGTTAAACCAATATACCTTACTTTACCTTACCTACCTATGTATATCTACCTACCTATACCTATGCTGTTCTTTGTTATAGATTTCGATAAAGTTTCTTGCACTTTTGGTTTGAAGCAAAGCCGAGCCGGTTACCATTCTCCAACATCACGATCAAAGAGCCTATGTTACTGAACCAAGAGTTGCTGCAGCCTGCAGCTATACCTAGGTCTTTTGTTGCAATTAAGCCCAGCCAGGCAACAAGGTCTTTATTGCATGTTACAGAATTTTTGTGTTCTCTTTTTTTTATTATATATTGCCTCGGCACAGGTGAGTGCAGTGAACTCTCAAAGACGTTGTCGTCGTCGTCGTCGTCGTCGTCGTCGTTATAGTCGTAGTCGTCGTATAATATTCGTCGGTCTCTGTATCATGGTGAATGCAACGCGCACAGCAGCGCACAGTTCATCGAGTGTTGTTGTTATTTTTTGTGCCATTTGGGTTGGCAAAGTCGTGTAAACATGTTTGCCTGTGCCATGAGAAAAATAATTTGACACACAACAGTCAAACTAAATTCGACTCCACATATATTTTTTTAGGTAGGTATACATAAATAAATTTTTCATTAATTTCGATCGATATTTAGGTTCGAGGTATGGTCTGTCGTGTGGTAGGTAAAAAAAAAATAATCTGGGCGGCTGTCAAACTTGTTTTAATTTTTTATTTTTTATTTCTTTCGAAAAAATTATGAGTAATACCAGAGGTGAAACGAAACCAAATAAAAATTGAAATAATTGAGATTGAAAAAAAGACTGGGTTATGAGTCAGCCGAGCCAATAGGGACTTAATTTTTTTTTCTTCATGGTTTTATATATTTTGGCACTTATTGCTGTGAATGTGTCTATATAAATTTTCGTGTTGTGTGGGGAATTATTATGACACATTTTAAGAGGATTTAGAAATTGATTTTTTTTTTTTTTTTGATTTATTGATGATGATTGTTTTATAAATTTAGCAATGCAAAAATATTTTAAATTCTATATATTTATTAAAGGTTCAAGTATACAATGTTTTTTTTTTAATATCATAGGTATTCAAATTGTTTTATAGTCATTTTAATGATATGATGATATGAATGTATAGTGAAAAAACCTTAAACAAGGTTGTTCTTTTAAAATAAAAGATTGAACAAAAAAATTTTCTAAAATAATTTATAATCATTAATTTTTGTACCCGTGGAAAAAGAGAGACACAAAGAGTTGGAATTTGATGTAGATTTCTTTATTAACGAAAAAGATTGTTTTTTCTGCAAAAACATTTGAATTTATTTTTTATTTTTTTATTTTTTAATAAAAAAGCGATTCTAGATCAAATCTCATTACGAAATTTGTGGTCTTTCTCGTTTTTTTAACTGAATTCACCTACATAAAGAAAACAAACAGTCTCTCATGTCAAATCCAAAAACATCTTTTTTCTGTGGGTCTGTTTAACAATCTTTTCGGTGTTTCACAATTTTCTGATAGAGGTTTTTACAAAATGGCAATTTTTATATTCCTTTCTAATTTATTCACAAACTTCAAAATCTCCAATGACATACATACATAGGTACTTATTAGTAGTAGGCAACTTAAATATTTTTAAGACAATTGAGCACAAGCCTCTTTGAAAGACAAAAAATCGCCTTTTATTTTAGCTGTCATGTCCCAACAAAGTAATGACTGCTGTCACTTTTGACATTGACAGATTCGAAATATATTCTTGCGTGATAGTAAATCTTCCTCAAATATCAGTTTTGATGGGATTATCTAATTTGCAGAAGTCAGAACAGAGTAGAAGACTTTTATGACATATTTTTGTGTCAATTTTCACCGAAACTGTTTCTTTCAATTTTCGAGTAATTCATTAACATTAAGATATAATTTCAATAACAAACGTGTAGTGACTACGTTCAAAATTTTCTTCTTATATTCAGAATGGGAATAGGCATGTTCAGGAAAATGAGATCTCGGAGATCTCAGCAATCTCAGTTACCTGAACAGGATTCCTCAGCAAAATTTCTCAGCTTTGCTGTAAAAACTCTGAGGAAAAAAAATCTTGGATTCGCTTCCTCACTTTTTGAGTGAGAAAATTCTTTGAGATCTCATTTTTCCGAACACACCAAATATCTCGAAAAAAAATTCAACTGTCAAAAAAGCTCGGAATTATGTGTAGCTGTCAAGTTGAATTCTACTCTTATGAAATCTGAAAATTCTAAATGCTGTGTGTATGAAATTTTCAGTGGAAAGTTTTTTTTTGGCACAAGGAACCGTTTTAAATTCAAACAACGTTGAAATTTGAGCCATCTTAAGTTATAATGTTTATTTACCATATGTGGTGAAATAAAAAAAATGCAAACGTTAATATTTGGACTGATAAATGTAATCCAAAGCTCAGACTACAGCCTGGTATATTCAAAAGATCTCAATTAAAATCTATATACTGCACATGTATTAAAAAATTTCCAAGATAGATTTTGACATTAAGCGTGGTGAATACACGGCAATATCTATACCTTTTAATAAACAAAACATTTTCACGATTTCTTGGGATACTTATATACAAAAATTTCAAATGCATTCACAAAAACTATGCGTATAAAACATAAGCAATCTTAACTAACTGTCATATAGATATCTATAGCTATAATATATCAATTCCCCACATCAGAAGGTGAACAAAGCAATGAACTCTGATTGTAAGTATATATAAAATTCATGACTATTAAACTTACCTCCCACTGTGGGCAAATCAAACAAACTAACTGTAGTTGATTCTTTATTATAATCTTTACGATTGAAAGCACCAACAACTAACAAAAATAACGATTAATTCAAATTGATATAGCTATAGTTTCCTGTATCTATATATGTATAATAATAACTATGGAATAAACCATCAATAGATTAATTGATATTCAAGTGCAGTGACATTTGTAATCACCATTACAACATAAGTCCTGTTTCTTATATAAATGTGTTTATTTTGTTTTGTTTAAACGTGCCATAAGCCGCGGCCGCGCCGACGCGCCGCCCGCCCGTCCACTTCGACGCCCTCTTAATGGATAATGGCTTTAGAAATAATAAGATTATTATTATTCAATTCTATGACTTGGCTGGTTTATCCCCGCAGTATAAGAAAATGAACAAATAATAATTAAAACCAATACTTATACACAATTATTGAAGAACGTGTATGCCGCGCTATCCATTGTTCAAGTGGGCTCAAATTGGGTTATTTATTTTTATTTAATTTAATTTTTTTTTGTTGACAGTTTGAACAAATGTTATAAAATATTTCTTTGTATTTCTATATATACCTACATAATATATCAGCTACCCACCTGCAAAACATGATATGATTTTTTTCCAATTTGACAAAAAATAAAAGACCCAGAAAGTCATATCTCAGTTAAAACAATCATTGTGGTTTTTTTTGCATTGAAATCAAATGGTTATCGCACAACACCACACAATTCACTTGAATTAGAAGTCACCTCGAAAGGTTCATTGAACCGTCATCCATCCATCCCACCACGACACTCACTTCAATTATTATTTTTATTATTACTGTGATTATCTGCGATAGTTGTTTTAATTTGTAGCACTCCACTGTTGTATGATTGTGTTGAACATAGATTTTTTTTTATTGGGCTTTGCGCGTTTATGTTGTTTGCCTTGTAGTGTGTTTTTTTTTGGGCTTCTGAACAAAATTAATTAAATAACATACTTGCTTTGATAAATAACCAAATGAATTTATTTTTGTATATGATGTTTTTGTAGGTTTAATGATATTTATTTACCTATACCTATTTATCCAACACAATATTGTTTAGTTGATTTTTTTTTTTTATTATTTTGGAGGCGAAAGTTTGAGTGTGTGAACTTTTTTGCAAAATATTATCAGAATTAGAAATAAGGTCATCGTGCGTCGTATGCGAGTATACCTACCTATACCTATAGGGGTTTGTTTTTTTTGTTTTGTACAGAAATTTGTTTTCGATGTTTTTTGCTAATGGCGGAAATGTCTGGCTCTATCAGATTAAGTTTTTTCGTTTATCATAAGAATTGATGGTCGAAACTAGTTCACCTGATAAAAAATATTTATTGAACCTCTGTCATCGATCTTTCTATAGAAACAACAAGGTTTTCTTGTGAGTTGATATTTAATTTTTAACCATGATTGATTAAATTTCAAATCATAATTTTAATTAAAGTTTTATAACAATATTTTGCATTTTTATTTTCCATATCTATAAAATGGCATAATAGCCGTATTTACGCGTAGGTAAACCAAAGAGCAGTTTTATTGGCAGCACTGATATACATATCAATGACATTTACTGGCTGAACACATTGCGGCGGATCCGCAGCCGAAACATCTGTCAAAATGTTAAATACATACAAAATCAATGCTACGAGCAGAACAGAACACAACTGCAGTCGGAGCCGCAATGTTTCGCGAACATTTAAGTTTTCATTTTTTGACGTTTCAATTTATATGAAAAAAAACAGAGTCGGAAAATAATATTGAAGCTTTTAGTGCTTATTTGTGTCGCAAAAATATTGAAAATAAAAAAAAGTGCCTGTTTTGTTTTTATTTTGTATATTACAAAAAGCTGTATACAGCTCATTGTGGGCAGATGATAAAAAATGACGTACGACATTTTTTGAAAGAAGTTGCAGCTGCGGCTCCGATTCCAGTTGCAGCAGTGCATTGTGTACAGCAAGTTAATTTGCACGTTCGATTGCTCAACTAAAGCTATTCATAGAGGTAATCTCTTGTGAAAACATAGCTGATGACATCAGCTGATGCAACATTAGGTCTGTTTGGTTCTTACAAATTTATAGATACAATTTGCTGTAAGAATCCATAGGAAAAAAACGTATAGTTTGTAAAACTTTTCAAGTAACATAATTGATTTGACAACTAAAGGTTTCTGAAAATTTTTGAGTCATAGATATCCTAAACGAAAGAAACGCAAGACATTAGGTGTGTTTTTTTTTTATTTACCAAAATTGCCAATTTTGACCAATTCTAGTGGCATATTTATAGGTATGGACTTTGACAGAACTTTGAGCTAAAATTGTAGAAAGTGGAAGCTTTAGGAGGCAAAGAAACAGACCTATTTTTAATTTGCTTCTGTCAAATCAATGAATTAATCAATGAAATTTAATACTCTTTTATCTGAAATAAGATTTTAAAGAAAAAAAAAGTTACGAAATACAAAAATATGAATGCAATTGAATGACTTGACTCGGAAGAGTTTAATTCACTGACTTAACGAACACACTTCCCTTTAATATATTTTTTTTGACATTTCGTAATAAAATGTTAACAAAAACCAATGAACAGAATATCATTCATCATGGAATTGCTGGTTTTAAAAATAAACATCAATAAATATCAATAACAGCTTTAAAGATAATCAACTCAATTTATTCAAAGGGTAAGCTGTTACTAAGACAGTTCGCTTACTCATAAGTCACAACAATGTTCATTGTTTCTTTTTAATAAAATCGAATGATTTAATTTTGACAATAAGTACCTACATATGTATAGATATAATGTGTACCTTTAATAAATTTATGTCAACAGAAGCCTTAAACAATACTCAGTAAATCATGGGGCGAGCTTTCTCCAAAAAATCAAACAATCCCGACTTTTCAAAAACACAATCATGCCGGATAGGTCCTGATGTCAATGAATTTTTATACGTTTCTTTGTTGTGTTTGACAATTCGCTGAATAAGTAAACAAATAAATTAAACTACCTGGTAGGTATATATTGTTTATAAAACGAGAACAAAATGTCATTGTTATAATTAAAATCAGCACAACATTTTATTGGGTCATAATTTGTTAAATTAACAGAAACAAAACAAAACCCTACTCAAAATATAGTTATGCTAGTATGTATTGGCAAAAATTCACAAGATATCAATAAATAAAATTTTACTACCACATCATCGCCATCATAGCTAACCCAAGTCGAAACAAAAAAAGCAACAAAAAAAAAAACTGAATAATAACCAGGCCAAAATGAACCACAATAACAATAATGCTAAAATAAACACGAAACGAAAAATTCAAGACAAAACAAAAAGACGTTGGAGATTGGTGTGTATATGTACATTTTCCTTTTCCTACCTACCTCACCACCCGTGGTTGTGTATTCATTGGTTTTCGTCGGTGACGGACCGAATCAATGCAAGCAGCAACCTAATTAACCATCGGTCATCGGCCCTTAGTCCCCTTAAAAAAAAATAAAAAACATGTACATATTATCATATAATATACACAACCAAACATCACACACGTAAGTGGTTAATGTGTGATTCTTCTTGCTTGATATTATATATTATAGCCTATAACGACAAAGACGGCAACGGCAACAGCAACGACAACGACGAAGATGACGATGACGGGTGACATAAGACGACGAATTTTACGCTCCAAGCCCCACTTTAGTGTGTGCAAAAACCACCAGAATAACACACAAAGAACTTAAGAGGGCGGCTGCATTAGAAAAGAGTTGCAATGTGTGTATGTGCAGAGCCACAGCAATTGCACATTCAGCAACCGAATAATAATAATGACAGAAACGAGAGAAAAGTCACATAGAACACTATAGGGTACCTAGAAACAAAACGGTTTTCTCTCGGCATAAAATATAAAATTAGATTATTTTAGCTGTAAACTAACGCCTAATCAGAATATTTTATTTGCTCGTTGGTTCGTTCCATCTATCACAAAACGGCACGACCGACGACGACGACACAATCATTCAAACATCAAACAGCCAGCCAGTCAGCACAACAAAATAACCGACCGACTATAACTATGACGATGCGACTGTATGGTGGAATAAGCTGACAGTTCAGTGCACTTTTATGCAATATTTGCATTTCATTCGTACTCATTGCAAGCATATACATACTATGAATACACACAAGATTTGACGACTCCCGCTTCAAACACTAATCTATTGGTTGGGGTAGGTTGGGACTTGGGGACTCCTCTGGACGACGACCACTATACGATCGAAGAACAACGAAAGAATATAGAATAAGAAAATGAAGTAAAAAAAAACAAATTTAATCCCAAGCAAACTATTTTGCATTCACAGAATGTGCTCCCCAAGAAACAGGCAGCCAGCAGCAACAACGATAGCAGCAGCAGCAGCAGCGGCATCAGCCAGGCACTTTTCCAATTGTGAACTGTCAGTGAATTTATATATACCTTAAATATGTATGTATATGGCGAATGACAGCTCTGTTTGAGTGGTATTAGTGAGGTGAATGAACGGCACCGACCCAAACTAGCAATGTGCATATTATTCTGTGTGCAAGGCTCCCCTTCTACACTCTCAGTGGGTTGGCCTTTGTAAAAAACCTATCACGAGTGCGTTTTCGTACAAAAATGACAGCAACGAGCGAATATTCGCGAAACGAACGTCACAATTGTGCATTGCATTGCGTGCGTCCACTTACCCCAATTTAATGGTGTTAGAACGCACAAATTGCCGCCGCAATAGTGCATGCATGCTACAGTGCATATATGTGTATGCATGTGTATATGTTTTGATATATACATATGAACATACATTTATACTTTGTGAATGCGCTTAAGAACATTCAGTGTGGACGACAGAATGTGTGCTTGTACGTTCGTTCGCGCGTCATAATGTGCGCGAAAAATTCAGTTCAAACAGGGCCACAAAGGGCATTGAACCAATGCAACCCGTAGCTCTGGCTGCACTTTTTTTTTTTAGGTTTGTTTCATTTTTTTCTTTATTTCGTTCGTCGTCGTTGCACTCGATTCTTGTTGCTGTTTTTTTTTGTTTTTGTTGGCGAAGTTTTGGTTTATTTTTTGATTTCGCATTTGCTGTTGTTGCTTTTTGATTTGCTCCTATTTCTAGTACGTTGTGAGTTCTGAGTTCCTTTGTTGATGGCTGCTGCTGCTGCTTCTACTCGCACAACAACGGTAGGTAAAGTCTTTTGGTGAATGTGATGTCTGTGTGGGGTGATGGAATAGGGTGTATGCGGTGGGGAATGTGTTATTATCTGGAATTTTCGAAATTTTGTACGTTATTATGGGTACAGCGAGTAGGAATAACCCGCTTAACTTTAACTCCGCAGCTATAAACTCTGTTCAGCTAGTGTGTTTAGTTTATGCCATGTGGGAAAAAGGTTTTGGCATGCTAATAAATCACCACACTATTGTATGCGTTAGTGCTTGTTGGATATAGGTATATGCACGGTAAAGAGCCTTATTTAGGCTGTTTTTACGATTTTAGAATGATTGCTTTTTTTTTTTTTTTGTCTGAAGAGAGAAGGAGAAGGTAAATGCAATTTTTGCGTAGGCTGTTTGTTTTTGGAACGAGCGATAAGATGTGTAGTAGGTATACGAATTGTAAAACAAACAAAATAAATAAAAAGGGCGGTTTATGCAGCGGATGTTGCTTAACCAATGTAAATGAGAAAAAGTGCAAGATCTTATTGCAATTATAGAAGGCTATATTTTTTATTTATAAGCACGTACCAATAGGTTTATACCTATCAGAAAATTGATTTGTTGTTTTTTTAGGTCAACATTTTTTTGTAGGTAGGAAATGAGATTTCGGACCTAAGACAAAGAGTTGTTTTTTACAAACTTTCTTAAACAATCACTCGTTATTTTCAAATTCACGCCGCGCCGTCTGTCAATTTCTTTAAAATTTTTGTTCCAGTTTGCGTCCAAGGCAATTTTTTTAAGTTTGGTTTCTTTGACCTCTTAGACTGCGGATAAACTTAATGCATTTTATTGTTGATAAGAATATACCGACAAATATCTACAAAAAATTTATGGGAAAGCATTTTTGACAGGTGTGTGTTGAATAGGAACGAACATCTGTTTGATTTAATATCTTTGCTTTGTCAACAATCTTTTGTTCTCCGACAAATTGATTGTGGATTCGAACATGAGACTTTTTGTCAAACTTCGAAATATGTATTTTCGAAAAACATAAACATCTTTATTTTCGGAACACAAATTCTTTAAAAGGTATCAGAATTATTACTAAACATAATTTGTGAATGTTAAAAAGCTTTATTTTTACCGAATTTCACAACAAATTTAAAATAGCAACAATTTCGAAATCTCTATCTAACGCACAAGCAAAATACATTTCGCATGCATAATTAATTCAAATAATATTTCTACAAAAATATGTACATTAAAAATATATAAAATTAAAAATAGAATTAATAGCCTGCTGTCAAATGTCTCAACATTAACAACATGACGGAAGAAAAATATACATACATATCTACATAATGCGATAGAATCGAATTAAGAGTAGGTAAATAATATACATACATAAATATATTTTATACGTATAAAGATTAGTTGATGATACACATAACCATTGCATACACATATACGCACACACATTAAAGAATAAAGCATGCCAATTTGAAAATATAGACCAGGAAAAGAAATGGGCGCGACAAATTCTGTCAAGTAAATATTTATGAAAACATTTTTTGAGAATTTAATAAAATACAAAAAAAAAACGTTTAGAATATTTTCTTTCGACAGAAATAAATCTAATGAAAACGTGACTAATAGAAGATACCTATACTCTTTAAAAAAAATATTGACAACTATGACAGATAACAAAAATGACATTCTATAATTGATGTTAATTTAGGTATGCTTTTGCCAACAGTCAGTTTATATGTTGTTATTAAGAAAATTTAATAATATCGCACTTACAACAGTTAGAACGATAGAATTGTTTTAATTTGAATTTTTTTTATTTTTGTTTCGTGGCTTAATTTTTTTTGGCACAATTTACTACTTTTGTGCAAGTAAAAATCAATTGCAAAATCAATCATCGAATGCAAGTTTAAAAGACTTGGTTGGATTCTAATTTTCAAATACATAATATAATAGTAATATTTTTTGACAAATTTATCTGTTTTGACAGGTATAGAAATGTCACTTTTTGACTCAAACGAATTTCCTCCCGAAGTGTCATGAGATAAATATTTATCTATTATTATCTATAAATTGCCTCCACATGCATATGGCCTATTCAGAAAAAATAAATGTTTCATGAATGTTGCTCTGGTTACAAAGTGTGCAAGCGAATCAAATTTTTACGCCTCAGTATTTGACATAAAAACTGTACCAATATTACTGAGGAAATCTGTTAAATCTCATTCTTCGAATTGGTCTATAATGTCACTTTATATTAACCGAGATATAAACCACAAGACAATTCTCAAATTTCTAAAAGGAATCATGCGGACAACATAAAATTTGAATTCTGACATCTGTCAAATATGGTATTGTAAAGAAACTATCACAGTTTTAGTTTAGTTGAAGTGGTAACAATGGATTTCAAAAAAAAATGTGACATCTATAACTATGTACCTACTAGTAAATTAAAATATGTCTTCTTAGGAATACAAAGGTTCAAAAGTGGCAATATTTACAATCATATAGGGTATTCACATTTTCAAATAATGTTTGACTTGGTTTGATTTTAATAATAACTTTGTTCGTTTACTTCATTTCTACTGGCCCAAAAGAATTTCATAAAAAAAAAAAACTGGTAGAATCTTGCAGTTTCCGGTAAGTAAGCGAACAGACCCTAAGAACACTGGGTGGATGTCAAAATATTTTAGTAGCTTGATAAATAAATTTGAGAAAGCAAACTTATGCTTGTCAATGTCATGTCATTTTCCATGTCAAGGAAAATGAGATCACAGCAATCTCAGTTACATGAACAGGATTCTTCAGCAAAATTTCTCAGCTTTGCTGTCAAAACTCTGAGGAAAAATATCATTGATTCGCTTGCTGATTTTTTGAGCGAGCGAAATCTCTGAGATCTCATTTTTTTGAACGCGCTAAATACTAATTAAGGAAATTTAATTTCAAGCAGTGCGCAATATGTAAATTTTTGACAAGTGACAGCATGCTTGTCAAAAGTGTTAAAGCTAATTTCATTGTCCATTCAAACACATAATCAGCAAACCATATATGTATACTTGTCAAACGTATTTGAAACTGTAAAACCCCCTAATGACCATTTTATTTTTCATAATGATTTTAGTCACTTGCAACGTTTTCAAACCAATTCTTCATTAATAATAATTATAAGGGTCAATGGACTTCAACATTATTGTAGTATTGACCAACCCAATTCAGCAATGATTCAGCGTTTGATCACGAATATCTATATGCAACTTCGATTGAAAGTTTAACAAAATGCAGCAATGTAAAATAACTATACAAATTATTACCGTTAGTTTCGATGAAATATCTAAAACCGTTATTTGACAAGTAGGTAGGTAGTGTGTGTACATATACTCGTAAGTTATAGGTAAGTACAGACAAAAAAAATCAAACATAGACACTCATAGCACATAATTCAAAGTGCCCATACCTAGGTACCTATACCTGACTACCTACACATAAAATTGCAAATTAGAATTTCTAAGTTTATCCAGAAAAAAAATAATATACCTACCTACTTGTGAGCGAGAGCGGGTGGTGGGTGGATGTAAAACGAGAGGAGACACAACGATACCGAATGCATATCAATTATGCAATCATCATGAGGGAGCGCAAACACATTTCAACTCGAATTGCTAGCCGCTTTGCATATGTGATGCAGTGCACAACCAGCAGCGGCTATTTCCGTCACCAATTTATTTTCTGCAAAATTGTGCAGTGAGCCATATTCATGAAGCAAAAAACAAAAAAAAACCTGCCATTCTATCTCTATTTTCTATTGCTTGCATTTTGCTTTTACATATAGGTATGCATAGGTACAATTGGCGAGAATGACAAATATTGCACGCACCGCAAATAACTAATTCGTGCGCTACATGAGGCCACTTAAGGTGATGCACACATCACTACCATCATCATCAACATCATTATCATATCAATATGTGTGTTTAGATAGGTACAGCCGCATGCATTACCAGCAGAGATTTAGTTTAGCACGGATGAATCTTGCGTATGATCTATATTTTCTTTTTTTATAGAAATATAAGTAATCATTTCTATTTTTGATTTTTTTTTTTTTTTAAATACCAAAGATGTTTATTAACAAGAAGAAGTCAATGACATTTCGGGTCGTTGTCGTTGTTTGGCGAGAAATGAAACGTCATTATCAAGCGCACTCATTCGCAAAACTTAACCAACAACAACAACAAAACGATTTTGTGTTGATGGCCTCTTTATCACTTTACTCAATTGTTGCGAGTTTTTCCTTATATGTTTACTTATCGCACAAATATAAATGCAAATATGTACATGTGTATGTATAGATATGAATACAATACAATATAAAAATCTGTCATAAATGCCAGTCAGCCATGTTGGAGAATTTTACGACAAATGATGATAATGATGTGTGATGATGAGCAATTTGCAGCAACATTATATTGTTTCCCATCTGTCACTTGGCTACTTCAGACAACGACAACAGCAAACACATAATGGGGAATTTCCTGTTCTCATTTTGTTTCGATGATGACGCACTATCACACTCATAGTGTTGGTGACTCATTGAGCAAGAAATAAACAATAAACCAACAACATTCATCATAATATTCTTCCGTGCGAAAAAGTTATGATAACACACCTCGAGAAGGTGGACAACACGATTGATACAAAAAAAAAAAATAAAAATGTACCTACCTATTGAGAAATGAAAGAAGAAGAAAAAAATGCATTCCATGAAACTGCTGCACGTCATCGACCTCGCAACAACGAAAGTACCGCACAGTGCAACGACTTTCGCATGCAGTCGGCCTATAATATACAAGAACGTAGCAATAAAGAGGAGAGAAAAAAAAGACTCTTCACAAAGAAGAAGCTTGAAAAAAGAAAATAGAAGAAGAACTAAGTAAAAAAATTAAAAGAAAAACACACAACCTCGTGAAATGCATAAGAGTAAAGAGTTCATTCACTCTCGGCTAAGATACAGGTTCCTGCTGCTTTGAACCCCCTCTGGTGGCGAACTCACCACCACCCCCTCTCAACCTTATATGGTTCTATTAAGGCGCACACACGTTTGTGCATTATTATTATTATAACATCGGATTCTCTTGCACATCCATCGCCCGCGCGTCATCATCATCGTTATCATATCAACCAGCCCCAGCACCAAGATTTTTTGCAACAACAACAACAAAAAATGAACCAAAAGAAACAAGAAACACAGTCAGAAGTGGGAATAGTTTTATACCTAGCTCTACTTATACGTCGGCCATAAACGAGGAAGAGAAAAAGAGCCTCTTCGCGAAAATGAACCACCACCACCAGAGGCATGTCTCTGTTGTACTTCTGTTGCGTTCACGTTCCCCGCCTTTATCGAGTTCTTGCACGTGAACAGGTAGCCGATCTGTGGTGGCTCTACTGGCTGGGCTGGCTGATGATGATGACGATGATTATTGTTTTGAGTGTTTGTTGCTGGCTGTTGAACCACAACAATAAAATAAATCGAACAAAGGAACGTTGACCCTTTCATGTTGTGTGTATTTTTGTTCTCCATTTTGTGTCTTTTCTTTTTTGTTGTTGATTGATTGATTGCTATAAAAGGTGTTGACAGCTCGAAATGTCAAATAGAGAATTTGTGTCTGATGAGATACCTATTTCTACCTAATGGAATAGAGAAGAAAACTAGGTAAGAAGTTCAGTAGCCTCATATGACCTCGAGATTGTTTGGTGTCCAAATGAATATTTATATAAGTACCTAGATAGGTAATCTATAAATAATGTGGGAAGGACTTATACAATTCCCGGATGTTTTTTACACCCCCACTTGACACATTCACTATCTCTGTACAACTTGTCTCATTGCCCGCTTTTACTGACACTTCTTTATTGTGTGTCCATTTTTGTCTCTTTATATACATTATTATGTGTACCTATCATCAGTATCCTCCATTTTTTTTAACCACATATCACATTGGCAAGACAACACTGAGCTCAGTTCATTGCACTATGCCCTCGCCCCAGTTTCAATGCAGCTAGAATTCTTCATTGCATTTGTGTGTTTCTCTTTCTACCCTTAAATGTATATATACAACCATGTCATCGACACAAAGTCGTCCAACAGACGGGTAGGGGTACGGTAATAATATATATACTAAAAATGGCATACCTACATAAGATTTATTCAACTCGCTGCATCCACCACCTTCTCTATCACAACCAACCACCCAAATAGCCTGGTTTGATTTTTAACACAACGAAACATCATGTCGTTTTTTATTACTTCTCTTGATTTTTCTCCACATCAGAAAGCAATCTTCTGACGTCATTCGAGCAATTTTCCAGCAACATGTATCGAAGCTTTTTTTTTCGAAATTCACATGAAGCTTTTGTGCTTTTATTGCATACCCAAAGGAGCTCCATACAAAATGTACTACCTAAAAGTATACTACATTTATTTTCAGCTCTACCATTAGAGTAGATAAAGTATATTCACTAGGCTAATGACGTCAATTGGCTAAAAATTTCTCTATCTGTCCTACTTTATGTTGCAGAAGTGAATTTTTTTTGCAAAATGAGAGCACACTCGCCACACACACACTTGTAATTTTCCGTTGTTAAGAGCGAGATAACAATAGAATTTCCAGGGACGATGCATATCCAAATTGCACATGGTTGGATTAAGTAGCAAAAAAAAAGAAGAAATAAGTGCTGAAGTGGAGTTGGTGTTGCACATAAGAACGGCGGCGTGTAACCTAAATATGCGAGGTTGATAACCTAAATTATAGGGTGCAATGACCTGTATCTGTGTGACTTGTGGTGTTCTTAGAAAAAGTGGAATGAGACGAAGTTGATAGAAGAAGGAGGAAAACGGGGACGAGTTTTTTTTTCTGGTGGCTGAAAAAGGAAGAGAATTGCATTTTCTTTTGCACTTTTGCAGAGAAAAGGTTTATGTTGTTGTTTGTTCTCGATTTTTCACACAGCATAGAGCTCATTTCTTTCCCAGTGTCTGAGCTCTTATGAGAACTGAGGTGTGAGGACTTGTGTAGATGGGGGCAATTGTGCTGAAAAATTCTGGGTAAATGGACTTAAGTAGGTAGGTAGGCATACTAGAAACAAATACCAGAAAAAGAAGACGACATGATGAAGAATTATAAGAAAAAGTAAGCAAAAGAGGTGAGGAATAGGTATAGTGGCATGCAAATTTACGCGCAAACGACGAACGAGAACGAGCACGCATGCAATACATTCTAATGAGCGGATTGCGATAACATGCAATTGTAATTTTTTTTTTTTTTTTTATTTTGAATAAGGTAGCTGTGGTCGGTTGAACTCGTATTTATTGGTCGTTTGGACGAATGGTTTTTGTAATTACATTTGGTACATAACACAACAATAGGTGTGTGCATGCCAATTGTATGGAATACCAAATTTCAATTGCACTCATAGAACAAAAGGGTTAATATCCTTTGGGCTATGTGCATAATTTCAATGCATTTTATAGGTAGTGTCTATGTACTTCGATATTGGATTGGATGCAAAAATTAGGTATGGTTGCACGCGAATATTTACCCATATGGTGTGTGGACGTTGTCGTTTGGATAGATTAACGGCAAATTAGTATGGGAACTTTATATATACATAGAAAGGTAGGTATACCTATGGGAATGTAGGTAGGTATAGTAATGGTTAGCCGTTAGGTCATTGACATGAAATGTTGGTGTGTGACTGAAGATTATTATGTAGGTATTTAAGTTGAATGCATTCAGCGATGAAAGTATAGTTTTTGTTTTTTAAATCGTGGTGGATAAATAGATGAGAAGATTAGGTTTAATGGTAAAGAGTTTGGATATATCGACGGTTAAAGTGCTAAATCAGAGCCACCTTTCGGCAATTTCAGCTTAATTAGGTAGGTATGTTGTTCTGAACATTTAACATTAAAAAAAAAAGAATTTAGAAGCTCTTAGAAAATTTTGCAGTTTTCTTTTTGTTGATTTCTGAAAAACATGCAAAAACGAGTTATGAGGTACTGCACTTTAACCGTTGATATGTATTAGAAGAAATTGATACGAGTACCACTTCTTTCCAAAAAAAATTACGTATGTACATATTTTGTTAAAAATTAAGTCAAAATTTTGAGTAGGTATGTACTATTTTTTTTTAATTATTACTTTGATCACTTCTGTTCTAAACTAGCCTAATATTGCACCAATTCCTGTCAATTTTTTGTTCACTTACAGAACTGAACGAAAATTTAACGAAAGTCAGACAAACATCAATCATGGTCGTACGAATTTCTTGTATTGGCTTAAACATAAATGTATCTACCCATTACGTTTTTATTAATTCCAAAATTAGGTAAGTTCTCAAACAACCGACAGAAAAAGTGTATTCATAATAAATTTGCTCACTTTGTTTGACAGCTCAATACATTTTGAACTTGAATTGGCCGTTAACAATATATATAAAAGTTGCTTTATTTCTATTGCTGTTTTTTATGCGCATCGAGTACCTTTTGACAATTATTCTATACAAAAGCTTTTCAAGGCATTTTAAATTTCGATACCACTCAAATTGGACGCGTTCAATTACTTTACACGTAATTTTGTGTAAATTCTGTTGCAATCCTTAATACAAAATATATGACGTATGAATGTTAGTTTCTTACGTGAACGTACGATATACATATATGTAGGTATGTAGTTGAAACACTCGTTTTCTTTTGCTATTTAACTGTCATTAATTTGGAGATATTGAACTCTCAAAAATCAAAATTGATAAAATGATCAGTTCAGAAAAATCTAATCTTGAGATTTCAATTTTTTTTTTTTTTAATTTGACAGTTTTGTCAAACCTACTTTAAGTTCGCTGATTAAAATTTTGGCGGAATAAAATTTAAGGGATTTAATTTTTTTTTAACTGTCAAAATTTATAGTTATGGTTCAATTCTGTTCTAAACTAGCCAATTTTAACTCTTTGTTCCTTGACCTTATGACCCAAAAACTTTAGTTTGACATAATGAAATAAACTCTAACTGTCAAAAATTGTTATTCAACAATAATAGATTTACAAGCCTCGAAAATAAACTAAGGTAAAAAATATATCTTCACAACTTTGCTCCAAATATTGCAACATATGTATTCCTTTACATATTATTAAGACCCATTCAAATCAGTTTTTAATTTATTCTATATAAATCCTTAAAAGTCAATATTTAAATCACTCCGCCTATATGACATTGGTTTCCAAACACATTCATCATCTACCATCTTTTGAATTTTCTTTTCAAAAGAAATATACATAAACCTACAAATACCTACATATCTACATATTTATATAATCCTTATCCAAATAAATATTGCTATATACCTACCTACCCATGCAGAGAATGCACATGATGTGTATAGTAAAAGAAAAATAAACCAACACACAATTTTATTTTATATACATAAACACAAGTTCATGTGGGTTCATTGGCATCCTCGACACTCAACCCCTTGTGTGTTAATGTTTTTATTTTCGTTAAACAACTTCCTTATGTAGGAAAAAAAAAAAAAACCTAATCCTTCTTCTATATCAGTGTTCTATTTTGAGGGCAAGAGAAATAAAAAATAGATACGTGAAATAAAAATACAACAAAAAAAAGTACCCCCATCTTACATAAACAAACCATAAAACCCCCCAACATCATCATCATCTTCACACCACACATGGGACACCACTGTATGGTAGGCCGAAGCGAGAGCCGTTCCAGCCCAATGAAACAGAATTACAATAAAAACTCCAGAAAATAAAACTGATAAAAAAAAGTACAGAGAAAAGGCAAAGGCATACTATCACCACCAACACCATCACTACCACACAATCAGCAACACAAGAGAAACAGAAAGAAATGAATGCACTCTGTCAGTCGTTCAAGTGCAATCGAGAGCATTCACCCCAAAAATGCAACAAAACATACACACACTCGCATCACTCCTCACTCAGAGGGTTTTTTTGTTGTTGTTGCTGTATTCTTTTCTTTCAGTTTTTGTGTTAAAGCAAGTCTTGTTCATTATCTTATTCTCCATCTCCACCTTCATCATCATCGTGTGCTCTGCAGGACTACAGGCAGCCAGCACATGGTGGTGGGTATATAATAAATATTATAAAAGAAGAAGAAACAAACAGAAGAACCATGCTGCCTGCACAATTACTTTAGGTTTGTGTCTCGGGTTTTGATAAAGCACAAAAGAAGATAATAATAATGTAGATACTACTGCACCCCACGATTCAAAGAGTGCTAGAATGAGAAGGCGTTGATAACCGATTTCAATGGTTAGAACGAGATAGTTTGGGGGCAATGCACACTCGATGCACACAAAACGAACTCACATGCGAGTGTCGAGTGAGAGATGTTGCGTGAATTCTCATGTATGTATATCCAGTCAGACAACATATTCGATGACGTTGACCTTCGCCGATTGGAATGGTTTTTAAACACACACACACCACACATTCACAAAGGCACTACTCAATCGGAGAATGCAGTATTTCATTGCACCGAGCAACAACAACAATTCGCCTGGGTTTATGGTTGTTACAATTACTGTGATGCAGCCCGCCAGCCGCCAAGGGTTGTTGGTTGTTGGGCTATCCCTGTTCCCCTTTGTGTTTTTGTATTAATGCTTTACGATTTTTCACAAAAAAAACAAGCAAATTTCTCAACCTTTTTTCTGCTGGTATTTCACATAAAGTACAAACAAGCACAAGAATGGCTCACTCTCTGAACTGAGAGTGCAATAAACTCGAAAGAATTGTACAGGGGCACCAGCAGCAGTAGAAGCAGCAGCAGCAGAATTACTGACTGACTGACTTGTGTGTTCAGTTTATTATTGTGGATGCATAAAATGCTCTTTGTATGCAAGCAAACCCTACTCAACCTCATTTTCATTTTTTTTGTTGTTTAAATTTCATTTTACAGACAGGATTGAGGTTAGATTGGAATTGAAACGAAATAAAAATACGGGAAGTGGTAAAAAAAAAGGGAAGATAGAATGAATTTTTTAATCGAAAATCAATTCCGGAACGAGTACCTATACCTAGGTAGTTCGAAGGAAGGTTGAATATAATTAACATGACTCAGTTGTCAGAAAAAACACTAGGTATTTTGTCCCGAGGACAATCAGATTTTATTATTGTAATGAAAACAACGGGCGGTGGATGCGAAGATGAGTCTGTCATTCGTATAGCGGGCGGATTGTGTTTTTTTTTTTGTAATTGTCATCAGTTTGCCCCTGGAGGCGACCGCGGTCATTGGAAGTTCATTAATCTTGATAACTTTATTGCATTGAAAAATAAATAATGAAATATTGAAAATGAAGAGCAAAAGGCTTATCGCAGAACAATGGAAAATGAAAACCAGAGAAGATTCTAGAAAACCATTTTTGTTTTTATTGAATAAACAAATTATTTTTTGTTTTTATTTCTAAAGAAATGGATTGGTTTTTATAAAATCTTAAGGTTAAAATTAGTACTGTATCAATGATATCTTGTCTGTAAGTAAGATAAAAACAACAAAAATGTTAGAAATTCAAATTTGTGTATTAATTCATCTAGAATAGGTAGGAACTACCGTATACATAGGATAACGATTCTGTTTTTTTCGAATTTTCTCGAACTATACATACCTATAACATGGCAAATTTTTTTAAAATCTCTAATCTGTGTTGTTCAAAGTAATTGAATTTAAAATGTGTAACTGGGTTATGACGAAAATTGCGAAAATTTAATTTTTTGGGTTTTTTGTTACTGATTAAAATGGTTTTCTTTTAAAATTTTCATCTATTTTCATTTTTTATCTAGCTGCAATACATATTCAATGTTAAGAATATCAAAAACAAGAGACAATACAAAAAACAAGAGAATCATTTTAAATGTTGGGCGCAATTTAACAAAAAAAATAATATACATGTGTAGATATAGTTTTTACAATGTAAAAGTTATCCTTTATGGAAATATCAATGACGCACTGTCGGTAAATTTTAACTCTATAAACATTTTTAAAACACTGGGCGCCATTTAGAAAAAAAAATAAATTGATTAATTTTTACTTAAAAAAGAATCATCCTGTTATCGAAATACAAAACAAAGTTAATAAGTTTTCATAACAACGAAATTTTTAAACCGTTGGGCGCCACGTTGAAAACCAAACTAAAATTAATAAATTTAATTTATTTTTCATGTAAAGGGATGGCCTTTGATCTCCATAGAAAACTAAAAAACACACATTGTTAATAACTTTCAATTTAAAAAAGTGAAAAAAGTAAACGTTGGGCGCCATTTAAAAAAAAAAAATTTGCAGAGTGCCGGAACTCACGGTTAAGATGTGAAAACATCAATAACAACGTACACGTGATGTCTGTCAAGGATCATATTACACGTATGGCTCAAGTTTTTAGCATACCCTACCGCGCCGCCATAGTTCTTTACACATCAAAAAAAAAATTCGAAATTGATAAATTCAATTTGTTTTCAACAAAAAAAAAAAAACAATTATCTTCCAACCTTACTAAAAAAACAAACACAAATTAAGTCAATAATTTTAAGTTGTTTAGAAATTTTCAAAGCGTTGGGCGCCATTTAGAAAATTAAATTAAAATTTGTTAATAAAAACAAAGAGATGGAATTTCTTAAAACAAAATGTCTCGTATTTAATGACCTACATAGGTATTCTAATCTAAAGGTTTTACACTTTGGTAAGTATTTATCTAATGTCCACCCATAGATAAATTGCAGCCATTTATCATTTTGAAAGCATATCGATTATCACATTTAGAAGGTAGAATACAAAGCAAACTCCACGCTTTATCTATGTAGTGTTCAAGTTCATCTAAAACACAGTCATTGTTCCAAACGTCTGATTGTCTACATTACACATATTTGTATACTTGACAGTTTACCTTCTGCCAGAGAACATTCACTTTTTTTGACATCTTCTACCCTCTTGTTTTATTTTTTTTTTTTTTTCAACTTATTAAATATCCTATTATCTCACATAATTGATTACGTACATATGTACAGGTTTTATTGCCCTCATTTCAAAAAACACATAACATATAATTACCCACATAAATTATACATATATGTATCTACCTATCTACATACAAACATCTTCCTATAAGCGTCCTCTGCGTTGACCCAAGTAATCGAGGAAGTAAATATTTTTTTCTTTTTATTAATGACATTTTTGGTATTTTGTTGTAAAAAAAAAGTTAAGAACAAACAACAATAATGACACATATATTTCGTTTCCACCTTTACATTCGTAAATATCATATATCTATGTAAGGTAGATACATACTACTCGTACTATTCATCCATTTCTTTTAACAGCAGCTAGGTAAGTATTTAGTAGTTTTTTTTTTATTCTCCTACAACCAAATATACGAGAACAAATAAATATTCAGAATAAAATAATAGTAGAATGAAGGAATATAACAACAACCAACTACACAAACGCAAAATGAAGAAAAAAAAATAAATAAAGAATGATTTTTAAATTCGAACTAACATTGAAGAAAGAAAGAAAACAAAAAAAAAAACGAAGCAGGGAAGAAGAATTGACATTGAACGAGTTCATTCACATTATTCCTGGTCAATTACCGCACATATATTATCTCATTTTCAATGTATGCTTATAAATATATCTACTGTGTGTTTGTGTAGATTGTGTGTGAGTGCGTATTGACTTTCTAGATAATGTATGTGTGAAAAATGTGTATGATGCGTATTTTTTTTCCATCACGAATCAGATTATATTAAAAAAAAAAATAAAATAAAAAATAAAAAATAAATAAACATAAAAACGAAGCAACAGAAAAAAAAGTGAATTTTGGCAGTAGGTATAGGTATATGAGGTTATTTAGATATGGCCATCTGCAAAGGATGAAAAAAAAAAACAAATTAGCAAACTTGGTACATATAAATAAAGATATGTATGAACAACATACATACATAGTATAGGAATGCGCGAAAAAAAATTAAGTTGGACGTTAATAGAGGTTAAATATTCTCATCAGTGTTGACGTTGACATTAAATCTACAATTCTCAGAATTTCTTTTATTGACATCTGTCAAAAATTATAAGTTTTATGATTTATGACTTTGGTTGTTTCTCAAAAATTGTGTAGAATCCATGTTTTCATTCATTCATATCAACTTACGCATGAGGCATGATATATTCCTAGCCATTAATCAGTAAATCAATAGTACTACGAATAATGTATAATATCTTTATAGGAAGAGATTGTATAAACCTATCTACCTACCTATTCATTTAACAAAAAAAAAAAAAAAAAAACGAACAAACAAAAATCAAGGTGAAAAACTACATTATTTAGTTAATTATTTAATTAATTATAAGTAGGTATATAATTTTGTTTTAATAATTATTTCAATAAGGAAGTTACAAACAATTTTAACATGAGTGTTACAATGATATCATCATCATAGATCACGATCTACATTTATGTTATTTAATGACGTTCTTTTTAAAAAGATAAACAAATACATAAATCGACTTTGACAATTGAAAGACAGATGGAAAACAAAACAATTATGTATAGGTATATTACACACTTAAATAGTAAATCTTTTTATCAATATTTTTCCGTGAGCGTTGAGGTGAATTGAAAATTTCTTATACTGTTTCAACATGAATTTCTTATTTTGTATTTATAAAGAATTCACCACACTTCACCATACTGTTGGTTTTGACAGTTTCATTTACAAGTACATATCTGTTAGGAGCTTAAGCTTGTGTTAACACCCCATATGCACTGTTGTGCATGCAGCAAAAATGGTACTATACTAGGGCTTAAATAAGAAAAGAAATTTATTGTTTTAGATACAAAATATTTTGAATGAAGAAAACCAATTTCACACAAAATTTATACTAAAATATCACTCATACGCCATACATCACTTGACATTGTACACCGTGATTAAATGAATTTCATTGGAGTAGTTTTATTGTTATCACTAAAATAATTTAAAATCATATAAATTTTAATCTTTTAGAGAATGAAATCAACTTTTTCTTGAGAAATGTAATTATAGCTTAACTCAGTCATCCATTGGGCTAAAAGGAACTTCTTGTTCGCCAATCAGCTATTCGTTGTGCGACGTCGTACGACGTAGCCCGATTTTCTGTCAAATCTCATATACAAAAAATGACAAGTAGCAACTTGTAACAAGAAGTTGCAGTAACCAAACAGACATATTATTTATACTTAATGTCAAATTTTTTGACAAATCGACAACGAAATGTTTTGACAACTCGGCGAATTGGCGAAAATAAATCACAGATATATGAATTGAAATTGACAGCTTAACAAATATGGAGAATGAGAAGCAACTGATGGTGAATAAGATTAGAGCTTTCATCGAGTTGGATGCTTTAAAAAATAATGCGTTCGAGGAAGAAGTCTCCTATTTTTTGTAAACTAAGAGAAATAATTACAAATTAAAAAAAAAACCTCTCGGGAACCAGAGTTCTAAATAATAATATAATTTTGAAAAACTGTATTGAACAAAAAAATTTCATTTTACTTTGCATAATTGTCTTGGATTATTTTCAATTTATTTTTTTCTGTCCAGCAGCAGCAGACCTTTGTGGCCTTTTGTGGTAACACTTTTCCCAAAATTGATTTTTTTCTGTGGGTTTTGATAGAAAATTGTGGAAATTTTTGTGCGAATTCGCAACAAATTTCACACTACCATACATATCTTTTATGTTTACAACTTAAAAGTCTAAATGTCAAAACTGACAGTTGGTCCACTTTTATTGAAATGTCAAAAGAAGAGAAAAATTTTCAGTTTCTTATACTATGTTATTACATATGTAGGTATATTATAGAAATGTACAAACATAAAGCTAAATTTTATTCCTAATTCGATGGTTAACTCTGGCAAAACGGACTTAATTAATTAACACAAACGATGACTATCTTAACACTCTTAAGCAAAATATGTATACCTTCTTCTTCTTCTCTTCCCGCTCATTTTTTTTTTGCGTTATAAACATGATTTCATCACTCATGTTTATATACATTTTAAATATTCACCACAGCCTAAATAAATTATTTTAATCACCACTTATAAAGGTAACTGACATTTTAACGACATGTAGGTAGCTCAATAAAATAAAGCTTAAAGGTAACACATTTTCATAAAGACAAAAGAAAAAATAAGAGTTCAACGACAACATTTCTTCAAAGTCAGGGACAATATACACATACATAGGTAGGTATCTACATTTTACAAAATTAAAATAAAAAAAATTTACAATAGGCGCCTACCCGCTGTCAAAAAATATAATTTTTTATTCAAAATTATTCCATCAATTTTTGTTTATGTTTCGTTGTATTTGATTACAATACTAACACGCGCAATGACTTCTAAGCTGTAAAAAAAAAAAAAAACCGTGAAAATTAGATTCAAATATACTTAGGTAAGTTCAAGGTGAGTATTTTATGAGGGTCTCAAATTTTGTTTAAAGAAGCCAATAGACAAAACCAAGGTCTCTCTATTCTTATTGTGTCTTCTTCTTTCTCTCTGTTCTTGATCAATAACTATGTCTATGTACATACCTAGCTTTATTTGGCAATCAACTTTAAATGAATAATGATATATCAACTGCCAACCACCTTAAAAAAAAAATCATACCTAACATAATTTAAGTAACAAAAACCAGCCAACCCAAAAATCGGGCTTTTGTAGGTACATTGTTTAATGTGCCTTCTTTCTTAAGCTCTTTCCGCCCCACTGTTTAATTTTTTTTTTATTATTTGATCAATTTTGGTAGTGTGAGACTGGTTTTTTTTGGACAAGCAAGGTAAAACCTAAACAACAAACGATGGAAATTAACCTTGAACTTCAAAAAAATTATTTGGAACCAAAACTACCTATACCTACTGTCTGCAGACCATACTCTCACTCTTTCAATTCGCTATGTTTTATAGGTACCTTCCTATAGAAAATAAGGGCCACGCATTATACATAAATTTCCCCGGCCATATCTACTGTCTCTTTTGCTCTTTAGTTTTTTTTTTTTTTTTGGGTTTTGTAAAGAATAACCAAAAAATATGTTAATTTTATGCGAATAACTATGTTACCGCGGTAAGCAATATAGCAATAGCAACACACAGCCAACAGCAACACATCATCAGACCAAATTATAAAGAAGAAAAGAAGAAAAGGTGAACAAAATTATACATTAACACTGACATTGGCATTGAAGTAGAGGACACAACCACGAAAAGTGTCAACGAACCCTCAGGTTTATTTTTTTTTTTTTGATTTTTTTTTTGTTTGAAAATTGATCGCTTGCGCAGCAGATTTATGCCTATATCCAAAATGGGTTTAGTTTTTTGTTTATATACACAAAGCATAACATTCAAGGACATTGTCAAAAGTTCAAGTGATTTCTTTTCTACAAGGTCTTCATTGATACAACATCAACAAAAAAAAAAAATGGGAATAACGAAACCCGACTAAACGATCAAGATCATCATCATGACGAGCGAGGCATAGTGTGGGGCAACGGCGGCGATAAAAAAGGAAGGAAACAGCAAAAATATAATGATGGTAGGTATAAAGGGTCTAATCTGAGTCTGACATAAAGGCAGTGTGTGACTCCCTTATTAAGGATTAAAATAAAACGTAGTAGGTAATGTTTTTTTTTTTCAGTTTCGTTAAAGTCGTCCCAAGACTGGATCACCCTTTGGTTTGCCCTCATCGCGTCATCATCTTTTGCGTCGTAGTTAACAAAATGTTCATTGAACAAAAGGAACAAATAATAAAAAAAAAATGAATCGCAGAATAAAAAAAAAAAGTAGGTAGGTAGGAATATCTACAACGTCAAGGATAATCATCCGTTTTAGGTTACCCGCGATTGTGTGCGTTGCAGTCTGTGCGCACTTTCATGATCACATTTCGAGTTCAATGTCACTGCGAGACAACATTATATTATGTTCTTCGTCGATCTGCAGTTCTTCCTCCTTCGTCTCGTTTTTCTCTGCTCTGTGGCACACGTTTCCGGTTTTTATATTATTTTTTATTGTTTATTGTAGTAGGTACATATGCCCTAACGATTCAGGTAAAATGATCATGAAGATAACATTCAGACACGTGTTCAGCACAAGAGATGGGAAATGCATCTTTTCTTCGTTTTTTTTTTTTTATTTTATTTCTTCTTATTTATTCATAACACCACAGATACGAATCATGGTACTTACCTTGCATCCCTCACAGGAGTGCACACCATAATGGAAACCGGAAGCTTTATCACCACACACCCGGCATAGTACTGTCGTTCCATCGAATTCTGTAAATAAAAGAAAGAGACAAAGAAAAATGAATTCACTTTTTTATAAGAAGAAATAAAAAAAAACAACAATTTAATCAACGGAGAAAGTATTAAAAGAGAATAACCAAGTGCAATTTGACACCCAGCTGTCATAAAATATAACAAGATGGCTGACAAGTATGTATCTTGGCTATCTGCACAACCACCATTACCAATTGAATTCAAAGCAAAAAAAAAAAAAACAAAAAAAAAAAACCAGCCTTCCAGCATTATAAGAAAGAAAGTGAAAATGCCAACCAAAACAGACAAAATCAAGATCTTTCCCGTATGCCGTAGCTTAACAACCAACGAAGAAAGTTCAAAACACAAACAAAGAGAACAAGAATTTTATCTTACATAACTTTCTTTCATCATTGAAAGCTAAATGAATATACGATGAACTTGAAGAGTTACACGAGACAGATGCAGAGAGCAAAACACAACTTTTATATTAAAAAAAAAAAAAATGAAAAAAAAGAGAAAAGGGGAAAGAGGTGTGTGATGACGTCTCGTCGCCAGAGCAGCACAAACGAAGAAATGTCAAAAGAAATAGAAAGAAAGAAAAATAATTGTTGGAGAAAGTCAATGCAGATGGAGTTGCTGTAGGTTATTGTAGATAATTTTTGTTTTTATTTTTTTTTTTACTTTTCTTTCTTTCTCTTTTAGATATCTATGTGTGGTCTCAGTTTGAATGTATTTTGTTTTTTTCTTATTGTTGTAAAATTTAACTTTGTAATATAGGTAGTCAAATGAAAGTCTTTGTTAGCCTAGGTCAAATGCATTTCTTTTGATTTGAAGATATTTTTGTTTTTAATTTTTATTCTCACATAATATTGTTTTTTTTTTTAAATTCATCAAATATATTTTTTCGTCAACATTTTAAATTAACGATGATCTATATGTATTTATGAATGTTATTTCGAATATTTGTCTTTGCCATCTGTTATTGTTAGTTTTATTTTATTTGATCATGATCAATTTGGGTTTATTTCTTTATTTACATAAATTCAGACAGATAAGGTTTAAGGTAACAGCTAATTTTGTTTTTAATTTAATCTAAGGTTAATGAACTTTTATATGCTTTCAAAACTAGGTAGGTAGGTAGAGATATAGGGAATATTTTGCTGAGTTTTTGACATTTGATTAATGTTTTTGATAAACATAAAACATAAAACAAATATTATGATATTTTCGGTTTAAGTTTATTTGGCGATCGTATGAATTCTTTTGTATGTAAATTTTTGTTTGTGTTGATAGCGGAAGAGAGTATAAAAATAGAAGGATTTAAATAAAATCATATTTTATTATAACTAGATAATTCATATGAAATTATCTCATCTTCTTTTTGATTTCACACGCTATATCGAATGTCATCATTAAAATAAATGTTTTCGTCAAGAATGAATCACTTTTGAGAAGTAAAATTTTATAGGTCTGTTCGTTTACTTGCCAAAACAGCCAGATTCTAAAAATTTAATTTTTTTTCTTGACAGTCTTTTGGACTAAAAATGGTAGAAATGGGTAGTTTTGGAAAATAAACGAACAAGGTTTAAATGTGTATCTTGTCTGAAAAACTGGAAAACACTCCGAAAAAATCAGTCAGAACAGTCAATCGAAACCTTATAAGAGTGAAAAGGAGTACAAAATGAGAAGATAAACCTTACAAAATCCCACGCCTAAATAAAATTGACATTATAGATATTTAACATACGTATTTATAGTTAACAAAGCCCTGGAGAAAAACACAACAATTAAAGACGTATATATTTAAGCGCTTCTTTTTATTAATAAATGGAAATCAAACTTGAATTATATTTAATCAATAATAATCAATGAGCAAATTGCTAAATTTTATCGATAAAACTAAATTGAAGATAATTGATGTTAAGTAACTAATTTACTCAAAAAGGTCGATTAACGAGTAATTATACATAAGTTAAAAACGGCTACTTATATGTATGCAAAAACTTATATAGAGATAAAAAATTGTAGTAGATTTTCGTTAAGATTTTGTGCTTTTAATTCATTATCATTAATTCATATTCATTAGATTATTTTTTTTGTATTGATAAGAAATTTTACTCGTGAATCAAGATTTAGTCATCATTTTAATTAATCTGAGAATTAGAAGATAACAATGAAGCATTTTTTACTTAGAAAATACTTGGAAAGTTATGCATTCGTCAAAGAAAAAATCAAACTTGACATAACTTTTAAATTCAAATAATTTGGAGGCTTGATAATAATTTCCTCAGAAGAGAAACACCTTTGTGTCAGATTCTCACAAAAAAAATTGACATTTCCGTTTTAAACCGAACAACCAACGATAAAGAATATACCTAGTTTGAGACGATAATTCAAATAAGTTTTGAAAACCTTGAAAGTTTAAGTTTCGGTGTTGGGTTAAAAGGTACTAAAGGTTTTGTTTTCCAAGTATAATAATTTTAAACTTACAATTTTAATTTCTAATATCATATTTTCTAATTTTCTGGTTCGAAATTCTAAAACTGACAGTTTTGATGTTTAACATCTGAATTTTCAAAACAAATATGGCCGTTTTCGAAAACCTCAAATCAACGTCAATTTAATCGTCAAGTGATCGTGATTTTTTTGATAAAATGCTATATATTGTTAAATATCCAACCGTCCTGCTTGCACAAAATCTGTTTGATCAACATCATTCAATTTTTTCTTGTAAATGCATTTTACGTTTACGTACATCGCTCAATATTTTTGTCATCAATTCGTTTTGTTTTTTTACTTTAGATAAGTTGCGTCGCAAATGATGCTATCGAACACAGATAAAATCACCAAAGTGCGTTATTGAAAACAACGCGTTCACATTATAAAAATCCGTTTTGGGTTTTAGAACTCTTGACTTTTTAGTTTGATCTAAAGAACACCATGCAATTGCATTTTTGATGCTAATGACGTTTTCGAAAACTCCCAAAGTCAATTTGATCGTCAAAATATTATTATTTTTTGACACAGATATTCTTATTGTCAAATATGCAATCGTGCTGTTTGCACAGAATCTTGATAAATATACAGTTTTCTTGCAAACGCATTTGAAGTTTACAAACACGAACATATGAATTTAGCAAAGTGCGTCATCGATAATAATGCTTTTCCATGCAACTAAAATTTTGACCAAATCTTGATTCACGAGTTAAAATTTCATTTCAATAAAAAAAATAATCTGCTAATTCACGTTAAGTACCAAATCTTAACGAAAATCTACAACAATTAACAAGAACTCTGCTGTCACTAAATCGCATCGTTTTGAGTTTTCAAACTATTGACTTTGGTTAGTTTGCGTTTAAGGAGAACACATTGCAATTGCATTTTTGACGAAAATAAATTTGACAGGAATACCTAGATAAATTATTAAATTTGTTGGGAGCATCAGCTTAAAAATAGACGCAGGGTAATAAATTTGTATGACATAAGTTCACGTTTGCACTATATAGGAAACATTTCTGTCACAAAACTATTACAGAAGCACTGAACAGGTAATAATTAAATTGTTGCTTGTAAATTCGTTTCAGTTCACATTTTTATAATTATGGAGTTATGTATATGCATGCCCCATATAAAATATACCTACATATATAATATCATTTAAGTTAACTCTACCAACAATAATTCGTTTATTGCATATCTTCTTATACATATATGGCATAAAGCTACATACATAGGTACCTACATATTTAATGGCAATGACATTTCGAATCAATTTTCTTTTAAATAACAATTGTCTTTGACTCTTCTTCATTGTTTTCCCTTCACATCGAATATAAAAAGAAATAAAAAAAAGAAAATTAATTCAAAGGAAAAACCCACAGGAAAATAGAAAAACAAAAAAAAAACCTCAATCTAACCTCTGCTTTATGTATACTATAAGCGGCCACTGACACTTGCCTCAGAGATCATTGCACTAACGAACCGATCGCATCGGCTGGCTGGCTGGTTAACTCTATAAACGATTACAACCTCAACCTCACACAAGAAGATCTTGTTTCTGTTTAATCGGCATGCAGTGTATAAGTATATGTATATATTTTAAGTGTTGCCATTGTGCACATTTTGGTGAAAATTTTCATCGTTTCTATTCATGTATGAGTGGGTAGGAATACATATATAGGTGGTTTTGAATAGAAAATGGGGGAATTCATGGGGACAACAAATTTTTTTATGTAGAGAGAAGATTGACAAAATTATAAAAGAAACTGAAAAAAAATGGAAGGGAAGGGAAAGATTCACTAGATTACACTTTTCTGCTTCTTGTTTTAATCACAATGGGGTGTAGCATTATTGTTGGGTTAGGTTATGTTTCTTTGAGTTTTTTTTTGCATCATTTTCATTAACTATCTTCTAAATATTGTTTTTGTCTTTCTTTATTTCAAGTTCAAAGCAGTTGTAGTTGTCAATTTTTGTTAGAAAAAATCTATTTTTGATCCAAAAAAAAATTAAACATTAACAAATAAACTCATAGCTAAGTGATATGAGTTTTTTATCAGCAGCGCAAAAAATAAAACAAAAAAAAAACTGAAACAATTTTAACTACTTAATCTTTATTTAGCGATAGGCATATGATTATCGGTATGGGATGGCAAACGTGTTGTTTTTTTTTTTTTTTTATTTTTTTTTGGCTGCCCTTGAAAATATACGTTGTTTTTTTTTCATCTATTAATTGGTTCTACAGTTCTACATATACTAACATAACATTTATTTATTTTTAATTTTTTTTTTGCTCAAAATTCAATAAATAAGAAAATTAAGGAAATTGATTGTACAAGGTTAACACTTGTACACACACACACACTAACATACATATATACAAATAAGTGAAAATTAATCACAACAACAATAATAACAAACTGATGTGATGAACGACGACGAAGAGTATAAGTATAACCTTACTTTTTAAAAATAATACATTTGCAAAGAATAAAATGCGGAAATACATTTGAGAGATACTTGGAAGAGGTTTCAGAGTCCTCGAAAGGTCACACAACTTCAAGAGAACTCGTCGTCATCGTGAAGTTGTGTTCGAGACAAAAATGTTCTGGGGTATTTAATTTAGTGATTTTAAATTAAACGATCATTAATATTCGAGGCCTCTTTAAAAAGTTTAAAATGTTTGTTTTTTTTTTTTTTAATTTTGTTTTACGGAATAAAGCAATTTATGTCTGACTGTAAGTGTTATTTCATTGGCATGTGGGTGGGTTTAGAGAATAATATTGTTTATTGAGACTATATGACACATTCTTTAAAATATTTTGAATATTTTTAATAAATATCCATAAAGATGAATAAACATATGGATTATTTACCACACGATATTTAGGATAAGTATTTGTTAATTACTTTAAAATGTTGGTTATAAAAATTAACGTATTTTTGACGGTTTAAGTTTGTAACTATTTTACACATTTCAAAAATTAGAAATAAAAATCAATTGTGGTAACAAATTTTTTGACATAAATGAGGTGAATATAATATGTAATTATGTAGTTACTTGATGCATTCATTTTTGACGTTTACAATTATATAAGTGTCTTACATAGTGTCAAAAAAAAGAAGTTTTGAATTTTTGACATAAATGAGTTGAATATAATTATGTATTTATGTGTAAAGAAAAGTCAAAATTTAACTTAGTTACTTACTGGGTTAATTTTTGATGTTTACAATAAATATATTTGCCATACTAGTGTCAAAAATAAGAAATAAAAATCAATTGTCAAGCGTTTAATTACATCCCTGGTTTAATTATTGACATAAATGAGGTGAAAATAATTATTTATGTCTATAGAAAAGTCAAAATTTAAGCTAGTTACCTTCTGGGTTAATTTTTGAAGTTTCCAATTATATATAATTACCATACTAGTGTCAAAAATAAGAAATCAAAATCAATTATTAAATTTCATCTTCAACTAAATTTTTGGCATACGTGAGGTGAATATAATTCCCTACCAAATTGTTTTTTTTTTTTAATTAGTTGAGACGAAGATTCTACACCAACTTTCAATATATAGTTTTATTTTCTGTTCGTCTTTGAGATAATTTCATTTGCTTAGTTTTATTTTCTTAGTTATGAAAAAAAGTAGGTACACTAATCAACATTTTGTGAGGGCCATTTTATGTCTGAATTAAAAACTATGATATTTAATTTTTAGACTTTTTAGACCAATGCGAAGTCAATTAATGTTATATGGTTTTATGAATAACTTAACAATCTAGGCATGATGTACACAGTCATGTATCTCTCACTAAAAAAAATTTAAGAACTGTTTAAAAGGCGGAACCGAACAGAAGCTTATGCTATAAATGAAGCTTAAGCTTTAAGTGACTTGTTAAATGAAGAATTCACGAAAAAATTAGGAAAATATCTGCCTATTTTTATCCCAATTTTATCAATAGGAAATCTTACGAGTCTTTAAACTTCAAAAGTCACTTTCATTACTTTGATTCATCTGACAGATGTAAAATTGATAAAAGGTACTTTTTTTTAATTTTAAAAGAAGTGTGTGTTAACATTTTGTTTTTTTTTTTTGGTAGGTATCTATAATTTTAATTACAAAATGAATTCTTTTCGCAGTACATATTCACCCTTAAAAAATAACTACATAAACAAATGTCAGTTTCATCAAAGTTATGATTTTGACGTTTGTGAAAAACGAGAGATTCTACATTTGTGTATATTTCAATGCCATTAAAATAATCCTGTGCCTACGTTCTGTAACTCTCGCATCGACAAAATTGCAACAAAACCCATATGATTTGTTTCAATTTGCATCGTTTCTCGACTGATTTTATCGATGCGAGAGTTACAGAACGTAGGCACTGATCAGAATCACGTGACATTTTTAAGGGATTCATTTATCAGGGTAATCTGAGCGAAAACATATCAAACTTCCCTCGTATCTAAAAATAAAAAAAAAATCACATTGTCTTAAATGCAGTATATAACCAAAAAGTCATCGTGTACATGGAGCCTTATGGTATAGCTATGCATTCACTAATAAAATCATTTTCTTTGCCAAAAGTCAACGACAAACCTGAATGCAAAGTTCATTGCTATCGCATTACAAATTGCCCATTAAAAACAATAAAATCGTTTTCACTTTCCTCAGTCTATATAAGTGTTCAAGCAATAGATTTACCAACAGCAAATCACACAGTGAAATAAAACAATTTTACACAATAAGTAAAACAAACCATCTCTGTTAATTCAAGTGCTTAACATCCTATACGTTGCGCGCACCGCGCCGTACCTACTTGACTTTTCCTTTTTCCAGCAGCGCTGCAGCTTTCACTCGCTCGATTAACTCTTATAAACTTACTATAACTACCTACCCACCACCTACATATATGTTGGTAGATATATGGCATTTACCTACCACATCTATTTATCTCTTCTATATAGGTACCTATTCAATTGTCTTGCTTTGATGCACATTAGCATTATATTTCAACTCGTTTGGTTATTTTCAATTTTTTCTGATGCCAATAACACTTTCGATATATATTACTTCATATTCTCATCTCATAAAAAAAACAGCAATAGAAATCAAAAGTCATATACCTACCTACCCATATGCATGGTAAGTTACATTCAATAGATTTTACAAAAAAGGCAAAAACAAGAGACACATAATCTAAAAAAAAAAACCATTAACATCCCACAGCAACTTTACTAACTAATATAGCGCTAGTCTATTGAACTTGTTTATTATGATGATAGTAACTTTTCTTTTCCCCCCTTTTATTCACCACACCGTGCCAGTATTAAACAAAAAAAAAAATCAAAACATTTTCTCTCGTGAACAATGAAAATATTTTCACTTTCTATCTGGCACCGCCACCATCATCATCATCATCATCATCCGAAGAGACATTGCAAAATAATAGCAACTGTTACACACCATTTCATACAGAGTATTGTAAAAAAAAAAAGGAAAAGGAAAAGTGTCAAACCAAATGAAAACCAGTGCCATCTGGCTGATGACATTACAAGTGCAATGACATATGTCGTTCTCCTTGTAATTTCAATTTATTTATTTATCTCTCTCTCTCTCTCTGTCCCACCATCACTTTTCTACTCTTATCAGTGCGGAAAATACAAAATAAATGCAAGAGATAATAAATTTACATAGAAGATCAGCCAGCAGACAGAAAAAAAAAAGAAGAAAATTCCGTTAAAGAAATGAAGTTTAATGACACATGAACGAGACTTCGACAGAGCACAGCAAAGCAAAGCAACAAGCGAAACGTTGAATGAACGCACTTTCGTCGTCGTCGATCGAATTGGAAGAAGAACAAAAATAACAAAACGAACAGAGCAAAATTATTAAGGCGAATGTGCATGCATGCAAAATACAGAAAATAAATTAAAAAACAAACAAACAAGCAAAATGATATTCGATGAATAAAAATACAGAAAACTCGTTGTAACGGATTCCAAGTTTAATTGATTGCTCTTGAAAACGAGCATTCATCTCATGCGAGTTCATCATCGACTATATACCTACTCATGAATATCTAGGTATACATGTTCATAATATTCCAATAAGTCGAAGTTGATTTGTGTAATTATGGTAAATTAATGTACAATTTGCATGCGCTTAAGTGTGTTTGGGGGACTTCCTCCTTCGAATGATCATATACAGAGAAAGACAATCGGAAGTGTCTTGAACAAATATATGTAAATGGTAGGTAGAATAGAATGAATTGAAAACTCACCACATGTGTCATTTGTTTGATCTTTTTTTAATAACTGTCAAAATATATTTAGGTAGGCCTTTGTTCAAATAACGCCCCCCTAAGATATACGAAATAACAAGGTTCAATTTTTATAAGTTTTAATTAACCGAAACGAATTCGTGTTTAAGATGACCTCAGTTGAGGTTAAGATTCGGTTTTACATTAGTATACAGTAGGTATATGTCTTTTTTTTGTATTTTTGCTATGCCTTTGTCATTCTCTCATATTATCATTATTTCAATTCACCTTGACCATGTTCGTTACGTTGAACTGACAGCGATTATACCTATTACCATTTTCATTTTTTTTTACATGTCTATATTCACACGGTGAGTTGATCTTCAAAATTGCCTAGAAGGTTATAACTTGAACCTTTTTATGTTAATTACTTTTTTGGCGCGTTTTATACGCAATTTGACAAATATGTACATAACTATACATTGTACACATAATCATTAAATACATACATATGCGGCATTATTTGATCATGGTGAATAAATAAAACAAAATTATGACACAAGAGAAGTTAAAAAAAAATGTCTATGTAATTAACAAAAAAATAATGCGTATCATGAAAGTTCTGTTTATTTCTATATTTTTGACAGATGTTTTTTTTTTTTGTGAAAAAGTATAAGATTTTTCAAGGCAGAATATAAAAAGTTCATTCATCTGTCAAAAAATTAAATTTTTTTTTCATGGATTCCGGAAATTTAAAGTGAATATTATTTTATTTTTTTTTATAGATTTGCCATTGAACTTGAGACTATGAGAGACAAAAGCATAAAACGATGATATTTTTAATTTGTTTTTCGCATAATCTGGCGGATTAAGATTTAATTCAGCTAACAACATTTTTTTGTTTTGTTTTAAGTTAGAAAAATATTTAAGATTTTTCTAGGTCTTGGGAATTTTAGAAAGTTAGTGAGTATTATATTCTGGTTTTGTATGTTCGAACGTCCTAAGGACAAACAAATAAAATTCAAAATAAAAATAATGCCTGTTTGGTTACTTTTTTTCTACAAATTTCCCAAAAACTGAGTTTTTTTTTCTATGGGTTTTGACAGCAAATTGTAAAATTTTGTGAAAATTTGTGCAAATTCGCAAGAAATTTCACGTTACCAAACAGACCAATATATTCAGTAGAGAATATCAATTTAAAGAGGGAAAGATTATGACAAAATATTCTTTTTCGGATGTTTGGTAACCATAGATTAATTTGTACTGACAGATGGATGTGTTGGATTAATTTTTTGATAATTAGGTTTCTGGAAATTTTGACACTTTCCGGTGACACTTGAATCTTAATAATTTATATTTATTCCTCAAAATTTACTATTTAATTTGAATTCTTTTCCAAAAATTTCAAAAACCTAGAATTCTCAGAAAAATTATTTTCACAACAAATGTCATTTAAAATTCTTGAACATTTTGAATAAAATTAAAATTCTACCAAACTTCAGCCAGGCACATTATGTCTATTATAACTTTACCTATTATTCATTATGCCCCATGGATTTGACATGAAAAGTAAATTTGAAAGTGATTATAACGTTTTGGAGTTTGAATTTCTGAGCTAGCGAAGAACCGAGGCCTAATGACTTAATATTATTTCTGTGTGTGTGACATTGATTGGCATGACAGGCTTTAATTTTCAATAATACAACCAATCGAGAAAGTAAATTTAACAATCTGAAAATTGTGTATCTGAAATTCACTTCTTAGCTACCCTTTTAAATCCTTTAACATAAAGAGGCCATTTTTGTTCTTAGTTATTTATCGAAAAATGAATTTGATAAAAAATGCATTGTACATATTTCTTAAACAAAAGAACCTCAAAATCTTGGTACCTAACAATAATCTCATATCAAGCCAAATTTATTTAAGAAAATACACTTTCAAGAAAAATTGCAAATCCAATCACATCAAAAAAACAGAAAATTCATTTAAAATGGGTACATTAAGAAGTTCCCACGTTGGGCGCCATTTTATTTGCTTACAAAACAACAAAACGCATTTTTAAGTGCTTTAGAAATATTTGAATATGTAAAATAATCGTTAAACAAATATTTTTGTCAATTTTTTTTTAATAATTTCTGTGGGAAGTCACATAGCACTAATGTATAAGAACTTTATTTAAGTTTATACTTGGTGAAAATTTTGAGCTTACAATATCAACCACAGTTATATTTTTAAGTTAATAAGATATGAGTTCAAAAAGGAATAAAATTCCGCTTCAAATCGAAAAGAAAACAAATTTTTACTCCAAAACAAGGTTCTACGTTGGGCGCCAGTTCTTTTTAATACGCTAAAATGCGTTTAAGAATCTAAAAAAAGATTGCAATAGGAAAATTAAGAGATATTTGCATCCGAATACATGTACAAACGTTCGATTTTTATTTGTTTTTTTTTTTCAAATTAGTTTATGTATTAAGTTAATTTTACCTATAACAAGTGTACATATTCAATTTCACATTTTTTTAGCTGAGAATTTCGCAATATTTAATGATTTGAAGTCATTTTCAATGTAATTGTAATAAACGAATTAAAAGTTCCACGTTGGGCGCCACTTAATAGAAAATTTGCTTAATAACAACATTTTCAGTAGTTAAAGTTTTTGTTAGGAAAAATAACCAAATTTGTATATGAAGTAAAGACTTTCTTCTATCAAAAATCAAACGAAGGGTTAGATATTTGATTTTTTTTATTAAATTTAAAACAAAGAATAAATTTCCATCATTTTGATCTCAGAAATTTATTTTTTGAATTCCATTTTATGCATATAAACGTTAACAACATAACAATATTGTTTTAGATAAACCTAGCTTTACCAGATCACTGACACGATAACAAAAATTCTATATATATTTCTATACCTCGACCTACAGCTTAAAAAGTTAAAGTGATTTTCTGCAAACTTTGAATTTCCTTATAATTTAGTAAGAAACATTTTTACCAAACATTTTTTTTTTACTATCGTTAATGACTATAGCAATTTCGATAAAATGTTTATAAAAGAGTTCATCAAAAAAGAAATATTGCAAAATTAAAAAAAAATATTTTTTTACTTTTAAAATAAAATTTATCTACAAGGAATTGTTGAATTTTTTTAAATAAGGTTTTCATGTCAACATGTACTTTTAAATACATAATTAAATATGAAAAATGTTCCTCCATAAAAAAAAAACATGTATTTAAGAAATTGTATACACATTTGTGTAAAAATGTTTTTAATTAAAACTATTAGTGTTAATATTTTAGCAATTTAAAGAACGAATAGCATTCTTTTTTTTTAATTTGCCTCTTACTACAACTATGTTTTTAAATATAAAAAAAATATATGTAAATGTATCCTTTAATGGTGTTTTTAAAAATTAAATTAAACTATGAAACAACTATAAAAGCAATCATCACGTGGCTTTGCTTTTATGAAAAATAAGCGTTATCTCTAATTCTGGTTTTTGTTGTATAAATATGAAATTTTGAATATTTGATTTTAAATGGCGCCCAACAGAGGATTAAATTATTTTTTCTTTATTTTTGAAGAATTAAGAATGATTTTTGTAGCTTAAACTTAAATATAAATTAATTTTGATGACATGACGGTTCTAGAATATAATTTTTTGTGTTGCTATTTTTAATCTTTCAAATTTATTGCATTGATTTCGGTTTTTTTTTTTAATTTATGTTAGTGACATCCTTTCAGCAATCAATCACTTATTCAATTTTGGTTTATAGATTATATTTTAAAATGCTTTAAAGGTACGAACTACGAAGTATAAAGAAATTCAGTCTGGCGTTGGGCGCCACTTAGAAATAAGGACTTATTATACATTAAATCTGATGAATTTATCTTCGGTTGGTGGTCGAAAATGAATAGTAACTACAATATACATAATTTAAAAACATATACCTAATCTTAAATATAAACTTTGACCGACAGATTTTGAAGTTTAATTTATTACAATAATTTCAACCAATGTTCTGCATCGCTCATGAATTCAATATTGATGTTTTTTCATATTTATTTTACTTCTTTTAATGTTAGCAACATACCAATATTCAATTCAGGTTCCCCTTTGACCGAACTGGCCACAGTTGTATCCATAACAGGGTAACTCTTTATATATTCCGGTGTTTGGGGTCTTAAATCCAATTGTTGCTGTTGCTGCTGCTGCTGTTGTTGCTGATGATGTTGTTGTTGATATTGTTGTTGTGAGACATTACCACGACAATTATTATTGTTATTAAAATGGTTATTTATTGAATTGTCATACGGATTATTGCCACAACCAATATTATTACCATTTAGAACATTCATATCACTTGTACTGACTGCCGTGCCAGTACCATTATTATTATTCGGATTAACGAAATCACTGTTACTTATTAAACAATTATTATTATTATTATTACTGGTTTCAATTTTAATATTACATTTATTTTCAATATTATTATTATTGCTGTGAACGATTTGGTTGTGATGTTGTTGTTGCTGGTGTTGATGTTGTTGTTGATTGCAACTCATAATCGAAGAAGGAACTGAACCACTATTGCAAGTTTTATTCACGTAAATCACATTCGAGTGAGGCACTTTTCGAGCAATCACTGTTGTCGTTATTGCTGAGTTTGTATTAATATTATTCTCTAATTGCGACAATACCGAATCAGTGTTATTATTATTATTGTATCTACGAAAGTCCTGATGCACTGCCGGATACGACGCGACAGACGGCAACGGCAATGCCAACGACGACGATGTTGATGATGACGATGACGGATTGTTACTATTTCGAACGCCAATTGCTGTATCAGTTTCCAATTTGACACTACTATGCAATTTTGTGTTTTGATAATAAGTCGAAACACTGGTATTTGGTGGAAGTTTAAGAGCATTTTCTAAATGAGAACGCACTGTAATCGGTTGCTGTTGTGATAAACATAGGGAAGATGATGTTGACGAGGATGCCGAGACAACAACAGATCCTTGTTGTTGATGATGTTGATGTGATGATAAATTAGTGTTATCCGATGGAAATGGAATGCATATCACCGAAGTGCCACTATTGATATTGTTATACACTTGACCACTGCTGCTTGATGTTGGACAGTCTGAGCTGTCTGCTGACATAAGCATTTTCATTTTTAATTTTTTTTTTTTTTTTATTAAATTTTGTTAATCAATTTTTTTTGGTTAAATTGTGCGTATATGCGCACGCACTGTTTTGAAGAAAAGATTCACTAACGAACGCACTGTGGCGAGGATATCGGAAATTCCTCCCCCATACGAACCAAACACACGAGAAACCCTTTTTTTCTTCTGATATGTGGAATCAAAATTTCGAACGAATAAAAAATTTCAAAAAAAAAAACTCCGATAAGACAAAAATAACCCTATACGAATACTGCGACGAACAAACAAAATTTCAATTCAATATTGTGAGGATGCACAGAGCTACGAAACAAAATGATCTTCTCTGAACGAGGCGAACTTTGTCAATGAAAGGAAAATCGCTGGATCTGGTCTCATTGGCAAAAGCCACCACAACGACAACCACGGAGCCAACAGAGCCGAGCCAGGCCTGCCTCAAAAACAAGTAAAAACTCCACTCTCTCAGCGGCAAATACTCATACACAGCACCACATTCTAATACATTCGTATGAGCCTAATATCATAGGAGAGCGGGTAATCATATGTGTAGATACTTTTATATCTTTCAGATACGAAATCCAAAGAAAAAAAAAAAAACAATGTACTCGCGATCGATCATATAGTCATATAGGAGCAGGAGGAACTTGTATATTGTAGTAGTGTAGACGGAGAGCAAGATCGAGAGAGTGAAATAAAATTAAATAACAGGTACTTTTACTTTAAAGTCGTCGTCACATAGATACGGCAACAGGGCAGCATGTTTCAATGGTTTAGTAGTAATAACATTGAAATTAATTCGCTCGTGGTTGGATTGGAGTGGACTGTGGAGTGAACTGAGAGAGAGAGAGGATGATGACGCGACATTTGAATTTCGCGCGGTCTGGTGCGCTCTTTTGCTGGTTAAAGTCGATGACTACCACAATCTCTGATGAAGGCTTGATGAGGGGGGCTGTGGAGATGGGAAGCGACATCTATCGAGGAATTTACTGAGAGTTAAGCGAGCGGCCAACGAACGTTGATCGTGCCCTTGTAAATAAAATTATATCATCGATTTCATGCAATGTTTTATATTTTGTTGTGTGAGTGTTGGGTATTTGCTTATGATTGTAGATGTGATCATCAGTTTTTGTTTTTTTTTTAATTTTTTTTTTTTCCTGTTGTCTTTGGGGAGATCTCGAAAGAAAGACAAAATGGTAATAGAGAGATGCTATAGTTGTGAAGTGAAAACTTTCAATCTTGGGGTGCGTTTAAGAGTTGGCGCATGAAACAGAGGTGAGATGGTGGGCGAGAGTGTTGCCAGATTGGTAAATGAAAGAAATAAAGAAAGAGCGAGAAAGATAATGCACTTTTACTTTTGTCTGTCTTTTTTTGTAAACCCGAAAAATTTTCTATCTTTTCTTCTTTTCGATTAAATTTTATGTATGTAATGTGGGTATAGGTATATGAGTGGGCCTCCTTACAATGTTTTTATCTGTTTATATTTTTGTTGTTGTTGTTCGTGTTTCCAATTGCAGTCGAGGCAGTGGTGGAGAATCATATTGGTATATAGAGAATGCACTTTAAAGATAAGTTGAACGAGAGGAATGACCTAGACCTTTGTATTCAGAGTAGGGAAGTGAGTTTTATTTTTGAAGATTGTGCATGTGATAAATTTATTGGGAAAGAGAAGGAAAATATATGTACCTATACTTAAAAGTTTTGGGAGTGATCTAGAATGGTGCATGGACAATATAATAGCTATTGACATGGAAATTTATTCTAATTTTAGTGGGAATTTACATAACTCGGACTTTTACAAGTGAATAAAATTCCTATTGGAAGTAAGAAATTGTTTTACTTTAAACTGAGAATGAACTAGGTTGGTATTTGATTAAGAACATTATTTTCAAAAATGGATATATTTTTCGTGGGAAATAATTTAATTTCGTCAGCTATATTTTTTTACATCAGATTGTAGGTACCAACCTGTAAGAAGTTCCAAGTCGAATTCTCTACTTGTTTCATAAAAAACAATTGTATTTCTATGAAACGATTTAAAATTACTGTATTTGCAAGCAAGCAGCGTCAGGGACCTTGCCAGTCAGCGTACTTGAGACGTAGGTACACATTTTTTTTTTTTTGTCAAATAAGGTCGAAAATTTAGCAAAGTGTTATTCACCCTTATTCCGTATAAAGCATTTTACGAAAACAACACGGCTCCAGAAGCGTTAATTGGCGTATAAATAACACTAAAACTTTAGCATTCTCTTCTTTCTTCGCCTTTATTACCATTAAAGCGATAATCGTTTTACTGAATCTCCAGTTGCCACTTCTAAAGTCTTGTCGTTTTTATAAAACGCCAACGTGCATTCTTCAAACATTATATTTAAGGCGAAATTTGTGACTTCGAAGAAGTAGAGTAGCGTCTGAGATAATCGCACTTTGATGTTATCAAACATTACTCCAAAAAACCAGGAGACAAGTCTTTCTTATTTTGCTCATTTCAACTCTAAAAAAACAAAGTGACTACTCTATAAGATCAATCAAAAAAGATGATTGAATAGAATGTCGTAGATAATAATATTTCCAATCATTCTAAAATGGTTCCAATCCTGGGAAAATGTTACCTTTTTTTCTCTCTCTCTAAGAAAATGCAACTGACATTAACTTCAAGAGATGAGCTCTAAATAGGCTCACTATATTTCTAGATGAAAAACCACTGAAAATTATAATTGAGAAGAATTTTAAATATAAAATACACATTTGGACCCCAAACCGTTTGTGTTGTAATTAGAGAAAAAAAATTGAAAAGAATAAAATTTCAAATTTTAAGTGTTTGATCAACTCAGAAAATAGTTAAAGCTTAAATAATAAAATAAGGTCTGATTTCTATAATAAATTTCATATTTACTTATGCAACGAACATTATTAAAATCGTTTTGAAGTTTTTCTTATTTTTTATTTCTACAAATTTAAAAAAAAAACCTGGAATAAAAATTATAAGGATTTAATATAAACTACACTTTAAAAAAAATAATACAAAAAAAAATTCAACAACCAGTCTTGAGATATTAATAGTTAATAGTCCAAAAATATTATTAGTACAAATTATGTTTTGAACTTTTGTTTCTTACTAAAGGTGAAGAATTAGTAGGTACACAATTTAATAGTCATTTCCAAGATATTACTAGCTTTTCGTTAGCTCTTTTATGAAAATAAATACCGTTATTTTTATTTGAAAAAATCATTTCTATCTTAAGAAGACAATTTAAAAACCTCAAATTTTAAAAAAATCGATTTAGATTCAGCTGTTCTGGCTAAAGGTCGAGGTAAAGACATATACATAATTTTTTAAGATTATCTTATCATTGAAATTTCACTTTGGATATATCGCCCAAAATTGAGGAAATAACGCCCAAATTTTACAAAAACAACTTACATTGAAAATATTTGGGCGATATTTATTTTATTTTATTTATTTATTTTATTTATTTTATTTATTTTATTTATTTTATTTATTTTATTTATTTTATTTATTTTATTTATTTTATTTATTTTATTTATTTTATTTATTTTATTTATTTTATTTATTTTATTTATTTTATTTATTTTATTTACTTGATTTGCCTTAACCGTAAGATACAATATCTTATTAACTAGTTAACATGCTTAAAGATTGTAAAAAAGAAGAAGAATGGCTACCTTAATAGACAATATTAATGATTCTATAAATATTATTAAGAAGATACAAAATTAATTTTTTCATTTTTACATCATAATATCATAATAACATAATATTTAAAGAAAAAAAAAAGAAAAAAAAAAAAAAAAAAGAAAAAAAAAAAAAAAAAGAAATTAGATAAAAAGATTAGAAAAAAAATTTTTCATTTAATAATGTAAATGAGAAGAAAAGGGAGAAAAAAAAGAAAATCATTTAGTCTAAATAGACTGGAAGTATATAAGTAGCTCCTTCCGAAACTTTGCCTCACCCCTCGATGCCCTCACATGCCTCGGCAGAGAATTCCACAGGCGAGTGCATTAATGAAAAACTGTCTCCTGGAAGTCAGATAATTACATCGCGGATGAATTAGTGTCAAGGATCTGTTTCTAACTAAAGATTTGGAAAAATATAAATTTGGGCGATATTTACAATTTTTTTTTTGGCGATAAAAAAAATTTGGGCGATATTTCCAAATCGATTTGGGCGATATTGCCATACGCCTTGATAGTCGGCTAATTTTATCCCACCAAAAATGGGATCGCCAATAGGTGGCGTTACTTTTTCAGACATTTATACATTTCGACGGTTTTAAGTGCAGAACCTCATAAGTCATTTTTGCATGTTTTTCAGAAATAAACCAAATGCCAAATATTGTATCGCGAGCTAAATAGTAAGAGATTTTGAATTCTGCCTTTCTCTGTAAAATGAATGCTAAAATTGTCAAGAGGTGGCTCTGTTTTTGTCTAATTTTTTTTGGATTATAAAAATATTTTTTTTTTTTGATTTAATTTCGACTTTCGCACTTTAACCGTCAATTTGTGTATAAAAATTATTGGAGCTTCCCAAAAAATTCATTTGAAGACCCTATACATTTTATTTTCACTTTTTAAAATGTTAAAATTGATGAAAAATTTAATGCGAAGCTATAGTTTTCTGTAAAAAAGATTTTCCCATACGAGTGGTCAGTTACAAGATATTGTGACTATATAAACGGTTATATGCGAAAAACACATATTTTCAACAAAAAATCCTTGACTAATTTTGTATGTAGACAGTATTTCTGCATTTAGATATTTTCCTTTTGTTTGTGCATTATTCCTGCCGTACCTAAACCCATTAGCCTTAAATGCCTTTATACAGGCGTACTTTCTAAAATACTTATATACCTATACTCTTTCATCCTATCGCCTTAACTCTATTTTGTAAACTGTCTTAACTCAAGACAACTTAACTTAAAAATGCATATTGGGGTCAAAACAGTTTACCAAGCGGAGCGATTAAGATAAATTACGAAGGTACAATGGAGTTAATGTTTTTCACTTGCTTCGATTTTAATTACTTTGAACATAATCGACTTTAGTGTCTATAAACCAAAGCAGAAACCTTAAAAATTATAAATACCTCTCTTTTGAAACTGGCAACACTTCTCTTGAATAATTTTTTTTCACACACCCTCTGGCTATAAAAATTATAAACTTTATATTTGCTTAAAGCTTAGCACCACTGGAAAAATAATATATCGGAAGCAAATTATTTCACCTATACACCAGAGTTAAATTTTATTATTTTATTTACTTTTCATGTTTTAACTCCAACATTGCTCTGCCCATCGCTGCCGCCTCGCCGTGTAAACGACTCAACTCAAGGGTGCATCATCTTATCAGTCATATGCTCTGTGCTTGTCAAATACTCAGCTGGCTGCTCTGATATGTGCTTGCTACCCCAATCAACAGTTTTTTGTTGTTGGATTTGCGATTTAAATAAAGTGGGTGAGTGTGTTAGCAATTGCGCTCTTATCTCTTTTTTTTTTTGCTCGCTGCTGTCTCGAAATATCAAACAACAACAAAAACAACAACTAAACTCTGATTAAGCTTCATGGAATCACGATGTTAAAATGATGATCACATACATTCATACATACATACATATAGGTAGGCACATATTATAACCGCCCCATTATGCGTGAGTTTGCGACCTTCAATGATGACGAGTTCAGGGTTGTTCATTCCACTCAAACTATATATGAGTGTATAGAAAAATAAGGCACGAGGCACTCATAGCTATATGTCATTTGAAAAATCTGAAAAAGCACAACCAAAAAAAAAAAACTGGTACGAAAAAAAAAATTCAATTTAGATATAATGTTGGTATGTATTTGTATATTTTTGGCTAAAAAAAAACTATTACCACTGGAATAATAGATACAGACAAAAAAATTAATATAAAAAAAAACTGCACAATCATGTGTATATACATATGTAGATACGCATAAAATTATATTTTAGGAATGTGTGTTTTTGTGTCGGAGAAGATTCTCCATGTTTGAGTTTATTGTTGTTCTTGTTGTATTTGTTTTTGTTATCGTTGCGGAAGGTCCTCCATGTTTAATATACATTTAACTCGTCTCATATCTGAAGCGGAAGTGCTCGACGATCCCAAGGAGAAAATACTTTTGTGTCGTTAAACTTTGTATTAAACTTTGGGGGTTAAATTAAAGTTGATATAGGTATAGGTGGGTTGGCATGGCATATAGGTAGTTGGTGATAAAATTATAATTAAACAAAAGAGAGCGCTGATGGTGATCTTAGTGTGACTAATTTTGTTTTTTTGAAGGATGATTTGTGACAAAGTTCTTTCTGAATTGTTCGTATACATCAACGAGAAAGTCTATGACATTTAAAAGGACACGGCCACCAACATTAATGCGTGAATTTGAATTGATAATAATTTCATATATACATGGAAGGGAATTGTTGAGCATTTTGATCAGTTTCGATAAAATCAACAATGTAGGTATTCATATGAATAAAGCTCTAGAAGGCTAAATGGCAATATCTATGTAAGATAAAAAAACATGCGAATATTATTTGTTTTTATTTTTATTTTTTTTTAAACGAAGGTCAAAGTTCATGTGAGTTTTTAAATATAAAAAGGTTATCATAATTAATAATAATTTGTAGTTTTTTTTCTGTCGTCTTCTTTTGATTGCTTGTTTATTTAAGAGTTATTTTTTTATAAGAAAAGTCAACTTTATTATTGGTGATTACATATTTGATGAGTACATATTTTTTTTTTTGTGCAAATTGCCCAAGGACGGTTCTGACTTAATCACTACATTTTAGCGTATAATTTATGATTTATGGCTTTAAATAATTTTGGGTTATTGTGCGTAATGAGTTGATAAAATAGCAGTTTTATTATTAAAGATAAATAGGTTTTAGGAAGAAGTTTAAATTGTTGTCTGGGAGTTTCATTATGTGACAATTTTAAGTACATATTTTAAGAAACGAAAACAAAACAATCATATGTTTTATCAAAAAATTTTATATTATTTAATCTTTGAGTTTCCAATAATTCCTAGAAGAAGTCCAGGGATAACAGAAAAAAACATGTTGTGATTAACCTTTTCACTATACTTTAATAAAAAAAAAAAAAACATTGTTATTTTACGTGATCAGCTATCGTTACAGTGATATGATATTTAAATTTAAAATTATTATTAATAATTTTTGTTTGTGCAAGCAAAAATTAAAAAAAAAATTAAAATTTAATTTTTTTTGAAAAAAATCTTTTTAGAAATATGAATCAAAATTTAAAATAAAGCGATTAAGTTGTTTAAACAACAGACAAATAATTTTCATTGTTACTTGTGTGTATTGAAACTGATACTCATGATTTTATAAATTATTCACAGAATATTTTTTTAAATAATACAAAAAAAAACTTGAGTCGACTTAAAATGATGAATTTTATACATATACAAAATTCATGATAACAAATTTTATAAGATAAATAAGATTTATATAATGGCATATTCATGTAGGTCACTTGCTATAAACTCATGTTTTATTATATTTCATTTTCAAATCAAATGATTCAATGAATACAGCTTTCTGTCATAAATATAGGTACTCTATACCTATAACAATGTTCTGTAATCAATTACAATGTATCCTAGTGTCAAATCTTAAATTGTAGAGTAGAACTGACAGGTTGAATATCATTACAAACATAAATAACATTTAAAGGATCCCCCACACCAACGCGAAACTGTCGCGGCAACGACGAGAACAATTATAACAATGTGTTGTTTTCATTGACAACCACGTGTTGTTGTTATTGTTTTCGTCTTCGTATCGACAGATTCGCGTTGGTGTGGGGGATCCTTAAAGGCTCTCCCAAACCAACGCGAAATCGTAGCGAATCATTCACAATAACATAAAATATCACAAATACACAACGCTAAACAACAACAAAAATCTGTCGTCGGCGAATGTTTCGCGTTGGTTTGGGAGAGCCTTAATACATTGTTTCCAAATTTGATTTTTTGAAGTCTCCACATTATATATTTTTTTTTTTTAAATAATAGGTGTGTTCCTTTACTTTAAAACTCTGTGCATTTGTGTGAATTTCTACGTCATTTTATTTTTTTTATATGAACTTTGACAGACTTTGGTGTAGAAAATCACAGAAATGCACAGAGTTTCAAAGTAAAGGAACTAGGCTCATATTTCTTTTTTAAATAAATACAAACACTTTTTCGGAAATATTTTTCGTGGTGTACCAACACATTATTTTTTGATCTAAGCAAATAAAAACTTAGTCATGTGTTTTGTCCACAATCATCAGATAACGCGTTGAGTAAAAAAAAATAGTTAACTGACCCCGTTAATAAAACAGATTAGTTTTTTTGTTTACATTTGTTTTATTTTTTAACGAAGAAAAAACAACGCCGTATCAGAAAAACCCAGAAAAGGGAATGTAAATAGATAATTCCAAAAATATAACGCGTGGGTAGGTAGGTACAAACGTGTGAACAAAAAAAACAAACCGAAATCTCGTTACAAAAGATAAACAAAGGTCATTTGGTCATCAGCAGACTCAGTCAAGTTGCCTTTGTAAGTCGCACATGAAATCGTTTCTCTGACTCTTATTATAATGACATTCAGAGCATTCACAAATTAAGAAAAAAACTGATAAATGAAATACAGCTCAGTGCAGATAAAAAATGCAGTCAGAGAATTAAAGAAAAAACAAAAAAGATTAAAAACATTTAAAAGGAGAAAAGAGCAGGAGGAGGAATAAAGAAAAAGAAAAAAACTCCATGGCATATGCACATATATAAATGAAAATGAAATGTCATTCACACCGCACTCGACAACTCGATGCGGACGGAGTTTGTTCCCCTCGCATTTTGCATTGCAATATAACCGAGACACACTTGGGGAGCTCCCATGTCTTCCCAACTGATCGCATCAGGATAACCACACGATCTCATATGGGTGTTTTAGCTGGCTCTGTGATTTTGATAAACAAATTGAAAAGTACAGCAACTCATACCTTCTCATACCTCCCACTGATCGTGTACTCCCCCTTATCAATCTCAGTTAAAAAAAATATTCACAATAAAGAAAATAAATGGCAGCACCAAAAACAACAACAACAACAATAAACCTGACCAACGACAATATCTAATGCATGCGAGACTCAAGACTGTTTCTTTTAAAATTTACTAGAAAATCAGAGAGGGAGGTGATTTCGCCTTCACTATTCATATTATCGTATATATGTATGTATGTAGTTAGGTATACCCCACAAACACATCATTATACACACGCTACATAGAAGCAACAACCAGTGCAAGTATCTAAGGTTGCTATCGCACTATCTGTGGCTGCTGATGGTTGAGAGTTGTACTTAGCTTAGATTAGGTTGGTACTACCAGCACTCAGCAGCAGCAACAGCAGCATACCAAAGTCGCAAAGAGCCAACGACACTAACAAAACGTTGAGGACGATCGGTGTCAGTCAACTCACCCGCTGGCCGCCACCAAAGTCATTATAATCGACTGCGACTGTATATACGAATAGTTGTTGAATAAAATTCAGTTTTTTGTTGTTGTAGTTGTTGTTGTTGGATTGTAATGCAAAAACGATGGAATGATCATACAATTTACTAGATTTGCTTTATTGTTGTTGCTACTGGTGATGACGATCATGGGTCTATGACATCCAGTGAGCAATGGCAACACACATATTACACATAGACTAACAATCAACAATTGGCATTTCTCTTTTCCTTTTGACTAAATAAATGTTAGGTGGATTTCACAATACTCGTTGAAATTAAAAACACATCACATTATTTTCATTTAGTAAAGAAATCTTTACCTTGTTGTGTAACAGTTATGTAAAACTGATTGGTTTAAAAAAGGGGGAATTTCTTCTTAACAATTTTGGAAAATAAATAGTTCTTATGCAGCTTATTTACTTATTTGGTCAACGGTGGTGGGAAAGATTAATCTTGATTAATATTATTATTGGTATAAATTGGTCTAATTTAATAGAAATTATGTTGATGTATGAATAGTGTCATAGGCAGTTAACATATTTTAAAATTATCTATTTACCAATAAAAATACGATACTTCAATGTTGTACCTTACAAGCATTAGACCAGTTTATACCAAATCGGGAGAATAAAAACTATATGCAACATCAATATAATGCCGGTCCTGAAATTTGGGATTCTACCAACAAAACACCATGCTTCAGTTTTCAACGTTGCGAACAATAGACCAGTTTATACCAAATCGGCACAAAAAATAATACCTGTGCAATGTCATCGTACTGCAGCTGTAGGAATTTGAGCTCTTCTACCAACAAAAACGTGATGCTTAAATGTTGTAAATTACGTGTATTAGATCAGTTTATACCAAATCGGGATCAAATAAAAATACCTATGTGCAATATCGTCATGCCACATCTCCTGAAATTTGGCCTATTCTACCAACAAAAAAACGATGTTGTACCTTACGTGCATTAGACCAGTTTATCCCAAATCCGGAACAAATAAAAATACCTATGTCCAATGTTATCATACTGCAGCTCCTAAAATTTGGGCAATTCTACAAAAAAAAACAGGATATTTCAATGTTGTTCTAACTGGTCTAATGCATGTAACATACAACAAATCAGGGACAAATAAAAAAAATGTGCAATATCATCATATTACAGCTCTATTCAGCAGCTCTGAATACAGAAAAATAACAATCATCAAACTTCTTCTCAGTGTACATTAAAAAAAGTTAGTGTATACCAATCACGAAATAACTAAAAATAGGTATTTGTAGTGATTTTCTGCCACGGATGCCTTATATGCCTGGCTTCAGTAGTCTGTGACTTTTAGTTCCAATAAATCTCAAACAACATAGATACTTCAAGCTTTTTCTTAACTAGAATTGTACAAGTTTATACCAATCAGAGGATGTTTTAAAATATACATATTAAGTTATCTCATTCCACAGCTGGTACATATATATTTCATTGAGTTTAATTTAAGTTTGTGACTTTCAGTATCAATGAATAACACGCAACATGCTTCAAACTTCTTCTTTACAAACAGTTTACAATTTTATACCAATCATTACATAACATCAAAAAAGTGCATGTAGTGATTTTATGCCGATGGGCGTTTTATACACTTTTTGCATTGTCTGTGGCTTTCAGTTCCAACAAGTTTCAAGCAACATGCTTTAAAAGTATTCTGTGTAAAGTAATCCAGTTTATACCAATCAGGGTATAAATTCAAAAACTATTTTATATAATTTAGCTAAATTAGTTATGTAAATTCTTAGAATGACATAAACCCATTTTTAAATATTATGTATGTAGGTATGTCTAACATGCTACATGCAAGCTCTGTAAAAAATTAAAAAAAAACATTAAAATATTACAGTAAAATTCACCTTTATTACAAAGTACTTTGAAAAAGCGTGCAACGAGAAATGAACAGCGATTACAACAATTTGGCGTTGATATTACAACAGCTCAAAGACGAGGGAAACACGCAATAAAAAAAAAACACAATTGAAAATGGCCCCAAGGGAGAAAAGAAAAACAGAAAGCTCCACAGCAAAAAAAAAACTCCGGTCCTTCGGGGCGGAGAGAGTAAAGAAGAAGAAGAAATTGCATTGCAATGCCTGCTCGGCTATTGACTCGTTCATTGCACTTACTTTTGCAACAGCAAAAAAAGAAAAAAAAAAAAAAAAACATAAATAAGAAGAGGAAAACATCTGTGTGTATGCGGCAGTTTAAGATTGCCCATTAGGTGGCAAAGAGGAGAAAAGGAGGAACAGAAAAAAGAGAAGGAGCGGGACTGTTTTCTATACCTATATACCCATAGAGTAAAAGAAAAAAAGGAAGGTAGAGGGCATTGCAAAACTATATACATTATAGAATAATTTTGCACCACACACTCTCTGGAGAGATTCAATGGTATAGGACAAACGGGCAAAGCCAGCTGGAAAAATGGTGAAAAGCTGCAGTGGATCAATGCACTCTTGGTATGGTCTTCAACTCTCTCTCGCTGATGTGATGATGGCTAACTAAACTATACGTTGTGTTTGTCGTTCGTTTTTCGTTTTTCGTCGTCCACAACAGGGATGACGAACGAGTATAAATCCTCTTTAACCCCCCTTGCAGTACTTCTTGTGCATAAGAGCAAGAAGAACAAGGCTGATGAGGAGGCACCGCACCACCATTTGAACATCATATGTATATATATACGTATAAACCTGCAGTTGTTGCACTGCGATGTTGTAGCTGGTCAATGGTTCTCTGGTTCATTGCCATCGAGCGGGGTAACTAACCATGAAAGAAAATATATATACCTATACCTACACACAGTCAAGTGTTGACGCGCAAAAAAAAAATGGTTTTATGAATTTTATTTGACGACAACGACAATGATCATGGATGATGGCAATGATGACGTTGTGGAGTTCAGCAGCATGTTGCTGTTGATGCGATTATAAAATCATATGGAAGAAGGGTGAGTGTGCAAAGTGGCGTGAGGGATCGGTTTGGGTAAAAAGGAGTAATTGTGGGACGATTGTGTACGTTGTTGGTTTGGGGGACTTGGGTATGGAGTTTTCCAGATTGTTCGGGGAATGTCGTATGTGGGGTTGTTGGCTTTTCGATATCGGTATAGGTATGTATATCTATATATGTAGGCATACCTACATTGACTTGGATTTCGTAAATTATGCAGACACACAGCTTTTTATAATGGGAAAGGCAATGAAATCGGGTCTTTGAGTCTTTGATTTCAGGATTCAGTTTTTTAGAATGATCAGTCTTTATAATTTATTTGTTGAGTCTCTGCATATATTCATGTTTTTTTGGGCAAATATAATTGTGACTTATTTTTATATAAATGTTAAAGCATGTCAATGGACCCTTCTTAAGTCAGTATAGATTCGAATCAGGTATCGGGATATATTTTTGAACTTTATTGATTTCACTTCTAGTAATGGTTATAGTGTGTTGGAATATCAAGCCCGAAGTCTGAGTTCGAATGCAGCCTATTAAATCTCACATGGGGTTTTTTGCTTGTCAGTGTTTTGCTACATGTCAGGCCACAAAACAGATCTGGCCTATGCTGGATCTAAAACGCTCTAGGAACTTAATATCTCTAAGCAAACTACACATTAGCTCCGTCATAAGTCTCATTACTGGACACTGTATAATAGGCAAGCAAGCAACGAGGCTTCGAATATTTTCTAACGAATTCTGCAGAAGTTGTATGGACGAAAAAGAGGAAGAATCGATTCCTCACCTTATCTGTACATGTCCTGCTGTATCTCAAAAACGTAGGCTCCACCTAGGAGAATTCTTCTACAATGGTCCTAGTGATCTGGCAAATCATGGCATTAGTAGTCTCACGTGCTTCGTAAGAAGCTCTAAACGGTTCAACGAGTAAGAAGAAAGCTTCCTAGATTCGTGTGGTATAACAATGGGCCAATCCCCTGGTCTAAGTGTGTCTAGCGTTTCTGCTGACAGCCACATAAACCTAACATAACCTAGTACCTGCCTCTTGCTAAGATAAAAATCTTCCAAGGCTATTTCCCTCCATTATAACGTGATTGTAATCTTACCCATTCGAATGCAGCTTAAAATTCTAGGTTCACATCATTCCCGTCAAGTTGTAAACACGCATGCAGAAATCTTGGAGAGTGTAACGCCCTTTTTCTTCACAGAAGTACTAAGCCAACCCAGCACCCAGTCTAGCTAGTACCGAGTCCTAACATATACTCGGTACTAAATTGATAGGTTTTTGGGGCTTAGAAATAGTGTGAAGAAATGAGTTGATATATTGATTTGAGTACTAACTTTAGATCTAGTACCGGTACTAGCGTCAAAACTTTGTGAAGAAATTGGCTGTAAACCAATGGTCCTGGACCATGATAATTTTGTTCATTTGCTTTCACTCAATAACTAGAATCGAACAATAAAATTCTGAAAAACTGAAGAGAATTATTCTGTCATTAAAAAAATCAAAAATAATACAGAAAAGTCGAATCTTGTCAATAAATATATAAATAAAGCACTTTTGACAAAATGGATAAAGACAACTACGAAAAGCTGCCAACATCAAGTTTTGCAATTAACATGATTTCCGGTGCTGCTGCTGGTGTTTTAGAATTCGGTCTAATGTATCCATTGGATTCGGTGCGAACAAGAATGCAAAGTTTATCACCAGAACATTCACATTCCAATATCTATGGAACCTTCATGAATATGATCAAATCTGAGGGCCTTCTCAGACCAGTACGTGGTGTATCAGTTGTAATTGCCGGAACAATACCTGCTCATGCTCTCTACTTCAGTTCTTACGAAATGTCTAAGGAAATTCTTGCAAAATTCTCATCCCGAAATAATATCAATTTTATGATATCAGCAGTAATTGCAACAATTCTACACGATGCAGTAGCAAATCCAACTGAAGTTATCAAACAACGTTTGCAAATGTACAATTCACCTTATAAATCGGTAATATCTTGTATGAAGGGCATTTACAAGGATGAAGGTCCCAAGGCATTCTATCGATCATTTGCAACTCAAGTTTTAATGAATGTACCATTTCAAGCGATACATCTTGTCACATACGAATACGTTCAAAATGCTATGAATCCGAAAAGAGAATATAATCCATGGGTACATGTTGTAGCTGGTGGAGCAGCAGGAGCTGTTGCTGCTGCTTTTACCACACCATTAGATGTTGTCAAGACTTTGTTGAATACTCAAGAAATTGGATTTACACGTGGCATGATCGAAGCTATTAAACAGATTTATAAAATTGCTGGACCTATTGGTTTTTTGAAGGGTTTTACTCCAAGAGTTTTGTATACGATACCAGGGACAGCTATCTGTTGGACAACTTATGAATTCTTCAAATATTATCTGTGTGAAATTAATAAAACAAATAAAAAAGAATAAGAAAACTGTCTGTTTAAATAAAGGATTTTGATGGGCATCTATTTATTTTTAAGATCTTTATTTTATTAAATTTAATTGAAATGCAATTTCATGAGAAAAAAAATATTTTATTTTTACGAAATGTTTTTTTTGTCTGATGTTTTTACCTATGGGTATTTGATTTTAGCTATAACAGTGTATAAGCCTTGATCTCATGCTCCCATGAAATGAAAAATGTGTGCGCTACGCATAAGACCGAAAGGAAAAAAGAACGAACAAAATGCCTGAAAAATTATGAAATTTTTAAGTCCTTAAATTAATTAGCCAGTTCAGGTTTCTTGAGATCTGTGAGATCTCAGCAATCTTATAAATCTGACGTAATTCCTCAGTGTGATTCCACACTTTTTCTGTCAAATATCTGAGACTGAAATTTTTTGGATTCGTTTGCTCAATTATTTTTTGTCGAAGTTGATCAATTTATAAAAACGAAATGGAGAGTGTTTTTGACTTTTTAAGAAGAAATTTTGTTCAGGTTTCTTCTTCTCCTCAGTGGAGCTGACAGAAGTTTGCTCAGTGAGATTTCAGAGAGTGAAATGGCTAAATACCTACTTACATCTTTTTAAAAGAAAATTCATATTGAAGTCTCAGTTTTTACTGGTCATAAAGCGTGTGAAATGTTTGTTGAATTTATTTTTCATGATTGAAGAATTAAAAAAATGTATCATATAGAAAGTCTATAAGAAGGCATAAAAATCTATATTGAAAATAAAATATTCATAGAAAATATAAAATATTCATAGAAAATGTCTGAGTGATAATGGATTTCACAGTCCACATTACAGCTTCTATTTTGAATTCATAGATTGATTGATAAAGGCCAAATCTTTTCACGTTGTCTCAGCTCATAAAATAAAATAAAACATTTGAAAGATGTTTTTTTCACAATAAGTAAGAAGTAGATTCCGTTTCACCTCTGCACATTTCAAAGTGAACTCTAATTTCGTGTAAATAAAAAAAATTATTGCGTCGAAAATATCAGATTTATTTAAATAAATTAGTTAACAATTAGGACCAGAGTGAGAACAAAAGAAGTTTCATCCTGTTATATGATCGTGAATATTGCACTTAGTTCTATAATTCCGTACTTTATTAACGTGTTAACCCATGAACCATTTTTGTTCATGGTTTTGAATTAATTTTTCGAAAAGTTTCATTTTACAAAATATAATACCTCCACGTCTCGCGAAATGAAAAATGAAAGACATTAAAAAACTTGTAGAACAAGTCATTTTGTTATATTTTTTTGTAAAATCAAATATTTACGCGGCATCTTTTAAGAATATTTTATTTTCACTTAAAGTGTGTCCGAGGGATTTGAGACCTTGCAATGAAAATTATTACATTCCATTTCTAAAATGGCTTTATAGTAAATAGTTATTCAGTTATTTGATACAAAAGGAAAATTGCATAGTTGGAAAATTTTAACATCTGACAATCAATTATTATCTATAGAAACTGTGGAATGTAAATTTAAAAATTTTGTAAATTTTGTATGGATATTTAATTTTCACTTGAAGTTTTGTGGAACTTATCATATCGAATAGGATTAAAATACAATTTTTTTTTTTCATTGAAATTTCCACTTGATCGATAAAAAATGCTTTGACTTTAGAACCTCAAGTGAAATGTTAACATTAAGCGTGTATGCACAGTTTAGACCAAAATGAATTAAGCAATATACAAAACTTCGGCTTAAAACTAACAATTCTACACAGATCAAAATTAAAAAAAAAATTTATTGATTGACAACAATTTTTGTTCATTCTCTCAGAGAGAGAAAGAGAGAGAGAGAGAGATTAATATTTTTTTTCAATTGCACTTAATTATTTTTCAAAATATTATAAAATTTCACCCGAAAAATTGTTGACATATGAAATTAAAAATAAGGAATATAAATACATTCACACGTTTTGCTACCGAAAATCATTTTAAGAGTTTCAATAATTCTGTTGTACCGAAAGAACACGACGCGAAATCCGAATGAAATCCATGGAACAGTGCAATAACCCCCGCGGAAATAAATCCCACGGGTTATATTTCCCATAAAAAGGTAAACAAACTTTACTGTTTTTTAAATATTGTTCAACAATAAAAAAAAAACACATTGTTCTCCCGTCTATAATGATCCATTCTTACTAAACTTACAAATTGATTTTTTTTTTTTGTGTTAATTTTGGGACGATATGACAATTTTAAAAATCGTTGAATCCATATCTTTTTTATGTTAATTTGTTGGCAAAAACCTAAAAAAATTAATTTTATTGCTTAATTTTAAAGATATTTAATCAAAATCTTTAAGGCCATTTTCGATAAAATTAAAAAAAGAAATAAAATCAATGTTCTAGATGAGCTTAACCCAAACTATGAATTTCATCTTTAGAGAATCAAATAGAAAAGCAAAACAAAAAATATAGAGCAAATTAAAAACGTTGTTTCGAAATAAAAACTGAGAAATGTTAATCCGTTGTATTTACGCTGACCATTTTTCATTTTAACATTATCTTTGCTTTACTAACTGAATTATCTATAAATATTTCTCTCGGTTGGAGCTAATATCCTTTAGATTAGGTGTACACCTACCCAACTACAAACTTGACTTAAGCAACTCCAAATCGACTTTCGATGGTAGTAAAAGAACAAAAAAACTAAGTCATATCATTCCGATTTACATAATATTGACATTGAAAACTCCTATTCATATATCTTTTTCTGCCTTTATAATAATTACTTGCAACAACATCATTATACCATTCACCTATCAATTTCACAAATTCCCATGACTTCAATAATAATAAAAAAAAAAAATATAAAAAATGAAAGTGATCGGGTATTTATCATAAAGAGTGGTTATCTTTGTGAAAACTGTTCCATCTGGAAATTTCATCATAGTACAACTTAGGACAACTTTCATTGGCAACAATACTGCTGCGCGGGCAAAAGAAAATGGTCGTATAGCCACCGCCGAGTCATCGTCCTCCTTCCATTTCCCTTACTCCCTATATACCTAACATCGAAACCAACCAAAAAAAAAAATCACTTAAGTGCATTTTCTAACGCTTGCAAGCTCAAATTTTGTAAAAGGCAATTAGCCAAAAAAAATATAAACAACTTGCATTGGGAAAACTTTCTTTTCGTGCTTTGCGAGTTTGAAGTCAGATGCTCTTTGGGTCTTGGATTTTTAACGAGACATTCGCTAAGTGAAGGTTTGTTTTTTTTTTTTTGTTGCTGCACATTTTGTTGCATGCAATAATAAAAACAAAAAAAAAACAACAACTTGTGTTGGGGTTTTTATTGCTGCACCCAGCCACCGCATCGTCAGAGCGCACATACAACACAACACACACAGGTGAGTTGATAAAGGTGATTGAACGATGCGGTGCGGTTCAGATCGCATCACATGAAGGTCAGTAAACTTCTCATGATATCTTTGTTGGTTGTAAGTCCATCACCATCTTTGTCAACACTATACCCTCCACTGCCAAACTGCAGTCTTATACCTACCATACATATGAAGTGAGAGTTATTTTCACCAAAAATGTTTGCCAAAAATTACGAAAAATGTTTGCATTTGCATGATCTTGATCAATTTTTTTTTTTTGATTTTTGGTTCCTGTTAATAAATGGAAAGATAAATATTTACGTTGCCATTGACCTTTCTGCAGTCTCATTCGTGATTTTACCATGATACAGATAATAATAAAAAAAAAATGAAGAAATAATTTACGACAAGTCGGAAAAGGATCAGGAGGTGAATAAAAAAAAATGTTTTGTTTTAAATTTTATATTGATCATTTTCTACACAAGAGAGTCATAAAGTTATTTTTAAGAAATTTCATAAGATAAAAATACATACATTTTTTTATTACTTTAAAATACACATAAAAACAATGGACATTAGTGTGAAGGGTAAAAATAACGGAACTAGGGAATTTTTTCAGCTGATTTAAAAAAAAGTTATTAATACATATTTTAAGTCATACTTTATTACTTATTGTATTTTTAAAAACAGTTTAGTCAAAATTTAAACGTTAAAGTTGTTTTGTTTTTTAATATTTACAATGCTTTTAACGAAAAACAAGTCAGTGGAATTCAGTTTTTAGTACTGAAACTCTGAGTTAAATTAGAGTAATTTAATTCAGAAGTAACACTAAAACTTACCTACTTTTTGGCCTAATGTGAATGCTACGGAAATAGACAATGTTTTTATCAGTCGGGTGGCTGCGCTATTTTTGCTTCAAAAATGGTATACCCTTCATGCCAAAAATAGAAAAGATATAATTTTGAGAAATGCAGTTAGCTGACCATAGGTCTCGCACAGGGGCATACGTCCACAATAGAAAAATCAACAATATATGGACTCTTAACACATTTAGTTGATTTTTAAGTCCACAAATCAATTATTTTGAACCTTTCTTGTAGACTTCCTCCAAATTATTTGTGGTCTCCTGATCTTCTAACTAAAGTACATATCGTCGTCGTTCTATGAAAACTCCCTAAGTCCAATTTTTCAAAACTGCGATACCGCTTCTTAAATTCGCTATAGTTAATCAAATATCAAAAGTTAAAATTATGTAAGTCTCAACTTTAATGTTGTTTTAATTCTTAATTCAAAATTACTCAAACACAAAAATGTTCGAGTTAATGTCAGTAAAAGATCCATAACTAATACAAATGTTTCCATAAAAAAAAACAAAATGGGCTTAGGGAGTTTTTATAGAAAATTAATTTGCTGAGCTGGATACACACTCTCACCAAAACACGGCTGATTTAAATTTGTTTCAAAAAATTTGTAAGAAAACATTTTGGTGGGCCAATTTCAAATAGTTAAGTAGGTATGAAAAAAGTACACACTTTTTCATTACCAAAACGATTTTTCTTTTACATCATATTTACATCAGCACTTTTACAAACAGAATTTCAAATCTCGACTTTTAAAAACAGAATACAGAATTTCGACATGCAGAATTAATTGAAAATAGAATTTTTAACTACTGAATTTTGCCTTATAGAATTTTGCATGTAGAATTTTGAAAACAGAATTATGACACTTATAGAATTTCGACCATAAACCATTTTTTTTTTTAAACTAAAATATTTATTTTTTGAAAAGAAGAATACAAAATTTAATATGGATTTGGCAGATAATGAAAAAGTCGAAATATTTGTTCAAACATAATTCTGTAAAAATTGTTACGTTATTAAATACTATTTTTATTTTTAATATTCAATAATCTTATCAATTTTTAGTGACATATCAAAAACCAGAAGCATTAGATAAATGTCTTCCAATTTTTTCAGAAAATTTTATAGAATTAGAAAGATATGGATTTATTTTCACAGCAAGCTAAAGTTAAAATTTAAAGAAAAAGAAACTGGTAATTTGGAACAGTTCTTCCTGTCCACAAATATAGCAGAAATCTAATTTTTTTGTATGGTAGAAACATTTTTTTATTTTATTCTCAATTTATTTTTTTTTTTTATTTTTTTATTTTATTCTCAATTTTTTTTTTTTTATTTCTTTATTTATCTATACTTGATCATATTTCAAAATATGTATTTCGTTTTTAATCTACTTTATCCTATTAAATATTCAAAAATATCAGGCCTTTTCAAATACATCCTCTGAATTCAAACATTCAAACACAAAAAGAAAATTCGAAATGGGATTTTATTACATAATTTTTCCCCATTTCACCCTATAATTTTTAAGATCAACCTATAAATTTTAGCTAATTTAAAAAAAATCGCATGCTATTATTGTTGTTTTTACCCTATTTCACCCTATAAGAAAAATAATTTTGAAAACATTTGGTCCTTAAATGATCTTCGAAGTCCATATCCTCTTAATATGTATACATATTACCATTCAGAAAGAAAAAGAATGTTAAAAAAATTACACTATTTTTAATTTTACCCCAATTTACCCTATATGTATATGGCAAAACTTTAAAACATACTAAGCCATAAAATTAATCAAACTTTTTAAACGAAGGAACCATTTTTAAAATCTTGGTTTATTTTCACCTCATTTTACCCTATAAATATAGTTACATTTTGAGCAAGTGATTCCAAAAATGTATTTACCTCAGTATTTTGACAACAAAATTTAAAAATCCTGCCCTGATATTACTGAGACTCTAGTATATCGGTTGTTGCTTTTATGCCGAACAGATGGCGTTATGTATATTAAAATAGGCGCGTATAGGAATGCAATGTTAGTTTGGTCAAAATTTTAAAGCAATTGGTGAAAAACTTTGGAGATTTTAGATGAGGAACCGACGGAAATTTACATTTTTATTTACATATATATGTATATAGATTTTTGTATGGTATATCATGTCGAATCGCCTAAGACCAGACAAATTACGACTACATATCGCTCATTTGTTGCAATATCGTCATAACTCAAAATATGATATTTTTGAGTTTTTTACAGCATCGTGCGTAAAATCTATTTCTGTATATTTCTGCAAAAAAAAAATATAGATATCTTAACACAATTTCAATCAAGAGCGTATTTTTGTATGCACTACTGCTGTTTTTCCACAGCTTTTTCACGAAACAGAAATTTTCAATTTCATTTTTTTCATTTATCTCGAAACAGCATTTTTTGAGTTATGACGATATTGCAGCATATGAGCGATATATATTTGACAATAGGCGTTCTGCTATGCTAAAACACTCAACATTTAATATTAGGTTATTTTGTTTTTCAAACTTTTTGTTAAGATTGTAAAAAAATCGCCAATTATGAAAAATGACAAATAGCAATGACAGAAAATTATGAGATATGAAACAATATACCACTACATATCGCACCTTTAGAATGAAAGTGATTTAACTAAAAAAATTTCCTTTTTACCAACTGGTTTTAGAGTTCATTTCGCTTTTTAAGTTCGCTTTTTAAGTTCAGTTTATTGAAAAATCAGAAGTTCCAAAAATTTTGAGTTAGGTCAATTTCATTCTAAGCGGGCGGATATATGACAGATCACTCAAAATTAAAAAAAATAATGTCAAATCACACAAACTGATAACCGACTTTTGCCACGATCGGTCTCCAAAAATTTTTTATATGTTTATGAACTTTTTTGTATAAAATTAAAAAAAGAAAAATTACTTATTTTTTTTAAATTCTTACATTTTTTTGGGGGCAGTGTTAAATATTTTTTTCTTTTTTTTTTGAGATTTCGGCCTATTTTATTCAATAAAAGTTGAACACAACTTGAGGATTTTTATTTTTAACCTGAGAATTTCTTTTCATTCACTCAAAGTTTACGTTTTCAACTTTCGATTTTCAACTCTATTATAGTTGATCAACTTAACATTAGTCAACTCCTGGAAAAAGTAAACTTGACCGAGTAAACTTGAGGTTTTACATACAAAAGTTTTTTTTGTTTATTTTTGTTTCAAAAGTGTGGTTGGCTTCAGTTGTCGCAAAAAAAATATATTAAAAAAATTCTTATGTTCCGAAGTAATTATATGTATTTTTATTCGAGCACTGGAAGTTTTTTTTTTAAACCATTATTTTTCAATAGACATGTTCAGGAAAATGAGATCTCGGAGATCTCAGCAATCTCAGTTACCTGAACAGGGTTTCTCAACAAAATTTCTCAGCTTTGCTGTACAATTTCTGAGGAAAAAAAATCGTTGATTCGCTTGCTCACTTTTTGAGTGAAAAAATTCTTTGAGATCTCATTTTTCTGAACACACAAAATAATTTTTTATTCTCAACTTTTTACAATTTTTGACACAAAAAACACAATTTAACACAGTAAAACACAATTTAACTCAACAAACATTCAGATATGATTGACAGATTTAAATTTAAAATTGACAGTTTTTTTTTAATATTTCACAAATGTTCCAGGGATATTTTTTCAAACTCGATATTCCACGGATATTTTTTCAAACTCGAAGTTGGCCAACTTTAGATCTTCAACTGGAGAGTTGAGAATATAATAAGTGAATAAAAAAAAATTTCAACTTGAGTTTTAACTCAATTGAGTTAAAGTCAATTTTCAATTGTTGGTCAACTTGAGAGTTTGCCAAGTAGCAGTAGTGAGTAAAATGGCCCTTAATATTATTTTTGTTGATTTTTGGCGATTTGTCATTGTAACAGATAATGAAACAAACAAAAATATCAAATCGCCCAAATTTATTTTTAATTTTTTGTTTTGTTTTGGGTGAAGAGAATTTGGATGAATTTGACTCGTAATTCATAAAAAAAAATATTTTTCCGGACAAGAAACATTTCAGAATTTTATTTGTAAAGGACTGAGTTTTCATGATTTATGTCTTCATATTTTAAGGTTGGCTTAGTTAATTTACAGTAAATTTTTTTTAAGGAAACAAATTGAATGTAGCTTATATAGATATAGATAGGTACCTTCTTCAAGCCAAAATGAAAGATAAATTTCCATAAATCGAAAATGGATAAAAAACCTTCTTTATACATATATTATTTTACCTCTAGAAATTTTGATCCACCATCTTTCAAATATCAATGGTCATGAAATCAACCTTTATTTTTGTAAATAAAAAACTTTGTGTTACTGCGTATATCGAAACTTCAGATTGAATTTAATTGAATTGAATTGACAAAAATTGTACAACAGTATATTTGATTAAATTTTGTTCATTGTTTTTCTTGTGTAGATTTATTATAATTCATTTATTTATAATAAAAAAAATAAATAAATAAAAGTTCGACTTGACCATAAATAGGTACCTACTTACTTTGAAAAACTCAACTCAATTTCAACAACTTATATAATTATACAAAATTTGGCCGTAATTTATAAAATTTTTGAGGAACTAATAGTTTTATATACTATGAGTCAACTCTTGTCATATTACTTTTAAATTCTTGCATACCAATTTAAAATAATTTTTTTGGGAGGCTACACTAAGGTTAAATTCTTTTGTGCGCATTTATACAAAATTTCTCTCCCGTTTTTCAATTAATAATCTACAAAATAAATCATCCCTTTTTCCCTTTGCAAATACGAGCTAAATTATAACTTTAAACTCATTAACAAGAGTATTCAACTTTAACAAACTTAATTAACCTGCGTTTAAAATTCAAAATCCATTGCTTATCCATTCCTATGTATGTATGTAACTTTCCTATATCTATCATTTTTATTCCCTTCGAAGACATTGCCCTCTTGATAAATATTTCAATTTTCTTAAATAACTCCAATAATAAACAATAACAACAAGAAGAAACAAAAAAAAAAAAAAAAAAACAGAAAAGAAAAACACATTTTTCATTTTCAATTTCTCCAAAGTGAAACAAGTCAGTCGCCTCACTACTGGATGTATATGCCGATCGAAAGGGTTAAAGACCCCATATTTCGATGCACCATCATGGAGCTAAACATACCAATCGAAACAAGATTTCCACCACACAACTTTTATATACAAATGTACGTGCATCAATGCTATAATACTCTACTATATCACAAGTGGAAAAGTGGAAAATTCCAAAACGCAAAAATAGAAGAACTAATAGGATAGGTACGTTCATGGAGTTGAGTTGAGTTGTGTTGGGTTGGAGAAGGAAAAAAAAGGGAGTATAAGAAAATATATAGCTAAGTTGGGTATTTATATAAATTGTATATAGCAACAGGAGCACATGGGAGTCTGTTGTGTAAGCATAATAGGCATAGCTTAAGAAAATAGAACACCATCTTTATGAGCATGGAAACAACCTACTTTGCCTTGTGGTTGTCTATTCCTTTTCCCCCATTTCAATAAAATCTGATACAAAAAGGAATTTAGGGTTGCCATTGAGAAGTTTTTGAAGTAAATGTAAATTTCGCTACATGTTTTTTTTTTTTAATATGTTCAAAATGTTAGAAAACATTTTATTTAAGTCGTAAAGGGTGTTTTTTAAGGGGTATAATAACTTTAAAATTAAATAAAACACAGACAAATAATGTTTATGGCATTGCCCAATGGTTTAATTTAATTGAAATGATAATATTCGGCCGTTAGTGTTTAAAAATGATTACGGGTATTTAGGCATTGGATGGGGTTGGTTTAAATGTAGCGCTATCATGGAAGTCAATTCCTTGACCACTTTACCGAGCATGTAGATCCGTAGTTCTATTATTACAATTGGCAATACTCTATTCATGATGAAATGACAGAATATATACAGAGCACAAACGATCATATTTGGTGTTTTCAGAAAAATGAGATCTCAGAGAATTTTCTCACTCAAAAAGTGAGCAAGCGAATCCAATATTTTTTTTCCTCAGAGTTTTGACAGCGAAGCTGAGAAATCCTGTTCAGGTAACTGAGATTGTTGAGATCTCCGCGAGATATCATTTTCCTGAACATACCTATTATGTTAACTGTCAGCTCTACTGTCACTAGAAACAGTGTTGCCAATTTAAAAAAAATACCTTAAACAAATTTCACGCCATTCAACATCGAATTGTTACATCTTAGACTTATTTTGCGTTTCATTTTCATTTATATCTTCTAATAAATTTACTGAAATATATTCACACTGTGGTAAGCCTGGAAATGTCTAAAGTTGCATTTCCGAGTTGTTTCTGTGTGTGTTGCATCTATAAAAGAATATAGTATAAAGACTCTTGAATATAATTCAATGTCGTCAGCTTCATTATGATCCATATAACTAAATTCATCGATTAATGATTTTTTCTATATGAGATGCACATCTTTGTAGTTTCGTTAAAATGTATACATCATTCCCATTATGCATGATTGTACAATTTAATTGGTTTACGCATCTAGCCCCCATACAATCAAACAGACAAAAAAAATGAGATATTCTTTGAATTTTTCTTTTTTTTTTTTTTATTTGTCTGAATGAGTATAGATGCATCTGAATCGATTAAATGGTTTTCATCAACTTGAAAATTAAGAAATTAATCTTTGCATCGGGTATAATACAAATATAATATAACGGGTCATTCATTTCATGGTTTCAAGTTGGTAGCGCTGACATTTGACAACTGTCAAACTCAGCTATCATTTGAAGGTCATAATATTAGTTGAATGTTTTCCATTTACGACAATGGATCGCTTAGCAATCTAACAACAAAAATTATTAAAAATTACTACAAAAGTGGTGATTCAAACGTAGCTACTTTTCGCGCATTTTTCGAACAACACTTTCTTCAGCGATGAGGCACATTTCTCACTCGGTGGGTATGTAAACAAATAAAATTGCCGCATATGGGGCTCAGAAAACCCACAAGTAATCGAAGAGCTGCCGTTGCATGGAGACAAAGTGACTGTTTGGTGTGCTCTATGTTCGAAAGGTGTTCGAAAGGTGTCATTGTTTCGTATTTCTTCGAACATGCCAATGGGCTGACGGTTACAGTCAATTCGGAGCGATATGGTCGAATTATAACCGATTTTTTTTTTGGCCGGCGATTGAAAATCATGACTTAGACGATATGTGGTTCCAACAAGACGGGGCAACAAGCCACACAACACGACCATATTATGGCTTTATTACTTGAGAAGTTCCTGGTCGCGTAATTTCACGTTTTGGCGACGTCAATTGGCCATCAAGATCATGTGGTTTGACACCTTTCGATTTTTTTCTGTGGAGCTACGCAAAAGACCGTGTTTAAGCGAATAATCCCCGAACTCAAGGCGCATTAAAAACCAACATTACTCAAGTTTTAACCGCCCGAAATGTGCGAAAAAGTGGTTTAAAATTACCTCAAAAGAATCGCATGCTGTGGGAATCTTACCGTGGTGAATGATATTGTTTTTCACACTTAATGGCAAAGTCCAAACTTTATAATGAAATTAAATGTTCATTAAAAATGTATCGCTGTGTGTGTTTTATTTAGCTTTACTTTCGAAACCGAAAAATGAATGACCCTTTACATACATATACATACCTTCTCTAATGGATTGAAAGAGAAAGAGAGAGAGAGTGAGATCTTTGGATAACAGATGTTCGTTTTGTTTTGGGAATTGAATGGAAATTAAATTTATGTATATAGCACAAAGGAAAATTAATGCTTTTGAACAAAAAAATTAATATCTTTAATTCAAAAATGAGAATATGTTGAAGCAATTAATAACAAATCTTTAATAAAGCGGTGTTTTTTTTTTTGTATAAACGAACGTCAAAATCATTTTAACTGAGTTGGAATCACTTGGATATAGATATATCTATGACATTTGAACTGTTAACTGTTGTACAAACAATTCTTTGGCAGCACTAATATAATATCTTTGACATTTGAGCTGTCAACTGTTATTGTTATTAAATAGCAAAATAAATAAAAGATAATATTTGCGACTAAAAAAACGTTAAAGACAGAAATTTGTTTCATTTTTCTAAATTCTAACAACACGATTGTAGGGAGTTTAAATGAACCAAATGCATTTATGCGTTTGTGCACCCACTTGCTATTTAAATTTCGACGACTAAAAAAATAGTAGTCGTACGAATTTTTAGTCGCAAGAAATGAGAAACAGAGTATAAAATATGAATGCACTATAGTGCATACATATGCGACTGAAAAATTGTAGCTAGGTTTAATATTTGAGCGTTTTTTTTTTAAGTCACAAAATTCAAAAAATCAAATTGTAATCAAATGATACTGCACGAAATTGCGATTTTTATAAAAGCCGAAATCGCAAGCACGTTTCTAACCTTTTTATTCGACAAAAAAATTAAAAAAATATTTTTTTTATGGAGATTTTTTTGCGACTAAGAAATCACGTGACAGGAAAACAAAAGTACGTGCATGACAATAATCTATTGCGATCGTCATTCTTTAACCGCAACAACAGAAAATCGCAAGTGCGTTCCTAGCCTAAACATCGAGAACAGGGTTTTTTCGGCAGTTTGAACGTTGACTTCAAATGTCACAAAAGTCTTCCATCACCCACTTACATATGAATTAGGGCTAACCACATACTTTTGTAAGTCTCGATAAAATTGAAAAAAAAAAAATAGTCTTGTCTCGGGATCGTCGATTTTTTGTATGATCTTGTTAAACTAGGAACTGTTAAATATTTACAAACATTAAATTTTAATTAATGTTATTAACCCAGGCGTGGTCATAGGGTTTCTTGTATTGTCGTCAGCTTAACCAAATATTCACAATACGCAAGAACCTGCAAAAATCACAAGAAATTCAACATTCTTTTTTCGAAAATGTTGTTAAAAATTGTAGTGATTTTTTTTGAGTTTAAACCTCTTTAGATTTTAAATACAAAATTTCCCTCTTCTATCGTTTTATTTGACTTACTCAAGTAAGTCCTTGGGAAACCGCGATGGATCTATATTGAGACTCAAGAGTGGGTTGCCGTATCATCACCTTTTCTAGCCTAACCTAACCTAACTTAATATATAGAGCTTTCGCTATCCTGATGTTTCAATCGGAAGACAAAATTGTTAAAATAAATTGAAAATAATCGACATTTTTATTTTTAAGCGCAGATATTTTGAAAACTCCTTTCCTACCTGGATATAGCTTTCTATAGGAATAATTTTTCTTATGAATTTAAGTCTCTATACTTAAACACGTAATCTTGCAAAAAGAATCCGGAAGAATGATTTTATGACTAACACATATAGTCAGAATACAGGAAACATACACTGCGTCATCGTTTCCACATTGCTAGCCAAATAAGTTGTAATTGACGGAAGAACATATTGTGTCTACTGATATTTTTCTATACAGGAATTTAAAGCTATTATATTCCAATGATATTTACACAGAACCCTTCGTCTTTGTATTGGTCACTTCTAAACCCATAAAGGACTCATATTTCAATTTACAATATTGTTAAAGCCTCTCTTCTGACCTTTCATCATTAGCGCCTGAATTTATTATGGTAATTCCCCCATAAGGACGGTGAGTTCTTTTCCTCTTTCGGCAAATTTAACTTTTAACAAACGTTCTCAAACAAAATGTACCTATGTATTTATACGCGGACGTGTCTCAGCAGAAAAAAATTCCAATATAAAAGAACACGCAAAAATCACCCGCGGATGTCACCTGTGAAAAAAAAAAAAAAAAATTATAAGAATCAAAGTATCTGTGTGTGTTGTTTTTTTTTTTTAACACAAATACTTGTAAAATCTTCAATCATTGAAGAGAACATCGAGTTTCGTAGGAAAGTGAATGACCTCCATTAACCGGCATTAAATTCTCGGTGGAGTTCTTCATTTTTGTTGTTGTTTTTTTAATTTTTTTTCTGTGAACCCTTGGTGGACGGACGAAGACGGATAAACGAACGAACGAGTGTTGAGAGTGTTGGAAGAGAACTTGTGTGATGTGTGTTGAAATTGATGACCAGAAGAAGAAGAACAACGAACGATGACGACGACATAAGGCAGCCGTTCTAATAGAAAACAAAAACCAAACCAAAAAAAAAAACATATGGAAACGTTTGAAGGAAGAACCTGTTTACCTGGAACGTTTTAAATTCCATTTCGATTTTTTTTTAATCTTTTTTTTGGTAATGTTGTGTTCCTTACTGGGATTTAAACGAAACAAAAAAAAAAACACCAGCAAACTCATGAAATTAAGAAATGGACTGTCAAATACTTTGTTGGAGTTTTTTTTTTTTTAGGTTTTGTTGGTAACTTTTTAGATGGATTTGTGGTCCCGGTTTTTGACGCACTACTTCCCGATTTTTAGTTTATTTTTTTTTATAAATATTCAGGGCTGGATTGGCCATAAATGAAAGAAGTATAATGTACTTTAAGGCCATCGATTCTAAAGGGCTCTGAGGATTAAATGTTTCACTTGTTTTTCGATTTTTACGTTATTTAAAAATAGGACAATTATCATGGTTCTATTTTATTAAAATTGACATATATGACAGGTAAGAGAATAACAGAATAGGCAAGTTCAGGAAAATGACAGCTCAGAGATTTAGTTCTGTTAAAAAAGCGAGTAAGTAAATTCAGATTTTTTTTTCTCAGTATTTATTATTTGACAGAAAAAATGAAAAATTTTGCTGAGGAATCCTTTTGCAGGAAACTCAAAATACTGACATTTCTAAAGCCTTGCCTAATTTGACATCTTGACACAAATGGCATAATTTTGAATGTCAAAAAAAAACCTTTGATACATTTAAATTTCGATTTGTTAAAAATCGAGTAAGAACTAAAATTTCTAAGGTCTTGCCTAATTGGACGTTATGACACAACTGTCATAACTCTGAATTTCAAAAAAAAAAAAAAACCATTGATAAATTTAAATATCGATCTGAAATTTGATTTTTGTAGCGAATTACATAACGATTTCAAATTGCCGGTTTCTTGTAGTTGCATTGGTGTATATTTGAGTTTATGGATGGATGTTATCTGTCAAAAATTGAGATCTGAAAACAAAAACAAATCAATTCTTTTGTCCGAAAGAAAAAAATCGTAAAAATCGATTTTTTTACAGATCTGGATTAAAAAAAGTTGATTTATTTTACCAATGGCAATTCATTTTAAAAAATCTTCGAAAAACTTCACTAATTTGTTAAAAATGTTCTTTTTACAGGATTTCTGAAAACCTTTTCTGATATGAAATTTTGCTCTGTTAAAAATTGAGCAATTTTCCAGTATTTGATAGTAAAACTGAGAAAATGAAACTAATGAAACTCAACTTTTCTCAGCCGACTTATAATTTCATTTGGCAATATTTTGTTAACATAACTACAAATTTGAAGAACTGTCACTTGCAAATTGTCATTTTAATGATAGAGAGTTCATATATTTATTGCCTGAACACAGTACAATGCTGCGACTTTAATCGGAGCTGGAGCTGAAACAGCTGTGAAAAAATTGTCGTACGTTCGAGTTTTTGCGTGCCACAATACAGCTGTACAGATTTTGGTATATTTTAAAGAAAAAAAAACTAGCCTGGGCTTACTGTTAATTTTTTCTTGTTTCCGATTATAAAAGCTTCAATACTTTTTTCCGACTCTTTTGTTCTTCATACAAATTGAAACGTCAAAAGCGCTGACTGCTGTACATGAAAAGTTAAAAGTTGATGAACACTTGCAGCACCATCTGCAGCTGCGTTGCGTTGCTCTGCGTTGAGTTCGTAACATTGAATTTGTGTGTATTCAATATTTTGACAGCTATTCCAGCTGCAGCTCTAGTTTTTCTAGCTCTAACTCCATTGTGCTCAGACAGTTGACGTTTCTGGAGATGTCAGAAAATAAACCTTCTGAAACCCTCAAAAGGAAAGTTCTTCTTCTGATTTTTATAATTCAGAATAGAAACCAGAAGACTTCTGAATGACCAATGGAAAATGACATAACAAAAATTTCTGACATCTCAGAAACGTCAACTGTCTCAATATAAGAATTCTCTATCAGTAAACTTGTATAAGCTGAATGATAAACCTGCAGAAGATATTTTCGATAATATACTCGTAATTGATGCAATAATTATTGTAAACAAAAATAATTATGAGCAGGCAAATCCCAAAAATGTCTGCCTCGAGTTTTTGACAGGTTTGCATTCAGATTGGTAAGATTTCTATTTGGCTTTTTTTGCAATATTTTAAGGAACTTATATGTAATTGTACTTGTACATGTATGTTAATATAGAAAATCCAAAATCAATGAGAATTAAATAAGAAAGAGCCCCGAAGAATTATTCTTAAATTGTATCAGGGCCCCAATATGGCTTAGTTTAGCATTGTAAGCTCATTTTTATATGTGATTTTTTTTTTTTTTTTTACTTAACCGGTAGAAGTTAGATTAAATTTTTTTATTAACCAAACGAAGTTGTTCTAGAAAATGAAGAACTTTAAAAAAAAAGAAGAATTTTGTTTTCAAAGAAAAAGTGACTTTCGTCATGTGATTAATGGAGTGAGTGACTCTATAACATGGATGATGATGATGATGAGGATGGTTAAAAGAATATACACATTATATGCGGATAAAGTGAAAGAAGTAACAATAAGAATAATTATTTTGTTTATTTGGGACAAAGTTGTTTTCGTTTTTAATGTTTGGTTTTTTTTCGTTTTTTTTTGTGTTTTTTTTTTGTATAAAAATTTTCGTTTTTCTTTCACCTTCAAATTTGTTTACAACTTTTGTTGAACTTGATAATTATTTCTAAGAACTTATTTCATAATAAAAAAAAAAAAATTTAATAGACAGTTAAGTAAGAGTATAGAAAGGTATTCATAAACAACGAAAACAAAAAGAATCACATCATAATATATGTAAATAACAAACAAACATAAATCAAAGAAAGAACTTACTGCGAAGTAAAAGGTTTTTTTTTTTTGGTAAGGATTGCGAAAGGGTATTAGATGGATTTGTGTTTACCTAAATTCCGGTTCTTTTTAAAGAATTTTTTCTTTAGAATTTAAGAAAAATAAGGTTAGTAATGAAAAGAAGCTAAACAAGTTGCCAAAACAAAAAAATTCCAGACGACTCAGTGGTACTTGTTTTTATAATAATTTAACAAAGACTATAAGAAGCCTGCCCTACATTGGTTTAAGAAATCAAGAGTCGAATGATTTTTCTAAGACTTTTACAAAGATATAGTAAGGTGAGTTATGATTTAAATTCCTTATAGCCCAATTGATACTTCTGAGGTACTAAGGCAAAACCTAATATCTAGTGTTTTTTTAGTCAACGATTGACAATATTTATAGGTATATACAGAAAATCGATTTTCTCAACTATAGTAGATTCATATTTAACAAAGAAAGTTATTGCAGAATGTTCGGAATACGTCAAAAGAAAGAAATTTGCGAAATTCTAACTTCCTTAAACTTAATCTAGGAGCAAAAAAGGACAAATCGATTTTTTCGTACCTCAAATTTAAGAATTTATTAATGTGCAGTTAAAAATAAAATTTAAAACAAAATATACCGTTATTTTTGTTAAAAAAAATTTCTTTTTTAATTTTAGATTATTTAAAAAAAAATATTAGGCTTAAAAAAAACAAATTAATGATTTAAAAAAAATTTAACTTTTTTTGAAACCCCAAAAAAATATTAGGTAGGTACATTCATATTTGCGAAAAATTCTTACAAAAATTTTATAAAAATCTGTTGAAAATCGAAAATAAGATAAAATCTTCAAAAACAAGCATTTTTCACTATGGGAGAGGGGTCTATCTCGTCCAGTTTAGGAGGTAGAGGCAATTTTAGAAAAAATACTTAAAAAGGAAAAAATACTTAAAAAACAACAGCAACATTACAATAAAGTACTATAGCGGTTTGGAAAGCCAGAAATCTATTCTTTAACCTTAAATTTAAATTAAATTATTTATGTCAACAGTTTTTGAAAAATTCGCATACAAACTCAAAATTTTGATAAAAAAAAATGAAAAAAAAAGTTTAGACCCATTTTTTTCAAAACTGTGAAACGAAGTGCTGAATTGGATTTTTGTGGGCAGTGCTTATATCAATTCTGAATCGAACACAAAAGACCGAATGGTTTTATGTCTTCTAGTTTTTGAGAAAATTTAAATTTACTAAAACTACTTTTTTATGAGATTTTTGTTTTTTTGCTTGCTTACATAAATACAGTGCTAGCACTCAGCATTACGGCGTATAAACAGTGAGGTATGTATGGGGGGTCAAAAACAAGCATTTTTTGCTATGGGAGGGGGGTTCTATCTCGCCCCGTTTAGAAACGTAGGGGCACTTTTAGAAAGAAATTAGTTACTTAAAATGAAAAGAGTATATAAAAACAACGGCAACACTTACAATGCCGTACGATGCCGGTGTTGCCGCTGTTTTTTAATATTTTTTTTTGTCAAATTTTATTTTTAAAATTTTAAGTTTAAAAATCATTTATTCAAAAACTATACACTAAAATAACTTCATTTAAAAACATACATAAAGAATGAATATCTGGCTTTGAGATAAGCTATAACATAACATTGTAAGTGTTGCCGTTGTGTTTGTATATTCATTTTATATTTTAGAAAAAAAAAATTTTAATTTGCTCCTCCCACCTAAAGGGGTGGACAAATAGATTGAACCGATATCTTAAAATAATGTCCATATAATCTAACAACAACAAAAAAATGGTGCTTTTATCACAAAATGCACAATTTTGGAATTAAGTCGTCCAACTACATAGAAAAGTAAAACCCTTAACTCTTAACTCTTAACCCTTAACCCTTAACTCTTCTGATTGATTTATTTCAAAAACCGTTATTTGTATGAAAAAAGCATGTTCTACGTTTTTGTAGAAAATATTTCAAGCTAAAAATTAGTCTTTAACACTTTTTTTGTACAACTTACCATTTGGGAGTTATTCTTGATAAACCATTTTGGGGGGCCTTCAACCCCCCGTAAAATTGTTAGCGGCGCTCATATCGATGGGTACTTTTGACAATTTCTTAAGAACACAATGAGGAAGCTATATACTAAAATCCAGCTTTCCAGCGTTTATTTCCGAATTTAGCTGTATTTTTGTCGCTTCATTGACTGGACTAATAAGCGGACACCTCTAATAACCAGACAGATTTTAAAGAACAGAATTAAATTCATGATTTTTCATTGAAATAACTGTCCCATAAGCGGACTCTCTAATAAGCGGACGCGGACACCAAATTTAATAACCGCAATAGAGTTTGGCTCTCTCATAAGCGTATGAGAGAGTTCACTGTATATCGCAAGAAAAAAATGGTACATCAACCAATTAAAATGTTTGAAATATAATTAATTCTCTGGAATTACCTACGCCACTTTAACAATTAATGAGGCTCCATCTTACATCTTATCATATTGCACGTACGAAGTACCTACTAATTAATGATCTTCAAAAATAAAACCAGTTGTGCAATTTTGTCACGAACTTCCGACACATAAAATTTAAAAAAATGTGTAATAAAATTTTTTATCACCAACTTTTCAAGTTCAATTCCTTTTGATTTATTGACTTACTGCTTGTTATCTTGATAATCAAATAGGAAATGAAACCAATTGACCTCTGAGTTATCCTTTCGAATTCGAAACAATCATCACACTCCGCATCCAACTTGGATGTGTGTAAAATCCAATTAAATTCGAGTTCCACCGAAAATTACGAAAACTTACTTAACATACAAAAAATATCATTAAGAAAAAAATTTTTAAAAAAGAAGAATTTAATAACAAAATACAAATACCATTCACCTCCTCCGAGTGCATTATTATAATCGGCCAAAACCACCGTATAGGTACTGCACCGCACTCTGCGCAGCAATTCAAACAAAGTTCATTAACATTTCGCATCATAAAAAGTTGTATCGTTTATATTGGCGACTGATGATGGGTGGTGGTGGCAGCCGGTACGACGCGGCGGTAAATGGTTATAATGGTAAAATGATCGAATCGCTACGGATGGGCGTTTCGTGTATATAGGTATACATTTACACAACGATCATCATTTGAACTTAGCACACATTTTTATATGTGACTCATTTCGAAATGCATATGCGTTCAACTCCCTCTCGGGTTGGTTATTCGATATCGGGGTGTTTTTGTTTATTTTTTTGCAAACAACAAACAAAAAAAAATATTATACAATCTTTCGGGTGGTTCATTTATTATATATCCTGATCGTGACATTCACCTCTTTCAATAAAAACACAAAAAAGAAAAAAAATTATTTTGCATTTATTTATTTCCTTAAATGGGTTCTTTAACCGAAGTTATTTACTTTAATTTTAAACTTGAAATATTTTTGTTTGTTTTATTTTTTGTGTACAAAATCAAAATTCGTCGACGACTATATACAATGATGAGTCAATTTGCACAATTTTTAAACAGATGATTTTTTGTGCATTGTGATTTTTTATAAACAGCATGGAAGTATGCAGTTTTTTTATTATATTTTGTTTTTAATGTTTTTTTTATTTGTTTTTTAATTTTTTTTGTAGGTAATCGTATACATATTGTTTAAAATCAATCATGTCACTGCACTTTTGGGTCAATGGAATTTATTTGTTTATTTGAGGAATTTTCGAGTCTGTTTCCTGAATGGACTGGTTTTTTTTTTTGTATTTTGTATTTAAGTATTTTGTTTATATAGTGTCAGTGCACTTATTAATGTATCTTATATTTATTTTTGTTGTTTTATTAATTAAATTGTAGAAAGGTCCATGGCCGACACAATTTAGAAGATCAGTAACAGAAGGTGTGTCACATATGGAATCGTGTTTCAAAAGCTTGAATTGACAATATTGTTATAGAAGTTCTTACGAATTTAATTATTATATTACTTTTCATATAGTTTAACAAATATACATTGCTTTTATGATATGTAATAATGACATTAAAGCTGTTTAGGTATACAATATGTAGGTAGGCAGTAATTATTAATTTTTGATTTTCTAAGAAAAGATGACACAGAGTGATAAGAAATGATTTTATTGAACTGAAAAATTAAAAAAAATTATAAAATTTTACTGCTGACAGTTAAGGGAGTGAAGAGTTTTTTTTTTTCAATTTTACAAAAAAAAAAGCGTGGCACGATCTAAAATTTGGCTTTCTCTCTATTCGTACTTAAAATGGTTACAAATTTTACTATTCCGCCTCTGATTGATAGGATAGTTTGTTTGTAAGATTAATCGAAAGCAACCTTTTCCATTAAATAGTGTGAGCGGTGCCGAACTTGCCTGTAAACAAAATAGGCAATTGCCTAGGCCAGCACTTGACTATATAGGGCGGCAAAAACAGTATAATAATTTCAAAGCGAAAAAAGGGTAACACATCCGTGTACTTACATAACTACTTCCCTGTATTTGTTTCTTTTTTCAAAACATGCGCTGAAAATTCTAAGATAATTGCTTTAAACAAATTTATCCGATACCCGGTGGTCAAGCAGTGCAAGCGACTACGTGTTTCACAGAAAATTTATCAGAAATTTATCATTCTTTCATTGAATTCAAGTTAGCAACTCAACTTGATAGACGCGGACACAAATTCAAGTTCGTATTTTCAACAGTAATTTGGGACGAGTTTTAATAGAAATAATTATTCCTTGCGATATTTCAGAATAGGTGGCGAAAAAACACTGCGAGAAATTTTGAAGGAATTTTAACAGAAACATTTGACAACGAACTTCAAAGGGAATGAAATTAATATATTTAACCAAACTTCTGCTCTTGTTAATTTCAAACCTTTGTCAGCTGTTTACATAGCTATAAACTTCTTACTTGAATTGTATCAACATTTAACAACATTAAACAACATTTAAGGTACTATTAACGTTTCTTGTAAGTATTGCATCAGGTGAAGCTAGCTTCTCGAAGCAAGGCGAAGAAGAATTGATATCGCTAAAAGATTTGCAAAAATGAAATAACATAGATCAGCATTTAAGTGTCGAAATCTTGTAAAAATGTAGATAATTTGTCGAAAGTCTTTGATTGATATTAAATAAAATCATATGTAAATTTTAGTCGCTATATTTTTTTTTTACTTAAATCGGCAAAATAATAATTTGCTAAGTTTCCATGTTCCGCACGGAGTGTGAGATTTGAAAATTGTACGTATGTATGTATACAATTTATTCCCTGAGTAATGACCTTGCTGCCTACAAGCAACCCCGATAATAGTAATATGTATAGGTCGGCAATTCTGCTGTAATAATGAATAGTTAAACTTTTTATATCACTCTGCGTTAATTTCAAATTGCGGTTTGTAAACAAACGAAAAAGCATATAAATAAATAAATCCAATATAATATTTACGACTATATTGCGCATTAACTTATAATAGGTTTTGTGTAAAATAATAAAAATAATTAATAGAGTGCATAAATTTGTTTGTTATTGTCAGATTATCAATATAATATAAGTTCCTTAAATAAATTCAAAAGAAGGTTTATATAATTGAGGATTTTTCGAAGAAGAATGATTTAAGCAGTAAGAAAAGGGAATATATTTAAAAAAAAAAATGACTTGTTAGAGCAGTTCGAATTCCGCACACCAAAAGCCTTAAGGAAAAGATTTAGTTCGGTTTCCCTAACAAAAATTTTGGACCAGTGTAATCTCCGATTTTTTATATTGTCTAAAACTTGAGACAAATTTTTGATTTTAGTCAGCCATTGCATTAGGTCTTAACTTTTTTTCTCTGCTTATATAGTCAAGTCAAACCAAACAAACTTTCAAGCTTCAATGAAAAAAAATTATTGCGATTTAAATTTTTTTTTGTCTTAACGTAATATGTATGTAATATAGCTTTATAAATATTTTAGCATGTAGCTACATATGTAAATATACATAACAAAAAATATAAAAAATTGTTTGGTTAAAAAATATAGAATTTCTTGAAAATGGTATTAATTAAGGAAAATGCCTCATATAAAGACAAAATAATCTGGTTTGTTTTTTTAATACAAAATAGTACTCCTAATAATATTTCCAAGTAGCAGAGTTGTTAAAAATGCAGTCTTTTCGGTACTGCAGTTAATTGACTAAAAAGACTAATTTCCTTAAGTCTTTTAACTTACAAAAAGACTGTAACTGTAATTCGGGCAGTCGTAGTCAGTACTCATATTAGCACTGTGCAGTTAATGAAAGCAGTTAATTGACTAAAAGTTAATTAACTGCAGTACTTTTTAACTGGTTTTAGTTTTAAGTCACTCGAAAGTCTTCAGTACTGGCCTTGTTTTGGTTTTAGTCAGTAAGTCTTTTAACTGCAGTTAATTAACTGTAAGTCTTTTAACTTATTTTTAGTGTTTTTTGACTAAAATACTTCAGATTTGTAATAAAAGAATTACATAAAGTAAATAAAATGCTCACAATGCATTTTGGTTGATATTAGTAGCATTAAGGATCTCCCACACCAACATATTTTGTTGATTGACAACCACGTGTTGTTATTATTGTTTTCGTCGTCTCCACAAAATATTCGCGTTGGTGTGGGGGATCCTTAATGCTACTAATATCAACCAAAATGCATTGTGAGCATTTAATTTAAATTATTTTATATCAAAAGTTAGGGTTGGGGTCATTATTCTGTAAGTGCCAAAATTCAGTTTCCGAAATTCTGTATTCCAAAATTCTGTAAATTTAAAATTCTGTATTTCAAAATTTTGAAAATTCAAAATTCTGTAAGACCGTAATTCTGATTTTCAAAATTCTGTAGTCCAAAATTTTGTATTCTTAAATTCTGTAAATTATAAAAGAAAAAGTGTTCTTCAACAATTTGTCTTTTATAATTTAAATTATTTTGAAATTCAGCATTTTGGAGTTTAGAATACAAAAAATGGTTTATACCTACTAAGCTTTCATTAGAGTCTAAAGATATTTATTTCAACATTTTCAGAAAAAGTGTGTTCATCTCAAGTTTGTAATTCCTTTTCACAGCTGATCAAATTTCAGAATTCACTTTGATATTGATTTCATATACGGATTTGTTGTTTTTTCAATTTCCATTCGATAACTATATGGGTTAAAATTTTTTAGCATAATTTCCAACGTAATTTTTTTTAAATGTGTGTTTTGTAAATTATATACTTTAGAGTCGCATTTTGAGGTTTTCAACAAAATTGTATAAAGAACGCATAAATTTTTTTTACTTTCACAATTTTTAAGTTCATTTCGACTGTATTTCGTCTTATTTATCTTCTGAATTTGCAGTTAAATTACAAGACAGTTTACACGTACCATGTGGGAACGGTTATTGGTAATTTTTATTTCGACGTGAAAACAATTGATTTATTAAAAACCAGTAATTCCAGTAATTTTCAATACAGTTGAAAATTCTGTAAAACCAAAATTCCAGAATTTTGATATACCTAAAGAATTCTCGATTTACAAAATTTTGAAATACATAAATAAAAGATTTACAGAAAATGGAATACAGAATTATGTTCATATAGAATTTTCAATCCAATCACAGTTAGGCATCACCAAGATTTCTGCATAAATAGACAAAAATAAGCCAAATCTTTGGAGCCGTTTTCAAGAAAATTAAATTTTCTTTAACTTTTGTTATTCCCTTTCTTTAAAAAAAAAACTGGAAGTTTTCAAAAACGCTAGATGTTTAGTTAAAGAAAATTCATCAATTGATTTTTGCCAGTGTTTTTGAAGCTTCTACCTAAAAAAAATTGATAAAAATCGGTTAAACCATTAACCAGAAAGTCGAACATAAGAAAATTCGTTTCTACAGTTAGGTTATAAGAGAAAAATTGTTTGATTTTAAAAAGTAGACAAAAATTCTCTATCATCCTTAATCTGCCTTTTTTACGGTTTAAAGTTGTGTATACTTTGTTTGTTGTTGACCGTATATACGTTGACAAATGATTAAACCGATTAAAAACAACAAACAAATTCAAAGACAAAGTTACCCAAACACCAAACAAAGTATACAACGTACACCGAATGAAGAACGGGAATGTAAATCCATATACTTTATTTCAGACTAAAATATCGATTTAGATTTATTGCATGACTTGCATTAATACTTACTTAGTTCAAAATCTTAAATATTTCGGTTAGTGGAAGTATTCGGCCTTATCGCAAGTGCCATCGCAATATATTCGTACTACTAATCTCGAGAAAAAAGTATTATAGCTGCCGTTCCGAGTTCGTTAAAATTGATATCGATAGCTTGCAAATTCGTGTCCATTATTTTTTTTACCATGACGGTGTTATGATTTTTTTTTTTGATAAGGCCGATTAGTTTGTGGATCAAAACATACTAATATGCTACTGGGGATATGTGATCAATTTTGTTTGAGTAAACTGCAGGATTCTGGAAAACTTTTCTCTTGGTGCATAACTCCGTCGAGTTTTCGAACGTTTACATTGACCAATTCTAATTTTATAAAAAAAACTATTTTATTTCAATAAACCTTTCTCGTGAAGTAAATACTAGATAATATAGGCGTGTTTTTTTTTGCAAGCCCGGGGTAGGTAATTGGACGAAAAAACAGGCTTAACTTATGCGCGCAGAAAAACTGTGTTACCGACATGAATTACATAAATGTGTACTTGTTATCGATAGTTTGTATGAAAACTCCATGTTTTATTTTCTATGATGGCGTCGCTAATCCTCGTTGTCGTTTTTTTCAAACCAAATTCCCTCGGGATTGCAAAAAAACACACTTAATATATATGTATGAATCTATTTGAATACATTTTGTTATACAAAAATAACTCATGAATGTACCAATTTTCAAAGAAGCTATAAAATAATAAAAATTATTCATTCTCATCTCATACCACACCTGCCCGATATGATCTCAATCTTGATCCCTCTTTTCCCCCCGATCGATGTTCGCACGTATTAACTTGCTAAAAAAGATCACTTTAGGTACTTAATTTTATATGAATTTCTTTATATATATTTTTTATGTACATATAAGCATTTTTATGTCCTAACCAACCAACCAACAAACCAACCATCTATAGCTGAATTATATACTGACGAAAAAATTGTTTAAAAAGGAAAAGCAAAACGACAACGCACAGAAATGATTTATACATCATCAACACACCAATACGCACGTATGTACTAAAACCCGAAATACCCAGCGGTCAAAAAAAAAAAAAAAAAAGTACATACATACATAAAAAAAAAAACAAAAAAAAGAAAGAATCTGAACATAATAATTTGGCAATGAACTTGAAATACACACGTGTGTGTGCCTCGAACGACCATCCAAAAACAAATTCTACTTTTTTTTTTTTGGTTAGGTACTTATACAATGGACAGCCAAATTGAATAGAATATATGTACATATATGTATGTGAGTATAATTTCGACACTTTCCGACGCAATGGCCTAGATTCGAAAAAGAACGACGCAATAACCATTCTCAAGCTGAAGCTATATTTTTGGACAAGTCCTATGGGTTGGTTGTGTTTTTTTTTTTAACTTTTTCTTTTATTTTTTGTTTGTTTACTTCGTTTGTAAGTTTTTTTTTTTTTTGTTATTTTTATGGCTATCTATAGAATTTTTGTTTTTCCTCATAATATGAGTTGGTAATTATATTTTTTTAATTATGTATAAGTGATTTGGCAATTTTTTTTTTTTTTGTTTGACTTGAACTTGAACCTAAGTGATAGACTGACTTATGAGTCCCTGTAGGGAGTTAGTAAGTTTGGCATACATGAAAATACCTTTTGATTCAACTGATTTTTGTTTCAAAAATTTGGGAATACAATTTTGGATCCCTCTCGGAATGCAGATTTTGATTTGACTAATCATTTTCAATGAGATTATATGCCATCTTGAACTTTTTAAAAGTTTTTTTTTCGTACTATGAAGACCATTACAAATTTATAGAAGATAAATTTCTATATACCTACATAGTTCTATAATTTTACTGCCTTAACCCTTTAAAATCTCAAGTAGATACTAACTGAATTTGCTTAAATTTTCAGTTTAAATGACTATTAATTTAAATCTTGTGTGAACTATACCAGCTTAGGATTTTTGTCAAACTCTCATACAATAAGTTAAATTCAACAAAAAAAAAATTTTGTAAGGAAAAGTTAACCATCACTAATCTATTGATGATTTGAAGCGAGCTGCACCCTGATGATAAGCAGAACCTAACTTCAAAGTACCAACTCAAAAGTCGTCTATAAAAGGTATTTTTACTAGCATTCAAGCTTAACGGCTATTTTAAAATTGAAGGGAAAAGAAATGTGTAATGTACAGCTAAGTAGCGAACAGACTTAGCTACCGAAAGGAATCTTATTTCTCAATTCAGTGGGATTTATTGGTAGAGCCTAGTACGCTGCTGATGCGAAACGAAAAAGCCAATACAAAAATGACACAATGAAATCATAAACGGAAAATTTCGTTCTGCTTTTCGTTTTGCAGTATGCTGTTCGAAGAGCGAAATTTATAATTGTAGCAGATTATTTGGAGAAGTCTCCGCTCCTTTTTCGCAATGAAATAATTATACAGACTTTATTGTTTGCGAAAAAATGATATTTGGGTTTTATTTGTGTTTTTTTTTGTTTATCATTTTCTTACTTCATGGTTTTCTCTGATTTTGTACGTTTATGTTTGATTTTGTTTTTGGAATTAGTGAAACTCTCCAATGATATTTTCCATTGTGTTTTTGCAAGCGTTTCGTTGTCTGTTTGGAGATCACAGGAAATTTTCGTTTCACGTCAGCAGCGTACTAGGCTTAAGTCTCAAACTGGGATATCGTTGCTGTAGATCGAATACCTTATAACCTAGAAAATTTTAATTTTCAGGAGAAACAAAAAACTTGACATGAAAGTATTGAGGACCAATAACATTGACCTGCGCTTTTTATGCATTTAGCTTTGAAACTATCGTTCTTAGGCTAACAAGGCACTTTTCATTAGATCCGGAAAGTTGTTTACAATAAAAGTGCATCATTACCTACCTAAAAACTGAACTTTTCTGGGCTACGAGGTATTCGATCTACAGCAACGATATGTTCTAATTCACTTTTCGACAAAAAAAAGCATACCTAAATCGTGTAACGCTATCATTTGTCCATCGATCGGCCTGAGGACTCTTACCCTGGAAGAAGGTATTCAAAGTTTTTTATAAGGGGCTAAATCAATGCAGTGGGATAGTATCAGTCTGGATTCAGGCTTCATCCCAGACAAATCAACAATTTGATAAGAACTTTTCTCCCAGACATTAATAGAAAATGTGAAAATGATCTTCATATCACATTCATGTGTAGACTTAAAGTTTCCCAACAACTGTATTATCAGGGTAGATCAATATAAAGCCTCTGGGGAATAAGGCAACCTCCATTCGGTTCACCCCGACTAACGACCAATCAATATTTTTAAACACATAAATGGGAAGGTCTTGCGTGACCCTGATACTCTCTTTATTCAGATGAAGTGGGTGGCACACAAATTTAGGCTTCAAATTACAAAAAAAAAAATAAGTTCAAAGTGACAAATATGCTGTACATCATAAATCGTATAAGCCAAGTATCAGGAAATTAATTCAGGGGAACATAGACCATTTTTACTTCAAAGTGTTGCTGGAGACAGGACGGCTTGGAGTGCGTAATTCTATTACATAGGGACCGTAGTGTCAAAACTCCAATAAACTCAATGAACCAAATTTTAGAAATCGCCGTTCAAAATTTTGGCCCATCTGAGACAATGTTGATCCTAAAATTAAAAAAAAAATCGCCTAGAAAAATAAGGTGTTTTGTAAGAATTCGTCAATGTCCCTTTATCTGATCGCCTAAAATACAAAAACTTTGAAAAAATTTAATCACCCAAAATGTCTTTTTTTACCCGATTTGAGGATATTGTCGATGCTGCGTGGGTAATGAGGGGGGAAAAAAGAGGGCATTAATGAGTTGGTTATAGCTGGTATGACAAGCAGACTTTTATTACATCTAAACGATGCCGGAGACTAAGATGAAAACTGGAGTGCGTTCAACATCGACAACTTTGTAATGTGGCCTAAGTTTCGAAACACAAAAACGTGCAAATCCCTAAAATGCCTAAAATTTTTCGTGATCTGTCACAATCAAATTTGGCCTAAAAATTAAAAAAAATATCAAATTCGACCATTAAAAATAGGCTTTATGTAAGATTTTGTCAATAACTCTTTATATATATGATCATTGATCACCCAAAACCAAAATGCAAAAACTTGGAAAAATGTGTCAAATCCTCCATTTGAAATTTTGGTTACGTCGATGTTGCACTGCGGGTGACGCGGAGAACCAGGGACTATCGCTGTGCGTCAAAATTTACCTTAAGCGGGCCATTTACGAAAATATGGTTGTATACAAGCACGGTCCCAAACAGCCTTCGGTAAAATACGACAGGTTTTAACGTGAATGGTACTGTCGTAAATCCAGGGGTGTAACCGGGAGTGCATGAAAGCCCCTGGAGTACTTTCTATTCTCCCATACTATTGTGGCTACTGTAGCCCCATTGGTAGGTAATCTTAGGAGGCCCCAAAATTACACTTAGTAAATATTATATTATATAAGTTTTTGAAGAACTTTCAAAGGAAAGCTGTTACACAAAATGTCAGGGCCGCAGAAAAAGAAAAGAGCAGCAATATTATTGCAGTAATATTTTTAAAAATCAAGTTACATTTTTTGTTAACCTAAAACCATAGTAAAAACATCGGAGCAGACTATTTATGGCTGCAGTTATAAGGCGAGTTCCTTTGGGCTGCAGCATCTTTTGCCAAGTACTTCTCGCTGCTTTCAACTACTTCTACTCTACGGTCAAAGTTGTTCAAAGCACTTCAATAATGTAGTAACGAAATGAATCCACGCAAGAAAGCGACATCTTCAGTAGAAGAATTTACAGAGTAAATTATTGTTGTTGATGTTTTCCATAATTTAAAATAAAATACAAATACAAACAACAAAGCTTTCGTCTACATTGAGGTTAGATTTTTTGTTTGGCAAAAATTAAAGCGTTCCATTCATCATCTACTGCGAAGTACTAAAAAGTACTTTGCAAGGCCCAAAGGAACTCACCTATACAAAGATACAAAATTTTGTATCGTCATTTTCGGAGCTCATTTACAATTTTAAGTTCTTTTTCTTAAAGCCCTTTGACTCCCAGTCCACCCTGCGTAAATCGGACATTCTGACTAATAAGAAAGACTTGTTAAAGATCTCTATGAACCTTGCTGAAGTCCATGTACGACCGTTTCAAGGTAAATGGCCTGATGCTCAAAACTTGAAATAAATGGGACTATTACATCTTTATTAAATTTTCATTTCACTTTAGGTGAGTAATAGGCTTTTATAAAAAGCAGCGGAAAATTAATATAATTCCGGCTAAAAGCATATTTTTACTTCTTACCTTCTTCTATAATTAATATAATATGTCTACACTGGGTACCAACATTTATTTTTTTTTAAGTGAGTGTTATAAAGGGTTTAAGTGCCGAAACAAAAAATTGCTATATACATAGGTATTCATTTATGAAACAAAGCGATTCCGACTAGGAAGTCATGAGTTCCTTCCTGTCTAAAAAGTCTACGTATTTCCCAAAGAAACACTTGTGTGCAAAAAAAAAAAACCTAAGCCTATCCCATCCGTCTTATTCACATAACTACTATACAAGCTATACCTTTACCTTACATTTAGTTGGCTCAACTTGAAACAGGTAAATGACTGACTCATTAGTAACGGCGCGTCATTACACGAGAACTAGAAATTCCTTGAAGTCCATGCCCATGTCTCCAACCATATATTCCATGCACTGCACATGCACTACATCCATCGTTTTGTATGTTTCTCTCTAGTATGAGCACATAGGACTATAATATCACCCGCTACCATCATCATCAACATCATCATCATCACCATTGCAAGCAAGACCGTCATTTTTTTTTTTAGCCACCTAAGTCGAATGATGATGCAACATATGCTAGGTATACGCGAGTACCTGCTATATAGTACTTGCATCGTGATTAGAATTGAAATTTTCCACCGCAGTTCAGAGTTTTTCCATCAACCATTTCTTTTAAGCTTATACCGTGCCTGCCTGCCTGCCTGCTTGGTTGCCTGCCGGCCTGCCTATCACCCGGGAAAAACTGTTACGTTGAACTCCAATAACTACCAAAGCAATTATGACTAAAACGAATGTTAAAGAACTCCCAGTCCCAGTCCCATCATCATAGCTCCCAGTTAGAGGTTGGCTCTCTATTTGTTGCCACAAGAGTGCAATCACCTATTATATTTAGTTGATTTGGATATACCATACCTTTGCAACTATACAATAATATATTGTGCAGCAGCAGCAGCAAGCCCTAAAGAATAAAAACCATACCAATATACCTTACCTTACCTTAGCGTTGTTCTCTTTCATCTTGAGCTTCTATATGTATACGCGAGTTCTTCACGCACTGCGGAACTAATTTCCCATTCTTCTCACATCCTTTGGAATTTAGATAGAGTGTCTAACCAAACCACACACCATAATATTTAAATAAAATAAAATTATAAACAAAAAAAAAAAAAAAGTTATGGAAAAGAAGCACGAAACACATCACGAAAGGAGAGGAGGGTTATATAGTTAAATGCAAAGAAGAGAAAAGAAAAAAAATATGAAGAAAAGGTCGGGGGAATACACCACATCACCACACCACACCAACCAACACCACAACACCATATTATAAGAGCCTCATTATCATTACCATCATCAGCTATTTTTTGAGTTTTTTTTTTTTTCTTTGTAAGCCCCCTCAGGGTGGACCCCATCGGTTTTTGTGTGTTGTTGACGTTTGACTTTTCTTCTTCGTTTTTCGTTTGTATAATGTACTTTCCTATACCTATACCTGATATCTCTTATTCGTATATTATTACTTCATCCACTTGTTGTTTTCGACAAGAAATACACAAGCCATAGCAGCAGGAGCCTGCGTAATGATTGTCAACGATTATTGTTTTTGAAAGTTCTAGATATGGTTCTTTTGCCACGATAATAATATACAAACGTGGAAAAAGAACATAACAAGTACAAAGACCTCTCAGATTCAAAAACAAAATAAAAAAAAACCATAAACTTTGTTATTTGGTTTATCTAGGTAAAATTTTTCAACTTATACGTCTGTCAATTCTAAGAGCTAGATATGGAAGCACATGAGATATCTATAAGTACACTTGGAAGAAATGAGAAAAACAAAATTTTAGGCGTGGCAGTAGAAGGTTTTTTTTTTTCTCAAAGTCTAATGTTCTTACGAAAAAAAGTGTTATAATCTTTTTGGTGTAGAATTTTAAAAGCTACAATTTTTGCTTTGGCCTTTCTTCCAAAAAGCTGATAGTTTTCGAGGAATTCACAAAAAAAAAATATTATATTTTAATCCTTTCATCTCACAAAATCATAACCACAGTGGTTCAAATTAAGGGTACTTTTTAGTAATATTCTTTTAGTAAGACCTCATAACAAAATATTTAAGCTCTCCAACAAAATTTAGGTCTGTCGGAATCTTTTCGAATAGTACAGGAAAATTAGTTAGATCTTAGATCTTCTCATTATCTGAAAAGCTTATACATAGGTCAGGGTTTTAGGCACACCGTACCCCTGAGAAAATCCGCCATGTTGGAAAACGCGAATCAATTTATTTTAGCTAAAAAGTTGTCAAGGCCACAAGTTTTTGGAAATAAAATTATCCTTTTATTTGTATCTAATTTTTTTCAATTTATAAGTTCAAGTGACCTCAACTCCAAAAATTGCGTTTTGTCCAGGTACGACAGTTGGGCTCATCAGTTAGACGCAATTTTTGGAGTTGAGGCGACTTGAACTTATAAATTGAAAAATATATATTCACTCGCTCCACTAACAGAAGTAGTTTTCTAGTTATCTTCATCTACGTTCTAATTTGTTCTGCGTGGCCAATTTTGGTCAAACAAAATTTCGAACGAACAAATTTTTCAAAAATAAAAATCATGGTAATCGTAAGGCCATGTTTAAGGGCAGTCTATAGTCTATACTCAATACAATAAATTTAAGGTTTCTCACAGAATTTTTTAAGGTTTCTCACAGAAATTTAAGATTTCTCACAAAAGCTGATTGACTGGGCGGATTATTTTATTCAAATTCGGTACAAAGCTTTTTTATGAGATTCTCTATTTGAGGGGAAATTCGATTTTTGTTTTAGTTTATCTCAAACGCGTAATTGCCATACCACCATACCACAATTTCGGTTTTTTTTTAATTTGATCGAAAACGGCTTTAACGATTTTGATAAAACTTCCTGTAGGTAGGTGTATATATATTTCAAAACCAGTTATAATATTTAATAATATTTTTTTCTTATTTCCCCAATTTATCATTTTCAAATTGCAAGTTTCGTTTAAAAAAAATAATATAAAACATGACACATTTTTGTTACGTGTATGACACGTAACACTTTATGTATCAATTGCATAAAAGCCCATTTTGTTTATTTACTACTGAATAATCAAAATAACCAAAAAACGTGTTCTGAATTTAGATGTCTGATGGAGGATAATAATAACCCTAAATTCGCAAATATAATTTGCATCCAACTTAATGCTCTTAAAAAATTTTATTCTGGAGAAATAATACGTCAAGTGATTCAAAATGCAATATAGAAATTAAATAAATGACATTTCTGCTTTCCAGCTACCTCGATTTTGTGGTGTTTGAGTTTTTGCTATTCCTTGAATCGACTAGCATCGTAATTTGTACCCTTCACTATAACAAGTAGAGTAGAAAAAATGTGTGTGTTATTATTGTATCAGTACTATCATGCAAAAAATGGAGTCGGAAACAGAGGCAAAAACGTTTTTTGCGACTTTCCCAAAAACTCGAAAATTGAGCTAGTTCTTGCAATCAGGTGACGATGTTCTGTATTTATTAGATGGGGGTTATTTTATTTATTTAATGAAAAAAAATCTTAACATCGCATTTCATTTTTTTACAAAAAAAATTATTTTTAAATTAAAAAAAAAAATTACCTATTCTGGAATTTAAATATTCTGGAAACTGATTAATAGTTTTTTTATCATTTGAACCAATCGCTCTCAGGTAAAATTTTTTTTTATATAGAAAATAATAATTTCTATACAGTTCTGGTTACCTACTCTTTTTCATGCTTTTTTTTCTTAGGTATTCGAAGATCTCTTTAAGTTTTGTTTTAAAAACGATATTTAAGGGCTAGTCCACATAAATTTGCATGTTATCCCGATGATTTCTTTAATTAATAAAAATTTAAATATTGACGAAAGACGTTTGATGTTTGATAATTTAAAAAGTTTAAAAGTGGTCTTTTATGTCGTTTTTCATTGGTCGTCTAGAAGCCATCTGGTATCGATTCTAAAATGAAATCCAGAAGAAGAACTATCATTTGAGGTTTAATATAACAATTGAAACGATATACGAAAACTCTTATACATTAAAACAATATTATAAAAAAATAAAACACACATTAAATTGAGTTTTCAGATTTTTCTTTTTTAAGCCTAGTACGCTGCTGATGCGAAACGAAAAATCCCATACAAAAATGACACAACGAAATCATAAACGGAAAATTTCGTTTTGCAGTACGCTGTTCGAAGAGCGAAATTCATAATTGTAGCAGATTATTTGGAGAAGTCTCCGCTCCTTTTTCGCACTGAATTATTTATACAGACTATTTATTGCGTGCAGAAAAATGACATTTGAGTTTTATTTGTGTTTTTTTTTTTTGTTTATCATTTTCTTACTTTATGGGTTTCTCTGATTTGTTGCGTTTATGTTTGATTTTGTTTTTGGAATTAATGAAACTCTCCAAGGATATTTTCCGTTGTGTCTTCGCAAGCGTTTCGTTGCCTGTTTGGAGATCACAGGAAATTTTCGTTTCGCATCAGCAGCGTACTAGGCTTTAAAAACAAAAACTATTTATTTAATTTTTAAAAGAGTCGAACAACTTTTGTATGCATTTCGAGCAGTTTACCGCCCATCTTCAGCAGACAGCAACACTACTAAATATAAATTGGTTTTGTAACGGGTGATTTTTTAAGAGGTTTAGAACTTTTTTTAAAAAAAAAACACAAAAAATTCGAAAAAATGAATGAAATATTTATTTGAATCGATAGTTAGAACCTTGCAATTTAATGTTTAAAGATAATTTCATGCAAATGTTGACCGCGGCTGCGTCCCATCCACTGAGTCCAATTTTGGCATACTCTTTCACACATATCGGCCGGTATCTCACGAATGAATGCATGGATGTTGGCTTCCAGTGCGTCAATCGAAGCGGGCTTGTCCCTATAGACATTAGCCTTGACATACCCCCACAAAAAATAGTCTAATGGTGTCAAATCGCACGATCTAGGCGGCCAATTGACCGGCCCGAAACGTGAAATTAACTGTTCACCAAACTCGCCTCGCAATTGCGCCATTGTTTCGCGTGCTGTGTGGCATGTGGCACCGTCTTGTTGAAACCACATATCATGCAAGTCAAGAACTTCCATTTCGGGCAAAAAAAAGTTTGTTATCATCGCTCGGTAGCGTTCACCATTGACAGTAACGCTGCGATTCGCATCATCTTTGAAGAAATATGGCCCAATAATGCCGCCGGCCCATAAACCGCACCAAACAGTGGCTTTTTCGGGATGCATTGGTAGCTGTTGCAATGCTTCTGGCTGATCTTCACTCCAAATGCGGCAATTGTGCTTATTTACGTACCCATTCAACCAAAAATGAGCCTCATCGCTGAACACAATTTTTCGATAAAAAACATTTCGAACCGAGCACGAATTTTGATAGTAAAATTCAATAATTTGCAAGCGTTGTTCATTTGTAAGACGATCCATGGTTAAATTGCAAACCAAACTGAAGCTGTTTGACAGTGACACAAGGTACTAAACACACGTCAGCTGTCCAGTGTTGCCAAAACCAAACCAGCTAAAAAATCACCCTTTATATAACTTAACATCAGCATAGTTAATTCATATCATCATCGTCATCGTTGTTGTTGCTGCTGCTGCTGCTGCTACCGTTGGAGACGATGATGACTGTATTAACTATGCTGATGTTAAGTTATATACAAAACCAATTTATATTTAGTCGTGTTGCTGAAGATGGGCGGTAAACTGCTCGAAATGCATACAAAAGTTGTTCGACTCTTTAAATTTAAATAAATAGTTTTTGTTTTTAAAAAAGAAAAATCTGAAAACTCAATTTAATGTGTGTTTTATTTATTATAATATTGTTTTAATATCATTTGAGGGTTGAGGGTTATTTGGGAGATTGAGAAGGACGACCTAAGTTGAATCCAACGACATAATTTGAATTTAGTGCTAAAACCTTTGTAATTGGAAAATTCCTCTAACCAAAAATAAAGAAAAAAAATATTTATAAAATTTTCGATAAGATATAAAAAAATAAAGTCTCAATGTCCGACTAACCTTGAGAGATTTTCTTCATCATCCCTTTATGGATAACCAACTTTTAAATTATTATTTATCTTATGGCAAGCGTTTCAAAAATTACTTTTATTTGATTACTATTCATCCTTTCGTATATATATTGTATGTATATATACATAAAATATAGGAACACAACAAGAAAAAAGAACTATAATCATATAGTGTTATAGAGAACAAGATCCCTTCCCCTTTCTCTCCGAATTATACCTATACCTAATTCTTGCCACCGAAAAAAAAACAATCAATTTTTTCGCTTAGATTTTACATGCCATTCTTTTGTCTGGAAATCAAGAATCAGCAAGCAAGGAATTATAAATTGTATTTCTTTTCAAGTTCTCTTTTTTGTAGTATTACCACAAAATATAAAAAAAAAAAAAAAAATAAAAGTTCTTAAATTTGACTTTGGTCCATCATCAGTTCATACATCATTCTACTGGACAAGCGGACACCAAAATAAACTTAAAACAAATTTTATTTTCAAAATAATAAATTGGAATACACGAACAGAGATGGTACACACGTGGCCAAAAAATGTCTCGATAAAATTTTCGATTTTAAAAATCAATTATGGAAGGATGAGGAACGCTTAATTGTAAAGCATAATAATATTCTTACATTTTGGGTTTCTGTCTTTAAGTTGTGTTTAAATAAATATATATTAATTAAATAAAAGAAAAGAAAATTTTACTTTAATTTTGTTTAACTTTTTTAATTTTTCAAATAAATTTCATAACTTTATGACATTGAAATTTTTATTTTATAAGAATTCGCTAAGCGTTTCGGAGTGTACCTTCATCTTCCGGCGAAATACTCAACGCGTAGCAAATTCTTATAAAAAACAAATTTTAATATTATAAAGTTGTGAAATTTATTTGAAAAATTAAAAAAAGTTAAAGTAATTTTTTTTTTCTATTCTTTTCTTTTATTTAATAATTAATATAATATATTTTAATATACATATATTTATAATATTCTTGTACACCAATTCATTATTTGAAATTATTTTGAGAAAGTAGAACGAAATCTCGACATGCTCTGGTTTCGTTTTCTATTCATGTTGTGAATGAGTTTTAACTTAGCCCTTAAATATGTTTTTCACTAATGTTTTATCTAGGAGAAATATTTTTTTTAGTAGGATTGGAATTTTTTTAATTGGATTGGAATATCTTAGAATATTTTTCTAAGTCTAATATACGAATTCAGTAGGTACCTACATCAAAAGTCTTAAAAATAGCTCATTATCCCGAAATTCCAAACTTCAGAAGGCTTACAATTCAGAAAGTCCAAAATTCATAAAACAATCAATTTTGAAAACTAAAATCCAGAAAATCCCTAAAATACAAAACCCAAAAACGCAATACTTAAAACCAAATAATCCCGAAAATCTCAAAATTGAGAAAGTCCAAAATCCAGAAAGTTCAAAATCCATAAAACAAAAAATTCAGAAAACCAATATCCATGAGAAAATATAAAATCCCTTAAACCCTTAAAGAAAGGTCAAAATCTAAAAAACCTCTAAATTCAGAAAGTTTAAATTCCATAAGGCTCAAAATCCCTAAATCTCAAAACCCTTGACCCAGAAACTCAAAAGACTCAAAAATCCACTATCCCAAAAACCCGAAATTCAGAAAGCTCAAAATCCTGAAAGCCCAATCCAGCCTAAAATCCAGAAAACAAAAAAATCAAGAAAACCCAAAAACCTTGAAAACACATTATCCCGAAAACACCCAACATCCAGAAAACACAACACACAGACAACACAAAATCCCTTATAACCTACATAACCTTAAAACGGAATGACTTAAATCCAATTGTTAAATTACCCTAAAGATCTAAATTTCAGCTTCGGGAGTACCTATGTATTTATGTATTTTTTTAAACAAATTATTTTCTTTCAGAAGAGTACAAAAAGTTACAGCAACAATTTTGCAAATGACTAAGTCCATAGGAACTACTTTCCCGCTTTTTTTCTGTTATGAAATTATCACGACTCTTTTTTGTAGCACCTCAAAAACTGTTCGAAAAAGGGTATGTATATTGAATTTGATGAATTTTTAATTTGAATTAATTTAGACAAACAAAAATTAAAATTCTATTAACAAAATTAAAAGAAGAGTCCTACAAATCAAATGGCTTTTGAAAAAATTGCTGTTTTTGAAACTCTCTTTGTATTGTTATAAGAATTGAAAAAAGAAAAAATACCGAATTTGTTTTTTTTTTTTGCCACATTTTATTTAATAGATACAATAAAGCATATTTCCAACGATTATATGGACTATTAAGACACTGTCTAAATAGTCAAAAATCTAATAAATACAACTGTTTAGTGTTAATTGTCTGTAATTAAATTAAAATTTGTTTCGACCAATTTGAACTATAAGATCAAGTACACGTGTCATTGGTGTTTCAATTTTATTTTGTTTAAAGCAGAAATGTGATGGCTAAACATTTTGCATGTTCTATAATTCCTAAAATCCCACAAATTTTCCTCCGTAAAATTAAAATATTCTCATTTTTTTTACAGAAAAACAGAGAAATTTAAAACACAAATTGTTTTGCTTTATTATACCATCACTGGCTTGCAAGATACAATATCTTCACACTCAAATCTTTTTGTTGGATGTTTTATTTTTTTTTTTTTGCCTTTTTTTATTCACGCAAATTTCGCATGCGAAAAAAAATGGCAAACAAACAGGAAACACACAAACGCATAAAAACAGACAACAACCATACGCATTATCTAACATGGCATCGACATAAGAGTTAGGTAAGTCAAGAACATCATTATTATACACATGTAAACATATTATAGAGGTTGAATTTTGCAAAAGAGGGACTTGAAGATATTATTATAGTATTTTTTTTTTTCTCATAAATGAGAATCACATCGTTTTGTTTCGAAGAAACTATAGGTAGGTACAACAAGAACTTCGTGTTGCTGACCTCCATCAATGAATAGATAGAATGGCCCAGCTTTTGAATTTATTATAACGAAATAGCAAATTATTTCGCACACGATTCTTTTTTTATTTTGGCGGATTTGTCTATGCATATTTTTTTTTTATTTTGCTATAGGTATAATGAATTGTATGTAAGAGTATATTGTATAGATATATTTATTTGGTAGGCATTTTGGAATATTTTTGAAAAGTGATTGGCGACTGTGAAATATATTTAAGTTCTCAGATGACTTCATATAATGATGCTAATCTTTTGATAAATGATGACAGACTATTTATTATTTATGAGAACATATCCTTTTCCATTGATTCAAATTTTGAGTTAATAGATTTGCCATATAATCTTTTTAGACAGAGACAATTTAGGTTAAATATCTATTTTAAGAACAAAAAAGAGCTAAAGTTCACATCTCAAGGTTATAAAACCAGAGAAGTTCTCGTTAATTAAACTGAATCGTAGTTTAAAAAAAAAAAAAAAAAAATGCACGACCGTGTATAGTACTACCATCCTGTGTTTCAAAACTATAATGTGACTATAGATATTACAAAAGTGTCTTAATGGTTCAATTATAAAGTTAAGATCTTGTTAGAGAGAAATTTTGAAAAAAGTCAAAAGTACTGAAAAATAGATTTTTTTTTGTGTAGAGAAAAAAAAAATTTGTATAGAATTTTTAAATGTAATATTATTTCTAATACTTGTGAAATTGTTACAAAATCAATCCTGTCATTAACTAGATATATGGAAATAACCAACAAAATTATATGCACAAACAAATGAATCGAACGAACTTTTTATTGTGTTTAAAAACACTTTAACGAAGCTAAATTTTAACGACAAAAATTCTAATAAAAAATTCTATAATTAAAAAAAAATTAATTTTCAATTATTTTTATTAGTACCAACCTACATTATTTAGAAAAAAATATTTAAACAAATTTTTAGGTAATGCAAATTTTCTTTATTCAGAAGCATCCGATTGCAGAATTATTACAAAATCGGTGAAGCCATTATTAAAAATCTACAGGGTGATTGGTATAAGGTGAACCAAAAAGTCAGAGTGAGTAGGTTGGGTAAGGAGAAGGAAAAAATCGTAAGAGAGGGGGGTCTATTTCCCCCTGTTTAGGCGGTTGGGGTCTATTTCCCCCTGTTTAGGCGGGAGGGGCAATTTTCTAAAAAAAAATGACTTAAAACGGAAACAAAATATTTAAAAACAACGGTTAAACTTACAATGCCATGCTATACCTTTTTGGAAAGCCAGAAAATTGTATTAGTGAAAGTGAAAGTTTTGAAAAATTAATTTTCAAACTCGTAATTTTGAAGAAAAAAAAAATTTTAAAAAAAATTTCAATCTAATTTTTTTCAAATTGTTATGTAATTAAATATAATTTTTGTATTCAAAATTCAATGCTTTTATTAATTTTCAATAAAAAACAGAAAACCAGATGCTAAAATGTATCTTAGTTTTTGAGAAATAAAAAAAAAAAATATTAAGTACTTTTTTCCAAAAAGGTGAAATCTAGTTAATCCAGTTAATTTTTGCTAAATATTTGCTAGAAACCGGATAGTATGCAATAAAAAAAAAGGGATAATCCACTAAGCAGATAAAACTTGGGAAAACCAAAAAAAAAGTAGTTTTTTTTTTGGAAAAAAGTACTTTTCGTTTTTTTTATTTTCTCAAAAACTAAGATACATTTTAGCATCCGGTTTTCTGTTTTTTATTGATGAATATTTTAAAAATAAGGTAATTTTCTAAAAAAAAAAGTCAAAACCATATTTGCGTTATACAAATTTTTGACAGAAACCTGAGAAACAATTTTCTTCATATCACTTATACCTGTACCTGTAAAGAGAAGTATAGGTACTTATAGAATTGTGGCACACCCATACAAAGAAAATCATTCATTTTTTGAACTAATTTTTTTTGTTTTTTTTTTTTTGTAAAAAAATAATATAGAATTTACGGTGCAGGAAAACCGCATATCGATGTCTGGTTCTTAAGTAAGGACAGCTTAAGAAAGTTTCTTTAGATATTAAAATAGCAAATTAAAGTTTAGGTATGTATATAGATATTTTGGAAAGCGAATCTATAAAACTTCTTTATCTTTCTTGAAACTATAAGACTGTCAGATTTAATATGGCATCACCGACTAGGAGACATTTGACTGGACATCGTTTCATATACATACCTATTAATTGTCTGTTGGTATGAGTAGCATAATAAATTGTCAAATAAAGGTTTTGTCCACTATATAAACAGTCTTATCCCATTTCAACCAAGAATATAACCTAATAACCCATATATATAAAATAAAACATCCCATTTTATTAAGTCTTCATCATTAGATGATAAAATCAAATATATATATGTACATACCCTCATGGTCTCTTACCCTATACACCTAAAAAAAAAGTTACATGCCTAATATAAAAGTTGAAAATCAACTTTCTGTTTCGTATCAAAAAAAAAAATTGAATGTTTCCCTTTAAAGAAAAAAAAAGAAAGAAAAGAAAAAAAAGAGAAGAGAAGACCTTAACTAGGGCTAAGATTCTTCTCATACATTCCTTAATTTTATTTTTATTTTCTTAAAATATATATAAAAGCTATTAGAAAAAAAAAAAAAAAAAAGTCCATTATCCGTGGGCTTAAAAATTCTAATTTACTTTTTTTTTGTATTTTGTTGGTCTCCCTTAACAACACGTCTGTTTATACTTTCAAAATAACAATGTGCCACCACGACACAACACACTACATACCTTGTGATGATGAAACGATGAAATGTTTAAAATAGTCAAACCAGGTGTATGTAACTATATATATGCGATAGCGTTTGTTGGAAATGTTTAAATACCTTACCTACCTACCTACCTACCTAAACTATCAGCTCATTGTGTGTCAATAGTCCTAATTTCCGTATTTCATTATCATCTATCTTCTTTAAGTCTGTATATAGGACTATAAGGTACATATTTTTGTTCAACTGACTGACACTTTGACTATCAATGAGATAAAAATTATACAGGGTGTTCCAGAAAAAAAAATATTTAAAAAATATAAATTTGAATAAATAACCAAGAAACATCCATCCATTATTGCAGAATTTATAAGTAAAAACATTTTTCTTCTTAAAAACTTCAATTTTAATATTCAGTCGACTTAAAGATATGCTTGACTTTGGGTCTGTTTCACAATGCCTGAGTAAAGTTCTGATTAGTTACTTGACGCATATATACTGGCACAGGGACAGGATAAAAACTTACAATTGTTTTTGACGACTTGAATAGGTTATAAATGCAAAAATATTAGTTTTTGGATTGTGGACTTATGACCCTGTGTCAGTATTTTATGTGTCGAGTAACTATAATCAGAACTTTAGTCAGACTTTGTGAAACAAGCCCTTAATCAACTAAAAATAATCTTAAACAAATGTTTGTAACATTTGAATCGTTGAATTCAATTTGAAAACATTTTAATTATTATTAAACATGCTCCCGGCGCGAGTACAATATCAGCTTTGTTCTTAGAGCAACTTATTACAAGAACTTAAAACTAAATTTAAAACTAAGAGAATAATTCCTATTCAAAAATAAAGCATGGAACATCAGAAAACAAAACAAAAAGGTTCCGATTTTTCAGATTCGATTGACATTGACGTTGTACGATAAGTAAGGAAGCTATGCATATATCATTTTTATAAGCCAGTTCGGGTGTCTTAAATTAAAACTCTTAAATATAAGTCCAACATGCCATAAAGAATCGTAAGCTTTTTCAAGATCAATATCCAATCTAACCGTATAGTTTTTATTTCTCAAATTTTCGATCACATTGTTTTGAATAATGATTAATGCATTTCCTTTTTTGAAACCAAATTGTTTTTTAGGAACAATATTTGCTTCTTCACTAAAGGCCAGTTTCACAGTGCACACTTAACAAAATAGGTGGCACTTAATTTTCCCATTTTGGCACTTAAGCCGCAGTTTTACTACCGGAGTAAGTGGAACTTAAGTGACTAACATCGGAGACTTAAGTGTCACTTATTCCGATTAGTTTACACTGTGAAATTGGGAATTAGTTTTCCATATTCGGCACTTAAGTGACACTTACTTCACTGTGAAACTGGCCCTAAAACTATTCAAGTGATCTTCAAGAACTCTTTCAAAAAGTTTTCCAATATCAGAAAGTGCAATGAAATGGATCGAAAGTTTTGTTTTCGCTATAAGTATAATTATTGCTTCTTTCATGTGTTACTTATAGTTCCTGCAAATACCTGTAAAATAAAAGATTGACATATGTAGCTTATTAATATAACACTTTTGAATGGCAGTCAGTTCGCTTACAGCCTGAATTAATTAATACGACGATTTTCTACAAACATTGTGTGATACCTAGCGTTTTTTAGACATTTCCCGATAAGTTATGACCAAAAGTAGCAATATCTGTCATTTAATTTTTTTAGCATTTTACTTTAATTAATAGATTAATAAAAATTAATTTCATAATATTTGTATGGGAAATGTTTTGAAAAGTTTAAATCGTATATTAGATATGTATATTCATTAAATAATCTAAGATACATTTTTTTTCGAAAACAATTCGGTCGGTTTTTAATAAACTGAAAACTTAGTTTCTCTCTGTTTGAAAACCTGTGAAAAGAATTTATTTTTTCTCTAAAAAGACTCTTATGATTTTGATTTAAAGTTTTCTATGATATAATATTTGAACGAATAACCATTAAACAGGAATAAATTTTACACAAAACAATAATCATCTGCTAAACCAATTTAACTAATAAAAATTTATTTAGAAAATTCTTAAGTTTAAATATTACTGCCAAGATACAAAAAAAATGTTTTGGGCGATTTTTTTTTTGACACTGTTATCTAAATTTTTAAAATTGATATAGGTACATAAAAAAATATTTTCAAAATTGTAGAACCCAATTTTCTTAAAAAAATTGGAAAAATAATTTCCATCATTGCATAAAATTTAATTTTTTAAACTTATCCTCTAAAATGATAAAAATAAAAAACTGTACAAAATTGATCTTGTTTTTGAAAAATTCTCTAAAAAAAAATCAAACATCTGTAAATTACGTCTACCTACCTGCAAATTCGGTCTACTTTCCTATATTCGACTTTTAAATGTTCATATTTTTTATTTCTCGTTTCTAAATTTTTTCTAAATTTTAAATCAACAACTTTCTTATGCTATATGTAATAAAAAAAAGTATGCCAATTTTAAGTATTAAATAAGATAAACCCAACAAAAAAAATTAAAAAAAAATCATTTACCTATTTCCAAGATACTGATTTAAAAAAAATGATTTTTTTCAAATCCAAAATATATTTTTTTAAATTTTCGACTTTTAAAAACTTCGTGTAGACTTATGTCGTTTTCCATTGGTTTCACTCAGGGATTCACTCATTCTGAAATCCAATGGAACAAATGTTAGCATCTTTCTACTCAACTACTTTTGACATTTGAGTGAGTTTGTTTTGAAGTTTGTAGCTTAAATGTATTAGTGCTTCTTGAGTTGATTCTGATTTCAAATCGAGAAGCGAAATTTTCTTCTGAGAAGCGTCGGTTGACCGTTTTTTTTTTTTTTCTGGACGCTTCCAGACGTCCAATGGAAAACGACATTAATGTTGATCTAAATTGGTAGAGCCGTTAATCCAACAAAAATAAAAAATACATACATACCTACATGAAATTTTTTTTTCAAAATCGTTACAGCCGTTTTCGAGATAAATACCGTTATTTTTGGAGCTAGACAAAATTAATTTCTCTTCTAAGGAATCACCTAAAAATACCGAGTTACAAGTTTGATAAAAATTAAAAACCGCAATGTATACCCTATTAATATCCTTTGAAACATTGAATGGAATTTAAGGTCCATAGATTTGCCTTCCAGAGCCGATTTACCAATATTACTTAAACTAGGTCAATGTTGAGAAAGACAGATGAAATCGCGGGTCCATTTTTTTGTGATCTCTATCATCAACTTTGGTTGAAATCTCGAGATTTTTACAAATCCAAAACTACAGTCCGTTTTATTTTTTAATTATTAAAAATAAAATACAAAAACTTGTTTTCCAAGTCACCCTGTATGAAGAAGCAAGTTCTTCGTCGTGGCACAATCCCCCTAATCTCGCTCTGCCCTCGCTGCTTCTATAGTAGTAATTTATCATCATCCATTTTTTTTTTTGTTAGGTAATTCTATTCTTTTCTATTTTTTTTTATTAATATAATTTTTTTTGTGTACTGAGAAACGAAGTTTACTGACCTTGAACTTCTATATATGTACATACATACATAAATATGTGTGAGCTGATGTGAGTTGTGAGACTTTCCATAGAAATCATAGATACTCGGCCAACCACAAAGATACATACGGGTAGGTAGGTATTTTTTTTTTTTGTTAAAGTTGTTGTCTGTCTATATTCTCATCAAGTTCTATTATAATTATTTTGAATGTTATTGTTGTTGCTGTTGCTTTTGCTGTTGTATGTTGATATGTATCTTAAAATTTTGTATCCCATTTACTTTTTGGTTTGAATTATTTAACACTTTCGGTGATTTTGAGTTTTTTATGTATTTTATTCTATTTTTTTCTAATTTTTTTTTGAACATAATGTTTGTGGGGGTGAATAGAAAGGAGATGAATTGTATGTGGCGAAGGAAAAACACTGAAACTTTCAAAGAATCTTATGGCATTCAAATTTCTATTATTTTTTGTTTTCTTCTTTACAACACTGTCGCCCTTAAAAAGAGGCAAATATGTATGTAGGTAAGTAAATTTGTTGTAAATAGATATTTGGGTATTTTTCCTATTTTATCGTGTTTATGTTTTTCCTATTTGTTTACTACGAGAACCATATACGATGATATCATTTTTGTATGACTATGACGTTGATATAATATCAACAAACAAGACCTACTAATGTATTTTTTATTTTATTTTTTTTTATTCATTTGGGAGCTGAACGGTGTATAGGGTAGGGTATCAGAAATAGGAAGCATTAACATATGAAAAAAAGGTGAAAAGAAAAGATATATTGCCAGGCATGTTAATTTTTTTCTTGATAGCATTTTGTGTTGTTGGGGTTTCTTTCTTTTGTGGTTGATGTTGTTATGTTTTTTTGAAGAATTTGTTTTTTTTTTCTTGGTAAAGTTGAATGAACTTTAAGTGCTCATACCTTCATTTTATATATCAATATAGTATTGTTACCTTGTTTGATAAATAATAATCTACCTACCTTAAAATTCTAACGCATATTTTAAAAATTTATTTGTAAGGCCAAGGTTGATGTTGTTTACAAAATAAAATAGATACAAAATATATAATCATATTGAATTAATCTAGAACAACTTTTAGTTAAGTTAGTTTAAGTAGCTGTATTTGTATTTGTTAAAGCACTGTTGCTCAAAAGAATCAAAAATATTTAAATTCAACATTAATTAATTTTTTTTTTTGGAAACACCTACATATATTACGTAAGTGAATTCGAGTAGTATTTTACGTTACGATTATAACTTTTTTAAGTTAAAAGAAAAACAACAGGAACATTCAACATTATTATATTTTATTAGTCACTTATAATTGTATCTTGCCCTATGTTCTCTTCAACAAAGATCTAAAAGTGTAAAAATATAATTTTGAACTTTGAAACCGATCCAACTGGGTAAACTTGGTCAGCGTTTAAAAGGTTTAAGAAACAAGACTAAACGATTAAATAGGCACTACAGGATCGCACGGACATCTTCTTGTGGTTAACAACTAAACTGTGGCTATACATAGGTACTATCTATACATCTCAAAAAATGTTTAAACAATTCAAAAGTACTAATAAATGAATTTTTTGTTTAATTTTGTTTTCTTCTTTAAAAAATTGTTTAACTTTGTTTTTTTTTTCTTTTAAAAATTGTTTTCTTTAAAAAAAATACTTTCAAATTTTTTAAAGGCAATATTATTTGAACTATTTATAAGCAGCAGGATGTAAAATTGTAACAAAATCGGTAGATCCATTGAAAAGTTATACTTAAATAACTGAAAAATAAGTCAATTTTCTCTAAAAACCTAAAACCCCTATATTTTCGTAATGTAAATTTTTAGGCAAAAAACTTTAAATACAATTCTTTTACAAATGCTTTTGTCATTACATGATATACGAAGTTTAATCAAAATCTTAAGAGCAGTTTTCGAGAAAAATTGAAAACAACCGAAATTGTTGTATGCCAGCTACCCATATTATTAGATGAGCCTGAACAAAAATTACAATTTTCCCCCAAGTGAATCACATAAAAATTCTCTGTACCAAATTTGAAGCAAATCGGCCCATCCGCGTTTAGGGTCTAGTTCAAATTAGAGCTCTCTTTTAAGAGTGTATCTAATTACACGTGTATTCATATCACCATACACGTGTATAGTAAACAAACGCATGTACACGTGTAAATAAAAATTCACGTGTAGTTATAAAAACGACGATTTTTTATAAGTGACCGAGATGAAGTCATTTCAAGATATTTTTACATTTTAAAAGAGACCGTTCTTTACGTTTTTTTCTAATATTATGTTACAAAAAAAAATTCTAAAAAACTAAGTTATGGCATTTTATATGTATTTTCTAAAGTCTTTTGGACGAAAAAACATAAAGTACGATTTAAAAGTAACTACACGTGTAGTGGATAAATATACGTGTAACAATAAATACGTGTTTAAATATAAATACACGTATTCATACACGAATAATTTAATTACACGTGTAACACTGGTACAGGTGTACACGTGCATTAGGGGGTTCAAGTAGACGCATACCGATAGACGGTATGACGAAAACCACTTTTTTTGAATTTTTCATGATCGTATAGTATTAATTGCAACCTCGTAATTTTTTTTTTGTCACATGAAACCAATACTTTCCCTATTGAGCATGGCTTGTAAAAGAATGCAGTCTTCAAAAAAGTGTTTATTGAATTCAATTAAAACATTGCAATCAATGATTTCACTTTGAAACTTCAGACTTCAAATTATGCAACACTATTCACTTGAATCACAAAAAAATCATTTTTTTTTTTTCATTTACTTTAGAACAATCAATTGAATGCAATCTTCATAGGAAATTCATGCATTCTTTTGCGTTCTTTAGCATTCTTTTACACCCATGTTCACCATTCCACTTATTGTGAATTCACATGAAGAAAATTAATTCGAATGTTCTACAATCCCTTCGAAATGGGAATTGTGAATTGGAATTTCGAAAATAAAAGTCCATGTTCTGCATTTCGTTTCATTCCATATTCTGTACGAATTCCATTTACTTTGTTTATGCTTTGTGAAATTGAGACAGTTGCGGTTAGTTTTGCATATTTCTTGGTGAAAATAGCAAACTTTATATTTTTGTTCTTTTTAGTATTTTTTTTTTATTAATTATTATTTTAGAAGGAAGAAAACATAAGAACATTCGAATAAATAAAAAAATTCATAATAAATAACTCAAATGCAAATAATTCTGCATCCAATTTTATCCACAATGTAATTTGTAATAATTTACAAATTGTAACACATGGAATTTCATCCATTTAAAAGTTCATTTTTGTTTGTTATTGTATTCTCTCGGCATTTTCAGGAAAATGAGATCTCGGAGATCTCAGCCATCTCAGTTACCTGAACAGGATTCATCAGCAGCAAAATTTCTCAGCTTTGCTGTCAAAACTCTGAAGAAAAAAATTCTTGGATTCGCTTACTCACTTTTTGAGTGAGAAAATTCTTTGAGATCTCATTTTTCTGAATCACTACGATAATATTATTTAAGGGTTATAAAAATGAATTAATGGGTGCGTCATTTATATTTTTTTGAAATTTTTAAATTTTTCATCAGTTTTTTTAATTTACTATGCAAAGAGTCGTATTTATATCTCACTCATACGTCCATTTCATGTGATTTTTTTTCAACATCTGACAATCATTTTTCTGTCAAATTAACATTTTCGTTCGAGATTTTGAATACTTTTAAATTCCAAAAAGTTTTATTATTTTCACTGCTGTCTAATTTGTGACCTTTAAAAGAACACTGACTATTTTGGAAAGGGAGATTATGGCAATAACTACCTAGAATATAATATTTTTTCAAAATTCTGAAATATGTTCCTCACAACTTCTGCATATTGAAAAGCGAAAACTTAATTCACTTTGTGTTTCCAGGGAATATAAATGGATTTTAATTCAGCACGCAAAACTCCGTTAGAAAACACATTTGCCTTATCTGATCTTAGCCCAAATTGGGTCATTAAAGCTAGGTTGCTCGACGTCGCGTCGCCATTTCAACTTTACTACCCATCGGATTTTAAAAAAATTGTGAATATGTATTTCCGTATTTTCCGTATTTATTAATTATGTGTGTACATAGTTTATTGTGAAAAAGTCGTTCAAAATAAAATTCATAACGGACAGGAAATACAAATCTATAGACATATAATCTTCAACAATATTTTTCAGAACTGAAAATGTTTGTATACCGATAGAGAATATTTTTACCTTGACTTTCAAATATATTTTTAAAGAAAAGACAACTTTATAATGTTGATTTATAACAAATGATAAACAGCGACAGCCAGCTGATAAAGTTAAAGTGGGCTGATTTATACTCATTAACTTCATAATAATCGTGTTCGTAGGTCAAACCGTATTTAGTCTAAGATAGTGCAAATATAATGGTTTGATGACTCGAGGTTTTGATTAAATCTAACATTAAGATCATGAAGAATTCCTCATTAATTCTGGTGAATATTTTTATTTTTTTTTACTGAAAAAAAAAGTTAACATCCGGAAAATTTGGTGATTTCGGAAAATATTGGAATGAAAGAAAACAATTGCTTTGAATTTTTCTTTTTTGCGAACACGAAAATAAAAAAAAAAAATAAGCATTGGAAATTGTGTAGGTACCTACTTAAGTGTTTTTGTTTTCTTTTTGTATTAAATTGTATTAAATAATTCGAGTAGGTAGATGTAGAATTATAAAAAAAAAGTAAATGAGTTTTACAAAAAAAAAAAAAACATTTCCAATGTCCAAAAATCTAATTTTTGTTGTGTAGGTACTAGGTACCAAGATTAAATAAATTTAAATTTCTCAAGAACTTGAAAATTATCAAACAAACGCAGGGTGTAAATTTGAATATGGTTGTAATTGAACTTGATTTTATCACATGCTCCACCAAAGAGTACCTATATTACCTAGAAAACCGACTTCAGGGCTTTTTCTCTTTCACCCTACAAGCTGCACTGAGAGGATTTCCTCCAAAATGGTGAGCATGAGGAAGCTGCCCAATACATTTAAAAAGGAACCGCATGGAAATTTTATGGATTTTTGCTCATTTTTGCTCAAATAAATTGGATAGGTCACTCAGTCACTCGCTAAAAATATGTAATAATTTTTTAAATTTAAAAATTTTATGTGGGGGCTCATTAAGAAGGGATTTTTTGAAATTCATATTATAAGTAGGGTCAAGGGTTCAAAAACTGATTTCTAAACGGAAGGTCGTAAAACATTCATTTATTTTTTATTTAATAGATATTTAAAATTCTAGAAATTTACTAATTAAAAAAAATTTTATAAAATCTACAAAGCGAGATATAATTTTTTATAAGATCAAAATTGAAAAAAAAAAAACTAGAAAATTCCAATACATCAGGGTTAAGTCCGTTTGAAAAAAATTCTACACCATTGGAAAGGTATTTTTAAAAAATTTCAATGTTTCAGAAAATTTCGACTTTGATTTTTTTTGTCATTATTTTTGATGTTTCAAAACAGGCATTTCTTTTGGGTGAATTTTTACCAATTTTTGATTTTATCTTTTAAACGCATGCTTTTTAAAAATCAATTTTACAAAAAAAAAACTGATATATTTTACTGAGGAATCCTATTCATGTAATTGAGATTTTTGACGCCTCTGAGATTTCATTTTCCTGAACTTGATTTTTTTAACAAAATGAAACATAATTGTAGTCGATGTTTATTTATTTAACTCAGCTAAGTACTAGCTATACAAAGAATTTATACAAAGAGTTGGCAAAAAAAGTTAACTTGAATTTACTCGATAAATTTATTCTTTGATCAAACAAATTGATATATTTATCGTTGAAATAATTAAATAATTTAAACATTCTATTTAAAGGAGAAAATTGTTCATAGTTGGTCCGATAGTTTGAGATATGTATGCAATCGGTCAAATTCCTCAGGTTTCTTTGGGGAACATTAAAGTTTATACGAGACAGAAGGTGCAAAGAGTCTATATTTCCATTTATTAATTTAAAAATGAAGACAAAACATAAATAAGAACGTCTGCTCTCAAGACTCGGCATAGCAATAAGTTTAAGTCTATGGTGGTAAGGTGGAAGATCGTAGGGATTATCCCATCCTAACCTTTTTTGGACCTGCTCTAGCCTGGCTTTATGGCAGGCATAATTGGGTGCCCAAACCTGACTTGCGTATTCTAGAATTGGTCGAACAAATGTTATGAAAAGTTGCTTTATAACAAAAGGTTCAGAAAATTGTTTTGACTCTCTCTTAATCCAATCAAGAATTGAATTGGCCTTATTAGTTATAGAGTTTATGTGTTGTATGAACTTAAGTTTGCCATCAAATGACACACCAAGGACAGACATATAGTTTACACGAGATAATGATACACCATTAAACAAATAATTGAAATAAATTAAAGAAAGCTTTCTCGTAAAGTTCAAAGTTTTACATTTATCGATGTTAAGAAGTAAACAGTTACAAGCACACCAATCAAAAAACGAATTAAGATCACATTGCATACTCACGAGTATTTGATATAGTTCTAAAGATTGTTACATCATCGGTATAAATGAGGCACTTAGAGTGCTTCAACACAGACGGTAAATCGTTTATAAATAAAATGAAAAGGATAGGGCCCAAATGACTACCTTGTGGAATTCCAGAATTAACTTTGAACTTGTTTGATTCACAACCATTGAAAAGTACAGAGTAAGATCTATCAAGTAAATAAGATTGGAGCCACTTTACAAAATGTTCACTAAATCCCAGCTTTCTTAATTTAAAAAACAAAATATGATGTGAGATTTTGTCAAACGCCTTGCTGAAGTCAGTAAAAATACAGACCAATTGTTTTTTTATTTTTAAATGAGTCAATAAAGTTTTCTGCAAGTTCCATTAAAAAAGTTACAGTAGAGCGGCCTTTTGTAAATCCGTGCTGATTTGGAACGATAATGGATTTAACATAAAAACATAGCGATTCACAAATAATAGACTCAAAGAGTTTAGGGATCACAGATAGTTTAGCAATAGGCCTGTAATTTTTAATTTCGTCTTTTTAACCTTTCTTATGTAAAGGGATTATAAAGGAACTTTTCCAAATCGATGGAAATAAACAAGAAGATATTGAAAAATTAAAAAGAATGGACAAAGGCAACGACAAATGATTTACGCAGTTTTTCAAAATAGTAGAGGGTATACCATCAGGACCAGGTATACAACTATCGTCAAGATTAGATATAAACTTAGCTATGTTGTCAGTATTAATATTAAAGTTCATATCAGTCAAGTAAGTAAAAGATTTCAATAGGCCAAAGTCTTGGGCTGTTTAAACTGTTTAGTTGATTAATCGTGATACAATGACAATTTTATTAATTGTAATTGAGTTTACCATCATATTTGGCGCGTTCAGAAACACGAGATCTCAGAAATTTTTTTCACTCAAAAAGATGAGCAAACGAATTAAAGATTTATTTTCCTCAGAATTTTGAAAGGAAAGCTGAGAAATTTTGTTGAGGAATATTGTTCATGTAACTGAGATAGCTGAGATCTCAGAGATTATCATTTTCCTGAACATGCCTATATTCACTTTCGCTAACATTTTATTACAGTTGAAATCATCGATTCGTACTTAACTCCTGCACGTGACACTTTGACATTTTTTTCTTGGTATTTTGAAACGAACTGTCAATCTTTTGCAGGATACGAGTTAAGAAGTGTTTAAAATAAAGAAAATTTAGTATAGGTACTGATTTAAAATAAAAAAAATGTGAATAAGTGGGTATCATGTTAATACCTTATCAGTATCATGTTTCAAATTTTCCATGAATATATTTACATGAAATTTATGCGAATATATTGAGTTATTTCCTATACAACCCTTTTTGGGTTTCGACCTTAACGTAAACAACTAAAGTGTTCTTAAGCACATCAACCTTACTCATATGACCATATTATATGTTACTGAAATCTGGCCTTTTGTAAGTCAAAGACCTTTTTCCCATATTATACTAAGTGAACTTTTTTCATATTATGTTATATGTACCCACATGACGTATACATTTTAAAAGTTGTATCGACGTTGATCTATGAAATGTCGAAATCTTATCAATTCATCCTCGATAAATAATTAATTGTATATATGTTACATATTTCCTGAAAAATGAAATTATTTATTTCGAAAGATTTATAAATCGATTCTGATTAATTGATGTTTTAAAATTATAATATACCTACATACTTACAATACATTATAATATGTAGAAATTGATGAGTAAGACACTTTTAATAATCAAAAACAGTTTCATTTTATTGGAGGTTAAATGATAAAAAAATACGTTTATTCAGTAGAGATCAATGACCAGATAAACAAATGAAGGTTTATCTTATCACACTTTAAATTAATCGCGTGAAAACGCGGAAAAGATATTTTCAAACAAATTCAAGGTAATAGCTTAAAAAAAATTGTTCAAATTTAGAATCTAATTTACTTTAACAAACGAGTACACACAAGTTATAGGTAAGGCATGATATCATTTTCATTTAAATTAAGGAATATTTTTTATAACGCAAAAAGATAAATTAAATATTTGTCAAATAATTTTATACGCAGTTTGTTTTGGTTAGGTATATACAGTTAAAATATATGTAGTTGCTATTTTTTGTTTTAGACAACTCATAATTGAGTTATTTCCTATAATTATTATGTTTTAAGCACAAATAATTATTTACTTTAAGCTTTTGTAAAATTATAAAAAAAAATATTTTATTAAAATGTCTAAAATCTTTTAAATACATTCATGTATTTTTCTAAAAAGCTCTCTTTATTCATTATATTGTGTCTGTAAAATTTTGCTAAACTTTGTGTACCTACCTTATAAAACTTCAACCAAACTGTTATAAATTAAATGAGAAAGAAGACGTCTTATTCACCTTGGATTACATATACATAATTTATAATCATACTCTATATATAGATATTTCTTCTTTTTTTTTTTTGAATTACATTATTCTTAAAAGATATTATTTAACAATCCTAATCGATTTTTATTATTCAAATTTAAAAGCTTACAACGAAAATTAAAATAATATTATTTTCTTGAATTAATAATGTACCCACATAATTTTAAATTCACTTTAAAATGTTAACGATTTGTTTTGCTTTGAATGTGGCAGCCAATGCACGCAAAACAAAAATTCCATCTAACGATGGCAGCGCTACGTGATCAAAATCAGAAGAATAAATATCCATTTGAACAACCATAGTGTTGAGCTTTTTTTTCTTCGAACAGTTTAAAGAGAATTGTGTATTAGATAAATTTTACTACTTAACGTTAGATGGCGCAGTCGATGGAATTTATTTGTGTTTGAAATTGATGCAATCTTATTATAACAACTTACCAAATAATTGTTTTTTTTTTTTTACTTTTAGCGTAAAGATTTAATACATTTGTGTAGAAATCAAACTTACCTGAAAAGAAAGAAAAAAAAATATATGAATTGAAATTGTTTTTTTTTTTATTAGAAAATTATATTACAGAGTTGAATAGAAAAAGTTGTTATACTATGGAAAATGTTTTGGTTGGTTCGCTTTCGCTCTTGGTTTTGAATTAGAATGAAACTCAGAACGATTGGTTGAGAAAATGTCTTATATGTTTTCCGTATTGAACAACATTAGTAATATACAGTCGTGTTTATAAACGTTGTCTAACTTTTGACAGCCGTCCAAGTTATTGATAAACATTTTTCGTTGATGTTTAAGGTTTATCTTACTTGGACAACCGACTTGGTTGTCTAAACATTGGCTAAAAAAAATTTATTTAATCAAATAAAGAATATTTCCAACTATTTCGGAATATCAAGACACTGTCTAACTTGTCAAAAATTACACGCCTGTTAGTTTACATTTTTTTTTTTTTTTTTTTATTACGTTTCGGTTAAATTGCGCCCTACAGTTTCCATGAACTGGCCGAAGTTTTCATAGACTCTTCAGAACATTGGCCGATTTTGGTCCTGATGTTATGTTTTTTAGTTTTAGAGGTTCTATGTATTTAAAACAATTAATTTCATATAGCCTAACATACAAAAATTACATGGTGTCAAATCAAAGTTGATATCTTTTCAGAGGTGCCGCCTTTCTGTCAAACCTTGATATGCTTGTTTTTGAAAAAAGAGCACCTGGGCGATTGTTTAATAGAACTTACTCGAGATTTCTGCACTTTTTAAGGTCTTCTGTGGTCCCCGACCCCCGTCTTTCCTGTCCCCGTCCCATCTAAGGCCAGTTTTTCACTGCGTGATAATTTCAGTTTCAGAGTTAAACTAGAGTCCTAAAAAATATGTTTACTTATAGAATTTAGTGAGTTGAGTCTGGATTAACCGAACAGAAATTTCTGACAAAAGTGTGTCAAAACAGAGTCAAATAGAGACGCCAAGTTTCGATACTGATTTGTTTGGATACAATTTATTTGTAGGATTATGGGCTAAGGTTTGACTCAGAGTCAACTCAGGCACTGAAGACTAGTCCAAAATTCATTAACCCACGAAATAAAAAAAAAACACATACACAATAAAATGTAACGAAAGAACCAGATCATTGTGACATCACACAGGTAATGTTCATCGTGATCTTTACGGTCCTCCTTAACTCCAGTAATTTTGTATGCATATAGATATCATCATAACGAAGGTGAAGAAAATTAGAAAAAAAAATTCTGTTTTAGTGGAGCGATTGAATATAATTCAAATAATAAGTTCAAGTGACCTCAACTCCAAAGATTGCATCTACCTAATGAGCCCAACTGTCGTACCTGGGCGAAACGCAATCTTTAGAGTTGAGGTCACTTGAACTTATTAATTGAATAGATATCATCATTTAGTTCAGTTCAGGTAAACGAAAATGTTGGTCTTTTAGGTTGAATGTGGGTTCATTTAACTTGACAGGGATATTCAATTCGTCTTCGTCTTCAGAAATGGTTCTCCCGACAGGTTTTTGTGTCGCCTTTTTAACTGAACTTGTTTGTTCGCACCCAGAGGTGACTATTTAGTGCGTCATGTAAAACTAAGGACCCATCCGCTGAGGTGGTATTTCTAATAGTTTTTTGTCTCTTGAAAAAGACAACGATTCACCCGTAAACTACCCCAATGTATTTCACTAGAAAAGTGTTTTGTATCAATCATAATTTGCAATCTGTGCTTCTAAAATCGATAAAATTTATCGACAAACGTTGAAAATTGAAATATTCCATAGGAGTTTTGCAAAAGTTTTGCGAGAAATTTATTGATCAGAAGATCTGCATGTCTGCTTGTGATTATTACAGACGCATAATTCAAGTACCATCTATTAAAATATTTCATATCGCCAGCAAAAGTCGATTAGCCTGAATCCGTTTTCTGCGGTAATGTCGTTTACTTTCCGACTACTATAAAAGATGTCTTCTTTTCCTAGATTCGTGGTAAAAGTAAAAGTACAAAGATAATTTAATAATTATTTTGGATGTTGTTGCAAGGACATTATGATTCTATATGTCTTGTTTAAGTATAAAACACGTACGCTTAAAAATTAAACGATCGGTCGATTAAACGATAAAGTTGTTTAGACGATATAGCTGTCTCTATAATTTTTAAACACAGAGATAGATCGATTGATCAATCTAGTCTTATGTATGCCACTCGATCTTGGCTTTGCTCTATTGTGTCATCGTCTTTCTTCTTTGTTGACTCTTGCAAGTGCGCATTTCAGGCTTATGTTGACGAATTTAACCTCGATTGGAAGCGCTGTAAAGCTTTAAGCTTAAGTCCTACTTTCATAGTCTGGGAGAGTAAGTGGCACTTAATTGGTATATATGGAAGACTTAAGTGCCACTTATTCATGCGGTAAGTGTGTGAAAATCAGGGCCTTAATCTGCCTCTAACGGCAAATATTATATCAACACTCAATAATCGAACATTAAACAATAAACAAATTTCTAATTTTGCATTCGATTTAGACTTTGAAAGAAAAAAAAATGAAATAAATAATGTCAACATGCATAACAAAATTTTGCATTGCAACCTTCGCAAGTAAACTGCCTACAGTTTAAGAAAATCTATCCATTAGCAACAGAGCCTAGGTAGGAATAGTAGGTATATCTATCTTTGAACTACAAATTTGTAAAAGCACATGGTTTAGAGCTATTACTTCATGCATACTTGATGCACATTTTTAGCTGTACACTGCCTATACACATTCACTGCGGTGGTGGTGGCGCTCGTTTTGCCCGCCACTTAACTCAGGCAAGCAGGCAGGCACAGGCAGAGTGTCAACGTCCTCTCAGCATTGCAACGAATAACCTCGATCTAAATTTGTACTTCGCGCAATCTATTGTAATGTGTGACTTAACCAAAACCATATACCTACCTAGGTAGTGTTGCTAGATACAAAATTTAGAGCACACATAGATTTACTTGTTACAACTACAACTATTCTCGCACAACGATATAGAGCTTTTTGCGGTATTTTGAATTTATAAGGGGGCAGTAAAAGCTTCCATACTGTACCTATCTATACTGCAAGTGCAGTTGCAGTGAGTGATGTCTGCCTTTTTAGATATACTTGGCTGTATGAGTGTGAGTGAATTACAAAAAAAAGCTTTCAAGGGAAATGTGTTTTATCGAAAAAAGCTCAATGTCCATGAGAGTTGACGGTCGTTCAACTGCCTCTGGTATTTAGGTATATGTGTACATATCGTCGTGAAAAGTTGGCCAGTATTTCATATGTATGACAGTTTTATATATGGCATGTTGTATACAACGGTAAAAATTTGACGTGAGCTTTTGAGCTTTTTGTTTTTGCATCATACGAATGTGGTTGAATATACATACAACATACAACCCCACAAACAATATGTGCTACACCAATTCGAATGTGCAAGGTTGACGTTATCCGTGACGTGAACTGAAAGTTCGATAGGCGAATGAACTAAATTGACCTGCTTCGGGTAACCTTAAGCAGTTCTCATTTTGTTAAACAAAAATCCCCCTTTTGGCTCTCGCAACCCGTTCGTCATGTTGGCTGGGTTGCGGGGTCTTGGTGTTGATGTTGTTGTTGTTGTTGCACGTCTTCTCCTCCTCCACTGCACTTTTGGATCTAGATATACTAGTGAGCATTAATAAGAGCAAAGTTTTTTTGTTTGTATATTTTTCGGTTGGCAATGGTTTCAGATGGAACAGTGCATTTTATTATTTCGCTACGCTTTGAATAGACGACACGACACAACGCTTTGTATGGGCGGTTGGGTTGATATGAGGGGGAGGGGGGGTAGATAAAAGGCAGAGGGATTTGCTGAAGCAATGTGAGGTAAAGATGGATGCATTTTGTGCCCGTTACCGTTCTCCTACATTTTTGCCGTCGTTTAAGTTGTTTTGTTGGTGGATTCATTTACAAAATATCGTCTGGTTAGATGGGTTATTTTTAAAATTTGGAAGTTTTAAGTTGTTTTTTTTTTTTTCTTGAAGGTTTATTCTTTTGCTTTTGTATATATGCTTTTTTTTTAAAGAGAAAATCTAGTATAGGTACATCTAGCTACCTAATTGGAATTCTATGTGGTTTTTCGTATACCTACCTATAGATATCTATGTTTTTTCTACTAGAGTCGGATAAACCTTGTTATGCTGGTGTCCTTACAACATGTCGTTGCCCTATTTCGAGATATGTACCTATGTAATATGGAAAGATAGAAAAATAGAAAACTTTTTTTCAAGGAAATGTTTGGCATTACTTTTTTTTTGTTTTGTTTTTTTTTTTTTTTTTGAAAAGTTATTTAGATACAGAGAGAAGGTTGGTATACCTAACTCTAACTAGGTATATAAAAGGTATGGGTTAAAAATGTTGGTTATAAAATAATTTTACAATACCTAAGGTTTCTAGTTAAAAGTATACTCTTCTATTTCAAGGTTTGATTCTGTATAGGTTAGGTATACCTATCTTACATCAAGGATATTTTAGTTATTTTATTTTGTTTAGAAAAGATATCAACAGGAAGGACTTGAAATTATTAACGAGTTTTAGAAATGTTGGAAAAAATGTATTAATTTCAATGAAATATGTGAACATAGATTTTGTCATATACTTCAGAAAGATTCATGGGCATAAAATTGAAATGGGTCGAGCTATTTTTACCTTTGAGTTAGAATTTTGGTATAATAGTGCTTATAACAGTAATCCCTTACCATCCTTTGGATTTAGAAATAAACATTTTACAATAGACCAAGTTCATCTTATTACGGATGTTGTTGAAAACGAACTGTATTTCTAGATGTTGTTGAAGCCTTTGACTATAGGTTTGGCATTTTGGACTTGAGTATAAACTGCATAAAGATCTTCCAAGGTAGTTCTATGAAATATACTGAAATCCTATATTACTGACCAACTCTTTAAAGTACACATAGTTCAAAAAAAGAGTTTTTGAAACTTAAGAAAATTGAACTCGGTGTACCACAAGGAAGTGTCCTACAACTAACCCTGTATTTGTTAGATATAAGTAGTAGAGATATAAAGGCTGTTTTTTTAGACGTGTGGTTTTCAAGAAGAAATAAAACGCATATAATTTAATGTTATGACCAAGAATTTAGCTTTATTACAAAGATAAATGTTTGCATTATGTTTTAAAAATGATTTGGGGCAGGTGGCCGCCATTCCAATTGTTGCGCGCGATGGCGGATGGACTCATTCGGGTCTTCTTCGATACTCTGCTCCACAGCAGCAATAGCATTATCCACTAAGGTAAACGTGGTGCGAAACCGACCCATGGTTGCTCGAATTACTCTGCTGGGCGATTATGTCGACCGAATATTGGACGCAGCGCGCGATGCGTCCCGCGAACCGAACCATTATTTTTGTAATAAATTAGCACGATTTGCAAACGTTGTTCAGGAATAATCCTATTCATTATGAAATAGCAAACCAAACTGAGCGTAAATCAAGGGACAGCTGTCAAAAAGACCAACTCCGAAAAAAGTATTGCCAGATTCAAAACCACACGTCTAAAAAAATACCCTTTACATACCAGTGGATAACAATTCTTTCATGACCATTTTTGAAGATGATACTGTGATAATACTGGCTGATACATGTGTTGTGAAAACAAAAGAAAAATTGAAAAATGACGTATCAAACTCATGTATGTATTAATTTTAAAAACAAAAGGGTTAACATTGCTCCAATTTTGTCAACAGTAAGTACCTATGTTCCTTACGCCAATACTCCCAAATACAAACCTTGGAATAACTTTTGAAAGAAAAAACATTAAGACAAATAGAGATAAATTCAATTTAAAATAAAAAAAAAATTACTGGAAAAAAAACTCTGACCTATCCAGAACAAAATAATGTTACAACAGCAATAACTGAAACCGGTTTTGACGTATTAAACAAAGCCACATACTATAGGAAGAAATATTCCTAATTTTCCAAAACCAAGTCCTTCGTGGGATAATAAATTGCCCTTTGTATAATATGTATAAGAAAAAGAGATTTTCCTTGTGACCTTAAAATAGAAATTATGATTATCAAACACGCTGGATCATAAAATCATCAAAAAATCACATAATCTCCATGATGAAGACTGCCTTAAATGAACGAGAATATATGTGTGGAAACTACAAAACGAAATATTTAAAACTTTCCTTAATGCGCGATTTTTTATTAAGAAAAAATAAAAATCATTCGGTGAGCTTTCATAGATTGGACCTGATTTATCGATGGTTTGAGTGCTTTGCCAGTCCCACGCTACTTGGTTTGGTATCGAAAATTACCAAGTGATTTTTGAGTATTTTCAACAAAACTATTACTTTTCATTTATTTTATAAAAATTCGCATCTTTAGTCGCTGTGATCAAATTGTGGATTATCATGCACGATAACAGGCTCCATTCACATTTAGAACCGATGATTCCACTAGGCCACAAACCACACTAAACCGTCGATGTAGATTGACAGCTATTGAAACTCTTCGTGTTGCTCTTCAGGTTCAATACGGAAATTTTGCCCATTTCCGTAGCCAGTTATCACAGCCATTTTTTTAATCGAAAACAGTGGATATTGGAACACCAAAATTAACCATCTTGCCTGCAGTCACGGTTAAAATTAAAAAAAAAATATTAAAAAAAGAAATATTTTAAAAATGGTTCTTTACTAAGATAGAAAAGATTATCGAATATCGAAACCAGAAAGGTTCGCATAAGGTATTGCCAATCAAAAAGGCAAGTGAATTATGGGCTCCGTTGCTTTTAGGACTAGGCTTGCAGACATTACTGTCAAAAGCAGAAGAATTTTAATTACTGGAACTTTCACTGCGCTATGTGCTATATTTTTTTTTTAATAATTTTAGTTTGGCAAAGATTTTCACGAAAACAACTTGAACAAATGATCAGAACTTGGAAACCTATTCAATCGAGAATCAAATTCAAAATCCCTGATCCAGCTTTCCAGAAATAAAGAAAATATTTGTATTACTTTGAATCGGTGACAATTTAAAATAAAGAAAATAAACAGCAACATTGACAACTTATTTGATAGCATTTTTGAAAGCTTTAAATATTCATTAATATATTTATGCCTTGAACTCAATTTCAACATTTAATGATTGACTTGTTTTAGTTCTTAGTAAAAATCTTATGTTTTATCCTATAAGTATAGTTTCTTTTTAATTGGAAAATTAATTTTATTTTTTAAAAGGCTTATCTATACTTATTTTTGTTAAATCCGTTTAAATGTTTTAAAGAAAGTGTTTGTGTTCTTGTCCAAATTTCACCAAGCAGTATGAAAGAAAATCATAGTCCCTTAATTCTATCTTCATCTTCTAGGAAATTCTTAATTTTTGTATGTCACAAATTTTTTTAGAACTAAGGTATACAAACAGGTTAAATAATCAACACTTTAGAAGAAAAAAAGAAAAAAAAAAAAGAAGTTTAACCTTCTACAATTTCCATGCCAGACGACCCCGTTTTTTATTCAGCCTTTATTTAAATATCTACATAAAACATATTTACATATAATATTTACACACTTTGCATAAAAACACTTTTTTCAAAAAAAATCCTTTCTAGTTTATTGCTGTATGTCTACTGCCAGCAAATTTAGTTCAAGATTTCCATTTCCAATATATAGTTGAAGATGAATATAGCAAAAGGTACCTATACCTAACTACCTATATCTAGACCACTAGAACGAGTGGCTTTTCAAATTTGCCGCCATAACAAGGATAAACATTTCATTTATGAGTATGAATGGATGAATGAAAAAAAAAAAAAGAAATACCAGAAAACTTTTTGAAAGGAAAACAAGAACTCTTATTTTATCCTTGACTGAGTTTTTTTTTTTCTTTTCTACTTTTATACACAGTCTCCCATTGTTAACATGTTCCAGTTTAGCATAAGCGATTTTCTAGGACTAGGCTAATTAAACAGAAAAATATTATATTTAAATAAAGGCATGGACAGAAAAAAACAACTTTATTCATCATAAAATCGTCAAATGGAGGTCAATATTTAGTATGGTAAGAGGAGTCCAGGATTAAATGACTTGTAGAAAAAAACATCGCAAAACATCGCAGAAACATCGCATGTGTGAAATGAATTGCATTTTGTACCCTCAATAAATTCAAGTAAATGCAATCGAGACTTAAGATGTTAGTATAGGTGGGAAAGCTTTTTCGATGTTCGCTCGAAGAAAGATACACACACAAACCAAGAAAAATAAATACATACACCCGTATAGAAACTATAACGAAATATAGTGGATGATAGAAGGGTAATGTAGGGGATATTCAAGAGGAACAAAGTATACAATTTTCTGGGGTAAACGTACCAGGCCAATGTACGACCTTCAACGTTAGAATCGTGAATGGGTTTGCACTCCAAGCGGTGACGGCGGACGAGAGGGTACCCTTTTACATAGAAACAATATTATTACATGGTTTTCATTGAATTTAGTTGAGCTGTATCTTTTTTTTTTGTATCTCTTGTTGTTTATATTTGCATTTATCGTTAGTGTCAGAGTCGGGGGTGTACAATAAACTGTAATACACCGATGAAGTTGATTTCGCCTTCGGCGCCTTTTGCGAGCGAATGCAAGTGTTTTTATTCTATGTTGCAACTATAATATGGCGCTCAACTGCTACTGCTGTTGCTGTTACCTACTGCTGATGATGGTGTATGTAAGTAAAAATCTAATTTAAAGTAAATGAATTGTGGAGCCGGAGCAAAGAAGATTGAATTGTTCGGTCCAAGGTTTTCCACTGAAAATAATTGACAAGAAGAAAAAATTTCAAGATTTTCTATATAAAATCACATTGAACGACTCAGAGTGTCTTTGGCTGTGATAACGAATCTGAGCGAAAGGTTGTTTTTTTTAAACAAAGAAAGATTTGAGTAAGAAAAAATTAATCTTGCATAACAATATTTATAATATTATAACCTGCTAAAGAAGGGGAGAGATGTCCTTAGACATTATTTACAGTTCAACAGGCTAAACAATTGATTTTATATATAGGTACCTATGTTTATGCCTTCATCTCATTCAGTTGGATACATTTTTTGTGCTTAGCATAGACCCATATTTTTATTATTTTTATTTTTTATTCAATTTCTATTGTTTTATTTCACGTGAGAAAAGAGGTCACGAGGGGTTGTTCATGGTGATCAAAAAACGCGCATGGTGGATGCTAAAAATGTGAAGGTAGGTAGGTATATATAAAACTCGTGTAGGGTGAATAGGTGAAGGCCGGTTAAACTGTTGGTCGTCGTCGATGGCGTTGTCAGTTGAATTGAGAGGAAGGAATATGCATTTCTAAAAATAAAATTTGTATTCACTGTTTTTCGTTTTATTTATTTTTTTTTCTTCTCAGTTGCACAATATGCAATTGGTGAGATAGAAGATGGAATTTTTATTTCTGTGCATTGAATCAATTAATATTTTTATAAAGTGAGTCTAGTTCATATAAGAGGTTTAATTTTTGTTTGTCTCAGTTTGTTAAAGGATGTTATCGCGGGTATTCACTAAAAATAGCTGTGAAATCTTTTATGTTTTTATATGAATGTTAGAATTTTGATTTTTAGATGTCCATGAAATTCTTAAATGTTATTTTAAATAGAGATAAAGATCTATGTAAGTTTAAATTTCATTTGAGTTAGTTTTTTGTTATTTCGTTTAATTGGACAAGGCTTTGGCTTTACATACCTAAATATTTTGCAAAAGTGAAATTAGATTAAAATCAAGATGTGTAAAAATTTTTAAACAATAAAAAGTATGTATTTAGGTATTTTAATTCAATTTTTTTCTTTTAATTCTCTTTTAAATTAAAGAATGTATTGAATGGACACAAGAAAATGGACTTAAGGCTTCAACTTTCAGAGCCATTCTGAGTTTTTAATTGAATGATAAATAGGTATCGCTGTCAAAACTTTTAGAAAACTATAAATAAAGCCATATTGGGGACAAAATAATGTTTTATGTTATGTTTTAAAACGAAGTTATTTTAGTGCTTATTTTTTGAATAAATTATATTTAAACTCAACATTTTAAGTATAAAATTCGAAAAATAAATTTCGTTAAGAACGACTAAAAAAATGTATTTTTTTTAATTTAAATTTTTTAATATTAGAGACTTTAATTTAGAATCGGCTTGTTATCATTTTTAAAAATAAGTGTAAAACGAAAATCGGTTCTAAGATAGTTTTAAAACACTTACACGTACCTACCTATATTTTAAAGGTAATTTTAATTCAATTTATAAATTCATTTAAAATTTTTATTTAAACCAAATTGTTGTGTCAATTTTAAGTAAAAATAAAATTAAAAATACATTTAAAAAAAACTAGGAACCAATTTTCATTTTCAAACATATTTTAAGAATTTTTAAATTTGTATACGCAATATTATTATTTTAAATTTATATATTCTATTGCATTTCGATTTGAAAAAAACTTTCTGTGTACAATTTTTGATCGAAATCGGTTAAGACAATAACGAGAAAGTGGAAAATAGTTAGTTAGCTGTTAGTTAATTTCGCTTCTACCCTAGAGTCACAATTAAAAAATTCTTAAGTGTCAAATTCTAAATTTCAATTAGATCGCTTCAGTGACAAAGACGTACAGCCGAGGTACATCAGGCAGACAGACATACTTATCGAGTGAAATACAGAAGTTGATTTTTTTTTTAGAATCACTCATATGTTTATGGACTTCTTGTTCATCAATAAAGTAAAATAACATCTTAGCAATCAAAATTTATTATGTAATTATAAGTCATGAGTTTTATTTTTTTTTTTTACGAAAAATTATTCATTTATTTATTTATTTATTTAATCAAATAATTTACAAATAAATTTACAAATTATTTAAAAAAGGCATCTGGGTAACAGGACCATAAGCGACGCCGTCTTTTACCTCAAACAGTTATTTTATATTTACAATTTAAAATTATTAGTTCATATATTATATACATTAAATAGATTATAATAATTTTAATCAAAAAAAAAAAGGTGGAAATTATTTATTTTTTTTTTTTTTGCCATGTAGTTGTGTTTGATTTTTGTATCTGTAATGTTTGGGCTTGTTCAAATCAAATTTGATCAAGTAACGTTACACGTTGTTTAACGTGTTTAAAATTATATGTATTAAAAAACATAGACAAAGGATTTAAATTCCGGATTTCGTTAAGTCGAGCTGGAATTAAATTGGTAAACGAGCAATGTTAAAAAATTTTCACCAATGTTTCCAAATTATTAGGTACTTTCTAAAGAACCCATTTGTTTTTTATTTAAGACTTTTTGCTAGCAGCTAAAACTATTACTTTAAAATTTTGTACGTGGAAGCTTCTATAGGAATTCTGGACTTGGTACCTATCTATATATTATTTTATGTATGCAGTAGAATCTCGAAAAGATGAACAGATATAAAACCAGGCCCGTTCATCTTTTCAAATTGTTCATATTTTCGAGCATCAACATTTGGTTTAGGAAGAAGATATATATATATGTATTTATGAATAAAAAAATTAAATATTATTGACATAACAAGTTAAAACAACCCCCAAAGTACTGTTCATGAGTAAAAAATTATATTGAAAATAAAGTGTTCGTCTTTTCTAAAACAAAATGTCAACCCGTTCATCTTTATGAACACTGAAAAGTGAAAATATTTCGTTCATCTTTCCGAGCTGTTCATCTATAGAACAGTTCATCTTTCTGAGTTTCTACTGTATTTTAATTTAATAAGATTCATCGTTTAAATATTATCTATAAGTCATGTAGCATGAGGTACCTGCCTGTGTTATATGCAAATAAAATATCAAATATAAAAGCCCTTATAATTAAAAATTCCAAATATTTCTCAGGCAGGTTTTGTAGATGAAGAAAGTGTCTATTTTTCAGTTTTTCTTCTTATTTTTCTGCACTTCGTAAAATATATAGGTAAAAAAAAAACTTGTCTACTCACTTATGACGCAAGCAAATAAAATTGTGATAGAAAATTGCTGAGCATTGAAACAAGCCTAAGTTATATTTCTTTAAATACGCTTATAGTTCACACGCGATTAAAATTCGCTTTTAGGAATCATAGCATTATTAAAATAAAAAATAAATAACTTCATTCATAGTAGTTTCTATTGTCTCAACTTATAACAAAATAAACAACAGCTTATTTTCAAATATGTACTACAATATCTATTCACATTTTGTTTTTTATTTCGTTGACGTACGTCGTCGTGTTGGTGCAACACATAAGGGTATTTTGCCAATTTATCTGACCAAAAATTATTTATTCATAACTTGTGCAGATAAACTATATCTACATGATTTTGGAGGTGACCTTTTTTCTTGATAAATAATCGTTTGTTGAATGGGCTTAAGTCAAATGCAAAAAGTTATTTGTATGTTACGACCGCGACGTTTCATCAATGGATTTGGACATCATGATGTCATAGAACAATTACTATATTTGCATTGATAAATATAAATTTTAAGATGCTTATAAACATTACAAACAATATATAAACTTGCGCTCATATTGCACTTCAAATAAAAACAATAATTTTTCGTTCCAATGAATAGAAACAAAGTTAAACAGAGTAAAGCATAATTAGCGTACCTAAATATAAACACATTAAACTAAATTTCGTTTGGCATTTTACAAAAATCTGATATAATATACAGACTCTCTATAAAAATCTAATGCAAAAGGATCAAATTTCTTAACCAATATAATATAGATTACATCTCATTTCTCTTTTTCTAATTTCAATTTCAACAAAAAGGAATGAAATTTTTGTATTCAATATTTTGAAAAATCGAACGAACCTGTTTATCTATTTCGAAATGAACGCATTCATTGGCACAAATGAAACTTTTTATCTCACTTCAACTTCATAAGAAAAAATTAAACACCATTCGCCATTTTGAAAAGTATTTATTGTCAAAATTAATCTACTTGTAAATTTTTGTAGAATTTGTGCAGTGAAAACACTGCATAGATTTCATTTTTTGAATCTAAATTAAAATTGAGTTCAAGAAATTTTACCAAACGCAATAGAATTAAAAAAAAATCTTTTTTTTGATTAGCTAAATTCGAAAAATGTCCCTGTGTTTTGCAGTTGCTCCGCGTCGTGCCAATTAAACATTGTTCGCCTATAAGAATTCAATTGCTTGCTTAAGCTTTATTGTATAGATAGATACCAACCTACCTACATCATAGTTTGAAAAAAGAAAATGATGGAGAGCTTTTTGTGTGTGCCGTTGTCGTTACCGTATTATAGTAGTAGGAGAACAGCTCAGGTCTATAATATAGTGTGTGTATATTGTATAAGTAGGTCGTAAGTGACATGAGGTCAATGCACGATTGTGAATTAAAAGGGAAACGAAGGCCAACACTCGCACTCTCGTTGAGAAAAAAAAATATTTTACTTTGTCTTTTTACGTATAGATACCTAGATATTCTTTGATTGTGTGTAGACGTACATAACTATAAAATACGAACAAACATCTTAGAAAACGTGCAGTGTTTACATTTGCATTCACCATCATCACCAGCTTATAACGAATAACCTCCCTCCCTGCTTTTGTTTGAATATGAATTTTTCTTAGAAAATCTAGAACAGTCAGTGAATATATTTTAAATATTTTTGTCTTTATATTCTTTGTGTTGTGAATTCACTGAAATATTATGAGTGCGAATTATAAATTTTGTAGGTTCATAGGTACTTTGTATATCCATGTTTAATGTTTATGTTTCTATGAATGTTATGGAAGATAATTTTTTGTTTTGTTAATGATTCATATAGATTTCATCAGCTTTTCATTTCATTTACGATTTTATAGTTACCAGGAAACTATAGGCACGGATACTTATTTACACACAGTTAATGATAATGTAGTTACCTATTTAATAAACATTTTGTTAGAACCAACATTTTATTATTTAAGTATTTTAGGTAATTTTGAAGGGTAATTTTTACAATACAATAACTATGGTAAATGTTTACGCTATTACTTTGTATAAATTCATAGAAACTTAACTAATTGTAAGTTTGAATTTTTATCAGGGCATACCTTATTCCTTAATATACCGTTAGTCTGGATAGAAATCAAATGAATTCTTTGGCATTTTATTGTTTTCTTCATTTGACATTGACATACAGAGCATAAGCTAAACTTTTTTGCATATGCATAAATGAGAATTTGACTTTCTTGTTGTAATACTGCACAGCGCCACCTATTGATAATTGTAAAAACTTCTTTCTTAATCACTCCTGTATAAATATATCCCATAAATTTGAACTCATTAATTTCAACTTTAGAAAAAATGTTTGGTACACCAGGGCGTATGTGGAACTTTTGTTTTTTTTTTATTCATTTTAAGTAGGTAGGTAATATTTACTCTAAAAAAAACTTCATGCAATATATTTAAATTAATTGATAATAAATTGATGGACTAGTTTTCACTAAAAAAAATAATATTCTATACGTACATATAACTACATTGTTAATTTAGTCGAAAATAAAAAAAATGGTTTTATGCGAGAGGCTCTGTTAAAAATAGTTTAATGTTAAAATTTATTCTTATAAATGGAAAATCGTATTAAATTAAGCTTAAAGTTTTTTTTAACATTTGTATGGAATAAAAATAAGAAGGTACATATAGTTACATAACTACATTTTTTTTGTATTCTTTTGGATAATGTTAAAAAATGAGTTGATACCAAGTTATGTAAAAATCTAGAAAGTTTTTTTTGAAAATACATTAGTATTTAAAAGTTTTCACAAATAAAATTTGATTGAAAATTGAAACAAGATTAGGAAAGTTGTTAGGATAGATACCGGTAGTGTAAAATCAAGTTTGCAGCTTCAAAGGACCTGAGCTACTCCTTGTGCTCAAAAAACTTCGACTTTTTCGAACTTTTTTTTTTTCGGTTTTTGTTTTAGAACTTGTTGACTGGCCTAATTGAAACTTTTTAAGACATTTTACAAATATTAAAAATAAGAAAAAAAAATATTTTTATTGAGAAAAAACAACAAATTTGTATGACGGGGTACCACAACTTTTAGTTAAAAATTATTAAAAAACCTTTCAGAGAATTCCCCAAAAAATGGTAGGACAGACAAATAGAATTTTTAGAAAATTAAATACAAAAGGTAACTATTTATCAAGTATGTATGCCGTCAAGTTAGCTTTACCATTTGCAAATTTTAAGATTCTAATAATTGGATTAATTAAAGTCAATTTGTCATAAATTTTTCGTGAAAGAAAAAAAAATTATCGTGCGTGTTTTTCATTAAATGTCGTGAATTTGTCGTGAAACAAAAAACAATGTCGCGCTTGTTTTTTTTTTACATAAGCCCTGTGCCCACGTTCTGTAACTCTCGCATCCACAAAATTAATCGAGAAACGATGCAATTTGAAACAAATTGTATGAGTTTTGTTCCATTTTTCACCGTTTCTCGATCAATTTTATCGATGCGAGAGTTACAGAACGTATGGCACAGGTAATGCTTACTTGACATACATAGGTACCTACTCATTTTCTATTTTTTTGTTTTTGAGGGGTTATTTAAACAACAATAACTCGAGTGAGATTTTTTTTTCTTTCACGACAGTTCCAGTTATTAGAATCTTAAAATTTTTGAAATGATAATTGCTTTGGATGGACTATTGAAAATTGCTATTTTATTTGAAAGTTTCTTAAGCGACGAAATGTGTCGTTATTTTTTTTTTCTCATGTATTACTAATGGTAGCCCAGTTTTTGTCAAGTTGATATTTTAAAATCTAAATATTTTATTAGTTAAGCAAAAATATAAGCATTTTTAATTGAAAAAAATGGTAGCTATAAAAATCAAAATTTTAACCAGTTAATATTTTTATTTTTTTTTATTTTTATTCGTATATGTACGTAAAGCTTATTTCGCAACTTACGAAAGAATAACTTTGACAAACAATCTGAAATATAAAATGAATATTTAATTATAAATAAATAAGGTAAACAAAATCTGAAATTTTTTCGACACCAACGCTATCTACGTCATCTGACTTCTTAAATAAATTTTAGTTTATGAGAAAAAAATTTCAAAAATCGTTGAAGCCTTTTTATTTTACATAACTTTTATAAACCCATACAAAATTTTGAAAACATTTTCAAGAAACTAAATTCGGAGGCAATTAATTTTTTAGTGTTTATTAATGCGGAATTAAAAATTATTTATTGAAAAAAATCATCAACCCAATCTCGAAATATCGAATTTTCAAAAATGAATTTTTAAATTTTTTTTTTAAATCAAAAAATTAATTTGTTTTGAAAATGTTGATAGTATGCAAAATTGAAAAAAAATTATCCACCCATTTTCGAAACATCGAATTTTCAAAAATAAAATATGTACGAGTAGTACCTACCTAAATTTTTTTTGAAAATTTGTTTTTTTTTTGGTTAAAAATTTTAATATACATACAATATTATTCAAATTTATTAGTAGTTCTTGTGTTAAAAAATTCATTAAACTCGGTTCAACAAGTTATGAGATTCTCGAAAACCAAAAAAATGGTTCTTTGACAGATTACCGGTTCTTAAAAATCTGTATGGGAAGTACCATTATTTTTGGTTATTAGAATAATTTATATATAAAATCTGCAAGATAATATTTAAAAACTGATGTGTGTTAAGTTAAATAAAAGTCATTTTCGAATTATCAAGTTTTAAAAAAAAATGTTAAACTTTTTTTAAAATCCAGACAATTTTTTTTAGAAAATTTTGGTATACAACACCTACTTTTGAAAATGTTTGGACTATAAAAAAAATTGATCAAAATCGGTTGAGCCGTGTTTGAGAAAATTGAAAATCAAAAAAATGGTTCTATGAGAGGTAACATTTATAACCATTTTTCGGAAATTTTTTTGTAGTGGTGTAAGAAAAATATTAAATTTTTTTTCTAAAAAAGTTGTGAGATTTTCATTTTTTGCAACAAAAAAAAAATGGTACGGCAGCTTCGTTTCTTTAAGCCCAAAAAAATATATTAAAAAACGTTTAAGAAAAAAGTTTAAGAAAAGAAAATTGATCCACCCGTTTGGGCTGCAGCCAAAAGGACAGACAGATAGACCGATAAATAACAATGCAAAATTTTAAAACTATAAACCAGTAAAATTAGTTATACGATTTTTTTTCAAGATGCTCCTTTAAAAATAAGTACAAAAAAATGTTTGATCGAAATCAGACATATTTTAAGCAAAATCGTGAAGATTATCAAAAATATTTTATGCAGAAAATTGGTCATACAATACAATCATACAATATTTAAGTGAAAAAATTAAGAAAAACAAAAAAAAAAAATCAATTGTGAACAGGGTTACCAAATATTTATACCTGGTTCAAAGTAAAGGTTTTTCAAAAAAAAAAAGAGCCTTTATTCAAAAACCGTTATGATGCGATACGAACAAGTTACTAAATTCTGAATAGTCATTACCTGTCCTATCAGCAGTTTTAGTTTGGACTGTTAATTATGGTACACCCTGTATATCGCAAGTAAAAAACGTAGGTAAGTATTTACGTATAAATCAACATTTTAACCCGTATATATTTTTCCCTATGGATTATTCGTATATTATGCAACACGTTCTTCGCAACTAACAAAGGACTTACTTTAATAGATATTCTGAAATTAAAAAAAAAAAACTAATCAAAAATTTATTGAAACTTTTTTATATCATAGGTACAAACAATCTCTTAAAATTTGATGATTCGCATTTGGTAACACTGTTTCAATCTGGGCAAAGAACTAACTCCAAAAAATATTTGTGGGCTTAGTCAAGTTTGTATAGTGAATTACATAATGATCGTTGCATTTACCATATGTAAATTGATAAGCGCCGATCTAGTTTTGTTTGTCCAATTTAATCGTGATTAAAAAGAAAACACATATCTACCTACCTAGGTGACATATGTACAGATATGAACATATGAGTTGGAAATATTCTTATGTTTCCATTCATTCCTATCATGCCCACCCCACCATAATCTGAAACCTCTTAAATTTAGAACAAAAATTCAAATCAAAATTTTATCATACATAGGTATCTATCTACCTACAGACTATGTATCATATGTTGGCATATCCAGGTAAGTATAATCAAATTTGAAAACTCCTTAAAACCCACCATTCCACATTCTACACTTGTTTATAAATTTCGTAATCGGAATCCTGTTTACACCTTTTCTTAATTTATTACCGCTCTAATTGTGTTACTCGATGCACATTGATCTGTGTCACACCAACTAAACTAACAACAACTAACAAAATAGGTAGGTACTCATATAAAAAGATTAGATCAGTTGTTGCAAATAATAATAATAACAATAGAAGGTAAAATAAAAATATATGCAAATTCATTGCAAACCATGCAACATGCACCAAAAAACCAAAAGCCAACAGCTATAACAGCTGCTGTAGGTTTCATAGGTATACACATGAATATTGTCAGCTGCACATAGAGGTATAACAAACAACTGACTATAACTACCTACGAGTTAGGTACAACAAACAATTACCTATACCTCCCAAAAAATCTAAAGATCTCATGTTGCTACTTAGGAGGCGGCATGATGCAAAAAAAAAAAAAAACTATACAAACAAAAATAATAAATTGGGTTCGCCTCCTGGTGTCAAGATTAATACTCTGGAACTAGGTAAATGTCGTCATATATTTCACTTTTTGTTTAGCACTGTCGAAACAGAAATCGAAACCAAAACATGATTTTTGGCAATGTGCAAGCAAGCACAGCTGGATAGTGCAGGCCTGCACCATACCACGCACCTATAGGCGGGTGCTCCTACTTCTACCCTAGACTTCTAATAAGCAAACTCAACAATTCAAAAACAGCACGAGATGTCACCCTCTTCCACTTCACCCCTTGTCTCATATTCTAAAGGCAACCACAAACGTCAACGACGACAACGACGACGAAATCGAGAAAAGGGAGCAACGACCGGCCGAATCCATGGCCTACTTAACAGGAAATAGTTCGTTTATTATATCAGAGTTTTTTTTTTTTTTTTTCTTGGTGTGAGTGTGTATGTTGAATGTGTGAAGTTGAGTGAGACAGTGTGCGCGAAAAAAATGGGCATGCCAAGTGTTTGTACAGGGTTTTGTGTGAGTCCGATTTATAAGTTTTCAGATAGATATTTTTTTTACTCACAACGAGATCGAAAGCGAACTTTTTCTTTCAATTTTCAATCCACTTACCTAAACGTTAGGGGGCTTTTTCGTTGCTAAACATTTTTTTTTGTTTTATATGTTGACTGATTTGGCATAGATACAGTGTGGTTTAATAGAATAGGTATATTTAAAATAATATTAATACCTACATTCTTATACTACGTTTTCATTAAAGCTGAAATGAGGTTATTTCGCAAACTATAGAAAAAGTGTTTTCATCTCAAATTTGTTAATTAAGTTTGACAGTTTCATTTTCATTTTTAATTTTGGTTCACTGCTGATCGCTTTTTTGGTTGATTTCTCTTTCTGTTTCTTTATTGTATGTACCTATCAAGTTTTCACATTTTCATACAAAAGCTTTTCAAAGATTTCCAATTGGGTGTGTTCGTAAAGTCTTGGCGTAATTTGCTGCCTGATTTCATGCAAATTCAGTTGAATTTTTTTCATTTCGAAATGTGAATTTGTATGGGAAATGTGATGATTTTGAAAATGTATTTATTTATTTATACCTAACTAAATAATTAACAAAAATGAATATTGAACTATTTTTGAATGAAGACTTCAGGGCAACAGGGTCATATGATGTCATCTTTTGAAAGGAGCAAACAATTCAAGTACATTTATATAACACATAATGATATTACCTGATTTTGCCGTAATAAAAACTTTGTAGCTATGAGAGTAACCGACATATTATCCACTGTTATTAACTGGATAAATAGTTAAAAACTTAAGTTCGGATGTAAAAATTCAATCTGGATAAACTCAATATAATTACACTCGGATTTAATTTTTAAACTGGATAAAGCGAATGAATAATACGGCGGTAAGTTTTCGTTTGTTTCAGCTTTTTATTTTATTTAATTCCCCCTGTCAGTTGTGTCAAATGGAAACAAATTAATGTATCAAATTAAGTTCGTGCATTTACCTCGTTCAAAATTACGTCTTAATGACTTTTATTAGTCATTTTTTTATTTTATACATACATATACATACAAACATACAAAAATATAGATCTATAAAATCAGTTCCTACCTAAAAACAAAAATCATTACTTAAATAGAAACATTTGAGATCTTAAGCCCGTATGACACTTAATGTGTTTTTTTCATTTTTAGCTCATTTAATAATACTAAAGTTTCAGCCAAGAGAAAAAAGGAAGATATTGTTTTTAAGAAATGAAAAGCACTTATTTGACAAAATACAATATGAATTATCAACATTATTTAAAAACCGTTTTGTTGTTATCTCTTCTAATGCTGCAGTACCTATTTGATAAATTTATATTGACGACAATACAAAATAATATCCCATTCTATTTTGTCCGTAGTTCAGCTCTGAAATGTCAAAAAAAGTAGTTTGAAGCTAAAAAATGTTATAATCGAATCACATTTTTAATACATTTTTTTCTGATATTTTCACATTTTTTCTGGCATTTTCACATTTTTAGGGTTTGATGGGTACACACTCACCCAGTTAGTCATAAATATACTGCTTTAGTTTCATTTTCATTTTCAATGAATTAAAAATGAGAAAAAAATGAAGTGTCATACCGGCTTTACAAAATGTTCAAATGTGCTTAACCAATTGATCCGTACTGTACAATACGATGATGAATGTTTCGTTATTTTTTTTTTCTTTTGTTGTTGTTCAAAAATAAATGTTTAAAAGCTTTTTCACGCTAAGTGAAATATAACCTATATTGATTTAAAAATATAAAAAAAATAAATGAGTTTCTTCAATTAAATTTTTTTCTTAGGTGAACGAACAACTTTGAAATCATTAAACTTGATGAATCAATAAGGTTAGTGTTAGTGTCATTAGATTCAATGGGTATTTAAATCATATATAGATTTTCTGTAGCAGGTTTTTTGTTTTGTGTAGACTATAGGTAGGTAGGTTTTGATAGTGCACTACTAAAAATTAATAAGAACATTGAATATTAAAAACAAAAATACGTAAAATGTTGGTCAAAATAAGTTTGAACAGTATTTTTTCGAAAATTTTGAGTTTGAAAATTAATTTTTCCTAAACTGTTCACTAAAAAAAATTAATTTAAAAACAAGATTTCTGGCTTAAAAAAGGTATAACATGACATTGTAAGTGTTGCCGTTTAAGCAATTTTTTTACTATTCCCAAAGGAGGTGAAAGACAAAAATGTACAAGCAAATTTTTTTTTTAACTTAAAGAGAATTTTTAGGGCTATCAAGTGAGTTAGTTTCAAAAAAATATCTTTACAGGGTGTTTAAGAATTTTCGGTTGAAAAAATAATTTTTACTTTAAGTGATAGACATAGTTTGTATTTCACTTTACAAATGTCTAAAGTTTAGATTTTGAGTAACATTAGAGGGTTTTGAAGCTTCTTGAATTAAAACAGTGGGAGAAAAACAAAATAAACCAATATGAGCTAGACAGTGGGTAAAAAAAGAAAATAATCCATTTTTATAAATTATATTCTTATTTTTTATTTGATTAAGTGTAGGTATATTTTAGTTTTTTTGACATAAAAGAGTGTACTTACAAAATTTTATATTGGTAGATTACAAGTCAAGTAGTGAAAAAAATCAAAAGTGGTAGATTAAACGTCAAATAGTGGAAACAAATTAAACAAACCAAAAATAAACAGGGTGTTTTGGATAAGATGTAACAAAAAACTAGAGCATTTGGGTTAGGTTGAGACAAGAAAAAAATCGTATGGGGTGGGAGGGAGGTCTATTTCCCCCTGTTTAGGCGGGAGGAGCAATTTTATACAAAAAATTACTTGAATTAGAAAAAAAATATTAAAAATCAACGGCACCACTTACAATGTCATGTTATATGTCTTCTTTTTAAACCCAGAAATCCATCCATTGATTCTATTTTCAAATTTAATTTTTTTGGTTTTGGAAAAATAAATTTTCACTCAAAATTTTGAAAAAAAAAAGAAAAAAAAAATGGATTGACTTCTTAAAATTAAAATATCTCTCTAGCACAGCTCTAATTTTGGCATTATGTGAACAAATATATAAAAGAAATTTTCTCTTTCATTTAAGGCGGGAATTTGCGGTATTTTTTTGTATTTCAATTTAAAGTTCAGAAAGTGTGCCCAAAGTGGTGTTTCAAAAAACATTAAATTCAAAAGTTTTAATTTTAAAAAAATATTATTTTTTATTTTAATAATAAATTCATATTTATATCAAGTAAAACAAAAATATATTAAAGTTCTTCCAAGCACTTCTCTCAGGTTTTGTACTCAAAACTACAAAAAAAAATATTTTTTTAGCCACCATAAAAATTGTTCTTCTTTGACTGGCTCTACTAAATTGTTCATCCAAACGAATTTTTTCGATTTCTAATGGTCCAAACATTTCTTTATTCAATAAATTTAGAGTTTTTCAATATAGGCCAACTTAAAAAATGATTGTTGCCATTAGATTTGCATAAACGGTTCACTGTACGTCGTTTATTTCGCACTTTATGACCAATTATTTGGAAGAGAACTGAGATCTTAATTTTGCAATCGACAAATTCAAGTTTAAATATCTCGACTTTTCCATGAACGATTTTAAAAATATTTCACTCATATGTTCAACGTCACTTTTCGTTTGATACCAAACTCGTTTGTGTACACTCTTGGCAATTTCCTTTGCAGTAAGGTTCAAAAAATTTGCAGCTTTTTACATTTCAATAATAGATACTAGGATGCTTCAATATAACACCTTTCTCAAAAAATTCAACCGGTACAGGACGAAATTATAAAGCTTAGATTGAAACCAAATGATTAAGACCACATAATTCAAAATTGAACACCATTTACATGTCGCTATCAGCGTTTTTTTCAATAATTTTGCTTGAAAATCACAATTATTCTCAAATGTTAAAAGTTGCACAACTTTCCGAGTTTTGGTGATAAAAGCATTTCATTTTCAGGATTCTGATTATTCAATTAGAAAATTATTTTTCTTAAATAAAATCTACAGTATAGTTTTTTTGTTTATAACAAAAAACTAAGCGTCAACAGAAACTAACAGCAAGTGATACAGGACTTGGTGTTGACTTCAAATTACGTCTAATTAAACCGAAAACGCATTTCAGTGACCAAAAACCTGCTCTAGCCTCTATTTCTTGATAAAACTTGTTAAAACAATATTTAAAAAAACACTTTAACCGTGAAATTCATATTATATTGTACACGATGCGTGATCCTGCTTTTCTTTAAATTATTTTCTTAAGAATTTCATATCCTGTAATATTTTAATACTAAATCCTAACGGTTTTTGAGTCATCACATTTTTTTTTAATTTAGAAAAACCTCTCCTTTGATTTAATTTTTGGGTCACCCTGTCCATTTGATTTTTATTTTTTACCAATTTTTTTTATTAACACTGCTTAATAGTAGGTACGACTAACATTTTATAATAAAAAGTTTTTCATAACATTCTACACATTCTACATCGTAATTGTTATGAAAAACTACATTAAAATCGCTACAAATAAATCGATTACCCTAAATGGTGGTCAAAATTTATTTGTACTTGTAACATTTGAAAAGGCATTCTGTATAAATATTCTAATACTCAATAATATTTTTTGCTTGCTGCTTCTGCTTTCTTAAAAGGTATAAAACTTATCACAACTCAACTTAGATTAAAAGCTATGAACATTTGAAAATATTGAGTTTCCAAACAAAATTTTGGCTTTTTTAATCCAAAAAATGTTTGTTTTTTTTTTAATTTAATTTAAAACTTTTTATACTTTTTAAAAGCATACAAAAATTTTATACAAATAAATTGAACCGTTTTCAGGCAAGTTGTACAGTAAAAAAGTGTTTTTGTATGGGAGTAAGCATTAAAAGGTATTATTCCTAAATTTTGTTTTACCAAATATTGTCACATAAGGGTACGTGACTCAACTTTCATCATTATTTTGATCTTACGATTGAGATATTTCAAAAACTTTTAAATCTTCTGGCCGAAATAAGGAACTTTAATCTTAAGTTTGCAAAAATTGGGTTTACTTTAAAAAAAATTGTTTTCCGGTACCAACTAAATTATTTCTGAATTCAACCAGAATTGGTTTAACATGCAATGAATTTTATTCATTAATAGCTTATTGATTTTTATTATTTTTTCAGCACAGGTGTGCCAAAAATATTTCTTCAGTTAATCCACAGTTAATTACTTCATTAACTCTGAATTAAATTCTAGATGTAAACTGAATAACAGAATTTTTAACCCTGAAGCTCCGATAATCTCGTACTAAAAAACTTAACCCTAGAATTCTTAAAGCATTAATTTTTTAATTTCAAAGTTTTATTTTAAAATGTTGATAATTTTGAAGAAAATTTTTACAGAACAACTTTTCTGTCTAAACATTCAATGTAAAATTATCACTTAAATGCTCTAGTTAAGTGAAACACCTCCTTTATCCATTTCACCACAGGAAAACAACAACCAAACCAACCTCAAACCCCGAACATCATTTAATTTTCTTCACTTTTGTGAAAACGAAAGCTTTTTACTTTCGCACACGCACATGTATCACATAGATTTGAAACCGCAAAAGCTGAAAACAAAATTGATGTATACACTCTGACAACGAATTGTTGGGTGGTTGGCTGTCATTATGAGTATAGGTATGGGAAAACTAGGTTAATACGGTCACTGACCGCCAACCAACAGATTGGTGTGATAATATAAATAAAATTCACTTGTCGGTTCTTACATTTAAGTGAGCAATATTATTTTAGGGACTTTATTTTAGGTTATTGCTACTTGTATGGGTAGCATCTTATTATTTTTTCTGCCTGAAGTTGTGAAAGCGAATTTTCGATTGTGTACTGAATTTGGATAAAATATTTGGGTAGTGTACAGTAGATAAAATAAAGTACTAGAACATTGTACAGCAAAAATATTTCCATCTTCTTCTAATACTTTTACTAGTTTGGTGACATTTTAAGTATAGAAACATAACAATATGGAAAAGTTGTTCAATAATATTTTGAGTGTCTAGACATAGAGATAAACAAAAGCAAAATAACTCACCAGCTAGAACACGCCCAATTAGACGTTCGGTATCATCAATATGTCGTGCATTAGCAAACAGATCCTCACGACTGCCAACTGTCATTTTTTTTATCAGTTTTATAAAGTCCAACAACAAAATAACACACCACAACTTATAAATAAAATAATATTGGCACTCTATTAGTTATACGGCACAAAAATGTTGTTAATTGTTCGGTTTTTTAATTTATTTAATTAAATTTTAACTCCAATTTTCATTTAGGTATATGTTGATACTAATTTATGGCACCAATAGAATTTTGAAAAAAAATTTCACTAGTTAACTTTCACTAAAAAATCAATTTGAACTATAAATTTGATTAATATAGGTATGTATAATTAATTATTTAAGTTTAACAATTAACATTTAAGCTATTATCACAAAATTGTTTTAATAATTATTTTACTAGACTGTTTTCGTTTAGTATTTTTGAAAAGGTTCTTATTCATTTTCACGATTCTAGTCTTGCGATAATTTGAAACATTTGGAATTCACAATTTAGTTGGCTTTTACAGGAAATAATAATTTTGTATGTCCAACTTAAGTAACAAGAATAAGTAATTTCTTATCAAGTGAATTTTTGCCGCAGCCAAAGTAATATGTTTTTTTTTTTTTTAATGATACCTATGGATGTGTGGCGCCTCTATTATGGAATGAAATCACTCTTGCTTTCAAGGAATGAAGCACGTTGCCTGCCGATTTGTCAGTGGTGCGCTACAGTGTGTTCTCTAACTTGCAACGTTAAAGTATAATGAATTTTCATATTGGCGATGCTGCCGCTGCCGCACCACACTAACTAACAACGCATAACGAGGAAAAGCTTTTTTTTATAATTTACTCCTATACTGCCAACCCTCGCGCGGTATCACCATGTCTCTTTGTAAACAGGAACAGCTGTAAAATGTCAACTGTTTGTGTGCGCGCTTTAATGCAATTTTTCTTTAAAAGAAAATCTAAAAATGAGAGCAAGAGTATTGACAGAAATAAAAATAATAGAGAAAAAAATAAACATCGCATGAGCTTTTGATTTTGAAACGTTTTTTTATTTTGTCAAATCTGCAAAAAGTTTCATATGCAGAAATAAGCTTAAAAATGTCATCATTATTTTATTTAAATTGTTATAAAAAAAAGCTTGAATGCAAGCTTTTATTTGCAAAACTGTTATACAAAATTAAGCTTACAAGTTTTTAGCTTTTCTCTAAACTTTTTTGATATACAAATTTATTTTAAAATAAATGAATCTCTCTTAGCCTTCAAAAACTGTTCCTATTTTAATAATTTGATTTTTATTTTATTTTTTTATTTTTGTTTCATACGTTTATTTGAAATTATAAACGTTTTAATAGGAACAAATAAGGGTAAACAAGGATAAATGTGAACAGAGAGCAAAGGCGTATTTTCTAAATGGAGTAAGATGATGAGTTGATTAGTTTTTATCAAAAATTTATAAAATTTCTGGAACTCAAGATAATAATATGGAACTTCAAATGTAAAAATTTGCATGAATAAACCTTTTAAAAAATAATTCTTTATAAATCAAACAGACAACGACGTTTGAATGAAATGAATTTTAAGTGTAGAAAATTAAATTAAATAAAAGCATTAAAGTGATACCTACAAATTCTGTTAACGAACTTAAAAAAACAAGGAATTTATGTCGATATTTTTAACATATTTTTTTAATAATTTTTCGTATTAAATGAAGTGTATAATAATAATTGTAAAACTTTAACATAATTTATTGCTGAGTTTTCCGGACATGAGTTTGTGATTGCTAAAGCTGTTTCGAGCTAAGTTTTACCTTTTTTACAGGAATAAACTCATGCGATGTTCGATAATATTTTTTAAGCTGAGCGAAACACCTCATCAAATTTCAATTCCTAAGGATAAGTGGTTTCTGAGATACACGGCTTCAAAAATCACGAAAACCGTAACTGACTCACTAACTGATCGTCAAAAATTTGGATTTTGTAACTTTGCACCAAGGTAGATTTTGTGGTGCACAAAAAGGAACAAAATCAAAAGTTTAAAGTTTTCCACTAAGGGGCGTGGGCCGTGGCATCCCCATACAATTTTGTAGCTTCTTCTGATTGCATTCGAATTATGAAAATTAATTAAGTGGTAGAACATTTTGCACGTACAAAGTTTAAAATTGATAAATTAAGAATTTTCATTCAGGAGGCGTGGCATTCACCCACTTCCTTTAGAAGTGTTATCAATTATACGAGTATATAAGCATATGGAGTTTATCCGATTGTTGTAGAACATGATTAAATTTTTTAGAACAGATGGACTTGAGGTGTTTTAAAAGCAAAAACTCGAAAATATTGGATTTTTCGTTCAGGAGGCGTGGCATCCACCCAGTTTTATATAATTGTTTTGATTTATATGAAGAAATTCTGATTGATGTTCAAAAATTAAAATTTTGATACAGCGATTGGATTTGTAGTGCATACACTGGTAAAAACTGACAACTTGAAATTTTCCATTCAGGGAGCGAGGAACTTTCTGAGAACTAATGAATTTAATAGAGTAACTTATTTGTCGAAGAATAAATAAATTTGGTAATTTACAAAAATATTCAACTGGCCTTTTATTTGTAGGGAAAGCATGTGGATTTTTTCTTTGACGAAAATGTATATGAAACATTAATTTCCTATAATTAAATATTTAAGAGATAATTAACCGTATATTGATGTGATTCTTTCGAGCACAGACAGTGGGCGTGGTAATTATATGTCATAAGGTTTTTTTCTTAAAAACTTTAACTGTAGGTACTTATTTTTTAGTATTTTAAAGTCAAAATTTAAAAACTCCAAAAAATCAAAAATAGGCGTGGCAAAAAACTTTCTTTGGGTAAGTTATTGAAAAAATTGAGGTCTTTAATTTTTTTTTTTGAAGAACGCAACCTTTACTTTTATTGCCTTGGCATTAATTTTTGTTATGGGCTTCTTAGGGCTAGTTTTTCAGTGCCTGAGTTATCCTGCAAATAAAAATTGAATTAACCCAGAAGCAGTTTTTCATTGTAAGATCAACAATCTATTGAAGTCAAAGTGCGCAACTATAGAATTGCGCTTTCACTATCCTATGTTGCCTTCTCTAACTTCTTAGTGTTTTTACAAAAAACTGTAAATAGATTTTAATTGACTGGAAAACATTTTTCAGGAGTTAACTGTGAGTGGACTTGTAATTCAATGAAGTTTTTTTTAAATTGACTTTAAGAATAGGTACCGGAGATAGGTGACATTTATATATATGTAGCTATCATTGGAAACCATAATTTTTATTGCGTTAAGGTTAAGAAAATATAGCTTTAGTAAAATCCGCTAACTGCTACGTCCATTTTTATTATATTTTCATTCTTTCCTCAAAATTGATCATCCTTAGAAAACTAAAATTAAATAATTAAGTCCTTTTTTTATAAAGTATAATGTGTGTAACTTTACCGCCCACTACCACGCCTACTTTTTATGTGAATTTACTTCTTAGGTTTTTAGAAAGATGTACAAATCTGTAATAAAGCTTTTAAAAACATAACATGTTCAGTTTTTTTTTTAAGGCTTACGGCCTACTTTTTTATATCTGAGTTTTATACTTACTTTACATCTCTTGAACCTAAAACGTTTTTTTAAAAGCCGCTTACTGGCAAAACATTTTTAGGGTAAAGTAAGCATTTGTACAGAAAGTTGAAATTTTGTAGTTCGAAAAAAATGTTCACTATAGATGGCGCAGAGAAGTTTAACAGGGTTTTATAAAAACAAAATTAATGAATAAATTGTAAAAAAATCCTTAAAGGGAAATTCCAAATTTTCGATTTAAATTCCCAATAAGAACTGATTTTATTTTATAAATGAAAGCTCTATTTATACTAAAATGCTATAAACAAAATAGTCGATGAATGAAAGATGAAAAAATGTAACAATAAATTAATAAAACAGAGTAAAAATAAAACTAAAAGAAATATATAATAATTTGTTATAAATAATAATAATTTGTTATAAATAACAATAATTTGTTATAAATAATAATAATTTGTTATAAATAATAATAATTTGATCGCTATATTACTTAGCCCAGCCTCTAAAGTTATCGTTGACACTATAGGGAATGTATAAAGGCATATCTTAAGAACTTTTGACAATTTCCAAACTTTTCCATTGAGAATGTCATAAATTGTTATAATACAATTTTTTCTTTAAATCTTCAAATTTTAGCTAATTTAAACAATAAGAGCAAATTTGTGGGATACCGAAATTTATTTTATTTTAAATTTTATCAGTGCAAGCTTCGAAAAGTTATTCGGGATATAAATAAACTTATTTCATTGTTCTGCAAATTACGCAGAAATTTCTAACGAACTTGAAAAGAAATGTCTTTAGAACACGAAAGCAATTTTTGAAAAAAAAAATTTTCTTACATTGGTAAGGCTTCCTCACAGACTTTATTTGGAATTAATTAATTATTAATTATCTGCGCTTTTAAATTTATATAAATTTAGTGATTTAAGACAAAATCTGTGGATGTAATATCGTAAATTTGAATCAATAAATAAATAAATTCAGTTGTTTTAAAATATTGATCAATTTATTTAAATTTCTATGATAACTGAAAACTTGAAACTAATTCATTTTTCGTTTCTTTTCGTTGGCTACTTTCCAACATTTTCAAGGGATTTCCTTATTATTGGAACTTTAGACACAAAATAAGTTATTGTTTTAATTAATTTCAGTTTAATACAAAATTATTAATAAGTTTTAAATTCAGTTGAGTTTTGTAAGTGTTTTTATTAATTTTTGTCTATTTTTTTGTTTTTTTTTTAATAAAAACTATTTTTATTCATCACCTTCATCACCATCATATACACCTTATATTTAAGTTATTCTCACCAATTTATTTTCAATCTTCAAAAATTGTTCTTTGAACTTACCTGAAAGTAGAAAGGACAAAATTCACAGTTAATTTTATTTAGGCTGGGTAGGTAACTAAATAATATATAAATTTGTCTTAAATCTAAAGAAAGAATATTTCCAATCTTTGTGAAATAATATATTTACTGCATATACAAATATCTAGATACCTGCTTATAATAATTTTTGGACCAACACCAAACTAAACGGCCTCCATAATATTTATCTACCCATAGCCTCATGTTCTCCACAAAAAAAAAAAAAAAAAAACAAAAGGATTGTTCTGTAAATCATAGCTAAACGTATATATATTTTGAGTTGGCAGTTCCATTCCTACATAGTTAGATAATATAGAACTATCTATATACCATCATAGTCGTTGTCGCCGTCATCGTCATAGTCTGGCTCTGGTTTATATAGTGCACCACTTTACCTTCTGCTAGTTTTTTTTTTTTTTTTTTTTTTTCATTCGATTTAAATACACTTCACTTGCGAACAGAACACAGTTCAGTTAAACTGTGGAGTGGCCTTTGTGGATGTCCCTGAATCCGTGCATCGACTCTCCAAAGTAGGTTGGTTTCGTAGAACCACCATCATCATATCGAACAACAAAAGCAACAACAAAAAAAGTCAAACTCCACATGCCTGTCTGTAGGAATATACATACATACATATAGGAATACTAAGCCAAATGATGCTGAGTGGGTTTCAATTCTCTCTAATGAGGACGAATAAAAATAAAAATGAAATAAGAAAAAAAAAAAATTACAAAAAAAAAGGCTAAAAATATTCCTTTCTGGGCCACTAGGTAGGGAGTATCATCATCATCGTTATTCTATCACTATCAACACCACCACCACCAACTGCGGGACTAGATTAAACACTTTTGAAAAGTCTAGAAATCACACATTACGTACACGACTTATACGTATATACCACATGACCGCGTGGTAAATCTGTATTTAATACTCGTACGTGGAAAATGAGCACGCAATCTTTAAGCCAAGGATATTTATACAGGCGGTCCTTTTCACATGAGGGAACAACGAGGAGGCTATATGGCCCCTTGCGCTTCGCAATTATACACATCACTTTTTTTGAATATATACACGCAGATAGTTTATGAGATGTCGCCTCTCGCATATTGCTGAGTCGAGTCGCCATGAAATAAATAGGTAGGTACCTATACCTATACTCCCTTTGTGTCACAGGAGGAGGATGTTGTCATATCGGAAGGGTCGAACGATGAATTTGTTGTATAGTCAAGAAACAGCAGACATAGTGTGTCCTTGATAAGAATTTCAAAAGAAATTTCAAGATTGTATTTTATTGTTATTTATTTTTTTTTTTTTACTTTTGGCACGTTCCAAAAACAACAACAGCAACGACAAAAATAAGAAAACATTGGACAATAATTCACAAAAACTAAATCCATTCATAGTACCTAAATGCGATGCGATAGGTTGTTGGTGGAGTTGTCTGGAACCTAGAACTTCATTATTTATCTTTTCAATTTGAATTGAAATAATATCTTCATCCATCGGTCGATGTCGGAGGTGCGTAGTACAGTGGAACAAAAAAATTGGAAAATTAATATTGTGATATCAAGTTTATTTTATTATATTTTGTTTAGTACTTTAAAAGATCTTTGTTTTTAGGAAGTTATGTTGAAAAATATGCACAAAACTGCAGGGTTCTATAAAGTCAATCTTTCTTCTAAATTTTCACTTTGAAAAATTTAAAAGTTTATATTTTATAGATTTTCTCGTTTGGAGTCATATCACATTAAATAGGTACAGCGGTTTTTATTTTATGTTTTTCAAGAAAATTTAAGAAGATTAACCTGATTTTATTCAAACTTAAAGCCAAGTACGCTGTTCATGCGAAACGAAAAATCCCAAACACAAATGACACAACGAAAAAATTTTTCGCATCAGCAGCGTACTAGGTTTAAAAGTTTAATAGTGGGCGTGTTAAAAAAAAAACTGCAGGTTTAATTGGCAAAAAAACAATTATCTTAAAGGTTAACAAACACCACAACCTGGATTTTTGACTATTGTACGTACATATTCCATTTTTTGTTAAGTAGGCGTGTCAGTAGGCGTAAATTGTGTTCGTTTCTTATTTTTGTGTCTCATCATAATATAACGACTTAAATATCAGAGTTTTTCAGTTTTAATTAGTTTTTTTTTTGTCTTCTCTCCCATACAAAATGCACCACTGTGCGTTTTATTGAAATATGGTTATAATTTAGTAAAAATTGAAAAACTCAATCGATTTTGATGAAATTTTCAGATATGGTAAAGAGTGGTGTAGAGATTCATCACAATAAATTTCAGCCTACTGACACGCCCACTTCCCAAAAACAAAAATATAATCCTAAAAAATTAAAAATTGACATAATAATATCAAAAAAGTTAAACTTTTTGGGACTTACAACATTTTTCTTAAGAAGAAGGAAACAATCATAAAAGAAGCATAAATTCAATAGTTAAAAAAAAATTTATAGCGCCCAAATAAAATTTTTGTGTAGTTAGTTTTTTATTTAAAAATATATTTTTTCACAAAAAGACTAATTTATACTAATGTTATCAGCTGATTGGTATAAATACAAAAATTAGTATAAGTTTCTCTTAAATGTTATATTCATGTCGATTATGGAATCCGCAATAATAAATACGCAGTGATTCACAGTGCAGTGTTCTCTTTTCTTTACTTATTTGTCGTGAAAAGATAAGAGAACACTGTACTGAGAATCACTGCGGATTCAGTACTGTGTATTCCATAATCGACATTATTATTTTTATCATTTGTTCATTGATTATTTGGTTTACTTATCTTACGTAACGGGTGATTTTTTAGCTGGTTTGGTTTTGGCAACACTGGTTTTGACAGCTGACGTGTGTTTAGTACCTTGTGTCACTGTCAAACAGCTTCAGTTTGGTTTGCAATTTAACCATGGATCGTCTTACAAATGAACAACGCTTGCAAATTATTGAATTTTACTATCAAAATTCGTGCTCGGTTCGAAATGTTCATCGCGCGCTGCTTCCATTTTATGGTCGGCATTCTCGACCTTCTGAGCAGTCTATTCGGAAGATTGTGACCAAATTTCACACCAAATTTACTTTGTTGGACATTAAACCACCAACACGTTTACGTACTGTGCGTAGTGAAGAAAATATTGCGGCCGTATCAGCTAGTGTGACAGAAGACCGCGAAATGTCGATTCGGCGCCGTTCCCAGCTACCGAGCGATGATAACAAACTTTTTTTTGCCCGAAATAGAAGTTCTTGACTTGCATGATATGTGGTTTCAACAAGACGGTGCCACATGCCACACAGCACGCGAAACAATGGCGCAACTGCGAGGCGAGTTTGGTGAACAGTTAATTTCACGTTTCGGGCCGGTCAATTGGCCGCCTAGATCGTGCGATTTGACACCATTAGACTATTTTTTGTGGGGGTATGTCAAGGCTAATGTCTATAGGGACAAGCCCGCTTCGATTGACGCACTGGAAGCCAACATCCATGCATTCATTCGTGAGATACCGGCCGATATGTGTGAAAGAGTATGCCAAAATTGGACTCAGCGGATGGGCTACCTGAGACGCAGCCGCGGTCAACATTTGCATGAAATTATCTTTAAACATTAAATTGCAAGGTTCAAACTATCGATTCAAATAAATATTTCATTCATTTTTTCGAATTTTTTGTGTTTTTTTTAAAAAAAAAGTTCTAAACCTCTTAAAAAATCACCCTTTATAAACTACACCTGAACAGCCAGTCTTGGCACAGAATTTTGAATCAATTTAAGAATTTCAAAAAGGGAAAATAAAAAAACCCTTCAAAATTATTTTTTTCTTTTATTTTATTTTTATGTAAAATCGGGCTTTTTTGTTCATTTACAAATATTAAATACATAAAGTTATTTTCTATAGCACGTCCAAATATATATGTACATGAAACAATTTTAGCAGTCTTAGAGCGTGACACCATTTGTCACAATTTCGTGAGGCACAAAAGTAACCGATTGTCAATTCCGTAGTTTTTGTTATTCTTTGAATCAATATTTTTCCTTCCTATACCTACAAAATGGAATTTTCAGATAATGCCAACATCGACACCTGAAAGTATGAAAATTCCTGTTTTTACGATTTTGCAACTTTTCGGTAGAAATTTCCAAATTTCTGTTTGGTATAGTGTGTTTACCTGGTTGGATACGAATCCAACAAAAAATCGGATGATGTTAAGCCAAAATAAGCACGTGCGAACAAAATTCATTTTTAAATATATTTTAACTAGTTGGCCCGTCCAGTTTCGTATGGAATTTTTCATCAATTTATTTTATCTTTTTTAAAAAGTGAAAATAACATTTAAATGGGCTTCAAAGAACACATCACAATTAATTTTTGTCAACCTCCAATAATTTTTATACACAAATGTCGTAGTTTGATTGCGTAACGCCATCTTGTGGTGCTGTTACATTTTCGTGAGGAACAAAATAAGCCGATTTTAAATAACGTTATGTTTCTCATTCCTTACAATCAATATTTTTTCCTTCCCACATAAAATGCAATTTTCATATAGGGCCACAATCCACACCTGAAAGTATGCAATTTCGATTTTTCAGAATTTTCCGTTAGTTTACATGGTTTAATACGAATTCTCATGTGAATCGGGTGATGATAAGACGAGTTATATGCGTAACGAAAAAAAAAAAAAAATACTAATCCTCATGTGAATCGGGTGAGGTTAAGACGACTTATGTGCGTAAAAAAAAAACAAATAAATTTGTATATATTTAGATTGATAGTGTATACCTTTAGGTACTTATTTTGTGTTATTCTTATCATGATTAAAAACATTTTTTTTTTTAAGAATTTAAAATCAGCAGTTGACACTTTGATTTAATAACACGTTTCTTAGATATTGATGAGGAAATAACCTTTGCTTAAAATTTAACTTCAATATTTCAACGTGAATGAACTTCAACATTTCTATATACATGCCAATCTTATTTTTCTCCCAGCTGTTCTCCATAATTCGATAAAATGGAAATTTAATTCAATGAGATAAGCTTTATTTGACGTACGGGTACATATCTTGGCCAATGCCAACTTAAAATCAGGCATTCCCTAACCCACCACCATATAAAAATTATATTTTCTTATTACAACCTGTATAGTCAAACTAAATTGATGGGAACATACAAAAATATGCAACACTAAATCGCAAGAACTTGCGATAGTTACATTTATGTAGCTTTAATATAGCTACATAAGTGTTAAAGAAAAAATGTAAAAAAAAATTCAAAATAGATGTTTGTTTGATTTTATTTTTATTTACAAAACAAAGTTATTTTCAAAATTTTTAAATGGAATATTTTTTAAACTTTTTAAAAACACCAGGGGCCTATTTCACCAAACACTTTTCACTTTTCACTTTGCAACTTTGCAAAAAAAAATTTCCTGCAAAGTAAAAGTGCAATGTGTTTCAGAAAATTTGCAAAGTGCAAAGCCTTTGCAAAGAGGCAAACTTTTCAATTCAATAATTTCCTCTTTGCAAATTTGCGTTTGGTGGAACAAAATTTGCAAAGTAAAAGTGCAAAGTTGCAAAGTGAAAAGTGAAAAGTGTTTGGTGAAATAGGCCCCAGATTGCAAAATTATAACAAAATAAGGCAATTTATTCGAACAAAAAGTTCCCATCCCATTACCATAATTAAAATTTTTTGTCAAAAATAGTTTCCCTACAATCACATTTGTCATCACATGCACGAAATTTAATAAAAATCGTTAGAGCCGTTTTCGAGAAAAATACAAAAAAACCGAAATCTTTGTACGGCAGCTATCCGTTCGCTAAAACAAAAATTCGAATTTCACATAAAAGTGATTTAACCAAATTTCGAGCAAATCCATCCATAGATTTTGGTCTTGTTTGATGTAACCCTGGACGCACGGACGCACAGACAGAAATACAGACCAATGGATCGCTGGCAAAAATTACCCTTAGACATTTCCAACATCGTCGTTAGGTTAGTTATTATGGAAACGCCAATTTTTTGTCTAAACAAACCGAAACTTGTCTTGTAGAGCAGTAAAAAATGAAATTATTACCAAAGAGAAAATTACTCAATTCTACTAGTTCCTATACTATAAAAGATAATTCGAAAAAAGTGCAAACCATACATAAAAATTAATTTTTATTTTTCAACATTTATAACTTTTTTTCACATCATATTAAGTTTATTCTATCTTATAAATTTTATAGTAAAAGTATTTACTATATTTTATTTATAACACTCAATGAAAATGATACCTACATGTGTCTATGTAAAGATGCGAATTATTCAGCTTGTAAACTTTTCCAAAAACACCACCTGTTGATGTGTCAAATTCTTAATAGAATTTTCTACCGATTCTAAGCTTCATAGATTGTGAAATTAAATGAACCTACACGATATCTTCATCAACCTACCCACTATATGTAACATAATTCAATGCATAATATAGTACTCGTATTGTCACGTGAAGAATAATAAAAAAAAAATAGAGATTTTTTATACACATATTCTCGTAATTCTCGTGCGCCATTCGTGTCATTGTACTTAAAACAGTTTATTCACTTTTGAGCAGAAAACGTCACGATAAAGTCATTGCTGCTCCCATCAAAAAGCACACTTGCCAGCAAACTATTATATAGATAAATACATTCTTGCATTTGCTGTTGCATTTGTTGCAGCTTTGATTTTATTATACGACGAGTACGTTCATTGCCAGTATGTAATTCTAATGAGAACATTTGAGCTATATATACACTCAAGTAGGTACCACACACAATCAAAACAACGATTGTCTGTGTTATAAGGTTCAATTGCGATCATTTTTTCAATCGGTTAGCATTGAATCTAGCTACATATTGAATTGAGGTGCAGCGGGAGCTTTCAAATAATGATTGAAATTAATTTCTGTTGTTAAAAAAAAAAAAAAAATAAAATAATTGATGAATTCATAAACTGTAAATTTTTTATGACGAATATCGTTAATCAATTGTGATATTTTTTTAGAAAAAAATAAATAAAAATTGATAAACTTTCAGTATTCAGTCATTCAAAAAAAAATCTTCCTTGTGTTTTTTTTTTTGTAGAAGGTATTCATCATTATTCTGTTCAGTCAAATCTTGAAATGATGACTTATAGTCTGAGTATTTGATTCAAGCATTTCCTTTTTGGTCATCTGGTTATTTGTTGTTTAGAATTAAGTTTTCAATATTTTTTTGTTTTTCTTTTTTTTAATTGTGTGTATGTATTTTATTAATTTCAATACAGGTTGAGTCAGTTTAACTGGAAAAGATTTAAGAAAAAATTACTGTATGTAGAATACTTAAATTGCTTTTAAGATAGAAATTTTTTCTGCAGTTTAGACTATAATAATATTGGCTGAAATAAGAGGACAATTTATTAAAAAAAATCGATTATTTTTGTACCACTTTTTTTTAAATTTTTAAATTGTGAAAAACATAATTATCTAATGACCAACCTTTAGAATTATTCTAACTGATTTTATTAAGGAGTAAGCATAAAAAAACAATAAAACAACTCTTTGTGTTGTTTTGTTGTGTTTTTCAAAAATAAAAAAAATTGAAGTTTTTTTTTTTTAAAGAAAATAAAAAAATAATATTTTTAGGAGTGGTCAAAAAAAAGTTCAAGGTTTGTCAAAGATGTTCGAAGGTTGTTCAATAAAACAATTGAAAGAATTATTCAAATTTAAAAATAATCGATTTTTTGGAAGTTTTATTGACAATGTGCTGTACAGTAAATGATTTTAAATGAGACCAACGTATCGCATCGTGGAGAAATATCAAATTTTTACCATGGACTAGGTACATATATGTACATAAATAAATTGTAGAACCCATTAAAGCTTTGAATATTCTACATCTACATATTTCCAAAATTTCATCCTAGAGTCATGGCTAACAGATTTAAAATTTAAAAAAAAAAAAGTTACGTATACGCCTAGGTGTCCATATAGACAAATTTATTAAATATCTGATTGGCAGCTTATTTCAACTTGTTATACATATTTTTATTAAAGCCTTTCTAGATTTTGACTACGATTTGGCTCTGGAAACTTGACCAAGACGAAACTAGAATTTTTAAGACCCGCTCCAGCCTCGTGAAAATCTTATTTTTTTAAATTAAAACGTAAATTTAAGGTATATTTGTACGGTATTGCGTTGTTTCGTAAAAAAAATCTCACCTAGCTTTAAATATGACGTTTTTCTCGAGATATTTGTAATTATGTATGTATTTCATTGCATTTGGTGTAGACTTGCATTGTACAAGACAAGACCGAGAGTTTTTAGATAAAATATGTTCAATTTATATGCGAGAAAAACGGAAGATGGAGACCGGATAAAATTAAGCTATAACGAACGAAAACCGATATTGATAAAATTATTAAAATTTTAAGATTTTAACGACAACAAAACGAGCCTTGCGAATCCTGAGACAGGAATATTAAAACAAAAACGAAGAAGTTAATTCCGGTATTTTTAATTAAAAACCACTGAAATCTGATGTTCCTTACAGTCTAAAGCTTTATTTATATACCCAATTTGTTGGGTATATCCTCATTTATTCAGTTTGAAAATTAAAAAAAAAAACAAAGCAATTACATATTTCTTTTACTTTTCAAAAATGTTTGAAATTCTGAATATTTCTTGTTAAATCAAAATATCTGCAGTAATTGCCCAAAATGACGGAGGGTGCTAATGTATTTTTCATGATTTGAAATTAATACCAGAAATGAGATAAAAAATACTACCTTTTAAATGCCCACGCCCATACCATCTGCTGAGCAACTTCCGTCTACGTTTTTTGTTGGAATCGAAATAAATTGGAACAACTAAAACATAAATTTTTTTTTTAAATACAATTCAGGACTAGGTCGCACGTATACTTTCTCTTATGTATGATCAAAATGTTGTGCTAAAATCTGAGTTTAAAAAAATCAAAAACCCGTTTTTGAAATATATTCAATAAATTATTTGAATTTTTTTTTTTAAATACAAACCATATTTTGTTGTGTGCAGAGAAAAAAATGTTAAATTTGCCATTTATCTAAGCAACATCATCCCTCTACTTCCATTTCTTACACAATATTTACACCACTAATATTAATGTAAAATCTTTTTCAATATATTTTTATTTCTTTTTTTTTTTCAAATATAAGCAATATATTATACATAATTCATTATATTTTGTTTATTACATATTACACAATCAAAAAAAAACAAACAGAAACCCCAAGACGCTCAATCTTTAAATATTATAATATTATGTAAGAATAATAAATAATAATAATAATACAATATCTTTTGAAAATTTTGATTTATATTTTCCTTTTTGGAAATCAATATTTTTATATTTAATAAAAGATATTGAATACAAAAAAAACCTAATTTAAATCGATTCAGCAGATAATGAGAATTTGAAGAACCAAAAAAAAAACAGTTCTAATACCTGCTGTTAATAATGGTTAAACGTAAAATTTGTTCGTAATAATATTAACACACATAGAAAAACTACAGAAATAGAAATATGTAGTAGGAGTTGTTTCCGAGTAAAATAAGAAGTTTTTAAAAAGTTAAAATTAAGTTAAATTTGGATATACGAAAAAAAAAATTTGTTTAAAATATCCTAGATAATTAAAAACAAAACGTTCTGAGCTTATTAAAAATTGATCAACTATTTTTCAAAATATTGAGTTTAAAAATAAAAATGTTGAAGATTTTTTTTTTTATTCAAAATTTTTTTTTTTTAATTTTGGTATATACAATATACTTATTATTTAAATAATAAATTGAATTGAAAACCTTATTGACTGCGAAAACGTAAGAAAATAAAAACAACAACGTGTAAAATAAATATTTAAAATTTTATTTGTACGTAACGCATGCATTTTGGTTCATAGCAGAGGAACCATCATCAGCAAGCGTCATTTGAGCACTGAGTCCAAATAAAATCAAATAACAAATTGTCTAATAAAAATTACTATTTAAACTTTTCAAAACATTCTTCAAGAAAAATTGATGAAAGTAAGTTGAGCTGTTTTCAAGAAAAGAGCCAAATTAAAAAAAATGTATATGAGAGGTGCCTTTCGTTTTCGGCTATGCATCCTAAACGTATTTTTAATTTTTTTTTTTTTTCTAGATCAAAAATAACAGAACGGTATATAGGATTTTAATAAACTAAATATATGGGCAATTTTTTGAAGAAAATTTTTTTTTTTAATCAGCCCCTAGAGATGTAGGTATCACCGATAGAATCATTTTTCTTATCTCCCAATATGTTTTGTATATGCAGACGCTTCTATAAAGCAAAATTTCCGATAAAAATATATTTTGATAAAAAAATATTTTGATGAAAATGTTTTATAATCTAAATTGTTTATAATTTTTACACAGGAAATTTTCCAAAGTTAAAATTAAATAGGTATGGTAAAATATAATTTTCAAAAAAAAATCGTTTGAATTAAAAACAAACTATAGTTGCTGATTTTTTTTAATTGTGGTTTTTTTAATTTTTTATTAATCAAGAAAATCTAACGATTAAATTTTTTTTTAATAATTCATATATACCTATTCAAGAAATCTGATAGCATTTTATTTTGCACTAAAAATTATACGAACTCGAATTTCTGTGAGTTTTTTCAAACGAAAGTTACTTCGTATACCATCCAGTACCATTTGTTCTCCGTATCTGGATTTGGGAGAATTTTATTCTTTTCAGTCTGTCTTAAAAACATGATATGTAGGTACATTGTTAATTATAAATTTAATTTTTATTTAGAAAAAAATTTTATTGTAATTATTTCATTTCTTTTTTCAAAAAATTTAATTTAAATAAGATATTTTTGACTTTCGATTCGAATCGATTCACAATTTCATAGTCTACGAAATTGTGAATCGATGTTCGGTAAAATTTTTTCAATCAATTTTAAATAAATTTTCTCTTCTCGGTGAGCCAAAAGACTTGAAACTTTAAAAAAACGTATTCTGAGTTATCTTTTTCCAAGTCAAGGAAGTTGGTATAAAATCTATTCCAATATTTGAACCAACTGACATATACAAGAAAACGAACTAATTGAAACGTTTACAAAAATAGACTCAAATATTTTCATAGCTACGTTCTTGTCTATATGTTCCTTTTAAGTAGAACAATTGAAAATTTCTCTACTTCCTAAATCAATTTTCACTTCATCCTTTTTTCTTCCTCTTCAAAAAAAAAAAACAGAACATTTTCACTTGCTCCTAAATGACCGTTTTCTAAGTACAAAATACAAACTATAGGTACGAGTATACAGAAACAAAACTGTAATGTTGGTAATCTTCTTAATTCAAGTTAATTGCAATTTATCACCTTACACAAACAGCCGTAAGTGGTGGGCTGTCGACCCTTTTCTTTGACAGTATCACCGATAGGCCCACGGGCCACGAGTATAGGTATAAGGGTCGACGACGACGACGACGATGGAACGAACCTTTGACAACAAGATTGTGTACACCATCTTTTCGTCTTTTGCTTCTTTTTTGTGTAGGTTTCTATAAAATAAGTATCTTTATTACGTAAAGCGAAATAACGTAGTTGAATCTTCGCAGAAAAAAAAAAAAAAAACATAAATACAATTTCCAGCTGTCTATCTCTAGATAGGTAGGTACAAGTTATAAGAATGTATATGTAGGTTCTATCGTTGTTGTTATATAAGTGTAGTGTGTGTGTGTTTTTTGTGCACGCGCAACATCTGATAACCATAGAAACTAGGTGAACGACCGCTGATAAGTATGTGACCTTCAAAATAATCTGGGCCAAGTGGAAATACAATTTTTGACATTCTAATATTCTAATCATTTTGTTGGTGTGTTTATATTTTTTTTTTCTCTCTTTCTCTCTATCTCGTTCTCTATTTCGATTTCTCCTTCGTATTTTGAGTTGTGATTTTTGTTTGTTGTTGTTGTTGGTGTCGTGTTAACTCACCCTCTTTGTTGTCATTTCTTGATGGGTTCTCTTTCTCCCCGAGTTCTCAAATCACCACAATCTGAATTTCAATTCTAGGGGTGTTTTTTTTTCTATTCTTTTCACGTTCATGTTTATTATGAAATACTTGAAGCTTAGATCTGTGTTTACCTTCGAATTTAGTATCTTTTCTTTACTTCTAGTAGCGAATATACAATACAAAATTCTATATTTGGTGTTGATGAAATAAAACAACAAGCGCAGAGGGTTGGTCGAGGAGTAAGGGTGGTTTCAGATGGATTTTGATGAGAAAGTATACGTAGGTACATAGATACGGACGGATACGATACGAAGATAGGAAGAGAATCGAAATTGTTAATTTTATTAATTTCGGCAGCAGTATAAATTTACTTGATGGTGGGTTGACATTCGATCATCAAAACATTATTCTAGGGGTGAAGGAGTAGGGTATAGGATGTGGAGATGATATAATAAAATGAATACAATAAAATTCGTTATATTAAATTGCGTGCTTAGCTTTGCAAATGTATACAGTATAAATGGTATACCTTCCTAGCTTTAATGATTGACAGGGTAGTTTATTTCGTATATATGTATGTTTTGCTCTTGAATAAAATTTATTTGACCGTGGCCTTGAAATATTATCGTGTGTCGTTCAACTTTCTATTTAAATGCCACAAGCTAAACCTTATGGTTTGTTTTTTTTTTTTTTTTTTTTCTAACTACGCATATGATATACTACCTACATATCCACGTACATATTTATTTTTTTCTCTGCTGTTTGTTTTTTTTTTGATTATTTATTTTTTGTTGATGTTTTTATTTTGAAAAATAATAAAATGTGGTAGTGGAGTGCCTATATAGTATATATACCTATACGAGTATTTGAAGAATATAAACTTTTGTTATGAATTATGATTTTTATTATTCTTTATTAGTTAATTTAAGAAGGTTATTTAAGTATATTATATCATAGCTATATTTAGTAGGTAATGTGTATGTTTTTCAAAATTTGTTTTGTTTCCCTTAACAACTTAATTTAATTTTTTTTTTCATTTTTGAAAAATAATAATAAAAAAAAGGTTTAAACAAAAAGGTAGGTACTTATGTCGAAAAAATATTCATAGTTACATATCTACACTTTAAATTAACTATACTAAAATTGTGATAGTTTTTTTCAAGGAATTTATTTTTTTGTTAAATGCGGAACAAAGCTAACACAATTTGCAAACTAATTTAGGTACATAGCTTCTTGACAAAAATCAAGGTCTACACAAGAATAAGTTAGCCACGAAAATAATAAGATAACAAAAAATATAACAACAAATAAATTTCTTGCCTCAACAAATAAATCATTAATCAACAAATGATTTGTAGGTTCATTAATAAAATAAATAAATTGAGTACAGGAAAAATTTCATTAACATTTGGTTAGTGAAATATTTTCATTAGGTACCTAAATCAATTCATTCGCTTTCTGTCATAATCTCATAAGTCGAAAATGAAAAATTGTCCATGAAACAAAATTCCAGATTGTGAAAATTATGAAATGAAATTCTTAGAAACTAGAAGGTGTTGAAACAAAAAGAATAGTAACGTACGGGAACCCAGACTTTTATATTTGAATTCAATGATTTTTTGTATCTGAATTACATTTAATGTAATTTTTGAACTCAAGAAGTTTTGACAGAAAACCAACGATATCTAATAGGTAGGTTCACCTTCATTAATATACGTATGTATACGATTGACTACATATTCATTGAACTATAACGAAGTCTATCATCAACTGAATTTTAGTTAAAAATTAACAAGGGGTCGTGTAAACTACACAAGTGGACATTGTTAAATTTACAATGTGTCATGTTAATTTCTCCAAATTCATATGCATAAGGCTACTTGGCTAATTAAATATTGTATAGTGTAGATAACACAGATAAATAAATTATAGTAAACCAGGTTTATTTTATTATATTGTCATATTAGTTTGACGATTCGATATACTTATTTAGGTAAGTGAAGAGCTTAAAAATTGTCCGACGTGGAGTTAATACCTTGTACTTGTACCCTTTTTATATATTTAGTTAACATAACCAACAGTGTTGGAACTAACCTGAGAACTGGTTAATTTCTTTTTAATTCAACGTAATATTTTTCCTGATAAAAGTGATTTTAATTAAGATTACAGCTGGAGTAATGAGTAATGGAGTATGATTGACTCAAAGGATTTAAATTACCATGCTTTATTTTAAAAGAGGATTGCGGCAAGGTGAAGCAATGCAGTGATAGCTTCTTCGCCGCTACTGTGCTAGAGAGGCTATCGACTTTTTTACTCAATTATACCTACCGACTATAGAACTAATTTTTCCAAAAATTAATAATAAGAACGGAAAAATTTCTAATAAAATAAAAAAAAATAAAAATAATTAAACAAACGATGTTTTAATTTGTAGACAAATTAATGATTAAAGAAAATATAATTAATTTTAAGGAAAATTAACAATAAAAAAATTCTTATTTTAAGGAAAATAAATAATTAAAGAAAATAATTTGTAATTTTTAGAAAAATCAATTTAAAAAAAACATATCTAATTTTTAGAAGAAATAATTACTAAAGAAAAATTATTATTATTATATTGTTATTTATTAACAATTGTAATTAAAATTACTTGATAATATACATTTTTTTCTAGTCTATCTTCGGAGACTTTTTATTAATTAGTTAATAAATTATTAATAAATTTAAATTTTTAGATGGAATTAATTTTTAAATTAAAATTAATAATTTAAAAAAAGTCAATTTTTTTTTGTTTAAAAAATTAGTTTTTAGATATTTTAATAGTCAAGGTAGAGTTTAATTTTTATATAGTGGACAAGGAAAATTTTCTATCAAAAATCAATCTTACAAACATTTTTGGGAGGCTAAATTATGTTTAAATTTATTGATTTTTTTAAACTTTTGTGAGAGTCTAATGAAATAATTTTGTTGATAGTTTACAATATTTACATTATGTACACGTAGAAACGTATATTCTTACATTTTTATATATTTGTGTTTATTTTTGTATGTATTTTTTTCTTGAAAATTGCAAAAAATATCAAAAGTAGATTATACTTTTTGTTTAATTTTTAAAGAATAATTTTCGTATATTTTTTTTTTCTGAAACTGATTTAGAAATATTTAAACAAAAAATCCTTTTGAAATATTTTGTCATTCAATCATTCCAAAGTTATTTATTTTCAAATTAATAGATAACTCGAAAAAATGTTCAGCTCGTTAATTTTTACTACATCAGTTACATGTTAGGGTATTTATTAAATTCTTTTAGAAAACAAAAAGAAATTTTTTTCATTAATTATTAATTTTTGAAAAAATATTAAGTAATTATGTACATAATATTAGAAAAATTATTTCAACTAATTATTTATTTTTTTATGAAAAATTATTTGATAATTTAAGTTTATTTCTTATTTTTCAGAAAATAGTAATTTTATTGTTTCGAGTGTAATTACTAATTTCTAAAGAAATTAGTTAATGGAAATACAGTAGAATCTCGAAAAGATGGACAGATATAAAACAAGCCCGTTCATCTTTTCAAATTGTTCATCTTTTCGAGCATCAACGTATGTTTGAGGAAGAAGATACAGTAAACATTAAAAAATTATTTACATAACAAATTAAAACAAGCTCAAAAGTATTGTTCAGGAGGAACTAAAAGCAAAGAAGTAAAAAATTATGTTGGGAATAAAGTAGGTAGGTATTCATCTTTTCGAGTACAAAATTTTAACCCGTTCATCTTTTTGAACACTGAAAATTGAAAATTTTCCTTTCATCTTTCCGAGCTGTTCATCTTTTAGAATCGTTCATCTTTCTGAGATTCTACTGTATATATATAATTTTTTTCGCTTTTTAACAGATCTGGCACAATCATGTTTTAATTTTAAGATTTTATTAATGTGATTAGTTGTGGGAATTTTTTATTGTAAAAATTGTTGAAAAAATATTGTCGCTCTTGTTTTTATTTAATATAAATAAATAACCCCTGGTAGGTAATGCAAACTTGACAGTCTAGTAAGCATATATACCACCCCTCAAATGAATTTAAAATAAGTGTATTAGATTAAATGTCGTGATTTTTTTTTTAAATTGCTTTAAATCAGGGTGATGGTTCATAGAAATAAATTTTATATATTTTTAAAAAGCAGATAAGAAACTAAAAACCCAGTGTATGCCAAATTTTTGATTTTAGCTTCTTTTTTTTTTTTTGGTACCTTAAATCATCACCCTGACTTAAAGTAATTTTTTTTGTAACATCTATTTTTCATTTTTTACTTTCAAACGTTTCGATGTCGATTTTTAGATTTTCTAGAATTTTTACAGATATCCATATGACTTTCTTTTATTGATAAGATCTACCGATTACAAAAACTAATCATAATTATTTCTATCATTTTTTGTTTAAAAAATAGATTCTCGGTCTTTAGGGGAAAGGGGGGAATACTTTTCGGTTTAGAGTCCCCAAAATCGTAGTGTAGATAATGGAATTATTGGCCTGTAAGTTCTCGGCACTTTGAAAAATGTATTTAAAGTTTAATTAAACTGATTTATGATCAAATTTATTAAAGTTGGATATTTTATTTTTTATTAAAATACAAAACAGGTCCTTATGTTCAAAGGTACCCCATTTTTAAAACAAAAAGTCAAAACGTGATTGTCAATTTTATTGTATATAACCATCCATATTTCCTGGATTTACTTAACACAAAGCTTCCATTTTGTGTGACATTTTGATAGAACATTTAAACTGTCATCAAATGAATTTTGTTTCACCATAAAAACATCCCATATTTTATTCTTTTATTAGAACTTATTATATGCTTTAAATGACAGTTTGTTAACAGGAAAAAGGAAGTTACATATATTATGTAGCTATGTATGTGCATAGATGCTTGTGTAAGTAAATAAAAATAAATTTGTCTTTATGAAGCCGTTCACATTTATTGTTATTAACGTGCGTCGATTCATTAGGGTTTCAAACAAAAACAAACCCTATCTATACGAATTTAAGACAATCCAAAGAGAAACAAACACACGCACATACCATACATACACACACATACACACACACACACTCACACAAGTCAACATCGGCCTGAAGCAAAAAAGGCGAAAGAAAACAAGAAAAAAAAAGTTAATCAAGAATTGAACAGGGGGTGAGTTCAAAGGACTTTGAGAAATCAAATCAAAGACACGTGCTATCTCTAGATAACAAAAAAAAAATACTTTGTATCTATACGCAACGCATTTCATCGCCAAAAAGCACCGCATACACATACTTACATACATATGTATATATTTTTATCGGATATGAAGCGTGAAGTGTTCTTCCCCTATGATAATATGATTTATCTTACGCATTTACACAATTTTCTTCGTCACTCGCTTACAAGCGGCATCAAAACAGGCAGTTTATGTTCGAAAATCCCATCAAACCATCACACCACATTTTCCACCCTTAGCTAAATTTTTTTTTTTCGTTGTCTTCCTGGATGAAATGATTTTTTTACTTGCAATTGGCATTATACCTACTCGCTAGGAATATATTGAGCGGTATTTTTTTGCTAACTTAGGGGATCAACATGACTTAGGTATATGAGATGGTGTTGGTGGTTTACCAAAAAACCCCATCACGCAAGATTTTCTTAGGGTAGGCCTATATTTCACTCTTTAGGATCCTATCTTAAGAGTAAATCGATTTCAAGAGAAACAAACATATACCGGAAACACTATAATATGAGGTTGAGATGAGGGGTGTCAATTTATGTTCGTAGTTCGTGTTACATTTTCGCGAATCGATGGAGTCGGAGTAATGGAGTTATAGAGTGGAGTGGGTCAAAATGAAAATTGTTAGGGCCTCGAAAAAAATAAGGTATCTGATTCTTCAAGGAGCGTGAATGGGGTAGGTTATAGAGAGCAACAGTGTATACATTTATCGTAACAAAAATCAGGGTCGTGTATATGTATATAGGAGCCTCGGGGGTGAAGAGATAAGATGTCACAGATTTGTTTTGTGTTTTTTTTTTTAAGGTTCTTTTGTAAGTGATTCCCCTGGTATACCCTGGTAGGAGGTGGGTTTTTTTTTATTTTTAGAAATAAATGTTGTTACTGCCATAAATACATACATAGAAATACATACATTTGAAAAGAATTAAATTGAAATTTTTGTTTTGTGTTATTAAGGATTGTAAAGAATGTACTGTACATAGATCGTGCATTTTGGTATTTGAATTGATTCACCAACAATGGATTGTTATAGAAAAAATAAAAGTGGGTTTATTGACGGTTCTTTTGTGTCATTATTCTGTCTGTGCAAACAATTTTAATTCCAGAATTTGATTTTTAATATTCTAATTTTCAAAATTTGTAGAAATAAAATTGTATTTATTTTCCAAGCATGGAAATAAGTCCAATATGTTTTAGGACCGAGTAAGCGGTCCTTTAAGTACCTAGTATACCTAGGAGTTGATTTGTTGCAGCAACCTTCAAAATTGTAAACTCGATTTGCGGCCAAACTAAGAGCCCTAGAAAATTAAAAATAGCATATTCGTGATAACTTTCCATTGGATATCGCATGATAAATAATTTAAAAAAAAAAATATAGTTTTACTTAATTTCGATCGTACCCTAAACAGGTTTTTGGATATTTTTGCAATCGAGCATCTCAAGGAGTTGCAAATTAAAAAATACCTTATTAGATTTTGAGAACTTTCTAAAAAAGAAAACCAAACTTAGGTTCTGGAAATATTTTTCATACAAAGCGTAATTACCTTGTTAATTACACTGTTTCGATACAACCCTAAAAAAGTAGTTGGATGGCGAAATTTCTGCAATCGAGAGTCGTAAATAGTTTCGATTTTCAATTCTGAATTAGAAATTCTTTTCCGTCAAAGTTAAAATGTTTGCATTCCTGGACAAATAAAATTTTATTGACTTTTTGAAAAGAGAATGGGCTAACCTCTTGCTCGAAAAGTGATTTTTTTTTTCAAACATTCAAAAATCGAATTCCAACGAAATATAGATCAAAAGAAAGGTCTTTAAAAACTGTAACAGCAAAACTGTAACTGTAACATATCTGTAATTGAACCAAAATTTTCTACGAGATGGTTCTAAAAATATTTACATCGAAAGTTATATTTCGTGTTAATTTCGAAAATTTTAACCCAAAAAATGTCGATATTTCTGTAATCGAAACTCCAGTAGCGTAGCGTGGCCGGGGCAAGGGTGACACAGGTCCTGGGCGGCACTTTACTTGGGGCGGCAATTTTCCAGAATACCCAAGCGGCAAATTTTAAATATATACTGGAGGCAATTTGTTCAGGGCGGCAATTTTTCAAAATATTAATCAAAGCAGACGTTAGTTCTGTTCTGTTTTTATGTTTTCTTTTGCATTTGAATCCATTTCAGGGGCGGCAAATTTCCAAAATATCCAAAAGGCAGATTAATAGGAGGCGGCAGTTTTTTAAAATATTTATCAAAGCAGACATTTGTGCTAAAAGATTTTCGTATACGTTGTGTTTTTATTTTTAATTTCATTTGGATTCATTTTAAGGGCGTCAAATTTCCAAAATATGTATCAGGGAGGCAATTTTCTAGGGGCGGCAATTTTTAAAATATTAATAAAAACAGTACGTTAGAGTAGTAGTGTAGTAACCCTTAGCATATAATAATTAGTACGTAGGACTGTTACGCCGAAGGTCTTGGGTTCGATTTCTAGCCTATGTCACCTTAAAACAGAAATGTTTTGAAAAATCCTACAAGAGGATCTCTTTTCATTAAAAAGTGCTTCTCACCTTAGCTTTACGGATTCAGCAGAAAATTGTAGGTCCCTTCCGCTCCTGTCCATAACATGCACATAGGAATAGTTGAGTGTTGTAAGTCACTGGTTCTACATGAGCTGTCTTGCCACCCAATTTATTTTTCAATTTATTTATTTTTTTTATACAAATGTGGATGAATGGCGACATTTTTGCAATCGAGACTGGTAAAAGGTTACGGTTTTCAGCGTTGAAAAGAAAATCAATAGAACTCTTCGATAAAATCAAAAAATTGGCAGATAGGTAGATGCTTATAGATACAAAAACAACAATGCCTATACTCAGAATCTTAAAATAACAAAAAGCTATTTAAAATCGTCTTTTGTAGCTCTTCTAAAGCGAGATTTTCCGTCCAAGCCATCTAAAAATAGCACATTGATGATCTAGTCGAGAGTTAAACCTTTCCATCAAGGTATCGCAAAAGTATACCTACCAAAAAAAAAAAACAATCTTCAAAAAATCCGATTTAAGTCCGTACCTATATAGGTAGGTACCTAATACCTACCTACTTAAGTTATGATAATGACAAATAATCCGTTGTCAATTATTCGCCAAAAAAAAAAATTAAACCTCGTAGGTATTTTTGAAATTGCTGGCTTCAGATATTATAGGGTAGGTAAGTAGGTAGGTATCTAATTAAAAAGTTTAATAAAAATTATCAAATCAGTTACTGAAAAAATTCGTTATACCTACCTATAAAAAAGCTAGGTATAAGTAGGTATGTGGGTATATATATAGATATACCTACATTACGTAGGTATTCGTTCCAGATGATTTCAAACTCAGATTGACATTTAAATGTTTTTCCCCTTAAGTAAACAAAAAGACTGACCTTACCCACAACCACATCTAAGTAGGTAGGTATAGGGATGTTTTAATACTCGCCTACACTACCTTCCAACCTCTAACATACATACATAGGTATGTACATATGTACCTATCGTATACCTACTGATCTACCTACCTAACCTATCTCAAAAAAAAAAAAAAAAAAAACTACACTCTAGATACCTACCTACCCATACCTACGAAAGACTCTAATTGGTATGGAATTCATAAAAATATCCTTTACCCCATATAAAGAAAAAACCAAAATGTAAATAAAACGCAATCGAATAAAAACCAAATGTAAACAAAAATAAAAACATTTTTTATGACCTAGGCCTAGGATTGGCTCTCAGAATTGACACCAAGAAAAATTTACTTTTCCTTATAGGTACAGAAAAAGACTAGGTTAGATACCTACCTACCTACTCCCACTGAGAAATCTTCTTGGAAGAAAGTTAAGAGAACCAAAAAAAAAAATAGGTACCTATAACAAAAAAAGAACAAACAAAAACAGCCCACCTCAGAGAGAGGCTCTTGTTATAGATTCGGCTTCCAGTTCACAATTTCCTACACAAACACACAAAACAAAAGAAGAAAAAAAAAAAAAAACCTCCATCGCATCGCAAATGGATCCAGGAAAAAAAAATATATAAAGAAAAAGAATCAAACAACAAAAATCAACCGACACCGACGACACGACACCTACTCTACTGCTCTACATTTTTATTTTCGGTTGAAATTTGCCCCACACCGGGCGCCCGTTTCTGAAAACAAATACTAAAAAAAAAAAAAAAAACTTCCCTATACTTAATTTATACTCGTAGAAATGAAGGAAAATAATAATAAAAACGAAAAAAAAAAAAACAAAACTCAACATGGAAGAGAAGGAGAATGAAAGAAAACATAACAATTTTTATATGGGGTTATTGTGAGTCAAGGCCAAGCACAAATACAACAATACGCATTTACGCACCACCAACAACGGCAACAACGCATTTTTTACATTATATCGTCACCGTTGCGTTGCGTGTGCTCAACTTGCTGCTGCTTCTAGAGCGAATATACGTATAAGTAATGTTGTATGCGTGACAATTCCATTTTCTGTGTTTTGCTTCGTTTGTTCGTTTAGTTGATGGTTGGTGTTGTTGTTGTTTTTTTTTAACTTTTTTTTTTTGTGCACGGTAAGTATAAGAAGCAAGTTGATAGGTACATTATCTCCAATGAGCGCAAGCTCGGAAAAAGCAAAACAAAATTATTGTTGTAGGTACCGCACGAAAAAAGAGCTTGAGGAGGTTGTTGCGTGGGTGATAATATGTTTGATAGCGATGTTGATGATGATGATGGTAATGATGATGATGATGCATTAAGGGATGAGGCATGACTTTTAATAAAATTCGGAATTGAAAAGTCATCATTGAAACACCACATTATACCTATACATTCTGTCCATTAGTTTATTTTCCTGATCGTTGATGGGTTTTGTCCTTTATTTCACCCTCTGACTAAAGCACAACATGATTATTAGATGCGTATTCAAAGAAGAAAGAGAGAAGCCAACCATTTTGATTAGGATGTTATTTAAGTCGATGGATAGGAATATAGGATATCAAACGAGGGAGTGAGAGAGGATGTAGAAAAGGATATACATATACGCATGTATGTATGTTGATATTAACCGAAAACCAGTATCAAGGTTAATGTCCCTTTTTGATGAGGGCTCCGATTGTCCTTGATATATTATTATTCTTTCATTATATTTCATTCTGCCACCACAACACCACCAATCAAAATCAAACCAAGTCAACAAAAAAAAAAAAAACCGACGACTTTTGCTATAATACCTAACCTAATGCTTTTATGTGCTGTGTTACCAAATCAAACAAAATTCTGTAAAGAAAAAGAGAGAGAGTGAGAAGAAGAATGAAGGGACTAATAAATATAGCAAGCAAAATCTTTTGCGACTTAAGTTTTAAGAATTAAAATATTTTATCCGTTGAATTTAAATAAAAAAAGAGAGATAAATAGTAACGATGCACTCAACGACACCTGATAGAAAATAGATGCAATCAGCTAGACATAATATTAAAAAAGCTTTTGTCTATCAAATGCATTTGCTGCAGCAACTGCACATGCACATTTATATAACAGTTAGAAAGGTAAGTAAGAAGAAAGAGAAAAAGCTTTTTTGTTTATTGAAAACACAATCAGAATGCAAATGCAGAAGTTTTTTTTTTTAGATTTACAAGTTGCACACTCTCAAAGTGCAATAATGACAGTTTGCAAAGAAATGCATGGCGCTGCATTCGACAGAAAGAAAATGCAAGAATTTTTAAAAATCTTGAAACTTTTGAATGGAAGAAGTTTTAAATGGTAGATTTAGGTAAGGTAGTAACCTACCAACTAGGTTTGTGGTGAGTTTTGTATTCTTTCAATAATTAATTTCAAGTTGGATGACATTAGAAAATTCGCTGGTCGGGTACTTAAAGGTCGTATGTCGACCAAATTACCAAAAATGAGTTTTATATACCAAAATGTTCGTAATTTTAGCGGCTTTCCGATAGAATCAAAAAGAAAAATTTAAAAAAATCGTTCGCAACTCTACAGGCAAAAAAGACAATTGAACTTTCATGTATTCACACAAATATTTAGTGCTTAAAGGTTCTTAGATCAACATAGAACCTTTTTTGTCACACAAAAATTCAACGCCTTCAAGTTACATAGAACTTTTCTGCATAAAATTCCCCTACATAGAACTTTTTTGCAATAGGTGTGTTTTATTCATTGCTGCATAGCCAGCGCAGCACAAGTCTGAATAAAACGAAAGCTCACTCTATACGTTCATTTCAATAATTGAAAGCTCTATCGCCAGCACAGCCATCTTTATTTTTACTGACTTCTTTTTCGCCAGCAATCAAATTGTTTTTGTTTTCCAAGGGAAATTTTGCTGCGCTGGCTATGCAGCAATGAATAAAACACACCTAATGACTACTTTTTTAATGAAGCGAAAAGTCCTATGTTTTCGAAAACATAGAACCATTTGGGTTAGTTTTAAATTGTTTTGTTTCAGAAACAATAAGACATAGAACTTTCATTTATTAAAATTCTTGTAAAATAAATAAACAATTTTTTAATGGTTTTATGACTTTCTGATGGTTCTTTATCAGATAACATCAATACTTTACTGCTTTGTTACCGTTTTACACAAAAACCAGCCTCCTAAAACTTTGAGGGCGATTTACTCGAAATATTTTTTTTTTTACACATACAATCTTTAAGTATCCGACCAGCGAATTGTCAATATATGTAGGTATGTCTGTTCATTTACTTCCAAAAACTGCCACTTTCTTCCCATTTTAGCCCAAATTTCTGTCATAGTCCATAGGTATAGGTAAAAAAAACTTTCTACCCATTTTAGCCCAATTTTCTGTTAAAGTCCATAGGTATAGGTACAAAAATAATTTTGAACTAGAATTGGTCAATATTGGTAGTTTTGAGAAGTAAAGAAACAGACCTAATATGTAACTAACTGTCAGAAGAAAGCCTTTTTTAATGTGGTACTAGAATATATCGTCGCGGTAGATTGAATGCCTTGTAACCCAGAAAAGTTAATTTTTCAGGAGAAACAAAAAACTTGATATGAAAGTATTGAAGACCTGCTTTTTATACGTTTAGCTTTGAAACTATGATTCTAAGGCTAACAAGGTATTTTTCATTAGATCCGGAAAGTAAATCATTAGGTACCTAAAAAGTGAACTTTTCTGGGTTACGAGCGACGATATGTAGATTCTAAAGTCATTAAATATGTAAAATAAGGTATCTATGGATACCTATATACCTATACCTATTACCTAAGGAAACAAGTTTTATTTTACCTATTTTATTTTTTGTGAATCAAAAAATTCCCAACAATAAATACTTACGTAGGTAGGTACCAACACTTGGTTATGAATTTAAATGGCAATATTATAGGTATTTTGATTTATACCAAATATACCTTCGTTTTTAAATCATCCAAAAAATCTTAATTGTCTTGCTAAATGTATATGTACCAGAGTTTTAATGAGAAATAAAGACTGAAATGAAAAAAAAAACAATAACCCCACTTGCCAACAAAAAATAAATTGCACAATTGTGAATTCAGCTTACAAGCTATATTCTGGCTAATGGTTACCTAGGGACGATTTTATTAATAAATTAATTTAAACAGAGTTATTTATATACATATGTATTAAGTATGTATATCTATAGGTACATTGAATTTTTTTATGAATCTACGTACGTACATATGTAGGTACTTAGCTTATATGAAAAATGAATGAAATTTCAATTCAAGAAGAGAATGCTATCTTAATTTAGATTGTTATAAAGTTAGGTAGGTACCATAGCTTATATCTTATTCAACAAAGCAAGGTATACTATTATTGTATCTATGGTTGCTAAATTAAGAAACAAAATTTATAACTTTTTCTTCTGGGAAATTATAAAAATACATAGGTAGCTCTGTACTGTTCATAATATGTATTTAAATTACGAGCATAGAAACTTCAAATGTTTTGAAAAGGAACAAAATAAAACACAAACATTCTGTTTACAGGGTTTATTTACCTACGTAGGCATACATGAATGTAGATAAGGTAGGTAGGTATCTACTATTTACATATGTAGTGTAAGTATTGAAGCATACATTTTTACAAAAATAGATACTGAGATTTTGATTAAATGGGTATATTCTGTACTCGGGTATGACAAAGAAATGAGAAAGAAATCATTTTTTAATTTACCGCAAAGCATAGAAAACAGCATGTCCCTCAAGTTATCAGACCAAAGTCAGCAGAATACATTTTTTTTTTGTGACGTCATCATATAGGCGCTAATTAAGTACCCAACAACAAAATTAAGTGCTTTTGTTGTAAAATAATGTTATTTCTGCTAACTTGATTTCAAGTTAGCAGACCAATTACCGGAAAATACTTAAAACACAAGAAAAAAGTTTTAGTCTAGTATTTAGGAACTATTTTAGTGCTCTAGGAATCCAAAAAAAAAAACTGTTTTTCTATTTTTCTAATTTTCCATACAAAACCATGTTCTGCTAACTTAATTTCGATTTTTCTCGAACAATTGAACTTTTTTCGGTCCACATCTTTTTTTTATTATTAAGGTGCTCGCCATCGAATTAAGTACCCCATTTTCAAAAAAATAGAAAAAAAAAATAATTAATTCAATTTCCATAGAATACCTACCTACCATGTTCTGCTAATTTGCTATTTAAATTTTTTTTTGGATTCCTAGAGCACTTAAATAGCTCCTAAATACTAGACTAAAACGTTTTTTCTTGTGTTAGTATTTACCGGTAGTTGGTCTACTAACTTGAAATCAAGTTAGTAGAACATTAATTTACAACAAAAGCACTTTGTTGTTGGGTACTTAATTAGCACTTAATTAGCGCCTAATGAAGACGTCACATAAAATTTGTTCTGCTAACTTGAGGGACATGAAACATCAACTCTGCAGAAATCATTCTTCCTATACATTTCCATTCCATCTTTTTGTATACAAGGGTGCAAATAAAATATAGGGCAGATTATTTTCGTCAATCAGCAACCGGTTGGTTTTTTTGTCTTCAACAAAATAATATTTTTCCGTAAAAATAATTGATAGGTACATTTGTTTTCATTGATGGTTGAATTTTACCAATTTTGCAACTTCGCAATTTTTGCGAAAAAAAATATTTTTTTTATTTTTGACTTTCGTATAAAACACAAGTGGCATCATTTTATGCTCAAGTTGTAATACTAAAGCGAAGAAATACGAAAACTTCTGATATTTGCGCTTTTTACGACTCAAAATAGATTTTGCTAAATGTGAAGTTTACCTTCGCACTGCCACCTTGCATTTTTAAAAAAACAAAATGTGATCTTAATATGTGCTAAATTTATACATAATGTGCCGAAGTGTGCCGTAGAAATTAAGAAGAAATTAATTTCGCAAATTTTGCGAATTAAAAAAAGTTGTTATTTTTAATTTTAGTAAAAAAAAACATAAGTTGGGACATATTGTACTCAATTCGTACTTCCACGTGCGAAGAAAGATAAATTAATTTCGCATATTTGCAAAAATATAAATCAATCGAAGCGAGAAGAAAATAAGATAAGAAAGTTAATTTTAGATTTTTTTTCGAAAAGAATTATGAGCAGTTTAGTGGCCAACTTGTTCTAAAGAGATTAAAATAATTCGCATACATATTTGCAAATTTTACCACTGTGGCTAATACCTATGTAGATTTTTTGAATTTCCGTTTTTTTCTTAGAAATAGGTTGTGCTATTCTGTGCCCAACTTCACTTTAAGAACATGAGTTTTCACGAAGATTGATAAAAACAATACAAAATTAATTATCGTTTGCAAAATTTGCAAACTTCTGAATTTTTTTAATCTCTATATATGGAACATATAATGTGGCATAAGTTGTGGGCACATAACAACACAAATTTCGTTTTTAAGAGAATATATAAAATGGCGGTGCTTACTTCATGCACATTAATTTTCAACCTTAAATATTTTTTTTTTTCATTTCAAAAATTCTTGCTCAAAAAGTCGCTAGTTTTTAATTTAGCGACAAACATGAAAAAACATGTCACGGAGGTTATGGTGGGTGTAACTCTTTTTTTACAAGACGAAAAATAACAGTAATCTCAATATAAATAATAAATGTTCAAAATTTTAGTTATTTTAACGTTAAAAGTTTTATTGAAAAAATTTCTTACCCATACTATATTGATTTGGAAAGTGTTTTGTCCACTCACCTGAAAACAGTCAATAAAGAAAAAAATTTATTTAATATTATAAAATTAAAAAAGGTTTATTTAAATTAAAAGAATGAGGGTTTTTCCCTCAAAGTATTTTTCTTAAATTAAATCATCTACAAAAAGGCGAAAACTCTGAGATTCTATCAAAAAATGTTATAAAACGAGCATGAGCATTCATATATACGCGAATAAGTAACTTTGGCATTATTATGTTCAAGTAAGCTTCAAAGCAAAATTGGAATTTCCTAGTAACGTTTAACGAATGTAAACTTTATTTAAAAATTTTAAAATACGTGTTTTTTTTAAATCGGAATTTCAATAGGGTAAATTTGGGCAAAAGAAGAGAAAGGTCTAGATTCTATTTTCTAAATGACTAGTGATAGAGAGTTTTTTGTTTCTTTCATCGATAAATCTTATAAATACAAGAAAGTCACACGTATAAAAGAAAATTCTAGAAAATCTAAAACCCGAGATAAAAACATTTTAAAGTCAAAAAATGAAAAATGGACGTTGGAGAAAAAAGTCACATAAAATCATGGAAAGGTTTTCTAAAAATAAATTTTATATGTCTGAAAAGCTGATAAAAAACGAAAGGATTTAAATTTGCAAACTTTTTGATTTAAGCTTTTTTCTTGGCTAGGTGAATTTTTGAAAAATTCATATTTTTTAAATCAATTTTTTTTTGGTTTTGATTTTTTTTCCTTTTTACCCTAATTGGTATTTTCATTTAAAACAATAGCAACATAAAGAGAATTTTATTATCATTATGATGGGTTGAGTAAATTAATTGAAAAAAAAAACCAAAAATCAACATTTAAGGCGTGGCAACTCTATGCCTTGACCATATTTCGCCAGGCAACCCTTGCGCAAAATGTAAGTTCAGACACTATATAAAAAACTGCAAACCAATTAACCGGTAACTCGATGAGGGTAGGTCGTCCTATGGCGGGATCTTCTACTATTAGGAGAAAATCCATAAGAAGTGTGGGCGTGGCAAAAGGCGCTCTTTTAAAAAATAGGTGTCTCAGCTGGCGTATGGTACTTAAACCTTCCCCCCGTTTATCAAGAACAAAATCTGAAAATTTCATCCAAATAATTGGAGCCGTTTCAGAGTAACAGGGATTTTAACAAAAATTGGGCGTGGCAGTGGGCGGATTATTACAATATAATTTCTCAAACCTTTCCTCTTCTAATAAAATAAATTCATTAAAATTCATCTAAATCGTTAGATCCGTTCCCGAGTAACTTGGATTTAATAAAAAAAATGGGTGTGGCAGTAGGCGGGTTTTAACAAAATTATTTATCAAACCTTTCCTCTTCTAATAAAATAAATTCATTAAAATTCATCTAAATCGTTGGATCCGTTCCCGAGTTACTTGGATTTAATAAAAAGTGGGTGGATTTTACCAAAATCATATTTATCAAACCTTTTCTCGCTAATAAAAACAAAATCTGTTAATTTCAACCATATCATTAGAGCCATTTGCAAGAGTGCGGGAAAAATCATAGTTTAGAAAAGTCATAATTCATAATTTGAGGCGTTTTCGAGAAACAAATTTATTAAAAACAAATGGGCTTGGTAGGGCTTGGGTGGATTATACCAAAACCATTTTTAAAAACTTTCATTCTCTAATATAAACAAACTATGAAAACTGTTCCCAAATCCTTAGAGCCCTTTACAAGAAAAGTGGGTGTGGCAAAGATCGAGACCGATACAGCAACGATAGTGAAATTCACCGATTTTAACAAGACAGAGACGATACAAAAATTTGATTCCTATATAAGCAGTGTAAAAGGGCTTCATAGATCATAACTAGAAACTGTCTTGCAGCACACACCAAAACTAAGTATTAGGTACTCAAATTGGCGCAAGTCCACAATGGAATTTTGACCCACTTGGATGGGTAACAAGTCCACAAATCAATTGTGGACTTATAATCCATCCTTATGAGCCAGAAGTCCACAAAAAAGTGGGTCAATATTCGTCATTCGATAATTTTAGAAATAAAGTGGGTCATAATACACCAAATATTTTCTGGAATTTTTAAAATTAACAAAAGGTACTGTTTATTAAGAAAACTATTGTCATTGGCGTCTGCCTGATGTCTGAACATACCCTACGCGGAGCAACGGAGTTGCGTAAGGGGTACAGATGACCCAAAAAGAGAGTTAAAATCCTACTCCCGAAGCGGTCCACCCGATGTACCAGTTATCGAAGAAAATGCGTCGGGCACACCAACCTTTAGCGTTGAATATTTTTAAAATCAGAAATCAACAATCGATAGGCTATGAAGTCAGCAAGAACTTCCTGTGGACTTCTGGCAATAATTCCACAATTATAGATTTGTGGACTTTTTAAGTCACCTAAAAGTGGGTCAAAAATCTATTATGGACTTTTGGCATGTGGACTTATGACCCTCAAATAATCTTTTAAGAACGAGGAAGGAGAAAAAACTCGTGATTAAAACAATGCTTTTGTTCGCAGACATTTTATTTGTACGGCAGTATATGATTTGATAAAACAAAAACTAGAAGGCTGTAGTTGATTTCCTAATTTCATATTGTATCATAACGGACCTTATAATAATCTAATTCATGCCTTTATTTTAGCTGGGAGCTGGTTCCGTTGCCTTCTACGCCTTCTAAATTTGATTTTTATCTAAAAATAAAACTGAAGGTCGTATAATTACAAGAAATCAATCTTTTCTATATCATTGCTATTTTTAGTTTTTAATTTCTACCTAAAGTAAGGTTAAGAAATTTTGATTAAATTTTTCACCCAAAACCAATTGCCCTATGAGAGAGAGCAAATTATATATTTTTGTATATATGTAAATATAAAATAAAAATGAAAATATATTAAAAAAATTTTAATATTTGTATATTTTTTAATTTTATTTTAATTCAAAAATTTTTAATTATTCACAACATTATATAATATTTTGTAATGCGACGCGTTTCGGTTTTTAAAAAACCATCATCGGGCTCAATTTGGTGACTTTGGTTGTTGGGTTGCCAAGAATGTTAGTTTTTTGTGCTTGCCGTGGTCTGTGTTGAATTATTATAGTTGTTGTATGCGATTTATATATTTGTCTCGTTTAAGCTGGCGTTGTTGTTTGCCTGTTTTGGTACTCAATGGCTGTATTAAACAGTGTGTTAGTTTTTATTGTTAGTTTGTCGTTTAGTATTTTGTCTTGTTCTGTCTTGTAAGCTTTGTAAATTTCAAATTCTTCAAGTGCGTTTAGTCTTGTCCCTTTTTTACATATATGTAATGGTGTTACGTTCGTTTCAAAGTCTGTGTAGTTGTGGTCATTTTCTATTATGTGTTGTGCAAATGTAGATTTTGTATTTTGTTTTGGTCTATGTTCTAAGTATCGTTCGTAAAAAGTTCTACCTGTCTGTCCAATGTAGTAGCTGTCACAATCATCGCATTTAATTTTATAAACTCCAGAAGAAGATTTGTTATCGGTTTTTGTTTTATGTTGTAAAATTTTTTGTACGTTATTTGTTGTTTTAAATGATATGTTTATGTTTAATTTCCGGAACTCGTTTTGTATTATATTTGGTAGTAAATTAGTGTAATCAATTGAAATGTATTTTTGATCTGGTGTATTGTTATCTGTTTTGTTGTTGTTTTTTATTTTCTTCTTCTTTTTGTATATTAATTTGTCTATTAGTTCTGTTGTGTAACCATTTGATGTTGCTATATGTTTGATTATATTTACTTCGTCATCATAATCTTTTTTCGTCATTGGGACATTTAATAGACGATTAATAAACGCATGGTAGGCGGCAATTTTTTGGGATTGTGGGTGGTGTGAATCGTTGTGAATTGTTATATCAGTTGTTGTTGTTTTCCTGTATATTTTATAATTTAGTTTATTGTTGTTTTTGTAAATTGTTAGGTCGAGGAAATTGATTGAGTTGTTGTTTTCTAGTTCAGCTGTGAATTGTATTTTATTGTTGATGTTGTTCATGTATTTTTTTAAAACGTCGATTTGCCTTGTTGTTCCATCGAATATGACGAATGTATCATCAACATACCTTGTGTAAAGTATAATTTTTTGTTTTTGTGCATTTAAATTTGAAAGTATGTATTTGTTTTCGTAATAATTTAAGTAAATATCAGCCATCAAACCACTTAATGGAGAACCCATTGCGAGGCCTTCGTCTTGTATGTAATATTTGTTATTAAAAGTAAAATAATTCTGTTTGAGTGTTATTTGTAATAGTGTTATGATTTCGTCTATTTGTTGTTGGTTTAGTTTTGCGGTAGTTATCAAATTATCTTTTAATATTTTAATTGTTTCATTAATTGGTATGTTGGTGTACATATTTGTGACGTCAAACGAGATTAATTTATGTTGTGGTAATATGTTTATAGTTTTAGTTTTTTCTATGAATTCTGTGTAGTTCTTGATGCTATTGTTGTTTTTTATATTAATGTTTGTTTTGATTAAAAAAAAAAAAAAAAAAAAAAAAAATTTTTTAAAAATTTTTTTATTAAAATTTTTTTAAAAAAAAAAAAAATTTTTTTAATATATTTTCATTTTTATTTTATATTTACATATATACATTCATACACACAACATGGAGACTACACCACAAAGAAATATATATTTTTGTATGTAGGTGAAATAGTTCATCCAAACGACCGGTTATTGGAAGTTCATTTCCCAGAAGAATCCTACAAGTTTTAATTTCAATTATGTACTTAGATAAGCGGTGGTTGTGCATGAATTTTAAAAGACCGCATAAACTTTTCTGCTGACCATCTGTTATAAATTTCAGAAAAAAAGCTATTCTCATTCCTAAAAGTCATTCTCAATTTTCCAAACAGTATTGAATTTAATATAAATATAAAACAACAACTCAATTCTCTTCGCTATTAAACATCTGTGCTCTCTTCCTTCTCTTAGTTTTGATTTTATACATAAAAAATTCATTTCACTCACAACTACTACCAAAGTGCATTCAACCTCCCACTCTCTTGGTATTAAATTGATGGAGGCGCACTCCGTACAATAACCTTGAACGCTAAACTATATAGCTATATATATACACCCTCTTTCATCTTGTGAAAATTACACCCCTCGCTTACAACTATAAAAGCAATGTGCATGCAAGTTAAACTTATTTCAATGCTATATGCAGCTCTTGCACACATTTGAAGGGCGTTGCCTAGACAACACGTGATGTAAGGATGCCCTTGATTGCAGCAGGAATATAATTATTACTACACCGCGGCGCGCGGCGCGGCGCCCCTGAAATGTATTGTTTTCTTTGGAAGTAATTATTATATTATCAACGATTAATTTTTAAAGTATTTTTTTTATCAAACCAAACCGTTTTTTATCAACCAAAAATTTTGTCAAGCCATCACCATGATGATGGGACAGAGAAAAAATGGACGCGTTTCTCTTCAACTCCCACTGCTTGCTGTTAAATCGGTGTGCGTATATATGTAGTTATAATAGAAGAGTCCATGGTGAAGGACATTTTCAAACTGAACTTGAACGAGGAGCGCAAGTTTTCAAATTTTCAATGTCAACACATATAGGTACCTACCTACCTACAACTATAAGAGTAGGAACAGAAAAGCACCCCTTACTCTCTACATTTGTATGTTTGCATGACAAAACCTCAACTAAACCTAGACGCAACCTTTAACTCTATATCATACAAGTGTCAGGTCATGGTTAAATATTTTTGTTTGGCTTTTAGGTTAGGTCGAAGGAAAAGAAAAAAAATTCCAACAGGAATAACATATTATTACTATTGTGATCTTCTAATGCAAAATATATGAGCTACACAGGGTTGGTATGGATTTTAAAATCCTCTATAGTCGTAGGTAGCTAAGGTATATTATATGTTATGTGATGTAGATGTATACATACATATATTTTTCTTGTGTCCTTGACTATGAAATAAGAATAAAATGAAAACAACTACAAGTTACCTTCACCTTCATAATATTATAGGAAACAGAAAATAACGAAACAAGAGAAAAAAAAATAGAAAACACAAAATGAGTAATTAAAGTGAAAATTAAGCACGATAAATGAAGATTTTTTGTAATTTTGAGAAGTTCAAACAAAAATGATAACAATTTCAGAACGTTAAAAATTCTGAGTCATAAAAACTAGTTTTTATTGTGAAAACAAAGCCGAAAGTGCAATTTTGGGACAGATTTAAATCTTGCTGAAAATTGATACAGAATTTTATTTCGTCATAACAAAGGTGCTGTCCAAAGTCCTATTGAATCTTAAGCTAAGTAAATATAGAAAATTGTCAGATCTGACTACTAATTAAAATGGAAAATTGTCAGTTCACACGGATGTCCCAAAGTCTGACAATTTCAATGTTCAGGTGGTATATGGCTGCAAAGGCCGAACAGTGACTTTTCTGACAATATTTTCAGGTTGAAAATTTTACCGAAAAATTTGTTAGTTCACACGGTTGGCAGATGTTGTCCCAAAGTCTGACAATTTCAATGTTCAGATGGTATGACGGAAAATGCCCTGACAATGGCTTTAATGATAATATTTTCAGGTTGAAAATGTCAGATACCTGCTAATTTTATGGTAAAACTGTGTTTTAATATGGTATGACTGAAAATGCCCTCACAATGACTTTTCTGACAATGTTTTCAGATTGACAATATTTCAAGCAATTTCACTGAAAATTGTCACTTCACACGGTTGGCAGATGTTGTCCCAAAGTCTGACAATTTCACTTTCATATGGTATGGCTGACAAAAGCCTGACAATGAGTTTTCCGACAATATTTTCAGGTTAAAAAATTCCGATGTTTGTCAATTTACCTGACAAATTCTCATATTACGGTTGGCAAATGTTGTCCCAAAATCGGAAAAATTCATTTTCATATGGTATGACTGACAATGGGCTGACAATGACTTTTCTGACAATATTTTCTGGTTGAAAATGACAGATACATACTTGACAATTTCAACAAACAAATTGTCAATTCACACGGTTGCCAGATGTTGTCCAAAGTCTGACAGTTTCATTTTCAGATGGTATGGCTGAAAAATGGCTTTAGTAAGAATATTTTCAGCTTGAAAATGTCAAATACCTCACAATTTCTTTGTAAAATTGTCATTTCACGGTTAGCAAATGTTGTCCCAAAGTCGAGCAATTTCATTTTCAGATTGTATGGCTGACAATGCCTTGACTAATAAAATACTTTCCTGACAATATTTTCAGGTTGTAAATGACAGATATCTTAACATTTCACTGAAAAATTATCCCAAATTTCGGTCAATTTCATTTTCAGATGGTCTCTTGACAATGGCTGACAAATGTCGTTTCTGGTAATATTGTCAGACAAGTTGTATAAGACATTTGAGACAATTTTTTTTTACTGACATATCTGACAATATTGTCAGACTATCGTCTGTACTTAGCTTAAAGTGGAAGAAAAAAAAATAAACTGAAAACTGACGTTTGGCATCTGATATGTGCTTATGTTTTTATGTCAGTGCCGCCCGTTTCGATGTAAATCCCTCTGTTCGTTTATTTCCCAAAACAACTAATTTCCTCCAATTTAAGTGCAGAATTCTGTCAAAATTCATATAAAAATTTAAATTCGTTTAAAATTCGTATAGAAAGTGACAGCTTTAGGCAGTAAACAAACAAACCTAACATTTCGTCATCAGTGTCGTGAAATTCACTAAAAAAATTACAGTTTTAAGTTGTTAATGTAGGTACTTCATTGTTTCTGAAGTTGGAGGATATAGGTACTTCACCAAGCAAAACAAAATTTAAATACAAAACAAAGTGACATCTTCCGTTTTGTTAAAATTAAAACAAACAACAACAACAAAAACTCACAAAATCTAGGTCACTGCACTCACAAAGGACAAAATTCACGTCTCATAAATTATTTCCTCGACAAAGAAAAAAAAAACTGCTGCATTTGACTTGAAATTTAATTTGCCTTTGCTGAAAAAACTCCATCGCGCAGTCATTATTGTGTATATAGCTTCACCCAATTATTTAACCCTAAAATGGGTTAATGCTCTTTCATAATTAAATTCATTAATTTTATATATACATACCTACTCGAGGAACTGAAGCGAAAAACAAAAACGAAACGAAAATTATTTTTGAAGACAAGGGAGTCCACGCGCAATTGCCATTCGCCAGCCAAAAAATGAAGAATTTCTTTTGATCAAAACGATTTCAATGCTCAAATTATATTATTTCGACAAAACGACAAAAATTGAAATAGCAGAACTTCCATTATTTTTACTCTTAAGTCGTAGGTACATATAAACTGCTGTATTCTTGAGTAGTGTTTTTGACCTAAAAGAAGACAGTCTTTTTAGTCTTCTTTGCCTTTTTTTTGTCATAAGACTGCACCCACCGGAGATTATCATAGGGCTCCTCCACCACACAACTTCATGAGCCCTTGATATCTCTTTGATTTAATATACAATGCCCAATGCCATGAAGGAAGAATAAGAATCAGAAGACAAAAAATTAAAAAAACAAATCCAAATTTCAAGACTCTCTATAACTTGCTGTCTTTTTGAATGCTGCACTATATTGTGTGCGCTTAAGGTTAATGAAATCGCGCCAAAAGATGCAACAACGATTCAAGATCTTGATGAGGAGAATAAGAAGCAGAAGAAGAAAGTCCAGGCCTTAGGCATTTCGAAGTAAATGAGGCAAACTGAGCAGTCGCGCAGCCAGTCACAGTCAGTGCCCTTGACTTAGGTCAATAACACTTCCTTCGTATGGATGATGTTGTTTCGTTTTCGTTTTTATTTTTTTTTTTTTCATTTGTTTTTTTTTTTATTTTTTGTCCATTTGCTGCAATTCATTCCTCGTCGCACGTTGTATTTTATAAAATTATATGTCTTGATCGTCTGCACTTCAAATTTTTGGTGTGACCAAATGTACAAAAAAAAAGGTCAAAACTTATAAAATTGATTTTTTTTGTGACCGAATTTGTTTTCCTTTTTTTTTTCAAATATAACTAATCGTATTGATTTGAAAAACAAGCACAAAACTTCAAATTCGGTAGAAAATTGTAGGTCCCCTCCATTCCTGACAACGGTACTTGAACTCCAATTAACGTTTCTGGAGCCGTAATGTCATTTTCGTAAAACGCCTTACGAAATAAAGATGACTTACTTAAAAAACAAAGAATTTAGAGAACAAACCAGAACAAAAAACTATACAATGGTCACACTATTCTCATAGCAGAAATTGAAATTTGCAGAAAGAAAGAGTGAAGCATGTGAAAGAACCAAGCCTTCTTTTGTGTGCGCGCCTTGCTTCTTCCACCACCACTTGCAGCAGCGATTCCATCCATACCTACATTACATACCATACCATGCATCGCATCTTCATCATATCTTCGTCTTTACCGTCTTCTTCGTCTATCTACATCGACAACGACCGAAGACGACGATGTCTGCATCACGCGACAACGATTTAAGTTTTTTCTTGCTACGCGATCTTATTCACTAAATTACTGGGGTCCTTATATTGTCTATCCCTCCCCCCTCCTCCCCTCCACCTCTTTCATGATCACTGTCAACAACCCTTGAAAACGTTGTCGTTGGGTTGCCTCGATCTTGGGCTAAATTTGCAATTTTTCTGTGCCATTAAAAAAAAAGAAAAGAAAAAGGCATGAGGCATGAGGCATGAGGCATGCGTCATATTATAATGAAGTATGTGAATGTTTGGTGAGGTGGTGGAGAAAATGGATGCGAGTGGCGAATACGAATAAAATGGAGATGAATAATAAAAGATTAAAGTTGGACCAAGGCGAATAAATGGGTGCATTGCCATTGGCATTGTCTTAAAGAAGTAGGTAGATATATACCTATGCAGTTTGAAAGGTGGAATGATTGTGTTGATATATTAAACCAATTATATTGATGCAATATTAAATGAACGAATTTTTATATAGGTATGTACATTGTACATAGGTATAAAAAGATAAGCAATGGAGATGGTTTTGTTTTTAATGAGTCCCTATCGAGAGGCGGTTTCATATTTTTGTTTTTTTTTTTTTGTTGGAAACAAAATGTTTAATAATTACTTAAAAAATTCTTGACAAATTTAACTTAAGAAACAATTAATAAGTAAACCGTTTCAGATAAATATTTAAAAAATATTTTAGGTGTTTCTAAGAGTAAAATCAGTGATGAAAGGACATAGGTACCAAAGGTAAGAAAGAAAACCAATGACACCGCACATTGAAAACAAAAGAATGCATTTTTAAATTATATACAAAATAAAATTATTCAAAATTAATATTTAGCAGTTTCTGTATTTAAACTCGAAATCAATATTTCATCTATAAAACACACAAAACAAATGCGACGAGACGATACCGGGACAATACCAAAGCACTACCGGGACATTGCTGGGTCAATACCGGGACAATACCTGGATAATACCGGGACAATACCGATACATTACCGGGACAATAACTGGGCAATACCGGGAATATACTGGGATAACACCGATGACACCCGGGACAATACCGGGACAGTACTGGGACAATACCGGTACATTACCGGGACAATAACGGGACAGTACTGGGACATCACCGATACATTACCGGAACATTCCCGGGACATTAACTGCACAATACCAGGACAATGCTGGGACAACGCCGATACATTATCGGCACATTACTAGGACAATACCTGGACAATACCTGGACAATACTGGGACAATACCGATACATTACCGGGAAATTACCGAGAAAATAACTGGACAATACCGGGAAAATACCTATCATTACATAAGTTAAAAAATACCGACGCCGTCTATCCGTTTTTAACCTCAAATGGTATTTATAGGTATATCTAAGCCTTTTAATTTTTTCAAAATTCTTTTGCCCCCTCAAATTTTTGAAATATAATTTTTAATTTCAAAATTACATGTAATATTGAATTAAATGTATGTATGTACCTATATAGCAATGTTTTTTTGAAAGCTCAAATATTATACTATTATAATTTTTTTTTTTTTTTTTTTTTTTTTTTTCAAATAAAAAAGTGCGAATTTTTTCTGGAAAAATAAATTAATCTCTAATTTAATAATATATTTGTCGATTTTTTGTAAAAAAATACTAAAACACTACAAAACAATTCATTTGTAACCTTGACCTTCAGCGAGTCAAGTTCATTTTAAGGGTAAACAGCCCAATTAATATTTTCATTTTAAAACTAAATACAAATATACATACATATGTAATATGTATATATGAATATGTTTATTCGATTTGTTGAAAAGGAAAACCAAAATAAAAAAAAAATAGTTTGGCATATTTTTCGATGAAATATACACAAAGATACCAAGGAATTGAATAATTATATTATAACACATCGAAAAAAGAAAATCAGCAATTAACAGCCCCAAGCACCAAATACCTACATATATTACCCCTACCCGGAAGAAGAAGGAAATCGACGACACAAATCTAACATCATCGATGTAACAGTAGAATAGAAAAGCTTAAGTTTTGGATCAATCAAATATATTTTATTTTTATTTTTGAAAAAAAAAAATAGATTAACAAATTTAATTCAATTTATAATCAGATGATTATTTACACCCCTATTAAAAACAAATGTGCTTAATTATCTTCTGATTAACGAGTTGGGAAAAGGATGAAATAAGTGTTAGTGTTATTTGCATTCAAAAGCTAACGATCTGTAAGCCTAAAATGTTTGAATTATAAAAACAAAAATCAACTACAACATTGATGAAAAATTATTTTTTCATCAATGTTGTAGTTGATTTTTAATTATTTTATATTATTATTAAAATTAATATCTATTCATAAACAATTAACTGCTTATTCACGTTAAGTAGAAAAATCTTAAAGAAAATCTACAATAGAACTCTGCTGTCGCCAAATAGTATTAGATATTTAATTTGCACTCATACACTTTCTCAAAGTGTGAATTGCCCATTTGAGCTTGTACATTACATAAATTTGTCACAAGCATTTGTATTCTTTATAAAGTCGTTTGCAAATATTTATTAATTTACATTAGTGAACTTTTTGTTTTTGTATTTGTGTAATATTTCGCCATTTCTTCACTGCTTAAAAATAATTCATGTTTGATTCTAGTTTATTAATAGAGATGCTAATTTTCAATGTTCAATAAAAAAATCCATTGAATTGCAAGTTTAGGGCTTTCGTTAAACTAATATTTAATTTTTTTTTTATTTGATAAGATTTGATTATTATTAAAATAATATTAAAATTTTTAAAGCCATTAAAAAAAGAATATTGTTTTAAAAATTACCATCAAAACAGCTTTTATTTGTTTCTTTAACAAATTGTTTTTCAGATCATCTTGCAAACCTATACCTTTAAAATAAAAGGCTCTAACCATTTTTAAATTTTTTTAACGTGAAAATATGAAATTTAAAATTTTATAGAAATATGAGTAACTCATTTTCGAGATAGTTGCTTAATCACTGAAAATGCGGCTTAAATCCATCTTGAAAGTCATATATCACAACCTGAATTATATCACACGTGAAAAATCTTTGAGAAAATTTAGCGGACTCATATAAGTAAGTTTGTGAAATTTCATCGAAATCTTTAAAGCAGTTCTCAAAGAATTTGAGTATTCATTTTATTTATTGAGAATGTTACATTTACGAAGTGCGTATTTTTATTATTTTTTTATTTAATTTGCCATGAAGATTGTCCCACTGTGCACTGACGACAACGCCGCGCCGTACGCCACCGACGACAACAGAGACATTGATGTAAGATCGTTTATTATTTTCAATGTCAAAACGTTAGAATACGTATATTTTTTTTTTTTTTTATTATTTTTGGGTGAATTCCAATCTATATAGCAACAATTCAGACTCGACCTACAAATATGTCCTATATATTATTGAAATAAAAATACATATAAAAAAAAAAATATCTATATGAATGAGTTGGGCTAAAAATAAATAAGTCTATTGCCAATAGCGTGAAAGTGAAATAGGAAATTATTATATGCTAATATTATTTATGAGAAAAATGCTTCGCTAAATAATGTTGTATTTTTGTGGTTGTTGTCACCAGCAGGTGGCGTTTAATATATTATATGTACTTTATTTGAATTACTAACTTATCTATAATTTTATTTTTATTTTTGTATTTTTATATTAACTGATGTTTTGATGGTTATTTATAGCTGAAAAGAGTTTTGTGAAATTGAAAAAATATTGTTCATGATAAGGAATATATCTGGTAAATTGCAGAGTTATGCTAAAAAAAATATAAAAAAGAAAGCCATTTTAGTTATTAAATAAAAATCAATAAAAAATTAAATGCACAACTGGATTCGAGTGAACTTGGGTTTGTGGTCCAAAGCTTTACAATAGCTAAGCGTTAAAGATGTTAGGTTATTATATAAGAATTATAACTTAATGAAAAAACTTGAGGAACTTAAAAGTAATACAAAATTATTTTGTTTATATTTTCTTTAAAAAAAAAATAAAATGCAATATTAGCCATGTTTTTTTTTGGGATTTTATATATCGTAAAGTAGAAATTCCCAAAAAAAAACCCGTCCGCAGTAGCGTACCCATTCGCAGTAAGATTCTAATTCTGCTTTTATTGGCAGTAATTCTGATGTGGATGTTGTATTTGTAACTTTTGTAAAATCCTACTGTACTGTGAATAGCTTTCCCAAAAAAACACGATTATTGTTTGTATCTAGTACTAAAAAATACCTGTGTTAAAAATTGGAGAAAAATTGATCAAACCACCAAAAAAAAAGGACCATTTTCAAAAAAAAAAGATTAAAAAAATTTGCTGCGTTACGTGAATTTTTCGCTAATAAAAAAAAACAATTGTATTAACTTCGGATATTAAATGGATCAAAGTTTTATCTAAAATTTTGAAGCCAAATTTGCTTAATAAATACTCGAATTTTTTTTGGTAATCAGTATAATCACAAAAAACTCAGCACCAAATTTCAAGCAAATTGGTTCCATTTAGGATCGTTTATACGACTAAATATCACAACTTTGCTTTTTATTTGCAATAAATTAATACTATAGGACAAGTTATACGGATTCGTTAAAAATGGAACTTTTGATTTTGATCAGACTTGACATTTCGATGGTAATAAGGACGAAAAAACAAGTTTTGTGATCCTCTTCATCTGCCTGCCTTTTTCGGTTCCATCCTAAATGTGTGGGTCGAGTTTTAATTTAAACTTGACACTTGTGTTTTTTAAGGCATTTCCCCGACACATTTTTTTTTTTCATTTATTTTTGAGGACCAAAAATAACTGTTGCTGTTAAACCTTTTTATCATTTTTGGAAAATCTTGTTTTCTCAAAAATGGAACCACAGATTCTTTTTAAATCAAGTGAATTGTAATAGACTTACCTATAGGCTATACCTTTTGAAAAAAAAAAATATCCTTAAAATGGTTATTATAAGGACACTTCAATATAGAACGATTTTTTTAATTTTCCAGTTTCTCGAAAACAGTTCATTTGATTTTGATCAGTTTTTTTTTATTGAGAAATTTTTGAAATTGAAAAAAAACGTGTTTTAAAATTATTAGAAAAATATACATATTTTGGATTTAAAAAAAAATCTAATTTTTCATTGAAAACTCAATATTTTGAATATGAGTTGGTAGATTTTTATTAAACTTGGAATCAAATGCTTTTTACTTGTGAAATATGTATGTATAGGAAGGTATAGGTAGTAGTAACTATATATGGCAAGTAATGAATTCGTAAAAAAATTCGATCTCGAGATTTGATCAAACTTGACATTACGATGAAAGCGATGTCGAAAAAAGTGGGTCTCGGAATTCTGTCTGTCTGTCCTGTCCGTTCGGCTGCAACGTAAAAGGGTGGGTCGATTTTCTTGAAACTTGGTACCTAAAGTGCTTTTTGTGCATTCCCCCGACACATTTTTTCTTTAAATTTTTTTTTTCTAGGACCAAAAATAACGGTAAAGTTGTTTAAGTTTAAGTTGTGGACACGTTTTTGAGAAAAATAATATTTTCATTATTTGTTAAAAAAAAAATTGTAGAAAAAAAATTAAAGAAAAAATGTTTGGGGGGAATAATGTTCAAAAAAAATGGTAGAACCTTTTTTTTTATTTTCGATTTACTGAAAAACGCGATTTTGGTCAATTTTTGTAAGGAGAATGTTCTAAAAAGTTTTAAAAAAATTTATACCAATTTTTTTTTTTTAATTTTTAAAAAGTTTCAAATTTGTTTGAAAACTTAATAATTCGAAAACTACTTGATGGATTTTTATTTAACGTGACAACCAGCAGTTTTTTAAGATTATCAAGAGATTTTTAATGAAAATTATTCTTATAACCAAAAATAACGGTAGGTACCTACATACTTCCCATATAAGTGTTCAAAAACTGATAAGGAAAATCTCATTTTTCTGAAAAACGACTCATAAGATTTTTATTAAAATTTGTATGTGATCACCTTAAACATTTCAATATGATCTACCATATTATTGAAAACAAAATTTTACCTACCGATTAAAATAGAACCATTTTTTTGGTTTTCGTCTATCTGTTGAACCGATTTTAATAAAATTCTTAACACGAGAGCTTTATATACATAAGTATTAATAATTTTGGATATCAAAATTTAAAAAACAACAAATTTTAGATTAAAAACAAAATTCAATTTTTTTTTTAATTCAATATTTCGAAAATGGATAGGTGAATTTTTGTTTAAATAATGTTTTAACTTAGAATCAAATAAATTCATTTAACAGAAACAAATTTTACATATTTTACTAGTACATATACTACATAGGTAAGTTTAATTTTAAAAATATTTTAAATTTTCGACTTTTTCATAATTATTATAGAAATGCATATTATCCTGATTTTCATTTTTCCTTTCAGACTACAATTTATGAATTTTCTCAAAAAACTTCACAAAAATGTAGGTATTTCTCCAAGGTAAATTTGTCAAAAACTTGAAGCGCAATTTATTTTGCAATCACTTTTGTTATTACAGATACGATGTTTAATCAATATAGTTAAAGCTATTTTCGAGAAAATTTGAAAAAAAAAAATATAAATCGTTATATGGCACATACCCGTTTCAGAAGAGCTAAAACAAAAATTGAATTATTCTTCTAGGAAATCACAGAAAAATGCTCTATACCAAATTTGAAACAAATCGTTCCACCTTTAAGGCTCTAATTCAAATTACAGTACAGACTCAATTTTTCGGACTTCTCCATCATCGTAATGTTACATTTGAAGATAATTCAGATACCTAAAGGAGGAGCATACATCTTGTAATTTCTGAGATTATAATTTTAAAAGGTACCTAAAAACCTATTTTGATGTAGGTAACTTACTACCTACCTATATATAACATAATTAACTTTTTTCGATAAATATTTTTGTTTCATTGAAAGTGTAACTCTTATCTACATTATGCCTATCCATTAATGCTTGGCAACTTATGGAAGTAAAATATTATCTTTAATTAATAATATATACCTACCTATTCATGGACTTCATATCCTAGAAATTAAGAGATACCTATATACAGTGAAACCTCCCTTGGGCGCCGCGCCGGACGGACAGCGACGCCGCGACGGTCGCAACACTTTTGTCCGTCTATGGCAGTCCAAAGGAAAATATAAAAAAATAGTTACATACAAGAAACAAAATACAAAAACAGTTCACCACAGAAAGCTGTGATTTGTTGGCATGCACCATGCACACACAATATAGGTACAACATTGTTGCAATTTTGTTGCTTTCATTAGTTCGTTTGTCTTTATCATTCGCATCTATTGCCGTTGTTAACGTTTTTAATGGAAAAGAAGATAAGGGAAAGTATTGCTGAAAATAAGGGTTGAAATTTACAAATTATTAAATTGCGTCTGATATTCTTGTCCGCTTAAGGGATCATAAAATGTATGGAAATTAAATTTAAGATATACGCGGTCGTGAGAATTCGTCCCGTCAAGAGGATTGTCCGCTTAAGGAAGTTGTCCGCAATAGGAGGTTTCACTGTAATAATACCTCGCAAATATAAATCATTACAGCTAGTAAAAAAAAGAAGTGTTCTATCAATTTACATATACCTACCTACCTAACTAAGTTCCTAGACAGTGAAACTTGCTGTGAAACCTAACTTCGAGGTCAAGGATTTTGATAAAGATGGACTCCTTCAATAGAATTGACCATTTTTCTTAAACGAAAACCTTAACAAATCGCACAAAATGACCGAAGAACCAGCAAAAACAGTTGGCATACCAGAGTGAGCCTGGCATCAGTGCATTTTTCTAAAGGATCTTAAAAATGTATCCTTTTTCTCTATAAGTACTTTGTATGGTATGACACACGATGAAATGTTATAAAGGCCATACCTACATAGTTTCGTTCAGAAGAAAAATAAATTCTCAATAAAACATACACATAACCTTAGTTAACATATAGATACGTTATGGTATACTCTTTTGAGCTACAAAACACACACACAAATACTTACAATATGAATTTTATTCCAATCATGCACACTCGTAAATAAAAGCTGGAGCTCTTATTTTCCATGTTCGTATATATTTGAAAACATTCACATCCCCATAGCCCCCTACAGATATATATACATGTATAGGTATTCCTCCTGCCAACACCACACACTAACACAGTAAAAATTGTCGAAGGTCTCTCTATACTCTGGGCTCTATTACCTTGAACTTATACCTGAATAAACTTTTGATTATAATTTTGAAATTTATACAGAGCAAGAACAACGAAGAAAACGTACAAGACTCAACGACAACGCCGACGACGACGACGACGACGACACACGACGATGACAACGCGACGCATGGCGCGGCGATAACGGGCGGCAGCGTGACATAAAAAAAAGAAAACCAATAAAAATGTTGTATAGGAAATAAGATTAAAGAAATGCAAAAAAGAAAAACAACACCAATAACACGAAATACGCGAGTTCTCAGGTCCGATTTCAATAAAACATGCAACGATGATGATAATCAAATCATCATCACCGAGTTAATCAGAAAAATGCAATCAGTCAAGACATGTACCTAGCAATGAATATTTTGTTTTTCATTTTGATGATAACTGTATGTTTGTTTTTGTTGTTGTTATTGGTTTGTTCTGTGGAAATGTAGAAAGCAATTTACAAGGTAACTTAAATTTGAAGAAAACAAAATACATGACCCACCCTGTGAATTCTCGAGAAGATGATGACACAGTTTTGAAAAATAAAAAAATAAAATCACTTTGATTGCAATCAAAGCACTTTAGATAGGTATATGTGAGAAAATTGCACTTTGGATATCTCAAAATAAAACAATATCATATCAATCAATCAATAAACATGTTGAAAAAGGTGTGAATTTGAGTAGGTAGGTATACCTACTTAGGTTTTCTGTTCTTTAAACGAGGAGCGATGATTTAATGATTGAATTGTTTTTGTTGGGTGTGTTGTGTACCCCAACCTAAGTCTTTGAAGTCTCGGTTGAGTTCTAAGGTGAAGGTCGTTTTGAGGATTCGTATATTCATTCATTGTTTTTTTTTTTTTTACGATTAAGCAATAAAATTTTAAAGGCTTTGCACATATTTTTTCTTCTTTGAATTTTGTATTCATTTGGTTTGGTGTTTTGTGTGATGAAAGAAATTCTTAGACATTTTGTCGCTTATATAGAACTTTAAACAGATTTTTTACTTTGCTTTAAATTTGGTACAAAGCATTTGTATGTACATATATATTATTTCTTGCAGGGAAAATCTGTTTAAACTTATCTAGAACCAGTAGGTAGCTACGTCCTTTATACAAACGAAGTTTTATTTCGAATTTTCTAAAAAACTTCGAGGTACATATAAAGTTCATATAACGGAAAAGGGTTTTGATGTTTTTAATTGTGATATACCTACCTACAGGGTAATTCGCATTAAGTGTGTCTTGCTCGTGTAGGGTCGAAAGCAAGAAAAAATTCGTATAGGAGAGATTGTCTATTCCTTTCCGTCTAGCCGGTAGGGGCAATTTTATAAAAGCTTGACTTAAAATAGAAACACAAAATTTTTTAATAATGGTAAAACATAGAAAGCAATGTTTTACTTTTTTGGAAAGCCAAAAATCATTTTTTTTTGTTTTATTTTTAAATAAAGTTTTTTTTAGTAAACAGTTTTTAAAAAATTAATTTTCAAACTCAAAATAAATAAATACTTGTGATATAAAGGAACCTAGATACCTACTATGTTACATACATATATATGGCAAGTTAAGCATTCGTTAAAAAAAAAACGAACTCGAGATTTTGATAAAACTTGACATTACGATGATAGCGAAGTCGAAAAAAGCCGGTCTCGCAATTATATCTTTCTTTCTGTCTGACTGTCTTTCCTGTCCTTGCGGTTGCAGCCTAAACAGTAGCGTCGATTTTCTTTAAACTTGGTACATAGCGTTTTTTGGGCATTCCCCCCACAAGTTTTTGATGTGTAAACATCTATACTGGCGGTAGGGTGAAAAGAAAACGTAACGTAACGTTGTAATCGTGATCGTGATCGTGATTCTGAGCTTTACGAAAATTGATTGCGTTCAACAATATGTACGTTCAGTAACTAAACGTTGAGTATTTATATACGAAATCGAAAGGTCGAGTTCAGTTCGGGTTGAAATTTGTTGGCTGCTTAGAGGATATATTAAGCCCCTATTACACGATGATTCTTTGCGTCTGACTCTATTCGAACATAATGAGTGTGGAAGAGAAAAAAGATAAGATGGAAGACCAGTTGCCCTGTGAGTCGTGGGCCAAGTTTTACGAGACTCTTTTTAACGCTTCTTTAGCATTAGGATACGCGCAAACCAACGCGATGGCGGTGGCGATCACGATAAAAATGTGGATGCCTCATATAAAAATCAAAGCACACTTCAATCGTGTAGACGTGTGCATTTCCTTTGATTTATGTGTATGGCATCCACAATTTTATCGTGATCGCCACCGCTATCGCATTTGTTTGCAGCTACCTTTATCCCTATTTTGTATTCTTTGCATTACTTTTTTCAATTACATGACTGCTTTGAGACCAGGGGCCTATTTCACAGAACATACATCTCATACATTACAGAAATGTATGTGACGTAAAATAGGCACCATATGAGTGGGCGAAAATTTTAAATATTTTTTTAAATTATGCGTTTTCTAAGTTGACGCATAGTTTTTCTAAAAATTCAAAATGTACAATGAGCCAAATTTGGCGACCTATTTCACGGAACATACATCACATACATTGTGTGAATGTATGTACCTTAAAGTAGACGCCAAAGATGGCTCAGTGTAAATTTTTTTTTCATTTTATTTACTAAAAATAACAGTATCTGCCGTACAAAATTTTTTAGCAAAAAATGAAAATCTTATTTTTCTCAAAAACGTGTCCACAACTTAAAAAAAAAAAATACTAATTCTTTTTACAAATAGGCTACCATTTAATAAAAAAAAAGACTTTTCAAAAAATGGTTATAAATGGTACCTACCTACTTCACACAGAACCTTATTTTTAATTTCGATTTTATAAAAAAACGGTTCAACTGATTTTGATTATTTTTTATGAATGTTTCAATGTTTCAATAATTTGTCAAAAATTATAAACCCAAATTTTCAAAAAAAAATTTTTTGATTTAAAAAAAAAGTTTAAAAAAATTGTTTTGGGAACTTAATAATTCGAAAACGACTTGACCGATTTTCATTTAACTTGGCATCCAGCAGCACCGCAGTGCACACGTGCATGCATGAAAATTGCAGTTAAAAAACTAAAAAATTAGTAAAAAATTAATTTATAATTAGAAATAAATTAATTAAACAAAATCTGAAATTGTTGTGACACCAACGCTATGTACGCTATCTGATTTCTTAAATATGTAGATCTTAATTTATTTAAAAAAAAAATATTTTTTATAAAAATTGTAAAGCCATTTGTTAGTGTTAACTAATCAAAGCGGAGTTAAAAAAATACGCTAAAAAAACATCATCTACCCATTTTCGAAATATCGAATTTTCAAAAAATAATTTTGATTAAAAATCCAAAATTAATTTTTTTGAAAATTTTTGATATGCAATATTATTTCAACTTATTAAAAGTTATTGTGTAAAAAAATTAATTAAAATCGGTTAAGGATAATTAAATATTTTGGATTTTCTAAAAAAATGACTTAAAATGGAAAAAAAATTTGTTTAATACAACACTTACAATGTCACATTAAATTAAGCTAGAAATCGTTTATTAAATTCTTTTATTGAATCAAATTATTTAAGTAAATAATTTTTGGAAAATTAATTTTAAAACTTAAAATTTTGAAGAAAAAAAAAATCAAAAAAATTTTGAAACTACTTTCTTTTCAAAATTTTAGATTATTAAGTACCTACTACATTTGTTTTGAATATTCAATGCTCTTAACAATTTTTAGTCAGGCGCTAAAAACCAGATGCTAAAATGTCCTATAGTTTTTGAGAAATATCAAAAATAAGTTTCCATTAATTAGGCTTCAATCCTTGGCAATTTAATTGCTCTAAAAATCTTATTTCCATCTTAAAAAGTAGTGAAGTAGGTACATTTTGTTATTTTTAATTTTTTCTAAAACTTAAAAACATTTTAGCATTTGACTTAAAATTGATAAGATCATTGAATATTAAAAACAAAACTACTACTAAATAACGTAAAACTTTGAAGAAAAATTTGAGTTTTAAAATTAATTTTTCGCTTGAATAATTTGATTTCAAAAATGAATTGAAGGAGGGATTTCTAACTTTAAAAAAGATATAATCTGACATTGTAAGTATTGCCGTTGTTTTTATTTTTTGTTTATATATTAAGTACCTACTTTTTTTTTAATTCCAAGCTCTAACCCTTTTTCCCGAAAAACAACACATACCAAATAGTGAAACAAAATTGTAGACTTAAATTTTCCCCTTGTCAAATGTTTATTCCGACTGGGCTATTACAAATTACAGGCATAAAATTAAATTACAAAAATAAATATAACTTTCTCCGTATTACGTACTTCATAATATTCATATCTACAAATGTATATGTACATAGGTACTTTTTAAATTGTGTCCACCTACCTATTTTCAAAAAAAAAGATAAAAACCATTGCACAATCAAAAAAACCATGTGTTATCGTCCTCTTATCAAAAATCAGTTTTCAAATTGCAACAACTTGTTGGCCCCAGCAACTCCATCCATTCGCAAACAAGCATATAGGTAACCAAATTAAAAAATTTTATAATTTTTTTTTTTTCTAAATCGTTTTATTTTTTACTTTTTTAAATTGTGGTACATTAAAATGTATCCATACAAAACACCTTCTTTAAACAGTTATTGCTATTTTAATTAATATATGTAGGTATCTATATACGAGTATATTATAGGCAAGAGCGAACAGAGATTTGTTTTTAGTTTATTAAATAAAATATATGCTGGTGACGATGAAGATTAAACAAAAAATTAAATAAATATCTTGCAAGGTCGTCGCACACATACTTACATTATATAATATGTATGAACAATAATCGCAACCAATCACATTGATTTCTCTTAATTAATAAATGAACGCGCTCTCTCATGGTGAATTAAGCTACGAAATAAATATGTATATGGAAGAAAATGAATAATATTTCTATATTTTTTTGTAATTTAACGATCTTGAGCATTTTTCTAACCTGATATTATAGCCTCTCTGTTGTAAGCAGGTACCGTTTGTTCATAACAGGGCCGGCATTTTTGTGGAAACAATGGCCCATATTATGAAGTTGTTATTGTTTGAGTTTCGTTTAATAAAGTAATAAAGAAAGTACCTATATACCTAGGTATTAAGAGTTTTTATATTCATTTAAGTATTTTCATTGACCAGTTCAGGTTTTTTAATAACTTAGAGATCTTCACGACTCACGTTCGCAGAAAGCTGAATCACCTATACAATTTCTCCGCTAAGTTTCTAACTAAGAATAAATTCTGTCTCTTGATTCTCTTTCGTCAAATTAAATCAAATTTGGGTACTTATAAAAAAGAGAAAGTGGTTTCTAGCAGAGGTAAGCTTTCTTCTCTTGCTCTTTCAAAATGATGAACGAAAAAGTTAACTAACTATTTACATACATACATCAAAAATTTAAAAAAAAAAATGTGATTTTTTTTTTGCCAAATAAAATAACACTCAAGTGAATTCAATTTTTACACAATTATATCGATTCTTTGGAGACAACATTTTGTCATAAATTCATAGCAGGAATCATTTCTTTGTCTAAAAAGAGGCTAAAAGTATTATTAAGGAAATAATAGCTGCTAATTAGCCACAGGATCTGATCCGGATCAAACTTTAACACGTAATTACAAAAACATCATGTAATCCTGCTTTTTATCTGGATCTATTTCAATGATCTAAAAACCAGGGTTGCGAGTTTGTGAATTAAAAAAATCATTAAGTCATAAGTTAGTAGATGACTTGTGAATTAAAAAAATTTAATTCATAAGTTAGTTAGTGACTTATGAATTAAAAAAAAAATAGTTCTATAGCTAGTTAGTGACTTATGATTTAAAAAAAGTTTAATTCATAAGTCAGTTGGTGACTTGTGAATTAAAACAATTTAAGTCATAAGCTAGTTGGTGACTTATGAATTAAAAAAAATTTAATTCACTACCTACTAAGTGACTTATGAATTAAAAAAAATGTAAGTCATGAGCAAGTAACTAGTACTTTTTTATTAATATTATGGTAAGGTAGTGTAAACAGTAGTGCAAAGAAAAAAGCTAACAAAAACATATTTCCATGCAAAAAGAAATGATTATATAGCACTGGCCGTCACTGTGATCCCGTTTGTTTTATTTTGGGGGTATGATACAGATCAGATCATGTGGATACAGTAAAATGCAGCTTATTTTATAAATTTGCGCAAAGGTAGTGAACAAAAATTTACCCAAATTATGATCATCTTTAGTGATCACTCATTTGCACTAATTTTTAATTTTAACAATTTACATAATTTGATCTTCCTTTGGGTATTTTTTGTTTAAATTGTTTTACCTTCAAAAGTGGCCCCCTCCTTTAAAAATCGAGTGCCCTAGACATTCACCAAACTCTTCTATTAGCACAGAGGCCATCCCTGCACATTAAACAATTTCTATATTCCGTAATTTATGTCTATACACAGTTATAGCACTACCATAACGGTGTGAAAACAAATGACAGTGTGTATATGGAAACTTTGAAGCTTATTATTATTATTTTCAGTTTTTATTTTTGCTCCTCTTTGGTTTTTTTTTTTTTTGAAGAGCGTTTTAAATATTTTCGTTTTCTTGACGTAATTTTCGTTGCTTTTCTTTGAATTAGTTTTATTTTATTTTTTTTCATTTTTAATTTTTATACTTTTTTCTTGTTTATTTTTGTGTTCGTCATGCTATTGGGCCGTTTTTGTTATTCTATTTAATTCATTTGATTGTATTAGATGACATTGACATTGAATTTAAATATCACGGGCATGGTTATTATATGAAGGCAATATGTGTGTGCCTTGATATTGTATTATCTATGCTCGTATAGATATAGATATAGGTATTAGTTTGTTAGTCGGTCAGCTGGCCTTCATTTTTTTTTTTTTGTTGTTTATTGTTTTTTTTTTTTATTTTTTTTGTTTATTTATAATAGAAAAGATTAAGCTATACAAATTATTATCTCGCTTAGTAGCGCACGTTTGAGGTGAAGTGGCCTACTCTTATAAGTACCTATGGGGTGGGAATAAATTATGAGATTGGGTAAATTATAATTTGTATGATGAGTGTAATTTATTTTGTTTTCATGTTTGATCTGTTAATAATAGCCGTTTTTTTATTATCAGAATAGATCCATATGGATCATCATATTATAACATTCATAGCAACAACGCAATGAACCTGCTCTTTATCGGGTTCACGTTGATGATCCCAAAATAAGCGTCTACTTCTCGTAACTATATGAGCCTGTTTTATTTTCGCAGGATGATCCATATGGATCGTGGGTCTTAAAACAAAAGGTTTTATGTATTTAAATTCACTTGAGGTTAATATGTCAGGATAAGCTTAGAATATATATCTCATTATAATAAGAACATTATTTTGTTTGGATTAGGTACTTGTTTTGCAATGAATTAAATTCTCGTAATGAAAATAATCTGCAAAAAAGGTCCATCCATATGGAAAAATTTTATTCAAAGCTACGCACATCACTTAAGTGGTCAATATGGGTGACTTAAGTGTCACTTATTCGGGTTAGTTTGCTCTGTGATTGTCTATCTTGAAAGCCACTTACTTCGACTCGGAGTCAGGGGTACCGGGCACTCGGGATTTTGCCCGATGGGCAACCGGGAGAACAAAAAGTGCATTAAATTATTTTTATATGTAAATATTATACACAGCTTATGTGGCCCCAAAGGAAGTCCACACAGCTCTGTTAGGTTCCCCACAATTAGAATAAAGCTGCGTTGGGTCTCTACAAGATTATTTCAACGAAAACTATTGTTTAGCTGATTGGGCCCCCAGAAATTAAATATTTATTTGTCTTCGACCTAGCACTATCATTTTTTTTAATTCGAAAATTTGCAAATTTTAAGGATGAATTTTTGTTTGCAAAATTACGATTTTCAAAGAACGTCAAAGTTGTGATGTATTTTCCTTGGAAATGATTCGCATTTTTACACTTGCTTACTTAAGTGTCACTTGCTTACTTCACGCTTCGCAAAATTTATTTTTGGACCTAAAAATAGGTCCAAAAATAAATTTTGCGAAGCGTGAAGAAAGAACCGCCATTTTCGATTTTAAAAAAAATAAAGTTGCGCTGTTCTGTGCTTAACTTGTGCTGCCATTGTGCCGGAAATATTTTTATATTTTTTTTGTAGTACAAAGCATACGCAAATTTTTTTTTACCTTTAAGTTTTCTATTTGTAGTTGAACACCTCCCCATGACCAAATCCTGGATCCGCCACTGGTCCTCACTCTCTCAGACACTTTAAACAAAACAATAAATTTGGGATTCCCGCACTTAATATTTAACTATTGTGACCCCATTGGTGACCAGAGGAGAACACCAAATAAAACTTTGTTAACAATTTATTTTATAGGTTTTCAGTTCATTTTAAGGAAATCGCGGGACTTTAAGAAAAAGGGCGACTAAGTAGTAAAATGAGTAGAAGGAAAAAGATTTAGCTCCGAAAACGACGATACAAAAAAATTGTATCGTTGTGTAATTTATGCCATAAATAGTCTGCTCCGAAATTTCTTTTACGTATAGTTGAGTTAACAAAAAATGTTACTTGATTTTTGAAAACATTAAATTAGTAAGGTAGAATATAGCCATATCTATGTAAATTGTACAATTCAGCCACATTGAATAAAAACATGAAAATTTTGCTACAATATAAAGATAAAGACTAAAGCCTATTACTGCAATAATGCAAATTTTATTGATACCTACTTCTACCAAAACTTCGAAAATACTCACAGCAATCGAAATATCTTTGTTTTTCTTTTCTATTCTGTTTCTGTGGCCCTAAAATTTTGTGCGAATCCAAGTTCACTCCTGCTTCGAATGTCAAATTGGGCCTAAGTCTATTTTTTTTCTTTTCCTATAACCGAGAAAGACTTCTAATAAAGCGCCATATTTTTTTCTTCAAGCCTAATTTTGCTCTTTTCCTAAATACAAAAAAATCCCAAAATTCACCAGTCATAACCACGGAAAAATCTCTGTGTAGCGTGTACCATCAGTGTCCGGTTATGAGAGAATTTACTGTATTAATTTTATTTAATAGTTTGTACATTTAGTCTTTGAATATATTTGCAAACACTTTAAAGGTTATTTCTTTAATTTTTTTAGGAAAAATAAAGAAAAACTGTCACGTAACAGACAGTTCGTCTAGTCAACTAATGTTCTAAATTGCTATCATTGCATTCAAATTTCAGAGAAACTATTAGGCATAGATAAAAAATATCTTAGAATTATAAGAAAGAACCAAAGTCGACATTAAGAAGAACACATCGTTATTTTTGTTATCAATTTTTTTTTAATAATGTCACGTTCAGACAAATCACGTCACACGTGTCTGACAGAGTTGACATAAGTAAAGTTAATATGAGTAATTATTTAATAGTCAAACACCTTGTCTTTTGATAGGTATATATGAATTTGGTAATCTAACCTTTTTTATCAGTGGACAGTGTCAATGCAAATCTTAGTATCTGTTCGGCGTTTTCCCCATCTCTTTTTTTCCTTATTTTGCCAGATATTTCTGGAGTTAGAAAATAAATCAGTCGGATTTTTGTCACCAATCACCAAACCAATGTCAAATCAGCAAATTTCATCTTGGCCCATCGCTTCTTTTTCTCACCAGCCTTTTTATGTGTCCGCAAATCAATAATGTTTTTTTCCTTAAAATTGAGATTTCAACTTTCTTCATTGAGAGCTGCAAAAATCTTTACATTTAGCAGAAATAATTTGCTAGATTTAAATTTTAAAATGCTGAGGGTCGTGCCTCGTTAAATCATAACTTCTACTAGTTAATCATAACATCTTTGCGAAAATCAATTCGATTTTATCCATTTATTATTTTCTTAACCTGTGATGGTGTCATTTGTAAATTTATATCTTATAAGATTAAGGGCCATTTACTGAATCGAAACTTAAATATTTTACTTCAACTGTTTATCAGAGGAAAAAGTAGAACATAAGCGCTTAAAAAATATTAAATATTAAGTTTCATTTCAGCAAATAAACCTTAATTAAATAATACTCCGCGTAATGGTTAGTGCGATCGACTACATACTACATCAGAAGTGCGAGTTCGAATCCAGCCTTTTCGAGAGAAGAAAATATGGAAGGGTTGGGTCTATTTCTCCCCGTTTCGGTGGGAGCGACAATTTTCTAAAATATCGAGTTGAATAAGTAAACAAATTATTAAAAATTAACGGTAACACTAACAATGTCATGTCATGTCATAACCTTTTTTTTAAGCTTTCGTAAATGGCGAGCACATGAGAATGTGTTCCCTAAAAAAACAAAATCTTAATTTCGGACAAAAGTAAACTTAAGCAGCTTAACGCATTTCGCCGAAGGTTTGGTGAAACAGAACAAAAGTGCATTACGGAGAGAAGCACCCCATTCGAAAAGCTACTTTTCATTAGTTTTTATGACATTCCATTGATTGATCTTCCGATACTTAAATTAACCTTGTCTCTTGCCAGAAAAATGGCAAACAATTGTAATCATTTCTTGTCGGCTTAAATGCATACAGTAATGGTTGAGAGTGAAAGTTGCCTGTCCCCGGTTCTCCTCGAAATGGTACGCAATTTTTTTTTAGAATTAAAACCTTATAATAACACTTTTAATAACAAAAAAATAAAGAGCAATGTCAAATAAAATAAGACAGAAAATGGTCAATCTTCTAAAAAAAATTCGACAAATCTGAAATGTAGTGGAGAGACTTATTTTGACATTTAAAGAAATTTTTAAACAGTACACTAAATTTCGACAGCGACTAATAATTTTAGTAGGGGTTGAAATGTATTTGTTTTTTTTTTTGTAAATAATTTGAAAGCTATATCAGTTTTGGTTGAAGAAATGTCAAAGCCAAACTTGTAACTTATGCCAATTCTAAACAACCAACATTGTCAACCATACTAAGATTGACAATTATTATTATCAGTTGATAGTTGATAAATATTGATATTTGGTAGTTGAGACTTAATTGATGATCAACTGATAATCATTAACTTTCTTGTTATTCGCACCATTTTCAATGATCAAAAATTCTGTAAATTGGGTTGTTTAATATTGATTTTCAATATTTATCAACTATCAATAGATAATTGATAATCAATAGATAATTGATAATCATAACAACTTTTTCGGAAGATCAAAAAAACGCAGACATTATAGAATATCATTTTTTTTATGTTTTTGTATTTATGTGTACATACATAGATACTATTTTCCACAACACCACTAGGGTATTTGACTAAATTCTTTTGCGCTCGTTTTTCCCAATATATATAGCTATTTCGAACAATAGTGTATGCAGTATTTTATAAGCTACAATTTTGACCTTGACACTTCTTCGAAAAAATAATATTTACAAAAGTCAAAATTTGTATCATTTTTCATCTCATAAAATCAAAAGCAGTGTTTTAAATTAAGGATTACGTTTATGACGTCAAAACAAAAATTTACAGAAAAATTAAGCTTTGTTAAAAAAATTTGTTTGATCTAAGACATCAAAACAATTAAGATGAATACCTACAAATATCCAGTTGTGTTGGAATTTTTGTTCAAGTCAAAGTCTATATTTAAATTTAAATGCACAGTGCACATATTAAAGGTTATCTGTCTGGTAACGTTGTACGACGTAGCACAATTTCTTGCTGTCAAATCCCATAGAAAAAAAAGTTGCAAACTGCAGCAAGAAGTTACCAAACACACATAATATCTTAGCATTTTAATTTTTGTTCAGTTCTGCGCAGATGTCGAAAATGTCGAAAAAATGGCGGCCCCAGTGCTTCTTCACTTGTCGAATTTTAATATTTTGTTTCTAATGTGTTTTTGTCGTGGGCACTCGAACAAACATTTTCAACTTTGACAACCTTAGATTTGTGTACTGTGGATTATAAACTTACAAGAAATTATTTCTTCATAACTATACGGCTATATTAATAAATTCTTTGATTTTAAACTATTTTTGAAAATTGTTAAGGGAAAAGTATTCCGAACAGCTTGAGAAAAATCAATTGAATTTGTATTAAGACTTAGGTATTCGTTTCTTATATTTTTATTTAACTAGCCGATGCAAGCCCGAGTCATACTAGTTTATCATATTTTAATGATCGTAATACGGGATTAAAATGCCACATTCAAATTGTATTACGATTGATAGGAAATCATTAAAAACAATAACGATAGGTAACAGCAATGCACTTGGGTGTATTACCACTAAGTTTATAAGCTGGAGTTATAGCTATTTCACGATTGCCAGTCCGATCATCAGACTCCTTTTTTAGGTACTTAAATGATAACTAACCCAACGGAGCTATATTTTGAGTCCTCAGAAGAAAAAACGAAAACCTCAAAAAGTTTCTTGAATATCCTGGTTTGACAAAATGATCATTACCTCCAATCAATCAATAAATTCTGAATGAAATAATCCACAAACATTTTGACTTAAAATCATTTCAAATGTAGAATTTTATTTATTTATAATAAAAGGTTCGCCTATGACCTCCAAACATTTTCTTAGCAACGACAATAATGGCATTTTTTTAATATCAAAAAAAAATTCATAAAGTTCAACTTAACTTCAAGTTCACACAATGTCATCGTCCGATTATAATTTTAGGCTTTTCATTGATTTCCACTCATTTTTCTGTGTAGTAGCAGCTACCTGTTTTCTTTCTTTTTTTTTGACAAAACAATAAAAATCGATATAAATTTCTTATGTACCTTACCTATATACCTACTCGTTCAAATTCGATAAATATGCCTTATTTTCTCCAATCAACCAATTGTTAGAAAAGAACCTTTTAATAATAGATATACCCTTCAAAATGAGTTGATGAAAATAATTTCTATATTCGTAGGTATAAGGTAGTTAATTATAATTCCAGTCAGATATTTTTGTATATCTTTATGTGCCGCATTTGTAATCTAAACAGCTTATCTTTAAGATAGATAACGATAATAATTAATTACAATACCCCAACCATCACTTCCGTCATTATTATTCAATGTGACTGAAAAGTAACATCTTTTATATTGCCATAAAAAAATATATACATATATATGTACATAAAAATACATTTATAGAAACTCAGACATATAAATGGACTATGAACTGCTGTTTCTCTCATTTCTTTTTTTTCAATTCTAAAATTCTGAATCGAATCTTTAATTTCGCTTTTCATTGAGTTTTATATTGTTTTTATTAAGACATTTTCTTCTTAGAATAATATTATATACTTACACAGAACTTATTTTAAATAGCAATATAGGGGTACTTTAAGGATTGGTTATGGTTTGGTACAAAAAAAAAACAAAATAAGGTGAACCAGAATATTAAAAAAATTTAATAAAAAATATGAACAAAATTGAATTCATTATTTGTTTTTCTTTTATGCGAAATGTTGTATGTCTTGAGCAAAGACATTTTAAATTCTATCAAAATCAAAAGTTTTAAAACTTTATGGACAAAAAGACTTTCAATATAACAGACAGGCCAATATTCTATATGGGTCCAAAATATATATGTGTCAAAGGGTGAGTGACGTATGAAATTATTTGTATACATGGTGATTCGCAAAAAAATCAACAAATCATGAATTTGAGCTTCTTAAACAGTGAAAATAAAATCTTTAAGGGCAAACAAATAACCTTTACATAAAATTTTTCTCACGCTCCGAAAATTTATATTTATCAAATGTAGAAGTCTTAGAGCTTAGGGCCATCTGTTGGCGATCCCATTTTCGTGAGAGACAAAATTAGCCGATTGTCAATTCCGTAGTATTTGTCATCAATATTAGGTGTGTTTTTTTGCAATTCCGGGGGTGATTGGTTGAACAAAAACGGCAACGGGGATTAGCGACGCCATCACAGAAAAAACATGGAGTTTTCATACAAACTATAAATAACAATTCATATGTAATTCATGCCGGTAACACAGATTTTCTGCGCCCTTAAGTTAAGCTCCCTAAAATTATATTAGTTTAGCTAAGCCCGTTGGGGTTAGTTGTTGTTGAAATTAACATGAAAATTAACACGTCTATTTTCTGATATTGCCTTTCACGCCTAGAAGTATGCAATTTCAGGTTTTCATGATTTTCGGTCGAAATTTTCTAATTTTCAACTCAGCAGTATTTTTATCTGTTAAAAAAAATTCCCCTTGCAAATCAGATGATATTCAGCCGAGTTTTAGCGCGTATACAAGCAAAAATCTATTTAATTTGTATATAATTTAGACGTCCACTTGGAATTTTCCATCAATTTTCAAAAGTGAAAATAAAAAATTTAAAGTGGCTCTAAACAGACTTTTATAATGAATTTTTTGACATGCTCCAATAATTTGTATATAAATAAAATATAGCAGTCTGAAAGCGTAACGCCATCTGTTGGCGATTCCAATTTTCTTGAGAAACAAAATTAGCCAATTGTCAATCCCGTAGTGTTTGTCATTCCTTAGAATCCATTTTTTTTTTACTTCCTATTTATAAAATAAAACCATTCAACTCCTAAAAGTATGCAATTTTGGATTTTCACGATTTTTCGACTTTTCGGTTGAAATTTCCAATTTTCGATTCTTTAGTGTGTTTATACCTTCTTCAATACGAATTTAAAAAAAATCTTCATGAAAATCGGATGATGTTCAGCGCATAAGCAAAAAACCGATTGTTTTCAAGATTAAATAAACTTTTACCTCTGAAGAAGCCGGACAAAAACCGGAGAAACGTCGGGAAAAGAATGAATTAGTTGCCTTATCCTAATTTCCTTCATTAAATTATACAAAATACATGATCAAATAATATTATACACATAAAAAACCGATTCACTTTTCTATATATACTAGCTGAACTCTGCCACGCTTAGCAGCTCCACCTTCTGAGCATTCGTCAAACTACAAAATTTCAATGTTTAAAAAAAACTTTATTCATAGGTATGTATGAAAAAAGATATAAGGAAAAAACTTAAATATATGAAAAGAAGGTGTGCCAGTAGGCGGTGTTTAAAAAAAACACACATTTCATACTTACGGTTCAAAATATTTTAATTACAAATATTCTAGGTAGGTATGTAAAGTGAAGAGGAATCTCAGATAAAAGAAAAATGGGCGTGGTAGAAGGCGGATTTCCAAAAAAGCTTCACATATCATGGTTGTGGCTGAAGATCGATTTATTATAAATTTTCAATGTCTGTCTAGTTAGCATTACCATTTTAAAATTTTAAGATTCTAATAATTGAATTAATAGTCGTGAATTTGTCGTAAATTTTCGTGAAAGAAAAAAAAATGGTAATGCTAACTTGACAGACATAAATGTTCATCCTTCTAAGGGCGATATATAAGGATAAGATTCTTATAAATGAAAAGTGGGCGTGGTAGTGGTAAGTTGAAGAGCGCTTAAAATCAAAATTTTAACATTCTAAGGTGGCAGTGGGTGGATTTTACTTAAATCACTTTCTAAACTAGCTGCTAATAGAAATGCAAACTATTCAAATTTCAACGAAATTGAATCAGTAGTTTTCAAGTCTAGACAGAAAAAAACAATCATTATTATATAGATATACCTATAGTGCAGATAAGAATTTATTTAGATTCTTAAATATTATCCTAAACAGTAAGTAAGTACACTCGACCTATTCGAGTACTTAATTTTATTTCTATAATTTATGTATATATATGTATGTATGTATATAATTTTTACTATACATTGTGTAGGTGTATATAATATGAGCGGGGGATTAATTAATATGCGACTGTGTGCGCAGATTCAATAACCTTGATAGATAAATAAATATTTCACCCGTTTTACTCCAGATGACAGTTGTTTGAAAAAAGTCGTAAAAAAAAAATAAAACAAATCTTTCTGTCAACTATCTCAGCAACAAATTGCCTTAAGATTTTCTTATTTTTAATTAGTATTATTAGGTACCTACTACTACTTTAACATAGACATCCAAAAATCCACCATCCCCTCGCGTTGCTACGAGTCGTCGTTCGGTCCTGTTTAAAATTGAGTCATATGCAAACAAAAAATATTAAAATTACCGCTGAAATGTCAAAATCAAGATCAATGTCAAAATTATTCAATTTTTTTGAAGGTCGTCATCAACATTTTCGCTGTCGTTGTTTGTTCGTTGTTGTTGTTGTTATTATTATTGTCAAGAAGAAATATAATCCCTCTTTTTGTTGCCTCTTCTCTATACCTATGTACATAGCACATACATATGTACATATGTATGTACAAAATGTATATTTCTATCGACATATAGAGAGAAAAAGTGTATAAATTCCGTGTATGATTACAAGTTTTGCAACTAAAGATGAAAGTAAACACTGAATGCGGTTGTTTGTTTTTTTTTTTTTTTAATTTGTACTTGTTGTTGCCTACATTTTCGTTATTTGTATCTTTGTATATATATATATGTAGGTACATTCAACAGATGCAAAAGATACTCTCACTTTAATAGAGATGACAAGACAACATAGAATATCTGTATTAGTGTGAGCTCATATAATCGCTATATACACTTTTTTTAAGTGACTGGGTGATGATGATGACTGTCATCATTTGAAATTTGAATACTTTTTTTTTACTTATAGGTTAGGTATAGATAGGTAGATATATGTATGTCAGATTCTGGGAAGAACAAAAAGTCAACTCATGTTGTTTGGTGATTTAAACAAAAATTTTCGACCCCCAATTCGTTGATTTTATATGAAGATTATGTCACAGTCAGTGAATTCCGATGGAATTTTTGTGAAAATAGAAGGTCAAAAAAAATAAAACAAATAACTTTGTCTACGAATTTTTGAAATATCATTATATTAATGATATTACAGTTTAAAAGTTGGATTTCAATGTTTTTCCTTTGTGAACCATAACTAAATTTTTATTTGAATTATGTAATTTTCTTTACAACAAATTAAAAACAAAAATCATTACCTATACGTACATTTTAAATTAATAAATTTGACTTTGTGATCTGATTGGTTTGGTAAAAACATTGGCGCAAAATTTTAAACGATTTTTTCAAATGTTAAAGCCATTTAAGTTAGTTACTTAGTTAGTTTTATTTTTAGACGATTTTAGCAACTAACTTTGTATGTAACTCTTAACATTTTACTAAAGTTAAAATATCAAAATGGCTACTTAAACTTTTAGTGACTTGCTAAATCCTCACTTTATATTAACCTTGTTCGTTTAGGTACTTCCCAAGCCTACCTATTTTTAGCCCGAAAGACTGTCAAAGTTCACATTAAAAAAATAAAACTAATATGGAATCTGGCAGTTTCGTACATACATTATTGTATTCTTCTATTGCTTCATTCTTCTCTGTCACCAAAACAGCAAACTTTTCGCTATTTGAGTGAAAAGGAGATTTTTATTTTTTAAAGGAAAATTAAAGTAATATAATAAAATAAATACAAACCTACAACGAACAGCAACTAGGCAAAAGTAAAATAACAAAATAAGGTTGTCACAAATCAGAGAACACAAATCAAATGTAATATATTGCGCAGGTTGTCAAAGTTGGAAGTGTCAAAAAATTAAAAATGGCTGTTCCAGTCCCAACAGGAACTCAGCACACATCATTAGAAACAACAACAAAATATTGAAATTAGACAAGTAAAGGGGCACTGGATCCACCATTTTACCACCATAATACCTCAATTTTGACGGATGCGCAGAACTGAACAAAAATGAAAACACTAATGATATTACCTTTAATACTGTAGTCTCAAATAACAAAATAAATTGTAGGTTGTCACTTTGACTTCTGACATTTTTATATTATTAGATCCGTTCCCTATATAGATTTAGGTTTGTTGGCTTTGTTTTTCTTTCATGAACTGTCATTGTTTGGACGTGTTCAGATGCCCCTGTTTTAATAAAAGGGAATTAGTAAGGGTATTCATGCAACGTCTTAAACTTTTTACGATGTCTCAAAATCGTAAAGTTTCCGACACTCGTTTCTTGAACGCCCCAAAAAACATTTTGCGTAAATGTGGTAAACGATATGGTAAACAAATCAGCTGTTCGTTCAATGTCAAACAGCTTGAAATATTTAATTTAATTTTAGCATTCGTAAAATTTGTCATCCGCATTTTAAAAATGCCCAAAGTAAACAAAAAAAGTATATTTATACAATTGTATGAACAAATTGCTTTCAATGATCTATTAATTCTTCAGTTATTTGGCAAAAATGTTGAAGTATGTTTATTGTTGTGATCAAAACATAAGTGCATGTGTGAATGCAGTTGTGTTTGTGTAACTCACACTATTTTGAAAAAAAAAACCTCATTTTTCCTCGATGTCCACGTTCCTCTATTTTTTTTTTCTAAGGTTACAAGAGTTTACCATGTTTACCATGTTTACCATGTTTACGATGTTTACCATTTTCGTTTAACACACTAATTTATGTCTTAAAGTTTAAGATTTGTTTGAAAATATTTCCCATACAAATTTTGACAGTTCGTTTACGACGTCGTTAACTTTAAGACGTTTAAGACGTTTACGATGCTTTTCCGACGTTGCATGAATACCCTAGTATATTTTACTAGTTAGTGAAACGAAAAAAAGGATTAAAATTTGTGAAGAGCTAGTAAATTACTTAATGTTTAGCAAATTACTAACTAGTAACAAGATAAGACCTTAACAATAGGTTGTTTAAAATTTTACGCCATTGACTTTCAAAAATATGGTAGTACTATTTTTTTTTCCATTTCGAATCTGAAAATGTCATTCAAAAAATTATTGCAATTTTTGGTTGATTTAGTTTAGGAAATTCAGCTATTCAGCAAAAGTATCAAAAGATGGGCTGCTTTCTTTTCGTTAATCCTTAGCACAGAAATTGTGAATGTTTTAGTCGAAACCATGCGTCGAATATAAAGAAAGATCTAAGCTTGAAAGTTGGTATAGTTGGGAAAGTTGGTACATCAACAATTTTTTTAAATCGATATTGCGATACGATCGTCAACATATTTTTGATGAACCTACATATATTATGACTGAAGATCAACTAAGGATTTTGAATGAAATCCGTATTACGAGTGTCAATCGTTGTCAATTATTTTCATTTTTTTTAAAGAATTCTATCAATCAACAAATTTTAATTGATGCTGCACAAAATGTTAGTTTTTTTTTTTAAATAATTTTATTACTAAACAAAAAAATTAAAATATTATATATTAAACAAAACGACTGAAATAGTAAGCAACAAAGTTCAAGAATCTGATGGAAGAAAATTTTGAAGTTGCTCAGGGACTGTGCTCAAAAGTTTTAACTTAAAATTGGGAGCAGTTAGCTGTAATTTTAATTGGCTTATATAGGGCCTCCTGTAGACGAGAATGGAATAAATGGCCACAGGTATAGTTTTCTAAATTTCTTTTAATTAATTTATTCCATTTATTCGGTTTTGGTCAATTATTGTAGATTTGGATATGCTTTAAAACTAAGAAGAAGAAAAGCGAAAATAAGAGTGAAAGTTCTGAAACTGGTCGTGGCCCGAATAGACTTAACCACTTCACTAATTCCGAGGAAACTATATCTGTGACAATAAGACAGAGTAGCTTATGTCGACATAAGCGTTTTTTCAGTTTTTCGATTGTTAGTAGTCTGCAGTTTGAGAGCTACTTTTCTGTCCAAACCCCATCTTGAAATCATTACCCGTTGAAAAGTTATCTTGTAATTCCTAAAACAAATTTACATTAATTCTTATTGCAGATTGAAGACAAAAGTGCGTTTTTCTCGAAACCTGGAGTGGAATCGTGTAAGATGATTTGCGATAAGTAAGAGTCACAATCAAGCAATTCAGTCTGTGTAAGATGATATCACATTTGATAGCTAAAGAGCTATCACATCAAAAATATGATTGTCATTTTCCAACAAATTTGACGTTTCTGCAGCCGTACGACTAGAGTTGCCAGCAGCCTACAAAAATTGTATGAATTTTTCAGAGTTCTTTTTTTTTACCATTCATACAGACAAAAATGAACATTCTTGTGACCAAAAAAGTTTACTACATTCCGGAATATGAAGAAAACATAAGAATTATATCGCAAAGACGTCATTTTCGTTCTATATTTTCGATAGCTCATTACAAACATTTGAAACATTCACTATGGCAACCATGTTTTTGAGAAATGCCATTGGAAAGCATTCAATTGTATTGATTGAGTTGAATCACCTTACCCAGACGGAAAACTAAATGATAATCACATTTGACCGCGGTTGATGTGACAATCATTTATCACTTTAGCCGATTCCACCCTTGTTTTTTTAACATAAGCTACTCTGTCGTATTGCCACAGATATAATCCAAATATTGGAATTGAATACGTGCGTTGATCTACTAGGCCAAGAGTTCGGTTTGGACGATGGCGTTCTTTCAAACAACAGTGAGACAGCTCAAAACATTACACAAAATCTTTGAGAAGAAGAAGGCAGCTCAGGGATGCTTCGAACTCCCTAAAATTGGTGGAAAGTTTTTAATTCTGTTTTTTTTTTTTTTTTATTTTTTTCTATTTTAACTAAATTTAACTATGTATTAAATTTTTTCCTATTACCATACGAATTTTGACTTGCTTTGACTCAACCAACATGTTCTAGCCTTTTATAATATCTTGTGCGCAAAACACCATAAGCAAAACATGTTATTTGTTTTTTTTAACACATTCCTATTACTAATGATCACCTTGCCGGCGCAGCAATAAAACTGTAAAATCAACGCAAATAATTCCGACAAATCTTTAGTGCGTAAATTAACAATAAATATGGGATACCTATCTATACTACAACTATAAAAATAAAATTCCATGGAAATCTCCATTACCCACCTGATATGCTTGTAGAATTACAGCTATTCGTGAAATAATAATTGCTATAACTGCAAAAACCAGTGGTACATATCGAATCAAAGGTCAAACCTAACTTAAAGTGACTTCTACATTATTTATATGTCAGTTGCATTGTCAGTCGGTCGATCGTCTAAACCTAAACCCGTTTCCATTTATGATATGACTACCTATAGTTGTATTACATTACCCTATATTAAACATACACATGTAATGTATATGTAGATAATTATTTTTTTCATTTCAATAACAAAGCAAAGATCCAACCTCAACAATTAATTTAAAATATCATTTCAACTCAATCTGAGAATATAACAAAATATCACATTTCCATTAATCACTTCTCTCACTATCACTTCACTACCTACAATCACTTTATAGGTAGTTATATGAGTATAGAGACACAATATATATGGATATAGCAACACCGCAACTGTCATCAGTCATAAAATCATAGAAACAGGTCGGTATGGCAGTGGTGCAATTATACTATACGGAAGACAATTCTAAAAGAAATTCTATGCATGCGATCTCTATTTTCATTCTATACCTACCTATATAAAGCTGCGGCATTCAGTGTAGGAGCACCAGCAAAGCACACACAAATTGAATAGCGCACGCCTACCGTTATCTTAACCTTGGACAATAATAATATAATAATAAATGACGAAGTCAAATACTATTCCGAAACACACACACACATACATACACACATATACACACACAAACAAACAAACAGAAAACAAAAAAAAAAGTTCCATGAAAAAGTATCTCGAAAGAGAACTTGGGGATATACAGGAAGTGTTCCACTGTTCTATATTACGTACAAATCAACCTTCAATCATGAGATACATTTTTATTATCTTTTTATAAAAAATTAAAAAAAAAAAAATACATAGATACATATAAAGATACATAATATCTAGATATAAAGATACATATGCTAGATATCTCTAGTAGGTATTTTGTAGAAAGAAATAGATAGATATACTCTTGGTGGGTAAGTACCTGTTTTATTGTATATAGAGTTTCGATTTTATTAAGAATAATATCATCCGATGTGAGGTGCGGATTGCAGTTACATTTATTTAAAAATGTATTTTACTGTTTTTTTTTTCAACACTTTGTTGTCAAACAAGTTTGAAATGTTTTTTTTTTATCTTTTTTGCTGGAAATTTTAATTTGTTATATTATTTTTTCTACAGGGTGTTATGAATTTAATTAAAAAGTTTTTTTTTAAAGTGCCAAATGAATGCCATATAACTATGTTTAGAAATACATAGATTTAATGTTTAAAAAAAAAAATCTGTAAACTGTATTTTCATTCGAAAATATTTGCCTCGTAAAATCAGAGACCTAAACTCTGAAGATTTTTGTCTACCTATAAAATAATTACTAAGTCGTCAATTACATATATACGAAAATATAATGTACAATGTAGGTTTGTCACGTGCAACTTTTAAATCAATTTATTATCATCCAAATTATCTCTGCAGACATCAGACGCGTTGAAATAAATAAAATTTGATTATATTTTAATTCCTCATCATCTCAGCAGACTAATTCTTTCTTTTTGACGAATACTTATTTTTTTTTAAATGGCTTTCAGACGTGCTCAAATATATGGGATATTTTTCAACAAAAACAAAATACAGTAGGTACATTGAATTGTGAAGTTAGCTAAATTTTCAAATCAATTTTGACTTTATTTTTTTTTTTTTATAGTTAAATGTGTCTTTTAATTGTTCTTTATGACAAAAAAAATAAGGTTTAGTATGAGCAATCAAGACTTACAAAAATATAACAAGTACCTGCCAAATCTATTCCAAAAAACATTTTTTTTATCTTTATTTTTATGATCCTGAACTTTGCAGACGATGCGTCCCCTGAAGTTTGAACAACCACCAAAGGCGTAATACTTGTTCGATTTTAAAAAACTAAAGAACAATCGCTTCTTCACGGCAAAATCTAGTGCCGGTATTTTAAAATTTTGTTTTATTTGCCTTAAAAAAAAGTAATGGCCAAAAGATTCAAAAACCACCAAAAAATTAACTAAAAAAACTTTGGCCTTCAGTCACCACTGTAATTTTCGCCGCATTTTCATAAAAATTACGGCAATCGCTTCATCTCGGCAAAATCTAGTGCCGATATTTTTTAGTTTTATTTTACTTGCCTTAAAAAAAGTTATGGCCAAAAGATACAAAAAATTTACTAAAAAAAACTTTGGACTATCTGTCACCATTGTAATATTTTTTTTTTATTTTTTAGTGGTGGTTGTTCAAACTTCAGCGGACGCATTGTCTGCAAAGTTCAGGATCATTTATTTTTTGCCAACAGTATGTTAGGTACCACAGAATAATTTCTGATGAAACAAATTTGGACTTCAAACTATTTAAACTCGCCAAAATCCTATTAGACGAATTCAACAATACCTAATAATAAATTTTGTGGTGTTGTCTCCATTTTGTATGGTTTATGAAAATAAAAAAATGTTTATACTAAAATTTTGTTTTTACGTTTATCTTTATTTTCACCTAATAATAAGGTAAGAAAATCAAAAAAGTGTTTGATTTAGGGCCAGTTTCATAGTGAAGTAAGTGTCACTTAAGTAACGAATATGGAAAACTTATTCCCAATTTCACAGCATAAACTTATCGGAATAAGTGACACTTAAGTCTCCGATGTTGGCCACTTGGGTTCCACTTACTCAGGTAGTAAAACAGCGGCTTAAGTGCCAAAATGGGAAAATTACGTGCCACTTATTTTGTTAAGTGTGCACTGTGAAACTGGCCCTTAGAATTTATTTTATGTTGAAGTCTAAATAAATTATCTTGATAATGATGCAAACTGTGAAAAGAAAATTTGTTATTAATTTGCTCATATATAACGGGTGATTTTTTAAGAGGTTTAGAACTTTTTTAAAAAAAAAAACACAAAAAATTCGAAAAAATGAATGAAATATTTATTTGAATCGATAGTTTGAACCTTGCAATTTAATGTTTAAAGATAATTTCATGCAAATGTTGACCGCGGCTGCGTCTCAGGTAGCCCATCCGCTGAGTCCAATTTTGGCATACTCTTTCACACATATCGGCCGGTATCTCACGAATGAATGCATGGATGTTGGCTTCCAGTGCGTCAATCGAAGCGGGCTTGTCCCTATAGACATTAGCCTTGACATACCCCCACAAAAAATAGTCTAATGGTGTCAAATCGCACGATCTAGGCGGCCAATTGACCGGCCCAAAACGTGAAATTAACTGTTCACCAAACTCGCTCGGTAGCGTTCACCATTGACAGTAACGCTGCGATTCGCATCATCTTTGAAGAAATATGGCCCAATAATGCCGCCGGCCCATAAACCGCACCAAACAGTGGCTTTTTCGGGATGCATTGGTAGCTGTTGCAATGCTTCTGGCTGATCTTCACTCCAAATGCGGCAGTTGTGCTTATTTACGTACCCATTCAACCAAAAATGAGCCTCATCGCTGAACACAATTTTTCGAAGCAGCGCGCGATGAACATTTCGAACCGAGCACGAATTTTGATAGTAAAATTCAATAATTTGCAAGCGTTGTTCATTTGTAAGACGATCCATGGTTAAATTGCAAACCAAACTGAAGCTGTTTGACAGTGACACAAGGTACTAAACACACGTCAGCTGTCAAAACCAGTGTTGCCAAAACCAAACCAGCTAAAAAATCACCCGTTATGTATGTATAGACTTTCCAGTATTTTGTTTAAACGAAATAGTTAACTTTCGTAGCCAAGTTGTTTTTTTTTTTTTTGAAATTTCTTAATGCCCCCTATAAGCTTTCAAAAGTGATAAAACATTCTAGGGTTTTTTAAATATTTTAATATTCACCATTCTTGCATACCTGGTGGAAAACGACTTAAGATATTTTTTATTAAAAGATCTCCCATATGTCTATAAAAATGCAGAATTAAATAAGTAATTCGACGCAGTTTATTTTGTAAATTTTCTGCGCATTATGTCACCCAAACTTGTTTTCATTTATTTTGTGTGGTTTATTTATATTTATATCTTTTTTAAAATATCCGAAAATAACATTTTGGGATGGACAATATTAATTTTAATTTTTGATCTAAAATTGTTTCTTTCCAATTACTGCTGAGCAAAGGAAATTCTATAAATTTTATGTGTACAATTTTTTTGAAGGTATAAGCTAATAAGACTCTTTAAGTCTCACATATAGATTCATTTGGATGTTTTTTTATGTTTTTGGATTTTGTTTTATGTTTGTAAACTAATTTATCCAAATAGATGGATTAACGAGAAATTAATTTAAAAATATTAAGTTAAAATATTATATAAAATAAAAATTTTAAAATATTAAGATATTTTTGCCAACGACTATATAGACAAGTATACTGGTTAAATGGAATACATCAAAAATAAATTTGTCTGCTCCTGAAACTTATTAAAATCTTTAAAAATTATTATGAGAATAAAAAATGAAAAGAGCCCATAAAAATATCTGTTGGAAAAGGTGTTTTTTTTTTGGGAGGGGGAAGGGCAAAATGCGAAGTTTATTAATGAAACTGTGCTAAAAAGTTTAATTTTCAGTTTAAATTTCTATTTACAAGTATGTACCGTATCATCGAAAACCCTATTTGACCCCTTGAAAATTAATGAAGCGGAGCTCCAAACGATGGGGAACTTTCACAAAATGGTGAGAACACTAAAACTTAGCTGATTCAAAAATAAAAACAAAGTACATACATAAATAACTTTTCCGAAAAAATTTTTTTCGAAATTTTACAACATTTAATGACATACTCCTTTTTTTTAATTTTTTTTCTGAGGGGTGGTAATGCTAACTTGACGGTCAAGTTAGCATTACCATCCCTCAGAAAAAAAATTTAAAAAAAAGGAGTATGTCATTAAATGTCGTAAATTATGTTGTAACAGAAAAAAAAAATTCGGAAATTTTATTTTAGGGGTTATTTTTAAGAAAACATTTTCTTTCACGACAATTAATCCAATTATTAGAATCTTAAAATTTTGAAATGGCAATGCTTACTTGACGGACATTATTATTTCTCAGATTATCATATCACAAAATGTTTAAAGTTAAAATTCTTAACACCCTATTAATTAACTGTTATTAAGATTGAAGGTGGTATTCAATGATCATAAAGATATATACATAGATTAATTAAAAAGAAAAGATGCAAAAATGGTTTCTGAACAAAATTTCATCGATTAATTTCAACTGATTATAGTATCTTATGTATGTTTGTATTTGAAAATATCTATCAATCACTCACCTTGAATCAAGAGTGTATCTTGTAAACCCGGAAAGATCATTTACTTTTTATTTTTTTTTTGTCGTATATGTATTGTACATATAGTAGTACTTATATGTGGTTTTATGATGAAAAAAAAAAAACTTTATAGCCAGACTTAATTTTTTTTCCTCACACTTTGAATATGGAATAGAAAAGATAATTTATCTGAATGTAGCACACAAACACCTGTATGTCTATTCAACACACAAACACCTGCATGTCAATTCAACAATAATAACAATAATTATTATATAGGTAGTCGTTCTGATGTAGGCGCAATATAGTAATAAAACAACAACAAAAAAACTATCTAATTGATTGACATAACAAGACGTCCTTGACTTTTTTTTTTGCTACCGTGTCTGCTCCTTCATTTCCCCTTTGTTGTCTCTCGATTAATTTAAAAAAAAAAATATTTATATCTCAGAGATTGTTTCAGTAGGTTAAAAAGTGTATAAAAAAATGTATGACATATACATTGAGAATTTATTTATATTTATTAAAAAAAAACAAAAAAAACAGTAAACAACTACGCAAATGAATGAAAAAATGTGTCACCTGCATGCAATATAATTGTTTATGCATTTTGTTGCATAAAAAAGTACTTAAAAAATTGTAGGTAGATATATGATAATTTAAATTATAAGAAAAAAATGTTATAACAATTTGGTATATTAATGATAATTGTTAATTTTAATTTGCTCCATAGCGTCAGTACTATCGAGTTTTTAATCAAAATTAACACTATGATGATTGAGAAGTTCGAAAAAGTGGGCTTCTTCGGATGTATCTGTACGTCTCTGCGTCTGTTCATCCTTGTGTCCGAAGATCCAAGTGTCCGTGCGTCCACTGTAATTTTAGCTATAGCCAAAACGGTTCAATCAGTCTGCTTCAAATTTGATACGTACACAGCATTTTTATGTAATTTAGTTTTAAAAATTCGAATTTATGTTTTAACTAATCTAAAACAGTCCCATACAACGATTTTTGGAATTTTAAAATGAACAAAAATACCCAAACATTTTTGATTAAATTTCATACATATCTGTAAAAACCCAAATCACAGAACATAAGGTTTTGTGGTTTTTTTTTCATAAGAACATTACATAATTTTTGGGATATTCCCGAATATATTTTTAATGGCTTAACCGATTTTGTTATAATTTTGCAATCCAATGCTTAAAAATATTTCAAAAAATCTTACATTTAAATTTGTAATTAATTTTCTATTTGTTATTTTAATTTATTTACTGTAATTTTGTTTTAATTCAAGAAAATGTTTCAGTAGTAAGATAATGTATCAAATCTCTGAATTGTAAAATGTGCGGTCACAGACTTTCTTGAAAATATTATTACGAAATAAACAAATCTATCTATCTCTCTAGCGATAGTTACTATTAAGTTATTTATTTATTTAACATAAGTTAATTGCTAGTTTCATACAAAAGTGTGAAAATTTTAATTTATTGCAAGAATATTGATTTTAATTTACATGAAATCAATATAATAAAACGACAAACACGAATTTTGGGGTACCATTTACGCGTTCTACAAAAGCCGAAAGTATATAAATTATATATCGATGGAAAGGTTTTTTTGCACAGAAGTGCACAAAGCAAAAATTTATTAAATAATTTTACCACAAAGACTAAAAAACAATTAAGTAAAATTGCATTATAAGTGCGAGGAGAGCGAGAACCATAGCAAGAGCCAGAGCGAGACCGAGTATTTGTTCACAACACTTTTTATATTTACGTTAAATGCAATGGTTCGTGCATTTAATATATTCGTTAAGATGGTTAGTGAATTCGAGTGAGGGATTTTTGTGGGAAGAATTTTATTTCTGAGGATTTTTTTCTGTTGTGTTGGATTTTCGGCCACTGGTCGATTTAATGCGAGGAAGCATAAATTATGTATAGTTGTAGGTATATTGGTTTTGCATGGAAATATTCTGCAATCTATTGTGTCTCTCGCTCATTGGGTGTTGTTTTTTAAATTGAAATAAAATGTAAGCAAAAAAGGAAGAGTGCTTTCAATTTGTAGATGTAGTGTGAGGGATGTTTAAGCTGAGGAGTGGAACAATAACTTTGTATTTATATTCCTCGCTCCAATTCACTAACCATCTTAACGAATAGATATATTAAATACACGAATCAATTCGTGTTTGGTTTTCTGATTCTGAGTTTAGTTCTTCTTGTTCGGTATGATTTTATTATTATTATTCAGCTATGCTTTTGTTTAAAATCGTATATTGTTTGGGGGTTACTATAACTCTCAAATACACCCACTACTTAATATTTATTTTTTTCGATTTTTATCGCTTATTTGCCAATGAATCCCATTGTAAGTACATAATGTGTTCCCAAGTCTGGGTCCGGTTCCAGAGGCACTCGTTAAGGTATTTAACAATTCCAGTACAGTTATAATCAATTCTGCTTCCATTATAAACCTATAGTTTGATCTTGGGAGTATCTAAAACTCTGAAAAAACGCACTACCTACTACATATTTTTTAATTTTTTTTTTTGTTCGATGTAAATTTTTTTCATCAGTCTAACGCAATTTATTATCAGTCGAAAGCTAATTCAACGAAGTTTTTAGGTTACTTATTTGATTTAAAGTACATAATGTGTTTTTGAGGGTGCAATTTACTCCCATTAGTAGCCCGTGGCGTAATGGTTAGTGCGTAGGACCGAAGATCATGGGTTCGATTCGCCAGCCTATGCCACAAAAAAAAAACACAGAAATGTTTTTCACGGGTTACTGCCTCCTGTAAAGAATTGACAAATCCAGATATTTGGAGGCATCAATGATCCAGCAAAATAGACAGTTCCATATAAAAACAGGTATAAAGAACTTGAGAAGAAACGCAAACGACTTCTTTAAGTTTAAATTAACTTTCAAATATTAAGGCTCTATTTGCAATTTATCCCTAAAATGGTCTGAACTGCGCTCAAGCTTTTGACAATTAAGATTGTACTCCTTATAGAATACTGCCCAAACCTTGCAACATCGAAGGAAGCCTCAGAGCAATTGACGTACAAATTTGATCGAAGTGGCATATATTATTGCGCCTCGATTTAAAAGTAATAGTTTTTGTTCACTACGCGTGATATCTATTGAACTACATATTACAATACCTGTCACTGAATCCATTGATGCTGAGAAATTTTTAACACATCTTGAGCGCTTCCTTTTTAACATCAGTACTGAAAATCAAATGTTTGATACTTTTTTGACTGGAAATATGGTATAATCCTAATTCTAATTCTGCCTAGGACTGGGGCATTCACAAAGGGAGTGAGATGATCTCTCCTCTGCCTCTTTTTCAAGATACCATCTGCATAAGTTAGATGTGCTAATGCCTATTCTGCTACTGTGGGTACCCATTGAGTTGTGTCCAGTTAGTATTCAAATTATAGAAGTGATAATTGAGGCCTGCCTATCTTTAGTAAGTATTCTGTTTTTTTTTCTTAGAGATATTCGGCCATGGGTTCCTTAAAAGCCGACAGGTGTCAATTGATGACCATCTGTCGTTAGCGGTTTTGAGGAAATTTCCGTTGAATTCTCTTCTTTGGTTGTTGTAGTGGCATAAGTACCGAGGGTATGAAAACGCTTGGATCCAAAGACGTCCCCTTTTGGCCAATACATCTGCTAATTTCCCGTATTTATCACTTTTTCTGATAGAAATAGCAGCAGAGGAAGACTCTACCTCATATGGCATGCATAAATTGACCTTAATCAACTTGATGATCAGTAGAGTTCTGATAAAACACGTGGGTTTTTGTTTATTTTTCACTAGGCAATGCTATATCGAGATCCAAATTCAATAAGCTTTTCATATGCTATTGTTGAGGATCCACAGCCGAACAACTGCCGTCTGATAAACAAGTTAATACACATTTAAGATATAAAATAGTTGATAACTATGAGAAAGAGATCTGGGGACAAAACTGAGCCCTGTGGCACACCATCAGCGTATTTTTTTACAATTTCAATTTTATGATTACGATAATACGATATTAACTGAGCGATCTAAAAGGCAGCGATCTAATCCAACAAAGTGGTGGTTCCTACACGAATTTTCAGCTAGAGGCCTTGATGACAAATGTCATCGGGTTTAGACTGATTTCCATAAGACCTTAACTTTTACTTTTCAAACATTCAAAATAAAAAAGGGCCTTCAGTTTGAGATGTGCCTCATAATTGATGTTGGCAACCTGAAATTCAATTAAATCTTACATTCTATGTTTCTGCCACAAAACAGGTCTCACTTGGAAATTGAAAAAAAAATCGTGTTTAATGTCCCAATTTGTTTTTATAGAAAATAAAATTATCACTTACCTAAATCCGGAATCGAACTGGATGGCTCCTCACAGCCCCCGCCACTGCTGGAGCTACTGCCACCGCTGCTGCCGCAGCTACCCATAACACCCGAAGAACCCGGTGGTGAAGTGTTTTTGATTTTTGGCGGTGGTGGTGGTGGCGGTGGCCGCATCGATGTCGATGAATTATTATTACAGTTACTATTATTATTACTACTACTATTACTATTATTACTTGAAGAACTACTTGAAACCACAGGGGTGCGGAAAAGTCCGGAACTGTTTTGCATTCCATTAGAATTGCTGCATGATTGGCTTGGTGGTGGGGCAGGTGGTGGTTGTGCTGGGCATAACCCCACGCCCACGCCCACCGGTGGGGATGAACCGTCCATTTTTAAGCCGTTAGTCGATATAACGTTTACATGACGGGACACAATGTATTTTCGCGAACTAGACGGATGGTGATCGTCAACCGGTGATGACGATATTAGACGCACTTTATCCGACGGATGCGTGTGCTGCGAATGCGTGGGGGGCGGAGGAGGAGGCGGAGGTGGCGGTGGCGAAAGTGACCTTCGACGATGGTTGTCGTCATATAATCGACCGTCGCGTATCACCCGCACTTGTTGCATATGATGTTGTTGCTGTTGTTGTTGCTGTTGTTGTTGTTGCTGATGTTGATAGTGATGGTGTTGATGTTGAGGCGATGATGGCGGTGGTGAGTGACTTCGATGTTGTTGCTGTTGCATATGTTGCAAATGCAGTGACGATGATTGATGATGATTTTGTGGTTGTTGTTGTTGTTGTTGTTGTTGTTGTTGATGTTGTTGTGGCTGTGGCACTGCACGTGTGATTATGATTTGCGGAGCGCCTGGCAAAGTTGGGCTATGCGAGAGGATTGTCGATGTAGGCGATCTTGAGCGCCGATTATCCGGAAGTATCTGAGCATAAGAGCTACTGCTGCCGGGAGAGAGTTTTATACTGCGGTGGACATATTCAACTCGAGGCGAAAGGATTATCTTCTGTTGGCTGGACTGCTGCTGCATCGATTGTTGATGCTTCGGCGAATGTATCTGAATGTGATGATAGCGTGTATTCAAAAGACTAGGACTTGACTCACGCTCTCTATCATCAGCCGTGTGCATCATATCCAAATCGATTGGTTCGGTTTTAATTAGCTTCGCTTCAATGCATTGCATTTTCTTCATTTTGAATTCAATTTTTTTTTTCTTCAAATTCAATTTTGAAAACAGAACAAAAGCAATTTAAACAAAGTACATATAATTATACTCCTTCAGTAAAATAGGTGTGGTATGTTTTTGTTCAGTTAAAATCTGCAAATTTTTGGCATATTTCGCTTGAAAAAAGCTATTTTTTATCTCTTTTTTCTATATATACCTAATTATGTAGTTTTTATAGTTTTTGTTTTGTGTTTTCCGATAAAAAATCCAACAGCTTGCATTTATTGTTTGTTTCTTACTTTCTACTTAAAAATCAGTCTGTGATTATATTCTGTCTGTTATCATTGTTGTTTTTTTTTATTTTTTTATTTAAACCTAATTCAGCCTTTCGAGTTGCAATTTTTTTTTTAATATTAGTATAGTCCTTGTTTATCATCTACTTTCTATATATGCATTCCAAATTTATAATTTATGTATATATATTGTTGTGTAGGATTTTAATATGTTTCTTAAAATATAAATTATAGGTAGATAAGAAAAAACGAAACTCTTTCCCAGCAGTATTTTAATTGAATATATATTTTTTTTTAAATTTAAAGAAAATTATCTGAAAATAGAAAAAGAAATATTTTGTTTTTATTAATATGTAATGAGAGATAATATTGATTTTTAAATTAAAAAAATATCGTTAAAATTAAAGCTAAATTACTATTCTTTCGAATTTTTAAAAATTCTTATTCAAATTTATATCAATATTTTAAATCATTAAAAATAAAGTAAACAAATTGATACGATAATTATTATATATTAGAAGAATAAGGTACATATGTAATTGTTTTCGAGGAAAAGTAGCCAAGTACATAGCTTAAAAAAGTTTCTAGAGTAAGGTAGACTTTGTACTAAAATTCTGACAATTTCAACGGTGAAAATTTGGTGTCGGTAAATCGATAACAATATTTATACTAGGGTTTTTTTCAATTAATTCCATTGAAAGTTTCGTATGTGGAATTGAGATTGCAATTTACTCCCAACCTCCCAAGATTCTGGGTTTGGTTCTAAAGATGTTGCATATTATTTTATCACTATTATTCAGTTATGCTTTTATTTATAGTATACTGCAACCTTGGCAAATTGGGAGTAACTATAACTCTCAAATAAAAACACTACTTAATATAATTTTTTTTAATTTCTTATTCTATCGTTCACTTGCGAATGAATCCCATTGAAAGTAAATAATCTGCTATTGTGAGTACAATTTACTCCCAACCTTCAAAGGTTCTTTGTTTGGTTCTAAGGACGTTGGTTTTAGTTTATTATTATTACTCAGCTATGTTTTTGTTTAAAACCGTATACTGTAACCTTGAGAGTTACTTTGACTCTCGAATACATACTAATAAATATTTATTATGTTCTATTGGTATTTCTATCACTTATATGCGAATGAATCCCATTGAAAGTACCTACACAGAATTTTCTTGGGAGTGTAATTTACTCCCAATCTTTCAAGATTCTGGGTTTAGTTCTGAAGGCGATCAGTAATATTTTAAACAATTCCAATAAAGTTCAGTTATGCTTTCGTTTCAAACCACATAATTAGAACTTTCAAATACACACAATAATTTTTTTTTTTATTTTTATCATCTAATTTGCCAGTAATTTGCTTATATCCATTTAATATTTTAACATTTTGAAAATAAGGCAATTTTCTCAAAAAACATCAAATTCCTATTTTTGTTATGCAATATTTTTAGCAAAAACCTTAAATGGATTATTATTTCAATTGCTTTTGGTCATTACAAGTACGAAGTTAAATCAAAAGTCGTTAAAGCCATTTTTGAGAAAATGCAGGCTACCTGTTCTGGACTACACAAAAACTTTAAATCATCCTATTATATAAATTGATTCATTAAAATGTTTTTTACTAAACTTGAAGCAAATACGTCCAAACATTTTGGCTCTAGATGAATGCACATCGGTAGTACAGACTCACAGGCGCACAGAATGATGGACGCACAGCCTGACGGACGCACAGTTGTTAAGATGTCACTGCAAAAATTGTTGGTAATTCCTGAAACAAACTTATTTAAAAAAAAAACCCTGTAGATCGTTCTCATAGAAACGATATAAATCAATTTCAATCTTAACTTAAATATGTATGCGCATGGGAACCAACAACAAAATTCCAAATCATAAGAAAAAGCCAAGGGCCAAAGTTTCTAACTACCATTTATTTCTTATTTCAATTAAAACTTTCTATTTATTGTCTTTAAATTAGCGAAACATTATTTATGAACATTCAAGAGTAAAATGTCCTTGTTGATTAGTTTTGGTAACGAAAATTACATCCACCTCTTCATATGCATATATATAAATATATACCTATATGTATGTACATAGTTACTAAACACATACAATATATCTGACATTATCGTTTTTTTTTTTGGAATATGAAATGACAACCAAAATGCTTCAATCAAAGTCAATGCCACCCACAATATTAAAAAAAAAGTAAAAAACACACACATACAATGTTCAAATTCAGAGACAATAGCCTTTGACCTTGTCCGAAAAGTTTGAGAATTTCTAAACTGATTGACAGCGTCAAGCACCAAATGACATACATAAATATATATACATAGGTATATATATCAACCACACACATCTACCCATACCTTATTCACAAGTTCTTGAAAAGAACCTTCAAAAAAGTATTTTTTCTGATTGTACGCATATTCCTTAATGTGACCGAGACCTGACCTCACTCATTCTACTATAGATACTGTTCTGTTAGATTTTCTCCATGATTGCTTATGGCGTATATTGAAACTGTTTGGGGGATTTTGATTAGAGAAGAGAGCATATCATTCGTTACGGGACTTTTCTATTCCTTCTTCTGCATTCTACATCTTCAGTTAATATACAATGAATATCGTCCACCAAACAAAAAAAATTTAATTTTGTATATTTCCCTTTTTTGGATTTTGTGAGTTTGTCCAATTAGTTTATATTTGTTTGTGATGAGTTTTTTGAAGATATATTATATACTTATTTATGTGAAGGAAGAAACGTTTCTAAAGATACAAACATAGCTTTACTTGCAGAAAAAAACTCAAGCAAATTGGGTTTCCGTAAACAAAAAAAAAAAAATAAACGACGTTTTAATAAATTCTACAAAATTGAGCTTCAATCATGGGATTTTCGGTTTACCAGTCCGATGCGCTAACCACAAGGCTAATTCATGTCCGTCAAAATAGTATTTCCACTTCCAAACTTTAAAGATCCAATAATTGAATAAATTTTCGTAAATTCGTCTTAAAAGAAAGATAATTGTCACACTTGTTAGCTTCCCTTTATAGAAGTTATTGTAATTGGTCCGATTAGTCGACTCGAAAATTAAGACATATCTCAACGTTTCGTGGTCCGGAAAATCCAAATCAATCATTTTTAGAGAGATGTCTGTAGGTTTGTGTGTACGTAAGTTCGTGATCCATTATATCGTTTATCGTATCTCAAGAACGAATAGAGATATTGACTTCAATTAAATTTTATTTTACTGATAATAAGGTCATTAAGTGCAGAAAGGAGTTTCAACAAAATTTTCTTACTATAGAAATTTAAAAAAAAAAAGTTGTATGTACATAAAATGTCATTCGTCTCGAATATCTCGAGACCAATAAATGCCAATGACTTCGGCTTAATTTTATTCATTTTTTTTATTTTATTTATTATTTTACAAAATCATCAGGCAGTTTTTTGTAATCAAAAAACATATAAAAAATTGTAGAAAATCCTTTTCCAGCAAGAATATTTCATTACTGGTTTGATTTTTAAAAATTTCAATAGATATATTTTTTAATCAAAAAAACTTAAAATTTTAAAAACGTTTTTGGCTCGAATATCTCGAGAAAAAACTGATTTCGAAGCCGTCGACTAGTTTTATTCTATACAAACAATGACGTAGTCAATAACTGATAAAGTTTGTAGAAATTTTCAATTGCCAGTTTTTTTAAAGCGAAAAATATGCAAAACAAACTTCTAAAAATTGTTCAAAAGTTTTGCATATTGAACACCCTAATAAGATCTTCGAAGATCTTGAGTTTTGAATGTTGTTATTAGAAAATAACTTTGCGTTTCTAGTTTACAATGGCACCCATTGGGAAGTTACCAGTGTGGGTTCAGTTGGTACTGCTGACTTATCAAGCAAGTTAACATTAGTTGTGTTTAATGAACCTGTTCCTCACCGAAAAGAACAGAAAAGTACAGGATTGAGTGTTTCATCAGGGTTGCCATGTTTGATAGTCAAATTTAATAATCGGAGCGGAATGAGTAGCCCAATACGAAAAAAAAAACTTTCTAATAACTTCAATAGGGGGGTTCACATTCTCAAATTTGTTTGACAAGCATGGCTTGATGATGTTTGATGGATTTAAGCCATTTTGCGTTCACATTTGTCAAACAGGCTATCAAACATCATTTCTCTTTAGAATTTTAACCATGGCGGACGTTTTGTTGCGGCTCTTGTAATAGATCAAATTTAAGAAGATGAAGACCAAGAAGAAAAAAAAGTCAACAAAATAAGAGGAAACGAATATGGACAAAGGAATGGCTAAAAAGCGTCCAATTTTTTTTTTTTTTCGGTTTGTTTTTATAGTCTCACTTTTAATTTGCCATGTCTCTGGTAAACTTCAATATATTTCAAAGAATTCCCTCCAAAATTCACAATTTCCGCTTACTGGCTGTTCTTATCTTTTGATGCGCACAGGTTGGCAACTTTTTTTAGAATGAAATTTCCTCCTGGTTTGACAAGAATGCGTTCATATTCTCAAATATATTTGTCAAGCAAGCAAAATATCAAAACATTTTGATATCCATCAAACATGCTTGACAAGCCGTTTGATGGAGCGTTCACATTTTCAAATTCGATTCAATCAAACCATGCTTGTCAAGCATATTTGATAATGTGAACCCCCCTAATGACAATTTATTTTTAAAAATAAAAAAATGGAAGTTCTGGGAACAACAGAGAAACTGAATGAAATTAGAGTGAAGATTGTTGCGGTTGATTTGAAATGTTAAAACCAATGAGTACAGTAGGTACCTTTATTCAGTAAACAAAAAGTGGTGCCAAATTGTGTAAGGGTAAGTTTAGGGGGGAAAAAGTGTTTTATTTATGTGATTTATTTGTATGAAGAAAAATATCGCTCATGATTAGATTTGGGCTATTAATAGCCCAATTATGATTGGGCTGTCATACTGAAATTGTTGTCGGCAATTTTGCAAAAAGATAGCTCATTTTCCGATACATACATATGTAGCCCAATCTGGCAAGCCTGTGTTTCATGAGTAAAAACCCAAAAAGGAGTATTTTTAGAAAAAAAAAAACATAAGAGTATGAACAAAATGTGAATCAATATGAAATCTAATTTGAAAATCATTGCAAACAAAACTTAATAAAAATGTATGTTCATATTTGAGTTTGAAATTTTACAGTTGATAAGTCAGTTGTCAAAAAAATTTTCGATATTGTTTCTGAAAAAATACACATTGGTATTACTAACTTATTAATTTGATAGTAGAACAACGATTATTAGCTAATCTAACTATAATTTCCATACCATTTCCTTTAAGTCGTTTTTGCAAATATTGCTTGCCTATGTTTGTTGCATTTCAAATGGTTCTTAATACCTAATATGAATTGGTAAACCGACGGAAAATCAGTCAGCATTAAGTTGATTGAAATGGGGAACATTCAATTAATGCCATATTTGGAATTTTCACAACAACTTTGACAATTATCAAAATCTTAAAATATCATATTGAGCGCGTTTAGAAAAATGAGATCATTAGAGATTTCGCTACGTCAAAAATTGAGCAAGTGATTTATCTAAATTTTTTCTAATCAGCATTTTGACAGCAAAACTGAGAAATTTTGCTGAGCAATCATGTTCATGAAACAGAACATATTGCGCCATTGGCAATAATTGAGGCAATGTCAATTTCAATGTTAATGATAATTTATTGTCTGGGTGGGCCTTCTATTGCCAAGTAATTTCAGTTGTCAAATGTCAGTATAGAAATTCCAACCGATATCAATATTTTGTTGCTCTTTATAAAAAACTATTATTTGGAGCGTTCAGAAAAATGAGATCTCAGAGATTTTTCTCACTCAAAAAGTGAGCAAGCGAATCCAAGATTTTTGTTCCTCAAAGTTTAGATAGCAAAGTTGAGAAATTTTGGTGAGGAATCCTGTTCAGAAAACTGAAATTGGTGAGATCTTCATCTGAGATCTCATTTTCCTGAACATGCCTATTATATTCAACTGACAAATATGTTACCTGTCTATATTTTATGAATTCAAAATTTGTAGAATAAGTACTTATCTGTCATTTTTTTTATGAAATATGACCCAGATAGCCATTTGTTTAAATTATAAACGTTGTCTTAATAAATATGACCACATTATCTTTAGAAGGTACCTACATAAATGTAATAATACATTCTTAAATTAAATGTAGTAAACTTTAGGTTATGTTCGACGAACATTTCAATAATTTCAAAGTACCTACCTAACTTGCGAATAAGAAATTAGAAATGTATATTACTTGTTTCATAGGTATCCACTTTAGAAACAACCAATTCTGGTTCCGTAGTTAAATGATAAATGTTTATTAATAAGGTTTTGAATTGGAAAACTTACTTAAGTCAGACATAGGACTTACACAAATAACCATTTGAATAGTTGCTAAGATTCAATTTAGATTGATTTTAAAATACTTATGGTATTCATGCAGTGTCGGAAAAGCATCGTAAACGTGGTAAACGTCTTAAAGTTTAGGACGTCGTAAACGAACTGTCAAAATTCGTATGGGAAATCTTTTCACACAAATCTTAAACTTTAAGACACAAATTTGTGTCTTAAACAAAGATGGTAAACATCGTAAACATGGTAAACTCTCGTAATCTTAGAAGAAGAAATAGAGGAACGGGCATATCGAGGAAAAATGAGGTTTTTTTCAAAATAGTCTGAGTTACACAGACACAAATGCATTCACACATGCATTTGTATGTTGATCACAAAAATAAACATACATACATTTTTGCCAAATAACTCAAGAATTAATAGTTCATTGAAAGCAATTTGTTCATACAATTGTATAAATTAACTTTTTTGACTTATTTTGGGCATTTTTAAATTGAGGATGACAAATTTTGGTAATGTTAAAATTAAATTTTGACTTATGCTTTGTAGGTACACATATACCTAGATTTCAAATTTTATTTTATTTATTAAGAATATTGTGTGAATAATTTATAAAAACATGACTTGTGACTAATTACATATCAGTGTCACAAGTGAAACAATGGAACCCTCTCTTATAATGTTGTAAGGCTGGCCACAAGACAAAAAAAAGTCTCGATCTCGTCTCAAGATACCCAAACGACACTATCTAACCTATCTCCAAAGCATTCGAGGTGAGACCGTTTTTTTTTTTTTGCAATGAAATTTACTGAAAGTCACGAATAGAAAAAAATTTAAAATTATAGGGTAAAGGCACTAGTATCCGGACACTTAACATATTTCTTCACTTTGGTCTCAATTTATATTCATACTATGAAGATTTAAGAAACAAATTATGGTTTTTCTAAAAGTTTGGATGTTTGTTGATAATATTACATTTAAATAACTTACTAATTTTATAATTGAATAATTTATACAATTTTTTAAAAAAAAAGTTCGATTTGCGCTAGTTTCCGGACAACAAAATTTAGTGCCCGGACACATTTATTTTAGTATCCGGACGCACTAGTTTTGTATGAAGTTTAAATAAAATATAAAATGTAAAAATTGAAAAAATCTCCTTTTTGTTAACTTAACATTATGTACTTACTATGTAAATACAGTGTATTTAGATGATTTCTGAACCCCAAACCGGCTCAGGGTAGTCAAATACCTACCAAGTATAGGTATACCAATTGATAAACTATGAAACTTATCAATTGATAGAAATATAGAATTGATAAATGTAATTTTTATTCTGAATATTAAACAATCCTTACGATTGTGAGTAAATGCTTATTTGATTTAAAATTTCTTATATTTCAGTTGAGTCTCTATAAAGTTTTTCGAGTTTTTTTGATAATGATTACTTCTATCTTCATAGAATCACAGAAGGTCTCCAGAATTGTTTTATAGAATTCCCCCATTTTTCATTAAAAAAACCTTCAAAGTAAGCGTATTTAAGGAAAAACATTTTTAGAATTTAAATCCCAATTTTTTGGCTTTTGTATAATTAATATTTTCTCAAGGACTTAAATTACGCAAGCCTCTTATCCTTAAATTATTTAAAGATTAAAGACACAAAAACCGTAAATTGTATAAAAAATAGACTTGTCCGGATACTGAACTTCATGGATTTTTAGTGTCCGGACAGAGTTTTCTGAGTGATAAAACGCTTGTTCTCACTGATAAAACCCTGTCCGAATACTGAAACTATATGAGAAAAATATATTTCTCTTCTTCTTAATCATGTAGAATATACGTAACTATCATTTAAGGGCATTAAAATAAGAATTTAAGATTTTTCTCTTATTTTCAGTATCCGGACGCTATGTCCGGAAACTGAAAATGATATAAATTTTAGTATTCAGTATCCGGACACCTAATATTTTGGTCAAAAACTAAGTTTATTTAACTTTTATGGTTTAATTATTAAAATTTATAATATTTTAAAGAATGAAAGTCGCTTTCTTTACCAATAAACTAATAAATACTGCGTAAAATAATTCAATCTTCAAAATGTTCACACTAATTTTTTTTTACTCAAATCGTCATTTTAATCGTTCTCTTAGATCTGATAAACTGAAAGGTCGCATAACTTTTACATTATATTCTTAATTTACTTGAAACTTTGCATATATGTTTGTGATACATAAAGGATTGTATTTTGATTGTTTTTTGAGACTATTTATGAATGATATGCTTATTTTTTCCAAATAAACGGCGAAGTGTCCGGAGACTAGCACTGTCCGGATACTAGTGCCTTTACCCTAACTAGGTACAGCTTAATTTTGGAACATAAATTTTTATCACCTTTTCGATTAATAATTCAAGACCTAGACCAATATTGAAATAATATAGGTAGGGACCTGATCTCGATTTTAACAAATCCAATATTGAAAAGTCTCGTCTCGAAGCCAAATAATAAATTATTTCTGTGAATCCAAATAAATTTAAACTGGACGTGAAATTAAAATTTAAAGACTAATCTATATCTAAGTTCTTTTGTTTGAACGCTAAAAAAATTTGCTTTGATGTTTTCTTTTTGAAAGTAAAAAATCTATCCACCATTTATTGAGGAAAATCCTTAAAACTTTTTTTTTTAACTTCCACATTTATAACTGCTTTAAATTTAGACAAAAAAGAATTGAAACAAAAATTTATTTTTTTTTTTAAATTTAGAGCAAAACAAATTTTGATAAAAACTTACATACGTTTAAATCTTAGCAAAAATTTCCCATTAATTCCTCGAAAAAGATGTGTAGATATAATTATACAAAAGATTATGATTTTGTTTGATTATTGTAGGTATTTTATTTGTTTTTTAATGTATGTTTTAATGTTTAAAAAAATATATATATGTAGGTTTGTATGTTATAATTATATTTTATTATAAATATTTTTTATTTTCACTGACATGCGAAATCCTTTTTATTTTAATCCTTAAAAATGTTCTCAAACAACACTTGTAATCCTGAGTTGGGTGAATGAGCTTCTTTTTTTTTTTTTAGTTTAGAAGTATTTTTTTTTTTGGTTTTTTTTTATAATTAATGGCAAAGCACTTGATTTTTATTTAAAAAAAAACTAAATTATTATTTTTGATTTTTTCGTATTTTAAAATCACTATTCTTGAAGTAAGTTTAATGTAGGTGAGTATTTAATTCGGTACCTAATTATTGAAAGAATAATTTATTTTTATAGATTTTACTTGTAATCACAAAATAACCAATAAGATATTCACAATATTTATTTTTTTTTTGCAATTAAATAGGTCGATATTAACCAAGTTTAAGGTTAATTTTAAATAAGTTAATATATTAATATATTATTAGGTATATTAAACCCATCATAGGGTAGGTACAAAACTGGTTAGATACTTTTGATAAATTAAATTTAAAAAAAAAATTGTGCAATCACTTTCACAATCACAATCCACAATAAAAAATCAATTTGGAGTAATTAATTTTTAAAACAACTTAACATTTCTGATAACACCCTAAAGCGAAAGGGTGACAACACAAGGCAAATAAACACAATACAAATATTTACCAGGTGTGACTCTCGCGGCGGCCGTGTAGCTAGGTATGCACAATGCACATAAAAGGACCAAAAAGAAATATTTAAATATTGTTTCACACTCAATCATGGGCAACCATAACGACATAGAACATATGTAGACAGGTACCTTTATCAGACACAAAATGTGGTTTATTTTATATTTTTTTTTTGTTTCTTTTGTTTAATAACCGAACAACAATACAAAATATGTACAGACAAAAAAAACACCCCCTCTTTTTAGATATGATGCAAAAATGATGATCGGTTTTAAAAACTCGAATCCAGTTATTAATCCATATAAAAAGGTGATGACAGATGATGATGTCGATGACGAAGTAACAGTAAGTTGTTTTTGTTATCCACTTTAATAATATTCTTGTGCTCTCGCTCTCTATAAATAAACTCAACGCAATTCAATTCAATTGATTGGAATAGAAGAGAGCTGAGGGAAATAAGAAAAATCCTTGCCGGAGGTCATGAAATGTTGTTAATATTTTTTAAGTATAATAGATACCTACATAGGTACCTATGTATGTATATATTCTTATTACTGCATCGAACCACCGCGCGGCGAAATGGGCGAATCGCACACTTTTGACAGCTAAAACCGTTAATAAAATTTATTTATGACAGTAGGTCGACAGAATATAGGTATATCTAGGAAAAATGATCGTCACACATTTTCTTCTCTTATGAAATTATTTTTTCTTCGAAATTTAATTTGTGCACAAACAACCCCCCCTGTGTTATGGAGGATTTATAAACTTTTCAATTCTGTCGAAAAATCATTCTGAATTCCGTAAAGGTAAATATACAAAAAAATACAAAAATGGTTGTAGGTACACACACCATAAAAATAAGAAGTTTAAAAAAGAATTTTTATTTTTTTTATAAAATTTTGTTGATCTTTTTTACAAAACAAATATTAATATTATACACACAGAAAGATTCAACAACACACGACAGGCAAACACGATTTCATTCCTCATTAATATGCAGGAGGAAACAAAATTTTATAATATGGGCAAGAAAAAAAAATTTTGTGCACTATATTTTTCCTTTCCGTTCCACACACTGCGAAGTGGAATTTATTATTATTATTATACAAAAATTCGTTACACACAGAGGAAACGAACGATCCACTTCTTATGCCGTACTTTCTCTTACTGGTTTCTGCTACCCTCCAGGATGAAAGTGAAAACCCCGACAAACGAAGTCGAAGAACAACGAACAAAACAGAAACACACCACACAAACTATGGTAATTGTCTATGGACTATGGTGTATGGTATCACGGTCGTCTCACGGATTCCGAGCGAAATACAAATACAGTTTGTTTCAGATCAGCAGCGACGACAAATTTTCAACGTGAATCCAAATCGGCGAGCAGCGAGCACGACGGCAACGACGACCAAACCGAACCAAACGAAAAGAACACTCTTTATTTCTTGTTGGAAATGTTTTTCTGTGCCGCTTATTCCCTTTGTTTCTTCATCATCAGTGTAAGTTAGTGGTGTGTGCGGTGTGGTTTTGATTGTATTGAAATTGAAAACAAGAATTTTATCCAAAAGCGAAAATGAAGAGAAAACAAGAATAAAATATAATAATATGGGAGAAGTGTATGCAAAACAAAACATAAAACATCATTTATTAGGGTTGTCGATGGGGGGCAAGGCAACAAACGGTAGGCTATCCATGTGTGAGCATTGTGTCAGGATAGACGAGACGACGGCATTGAACAAATACAAGAACATTAATGCCGGTCCGGGAGCCGGGCGAAATGATAATTCTTATTGGAAAATGGAATAGGGAAATGGGATACATTTTTTTGGGGTGGAATTCATTTGCGCGAGTGTGTGAGAGCGAGAGAGAGATTTTTGGATACCTATATGATGGAAGGATTGTATTTTGTATTTATCTATTTGCATTGCACAGAATGGAAGATTGTGTGTGATATGTTAAGTGTTGCGGTGGTCTTATTTGCAGGAAAGTAGTAGGTAGTTCTATGAAAATTACTCTACCTATACTTTTTGTGAATTTTTGACAGCTTGACACCTACGTAATAGGTGTGTTTCCTTACTTTGAAACTCTGTGCAATTGTGTGCATTTCTACACATTTTATTTTTTTTTATGAAATTTGGTCTTTGACAGACGTTTGTGTAGAAACTCATACAAATGCACAGAGTTTCAAAGTAAAGGAACTAGGCTATTATAATTTACGTTGTATAAAATATTTAGTGAAAGCAGAAATGTCAAAATTGGATAATGTGACTCTATCATGCTTTGGAGTCTCTTAATTCTGTCCAAATAGAGTTTAGTCCAATAGTGGCTACTAAATCTTTTACTGCGCATGGGAATGTCAGATATAAGTCCGTTCAGACACATGAAAGGTACCGTCATGTGACTATGTACTATGTGACTGCTGCAATACTGACATTCTTATCTGTACAAATGAGAATAAGTAGAAGGTCACTGCAGGCCATTCTTCACGGAGATTTAAATTTCAAAGTAAAAATTCTGAGCAAATTAAACCCAGCTAATTTGTTGGTTCGTCTGGAATTTTGACAGAAAATCATTCAAATGGTGGAAGAGGACAACAATATAGCAAAATCAAGAGAATCATTTTCATTTTAACGGCATGCAATATAAATACTGAAAAATTATCGAATATGAAGCCATTTGAAGAGATACTCCATGAGATTGAACTGCATCCAGTACGAGTCACTATGTAACGCAGATTTATTGTCGAGCCATATTATTTCGAAGACAACGGTAATACTGTAAGCGTCAATAGAAACCGCGTTATTTAAAAATGTTGATACTAATTTCACCAAAAACTATTTTTTTTAATTTCAAATAAATGGAATAACAATTATGGCGGAATTACAGCTAAAATTCTCAAAAAAAACTCATTTCCAAGAACTACACTTTCCCTAGGCCGTACAAGTCCTAAGGTGTCTGACTTAACTGTTTATGACTTTTTGCTGTTGTGTTTCCGCAAACAAGAATTCTACAAAACAAAACCCACTAATTTGGATGGAGTCAAAAAATAATTGGATTGATTCTGATTGCAACAACTTTTTCATCAGATTTGTCAATAATTTCTAAAAACCTTAACAAAAATTTTACTAAAAATTATACCAAAAATTTACTAATTTCTTGTTCTCTTAGATTCTTGTAAGTTCTCGAAGTACCAAGTACTAGTATGTATGAATTAAAAACACTAGTGCTAACTACTAATGTACTAACTTATTATGATCCAAAGCAACACTTTTATATTTCATCTCTTCCGCATTCGTTGAAGTGTATGTGTTTTTCATAATTTAACCACAAATGGTTTTTGCGAGAGCGCACCCAACCAACAACACGGAACACCCATTCACATACACCATTCCCCAAACGACCTTAACACTGCTCTATTAAAATCGCGTTCAAGCTCAAGTACAAAACTTGAAAACTTTTGCAAATTCCATTTCCATGTTATTTACACACAAAAATGTTTTTTATATGTATGCATGAGTATTGTGAACATTTTTGTTTAAAAAAATGGGAGAGACCTGCCATTTTGCTATGAAAAAGAGAGAAAGAGTGAAATAGTAAAATCAAAAAAATTGCTTGCTCTGAGAAAATTTTACCTTGCACTTGTGTTTGTGTGGTTCAAGTTCATATAAAGTTGTGTAAATGGGGATATAAAGTTCCAAGCACATAATAAACAAAAAAAAAACTGCAAGCAGGTTTCGTTTGAAGGGAGGGTTCTCCACTCGATTTTTGCTTTTGATTGCATTATAATTGTTGTTTTTGTTTTATTTTGTTTTATTTGTTCTTCTCTCTTCTGTTTTGTAAAAAAGGGTGGCTGGAGGTGATATTTATACAATCGAATACCCACATTTGAAAAATAATTTTGTACTCACACCTCGTGTGAAGTGAAAGAATGAGAAAACCACCCCATGCAATGGATTTTGGTTTGGTTCTCTGCGAAACTTGGGGTTGATTTTCAGTTATTTGTTGGAGAGAGAAAAAAATGCAAAATTATTGTTGTTATTCTCTTAAACTTTGTTTTTTTTTTTTAAACATGAGCGAAATAAAAGAGAGATTGAGAGAAATTTAATATAAAATTTATTGCGAATGGGAGAAATGAAGAAATAGATGAAATAATATAGATAGAAGAAGGAAGGAAAGAAGCTTAAGTCGAGTATGGTATGGGTAGGTCGGGTGCAGTCTCCGTGCAGGTCGTCGTCATCGTTTTGTCGGTTTCTTGTTGTTGTTTTTGTTTTATTTTTGTTGTTGTTACTGTTTTTTCTGTTAGCTCACACTATTTTTATACCTACTTGATAGAGTATTGAATCGCTTGCGGGGGTGAGTTATTTTATTCCTGGTTTCAACTTCAACTATACCTAGCTATGTATGTACGTACTGCCAACAGCCCTTGACAATGATTGTTTTTGTATACATTTAGGTAGGTAGGTAGGTATGTTGTATTTTGTATGTTCTGTTGAATATGTAGATTTGTACCTATACCTAAGTATGTATGTATCTATAACTACATGCATTCGTTAAATTGATATACCTAACAATGGATACTTAGCAGAAAATATGGGTCTGTTATATATAGGTAGGTATATTTACGGAGGTATGTTCGTACTTGCATATATGTATGTACATAAATGCATACTTACCTAGGTATTTAGGAAGGTAGGTTTTTAGGACCTACCTTCATAGATACTAGCAGGGTAAATGAACGCTCTTATAATTTTAATTTTATAGGTAACTACAGCTGTAATTTTATTTTTATCTGTTGGTAGGTAGGTACATATGTATCTAGCTATTTTTCCAGGTCTTTTAAAATAGATTTGTAGATCTATAGGTAAGGTAGGTAGGTATAAGGATCTAGTACGTAATTATATGTACATACAGTCGACTCTCCCTAAGTCGTACTCTCTATAAGTCGAATTTCTCTCTAACTCGAACTTTTTCGCCATATTTTATCATTCCCTTCAATTTTCCATACAAAAACCATTCTCTAAGTTGAACTCCCTCTAAGTCGAACTGTCTCTAACTCGAACACATTTTCTCGATATTTGGCATCTTTTTAAGTCGAATTTTGTTTAGAACAAAACAAAATAAAAAAAACATTACCCCTTCGGAATTAGTATTCGGGTTTAGTATAACTACGAACCATCAAAACCTTAATACTTATGTATATATTTGTAGCATCGCGTGTACCATCATCGTCAGCTCTTCGCGTTCCTTCCTATTCATATAGGTATAAAAAGATACAGTTTTTAAAAATTTACAACGCTAAAACAAAAAAAAAGGATTGTTATCCTTTTCTTTGTGTTGTTGGTTGCTTTATATGCATATATTAACCTTTATTTATTAAATAAACCTTTTAAAATAAAAAATGTTTCTCTCTATAACTCGAATTTTTCCAAAACTCTCTCTAACTCGAACAAATCTTGGTATCCCGTGAAAATTCGACTTAGGGAGAGTCGACTGTATATGCCTAGGTGAGGTGTGTATATTTTCAAGACCTACCTATAGGTACCTAGGTAGGCAATAGGCATTGGAATTTATGAAGGTAAGTTAAGTATGTAAACCTACATAGGTATAGGTAAGAAGAAAATTAATTGCTATGTACATAGGTACCTACCTATATGGATGGATATGATAGGTATTCAAAGGGCAATAGGATCCCATTGGTAATTTCGGTCCAAAGCTCTCAAATTGATTTGATTTTACATGTTTTTAAAAAAAGACTATGGAAATGCTAAAATCGCGACGTTAATTATGTTACAATAAATGCATTTCCAATAAACGCTACCGTCACGCGTCCTTTATAAAAAAGAGCGCATCGTTCGGTAATAAGCAAAATATCCTTTTATACCTAGTCCTTTATACTATAATACGTCCCTTACACGGTGAGGTAAACTGCTACGTCAACCAGTTCCCCGAAGGGCACGGATATTTTAACGCCTTTCTCCACAAGATCGGCAAGACGAATAATGCCAAGAAGACGATGTAAACCACCCCTTCTCCAGTGAGTAAAATTGGAACCAAATTTGCAACCACGCATCCAACATATTCTCAGAAGAAAGAAGAAAAGTGAAAAGAAGAAGACCAATACACAACACGAAATAGAGTGAGCCCGAAAGGGTTTATGATGACAATCCCCCTAAAAATGACCGGGGAACCGGTCAAAAACCGAAGGGTTTGGAGGAGTTTTAGTCCCGTATACCCTTTATAAAGGGGAGTCAGACACACGTGTATGGTGAAACGCCAAAAAGACTTCAGTATGCAGTGCATAACGTATTCCCCCTTCCCCCAACAGGAAACCAAAAAAAACTATACGCCCTATCGTCATCTTTTATAACAAAAGACATTACCGGTGAATTATAACAGTTACCTACACAAATCCCTATTGTATCAGTGAAATAAGTTATAAAGCTGATTGAGAAAGAAAAATAACAAGATCAATCTATGATCGAGGGAATTAAAAAAACAATCTCTTCGAGCAGGAGGATTTTCGCTGATTTATCACCAAACAGTGGCCAGTTATTTGGGTTCCAATTTACATGGGCGTACCCAGGAAGAGCCATGGGGGAAGATAAAAAAAAAAACAAATCACTTAAAAAAACTTACTCCGTATTTGCTTAGGTATTTTGTTGTTGACGCGTAGCTTTAGAAATTAAAAGTAAATTTTGTTTTGCTTTCAAAATGGTAAGAGACACTTTTTTTCCTTTTTTTTTTTCTTTTTTTTGTTATTATTTAAATTTAATTCTTCATTTCTTTATTTTTTGTTGATTTGTACTTAATATGATTACCTATCTTTTGACTAACCTTTAAAAAATTATTAACCATTCAATTTTTTTATATTTAATTTCAAAAATCTTTTTAATATGCAATTTTTGTTTTTTTTTTTTTCATAATTCAATAAAGTGTTCCCATATTAATTTATTTATATATAACTTAAACTCACTTGAGTTATTTTTTTGGGGATGATAAATCACCTCAAGTAAAAATTGTTTTATTTTTGGTTTGAAAAAAAATACTCCATGGGAAGTGCTATGCATGAAAGTCCGGCCGACATTATCTGATTATTTTATCACGGCTGCATAATTTTTCTGAGGTCATAGGTGGAGGTGAAATCCTGAGATGAGCTGAGGAGCAAGACTTGGTTAGATAAACGACAGGTTAGGGGCAACTACACAAACATGGAGGTCGTAGTAGGTGGTATCTTTAAGATACAAGGTTAGGCTAAATCCTCTGGAGGGAAAACAACACCTTTGACTCCCTCCCCCCTTATAGAAATCACACCCCTCATATATAGGAAGAATTTGGGTTTCAGTTATTATTGAACCCAAATTTTATTTTAAATCTTACTCCGGCATGATGAATTCGTAACACTAGTACAGTGTTGTGGTAGCAAGAACCCCCCCTCCGACGAGCTAGGTTGAGCTGTATGCAATCATGCCAAGCTGCCGTAGCCTGGACGACCTCTCCTTCCTGCTGCCAGGATCAGCCTCGCGTTCATGTAAGCACGGGGTTGTAATGGTAGTAAAGGAGGGAGAGGATAGGGATTGCATTCAGGGATCCTTGCCGACAACAGCGGGTTACGGGTAACGTTACAGGTGTCACACATTTCGTTGTAATTAGGTAGGTTCCTACCTACACTAAATAACAAAACTCAAATTTTTTTCAAACCTTGTAAGAATCGCGCTGCCATGCCGCCCCATCATCCTGCTGTCCTAGGTACATTTATTTTAGAAATGAATCCTTGTTCTCTATCCAAAATCATAAAAAAAGAAGACTTTTGAAGGTAGAACTTTTTGCACACAAAAAAAAACTACCTGCACCTTACCCTCAGATAACTATCATTATCTACAATTCTACAGTAGCTTATTGGTATACCTACCTACCCTCCCCTACGAATCAAACTAGGTAGGTATAGGTACCTTCACCACATTATGTGTGTCATTTAATGTGGCATAAGGCATCTTGTTTTCACCCTCAAACTATTATTTTATGTTTATAAAATGAATATAGGTACTGGAAGCAAAAAAAAAAACAAAATATACCTACTTTTTCACCCTTATAATAAAACGAAAGGACAAACCGAAAATATAAAAAAAGGAGAGCAACAAAATGAAAATTTAAAATAACTCTCTTTGGTCGAAAACTCTCTCTTTTTCCTATAACAGTAGTAGGTTGATATGTATTTTTCACCGGGTGCCCGATATTGCAAAATTAACACATATAATACTTTAATACACATATTAACCAACACTATAACGAATAATACATACATATATGTATGTATGTAGTACATGCAACTCTCATGGCCAAAGTCTGCATGCACAAGTGCACCCACATTTTGGTTATATGGGGTGTACCGTATACCTACTAGAGTAGGTTTTCAATGTGTCGAAGGGTGGTTTCACCCCTCAGCAAAATTTCACCTTGCACCGAACTGTTGAAAAGAACGAAACAAAAAAAAAATATTAATCAAACTTCTGCGCATGCCCGAACGTCCTTGCCCTTGGTTGCGTTCGTCGTCTGTGACTCGAAACAGGCGCCCCTGAAATTTTTTTTTATTTTTCCAACCAACAAGCAAAGAAACTATTGTAGCCGTGAGCCCTTCACCTTCAAACTATAACGGTGTATAGGCGCGTGTGTAGGTGCCAATGTATGCACCTCATGTGTGTATATTAAGAATTGCATACAATGATGCAACAAACATCTCGCTCGCTCTCTTGCAAAAGCTTTTTACCATTTTTAAGCCCCGTTCAAAGAACTTCCTTTGTCTGTATACTCTGCACTTTGTCGTGCTCATATACCAAAGCTAAGAAAGTTTCGGTGCAAGCTGCAAGTGGGTTTGGGCGATGAAGAACCCTTTTTCCATAATCATACCTACCTATACCTATATCCATTGCAGTGACAGGGTGTTGGCTGGATTTTAAGGTTATTTCCCTCTTTTATAAATATGTATGTATTTATGTATAAGCAGTGCAAAGTGTCATGTGTCTATGTTGTGCAACTGCTTACCGCTATATTGTCAGAAATCATCCATCTTGAGAGCATTAAATCAAGAAGCAACCCCTACCTATAGGTTAAAGTGGGTATACCTAATCATGTTCATGATGCATCCAAATGTCTTTGTTGTTGTTGGTGTTTTTCTAATGGCTGTTTATTTTATGTGTTGTACTACAGACATGTATTGAAGCAGTCATCGAATTTTAGCAGGTTGTGTGTCTGGTTCAATATAGATTCCAGAATATTCCTATAAGTTTACTTTAAATATAAGAATATAAATAAAGGGTAACATAAAATTAAAAAAGAAGTTAAATTCCACATTAAAAGTATAGGAAGGTAAGTAGGTACCTATGCATAAATACAAAAACAGAAATTTCAATTTAAGGGATGAATTGGAAAAAAATGTATCGTCTCGTCCCGTTAATTTTTACGGCTATACTACCTAGGATTTGTCTATATTTAGATCATCGACAGTAGGTACTATATACCTATAACGGCAATAATATTAATTAAACAGGTATTGTCCATCCCTTAATCGATTAATAACACCATCGCTATAATGATGACTGTAACAAGTTGATATTTCCTAATATCTAATGGTGAAAAAACCCGAAGAGAAAAGAAATGTAATGTTACAAATGCTTGCATTAAGCAGTAGTGATAACATGTAGTAAGAATTCGGTAAAGTATTATAGCTGCTAGATATGCGTATGATTTCCAAGAAATAATTATAGTATGTAGTTGAAACTAAGGAAGTTAAGGGTAAATAGGACAATACTAAAGATGAAACTTGAAATTGTAGCCTGCCTACCTATGTCCCATTTTTTCTTGATTATGTTACACCAGAGCTTAAAGAAAGATTTCTGACTTATTTATATGATTCTCGTATAAGTTTTTGCAAATAATTCAGCTGCAAACAAATTTATTGTTCTTTTACTTTTATGTATTACTGTGAATTTATTTGACTGGAGTTACTACAAAAATTAACATTTGAGCTTTTTTTAATATTTGATGTAGTCTCCATGTTGTTAATTTTAATGTTTTTGTTACAAAACTAAAAATAAAATTAAAATTCGGAATTTTTTGTTTGATTATTTAATTAGAATTTTTATTTGTAACTTAACATATAGGTATAATTTACTTTTATTTATTAGCTACGCGTTTCGGATATTCGTTCATCCATCATCGGGCTTTAATTATTGAAAGTAAAATGCTATTTTTAAAGCATTTTTCTTATATTTAGCAGTTTTATAGCATTAAACCACTTTGCATATAATTTCTCCATATACCTACCTAGGTAGCTTGACTTAAAATGTTGCAGCAAAATAAAAAAAAACCTTTTGATAAAGCTGCAAAAATATTTACAAAATTTATTGTTTGATTACTTTTATGTGCCCTTTTTTGAACATTTTATTATTACTTTAGTTATTTACTTTTAACATTTTTAAGATAAAATATTAAGCCCATTGTCTATGGAAGTATTCTGAAACACCCTGTTAATTGGTTTTCTTAATATTCATAAACTTTATAGCTTGGAAATTTCCTTTAATTAGCAAATGTTCACGATATGTTTATTCGTTTAGGAGTTATGATTTTTGCAACCAAAAAACACAATACGCCCTAGTGTGTGCCACATTACTATCAGAATTATTTAACAAATCTTAATTTATGAAAAATATAAATGTTTAAAAGCAAAATTAATGATATATTTTTACTTCCAATTTAATGATTAGGAATTCTAGTCTTGTTGGATATAGTTCACACTATATATTCGTCACGAAATCTATGTATGATGAACTGAACTTAACAAAAAATTGCGTATTGACAAAGGCCCTCACTAGTCAACTGATGAGTCCAAGTGAGATCGCCGGGACGAAACGCCAAATTTTTGTAGGACTAAAGGCCGTTAAAAGCTATTTTGAATCAATATATTTTTACGTTTTTTTTTTTAATTAAATACATAGTTGATAAAATTATAACAATAATTGGTAAAGTTATAATAATTATAGAGATTAATAATAATGGAAAAATGGCAAATGGAGAAAAATAAGATTTGCCTTTTTTAGACACTAATTGTGTGTTATAGGTACCATTATTTTTGATTATTAATATAATTTTTGTTAAAAATCCGATAGATATTGAAAAATGCTGGGTGAAAAGTTTACCAAGTTTTTTCTCATAAGCAAATTAAATTTTTTTTTTAAATAAAACAAATGCAAAATTTGACATTTTTTGTTCTTTAGCTATAAAAATCGGAAATAAAAAAATTGTTTTAAAAGGGATACCACTTGTAACCATTTTTCGGAATTTTCTACGAATTGATTGAGAACAAAATTAACCTTTAAAGATTATTGGCATGTTTTTGAGAAAAAAAAGATTTTCATTTATTGCAAACTAAATTGTACGGCAGGCACCGTTATTTTTGGTAAAAAAAAATGAAAAATAAATATCGGAGGAATTCCCAAAAAAACGTTGAAACCAAGTTTAAAGATAACCGTTCCACCCGTTTAGCCTCTAGCCGAAGGGAGAGACATACAGATAGAAGGACAGAATTTCGGTACCCACTTTTTCGACTTAACTATAATCGTAATGTCAAGTTTGATCAAAATCTCAAGTTCTATTCTTGTTACAAAAAAAAAATAGTGTGCGTACTTATGTACACGCGCTAGAAGTAAACTTCTTTCACGACAACAGGGCAAGTATTTTTCAAGTCCTACCACTCAGAGCACCCGATTTGAAACTCAGAACCGTTGCAAAATCGTGACGCTGAATTTTGTAATTCGTGACGGGAATTTGTATGTCGGTTTGACATGTCACTGACAGCTCCATAGAAAAATTTTTTACCCCCATGCCGCAAAAGAAGTTTTACTTCAACAACACCCAATGAGCGAGAGACACAATAGATTGCAGAATATTTCCATGCAAAACCAATAAACCTACAACTATACATAATTTATGCTTCCTCGCATTAAATCGACCAATGGCCGAAAATCCAACACAACAGAAAAAAATCCTCAGAAATAAAATTCTTCCCACAAAAAACCCTTACTCGAATTCACTAACCATCTTAACGAATATATTAAATGCACGAACCATTGCATTTAACGAAAATATAATATCGTGACGCTGAATTTTGTAATTCGTGACGGGAATTTGTATGTCGGTTTGACATGTCACTGACAGCTCCATAGAAAAATTTTTTACCCCCATGCCGCAAAAGAAGTTTTACTTTAAAAAAACTTCCGCAAATTCCTGCCTTAATCTTAATGGCAACAAAATTCTTGTATATTTTTTTACATAATCCCAAAAATTCAGTTGTATAAAGATACATAGAGTTTCTGGTAGAGAGATTTGATTTGATGAAGTCAGGGGCCAGATTCTGTAATAAACGCAACGAAAGCGTTCGTTAGTTTTTCATAAACGAACATAAGCAAATCGTTCGCACACGCGAAAACGATTGTTCGCTTTTGCCATACAGAATGTCACCCCAGTCCATTTTTTTTTTTCAAATGATGTTAAAACTTAAATTTAAAAACAAAATTAATGGATTTAAGAAAAGGTATAACATGACATAGTAAGTGTTGCCTTTGATTTATAATATTTTTTTCTAGTTCCAGTCAATTTTTTATCAACCTGCCCCTCCCTCCTAAACGGTGGGAAATACACCCATATGATTTTTTTCTAGGCTCGACCCAACCTACATGCTCTAGGATTTTTTTCCATCTTATGCAAAACACCCTGTATATTTTTGGTTCGTTTATGTTTTTAATGCACTCTTTTATGTCAAAAAATTATTAAACAAAAAAAAAATTTGAAAAATGGTTTAATGTTTCACTCGCATTGGTTTGTTTTCTTTTTTTACCACTGTTTCACTCAAGTTCACTCTTTTGCTACTCGAAAATTAAACTTTTGGCTTTTTTAAAGTGAGACCTACAAATTATGTCGATCACCTTTGGTAATTTTAAAGCAGAAAATTATGAAACACCCTGTATAGATATTTTTTGAAACTCACCATCTTAATAGGCTTAAAAATACCTCTTAAGATAACAAAAAAAAACGGTATATTTATTCCTTAAAGAGTTATGATTTAAGCAACAAAAAAAGTCGAAACGGCCCACTGTGCGGCTGTGACAGAACTTCTATAAAAATATTTTTTTAAATATTTACATGTACATTTATTTTTAATTAATAATAATATCTAAAGTTGAGTAGGTATATTTCACATAAATTAATTCATTTTCTCCATTGAAGTCGGCACTATTTGATGAGGAGTAATAATTTGCTCTTCAATCTCATTATTCACATTGACATCTTCCCTTAACGACATAATATTATTATTATCCTGCTCGTATTCATTTTCCAAAGCTGCTGCAATTAAATCCATAATTTTCGATCTAATTCTAAGCTTTCTCGATCTTGGAATGCATCGCAGCGATGGCACTAAACTCATCGCAAAATAATAATCCTCATCATCTTCTGGGCTACCATCAGGATATCGTTTATTTCGAGTCGGTATTCGTCTTGCAGTTTCACAATGATCAACATTCTCGGTAGTATATCGAGGAATTTGAGTAGATGAAGAGACTCCTGCACTTGTCGAAGGATAATAATCTTCGACAGTGGATGCTGTCGCTGCCGCCGCTGCTGCCACTGCTGTCATCGGCGCTGAAGAATATACATCCATTGATGGTAGATAATCATCGTTGCTCTCCTGCAGATCTTTGCGCACTTGAATAATTGTTTGTTCTTCTTCAGTTTTTGGTATAGTAAGATAGTGGCAGTTTTCGTGTTGATGCATTTGATGGTCAGGGTGATATTGCTCTCCATCGTCAGAGCAAGCAGAACCTTGGGCCTCATTTTTTGGCAGCGTAAATAGCATTTTTGTGTAAAACATCCACTTTGACTTATAGTTTGGATTTTGTTTAAAACGTTTATTCTCGCGCCTTAATTGATCCCGAAGTATTTCCCATTGTCTTCTGGCATCATATCCTATTTTTTTTATATTTATGTGTTATAAATCCTTTTTTATTTCTATATATAGGTACGTAATCCTTATACTACAATACTCACCGGTTGTCTCCAATTCTGCTCCAATGTTATCCCATATTTTTTGCTTCAATCCAGGAGCCTTTCTGCTTTGTCTCCATAATCCTGGATTCAATTTCACCAGGTCAATCAACTTTTCCTTGTATACCACACTCATTGCGTTGTACATAGAAACTTAACGGTTTTACCTATGTATAAGTGTTATTCAATGATTTCAGTCGCACAATATTTTTATTATTCTAAAGCAGATAAAAATATGTAGAGCGAGAAAAAAATAAAAAGTTAAAAACACCACCACTGTGACTGAATGTCTGCAGACAACTGCCTGATGCCTGACGCATGTGCCTGTGAGAAATACTTTATTTGCAAAAAAACGTGCTACCTCTCATGGCAGCTGCGGGACTGCCGACTGGCACATCGACCGGTTTTATGTGTGTTATTGTTGTTAGTGTTGTGAATTTTCTGTATGTTTTTAAAATAGGTATCTCTATACAAAATAATAAGAAAGAGTGAAACAGACATAGGTATGTATAGGGAGTTTTGTCTGAATTACGGTTTTATCGATTATTTTATAATGTCGGTCGGTGTTGTTTAATGAATTTGTTATGGCAATGGCAACGGCAAATGAGACATGGACTTGGGCGCCTGTCACTCTGTTTACAAGTGATATGTCTGCCTGTCTGTCAGTTTACCTGATGATTTGAGTATAGTTGGTAGGTACCTGCCTGTACATAGTATTGTGTTGACATTCAATTAGATGTGTAGGTTTCTAGGAAGGATCTTTATTTCCTTGCAATTAGATTATTCATAGGTACCTAGATATAGGTATATGATATTTTTATAGGTAGGTAGGTTAGGTTAGTAGTCCAGGAGAGAGAGTTGCATTTTAAAATTAAACCTTTGAGAAATAATTTCATATTTTCATATCATATTTTCATAATGTCTAAGTAACCATAAATTAGGATTGTAGGTACCCATGTTTTTGTAAGTCGGGGGGAATTGGACGAGAAAATGACGTCGCACAGTGACCCGTTTATGAAAATCTAGTGGCAATAATCAGTTTTCGGGTAGGTCTATAATTCAAAACTCTTAAGATTATAGAATTAACAAATGTTTTATTTATTAGAAATAAAAAAAAGTTCGTTTGGATGAATAATTTAGCTTGTACCTAGAGCCAGTCAAAGTAGAAAAATTTTTGTGGTGGCAAACAAGAATAATTTTGTACATATTTTATTTTTGTACCTAGTTTTGAGTGTAAAAACTCAAAAGTAGTGGTCGAAAAAATCTTGTGTTATTTTTGTTTTAATTGATACATATAATATGTATATTTGTTTATTTTTTTATTTAAAAACTTTTGAATTCGATGTTTTTTGAAACACCACTATAACGGGCACACTTTTTCAACTTTACATTACAAAAAATAACTCCGCAAATTCCTGCCTTTAAAGTAATCCTTAGGTATATGTATATTTGTTCATATAATCCCAAAAATTCAGTTGCATACTGCATACAGTTGCATAGGGCTGTGCTAGAGAGATTTGATTTGAAGAAGTCAGTCCATTTTTTTTTACAAAATTTTAATTCTGAAAATTTATATTTCCAAAACTACATATTCACAAAAATATGAATTGAAAAACAGAATTAATGGATGGGTTTTTGGTTTTATATAATATATGTATATACAAAATATAACATGACATTGTAAGTGTGCCTTTGATTTTTAATATTTTTTTTCTAATTCAAGTAATTTTTTTTATTAAATTGACCCTCCCGCTTAAACGGGGGGATATAGACCTCCATCACATACAATTTTTTTTTGTCTCGACCTCGATCGATCCTCGATCCTTTTTTTGCATTTCTAGTCATTTTTTTTTTTGCATCTTATTCAAAACACCCTGAATTTTTGTGGTTTTTTTTATTTTTTTTTCGAATCTATCACTTTAAATTTTTTTTTCATTATTTGACTAGGTATGTACCAATAAAATATTTTTTTATGTCGAAAAATTAAAATATACACTAGGTACACTTATTTAATAAAAAAATAAAAATAAAATTTAAAAAAATGTTTTGTTTTCTTTTTTCCCCACTGTATAAAATACGTTTCAAAACACTCTGCGGTTACTCTTAATCTAATCTTTAGACCTTTGTAAAGTAAACTATGTCTATCGCTTAAAGTAAAAATTATTTTTTTTTTTTCAACAGAAAATTCTGAAACACCCTGTATAGATATTTTTTTGAAACTCACCAGCTTGATAGTCTAACAAACTTCCTTTAAGTCAAAAAAGAATTGTAACGATATCTTTATTCGTTTAAGAGATATGATTTTAGCAACCAAAAAAGTCGAAACGGACCATTGTGGACTTAGCTAAAGCCATAGAGAATTCTCGGGGCTGAACTTGAGCGCATAGGAGAACTAGGGCCTTATTCCGTAAAACAAAAACGATCGAACGATATCGTTTTCGCAATAGCTGTCCTTATCTTACCCTTTAGATGTGATAGAGGTGGGTATTGCCAAAACGATTTCGTTCGATCGTTTTCGTTTTACGGAATGAGGCCCCTGTATTACCGGCATGAGTTATCGATAGTTTGTATGAAACCTCCATTTTGTTTCTGTGCTTGCATCATTAAACCCCTTTGTCGTTCAACCAATTATCCCTGGAATTGGAAAAAAACAACACCTGTTGTCGAAAAGGATTCAGCTTTTAGTATCTACAGGGTATTTGTTGAAACAATGATAATGATGGGACTTATTCAATAAATATAATATGCTACCAGGGTTTTTTTTGTGTGATAACACACTTGCAGTTAGGCTGCCAAGCTTTCGCACCATCATATTAATATTGAAGGTTTGAATGAACAACAACACTTGAGTGAGCTACCACCAAGTTTTTGTAGGCTGGAGTTATAGCTATTTCACGACTGCCACGCCGATCATCAGACTCCTTTAAGTAGTGCTTGGTCTTTGTTCAATTTTAATTGAAAAAACTTTCTATGCCCAGGTAGGACTCGAACTCGGACCAAGCTCCCTCCGAGCCATATGCATACGCATTGCGCCACCGAGGTCACTTGATCAAGTCGGTCCAATTTTAAATTGGTGGTAGCTCACTCAAGTGTTGTTGTTCATTCAAACCTTCAATATTAATAATATGCTACCTACATATCTCTGCGTTAATTACCTACCTATATAAGCTTTTGACTTTCGACAAAGGAAAAAATTTAGATTTCGTACTCATACCTACTACTAATGGGGAAATTCTGTTATAACTGTTATACCTAAATAGGTATGTTTTCTATAATCTCCTACATTATTTAAAAGTTTTATTTTTAACTTTTACACAATTTTTAACATCTAAGAAACTTAACGATTTAAAGAATAGAGACATATCAATTTATAACCGTTATAACAGTTTATCTCCATTAAAAGTAGTTTTACATTCAGGCCCTTCGCGTAATTTAAAATCTGAGTGCCGTAAGTATAGGTATATGCATGTTCACCGACGGAGGGTCCTGACATTGCGGGACCCCATAATCAGTAGGTATACGTTTACCAAATAAAACGTTATAGTTAAATTGTAAAGCTAAGTACAGACGATTGTCAGATCTTACAATATTGTCAGAACTGTCAATGGTCTAACAATAGTTAACAATTAGCTGACAATTGACATATTTCTTACAATGAAAAATTGTCCGTTCACACGGTTGGTAGACTTTTTCCCAATTTGATTGTCAGCTATATTTTTATCTCTCTTTAACCAACTCATTGACATTTCGAACAATGAAAAAATTGTCAGCAATTGTAAGATGTTTTCAATTAAAACATCCGAAAATCACCAATGAGTCTGACAATGTCCTAATCAACTGAAAATGATAAAAATTGTGTGTTCAGACGATTGTAAGATACCTGATAATTTTTTGTCAGATTGTCATCTGACAATGACGTGTCTGACAATATTGTCAGACAAAATTATGTGTTCAGACGATTGTAAGAAATTTGGAACAGTTTTTTCTCTGACAGATCTGACAATATTGTATGATCTGACAATCGTCTGTACTAAGCTTTAGTCACTTCCTTAAAAAAATCTCTATAGGTACTTACTCGAAGTATGCCAACAGGTTGCGGAGGTTTCTTCCTAAACTTAAAAGCACCTTTTAGAAGACATAGAAGGATAGGAAAGAATTTTTGCATAAAGAATTGGATTGAGTTATAGAAATGTATAGGTAGAGGTGAATTTAACCTAGAATGAGGCTCGAAACCACACTTCCAAATCCAATACCTAGAGTCAGTCAATCATTTTTTTCACTTCAGATTATAGGCATACAAGCTTTCTTTATTTCATACAACGATGTCTGAAATGATTACGCAAATACCCAATAAGTAAACTTAACATACTATGACGTATTATATACATTCTACACCGTCTTTTAATCTAGGTAGGTAGGTATTTATTTTTGATATATTTGATTGATAGATACCTACGTAGGTATACATACCTACTCGATTGAGGAATGCACAAAACATGTGAATAAACTTTGTTTTCCTTCCTGCATATCAACAAAACTCTGCATCTCAAAGGTTAAAGACCCTTTTTATTGTCCAGGTCCACTTATAGTATGTACCTACACTGTACATTGTATATACGTAAGTATTATAATTTGTTTTTTAACCTAATATAGTCTTTAACCTCATTTATTTTCAAATTGTATTTAAAAAAAAAATGCATGCGCAAAGTTCAACGCCATCAGACAACAAAAAAAAAGCTTTCCAAAAGTTCAAGAATCGCAATGAGTAAGACAAATAACGGAATTTAATTTGTTATTCTAAAATCTAAACCCACACAAAGGATTCGAAATTCTTCTGAGTCATTGACTATGTGACCTTTTTTTTTTCAATATTAAATTGAGTTTAAAGGATGACTGTGCAAGTGGCGTAAATAAAGTATTTTTTTGTTGCTTCTACCCAAACTAGCTATAGGTAGGTATTGAACAAAGTTGACTTTTGACATTTTGTGGCAAACCTTATGTATATACAATATAGCGTACATTATACATATTATAAGGGCTTTGGATTGACGTGTTTATTTTGCAAAGGTATGAGTGGTGACATTGGCCGCGTTCATGTTTGTATCCAAAGCGATCTGGATAGCTTTGTTTTGTTGTAATCCATTGCAAAATCACAGCTGATTTCAAAGCAGCTGTTGCCATAAAAAAAATCTCAAGCTATCCTAAAAATTCCTATGAGAAATGTCAACAACAGCTGATTTGCGTTCAGAAACATGCTGGATACTCGAGTATCTTAGATAGGCTATCCTAGTGCAACCTGAACGCGGCCATAATTACGTGCTGCTGATGGCTGCTTATAATACGAGTTGAATAATTGTCAAATAGTTCACAAATTTTAGAAAATTTTAAAACCATAAATTTTGATCAGGTAGGTAAATCTTTTGTCCTGGATCAATTTTTCAGAAGAAGTTTAAGTTTTTTTTTCCACAATTTTCTTTAACTAATTCACAAAATGTTAAATTTTGAACATGTAAACCTAGTAAAATTAATTAAAAAAAATATTCAACCAAAATTGCTGAAAAGATACTTTCTTTTATGGACGAGTTAAAATGAATGCCAATTTATAACAATTTATTGTCATTAAAAGTGGGTGTGCATCGCCTCCCAGTCGCGACGAAAACAATAATAACAACGTATTTTTTTCATTGACAACCACGTGTTGTTATTGTTGTTTTCGTCGTCGCCATACCGAAAATTCACGTTGGTGTGGGGGAACCTTAAACATCTTAAAATTAAATTTTGAAGGAAAAACTTTTAAAACACATTTTAAGTTGATAACTTTTAAATTAAAAATGACACACTTTTGAAATTCATTTGAAAGCGTTCACTCTAAATCACCTTCCGCTTACGAGCCCAAAACCCTTCCACTGGGCCAATTCGCAATATACGGAACGAATGTATTGAAAATTGGTAACTTTATGAATAATGGTTCAATGCCAACCAAATTTTCATATGATAAATTGATATTAAAATATCAAAACTAATTATAAATTGAAGATTTTTAGTATCAATCTGGGGCCTATTTCACGGAACATACATCACATACATTGTATGAATCTATGTACCTTAAAGTAGTCTCCAAATTTGGCTCATTTTAAATTTTGAATTTTTAGAAAAACTATGCGTCAACTTAGAAAACGCATAATTAAAAAAAAAATTAAAATTTACGCCCCCTCTTATAGGGCCTATTTTACGTCACATACATATCTGTAATGTATGAGATGTATGTTCTGTGAAATAGGCCCCTGGTCTTAAAAATATTGGTATGATATTTTTATTGTCATAAATACAACATTTGAATCAATGTAGATATTTGATACTAAAAAAATATTGAAATGATATTCCGTTTTTTAAATTAACATTTCTGCACATATCAATATTATACATTAAACGGAGAAAAACATAATGTTTCTTATCAAATCAACATTGAAGACATCAAATTTAGCCTTAAAATATGAAATTAATATTTTTGTATGATATGCTAGTAGTAAAAATTATCAACTTAGTTTAGATAATGGAAATTGATATTACAATGTTAAAGACAATCTTATCAAAGTATAAAATTTCCAATTTCAATAAAACAAAAAAACTATCAGAATAACATTTTTAAAATAAATTTATCATGTTTTGTGGTTAATTTGTTGTGAATCACCAAAAATATGGAATTGATATTATAAAAATATTATTTTGATATTGCGTTTTTTTTCAGTGCAACGATTAAATTAAGTGTTTTCTAATAATATACAAAATTGTTGCATATTTAAAGCAATTTCTTTTAATTTCAAAGCTTAAGTTTTGAAACGAAAACATTTTCTTTTAACCTTTATATTGTTTTTTTTTTTCTCATGAAACACTTAAGATTTGCACATATTTGAGTTTAAAAATGAGAACTATTGATTTTAAAGTGCATTTTTTCTCTCAGTGATATAAATTTACAGCATTCTGAGGGCGTAACGCCAATCCAATTTTCGTGACGGAAAAAATTACCCGATTATCAATTCCTGTTTGTCATTCCTCAGAATTAATATTTTCTCCTTCCCGCATACAAAATGGACATTTCGGGCATCACCTTTATAGAAGAATTTGCACGGTGTAGGTATAGGTATTATTGATTTAAAATACTTTTTGATGATTTTTTTTATAGTCCAACTATAATGTAAATGAAACAACAAAAAACATAAATGTTAAAAAAACAGCCAAGTTCTTCTATATAAAAATCTGTATATTTAACAACTCAGCCGTGAAAAGTAGTGAGATCTAAGAGTATGCCAAGTTCTAACTTTATGAAGGTTTAATATCAAATATTTTAAGAAGAGTAATATTGAAACAACACCAAGTTATGAGAGAAATTTATTATTTAATGATTACTGGCTAAAATTTGGGGATTCACATTGTCAAGTTTTCAAAACGTTTTGAATTGTGAGTAATTAAAAGAAAACTTGCCAAGTAATTTTTTCCTTCGTATGCACCACCAGGCCTACCGCTGTGCGAAATATCAAGTTTCTGCGGTGTCGGGAAGTGCTCCATAATTTTGATGATCTGTCAGTGAGTGAGTCAGTGAGTCAGTTACGGTTTTCGCGATTTTTGACGTCTTATATCTCGGGAACCACTTACGCTAAGGAGTTGAAATTTGGTGTGGTGCTTGTGCTTGGCTAGCTTACCAAATGTTCCGACTTCATTGGTACTGAAGTTAGAGGGGGGTCGAAAATCGCCTGAGTTTGTTCCTGTAAAAAAGGTGTAGTGCCAAAACTTGGCTGGGCACTACCGTGCCCTTTGATTGATCTTAAATAAAACTATACCTATGCAATATAACAAGGTCCTCACTACATAAATAATTGAAGAGTTCAAGTATCATACGCAAGTCTAATTTAACTAATCTAAAATTATATCTAGTCTTGTTATAGTGCCAATATTTTTTTCTTAGAACAAACTTACACTTTTTTGAAACCTTATTCTCATCAAGTCAATTTTCTTTGTACCACACATCTCTATTAATCCGCAAAAATAAAACGAGACACAACATCCGTTCCTCACTGGGTTATTATTTTGATCCAGTTATAATCATTTTAGGTATATAGATATTATATGAATTCCAATTTCAATATACCTAATATAGGTTCCTATCCAAAAAAAATAAACAGACCAAAACGGTTTTCAATTCCCAAGAGTAAAATCGAGAGTAAAAAAAATTCAAATAAATCAACCTCTTGGTCTGGAGGTTACCTCATTTGCAAATTCTTAGAAATTCCCTGCTGTCATCGACGCCTGCACCACCGCCAAAGCTAATCCATGTCAGGGTCAGGCTTCCATCAGCTCCAAAAGTTTAAATTTCGGCTGCGCAGAGGCATCAGACCATATACAACTTTACCATATCAAATGTAGGTATCTATCTAATACATAATATACCCGACATTTTGACCTCCATTTCTCATTTAATTTTCAATGCCATTCTATATCGTAATTTGTTTTTTTTTTTTTTTTGATTTAGAACTTTTCACTAGAATTTCTGGTATATAAAAATAAACAACACTTTAATACCCCTACCAAGATTGTGCGGTGGCTCTTCCGTCACAACTTAAACCAAAAAAAAAAACAACGAATTTGAATATACACGGACTTCACTTGATATTCTGCTGCGGCTTGGCGGTGGCGATTATGTGGCTTGGCCTCGTTTCATTCATTGCTTTATCTTGAAAAAAAAAACCGAGTTTTCAATGTCAATGTGGCATCAGTTCACTGAACGTTCTGAAAAGAACGTAGCCAAAAGGATCGATCAGAGGGGTTTGACCCGCCGCTCATCTGAAATCGTCGTGGAATAAGCGAAAATATTTTGTTCATTTTGAGTCACGTCACGTAATGTCATATTTCCAAGACATTATGCCTGTTTGGCAGCTTTTTTTTCAACAAAACTGAGTTTTGTCTCTATGGGTTTTGACAGCAAATTGTGAAATTTTGTGAAAATTTGTGCAAATTCGCAAGAATATTCACGTTACCAAACAGACCAATTCTAATGGAAAATTATAGAAAACCGTGCGGTGCCTGCGTGGTGTTTGTCCTTTCAATTTTATTGAGGCTACGTTACATCATGCATCTTAAGGTAGGTAGGTATACACTACTCACTAGTTTCCATTATAAATTTTCCAATATTTTTTCCCAGTCGGATCAAATCAATTCCAGAACACTAAAACTTTCAGAAAAATATATTTAAAAAAAATTGCAATGGCCTGTGTATTTTATTTATTTTTTTTTCAACCAATTAAAATTTGTTTACTGCACTCCATACTCGTCGTCAAAAGAACAACATTAAAACAATCACAATACATAAAATAAGTACCTATTGCTATAAGCTGTCCTCTAGTGACATTGGCGCAAAATTTTAGGCAATTTAGTACTACCTATGTGAAAGCATGGTTAAAAACAGGAACTTACATAACTCTAAATGTCACTTTGACAATTAAAAATGTAAAAAAGGTGTGTTTCCTTACTTGTTTACGCGAACTGTCACTTTTTTAAGCGTGTTCAGCTGAAGTTTACTAAGAAAATAGGTTTAGTTATGATACATATTATGTACTATGCATAGTTAAAAAATATTTAAAACGAGGCACATTTTAGTAAAGAGCTTTAAACTTAGTAAATTGTGAAGTAGTATCATGCTTATACCTTAACATCAAATTTTGCACCAATATCTCTACCTGTATTAGATTTAGTTCGATACGGTCCTGTTGACCGAGTTTTTGTTTCACTTTAACATACTTATGTATGTAAGTTTTTTTTTTCAAATTTTTCCTCTCCTAATGTCTGCAGGTCTGAAATACTTTAAAAAATACATTTTTTTTACCGCACTGTTCTTAGGATACTCGCACACCGCGGTCTGTGTGTGTGTGATGCCTTGAAGATGAGTACAAAATATTTGTGTGTTTTCCATATATCACAGCTTTTAGATTTAAATGAATTTTATTGACCCCTTTGAACAATTAAAATGTCATAATTAGCCACAGTCAAACTGGTAAACTTATAAAGTTTTTGGTTGCTTCCTATGTACGTCCAACCAAAAGCGACGTTATATTAAATCAAACATAATTCACTAAACTAATTGTCTTATTGCGTTTTGACTTTTAAACGTCAAAATTTTACATTTTCATTCAGATAGAACCTATGGAGACTGTTTATTATGTAGTGTCGATAGTTTGATATTGGATTCGATTATATGGAAAGCGAGAAGCGAATCAAGAAGAAAAAAAAAGATTGGAGTGAACGAACGAATACGATGCAGCAGAAGTAAAGGAAAGAAATTGTATTGCAATCAATGAATTGCATGTTTCCATTTTAATTTAATGGTGGTGGTTTTATTATAAATGCGACTTAAGCTAAGTACAGACGATTGTCAGATCTTACAATATTATTGTCAGATCTGTCAGTGAAAAAACTGTTCCAAATGTCTTACAATCGTCTGAACACACAATTTTGTCTGACAATATTGTCAGAAACGTCATTGTCAGACGACAATCTGACAAAAAATTGTCAGGTATATTACAACCGTCTGAACACACAATTTTTATTAATGTCAATCGATTAGGACATTGTCAGACTCATTGTTCATTGTCAGATGTTTTCATTGAAAACATCTTACAACTGCTGACAATTTCTTCATTGTCCGAAATGTCAATGAGTTGGTTAAAGAAAAATAAAAAAGGGCTGACAATCAAATTGTAAGACTTTGGGAAGAAATCAACCAACCGTGTGAACGGACAATTTTTCATTGTAAGATCTATGTCAATTGTCAGCTAATTGTTAGCTATTGTCAGACCATTGACAGTTCCGACAATATTGTTAGATCTGACAATCGTCTGTAGGTACTTAGCTTATGTTTTCTAGATAAATCACATAGTTCTAGGTCACTTTCATTCTAAGGGTGCGATATGTAGCTTATACAATTTCTTGCAAATAAGTCGTGAAGTTCAGTTCCGCTGAAGTGCAGTTCCACCGATTGCGGTCTTACCTTTATGACAACCTTCAGTAGGTACCTATAATTTTATACAAAAACCTATTTATGTATAGGTAGGTAGTATAGGAAGGTACCTACAATGAACACAGGTAGTTAAATGATATTTCACTGTAAAATGAGAAATAAATCCTCTCAAAAATCTCAACAAACTTGGCCGCGAAATATTTTCAAACCTATAGGTAGCTATTTAAAAAATGTTACAAAAAAACAGTTGACGTGACTAGGGATTAGGCCTTTTTCAACCTCTCACACCTAACCTAACCCCATATTCGTCTTCATCGCTATCGTCTTCGTCGTCATCATCGTCGTCTTATAATCGACCTAAGTTGGAAAATAATAAAGACTCAATACCAAAACGATTTCCCTTATATATTCGACCCCGTTGAGGAGTATATGTATAGATTTAATGACAGCCGGGTTTTCCAATTATTCTCCCCCCAAAAAGGAATGACAATTTATTTCCCTTTTAAGGACTCAGGACACCCAGAACAGTATGAGTCATTTTGGGTGTTCCTGGTCGAAAAGCAAAAAGTAAATAGCGCAATAAACATAATATAACATGCAAACCGTCTAGACTATTATTGTTAAGGTTTATTGAAGGAAATGGTTGATGATGATACGATACCCCATGCCATCCAAAGCTTTTCTGTAGGTAGGTAATGCTCTATTTTGTTTTGTGTATAAGTTCTATCATGTTTCAAATGGTTTTCTAGAATATTCAAAACACCTTGTGCCATTCCACTGAGGTTTAAAACAAGAAGACGAACGACAACGATGAAGAAGAAGAAGAGTATTCAACCAACAAAATCAAAAGTCACGGAAATCTAAGACTAAATGCAATATAATGTAAACCGTACAATGATGTACATACATAAATAGAGAATAGATACATAGGTACTTACACCCTATTTACTGGAAAAGTATTGAGTCGTATAATACATAACCCTAACCTTCAGGGTCTGCGATTGCAAACAAAAGACTGTGCAAAAACCTCTATTGCCATATACGAAACTATAAACTAGAAGGATGAGAAAGGTAGCACTGATAAATCTACAATGGACATACAAACACAGTGATACGCTTCAATAAGGAAACCATATTCCCTTTTACTCGTATATAGGTAGGTATATGTACCTACAATACATATCTTTGCTTAAATTCAAAACTCAAACCCTGGATGAAAAATTCCGTTCCGTTCTATGGGGTTTGTGCTTTCTGGATAAACATAACATCATAATGATGGGTCTTATGCGAAGAACTTGCATGTAGTATGTGCACATTGTACATACATACATATATTACATAGAGACCGGGCGGGAGTGGGTTGGTGATGGTAATGGCGATGGCGACAAAACTCAATAGCAATGCCAGTGCCCTTGATGTTTATGACTTGTGCTGGCTTGATGTAGAATGTTTTTTTCTACATAATATTATATGCCCTTAAAGATTTCCCTGGCCTCGACCAGCCCCTCTCAATAAACTCGAGGGAACTCATTACAAATGGAGCAGAGTGGAGTTTGACTGTGGAAGCATTCAATGATTTTTATTTTTTATTTTTATTATTTTTTGCCAAACGACATCACTTCCGTTGGGATCTATGTTTCGTTGTTGTATATTTATTTTTTTTTCTTGCTGCATACACCCTGTACCTACTAGAATAATCGCTTCAATGAGCAAAATGAAAGCAAAGGGGGTGCAGTCTGTCACTTCAACTATGAAGTATATGCCTTAAAAGCATTGCCAGATAAGCGTAAATTTTAGTCAACAGTCACTGACGATATTTCAAAAAATCGTTCACCTTTTTCGATGTGTAAACATCTATAGGAATGCTCTCGGTATAAATAAAACGAAAATACATGTTTATAGGTAAACGTAGCGGAAGTGGTCGTATATAGGTAAGAATCTTACGCGAAGGGTTGTTGTTTCTTTAAAAAAAATACTGATTTATCGAATGCACGAACCAGGTACTTTACATCATTCGTTCGAGAGACATATTCAAAATTATTTCAGATGAAATTTGAATTAAATTTTTTTTGTGAACATCTTGACTCCCGGTGTAGGCAAAAGAAAATTAAACGACAGCGTAAGCGGATTCGAAAATAGAGGAAATGAAATTAAAGATACTTTTTCGCTTTAAAACGGATTTCGTTCCTGTTTTGCATATCTCTTGTTCCCTCGTTTATTACACCGGGACCGAGAGGATACGAATCGAAATTAACATTTTTGCTTAAAAGTGAAAACGCAATTCATTTTCAGTGAAATCGAAATTGGAATACACATTGATTCTTTTTAAAAATAAAGTTGAAATAAGTGATGGCTATATTTGATCATTTGATCCAACAGTTTCTTAGGGATTTGCTAATTTTTGCCATCGCGATCCAATCCAACAGTTCCTTCAGACAAAAGAGAATGTTGACACATATTCACCGCGAGTCCTGGTGCTCAAAAATTTCTTACCATTCATGTGGCAATCAATACAGAAATAATTTGACGTCTATAATGTCAGTTTGACTGACATCTGTTCAATTTTTCACCTTTATGAGCAGAGTCGAGGAGTTCAATCGATATTTGGAAATGGAAATGAAAATTTTTTCATGGAAACTTCAGTCGGAAAGAACAGAATAACAGTGCCTACGTTCTGTAACTCTCGCATGGATGAAATTGGTCGAGAAACGTGGGAAAATGGAACAAAACTCATATGATTTGTTTCAATTTTCATCGTTTCTCGACTGCTTTTGCCGATGCGAGAGTTACAGAACGTAGGCACAGATCTTGAATTCGAAGCAAGTACGTGAGTATTAGCCTACCCATGTGACAATTCTCGCAATTACATAAAAATAAAAAACTCACTTAAACAAACAAATGCAGTTTTTGAACAAATTATTAATATTTTTAAAATAAAATTATAATTCGTCAAATCAGAAGCTAATTTCGCTTCGTTTGTAACCCCATTTGTCAAAATCGGAGCAGTATGAGAGACGAAAAGTGAGTCTAGACTCTAGACAATTCTTTCTATAGAAATAATTATATAACTTAATAATTATTAACTGGAATATTTATATCGATCTGGTAATACTCAAGTTAACGAACAAAAAAAATCATCAAAAAGGAAACGACACGACACAAATAGAACATTAGAACGAATTTATCAAGAGGAAAAGAAAATCTCAATATTATTCTGCTGATGGTTCTATTCGTGTTCGTTCGTATTCGTTTTCGTACACATTCATTCACCCTGAATGTGTGCAAGCAAGGCGATGATGGCAAGGCAACTTTTTTAGCATGAAATCCAATAACAAATACAACAAGGCATAGGCAAGACCAGGAGGAGGAGGTATTTTGGTAGCAATGACCTTCACCGACCTGTCTGGCTCTAGTGAATTTCTCTGGGTTTAGCAGAGCAGCAGCAGCAGCAGCTGTATATAGGAGTCGTTCGCTTGTTAGTCGTTTTGTTTGTCGGTCGATAGGTTTCTATCTCGCTCTAGCCCACATCCACCCTGCAGCGAAGAGGGCTTGCTTTCCGACCATGCTGGTTCTGGTTCTTCACTATAATGTCTATAGTCATGAAGGAGGAAAAGCGCGTCCATGATGGTGATGGGAATGGAAAGTGGGATTGAAAACTGGGAGAAGTTGCCTCTTTTATGGAATGGAAACGCTTTATACGATTTAGGTACCATGATGTATATGAATGCAGTTGTTGGGTTATTTGCCTTGAAAACATTTTGGATCTATGCAGAATGCAAGGGTGAATGCTGGGGGGTGGTTATAGGTAGTCGGATGTGATAGAGGTGGCAGAACGATGACAAGGAGCACAGTGCCATGGAATACCATGAAAGAGCTCAACTCCAGCTCTGGATAAAACGAGAGTGAGTCGTGTCTATGTCAGAGAAAAGGGACAACAACTATGGATTTTGTTATAGTTCGTTCTTTCGTTCGTTCGTTGGTTTATTCGATGCAATTTGGTTTGGGGTTTTTGGGTGAATATCTCTTTCCATCATGCACCAGCCGCCTCCTGTCCGTGGCAGCGTTCTAGAATTCTGGTTTTGGCGTTCCATCTATTGTCATACTCTTATAGAGGTTATTTATTATGTCGATGGTGCGGTGTAGATGTGCCAGCAAATAGAAACAACAACTCTGTTCTATAGAGTGGAATTTTATGTGGTAGATAATGTGTTTGTAATAAGCTGGCGCGTTCTGCAATCGAGCAATTTGCACTACAACAGCACACATCAGGAAAACACCACCAACAACAAAAGCAAAACCGAAGGGCAAAATACCTACCTACCCATACAAAAATGTGAATGTGATGGCGATGGGAAGGTTAGAGCTGGGTGCGGGATTTAATAATGCGATAGTTGGAGGAGAAGGCGTCTGCGAAGAATATAGAATAATAATTGTGCAAACGCAAAGACGGCAAAGGGGAAGATTTTGTTTTCGGTCAATAGCCTCAGTAGATATAGTTTTGGATCGATATTTTATGTTTGTTCCTTGGATGCGCGTAGAGTTTATTCGTTGTACCTACCTAACTATTAGTAACTTGGATAAAAACCCAGGGATGTATGTGTCAAAATCCAAAATTAGGAAAATTCTAGAATTCAACGATTTTGAATTTTTCAGCATCATTTTGGTAAAAGCAGAAATGCTAATTGTTTTCATAATTCATTCCGCACACGCATTTTGGTTTAAGCGGCTCACCTAAGATATAGGTATGTACCAAAACTTTTGTCCAAGATATCCGCTGACATATTGGCTCCTGTCTAGTTACTGAATATATTCTTAGTGGAGCAACGTAGTTGCGTGAGCATAGGACAGAGGATCCAAAGATTTGGTCGAAAACCAGCATAACCACCAACAAAATTACCGTTCCACATTTTTTAAGAAAACGTGCCATTTTCGTGCCACATGAAAAAATGCAAATTCTTCCAAAAAAACAATTCATAGGTATACAACACAAATTTAAAAGAAATCATTTTCGTGTACCTATGTAGATTTATTGTCAAAAAATAAGAGTTCCGGCCAGTTTTACTCCATTTCTTTAAAATTAGCTTTAGGGATCCCCCACACCAAGGCGAATATGTCGCGGCGACGACGAAAACAATAATAACAACGTGTTGTTTTCATTGACAACCACGTGTTGTTTTCATTGACAACCACGTGTTGTTGTTATTGTTTTCGGCTTAGCCGTGACAGATTCGCATTGGTGTGGGGGATCCTTTATTTGAAGGAAAAATTGGAAATAAGAAAAGCGTTCCATATTGAATTTTTTCGTGACATCGTGCCTCGATGAAATTTTCGTGTCAAAAAGCACGATCATGCCATCTTGGCAACACTGGACTTAAAACCTTTCGAACCCGCTGAGCGCGCTATCCAATATACTGTTGTCTAAGAAAACTGTTGAAAAATGAAAATTTCACAGTTTGAAAGGTAAATTCTAGAATTGAGGTACCCATTTTGGAGTTTTACAGTTATATGTATATCTAAAGAAAGCATCCTCTAAGCTTGCGTATGCTGATATTTTGTTCTTCATGATTTTGCGTTTGAAATAAGAAGCCATTTATAGGGTTAGCGATATTTTCTAAAAACCATAATCCCCAAACTAAAACCTAGTAATAACAATATATCCACATAGAGAAAATATCTTGAAGACAAAATCCCCAAGAGTAAATCCCAAAAAGAAGATGCCCAATTATTATTGGATCAAGCAATAAAATCGTGCAAAGAAAACGAATTTTTAATTTTTTTTTTTTACATAAATTCTTAGTTTTGTATCGTTTTTTTTTTGAGTGCATAACTTTTTGTGAATTTATTTTAGAAATTTAAAACCAAATTTCAAACTTTTAAACATTTTCTTTAATTTATTTTATTTGAAATTTTAATCCTACAATCCTTGAAATCCTAACTACAAAAGCAAGTTCATGCGATTCAGCCGTATATATTTCATTTAGTTCTTAATTCGCTGATGGATTTTTTTTGGTTGAAAACTAGAAGAACGTTAGTCCCCTTTCACACGAGGAAACTGAGTTTCCAGCATTTTTCAGTTTTTGGGGTGAGAAGGGCACCAAGGAAGAGGATTGAACGGTCTACGATTGGTTGGAATTGAAAATTAAAAGAAAACGTCAAAAAATCTCCAGCAACTTGTTTCCTCGTGCTTCAAGATAAGTTTTGAAAAGCTCTCGATTAGGTATATGCAAATGCAATTCTCATGTAATATTTCGCCTCAAAAAAAGAGTATATAAATACGGCCCTGATATTGATGACGAAGAAGATAGATTGGATAGGTAATTGGTGAATGCACTATGGTGGTTCCTTCGGGCAGGTTCATATTTATAAATTCTGTCTAGCGTCAGCTTGGTTTAGAGTTTTTTGTTTACCTATTTGTATTCCTGAACTGCAAAGGTAACACGTAGACTTATAAACGTATAACTTTGAGTATTCAAACTCTGAGTGACAATTGAAGGAAGGCAATGCACCGTACTGCTTTGCTTTTGCTTCGCGCCAGGCGTGTCGGTGTCGGGTCGCTATACATATATGTATATGTATTGCCATTCCTCAAGGGAATATAATGTCATAATAATAGAAGTTTTAGAGATGAGAAGACAATGACAGTGACATGAGGTGTTTGCACTTGATTTTTGTTTCGGTTCGAGTTTGTTGGCAGTGATATTAGTGCTTTTTATGGCTAGTAAATTTATTATGTGGGGAATAAGGGATTAGGTAAACGCTGAACCATATAGCATAAACTATTTGTATATCTAATATGAACTTGTCATAGGTATAGGTACCACCATTCTGTCATCATCTGTCATTCTCTTGGTTATTGGGCTGGTTTCATTCAATTTATATTTTGTAGGTTGGGATGAAAGTATATCTTTAATCAATATATGTATTTCAATTTATAAGTTCAAGTGACCTCAACACCAAAAATTGCGTTTCGCAAAGTACGAGGTCACTTGAACTTATAAATTTAAATATATTCAATCGCTCCACTTAGACAGAAGTACCTATAGTTTTCTAATTATCTTCATCTACGTTATTATAATTTACTTGTTAAATCCAACAACAACTTATCCCCTTCGGCTTCGGGCTTAGCTAAACCCAGATAATTCTCGGGGCTTAACTTAAGGGCTGTGTTACCGACATGAAAACCATACTTGTTATAGCTAGTTTGTATGAAACCTCCATTTTGTTTCTGTGATTACGTCACTTAGCTTAAGCCAAGTACAGACGATTGTCAGATCTTACAATATTGTCAGATCTGTCAGTGAAAAACTGATCCAAATGCACAGTTTGAATAAAGATTATTCATAATGTTGAACGGCGTGTGATCCGTGAATAATTAACAGAGATAAAAACAAAAACACTTTATTGATCACACAACGAGTCAGTTTCAATATTAATTTTAACTTAAAACAACAAAAAATTAAATTGAAAGCTTACTTAGATGCATTTCGTGAATGCTGATGATGTGACGCCGGTCGTCTCGAAATGCATCCAAGTAAGCTTTCAATTTAATTTTTTGTTGTTTTAAGTTAAAATTAATATTGAAACCGACTCGTTGTGTGATCAATAAAGTGTGTTTGTTTTTATCTCTGTTAATGATCCAAATGTCTGAGCATATACAATTTTGTCTGACCACATTGTCAGAAACGTCATTGTCAGACGAAAATCTGACAAAAAATTGTCACACACAATTTTAATCATTGTCAGTCGATTATAGGACATTGTCAGACTCATTGGTCATTGTCAGATGTTTTCATTGAAAACAAATGTCAATGAGTTGTTTGAAGAGAGATAAAAAAAGAGCTGACATCAAATTGTCTGCAGACTTTGGGAAGATATCTACCAACCGTGTGAACGGACAATTTTTCATTGTAAGAAATATTATGTCAATTGTTAGCTATTGTCAGACCATTGACAGTTCTGACAATATTGTAAGATCTGACAATCGTCTGTACTTAGCTTTAGTGTTAACGAAGCAACATTCGCTGATCGAAAATTGGTAAGGTAGATAATTTGCTATTAATAACCAAGTAGGTAGGTATATAGTTAATTAGTTTCGATAATTTCGAATTTGTAGTTAATATATTTTCTATGTTTTTGTTTCTTCTTTGTTAAGTTGATATCAATTGTTAGCGAAGCACGACCTCAAAAAACGATGAATGATTTATTGTTTAACAATTTTCCTTTAGCTATTTTACTCCCACCTACTTTCCTTTTGAAAAATGAAATTCTATAAGAATTTTTCTCCCACTAATCACAAGAACATGGGATTATCTATCAAACGCATCGAAATATATTTATGAATTAAACTTATTCCCGCATCTTCTTCGTGAAAAGAAAACGCATGATGCAGCAATCAATTTAAAGATCTAAAAAGGATTTCAGTTAAAATTCAAATAAATTCAAATAAAAAAAAAAAAACTAATACCACAAAATATTCGTTTGTGCTTCATCTAATTGCGACAAGTCCTCCACCTTATAATATTATATCTCCACCACTTCACATAAATAAAAGCAAATGATAATGACTGCAGTTGTACTAAATGCTAAAACTAAAAGAATGTGCATCCACATATTATTCGCACTTAGTGAAACCACGATGATGATGATGCTAGATTCTGATGATTCCAAGGCTAACGTACTATTAGAAAAGTCAAGGCTACGCGAATATATACTAATGTACATAGATGGAATAGAATACAGATATAGAAGCAGATAAAAGAATTGAACTGAAAAAAAAAATAAAAAAATAAATTACAAATAAAGAGGAAAAGCAAGAAGTTAGATAGATAATTTTCTGGTGTAGGATCTGTTTGTGCACTGTAAAAAAAGAAATAGAAAAAAAGGATTGACAAAGAAGGAACAATTTGAAAAAAAAAATATAACTAAAATACAATTAAATAAAGTTCCCAACTAAGTCGTATGTACCTACTTTCTTTTTCAGTAAAGTTATTAAGCACATACACAAATTTTAAACAAAATGTTAGTCTTTGTGTTAATGGGCCTTACTAATAATCAAATTTAGTTAATATAGTCAATAAAGCTATAAAAGCCCAATTAGGAAATAATCACCGGAAAGGTGCATATTTAGCCTCCTTATGGTGTTCTTAAGAAACTGTCAAAATTCCACATCGATATGAGCGCCGCTAACAATTTTACGGGGGGTTAAAAGCCCCACAAAATGGTTTTTCAGTAATAACTCCCGAATGGTAAGTTGCACAAAAAATTGTCAAAGACTAATTTGTAGCTTGGAAAATTTCCTACAAAAAATGAAAACGGTTACTTTTATGAAAAAAAAATGTCAATCTTTTTTTTAGGTGCTTAAAAGTATACGACAATACTTTACATTCTTGGGTTTTTTTTATTTGTCTTATGTCTGTGCCGTGATTGGTTAATATTCTGGACATTGTAGTATGATTCAATGAAAGTGTAAGTACTTGTTAACAAGAAGGTTAAATTGGTTATTAGTAGGATTTTGTTTAAGCTCCGCACTTTATTTTAACCTTGCATCTTAGTCGACATTAGTGCTTGGTTATTGGTAAACCCCAATAACTTTAGACGATACGGCGCGTCAAAAAATTTAAAGTAAAATAAAAAAAAAAAACACAAAACTCAAATGTTCAATACGTATAAACTCTCGTAAACTTGACGTAGAATCTGGTTGAAAAGCTATCAAGTCGTGTGATTTTTAACGCAGAACGCTATCCGCCCCGAGCTCCAGGTATCCGGGGGGGCCCAGTTCCAATTCAAACACAATATGTTTAGATTGGAAATATATGAGGCTGTGAGTGCAAAAGTGGTGTAACCCACTTTTTTTATCATATTTTTCATCTTTAATCGATCTTAAATTCTATTTAATTTGGAATTCAAGGTGAAAAGGTCGCATTTTTTTAAAGTAGAAATATTTCAGAACTAAAAATTTTGGCTTTAATGTATTTTGCTACATAAATGTAAAAATACCAGACAAAGGTATCAATTTTGCAAAAAAATGGGTACTCATAATAATTTTTGTCATAATAAAAACATTACGCAAGAAACCAAATTGTATGGGACCCAAAAAGCGATATTTCCTAAAAATGTATTCAATGAAAATATAGGTACATAAGTATATATTTCAAAAACAACTGCAGCGTCTTTAAAGTGATGATGTTACTTATTAGTTATTAGGTTTTTAAAGAATTTAAATAAAAAGAAAAATATACAGTTCGGAATTTCGTTAATTTTCTGTTTAAATCAAATTTGTATAGTAAATAGTTTTTTTGAAAATTTATCCTCGAACTCAAAATTTTGAAACGATACGAGTTCAAAATTGAAACTTATGAAAAATTACCTTCGATCTACTATGACCCAAAAACGTCTAGTCAATTTCTCCGTTTCATCAATTGAGAGAAAAGTTTCAAGAGAAATCGATTTCAACGATGTCGTTGAGGAGTTCAGCAGAATGAAGGCACGAAAACATTTATTAAATAATTGGGAAAAAACTACTAACGGAATCTATAGGTAAGTTTTGTTTTTAGACATCTATCTAAAATCGATGATTGTAAATACTTATGTTCCTTATAGACTCCAAAACCACGTGACCGATTTTGATGAAATTTTCAGGCAATCTTCAGATTAGCCTAACTTAAAATCCTGTGATGTAGCGATCGGATCAACAACAGAATTTCATTTTTTGGTTAAAGTAAAGTGCTTCCCATACAACAACCCCATCCCCGGGGAAATAATGAATTATAATTAATATGATTGATGTTTTTTGTTTTTTTTCGTAAAAGCTGACGTTGTAGAAACTACAAAATCACATAATGATCACACAAGGGGCCCCATTTAGCATTGCCGCCCCGGGCCTCTAACAAGCTTATTCCGCCACTGCTGTGTCTAAGAAATATTTTTCAGTGGGAAACAGAAGAGAGTGCTTCGATCGGGAAGAGAAGCAAAAAATTACTGTCTTCAACACAAAACTCTACTTATTCAGGGAAAAAACACCAAATGAGATAGATGTGGTTCCAGCTTAAGATATAAGACAGACTTGTAAAACAATTTTTGATTTTTATTTAAATATCATATTCAGAATACATTTTGGAATATCAATCTTAATTTTTTTACGAGTCCCATACACGTATCTTTATGTCAAATAAAAGAAGAATCCTTATATTTGTAGAGAACAAACGAGAATAGAAAAACTAAGTTTTTTGTTGCCTCTTTGGCTTATCTTTTCAGCATGTCCCCCTTTCTTTTTTTTTAGCTCAGCACTATATTATATAGCCTCATCATGATGCCATTGCCATTGCCAATGCCAACCACCTCTTCTGCAATAGAAAATATGGAATATAGGTGTAGGTATATGGTGAGTTTTCTTTTGGGGAGACAGAGAGAGAGAGAACCAGAGTCAATGGACGGGGGGCCACCGACTTTTTGAATCTTCTTCTTTGTATCTTCACAATTTAAATTCCTCCTCCTTTAATCTTCGGGATGGCTTTTCGAATTTGTTCGTTCGTTCGTTGTCTTCTTGCTTGTTTAACGTCTATTTGCTCGCGCTATACCTACCTATAGGTAAATAGCAGTTCGTTATGGATGGTGTAAGTTATTTGCTTGTTCTTTGGGTAAATGTGGCCAAGGACCTTTTCTTCTATACGAAATCAACACAAAACCATCATGTCGTTTTTTTTTTTTTGCTGAAAATTCGATTAGGAATTTTATTACGTCGTCAATTAAAACGAAATCCAGGACAGTCCTTATAATTCAGTGACACAGGAAAACAAAGAATGTCAAAAAAAAAAAAGAATTAAAACAACCCTTAGACAGACAAACACATTTTTCTTTTTTTTTTAATCGTGTTTGTCGCGTTAGCTCAAATGCACCCTCATTCATTCGATACACTTTGCTTAACCTGAAGCTCATGCCCTAGCACAATACACAAACACATCCAAAAACCCTGAATAAAACGGCACAACAACCCCCGTGCGATGAGTTTGCGGAGCGTCAAGTTCAATGAAACATATGGGGGTTGTTATAAGTACGCAAGAAGAAATAGGAAGACTAAAACAGTACCTAAAGTTTTGGGGTTGCAAAATACTTCTTTTTTTTTCAAGAACAAAATAACAAAAAAAAAAATTCAAAGTTGGAAAACGACGACAAAATGAATTCAATCCAAATTCCAAATGAAGATATGTTTGCCGTCAAGGCATATAGGGTGAAATCTTGATTACACACACACACACAACACACACGCACTCACCGGGAATTTACTAACTTCAGTAGCATTGTAGGGTATTGGGTGGGTGGCCAGAGGACAACAGGAAAAAGGAAATTCACATAGAAATCCAGCTTAACGGTAGAAAGATAACATATATTATGTTATGAGCTTATGTATAATTACCTAGCGTCTCTCTGTTTGTCTAGGCTAGACTTATCGATTTTTGAAAAGGTTTCCTTATTTTTTTGTTTGATAAAACGAAAAGACTAATTCGTTGTATTTTGTGGACGAATTTTCGTTTTGTGAGTACAAAGTAATATAGTTAGAGGGTGAAACATTAAAATAGGGCTTAGGAAGGATGGAAATTGTCGTATTATGTACATTCATATTGTACATATTATGTAGGTATGGAAATATGTAATATGTATGTTGAAATTCAGGAAATTGCGTCGTTGTTATAAAATTTGTTATTAAAGATTTAAGTGAGGACATGGTTTGGCTGAGGGACTTGAAAGAGATTATATGTTGACAAGAAGATTTTTATTGTAAATATTTGACAAAGGGATGCTAGTTTTTACATTTTATTTTTATTTCTAGAAAGATTATAATCTATGTTATGTATATATACTATATATTTATGCATACATTTTTTTACTATAAGCAATAAAGAGAGGAAAGATAGGTAGGTATCTATACATAAGATCATTTTTATTAGAACCTAATTTCTTCTTTTTTTTTCAAAGAGCGTAGAAGACTCGAGAAAAAAAACTTTCTAGATTCTGGATAAGATAAAGAAGCATTGCCCTCGATATGACTATGAAATTGGCGATTTAAACGCCATGTAAGGAAAAGAAGACATCTTAAGGGTGAAGGTCGGGAAGTACCACAGCGTTCACGATACCAACTTTGGTGCAGCACGAAACGGATGTAATTTCAAAAGATCCCAAGTTTTTTCCAATTGATACTCTTTTAACGTCCTCAGAATTCATACCTACCTACATTTATGCCGCCAGACGCCAGCATCAAGTATAGGTATAGGTATCCTTTTGAGAATCATTTACAACATTACCAAGAAGGCATCAGAAATACAGCCTCTGACGAAGTGATAGGTAGGTACCTATAATCTTTAAGCGAAACTCTCCATCATTGAGTTTCAGATCCTCATTATTTCTGGTGAGATATTGCTCATGGATTCTCCAAAGTAACTTTTCGATAAACAATGTCGTTATTTTTCAATTTTATAATTTTATTTATAAAAATGAAAAAGAAAAAAAAATTATTTTATTTACAAACAAAAAACAATAAAATAAAAGCTTTGAAGCCTGATTGCAAGTGTTTTTTCACCCAAAAACCAACTTCAAAGATTAAATCAGTTCACCTCAAAGGGTTATACCTATACCTAACTCAACATACAAAATAACATATAAAGTGCTTGCGAACTCAACATGCAACTGTAACTTGAAAAACGTTTGTATAAATTTACATTTTAAATTCATATAAAAAAACATGAAATCACCAAAAACATCAACATAGAACAAAATGAAATGCTCTAAAATTAGAATTTCTTTAAATTATTTTTGAGTAAAATAAACTGACAAGAGACAATATTCACAAATTCCAAGCATCCAATGCAGAAAGAAGAAAATAATAAACTAGGAAAAGAATAATTTTCCAATAAGTGGCATAGGAGAAGTTGTGCATGAAAAATACAAGTGTGTCCGTGGCGTTTACGCATACCTTAAAACAAATCATGATAGGTATTTTATTTTTTGTTTGTTTGTTCACTAACTGCGCGCGGCGCGGCGGCTCCATTGGGGCAATATTTGAAGAAATATAAATTCTTGAAGACGATTTGGCAATGACAATGGCAATATTGCTCGACAGATGAAAATTATTGATTTCCATCGGTAAGGCAGTAAAATCTGACGTTTCATCTTTTTCAAAATGGTTTCTCCGCACGATTTTAAATGACTTTTGTTTCGTTTTGAAATAAAAGTTGAAAATATGATAAAATAAAAGTGAAATGAGTTTTCTATTATCAATAATGAGGCTTCTGTAGAACCAAAAAACATTTGACCCACCAGGTAATAAATTGTCATTGACATTGCAACATTGCCTCAGATATTGCCAATGGAGCCGCAACATAAGATTTAGTTCAATTCTTTTTCATTTTCCTCAAATTTTGTTCTACGAAAAAGTATAGATCCCCTTTCACCGAATTTTAAAATGAAATTCCCCACGAAAAGGGAGTTATAGTTTTCGAAGGTGTTATAAAATTGAGGAAAAATAATAACCCTATATAACCTTAAATAAATATAACCGATTTTTCAAAGGTTCTTGTTTGTTAGGTATCTATATTTAAAAAAATAAGGGGCTTACGTAATTTAAACAAAAAAAGGAAACATTTAGGAATTCTCTTGGCCCAGTGCAATGGAAGAACATAATGACGAACAATTTTAAACAGACTGGGTTTTAAGGGGTTAGAATAATACTATCCTTAACAATTTACTAACTTCAAAGCTTTTTACTAAAGTGTTCTTAATTTAAAACATGTATGGGCGTTTTTCATTTAAGTTAAGAGCAGAGCCTGAACTGTCAAAAAATCGTGTTTCTTTTTTGGCTCAGAGCATTCAGAGCTCCAATTTTGTGTTTCTTTTTTCGCTCTGAGCATGGTCAGAGCGCGCTCTATGAGTTCAGAACAAATTGATAGAGCAGACGGAGTTGAATAGCTGAGCACAAAGAAAATGACTACTGTAAACTGTTTCTTTAAATAAATCTGAACTCTCAGAGCAGAGCACGTTCAGTTCAGAGATCACTCAGAGTATGTTCGGAGTGTTCAGACTCTACACTCTGAACTAAAACGGAAAAACGCCCTATACTGCATCTGAACACGCCTAAAAAAGTGACAGTTCATGCAAACAAGTAAACAAACATACCATTTCAACAGTTTTAACTGTCAAATTGAAATACCTACCTTCCTATTTTGGAGCTTGTATGAAACTTAAAATTAAAATAGGCATTTGGTGTTTTTAACTTTAATAAAATGTTTAAAAGATAGTAGGTATACGACGCTAACTCGATTAAAATTAGGAAAATATGTACTTATTTGTCACTTAAGCACTCTATACACTTAAACCTTAATTTTTTAGTTTACTTTACTAACATATAGTAAGTTATAAGTATCTAGGCTTTTTTGGTAAGGTCTAATCTATTCTTTTTAAGAACTTTTACTTTGATTGAATCAAAAGGGATATTACCTATTGCAGGGTGGAAAGGCAAGTAATTCATAATAAATCTATTGTTTATATCAATCACAATAAACCCTCGTAGGTATGAAAAGTCTGAGACAACAACTTCACCCCATACAAACATATGTTTTTATATATTTATATAATATATCATACCTTAATCTACATACCTACTTATAGGTATAGAACAAGTGTGATTGACCCTCACCCCATTTGGTATATTTATATACCTAAGTACATACCTATAGGTACATTGTGTCTGTATGTATAAATTTTGCGCATTTTCCTTTTGCATGCCCTTATTCTGGAATTGCGATAATTACACAACAAAAAACCAACAAAAGAAACTTAAAAAAAAGGGGACAGAAGGAGACATCGAGATCCAGAGTAGATTTATATATGTATGTACAAACAAAAATTATGACAAACCGGGTGCACTTTTCCACTTGCGCACTATACAATAAAATTATTCCAAAAAAAAAACTTATAGGTAGGTACTTTTAAAATAAAAATAACAGAAAAAAACATCAACCCTTCAATTACATTGGTATGAGTTTTTTTTTGTTGTTGTCCAAAAGCAGCCTATACTCCAATATTTGGGGGTATGGAATTTTGAAGACATGGCCAACATAATGGGAAAGAAATTGCATGTCGCAAATGTTGGCGAAAAAATATTACAGTCACCCACCAAAGGGGTCCTGTTTCTTTTGCAAAAAAAAAAACACAAGAAATTATACCTACCTACTTAGATATATGTATGTATTGTGGCAAGCATGGCAAGTCTTTTTGCTGTGGGAGAATTATTATATGGTTTGAGGGAGCAGACAACACCCTTCTTTGGTGGTGGAATTATATGCTTGACTCTTCTGCAGCAGCAATTATTCATGTTCCACCATCAAAATATAAGAAAGAAGGTTTTTCACTTCGAATTCAAGAACCAATCCAGCAACACCCCCCCCCCCCCCCCCCCCCCCTCACTAAAAAAAAAACAACTTCTCAAAGCCCCTTTTTCTATATCCCGTTGCTGAATTCCATCCCTTGCTGCAGTGGCATTTTCTTACGTCTTCAGCCCCAAATATACAAATATACAGCGACAGCATATAGCCCTTATGTATGCAATGACTCTATGTACAATTTGTATACTTACGTTGCTCTCTCATCCTTATTTTTCGTGAAATTGTGCTTGTGACTCCCGCATCTCCTTATATGTGTATTGCAAAAATCCTTTTTGTTGCGCCCTGGGTCTGTCTCCTATACCTACTGTGCTGCATGACTTGTCGTCGTATAGCTCGTACTTACTCATATAGGATATAAAGGTTTTTGAGCTCTTGGGGCTACAACAACAAGAATGTTTGTGTTATGCATTAAAGTGGCGTCATTGCCAAAGCCACAATAAATGGAGCTTCGTATTTTGTCTGTTGTCTTGTCACGTGCGTCGGTCGGTCGGTCGGTCGTCGTCGTCAATGTCGCTCTTCGGTGGGTATAATCCTTAGAGAAGCTCACCACAAGCCCCCAAGCTGAACAAAGCTTCTATATAGTATATAATGATGGCAGTTCCTATATATTCGTATACCTAGGTACCTATACCTATACCTAACTTATATTTTACTCTTCGGGATACTTGCTTTTTCTGTTGTTGTTGTTTCTGTTTATTTCTAGAATCTTGCAGAAAATGAAGTTCAGGAACCTTGATTACATTCCCATCGAGTTATGTGATCGTAGAATATCTATACACATCTAATTTTAAGCACAATTTGCTATTACAGTAGATATAAATAGATGGCAAAGACTTAATTTTTTTTTTTTTTAAATACTGCACACATTTTATGCTTGTAAAGGTTTTTCCTATATAGTTCCAAAAGAAAAAACAAAAATTATACGAATCGAATAACAGTGAAGGCGAGATAATTAGGACGAATAGTAGAATTACGTATAGTTTTAAAACGGTGCTGTGCAATAAGACCCGCGGAAATAAAGCCCACGGGCATATTTCCCAAAAAAAATTTAAAAAATACCCTCGGGCTTTTTTTCCCTTTTGGAGTGGCAATAAGACCCACCACAAAATTCAAAAAAGGTTTAAAACCAGCGGTAGTTTTTGCCTTTCTGAATTGGCATTAAGACCCACACTTAAAGTATTCATATAGGTACTCTGCTTTAAAATTTGTTTCCATTGATGATTTTAAAACGAACAAAATTTGGACTTTGTCAATATTTTTATAGATAATAGTACTTTGGGTGGCCCGCTTCGGGGGTTAAAGAGATTTGAACTTCCATTTCGGGGGGCAACGGGGAGCAACGGAGTTGCGTGAGCTGTACAACGCTCACGCAACTCCGTTGCTTCGCTTAGGTTATGTTCAGTCGTCAGGCAGGCGCCTATGTCAACAGTTTTCTTGCACAACAGTGACTTTTCCTTTTTATTCTTTGAATTGAAACCCATAGGAAAGAGGAATTAAAACCCACAGCTTTTGTTTCCATTTCTAAAAACAAAAAAAAACACGGGTGTTATTTCCCTTTATTTTATGAAATAGTACTTTATTTCCGCGGGTTTCATTGCACTGCACCTTTTAAAACATTTATATCATATATAGCATCTGAACTTTTGATTTTTGACAAGAATTTTCAATTTTCAATTCTTTAATAAGAATTTTTTAATATTGCTCAAAATATCAAGTGACATATAATATAGGTTTAGACTTCTCAAAGCCTGAAAATCGACTTGTATTTGATGAAAATAGTTCAACAGATTTTCTTCGTTATAGTTAATGACCGTCATATGGTACCTAAAGCTTGCTTTAAGAAACTTCACTTCAAAAATTATTTGAATTGAACCTGTTGTTTAAGTTGCTCATAAAGATCCCATTTCTACTAAATATACCTACATAAGTACAGTAAAGTAGATTTAAGGTCATTTTATTTGCTATAGTTGAACTTGGGGAAAACTCTGAAATTTAACAAATTAAGAGTTGACTTCAACTCGAGAGTTGAACGGCAAGTTTAAATTTCTTTTTAATCCCTGGGATATTTGTGAAATAGTTCTTCGAAATACTGAAATCCTATATTACCGACTGACTTTTTAGAGTACGGTACGAGGAAGATTATTTGGAATTTAATTTAAAACTAAACCTGGTGTACCACAAGAAAGTGTCCTAGGACCAATACTGTAATTGTTATATTCTAGTGATATTCCAGTAGACAACAATCCTATTATGGCCATATTTGCAAATGATATTGGCATTTTAGTGCCTGATAAATGCGTTGTGAACACTACAGAAAAATTTCAACCGATAAAGTAAGAGATTGAACGCAACAATGGCGTATCAAACTAAATTACCCCTAATACACGCCACGTCGATCGAGGAGGAATTATCTGTCAAAATTATTCCCTTTCCACTGAAAACAACAAAAGTAAAATAAATGGTTGTCGCCGAAGTGAATCGATCCTTTTCACACACCAATGGGCCTTGTTCGACATAGCACATCGGCACTGAGAGTTCGAACTACTGTATCGATGCATTTTTTTTTTTAACATAACCGATCGATCTTTTATAGATTGGTCCTGATTTCGCGGTGGTTTTAGTGCGGTAAAGTCCCACACTACTTGGTACCGAATATTACCAAGTATCTTTTGAAGATTTCCAGCTGTAAAAAAAGAAACTGCTCGAAAAATAAAAGATCCTTTTCGGGGAATTGACAAAAAGTATCTCTTCATAAAAAAGTGCCTCAACTTAGCAGTCCAAATTTGGTAGAATATTGTAGGTCTCCTCCATTCCTGCCATAATAAAACGCAAACGAGAATAGTTGAGAGTTTTAATATTAATTTTAGACGACTGCAATTTGTAACGAAAAGGAACATCTCTCCACACTCATTAATCTGCAGTTTTTCGCAGAGGGCAATTTCTTCGTTTAAAAGCCGTCTAAATTACTATACCTACCTATAGCGGCCCTGGTTTTATACGAGCCGCGGTCACGCCAACCAATTTGTTTTATTTTTTTAACCCAACCTAGGTACTCACACTACCCTTTTGTCACATCGTATGTAAAACACCCTGTAAGGATAGATATAATTTACAACAAAATCCAAATAAGTAGATACATATTCTATAATATTGCCGGTTCATTTTTTCTAAACCTTACTGTTCTATTTCTATGTAAAAACAGAATGAATCTGAAGCAATACCTATACCTACCTCCAATAATAAAAAAACAAATTTAAAACTACTGAGTATACTTATGATGCTAGGTATATGTTATATTTTTGCAAGAAAATACAACCCTAAGGTATACCTTTATGTACATAAACCACCTCCCAATGACACTAACATTGAACTCTAAAAGCATAATCCATCCAATTCCATCGTCATCCTGCTTCAATATACTATTTCATCTCCTCCTCCAGAACCACGTGCATAGACAGAACACATATGTACATACCTTAGTTCAACTCAACATTTTATAATTGCACCCCAAACCCTCTTTTAACGTCGCGTCGCGTCGGTCGTCGCCTCGCTTCGCATCATGTCGGCCGGTCGGTCGCAACGTCACTCATGTACATAATATGTATATGTACCATAAATCGTGGTCGTCGCATTGAACTAAATAAATACACTCTCACCCAGCTAGAATCAACCAGCACATTTCCTACATTGCCAGACACACATTGCCATTGCCATTGCCACCACAACGTCAGTCAGTTTCACCATCACCCTCGGCATCAACCCAATATTCCACTTGCAATCCCCGATGCCAGGCGGAAGGGGTAGACGCCTTCTCAAAATATCAACCCAATGTCAGCCATATAAGCTGGAAAATTATTTTCTGGCGCGCAAAATCCCCGACCCATCCCAACATCAAATGACGAAACATCCAACCACACCATCATTTCTTCGCCTCATTCTCTTCACCAAAAAATATTCAACCAGAGACTCATGGACTTGTACAATGTACATAATACCCTATTTATGTATATATAGTCATATACATACATTTGAACATGAAAATTTATGCGCGCACCGCATGAAAGCAGTTCCTACTCCCAAGTCCCAGTCCCAGTGCCAGCCAGCCAGCCATCCAACCCATAGTCCCACTCCCATAGTTCCAATCCAAGACTCCTTCATTTCCTTCAGTGTGTGAGGCTTGGCTATATGATTATTATATGGCGTGTTCCATTATAACGCGTCGAGCGTTCGTCGACCTTGCAACTCGTTTACTCATCGTCTATGTACAGCAGACGAGGTTGAGTGTAGTACGGCTGTGCAATGGTTTTCTATGGTACGTTCTCATCTCATATAGGTTATGTATTCAGATTCAGACTATTCACAGAGTTTGGTGCGGACTTCCAGTGTCATCATCGTCATCAGCTGCCAAATAGTCTATTTAACCAGGGCCGCACTTTATACCAAACGCGCGCAAAAACGAATATAATTTTTTTTATCGCAGCAAAATAGTTTGGTTGTAGCTGTAGCTTGGAGCGCTGTCAAATTCTACATCTCAATGAAAAATAAACAAACAAAAGACAAAAAGAGATGAGCATACAACAGTGTTTTCATTTGGATCCGTATCGTTTTTTTTATATCGGGGTGAACCGTATGGGTTATTGGCGATTGTTGTTCAGAGAAAACTGAGGCATCGACAAAGTTGGCCGACTAAATAATCGTTAGTTTGCGCGGTTACAAGAGCTCCATACTTACTAAGCATAGTGGGCCGATATAGTTTGCCTTTACTGTACTTTAGTTCGAAAGCAGTCGTATGGTACATCAAACTTATTTATCGGCTGATACTAAATAGTTGTAGTGTGTGCACTTTCATATACCTACATATTTTCGTACTGAACTAAAATTTTGGATTTTAGATTTTAAATTTCAACTGTCAAATTGTCTTTCTATCAGATTTGATCAGAATTATAACCCATGTTTTAATAGAGAAATGTAAAATGCTTTTATTTTAGAATTTTGAAGTTATGTAGCGCAAATTCTGACTTAAATTGTATAAATTCTTTATTTTGAATTCCAAAGAAATAAGCAGTCAGTTAAATCCAACAAACGGAGAACTATGTGCGGTGTCAGGAATATTTGTTTAATATTTAATTTTAACAAACTCAAAATGTTTGTATCAAGTTTTTCAAGTCTAAAAAAAGCTTTAACAATTTATTGATTACCTTGTTTAATTTTTTTTAAGTTCTAGCTGCTATGTGGTTAAGCTTAACTATATAGAGCTATCGTTTTCATGTACAGGGGACCATTATAGTAAAAAATAATCCATAATTATTTGACAAATATAAGAGTTCATTTGTATAAGGTTATCAGTTGTTTACTGATAAAACATAATCATCAATAATTAGACAAACCAAAAATTCTATGCTATCAGTCGTGATTTAGTTTTTATTCATTAAACATACAGACAAAAATTAAAAACAATAGTGCTAAGTCTTCTACTTGGCTGATGTATTTCAGTAGTATAGTATATAGAATTTGAATTATTAAAAAAACCTTCTCATAAAAACAATGATGTTTTTAAGTTTTGTTGCCATAATTGCTTGTTTCCTAAATATATAATTCCTTAATATTTCTTGTAAATATTGTCAATTTTGAATTTTTAAAGGTTTCGCTAACATTGAGTTTTTCCTATACGAAGTTAAAACCTTTTGATGTTACATTCTATCGAAATGAAGTCACTCTAAATACATCATTTGCTCAACAACCTCAGCAGATATGTTACGCAAAGTTTAATTCGCGAATAAATTATGTAATCACAGAGATCAAGAAAAATACCAACTCTTGTGCGAATGCTGGTGATTTAAAGTTTAAATTAGCAAAACAAATGAAACAGATGCAAAGCTTCATGGAAAAGTGTGCTTTGGAGCCAAATATCGTAAAATATTTTACGTGTATCAAAAGCATTGTAAGTAGGTATGGGAAGACTATTTAAAAAAAGAAAATCCCAGTGAATCAAGTGACTGCATATTTTTGGAAATTCAAAGCATGAAATATCTTAAAATATGTGCAGTTTTAAAGTATACTTTAATATGACACCAATTTCAATTCAGATACAAATATCGTGTATGTATGCAACAAATTTTTAAAGCAAGCCCAAAAGCTTGCGATTTTTTTTCGAAACGATTAAAACAAATTTTTGTGTACTGTTAAGATAATAATATTTAATTTTATTTGATAGAAATTTTAGTACAATATATGTATCTATATTAATGAAGAAAAACTAGATCAGAAGCCTATTTCACGGCACATATAAATCACATACAATATGTATGTGACGCTAAAAAAGGCCCCAGATGAGTGAGTGTAGATTTTAGATTTTTTTAAAATTAAGCCTTTACTAAGTTAACGTATAGTTTTTTTAAATTCAAATGGTTCAGTGCGTTTATTTTAGAATTTTGAAGTTATTTAGCGCATATTCTGACTTAAATTGTAAATTCTTTATTTTGAATTCCAAAAAAATAAGGAGTCAGCTAAATCCATCAAACGGAGAACTAAGTAATCAATGGCGACTACTTTAAGGAACATACATCACATACATGCATGTGATGTAATTCTTTGAAATAGGCCCGAGAATAGAGCAATAGAGCAGAACAGCACAAGTGTGTGAAAACTTTCAGCACAGAAAAGTACAGATTTGTGTTTTAATGAGTTGACAGTTAAAGTTTATATAAATTCACACTTTTTTCATACATATTCTTTTATGATTTACATACTATATTTTATTTTCAATCCAAAATTCTAATAAATGTGCTTCTTTTTTACATTTAAGCTTCTTATATTTTGGCAATCACAATAATCAGCTGATGCTTTGATATTTCTAATTCACTTGCTCCACTTCAAAAGCTAGGTGCAGAAAATCCGCTGGTTCAATGCACATCTGAAAATTCAGATTTCTGAATTTTTCAAGCTTCTGATTGGTCAGCTGTCAGTTGAATTTAAAAGTCATCTAACTTTTTGTGACAGCCACAAAAATTCAGAAACCTGAATTTTCAGATGTGCGTTGAACCCGCGGAATGTTGTTCTAAACTGTATCGTTTTATTTTCATGGGATGATAATGATCCAGATCCGTATATAATAAAACGCGGCTAGTGGTAAATAGTGGCGATTACTGAAAATTCTATTTTTCATGGGAAGGAGAAATTATATAAGGTGTGTTTTATTCATTGCTGCATAGCCAGCGCAGCACAAGTCTGAATAAAACGATCACTCACTCTATATACGTTCATTTCAATAATTGAAAGCTCTATCGCCAGCACAGCCATCTTTTTTTTTACTAACTTCTTTTTCGTCAGCAATCAAATTGTTTTTGTTTGTCAAGGAAAATTTTACTGCGCTGGTTATGCAGCAATGAATAAAACACACCTTTAGATTCTAAGGAATGACCTATACTACGGAATAGACAATCGGATCATTTTTTCCGCTCTCAGACTGCTTTACATTTGTGTGTAAAACTTTTTGTTTGTGATACTATTAGCCGCGTTTTATCATCTATGGATCTGAATCACGATCAACCCATGAAAATAAAACGATACGGATCCTAATGACAACAGTGTTGTACGCACATCTTTTTTTTCTTAGGTTTGTTTATTTTTCATGCAGATATACCGTCTTTTTTCTTTACCTTATAGTTTGTACTCCATACCGACTGAAGAGCCATCTACCCGTCAGAGTAAAACTTATTGTTCCACCTAACTCATAACATATTTTATTATATTTCTGTCTTTAAATACTTTATTTTATTTATAGTTTGACAATAACAATCCGTTACATATAGTGAACTTCAAAGTGAAATTTCAATCAGATCTGAGGAGAATTTAAAAAAACTAAGCGAAATTATTGAAGATTTATACACCCAGCATTGGCCTTGTGTTGGATAAATAATTTGCAATATTCAAATTCAATGGGTTTAATTTGAAGCTTATCGAAAAAGGTCGTTTGACGGATTGTCCTTTTAAAGGTCACAAATCACCTTCTTTATCAATAATAACTAAATATGATATTCTGACTGATTTGAAAAAAATTCAAGGTGTTATAAAAAGCTGTACTTTACATCCAGATAGTCCAGGATTTGGCAAATGTTTTAAGAATACTGTAAGTAATTTTTCTTTGTAATTGTAAAATAATACAATTTATAAATTTTCTGTTCTCTATTAGGTCAACGTATATCAAGGAAATCTTCAATACATAATAACAACAAAACTTTGTAACTATAAAGAATTAGTGGATGAATCCGACAAAACTAATCATACTTGTTTTGGAAGTATTATAGACAGATTTCAAGATTTTCAAAATTTGGAATTAACTGCACAATTGGAAAAATGTATAATAATAAATAAATCATAAATTATTGATATATTTATCATCATTGAATAATTAGAAATAGAACGGACACCGCAAAAGAGCTGCGCTAGGTGGCGACACATAGGTATCCTTTCTAAGGCGCTAGTATCGCTGCGGCGAATCATTTAATAATTGTATTGCTGTATTGAATCATTTAAAGCCCTTCCACACTATCCCACTGTGTATTAATACATGTCAAATTGAGATTGGGAAAGAATTCCATGCTACTGAAAAAATTTGTGGGAGCAAATTGCCCTTTCATTTTTTTACCACACACAACAGCTTAATTTAACCTCCATACAAATGTGATGAAATGTGTGATAGAATTAGAACCATTTCTAAAAATTCTCATGTATTAACACATCATGTCAAATCGTGTAGGCTGGAATATAATGGACCCTGTTTAGAGCACAGTACACATATTAAAGGTAATATCATTAGCGTTTTCATTTTTGTTCAGTTCTGCGCATCTGTCAAAATTGAGGTATTATGGTGGTAAAATGGTGGATCCAGTGTCATTTAACTTGTCTAATTTCAATATTTTGTTGTTGTTTCTAATGATGCGTGCTGAGTTCCTGTGGGCACTGGAACAGCCATTTTTAATTTTTTGACACTTCAAACTTTGACAACCTGCGCAATATAATACCTTTGATTTGTGTATTGTGGTTTAGAGTGCCACCGTGTTTACATTTGAAACTTTGAGGCGCCTCAAAATACATTGAAACAACAACAATTTCAACATTTCACACATTGAAACAACAACAAAGTAGAGTCATGAGTCCGGTTTTTATGTTTTCTTCGTGGCTCACGAGAGTCCTCACCCCACACTTCTCTTGCCAACGAACTGCCGTGATACCGGCATCAATCTTCCCAATCTAAACAGTGTCATGCTGTGTAAGATGGACTGACATATTTTGTTGCCACACTATTATACATGATTTGTTTCCAACTTTTTTTGCATGTGTTAATACTCAGTGGGATAGTGTGGAAGGGCTTTTAACAGATTTGGTCCTTATGGGAAATTTATACATCATAATTTTTTTTTTTTTATTTGTAATGAACAACAAAAACTAACTGTTTTGGCAGATTTGTGTTGGTACTGTTTTTCTTAATAGCCTATTCACACCTTATCAAAATCTAGATTTCGAGCGAAATGTCAAACAAAATCTATTTTATGTTTGGTGTGAACGATTCAACGAGATTTGGTAATCTTGATGTCGAAATCCGAGATTTTGGTTCGGTGTGAATACTGTATAAATGCATAATAAGTTGTCAGGTAGCGAAAAATGTTCCCTTCGACAAATCAATTGAAACTTTGAAAGATGTTGCGCCCAAATTATTCCAAAACATTCAAATACTCCCCTGTATATTTGGCTTGTTTGAATTCTCTTGGAGAATTTTTTTTATTCGTCGTGATGACGACACGGGTAGGAGGGTGTACCTAGTTGATTTTATTTTTTTGTATAGAATTCTCCATTATACATACATAATATATAACCGGGATTGCACTTCCAAGTTCCATGCCATTGACATTCGCATAGTACATACGACAGAAATAAGGAGAGATAGATAATGAAAAGGAGAGGTATGGGGAGCTTTGTTTTGGGCTTAGTGGGATATTTTTGATGAATTTGCTGGGTTGAATCTGGAATATATAGAACGAATGTTCGTATATATTGTGTATAGTTGGACACCCTGCCACTGCTGCTATGTGAATGCGTCGTCGTCGTTGTCGTCGCCGGAATCATGGTCGATAGAATAATGCAGTGACTGCCATAGCAAAGCAACCCTATGGCATCCAAAGATTCAACGACAACCACGATAATGGCAGACTTGAGGTGAAGTTTATATATACATATCTAGAAGGCGCAGATGTAATCATTTTTCCACAGCCACCTCTAACCCACAGAAATTGAAGTCTAGTTTAAGAAAATCCAACAACAACGACGGACGACGTCCTTTAAACGGAAGATGAAAGAGGCCATTAGCCATTCTGTACAAATCCGGTTCTAGGATGAGATGATGGAGTTTTTTAGTGCGCAGTTGCAAAACTGAGCAATAGATTCAAGTACAAGGATTTTCTGGAAGTCTTTTGTTGTTGCATTTTGTCTATATCTACTATATTCGTCTTGTTCAATGTCGCTTATAACTGCTGCTGCTATATACCTATAATGTTTTGTTGCACATGCTTTTGCGAAGGAATGAAGGTGAAAACTTGGTCGAAGTTATAGTGTGAGTAGGTGAGATGTTTTTTGCAACTGACTTGAATTGAGTAATCCTGTTTGGCTTGTTCCTATATAGAAAAAGTTGCGAAACATTTTTTTTGTGTCGAAGTAAGATTTTTTTTTAATGTGCAGAATTTAGCTTAGTGGGGTTTTTGAGTGGAGCGAAATATGCCTTATAACTTTTCTTTTTTGATAAACATTTTTCGTTAGAAAGTTATATCATGTAAACTTATAAATATTACATACCTATCATTCCACAACACATAATAAGGAAATCTACTTCAAAAACTGATTTTGTAGAAACCTCTAATCGCGAGGAAGTAACTCCTCAAAGGATGTCCGTTTCAAACGATACAACAACGTCAAAAAAAACTTTCGAATTAATTTTGAAAAACGACAAATCTATACTACTATTATACGACGGCTTTTGTGACGTGACTTTTCATAGAATTCTTCAATTAATTCCACATTGAATATACTTACATACATACATAGATTGTATATTTGGGCACAGTACACATATTAAAGGTTTTCATTTTTGTTCATTTCTGCGCATTTGTCAAAATTATGGTGGTAAAATGGTGGATCCAGTGCCCCTTTACTTGTCTGATTACAATATTTGTTGTTGTTTCTTATGATGCGTGCTGAGTTCCTGTGGGCACTGGAACAGCCATTTTTAATTTTTTGAAACTTCCAAGTTTGACAACCTGTCCAATATATACCTAATTTGGTTTATGTACTGTGCGTATTTGGGTATGTTTATTAGGTTTTAACATAATTTCCTATTTATTTTTCGTGGAAATTTTATTTGATGCTGTCAAAATAAGTTGATGAAATTTGATCCACGACTCCCAGGGAAGTTTGTTCTTCGTCTCATATTTCTTCTCTTTCGCACTCAAAATGTATAAACTACGTTTAAAATCTAAGGAAACTGTTGAAACACGAGTACATATAGAAGTTATTTCTCAATTTAGTGAAACACAACAAACATTGTTCGTTTATACTTACCAAACCTACTCATTTCATTTCATTACAATTCACAGTGAGAAAATCTTAGACAGAAACTGGTGGAAATTTAATGATTATGTGAAATTCAAGCTGGAAATGGGAAAATTTGTTGAATTAAAATTCAAATATCTATACTATATACCTACATGATAAAAGGTCTGTTTGGTAACTTTTGTATAGTACAAAGTGTGAAACCTGTCAATTTTTTGAAAGAAGGAGAAAATTCTCTTTGAGCGAGGGTCGAGGGTAAAACTTGCAACAACTCTAACAAACGCTTTTGTTTCACTTTATACATAAAACGTTAAATACCTATGACTTAATTCTATGGTTTAATTCTATTTGTGAATTTTTGTTTTATTGTAAAACGAAATTGTTTTTTTTTTTTTTGGAAAGTAGGTACCTATTTTAACAGAGTTGTTGAAACTATTGGATTAATCGACATATAGTGAATTATTTATATTTTTTGTATTTAAAAGTGTTTTTACCTGTCTGAAGTTTATATGATACGTTCTGGGTGAATTCATTGAAAATTAAAAATGTTTGCCATCTTTGCAATTGCAATTTCAAAGAAACTAATTCTTTCACAAAAATTCAACAAATGAACAGATGAAAGTGACAGGCATTGACAGTGTTGTTAAACTCCTTGAAAGTTTTTCAATTGAGGGGAAATTTCTTACTCTGGCACTGTGCTCTGTTGTTACAACTTCAATTAACAATTTGTGAAACTGCACTTCAGCGAACTGAAGGAAACTTCATGTCGCGACACCAGAGTTGGTCAGATTATCAACTTTGTCGCATAGTATCGCATCGTGAAGTGCAGTTGTCGCTTAGGGCGATATAGCTCATATAATTTCCTAAAAATAAGTCGTGAAGTTCAGTTCCGCTAAAGTGCAGTTCCGCCGAGTGCGGTCTTACCTTAAATTTCGAATATGCATTTTGTATTCGTCGTGACTATTTGATTTTCTATATTCCAAATTAAACTCAAGATTCTACTGTTAGTTTCTGTCCCTATTCGCTCAAAGTTCAAGTTCGAGAGTTTATACCTATGATAAGTTCCTCTTCAAAATTGTTTAGATATTTACATATAAATTCTATAAAATTAAGTTTCACTAAACAACCATAATATACATGTATAGGTATAGACGTTAGAAGAACCAACCTGCATATAAGTTTATCAACCCTCTCAGTGGACTGTCATTCACTCCAGACATTTTTAAAGTGGGTATAGTAGGTATGCTCCTAGACAAAAACTTCATCATGATCCTTAAAAGCCTCAAGGGTGCATTTTGCACATGCATATGCAAGCAACCACACCACATCGCACCTTCCTGCATTTCTCACACCTCATTGTCTGGCTGGAGCTAAAAGGTACAAGAAACACTAGGGAGTAAACCATTCCATTTGAATGCAGAATTGATACATCTCGCACGAAGAACAAAATAATAGAATATGTATACCTACCTATGAGGAACACAATATGGAGTGCACCAGAACAGGACGCAATTTGGTTCGTAAAGAGGGAAAGCACAAAGCTGCGCTGTGCTGGGTGAAAGCATGTATGATAGATATGTATACGTATAACCTTAACCATACTCTTGTGTTGTGTGCCGTTGTTTGTTCCTACTTTGTGAATCCAAGCCAAGGTTGTTGTACTCGTCGTTCTATATAATATATACACTTGTCGTCCATTCTGCCCCGCGTATTCCTGTTCCATGTTGTGCACACTAATGGTGGTTTGCAATTTTTGTTTTATTTTGTTTTGTTTTTATTGCAAAATAAAAAGTGAGGGTGGCTCCAGACTCCAGAGGCGCATAACTGGAGACAAGCTAGGTATAGAAAGAAGGTATTCATTTTATATAATGGAACATAACTCCCATCTACAAACATATGTATATAAGGACTCTTATGTACATAAAGCAATATAGAAACACACGCAGATAAAAGAACGAAGCACTATAACAAAACCAGAACCAGAATGAAATTGTTTCCAAATCATGGAGAAAGAATGTTTATGTGCAGAAAGTTCAATTATGCGCTCTGCTGCAGTTTCCAAAAACTCACACTTTCAAGAAGTTCTTGCTTGCAAGGTGTCTATAGACTATAGAGTCTAGACTCTAGACGATTGAAATAATATGTATATAAAACCAAAAAAATGGTCTTTATTTAAGACTCCTGGCAGTATGGTGTGTTTTTTTTTTTGTAAATCCCAAGTAAATTGGTTGAAAAAAACGACAACGGGGATTAGCGACGTCATCACAAAAACAAAATGGAGTTTTCATACAAACTATCGATAACAAGTATGTAATTCTCGCCGGTAAAACAGTTTTTCTGTGCGCTTAAGTTAAGCCCCGAAAATTCTCTGGTTCTAGCAAAGCCCGCAGAGGAAACAAAAAGGAAAAATTTCCTTTTCTTTTCTCAGAATACTAAACTAAAGATTCTCGAGATTTGTTCTCACTTTCTCCTTTTCCCTTATTCTAAATGGGAAGAAAAATCTACCAGAAACTTAGTACTTATTCTAATTGTTAAAAAAGGGAAATTTCAAATTCATTTGGCTCGAATTTTTCCCCCGCAGAGTTTAAACAAAAATGTAAGATTTTCTCACGGGGTTTATCAATTTAATGAACGGGGTTTATTAATTTAATGAACGGGGTTTATAAATTTAATGAACGGGGTTTATTAAATTGATAAAAGGGGTAAAATTACATAGTTCTGTGGTACTTAACCAAAAACCCGATATGTATCTGCTTAATTATGTCTATTTCTCAGGTTTATGATTTCACTCAAAATCATCCAATTTCTTATCCACCAGATTTATTTTTAAGAGAAAATAATTATAGAACGTTTGGAATCCTTTCAAGAAAAGAATTTTATAAGATTTTTAAATTTTTTCAACATAATATAAATCTTTGTCTTAGTACCTATGTACCTCCCACATATTTATTTATTTTTAATATTTATTTAAAATGAAAGTAGAAATAGTAATTCACTCTTCTTGAATCTTTCTAATAAGTTATTAATTTTTGTTGGTTTTATAGTTATTTAGGAATACGTATAAGGCTAATGTTTTGTTCTTAACATTTTATTTAAATATATTTGTTACAATTTCTTTATTTATATAAACCGTAAATTAAAACTAAGAGTAAACGGACGATTAGTGAAAAAGGAATTTAATTTCAAAATTTTTCATTAATCTATTATTAAATCATGTTTAATTCATTTTTACTCGCGAAACATTTTTTTCTTTTATTTTTAGGACCAAAAATAACGGTACCTACCATACAAGTGTTTAAGAACCGTTAAGGAAAATCTCATTTTTAAGTTTCGATATTTTGAAAATGGGTATTTTTTTCATATATGTATGTACATTTTTTAACTCCGCATTATTAAATACTAAAAAATGGCGTACCTATAAGGACATTTATAACAACAAATATTATACACTTACTTAACAACACTCTATACATACTTTATTTAAATTCTAAGTATACTTTTTAATATATGTATGTTTTATTTGAAACTATTATTATTATTATTCAACGAGAGCTCAAAGGGAGAAAACATAGTTCTTAATAAATAATATATATATAAAATATTAAACAAATTTACTATTAGTTTCATTCGATGAATTAAGACCCTTTACATACCAATTTTTTTTTTCTTACTAAAATATTTTCTAAATTTTGTACATATATAAAAAAAATTGGTTTTTAAATCAACCTCTGCAACGATTTAAAAAAAATTTATTTATGAGATATGTTTAAAAAAAATCAGATGATTATTATTAATAGAAAAGCCTGCTGCTGAAATGAAAGCAATCAGAAGCAATCAATACCGAAGACGATAAGACTTTGAAAAACCGTTGTTTGACTTAATGCAGATTTTTTCTATTTGACAAGAACTATTTGACATTAAATCATCTCTAAGATTTTATGAATGCCGATTATATCCGAAGTCGTTTCGTTTAATGGTCACGTGATTACGAGCCGATAGAGCTCTTGTGGTATAGTAGTTGATGTGAAGTAGGGTTGCATAGCAACGCTTAATTTTTCTTTAAAGGCAACTTGATTCAAGCTTATCAGATTTCTTGGCTCTATAAACGACAAAATGGAAAAAAAAAGGAATGAGAGATATTAAACGGCATCCATTATAATAATAATAATAATAATTTGGTCAAATAACTTTCTATTTCTAATAATGTCGAAATAAAGGGGTTTAATTGATTGGTAAGTTTATATGGATGATTTTTTGTTGGTATTATACAGTGGCGGATCCACGGGGGGGGGAGGCTCTGGACCCCCCCCCCCAATGCTCATTGAAACCAAATATTTGTATATAAATTTATTTACATATTTATTAAATTTTTATTTTTTTTCGACATAAATTTGGTCACCTACTTAATTACAGAAAGTCCATATTATATTTTTATGAGGGAAATTTAATTCAAGAGCTTGAGGTATTTTAAATTTTGAAGACTTGGCAATTTATCATACCCCTCCAAAGCAACATATTGAAATACATATTCAATATTATAAGGGAAAAAAGAAGTTAGCACCGCCTTTTTCGATTTTGAAAAAAAAAGAAACTGTGCTGCATTGTTCTCAACTTGTGCTACTATGTGCCGTAAATATTTTTGAAAATTTTGCAAATTTACAATTTTTGAGGATGAAATTTTTTCCAAAATTAAGTTTTTCTAAAAACATAAAGTTGTGCTGTTTTGTGCCCAAAAAAATATACAGCCAAAAAGATAAAAAAAATCGCATATTTGCAACTTTTTCTACCGAACGGAAATGATTCAGACAGAACTTAGCGTGAAATTAGAATTATTATTTTCGATTTTCAAAAAAAAAGTTTTGCTGTACTGTACCAAACTTATGCTGCGATGTGCCGTTAAATTTGTTTTTAAATTCGAATATTTACCAATTTTAGAGATGAATTTTAAATTTGCATTTTTTTTCAAAATAAAGATTTTTTTAAAAGTTATACATCTGCTGTTTTAAGCTCAGTTTGTGCTTGTTTGTATTTTATTTTTGAAAATCGAAAATGGCGGTTCTAACTTCACGCACATAAATAATGTAGCACAAAGCCCACGCAAGTTTTATTATTCTTAAAGTTTTCTATTTGTAATTGGACCCCCCATGACCAAATCCGGGATCCGCCACTGGTATAATAAATTTGCTAAAAAAGTTTTCGTCTTTTGAAAAGTTTGACCAAGAACTCGCAAAGCAATTATGTATTTATTTCGTATAAGGATTTGTTTTTTTGTTGACCGTTAGCTACATACAATACACTTTGATGGATTGGGGAGTAGGTATATAGGAACCAGTAAAACTCCGAATATCTTGTCATATCTTCGTTCGTTTTTTTTTTTTTTTTTTTTTTGGAAGACGAAAACCATTTTGACACAAAGAAAACATAAATTTCTTTGTACCTATGCGGAATTGAATAAAAAATATTTCTTTTTATGGAATTTAAATAAATATATATATGTATGTACCTACCTACCTGTATCTAGTTGTCAAAAACTAGAATAAAAAATATTATCTTCAACCACACCCATTATAACGAAACAAACGAAAACAAACAGAAAACACAAAAACCCTTTTGCCCACATAGATAGGTAGTACCAGCATCTACATATTATTCTATCTTATAAGTTAGTTAGGAACATATTGAAGAAAAAAAGTCTATCCTAGCCAAAAAGGAATATTCTGGAAACTACGATGAAATTTTTTCACAAATAAAAGCAATAGGAACACAAACCCGGGTCTAAAAACATATTTAAGCCAGAGAATACCATTCCCTACAGCAAACTACTTTTGCTGCAATGAGCCACATCCACTCAGTGGCGTATGAAGTTACCTACTCGTATAGATAGTATGTATACATAGAAATCTCTATTATATAAAATACATTAATATTCCTCTCATCCCATGACATCATATTCGAGAATAAGGGAACGCAACACAGAAGTGCATCACTTCATGTGCAATATATGTACTGTGCTGTGCACATAGAACAAATTTATCGATTGAAAACTGTCTCACTGAAATTCAGGTCATTGATCCTTATACTGGCTCTTCCAGTATTCTGAATACTATTGCAAGCACTCCCCGTTTTTAGTTGCTGTGTTGTTGCGGCTTTCTACCACCTTTTTCCTCATGGGTTTCTATGAACTGGGTATGTGTAAATGCATACAAGAACAAACAGCATTGGAAACAGTGTAAAATTTAAACCAAAGAGAGTGACGGTCTGTCCAGTCCAGGGGAAGGAGTCACGTGAAAAGAAAAAAAAAAGTACTTACTCCAGCCAGACAGTAGTAGAAAGGGAAACTGAAGTCGAAAAAGGGCAAAGTTACAAACTGAGTATAATGTGGAAGTTGTATAGAGAGTCGAATCCGAATGGCATGGCATGGACGCCACTGAGTACTGACGGCAGTGATGGTGACGATGACGAGTATATGATGTGATGCATTTGGGGCATGGTTAAGGGTGTATAATGAAAAATGGAATTTTAAACAAATTGTTAAGGGGTTGGCAGCGTTGTTATTTTTGCATAATTAAAGGCGCAAAATTTTAAACAATTTAGTAAAATATAAAAGCCATTTTAGTAATTTACTAGGTACATAAGTTAAAAAGAAGATTTTGCTAATTTTAAACGTTTTTAGCAAACTTACCATCCCTTAATATTTTACTAAAGTTAAAATCATAAAATATCTACTTTAACTTTTAGGGCCAGTTGTACAAATATTTAAACCGTGGTTCAGCAATTTGTATCCACTGATTTCGGCGGATTAATTGAGTTTCAACAGTGGTTTACTGTTCAAGTGTGGGATAGGAACCAATTACATACTTGAACCACTTGAAGTTAAAATCTTGAACCGAGGCTGAACCACTATTATACAATTGGCCATTAGTAACTTGATAAATCCTCGCTTTATTATTGTATCCTTCTTCTTTGTCTCCAATACATCAAACTTTTCGCTATTTGGTGAAAAAGAGATTAATCATTATTTTTAAAAACGAAATTAAAATAATTTTATAAAATAAATTGTATAGGTTGTCACTTTTAAGCTAAGTACAGACGATTGTCAGATCTTACAATATGCCTGTTTGGTAACTTTTTTTTTCAACAAATTTCCCAAAACCGAGTTTTTTTTCTATGGGTTTTGACAGAAAATTGTGAAAATTTGTGCAAATTCGCAAGAAATTTCACGTTACCAAACAGACCAAACATTGTCAGAACTGTCAATGGTCTGAGCTAACAATTAGCTGACAATTGACATATTTCAAACAATGAAAAATTGTCCGTTCACACGGTTGCTAGATTTCTTCCCAATTTGATTGTCAGCTATTTTTTTATCTCTTTAACCAACTCATTGACATTTCGAACAATGAAGAAATTGTCAGCAATTGTAAGATGTTTTCAATTAAAACATCTGACAATGACCAATAAGTTAACAATGTCCTAATCGACTGACAATGATAAAAATTGTGTGTTCAGACGATTGTAAGACATTTGGAACAGTTTTTTCACTGACAGATCTGACAATATTGTAAGATCTGACAATCGTCTGTACCTAGCTTTACTTTTGGCATTTCCCTAGATTTGTTTGCTTTGTTTTTCACGAACTGTCATTGTTTGGACGTGTTCAGATGCACCGTTTTAAATAAAAGGGAATTAGTAATTTATAAGGTAGTTAAACGAAAAAAAAGGACTCAAATTTTCGAAGAGCTAGTAAATTACTAATTGTTTAGCAAATTGCTAACTAATAGTATGATAAGCCCTTAACAATAGGTTGTTTAAAATTTTGCGCCAAATCTTTAGTAATAAATATATTATAGGTGTGTTTAGGTATTTGCAATTCCATATGGAGTTTGACGTAAAAAACGACAACGAAACTTATCAAAGTCGTCACAGCAAACAACCACATCACTGCAGTTATAAATTGCCATCAGTATATCTTTTCAGCTTTGTGCCACATTAAAATAAAAAGAAAACTGATATTAAAATTATTCCGCTTAGTGAAAATAAATAACATAACATAAAACTTTATTTCAAGTCATTGATTAACAAACAAACTAATGTCCATTACAATGATCGCAATTTCGATTTCATAAAAAAAAATGTTCATTCGATGAATTTAACGTTTCCATACAAACTATAGATAGAAAAATGGTAACTAATGCAGGTAATACAGTTTTTATCGGGACTAGAGTTAAGTCTAGAAAATTATCTTAAGCCCCCTGAGGAAATTAAGTTTCCGGCAGCTTCCAGCTTTTTTGTGAGAAGGGCACCAAGATAAGCGGAGTGAACGGTCTACGATTGGTGAAGATTGGAACTTAAAAGATCACCTGCAATGAAAAAAGAGATTCCACTGGCTGTCACTTTGATCCTGTTTGTTTTATTAAGAGGATCTGATCTAGATCAGATTGTGTGGAAAATAAAATAAAACTATTAGGTGTTTTTTTTTTTGCAATCCCGGGGACGATTGGTTGAAAAAAACGACAACGGGGACAGGGCCGTAGCTAGGGAGGAGGGGCATTAGGGGGCAATGCCCTACCTTGAAACCTCCAATGCCCTACCTTGAAAAATCAACTATCGTAACGATTTTCTTATTCCCTTAAATTCGTTCAAAAAAAAAAAAAAAATGTCCTCGTTTCGCAATTTTTTTCCTTTCCTACATTGCACAAAAAAAAAAAAAAAAAACAATACCCTCATTCATAAGCTGTGTAACGAAGTGGCCCATACTTACGGTGACCATCCGTTCATTATAATAATGAACAGTTCAGTATTTGAAAACAATGTTCATTATGAATTATTTGTTGAACAAAAACACATAAATGTTCAGTATTTCAGAAGTTGTTCATTATTTTTTCTGTATTAAGTACAAATTCCTAAAACCAATAACATAAATATTAAAGCAAAATTCAATGGCAATTAAAATATAAAATAAAGATGCTAACGTATCCTATAACCGCTTGAACGAACAAGGCATCTATTTTTATTTTGTTAAATACTCCTGCAGAAAGAATTTTTTCTAGGTACAGTTCGATAAGACCCGCGGAAATAAAGTCCATGGGTCACATTTCCAAAAAAATGTAAATAACACCTGCAGGCTTTTTTTTTTTTTTTTGTAAGTCTTTTTTGTTTTAAAATTTAAGTTTAATGCAAACAAAGACTGAATTTCTGATTTCTGTACCTTAATTTTTAAGTAGATATTTTTTTAATTAAATGGAATAATTTAAAATTTAATTGAATTTTTTTGCCTTTTTCACATGTTCATTATTTGAAATTCTAAAATATGGTCACCGTACCCATACTGTACTTTTTGTCTAGCATTTTTTTCATTCATTCTACCAAAAAAACAACCTCGTTCATACTTCATAGCTGATTTGAACGAAATATATGTCTCAGATACGATGCGCAGCCTACTATTTTTTTTCTTGTGTGTGTTTTCTTTCACCCTTTCAGTACCTACACATTAATTTCGTTCCCAAATGCAAATATTAACAGTTTTGATGAGTTGAGTATAATTGGTAGGATAGGAACTAGGAATTATACAATATACATAGCTGTGGGATACAGTTAGAATTTGTTGGTTACATTTAAATTGGATGCACAAAAATTGTTGTAAGAGTAAGAGACTCAAAATAGAATAGAGTATCTATGAATACTTTGAATGCGGTTAAATTGGTGGATAAATTATACTAATATGCATCTCTGAGAGTTGTGCCGTCTGTCCACGTATTGCAGTCTTTGATTAATTTAAAATAAGCAAATTAGAGTTTATTCGTCTGTAGTGAAGGTGTTTTATAAGTGTTTTATAATCAGTTAGCGACAAGGTTGTTTGTTTTTTGCTGTGAACTAAAGATTAAAAGATTTTTTTTCTTTAGCAAAAAACAAAGAGTTGAAGAGGAACTCGACCACGAAGAACCTAATTCCTCAAAACATATGGAAGCAAAAGATACAAATGCTACAAATGATTCAATAGGCCTCAGAGGCTATCAATGAGTCACGAAAGAATGGCAGGCATGGTATTTCTGGCATTTGAAAAGATAAGAACCAAGTCATTGGATGTCCTTCGTATTTTTAATAATATGGCGAATCGAAGAATTCATTTATTTTAATGAAAGAGCTTGATATTGTTATCTATGTAGGTATACTAAATATAATATCTATGTTAAGAGACATAATAATAAAAACCAATACATATTATGTATATGAATGTTTTGCACTTATCTATCAACAATTGAGTAGGTAGTAGGTACCACTTTTACCAGAGGCCTATTTCACCAACTTACAAATTTGTATTTATACAAGCGAATTTTGACAAAATTTGTTGAAAAATCGATTTATTCTGTTTCAAAAAACGTTTGTATTACAAAAGTATATTTGTAATTTACAATGGGACATTTGTGGGAATATCTTTATTTTCGTTTCACCAAGACGAATATTTGTTTGTAGTTTACAAGTAAAAATTTGTGAAAACTGGGGTATTTTTGTAAGTTTCTGTTTCACCAAGACGAATATTTGTTTGTAGTTTACAAGTAAAAATTTGTGAAAACTGGGGTATTTTTGTAAGTTTCTGTTTCACCAAGACGAATATTTGTTTGTAGTTTACAAGTAAAAATTTGTTAAAACTGGGGTATTTTTGTAAGTTTCTGTTTCACCAAATAAAAGAATTTTACAAAATTTGTTGAATTGTAGAAAAAAAAAACTTACAGAAGATAAATGATGTGTAATATCTTCTACAAATTGTGTTTTCTATATTAAAATTGCTTTTGAAACTTAAAACCGTGTAAACTGTGTGAGTAAAATGTGTTTTGTTTATTAATATCAAGAATTTTGAAAAGCAGAATTTAGTATATAAAAGGTAGACATATTTTTGAAAATTAATATCAATATGTATGTGAAAAGGAAAAATTTTTTGCTTGCTCCCGAATTAATAATAAATAGATCATAGAATATTTATGAACCTTTTTTTGAAGTTTCTAACAACTTTACACTTTGTTTTGTATATTTAAATGTATTGCTATTTTCACAAATTTGTGAGAATAAATGTTAGTTTACAAATCTTGCATATATTGGTGAAACGCATTTTTTTTTATTGTAAACTACGACTATATTTTGTACAATTCTTTTTTCATCTTTGTTACAAACTTGTTGCAAATATGTATGTAATTTATGAAACAGAAATTCTGTTTACAAATTCGTAAATGTAGTTTACAAATACAAATTGTATTTGTAAATTGTATTTGGTGAAATAGGCCCCAGATTAGGGCTCTTAAATCAACAAAGCCTGACAATAAAGAAAGAAAAGCCTGATTTTTGAGAAAAAAGCCTGACAAATAAGAAAAAAATTTCATAATTTCGCGCGGTCCCGGTTGAATTTCGAGAAAGGTGTTTTTTTGAATCACTTTATTGCACAACTCTTTGTCTCTTTCTAAAAAGTGACAACTAAATGAAAAAAATGAATGTGTTCACAGCGATTTACAAGCATTTCGATTTGAAAGTATTGAGTAAACGTTTTTCTTCTAACGATTATATTATTTTGTGCGATAATTATAAAAAAGCCTGACAAAGGTCGAAACCTGGCCAAAGCCTGATTGGACATTAAAAGCCTGACGCGTCAGGCGAAATCCTGACGGATGGTAAGCCTACCCCAGATCATGTTTCATAAAAAAATTTTACTTCCGCCCTACCTGTTATCACCGATGCCCTATCTTAAATTCAACTCTAGCTACGGCCCTGAACGGGGATTAGCGATGCCATCACAGAAACTATCATACAAACTATCGATATGAAAAAGTGCCTCTCATCTTGTAGCTCATCCCCCCCCCGCCCCCTGCACACACAGATCCATGTTGTTTGATAAAAGTGGATCTTATTTCACAAAATTCAATGCGATATGAATGAGAAGTTTTTGTTTTTTATAGCAACACTGGTAGCTCTGATTGTTGACTTGATAAAAAAATGTTTTCATTTCAACCCTTTACACATTAGACCAATCCAAAAATTTTGTTTGCAGGGATATACTTATATAGAGAAGACGAAAAATCAATGTTTTATCATTTTTTGTCTGTTAGTATTGCAGTTGACTCCAGAAACTCTAGAAAAATGTGCTATCACGATGTAGAGTACATAGATAAACTTTTTTTGAAGGAGGAGAATGAGGCGCGAATATACATACATATGTGCATCTACACATAATTTGATGTACTTAAATGCATTTGTATTTAATACATATGTATGTACATTGTACATATACTTTGTATGACCAAATATACCTACCTATACTTTTGTTTGATGATATATGTACATAGCTTTTGCTGTTCCTGCAGCTGATGTCATCGGTTTAGGTGTCAGCCGGGAATTTGACTAAAAAGCAACCCCACGTATTTCGAAGCATATACACATAAATATAGGTAATCTCTGGATACAACATGAAATGGGTCAGTTGAGGGTGGTAGAAGCTTTGTATTGTTCAAATATCATGTTATGAATATATACCTACACAATTTGAATAATGGGCTATTTTTTTGACTGAAGAATTAGAAGAATTGGAGGGGGAAAAAGGTTGCACTGTGATGCTTCACAATATTATCCATTTAAATCGATGCACTAAATTGTAGGTATTTCATTGTACATAAGCTGCAATTCTGAAAGCATTAAATGATGTTACGGGAGCATTTAAAGACAATTACAGCTATGTAAAAAATTATACAACGTTTTATCCCATTTATGCATGTTCAATGAACATTGTTCATAAACGAATCATAGATATTTTATGAATATACACAAACATAGATCTTAACGATTTTTTAAACCAATTAAAATTCGAAATTATTCGAAACAAAGCACCAATAAAAAAAATTTTAGCTTCAAGATAATTCAGCTTAATATTCGCTTAAAAACATGTATACCTAAACGTTTGCAGATTCGTCAACGGATTCTAAGTTTAAGTCATAAACTTCAGATGGCTTTTTAAAATACATCAAACAAATTTCTTTCATTGTTCGCAACAATTTATTGAAATCAAATCTTCTTTAACAAATTAACAAAAATCTATCTATATTGGAAGTTTTTCCTATATTAATCTAATATTTATAGTCGAATTTGCCAAAGTTTTCGTACTTCATTGGATAGTACTTCTCCAATTTGTCCATGTGATAGATCTTGACCTTCTTGAAGTACATGTTAGGAACAAAGAATTCCTCGAAGTCTTCGATTTTCCTGTCCAAAGGATATCCTAATGGCATGCTGTCAATGCGTCGCACTCCTGAACCAATTCCGGCCAAGTATGAAGGATCGTATTTCGAATACTGTTCATATTTGGCATTGAAAGGACTGACCATGAAGAACATCTCCATTGGCATACCACTGACCCATCCACGTGGCAAGATCAAACGGTCTGGGAACAAAGAGTGTGGTTCAGAAATGTTCATATTTAATTGGTGTTTGCCATCTAAGCACATCAGCAAGTAGTTGTACATTTCAGAATAAGAAAGTGGATCACTGGCAGTCCATTCCAAATCTTCTGAGTTACGTTTGATTAAGTTTTCACCGACAACCAAATCAACAAGGAATTCGTCGAGTTGCATGTAGTTTTCACGGTTCTCACTCATAATCATCTTCCTGCCATATTGGTCGAATTCGGGACCCATGTAAACACGAACGACAGCCTTTTGGACCTTGTCTGAAAAAACGTTCAGTTCCATGTTGAATACTTCGTGATTGAGACGCATTTGACGGGCCATAAGAGCCTTGTCCCAAACGTATTTGCCATCTTGGAAGACCATTTTGTCGTTCAACAGAGTGGTCATGTCCATGTCCACCAAATCGAAGTAGGTCATCAGTTTGCTAACCTCAACATCATTGATTTTAACACCAGGCAGAAGCATTTCCTTGTGTGTGTAAGATGGCAGCTTGTTCTTGAACATGTAGAATTTGTTCACGATGATCTTGAACAATTTGTATGAAATTGGATCGCGAAGCATTGTTTCGTAGTTCATGAGTACATTTGGTGAGATTATAAAACTGTTGTAGTCTTCACCACTGAGGTACATGGAAGCCAACATCCACCAGTGGCCCAAGACGTGTTTATCCAGAACATCAACGTTTCCTTGCATCATGTTGCCGATATACTCAATGGCTTCAGGCATGGTAAGGTCAATAACTTTACCATCCTTCATCACAAACTTTCCTGAATCAATGATGTCATCGATCCTGCGTTCGACGTCCCAGATATTTTTCAACAAATCGACATTTTGGTATGATTGCAGCTCGTAGTAGTTCTTCCTGACGGTGAATCCGTTTCCGTTGTGGTAAAGCATTTGTGGGTTGTAACCAGTTTTGATGATGCCGTACCATGACAGGGTGTTAAAGTCGCTTAGACCATGAGATAGACGTTCAGAGTAGTAACGGGCCAACAGCTGTTGAATGTTGTACATGAACCATTCACCACGACGGTCCTGGTCTAGGTGGAATTCCTTGCCGTTTAGCATTTTGGAGTAATCCAAGTTCAAGTAGTAGAAGTAGGCGTTCAAGCCAATATCCTCGGTGAAGTAACTGATCTTTGAGTCTTCATTCATCATCTCGATGTCACGAGTGTAGTCGACTGGCATGTAAACCATTTTCAAGTTGGCGTTAACGGAAGCCAACAAAGGGTTGTTTTTCAAAATAAGGTTTCCGTCGCGGAGCATGCATTTGTTTTCTACGTACATACCTTCACCAAGACCCATAAGGTTCCACCATTGGTACACCTTCCAGTCCCTCATGTAGAATTCCTTGCCAAACATCTCGGACATATGGTCCTGGTCGTAAATGGATGCCATTTCCTTTTCAAGCATAATTTTTTTGTTGAATGCATCGAAGTCGAATTTCTCAGCGGCCATTACGTATTTGCCGTTAATGAACATGCTAGGGAAGATTTCGTAGATCTGGGGCAAGATTATTCCTTGCATATCTTCACGGTGGATGACAGCCATGGTCAAGCAGTAGACGAACATTCCTTCGTTGACATTCATACGAGCCCAAGCGACATTCTGGACGAATGTCTCAAAGTCCTTGGCGTAGTAGAAGAAGTTGAAGAGTCCGTGAGCTTGGAGCAGGTGGATGCGTTGCATGACACTGAAGAATTCTCCCTTGGGCAAGAGTCCACCAACCTTGTAAGATTGGTAGAACTTTATCATCAATTCGTCGTATTTCTGGGAAAGAAACGGTTGAAAGCTATTGAGTACCGAACTTATTATAAATTGTTAAAGATCTTCCTTACCACATAGTGACTTTTGTCATTGATCAATTTGCCTCCAAGTTTAATCCATTCTTCCATCAGGAGATCGTGATCAACACGAAGCAAAATCTCAAGGATAAACTTTTGCTTTTCCATCATGGATTTGTCAGCTAAAAAGGACACTTAATATGTTCACAAAAGAACTCTCATTTAATTTTAGAATATTCTCACCAATTTTTCCATCAACTGCAACACTAGCTGACTGAACGGCCACTATGGCCATACAGGCAACGATAAAAACGGCAAATTTCATTATAACTTCTTTTTAAGGATTAGATGTACTTCTTCGAATCCCAAAGACTACTACCTCTAGCTGAACGAACATGCAGTCTTTATATACTCCCGAATATACCTGGTTTATTTTTTTTTGTACACAGAATTAAAGCGATAAGAATTGTATACTGTTTAAAATTTTGTCCTTCAAAACTTTGAACTTTGTTTATGTTTAGAAAAATTTCAAAGTTGATTCACTATCACAAATTCGTCACCTTTTAGGCACAATCTTTTGGTCAGACAATTCTCCAAGGCAAATATGTTTGTGCGTTTTTTGTTATCAACTGTTGTTTCAAAAGAAATCAATGAAAGAATATTATTATTTTTTTTTGCACAACTACCTAGGTACTATACATATGTACTAATATTTGGTGAATCAGTGTTTACTGGATTTTGCAAATATTTTTTCTAGGAGAGTTAGTGACTTTATGTAACATATTGCAACCATTGTTCTACAAATATTAATCTTATATAGAAATTTTCTATAAAAAAACAAGTTTACAAATTTAATATTTGGAGTATTTTGTAACTTTGGCCCTACTTGAATATATAATATGATTATAGACATTATGTTTTATAGTAGTGCAGTCTCCGGGGGTGCCTGTTTAAGGGTTAAAGTAAAGAAGATTTTTCCCCACTCGTTTTATATGTTTTTTAGGGTGCTGAATCTGAATTTCAACTTTGCTATACTTCCCACCGATATGGCTTTACAAACTTAAATCACAAAAAAAACTCAAAATTGTCCACCTTCTTCCAGTTTTTTTTTTCAGAAAAGTTATTAAATATTTGCACTTTTCAAGGATGAGTAATTCCAAATTTCCTACTTTGTGGAAAATCCAATTTTCTCGTAAGTTTTTCGCTTATGTCATAAACCCGAAACTGAAAAAAGTGTTGTGTCCATAGACTGTATCTTAACAAGTCAGCAATGAATTTTTCACTTATATCTTTTTAATGATCGACTGATTTTATTATAATTCTGGAACGAAAATGTTTAATGTAATAAAACTTAAACTTAAAAAGAAAACAACTCAAAGCAAAAAAGTCTTACAAAAAAAAATCTAAAATCTAAATTAACAAAGCTCATTTTTACGGAATTTGATATTTTTTTGAAGAGTAAATTTCCTGCACTAAGTTCCGTTTTTTTTTTTTAAATATTCTTTGAACTCTTAGCAACCGAGTTCATAATTATTGTATTTACATAGTTATCAAAAAAGATTTAACAGTTTCGACGTTCATTTGGGTTTTTTCATTTGTCCAAATTTATAATAGAAAAAACACTTTCTGTAGGAGCATTTGAAAAAATTAAATTATACTAGATGTCCTGTTCTTTCTTTCAATCAGATAAGGCACGTTAGCATTATTATATTTTTTGTCATTAAATTTTACTTTTTAAATGTTATTGTTTTTAAGAATTTGTACGAAATACAGAATAAATAATGAACATCGTCTTCAAATACAGAACTGTTCATTTTTATAATGAACGGATGGTCACCCTATCTTTAACTATTAACAAAAAAAAAAAAACTTAATTTCCACAAATATTGATATTTATGGCAGCTTGCAGAATGCATTCTTTTGTGAATGCAGTTTTTAAAAATAATTTATTGAATTCAACTAAAAGATTGCATTCATTGACTTCACTTTGAGACTTCATGCTGTGTATTATGCAATCACTATTCACTTGAATCAATAAGTTTGCAATCTTTTGTATTCCCATTCACTTTACTGCAATCAATTGAATGCAATCTTTTGAGAATTCATGCATTCTATTACATTTTTGCATTCTTTTGCAATCATTTGCATTCATTTTCATTCTTTGCATTCTTTTGCATGCTTTGCATTTCTTTGGATTGTCATGTCCTTCCATAAACCCTTCGTATGGCCCCAATAAAATTTGTCCCCAGTTTCCACAGGGAAATGGTAATGCAAAAAATGAGAAGAATGCAAAAGAATGCGAAGAATGCAAAAGAATGCAAAGAATACAAATTAATGTAAAAAAATACAAAGAATGGAAGAATGTTAAGGAATGCAAAGAATTCACGAATTCCAAAAGATTGGGAATAAAAATGATTGCAATCTTTTTGATTAAAGTGCGCATAGTGATTGCTTAATTTGAGGTCTGAAGTCTCAAAATAAAATTATTGAAGTCATTAACGATTGCATTCAGAAAAGATTGAATTCTTTTAAAAACTTGATTTCTGGGTCCAACAATAATGTACACCTCAAAACTTCCCTTTCACTATAGTGGCGTGTTTTTTTCCTCTCAAATTCTTCTAACTTTAACAGAAACAACTTGTCATCAAAGCTGTTAAAGAAAGAGGGAAGAAATATGATAAGAGTATTGACAGGCTAACCAAGCAATGTTCGAATTGTTTGTGATTGAGGTTTGTTTGTGAACCAATTTCTTCAAAGTCTTTGGTATCTCCTTTTTTTTAAAGAATGAATGAGAATGCAATTATGATCAGTAATTTGTACGTACTAACTTCGAACTACATAATATCTATGTACTTCTCGTTCATGTTAATGTTCTTTTACTTAAGGCAACCAGCGTAACCTTTTATTCTTATTTCGAAAGAATAGTCCGTTCAGTGATTTGTAACGATTCAGTCTATTTTAATGATATATTATACTGAACTGAAAACTAGGCTAAAATTTCGATGCCTTTATAGAATTAAGATGATTGGAAATATTGTTGAGCAGACTAACAGACGCCATGATAAGAAAGACCAACGGCCTTTATATATTGATCGGTTAAATGTGTCTGTAACTTAATCTGTATTTGTATTTTATTTAAAAAGTCAAAATGACGCGAACCATATGAACAGTTATGTAAGTGAAATCTGTGGGTACAAATTCCGCTAGGAATGTCATAAAACTCGAATTTATCGTTTTTGTTATCAGATTCGAGTGAGAAACAAAATTCGTTCTTTTATAACGTAAACTTTGAACATTTTATTGAGTTTCTCTCTCTTATGAAATGTGAAACTTACCGTAAGAATTTTGTTCGATTTTTATCAGTATTCATTAATAATATCGAATTGTGATTTAATATCATACAAATATTCCTATGGTACCTACTTGGTGTTTAACTCACATGATGTATTGTCCTCTGAAAATAAAGTCCAATGACAACAAAGAGGTAAAATAATAAGAACTCATTCATGGTTTGGTTTGGAACAGAAAACAAAGCGGTGTGGCTTTAGCTTGCCTAAAAAGAGCGGGATAATATTTAAGAATTTAAAAAGTTAAAAGAATATTTAATAGCAATAAGGCAGTTCAACCAATGTTTCCGATTTTATTTGTGATACTTTCAAGGTATGGTTTCTATTTTTTACTTTTGGGATATTCAATTTTGGGATTTTCGATTGAAGCTATTGTTCTATAACTTAATTAATCACCTTTCCAAGCTATCGAAATTCAAAAAGCAAATGAGTTGAAACTGGTTACTCTTCACATTATATGTTTAAACAAAATCAAAATCCCTTCAGTGAGCGTTAATTATAAAAAAAAAAAAAAACAAATTCATAAAATAAATATTTTTATAAAATATAATATGACCTGGTCATTATGTTATCACTTGCATATATATAAACGTTTGTTTTTTCTTTTAAAATTGACGATTGTCACAGTTTTGACCTGCTGGGTTATCATAATTTTCATTTTTTATTTCAATGCATTTAAGATTAAAAAAAAAAAACAAAAGCCGTAGCCATAGCACCAAGACCAAAACCAAATCTTAAAATATAAAACAACCTTTCAACCTAGCGATATGCATTTCGAATGCATACACAAACGACATATTGCCAGTTATGTCACACACGCAAAAATAAAGCCTATTCCTAACCAAAAAAAGTCTTATCAATGATTTTGAAAATAAACAGGTAACTTCTTCTACTTTAGCGGACCTATAAAAGCTTCCCAAAATCTTTTCGAAAGGCACAGTAGTCTACTCTCTTTGAGACTTGGTAATCTAACAATCAAAGGAGCAAAGGAGCAGCAGAAATATATAATATAGTAGAATGAAATTAACGATAGTAATTCTGGCCTGTATGGCAGCGGTGGGAGTTAATTCCACACATATAGTCAAGGATGTGAAAATTGGTAAGTTTTGACTAATTCTATCCTTTTCTAATTAAAAATGTGCAAGTACCCTAATTAAATTCATCAAAAAAAACTTGCAGCTGACAAGGCATTGCTGGAAAAGCAAAGATTCTTCTTTGATATGTTGCGTCATATTGGTGAACCCTTGATGTGCGATGAATGGATGAAGCATGGTGAAAAGCTAATTGTCGATGAATCACACTATACTGTAAGTAAATTCTAATGGTACTTTTATTATATTTTATTTTTTTTTTTAATTTAAAAAAAATTAAAACACTCAAAACTATAGATGTTCGATGATTCGATGAAAATGTTCTATGAAAACTACTTAATGGGTGAACTTTTGCCTAAAGATGATTTCTTCAGTGTTGTAAATAGTTATCACATCAAACAAGCAACAGGACTCTTCCATTTCTTCTTATACGCCAAGGATTGGGAAACTTTGGTTGATAATATTGTCTGGGCTCGTATCAATTGCAATCAGGGTATGTTTGTTTTTGCTTTGAGTTTGGCTGTGATTCACCGCGCAGATATGGCTGGAATTATGTTACCATCAATCTATGAAATCTTCCCACAATTGTTCTTCAATAGCAAACTTGTATTGCAAGCTGAGAAATTCGACTGGGAACAGTGGAACCAGCAGATCATGTACGAAAAACAATGGCTATCCATCTATGAGAAGAAACACGCCAAAAATATGCATGACAAACAATATCACATGAATGATTGGAAGACGTGGCAATGGTGGAAATTGATGGGCCTAGACCAAGACTGGCATTTGGAAGAGAAATGCATTCACCGCGAAGATATGGAAGACATGAAGAACGAATCGAAACAACTTTGGAATGAAATGCAGATGTTGTGGATGCCAGTTGACTACAGCCGTGACATTGAGATCTTAAATGAAGAATCCAAATTGACCTACCTGACTGAGGATTTGGGCTGGAATGCATACTGGTACTACTTGAACATGGACTATTCGATGGTTTTGGATAGCAAGCAGATCCCACTGAACAAAGATCGTCGTGGTGAATGGTGGTTGTTCAATGTTCAACAAATTTTGGCCCGTTACTCTATGGAACGTTTGTCACATGGAATGGGAAAAATCGGTGAGCTCTCATGGCATGGTCATGTCGACATGGGCTACGATCCTAAATTGATTGCCTACAATGGCATTGGTTTCTCCATGCGCAAGAACTACTGGGAAATTCAATCTCACATGAGTACGGAGCTGCTTGAAAAAATCATGCACCTTGAACATCACATCACCGATGCCCTCGAATATGGAAAATTCAAGACGTTGGATGGGGAAATGATTGATTTATGGAAACCCGAGTCAATTGAAATTGTTGGAAACATGTTGCAAGGAAACATGGACATGATTGATCGTACTTACTTTGGCCACTGGTTGAAACTTGCCACTGTTTACCTAGCTGGTGAGAAATATGAAGCTAAGACCGTGATGCCAAATGTCTTGTTGAACTTCGAAACCATGTTGCGTGATCCACTCTACTACCAACTTTTGAAGAAAACCATGGTTATGCTAAAGAACTTCAAGAAATTGATTCCATCATACAAACATGATGATCTTTTGTTGCCAGGAGTCACCATTCAGGATGTGAGTGTTGACAAGATGATGACCTACTTTGATTTGGTGGATTTCGATGTCACCAATCTACTGAATCACAAACTGATTAACGAGAACGGAAAAATGGTTTGGAACAAGACTCTTTTGGCCCGTCAAATGCGTCTGAACCACAAGCCATATACCGTTGAGATGAAAGTTAAGTCTGAACAAGCCCAAAAGGTTGTCATCCGTACCTTCTTGGCTCCTAAATTCGATGAATTCGGCCGTACGATCGACTTAATGAAACACACTGACAACATCTTGGAAATTGATGGATTTATCCAAGATTTAGAAACTGGAGAAAACATAATCAAACGATCATCCAAAAACTACCATTGGACCAGCAAAGATCGCACCACCTTCGCCGAACTCTATAAAATGGTTATGATGGCCGACGAAGACAAACACGAACTTCGTTTGGATGTTTCCCAACCTCACTGTGCTTTCCCTGCCCGCTTAGTCTTGCCACGTGGTTGGGCCAAGGGTATGCCAATGAAGATGATCTTCATGATCAGCCCATACAAGATGGACCAAGAAAAACACACGACTTACAACCGCAGCTACTTGTGCGGCATTGGATCAGGAGCTCGTTTCGTTGACAACATGCCATTCGGTTATCCATTCGATAGGAAGATCGAAAGCTCGAAAGATATGCATGTACCCAATATGTTCTGGAAGGATGTAAAGATCTATCACATGGACAAATTTGAAAAATACGAAACCAAGTACGAGCACTTTGGAACCTTCGACTATCAATTGGCGTAGAGTTTGTTATATAATAAGGATACCTAATAGCTGACGTAACGCGTAGGATTAGTGTGATGGGCATGTGATGTTTTTGATCATTTCGCTCGTCGAAGACAATAGCTTTCATAAATTCTCGTTTTTAATAAAAGAACTGTCATGAATTGTGTACAGTTAACGAAAATATTTGACGTTTTTATTGTATCATTATGAATTTATATTGTCTTTTTTACTGAATTGCTGGTTACGAGAATGTCGTGGTCTTCGACTGTATAAGTCGCCCTTCACAAGAGGAAACAAGTTTCTGGAGATTTTTTAACATTTTCTTTTAATTTTCAATTTCCACCAATCATAGACCTTTAACTCCCCTTACTTGATGCCCTTCTCAATTAATAACTGAAAGTTGAAAGTATTTCCACGTGTGAAAAGGGACTAAGAATTTAGCGAATTTAACACATTAAACCGCTAATAATATACATAAGTAGGTTTATGCTATAGTGAGATTGTTTAAAAAATGAGTCTTGCTCCATTATTCATAGCCATCATCGAGACTAAGGTCCAGTCTTGGCTTCATTCAATAAGATTTTTTATATCCATCCCAACCTCGATTCGATGAATTTCGTTGAAAATTTCCAAATTGTCTCATTTCCCAAACAAAATCACTTTTCGAAATGAATGTTAACCAAATTTGCACGAAATTTGGTTGGAAATTACGTTAAAACTTTATGGAATGCATCCATAGTGTAAACCCATTGGAAACCATTGAAAATGTCAAAATTTGATGTATAGAAAACAGAAAGAGAACACAACAAAAATAAGCTATTAAGTGCCAAATCAAATTCAAAATGAAATAAACTGTCAAAAAAAATTAGCAAATTTGCATTGAAAACACTTTTTCCGTAATTTACGAAATGACCTCGTTTCGGCTCCAATGAAAAGATAGTTAGATAGATCTGTTTGTTAAAAATACATACTGTTTATGAAAACTTGAGTTTTTCTTACGTCTTCAAATCTTCTTCGAAAATTTTCGATTTACTACACTTTTAACATTAGAAATGTTTAAGCGGAGGCATACCTACTAACAATGGCCACGTTCGGGGATCAATCCAAAGCTATCTGGATAGGTTTGTGTTGTTGTAATCCCTTGTGACAAACCAGCTGATGCAACAACAACCCAACGTATCTGAAATTTTTTGGATGCGTGGATAGCCTATCTGATAGTAGCCGCGTTTTATTATCGCCAATAACCCATATGGTTCACCCCGATATAATAAAACGATACGGATCCAAATGAAAACAGTATTGTATGCTCATCTCTTTTTGTCTTATGTTTGTTTATTTTTCATGTAGATACTGTTTTTTTTCCTCTCACTCCAGTTTGTACTCTCTACCGACTAACGAGCCGTCTACCCGCCAGAGTAAGAACTTATTTCTGGTTCCATAAAGCAAACCCCAATAGAAACTTAGATCCAAATTTGTTTTTGTATTATGTGTTAAAAGATAACCCCGACCCAGACCCGTAGATAATAAAACGCGGCTAGTTTACCGAATTTCAAAAAAGTGTAACGCCGAGTAGAGAAAGAGGGCGAAACGTCAGGGGAATAGACAAAATTATTGCTATGTTCTTACTGGTCTGAGGAAACAGAATACGAAGAAGATGATAAAACGGACACCAAAAAAAGGAGAAATGTTCGTAGGCAGGGATGGCCACTACATTTTTCACATGTACATACTACGTAGTTTATGTAGTTAAACGTAGTTAAATGTAGTTAATGAAACAAATTGTAGCAAACTTAGTTCCAAATATCAAATGATCTGCTAGTTGTAACTTTGAATCTTGAATTTTGAGTTAAAATGTTCAAATTTTTATTGAAATTTTATTATTTCTCTAAATTTACTTTGTATGTATTTGTAACAATTTGTTGAAAATAAGACGTGTAGTTTATTAAATTAACTACGCGTGGATATTGATGTAGAAAATGTGTAGTTAATTCGGCCAACCCTGTTCGTAGGCTTTCCAGATGTGTATGTGAAGAAGAGCAAATTTAAAAAAGAATTTATTCAAAGTTTTAAAATACATAAATGTTTTTTTCATTTCTAATGTACCTCAACTATGCTGGAATGGCAAATCGGGTAAATTTTTTTACAAATCTGCTCCGAAATTTTCCTACTGGGGTTCTAATCCTGTTGGTGGGTATCATCGTGTTTACATTAAAAACTTTGAAACAACAAGAGTTTTGACATTTCGCACATTGAAACAACATCAAATGATACTGATGATTTCGGTTTTTATTTTTTCCATCTTCCAATCAGAGTTAAAATTAATTTTTGGATCTTGGAAATAAACCCAGATAGAAACCAAAGCCGCGTTTTATTATCTACAGATCTGGATCAGGATCATCCCATGAAAATGAAACGATAGGGATCCTAATGACAGCAGTGTTGTATGCTCATCTCTTTTTTCTCATGTTTGTTTATTTTTCATGTAGATACTGTCTTTTTTCTTTACACTATTGCTTGCACTACCTTACCATTTGCAACCATTTGCAAAACTTAAACGCCATCTACCCCCTGGAGTAAGAATTAATTTTCGATTCTCGGGGTTAAACCTGAGGTAACTCCATAAGCGTGTTTTTCAGTCAATTGAAATCCTAAATTAACTCCAAATTAACTCACCTAAAGGCTTAACTACATAAGCCAAAAAGTACTGAAGTACAAAAGTAAAAATATTTTTTTTACCGCTAGCGCCGTTGTTTTGTGAAAAAGAATACACAAATTTGTTTTTAAACCAAAATTTAAGCTTTCTGCATCATTTTTATAAGTTTTCTAGTCAGAAAAACTATCACAAAATCAATTTAAAAATTTTCACTTTTGCACTTTTTCACTTTTTTGGCTTATGTAGTTGAGGCTTAATTTGGTGAGTTAAATCAGGTACCAAATTTACGGCTTTTTCAGTTGTGGCGCCATCTTGATTTTGATAGTGAAAGTTATTCACAGTGCAATTCCGTTGTGGCGCCATCTCTATTTTGATGATATCCATAGTGTCGCTAATCGATGAAAATAGATTTTTGACAACTGAATGATAAAATTAATCCTCAACTGAAATACTGTTCCTGAGTTAACTCGGGATTAATTTATTTTCAGGATAAGCTAACTCTGATTTAACTCAGAGCTAACCCTGAACTGAAAAACTGGCCCTAAATAGATTCAGATACTGATCAAAAAAGATCCTGATACAGATCCGTAGATAATAGCCGTGTATTATTATCTATGGATCTGGATCAGGATCAACCCATGAAAATAAAACAATACGGATCCTAATGCTCATCTCTTTTTTTCTTATTTTTGTTTATTTTGTCAGTTACTACAGTTTGTACTCCCTACCGACCGAAGAGTCGTCTACCCGCCAGATGAAAACTTATTCTAGGATCTTTAAAATAGATCCAGATACAGAGCAGGATTACGTGTTAAAAGATAATCCCGATCCAGATTCGCAGATAATAAAATGCGGCTTTTGTTAGTAAGAAATCCCTAACGAATGCAGAGGTAAGAAAAAATTAAAATGGAATTTCCATTGAACGACGAAGATGTGATTCAATTAATGAATAAAAAAAAACATATGTAAATTGTATCAATCCATTGATGGCCTTGTGGTGCGTTTTTTTTTCTATAAAATGTTAACTACTGTTGTTGTATCGAAAAAATGTTAAAATGTCATTGTTAAAAGTGTTATACTAGTATAACTTTTCATTTAGAAACGACCAATATTGAAAATATTGTTCATCTGTCAATCGAAATGGGTTGAAAAAAAAATAAAACTTCAATATCCCTGACAAACATTACTGAAAAGTATTTTCGGCGAGTTTCCAGTGATTTCATTCCAAAATTTCATTGCAAAATTTTTTTTAACGTTTTCGATTCTTTTTACTGACCAACCGTGTGAACGGACCATTTTTCATTGTAAGAAATATGTCAATTGTCAGCTAATTGTTAGCTATTGTCAGACCATTGGCAGCTCTGACAATATTGTAAGATCTGACAATCGTCTGTACTGAGCTTAATACCAATTAACAACGTGTTGTTTTCATTGACAACCACCTGTTCGGCTTGGTGTGGGGGAACCTGAAATGCCAAAATATACATCGGTCTATGAAACAATGAAATGAACGAAAAAATCTGATGGCGGAATTTGTAGCATTTGAAGTGTTCGATGTAATCTAAAAACCCGAGCAGCCCCGAGTTTTTTGACAATAGAACATCAAACAAACCTTTTATGTAAATGAAATTGCATTTTCCTGAACTTCAAAACATGATTTTCAAAACTTTAAACTTATACATAGTTAGCATCGTGGTATATTTTTAACATTTTATTAAAAGTAAAACCATTAAATGCCTATTACATCTTTTTAGTATTCATACTAACTCCATGAGTGTTTTTCTTTATTTTTTACGGATAAAGAATAGAAAAGACAGAAAAGGCATAATATCTATAGGTTTGTTCCTTTGGGCCTTCCAAAGTACTTTTTAATACTTTCCAGTAGATGATTAATGGAACCCGTTAATTTTACCAAACAAAAAAAAGTTAACGAGAAAATGCAAAAATTTGAAAACAACGTTTTGAAAATAACTTTCAAACCTCCTTTACAAAAATGTAGGCTAAGTAACAAGATAAAGAGAGAAACAGTAAAGATTCTTTTGTAGAATTATATTTCTATGATATTTTTACTCCTTTACCTAAAACTGGGGCCCATTTCTCAGATCATACATCACATACATTTCAAACAATACTTTCATACATCATACAATTTTCTGTTTCTCAGATATCATTGGAAGTGTTGTATGATATTTTGTCTGTTGTATGACGTGTATGATTTTGACATTTCATTAATATTGAGCGTCAAGTTAAAATAAATCTCAATTTTTTTTATTGTGAAGTAAATTATAGATCGTTTGTTGCTAGAAATAAAAGAAAATTCTAATAATTTTTAATATAATACCGAAAATCAAAAACAATAATAATTCATCAAAATTTACCATTTTTTTAATTCAAAGATTGCTTACTTTCGTATATTTTCGTTTGTTTACATTCACTTGTCCTTACACTTTTAACAATTACAAAAATTTATATGCTGTAAAAAATGTATGAAAAATTTGAGGTTAATTTGCTGTATGATGTGTATGATAAATTTTTGAGAAACAGAATTATACAACATTCCAATATTTCCAGTGTAATCTCCGGTCATACATTGTTGTATGATATTGGATCATACAACAAATCTGAGAAACAGAAATCATACAACAGAACTGTCAAAATCATACAATGTATGTGATGTATGATCTGAGAAATAGGCCCCTGCTTTACTTATTGATGTATTGTATGTAGATATTGAATGAACGAATTGCATAATCGAGACCATAAAAGCCATCCCATAAATATGACGTAAATTGTTACGTCATGTCTTTATTTTTATGACCATGGACCATGGTAAAATTATAAGTGCATCAACATTTTTTATAAATAAAATATTTTGAGCTTTAACCTGAGGTTGGCTCACATACAGATATAATTTAATTTTTTATTTGAACGGTAATATAGAAATTGCTTTCCTATAGCATAGAGAAATTATGAACATAATTTTAATGATAAGAAGTTTGAAAGTAATCTCTAATGCAAATGTTTGCAAAACAAGACAAATAAAGGTCATGCATGCAATATTGTGATAACACTTCTTTCATCAAAAATAACAAAGTTTATCACATTTAAACGTACAAAAGAAATTGCAATAAATGAATTTCTATAAAAAGCCCAAGTTTCCAAAGAAAAAGGCAGAGTAGTCTTTGGGACTCGAAGAAGTGGTTCATCTAATCCTTAAAAAAAAGTTATAATGAAATTAGCCGTTTTTATCGTTGCCTGTATGGCCATAGTGGCCGTTCAGTCAGCTAGTGTTTCAGTTGATGGAAAAATTGGTGAGAATATTCTAAAATTAAATGAGAGTTCTTTTGTGAACATGTTAAGTGTCCTTTTCAGCTGACAAATCCATGATGGAAAAGCAAAAGTTTATCCTTGAGATTTTGCTTCGTGTTGATCACAATCTCCTGATGGAAGAATGGATTAAACTTGGAGGCAAATTGATCAATGACAAAACTCACTATGTGGTAAGGAAGATCTTTAACAATTTATAATTAGTTCGGTACTCAATAGCTTTCAACCGTTTCTTTCCCAGAAATACGACGAATTGATGATAAAGTTCTACCAATCTTACAAGGTTGGTGGACTCTTGCCCAAGGGAGAATTCTTCAGTGTCATGCAACGCATCCACCTGCTCCAAGCTCACGGACTCTTCAACTTCTTCTACTACGCCAAGGACTTTGAGACATTCGTCCATAATGTTGCATGGGCTCGTATGAATGTCAACGAAGGAATGTTCGTCTACTGCTTGACCATGGCTGTCATCCACCGTGAAGATATGCAAGGAATAGTCTTGCCCCAGATCTACGAAATCTTCCCTAACATGTTCATTAACGGCAAATACGTAATGGCCGCTGAGAAATTCGACTTCGATGCATTCAACAAAAAAATTATGCTTGAAAAGGAAATGGCATCCATTTACGACCAGGACCATATGTCCGAGATGTTTGGCGAGGAATTCTACATGAGGGACTGGAAGGTGTACCAATGGTGGAACCTTATGGGTCTTGGTGAAGGTATGTACATGGAGAACAAATGCATGCTCCGCGACGGAAACCTTATTTTGAAAAACAACACTTTGTTGGCTTCCGTTAACGCCAACTTGAAAATGGTTTACATGCCAGTCGACTACACTCGTGACATCGAGATGATGAATGAAGACTCAAAGATCAGTTACTTCACCGAGGATATTGGCTTGAACGCTTACTTTTACTACTTGAATTTAGATTACTCTAAAATGCTAAACGGCAAGGAATTCCACCTAGACCAGGACCGTCGTGGTGAATGGTTCATATACAACATTCAACAGCTGTTGGCCCGTTACTACTCTGAACGTCTATCTCATGGTCTAGACGACTTTACCACCCTGTCATGGTACGGCATCATCAAAACTGGTTACAACCCACAAATGCTTTACCACAACGGAAACGGATTCACCGTCAGGAAGAACTACTACGAGCTGGAGTCATACCAAAATGCTGATTTGTTGAAAAATATCTGGAACGTCGAACGCAGGATCGATGACATCATTGATTCTGGAAATTTTGTAATGAAGGATGGTTCAGTTATTGACCTTACCATGCCTGAAGCCATTGAGCATATCGGCAACATGATGCAAGGAAACGTTGATGTTCTGGATAAACACGTCTTGGGCCACTGGTGGATGTTGGCTTCCATGTACCTCAGCGGTGAAGACTACAACAGTTTTATAATCTCACCAAATGTACTCATGAACTACGAAACAATGCTTCGCGATCCAATTTCATACAAATTGTTCAAGATCATCGTGAACAAATTCTACATGTTCAAGAACAAGCTGCCATCTTACACACACAAGGAAATGCTTCTGCCTGGTGTTAAAATCAATGATGTTGAGGTTAGCAAACTGATGACCTACTTCGATTTGGCGGACATGGACATGACCACTCTGTTGAACGATAAAATGGTCTTCCAAGATGGCAAATACGTTTGGGACAAGGCTCTTATGACTCGTCAAATGCGTCTTAATCATGAAGTATTCAACATGGAATTGAAGGTTTTTTCTGACAAGATCCAAAAGGCTGTCATTCGTGTTTACATGGGTCCCGAATTCAATCAATACGGCAGGAAGATGATAATGAGTGAGAACCGTGAAAACTATATGCAACTTGATGAATTCCTTGTTGATTTGGTTGTCGGTGAAAACTTAATCAAACGTAACTCAGAAGATTTGGAATGGACTGCCAGTGATCCACTTTCTTATTCTGAAATGTACAACTACTTGATGATGTGCTTAGATGGCAAACACCAATTAAATATGAACATTTCTGAACCACACTCTTTGTTCCCACACCGTTTGATCTTGCCACGTGGATGGGTCAGTGGTATGCCAATGGAGATGTTCTTCATGGTCAGTCCTTTCAATGCCCAATATGAACAGTATTCGAAATACGACCCTTCATACTTGGCCGGAATTGGTTCAGGAGTGCGACGCATTGACAGCATGCCATTAGGATATCCTTTGGACAGGAAAATCGAAGACTTCAAGGAATTCTTTGTTCCAAACATGTACTTCAAGAAGGTCAAGATCTACCACATGGACAAATTGGAGAAGTACTATCCAATGAAGTACAAAAACTTTGGCAAATTCGACTACAGCCATTAGATAAATAGGTTTAATAAATGAGTTGTAGGATACCAAGTAGTCTTTTTTGTTGAATTGATAAAATGGCATTCAAATAAATTGATACGAAAAACAAAAATCATTTTTTATATTTTAACCTACAACCCTAACCCTCACAAAGGACGCATTGTAAGTTCTCAAAGTGGGCTAGACTTCTACCGCCTGTACAAGAGCCAAACATTCGTCTAATCCAAGAACAGGCAGGTCCTTATCAATCAAGGCTGTCGTTGCCTTGATGGCTTCCTTTAATTCCAAATATCTCTTGGTTATAAAATATGTCAAGTTCCATCGACTTGCGATGCGACACAAAATATAAATTTTTGCTGCATTCTCTGAAACCGATAGAACGACTTAATCAAACAAGTCCCATTCTGTCGTCATTTCCTCTTATTTTGGCGCTTAATTGATATAATACTGATGTGGATTCCGCTGAAACTTTCATATCTATGTAAACATGATTGGAGTTTGGAGTCGTCGTCAATGAAATGAATAGTTGGTCCCAAAACTGTTTCTTAATAAAAATTAACGATTTGAAAGCTATAATATTTTATCGACATTAAAAGTATACACACTTACTCAGAACTGTCAATGGTCTGACAATAGCTAACAATTAGCTGACAATTGACATATTTCTTACAATGAAAAATTGTCCGTTCACACGGTTGGTAGATTTCTTCCCAAAGTCTGACAATATGATTGTCGGCTTTTTTATCTTTTTTTAACAAACTCATTGACATTTCGGACAGTGAAGAAATTTACAGCAATTGTAAGATGTTTTCAATGAAAACATCTGACAATGACCAATCAGTCTGACAATGTCCTAATCGATTCACAATGATAAAAATTGTGTGTTCAGACGATTGTAAGATACCTGACAATTTTTTGTCAGATTTTCGTCTGACAATGACGTTTCTGACAATATTGTCAGACAAAATTGTGTGTTCAGACGATTTTAAGACATTTGGAACAGTTTTTTCATTGACTCATTGACAGATCTGATAATTGGTCTGTTCGGTAACGTGAAATTTCTTGAGAATTTGCACAAATTTTCACAAAATCAAACAATTTGCTGTCAAAACGCATAGCGGAGAGATAGAATTCATTGCTTCTCATATGACGTTAATTCATACCACTGTACACAAAGTTGAAAGTGCTAAAAATTAAAAATGGCTGCTCCAGTGCCCACAGGAACTCAGCTCGCATCATTAGAAACAACAACAAACTATTGAAATAAGATAAGTAAAGGGGCACTAGATTCAACATTTTATCCCACTATAGTACCTACCTTGATTTTGACAGATGCGCAGAACTGAACAAAAATGAACTTGAAGACAATTCCGATTAAGTAAAAGAGTATAATATGGCAATTGAAGAATAATGCTGGATTAACACGAATGACAAATTGTCAGTATTTCTTTCAAAATCTAGTCATTATTTTTTTTTGCCCTGTAAACGGACGCAAGTCTGTCAGTATTTTTGTCATTAAAAACTACCAAGTGAAACTGAAATTAAATTTTGGCATTATACTGACATCGTGTAAATACAGTGCTGACAATTTTATTCAAATAATGACAATTCATGAAAAAGAATGAACTTGTTCATTCTTTACTGTCAATTTGGCAGTATTTTCGATCAAATATCAAATAAAAAAAAAACAATTTAAATTGTGAAAAAAAAATAATTTGTTTTGTTTGTGTCTGGTTGAAAAGAAATTTTTGTAGTAGATCAAAAACATCTAATTTTTATAAATTATAACAATATATTAACTTTGATCTAAAAATTAAGAGAATGGAAAACATCAGCAACAAGAAAAATATTGGTCGGAAGCGGAGAATTGAAAAAAAGTGGTCGCCAGAAGATGACCGAAATTTGGCACTCGTGTAAATGCAATGATAAGCAAAAACTTAAAAAAAAATTCATAACTTTTTATAAAATACACACAATTTTATATATTGTGCAAAAATGTATTATTAAGTGTGTTTTATTCATTGCTGCATATACAATTGCTGCATATACAATAATTCAAAGTTCTATCGCCAGAACAGCCACCTTTTTTTTACAGACTTCTTTTTCAAATTGTTTTTGTTTGCCAATGGAAATTTTGCTGCGCTGGCTATGCAGCAATGAATAAAACACACCTATTATTAAGTCAATGCGGAAAGCCATAAAAAAGAAGTACCTACCTAGGTTGAAAAGAAGACAACTGAGTATAACAATTTATCGAAGAGGAAACAAAAAATTCAAAAATAATAGTTAAAAATAATAGAAAAATTATTTTGTGAGGTAACAATGAGGTAAACTTTAAAAATGAAATTTGTTGGCACTTAATAAAATGTGAACAAAATTAGTGCCATGTTCTTTTTCAGAGGATGAAAATAAGTCCAGAAATCAATGGTGTTAGGTACATTTTTCTTCTAAACTGTAAGTATTACCTGCGTCCTGCTCTATTGTTTGCTGAGTGATTTTTATACAACTTTCCCGACGCACGTGCACCAAATAAAGATTTAATTAAATTTATCCTTAATCTTCATACATATATCGGAGATTTAACATACCAAGTATCTATATTTCGTTAATTTAGTAGATTTGAAATGAATCTTGTTAAGTGTTCAAAATACCAGTAGTTTAACAAATCGAACTAACTTATATTATGTCGCACTGAACAGATCCATTGGAAAATCGATTTTTTTGTTGCTTCTTTTGACATACTTGAATCTTTCTGTCTCACTTTTACTTCATAAGAAAAAAATAAAACACCTTTTGCATTTTGAAAGGCACTGCCTTTTAATCTCCTTGTGCGGTTTAAACAATTTACATAGTTAATCCAAAATGAGATAAACCTCCAGCGGAAACATAGAATTGCATCTAAATCTTCGAAAAAAACGCGAAATATATTAATTATATATTATACACACTTTAAGTTCACGTTAAATCATAAAAGTTGAAAGTATTTAGTTACAGTACAGGCTACATATTTGGTACATATGGGTATGGTTTGTTTCGTCTTTTTTATCTCGTTTTTTTGTGGTTTCGCTCTAGTCTTTTCGCATTTCGTTTGCTTAGGATTTTCATAAATATGTTTTTTTTTCAATTATTTGGTTTAAAATTGTTTCGAAAAAAAAATCATTTAGTCTTTTACTTAATTCATTTTAAGATTATTTCGACTTCTATTGTTTTGTTTTTCGATAATTCCGTTTTTTGTTTATTCGATTTCAATTATCCATCGTTTACGATAAACAAAGATGTATGTATGGGGGGGGGGGGCATGCTGCCCCTCTGCAACGCCCCTGCTTGGGTACAACATAGGATTTTGGGTAGGCGTGAGGGAGTTCTTCGGCGCACTTATGGGACTAATTTTAATTTTAGTGGGAGTTAGTTCATTGGAAGTTACGTTCGCATAGGGCCCAAAATAAACCCACGCTAAGACAATAGTCTAATTAAAACCAGATGCAAAATAAACCGTTAGCGAAATAACCTTGACCTAAATAACTCATTGCACTTTTAACGAAAATGCAAAACGAGTAAAAAGAGAGAAAGAAATGCGAAATGACTATAGGGCGAAGTGATCAAAAAACAAAATAAGGTATTACGAAATAAACAGAAATAATTGTAAGAAAAGCGAAACAACAAAAATGCGAAGTAAAAAAAAGCGAAACAATAGGCACCCGGTACATATATGTGAATTAAAGGGTGCGATCAGTGGCGTATGCCTCGAGGACCCATAAAACGGAATGAAATTCCATACACCACCTGAATAAAATGTACTCGTAAACATAATTAACTCTCTAATTATACCTATTCTCTCAGAAAATCCCCGAATGGACTATTCCACTACGAACCCTGAAAAATGGATTCACAGAATCGAAAAAAGCAATGCCCCATTAAAAAAGAATGAATTTTTAAATCAGGTTTAAATCACATCAATACTTGCAGCTTTTAAAAACAATAATCTCTTTACATTTCCCTTTTTATTTTCCATAAAAAAAGCTGAACATTTGTATTAAGTACGGCTACACTCTTTGTTTTAACAAATATCACAAAAAAAACCCTATAATCCCTGTGGTCCGTTCTTTTTCTATAAAATGTTAACTATTGTTGTTGTGTCAAAAAAAAATGTTAAAATGTCATTGTTAAAAGTGTTACACTAGTGTAACATTTCATTTAGGACCGACCAATGTTAAAAATATTGTTGATATTGTTGTTGTTGAACACATATTTCAAACAAATTTTTTGATTGCATGAAATTTTATTACACAAAATGTTATGATCACTTAAATCATTAAATGCATATCTACAATATTCAAAACAAATTCACATAAACTTTATTTTCGTTTAAAATCGAATCATTAACGAAATGCATAGAATTTTTTTTCCATTCATAATGGACACAAATTCCTCTGTAAAAAATCTACCGAATTGAACGATTAAACATTATTACATATACACTGCCGCTCATCTGAATAGGCTCAAATTTTTGTTCACCTCACTGTTAGCCTCTCTTCATACATATTGCAATGAAACATCTTTGTTATATATGTATGTAATGGAAGAGCATCATTATACGCTTAGTTTGAGAGACAAAATGTTGTCTTAAAGCTTACCGTTATTTTGAAACGCTAGCTAGGACAAATTTATCCGTAGAAGCGAACATATTTTTTGGCTCTACTGAATAGGTTCAACCGCAAAAACTTTAGTTTACGTTGAGCTGCGTCTGTCAATTTTACTCAAAATTTTATCTGTCAATAAATCCAATTGTGGTTTACCTGTTAACGTCGAAAATGGGCCGCGAAAAATCATTAAGCGGAAAAACTAACAGAAGTCAAAACAGTTATTTGCGAAACCTCGAAAAGTATGGACAAAATATAAAAGGTGGAAGTTTTACGGCGACATCAAGAGCCAATAGACGTGCAATCATCAGAGCAGCTTCCTATTCTCATGATTACGCGACAAAAATCAAGATAAAACCGATGTAACATGTAGTTTGGCGACGGTAAAAAGGGTTATTAAAAGTGCCAAACATTTGAAAAGAAAAAAAAATCTGAAAAAACCACCACTTAACGAATCCAGAAAAGAAATTTTTCTCCAATTTAGCAAAAATGACATGTCGTGGAAGTTGGAGTGGCAACAAGTGATTTTCTCAGATGAAAAAAATTTTAATTTAGAGGGCCCCGATTTAATTATTATTATCATGACCTACGAAAAGAGGAGCATTATTTAAACCGTCTGCATAGCTGTGAAGGTAGTGTCATGGTGTCGGGAGCTATTTCCTTCTATGGAACCTTCGAACCCCAATTTCTTACATCGAGAATCAATGCAAATGCGTATAAAGGTGTGCTAAAAAAGGCCTTCCCACAGATTTCTGATCTGTTTGGACCAACATCGTGGCATTCCAACATGACAATGCCTCTATCCACACAGCCAAACTAAATGTAACAACGGTTTTTTTCTTGATTTTTGACGCGGAATCATGAGAATAGGAAGCTGCTCTGATGATTGCACGTCTATTGGCTCTTGATGTCGCCGTAAAACTTCCACCTTTTATATTTTGTCCATACTTTTCGAGGTTTCGCAAATAACTGTTCACTACATTTTGACTTCTGTTAGTTTTTCCGCTTAATGATTTTTCGCGGCCCATTTTCGACGTTAACAGGTAAACCACAATTGGATTTATTGACAGATAAAATTTTGAGTAAAATTGACAGACGCAGCTCAACGTAAACTAAAGTTTTTGCGGTTGAACCTATTCAGTTGAGCCAAAAAATATGTTCGCTTCTACGGATAAATTTGTCCTAGCTAGCGTTTCAAAATAACGGTAAGCTTTAAGACAACATTTTGTCTCTCAAACTAAGCGTATAAGGATGCTCTTTCATTACATATATAACAAAGATGTTTCATCACAATATATGTATATGAAGAGAGGCTAACAGTAAGGTGAACAAAAATTTGAACCTATTCAGATGAGCGGCAGTGAATGTAAAAAAAAAACAACATTCATCAGAAAATAACTGAAAACAATTGCAAAACTCAAAAATCTAGAAATAAATTAATTATGTTGAAAAGAAATTCAAAAATTAAAATAATTGGAAATCGAAAGAACGTAAAGTAAACAAAAGACATAAACACATTTCTAAATTCAGCTGCTTTTGACAGATCAACACTTCAATTCATATCAAGGAGTTGAGTTGAAAATTGTTAGAAAGTGTAACACTCTGACACTTCAACACTGAATTAGGGAACGATTAAATGACGTCATAATGTAACACAGTGTTACACTTTTCCATTTAGGAACGACCAAAGTTAAGAATAGTGTAAAAATAGTTAACATTTTATAGAAAAAGAACGCACCACTGAGCACTATTACAGCTGTTAAATGATTGAGATCGTGAGAAAAATGTGTTGTTGATATTTGTTCATTTACTCAATGTTTTAGCATTTTTTCCCAAGAAAATAGATTCAACATAAAAATAAATTACAGTTAGAAAAATAAAATGGTTTTATTTATTTATTTTTACTGAAAAACAATCGTTTTTCACTTGGCTACGACAACAGTATGTTGTCTTAGAAAAGCACGTCATATTTCCGTTTCATTCGGAATTTGTGATAGAAAATTCCCCGAATTTCATTCCTGTTTCGTAGCACATTTTCGATTACGATGGAATTTGTGATATGATTAATGTTTCACATGAATTCTTGAGACTCAGTTTTCAATTTCCACTACCTATTTTGAATTAAAAAAAATACAAAAGCAAAAGCAAAAGTAAAAATAACAATTCTCTTACTATAGTGTTTTCTTGGTCTTATTTAAAAAACATATATTGCTGTCATCCGAATCTTGAAAAAGTTCATAAAAGAGTGTTTAAATTCCATGTTTTGTTACTTTTTCCTCCTTGATGACAATAATTCAGAATTTGTGTTTTGAGCAAAACAAATTGATTGACAAATGTCACAATTTTCCACAACAACTTTAATTTTTTCCTAAGTTCCCGTAGGTACATACATAGGGAAATGAAAATTGATTGAAAAACCGGTTTTCATAATTTGGTTTTCACTTCTTGTTGTGAATACCAGTGATATACGCGCTACTTTTGTATACAAATTTCATTTACACTCAAACTTAGTACTAGGCTTAATGAATAAAATAAAATTAAACTGATTGAGGTGGCAATATTTTAAAGACTAATGTGGGAACTAACGTCTGCAGAGCCAGGACGTTCGTTTTCCACTTTGAGACTGTTAAAAACTTGGCTGAGGGCCCTAACAACTGCCTTAACGGATTAGCTTTGAAATCGAAATCGATGTAATCTCTGAAGATATGGTGAATCAAAAAAAGGAGAATGAAATTAATCTTTCCACCAAATTCTATTACTTACACTACTATTTCAAACTAAAAATATCAAAAATGAATTAAATTCACCCCATTACTTAGAAAGTGTTTTTTGTGTTTTTCCTTCTTTTACTTCTTATTCATATAAGATGGTTAATAGTTTGAAAGTTTTTCAGATACCACAAAAAAAAACTTCTATATATGAGAAACATTACTTATATGAAGAAGAAATCAGTTCGGTTTTTGGTAGGTATTCTTAATATAAAAAAGTTAACGAGAAAATGCAAAAATTTGAAAACAATGTTCTGAAAATAACTTTAAAACCTCCTTTACAAAAATGTTTGCTAAGTAACAAGATAAAGAGAGAAACAGTGAAGATTCTTTTATAGAATTATATTTCTATGATATTTTTACTCCCTAGTTACCTAAAACTGCTTTACTTATTGGTGTATTGTACGTAGATATGGAATGAATTGCATAATCGAGACCATAAATGCCATCCCATAAATATGACGTAAATTGTTACGTCATGTCTTTATATTTATGACCAAGGTAAAATTATAAGTCATCTTTTTTTAAAAATAAAATATTTTAAGCTTTAACCTCAGGTTGGCTCACATACAGATATACTTTAATTTTTTATTTGAACGGTAATATAGAAATTACTTTCCTATAGCATAGAGAAATTATGAACATAATTTGAATGATAAGAAGTTTGAAAGTAATCTCTAATGCAAATGTTTGCAAAACAAGACAAATAAAGGTCATGCATGCAATATTGTGATAACACTTCTTTCATCAGAAATAACAAAGTTTATCACATTTAAACGTACAAAAGAAATTGCAATAAATGAATTGCTATAAAAAGCCCAAGTTTCCAAAGAAAAAGGCAGAGTAGTCTTTGGGACTCGAAGAAGTGGTTCATCTAATCCTTAAAAAAAAGTTATAATGAAATTAGCCGTTTTTATCGTTGCCTGTATGGCCATAGTGGCCGTTCAGTCAGCTAGTGTTTCAGTTGATGGAAAAATTGGTGAGAATATTCTAAAATTAAACGAGAGTTCTTTTGTGAACATGTTAAGTGTCCTTTTTAGCTGACAAATCCATGATGGAAAAGCAAAAGTTTATCCTTGAGATTTTGCTTCGTGTTGATCACGATCTCCTGATGGAAGAATGGATTAAACTTGGAGGCAAATTGATCAATGACAAAAGTCACTATGTGGTAAGGAAGATCTTTAAGAATTTATAATTAGTTCGGTACTCAATAGCTTTCAACCGTTTCTTTCCCAGAAATACGACGAATTGATGATAAAGTTCTACCAATCTTACAAGGTTGGTGGACTCTTGCCCAAGGGAGAATTCTTCAGTGTCATGCAACGCATCCACCTGCTCCAAGCTCACGGACTCTTCAACTTCTTCTACTACGCCAAGGACTTTGAGACATTAGTCCATAATGTCGCTTGGGCTCGTATGAATGTCAACGAAGGAATGTTCGTCTACTGCTTGACCATGGCTGTCATCCACCGTGAAGATATGCAAGGAATAGTCTTGCCCCAGATCTACGAAATCTTCCCTAGCATGTTCATTAACGGCAAATACGTAATGGCTGCTGAGAAATTCGACTTCGATGCATTCAACAAAAAAATTATGCTTGAAAAGGAAATGGCATCCATTTACGACCAGGACCATATGTCCGAGATGTTTGGCAAGGAATTCTACATGAGGGACTGGAAGGTGTACCAATGGTGGAACCTTATGGGTCTTGGTGAAGGTATGTACATGGAGAACAAATGCATGCTCCGCGACGGAAACCTTATTTTGAAAAACAACACTTTGTTGGCTTCCGTTAACGCCAACTTGAAAATGGTTTACATGCCAGTCGACTACACTCGTGACATCGAGATGATGAATGAAGACTCAAAGATCAGTTACTTCACCGAGGATATTGGCTTGAACGCTTACTTTTACTACTTGAATTTAGATTACTCTAAAATGCTAAACGGCAAGGAATTCCACCTAGACCAGGACCGTCGTGGTGAATGGTTCATATACAACATTCAACAGCTGTTGGCCCGTTACTACTCTGAACGTCTATCTCATGGTCTAGACGACTTTAACACCCTGTCATGGTACGGCATCATCAAAACTGGTTACAACCCACAAATGCTTTACCACAACGGAAACGGATTCACCGTCAGGAAGAACTACTACGAGCTGGAGTCATACCAAAATGCTGATTTGTTGAAAAATATCTGGAACGTCGAACGCAGGATCGATGACATCATTGATTCTGGAAAGTTTGTGATGAAGGATGGTTCAGTTATTGACCTTACCATGCCTGAAGCCATTGGGCATATCGGCAACATGATGCAAGGAAACGTTGATGTTCTGGATAAACACGTCTTGGGCCACTGGTGGATGTTGGCTTCCATGTACCTCAGCGGTGAAGACTACAACAGTTTTATAATCTCACCAAATGTACTCATGAACTATGAAACAATGCTTCGCGATCCAATTTCATACAAATTGTTCAAGATCATCGTGAACAAATTCTACATGTTCAAGAACAAGCTGCCATCTTACACACACAAGGAAATGCTTCTGCCTGGTGTTGAAATCAATGATGTTGAGGTAAGCAAACTGATGACCTACTTCGATTTGGTGGACATGGACATGACCACTCTGTTGAACGATAAAATGGTCTTCCAAGATGGCAAATACGTTTGGGACAAAGCTCTTATGGCCCGTCAAATGCGTCTTAATCACGAAGTATTCAACATGGAACTGAACGTTTTTTCAGATAAGGTCCAAAAGGCTGTCGTTCGTGTTTACATGGGTCCCGAATTCGACCAATACGGCAGGAAGATGATTATGAGTGAGAACCGTGAAAATTACATGCAACTCGACGAATTCCTTGTTGATTTGGTTGTCGGTGAAAACTTAATCAAACGTAACTCAGAAGATTTGGAATGGACTGCCAGTGATCCACTTTCTTATTCTGAAATGTACAACTACTTGCTGATGTGCTTAGATGGCAAACACCAATTAAATATGAACATTTCTGAATCACACTCTTTGTTCCCACACCGTTTGATCTTGCCACGTGGATGGGTCAGTGGTATGCCAATGGAGATGTTCTTCATGGTCAGTCCTTTCAATGCCAAATATGAACAGTATTCGAAATACGATCCTTCATACTTGGCCGGAATTGGTTCAGGAGTGCGACGCATTGACAGCATGCCATTAGGATATCCTTTGGACAGGAAAATCGAAGACTTCGAGGAATTCTTTGTTCCAAACATGTACTTCAAGAAGGTCAAGATCTATCACATGGACAAATTGGAGAAGTACTATCCAATGAAGTACGAAAACTTTGGCAAATTTGACTACAACTATTAGATAAATAGGTTTAATAAATGAGTTGTAGGATACCAAGTGGTATTTATTGTTGAATTTCGAAAATGTCATTTAAATAAATTGATACGAAAAACAAAAATCATTTTTTATATTTTATCCTACAAAAAATCTAACCCTCACAAAGGACGCATTAAGTTCTCAAAGGAGCAAGACTTCTACCGTCTGCTCAAGAGCCAAACATTCGTCTTATCCAAGAACAGGCAGGTCCTTATCAATCAAGGCTGTCGTTGCCTTGATGGCTTCCTTTAGTTCCAACTATCACTTTGTTATAAAACATGTCTAGTTCCACCGATTTTCGACACAAAATATAAAGTTTTGCTGCATTCTCAAACAAGTCCCATTCTGTCGTCATTTCCTCTAATTTCGCCGCTTAATTAATATAATACTGATGTGGATTCCGCTGAAACTTTCATATCTAAGTAAACATGATTGGAGTTTGGAGTCGTCGTCAATGAAATGAATAGTTGTTCCCAAAAATCTTTCATAATAAAAATTAACCAATTGAAAGCTATAATATTTTATCAGCATTAAATAGTATACCTACACACTTACTTAATTTAACAATAGCCGTGTTTTTTTGCAAGCCCGGGGGGAATTGGATGAAAAAAACGACGTCGGTGCTAAACAATTAACATGTTAAATGCAACAACAACTAATCCCAGGGAATTCTCGGGGTTTAACTTAAGCGTACAGAAAAACTGTGTTACCGGCATGAATTACATACATGTTATCGATAGTTTGTATGAAAACTCCATGTTTTTTACTGTCATGGCGTCGCTAATCCCCGCTGTCGTTTTTTTCAACCAATTCCCCCCGGGCTTGCAAAAAAACACGGCTAATCTCTGCTAGACTTGAAAAAATAAAACTCTAGTCGTCGTCAATGAAATGACCAAAGGCCGAAGCCAAACGGTGGGGAAGTGCCCTGTCCCTGGCCTTTTGTACTTTTAAACTTGAAAAAAAAACCAGATCAACCGTCTAATGATAAGGCGATTACTTCTCTGAGTAAATGAAATATTATCAAGCTGTTATATTAACGGTAACACTTTTTTTTAATAGATTTCTGAACTTAAGGTAAAAGTGAAAGTAAAATTGATAATTAGGAGAAAAATAAATTACAAAACTGTTCCCTTTTTATTTTCAAGCAAATAGACTAGTTCTTACATTATCGTTTTCATCGTAGACGTTGCAAACTTTTTAAAAACTTTTCAAAGCTTTTTTAATAGATTCCAAATTGCGTCTGTTCGTTTTAAGTTTTCACGTAACTTCGGGCAAATTTTTACACTACGTTTTCTTTTCAGCAAATGAGGTTATTTTATTGAAAATTTCAAAATTCGATCTCAAATTATCATATTTCCCATATAAGTTGATATTTTAAAAATGATATAATTTCAACCAAATTTGCAAGAAATTAGATGGGAAATCATGTGAAAACCTTAAAGCCCTTCTGAGTATTAATACGTCATGTCAAATTGAAAGTGGGAAAGAATTCCATGCTACTGCCGAATTTGTGGGATAGAAAATACTTTTCATTTTTTGACCTCACACAACAGTTTAACCTCAATAAAAATGTGATGAAATGTGTGATAGAATTAGAACCATTTCTAAAAATTCTCATGTATTAACACATGTCAAATCGTGTAGACAGGAATATCATGCTGTGTGTAAGATGGGCTGTCATATTTTGTTTCCACAATATTATACATGATTTGTTTCCCACTTTTTTGACATCTGTTAATACTCAGTGGGATAGTGTGGAAGGGCTTTTACGAACACAACGAATTGGAATCCATTTTAAAAGCTTTAAAAATCTTTTGTGGGGAAAATGTTATAAATCGGTGCATAAAAAACGGAAACATATGTTTTGTTCAGCGAGGACAAGGAAAGAACAGAACAGCACAGATTCGTGTAAAACGTCAGAACAAATTAGAACAGAAAATGGCTGCCTATGCTGTCACTAAAAAAACCAAAAGCATTTTTCCGAGCATATAATATGCTTGTTTCAAATTCACAAATATACGTCTTAAAACCAGACTGTACCGAACAGCCTCATTGAAAGAAATGAGGTTATTTCACAGGTAACCGAAAAGATGTTTTCATCTCAAAGTCCATCGTTTTAGAGTTAAAATCAAATATCTTTATATCTTTATATTTATTTTAGCAAAAAAATTATACATGTTTTGTCATTACAAAATGGCTGAATTGCACAATTTACATAGATATGGTTCTATCCTACCTTACTAATGTTAATTTATATACATTTTTTAAAGTGAAAAATTGATTATATTTGTTCTTTTCATTAAAAATTATTTAATAAGTTCATAGAAAATGTTATAAAAAAACATCAATTTTTTTTAATTTAGTATAGTATACGAATAACTTTTTACATCTTTGAATCAGAAAAAAATCTGTTTTTTTAGTCCCCTATTGCACGATGATTCTTTGCGTCTGACTCTTTTCGAACATAACGAGTGCGAAAGAGGAAAAAGATGAGATGGAAGACCAGTTGCCCTGTGAGTCGTGGGCCAAGTTTTCCGAAACTCTTTTTATATAACTTTATTTTGATGATTTTCAAAGGGAAATTCGAAAAAGAGTCAGGCGCAAAGAATCATCGTGTAATAGCGTGCGACTCACAGGATGATTTTCAAAGAGAAATTCGAAAAAAGAGATCAGGCGCAAAGAATCATCGTGTAATAGGGGACTAATAAATACAAAATGTAGTAAGCAGATTTTCACTATAAAGGTAGAACCGCACTAGGCGGAACTGCACTTCAGCGACACCTTGCGCACTTTCGCACGAAACTGAACGAAACTTCACGTCGCGACACAGTTGGTCAGATTACCAACTCTGTCGCATAGTCGCGCCGTGAAGTGCAGTTGTCGCTTAGTGCGATATAGCTCATACAATTTCCTACAAATAAGTCGTGAAGTTCAGTTCCGCTGAAGTGCAGTTCCGCCGAGTGCGGTCCTAGCTTAATACTACATTTTCATTAAAGCCGAAATGAGGTAATAGGTGTGTTTGGTAACGTGACATTTCTTGCGAATTTGCACAATTTTTTACAAAAAATTCACAATTTGCTGTCAAAACCAATACAAAAAAAAAAATTAGGAAATTTGTTGAAAAAAAGTAACCAATTTTATACTACAGAAAAAGTGTTTTCATCTAAAATTCGCTTATTTCGTTTGAAAGTTCGTTTCATTTTAAAATTTATGCGACCGTTAAACGCTTTTTTTCTTGTTTTCTCTTTATATTTCCGGTTTTACCCATCGATTTGACATTTTCATACAAATGCTCCTAAAAAGCTTTCCAATTGGGTGTGTTCGTATAGCCTTCAAGTAATTTCGTATATAATTTGAGGCAATTTGATTTCAAAGTACTTCATTTCGAAATTTAAATTTGTTGCATTGAGCTGTGGCCTGTGACATTTTCATTTAAAAGCTTATTAAAGCTCATTAATGCTTTCACGTTATTTATAAATGCGAATTTGTATGGGAGATAAGATGGTTTGAAATTGAATTTTGAATCGCGGCTTTATATGTGAAAGAGAATTTCAAATAGTGATTGAATTTATTCTCATTAAAGCAAATGATATAATTTCGTTAAAACTCTTAAATTCGATTCCAAATACTTTCTCTTTCAAATACACATAATATACATTCCTAAAAATTAACATCTCGAAATGTGAAAAAATGGACTTGCGTTTGTGAGGCGTTCTAACTCCGGCGGATAGACGGCTCTTCAGTCTGGAGTGTAAGGAAAAAAGACAGTAGCCGTGTTTTATTATCTACGGATCTGGATCAGGATCATCCCATAAAAATAAAACGATACGGATCCATAATGACAACATGTGTTGTATGCTCATCTCTTTTTTTCTTATGTTTGTTTATTTTTCATGGACAATGTCAGACTCATTGGTCATTGTCAGATGTTTTAATTGAAAACACCTTACAATTGATGATAATTTTTTCATTGTCCGAAATGTCAATGAGATGGTTAAAGAGAAATAAGAAAATAGCTGACAGTCAAATTGGGAAGAAATCTACCAACTGTGTGGAAGGATAATTTTTCATTGTAAGAAATATGTCAATTGTCAGCTAATTGTTAGCTATTGTCAGACCATTGACAGTTCTGACAATATTGTAAGATCTGACAATCATCTGTACTTAGCTTTACACTTTTTACGTCCTCCTTGCTAAGCGTCGTCAAAAAATCAAATGCAAATGCAGTTAAGTTAGGCGCCAGTTATAGCTTTCATTGAAAACGATCATTGAAAAATTTTATTGTTAATTTTGAGGCACTTAAAACGCGAAATAAGTGATTATTTTGATGCCAATAAAAAGCTGATGACTCAATTATTATTTCTAGTCAAAAAAAAATATTTTATTTTGGCCCAGCCTATCGCAGGAAATGAATTTCTTTATTTCAATGATTGAACTACCTTATCATTGATCATTGAAATCTTAGAAATCGTTTTATGTGAAAGGTAGGGCCAAAATGAAATATTTTTTTGACTAGAAATAATAATCGAGTCATCAGTCTTTTATTGGCATCAAAATAATCACTGATATCACTTTTTTAGGGCCTCAAAACTGAAAATTAAAGTTTTCAATGATGAGTTTCAATGAAAGCTATAACTAGCCCCTTAGTGTCTGTTTACATAGGCATTTTACTGAAGGGCGCATACAGTGAGACAGGTAGATTTTATGTGCGTAGAAACGAGAAGGATTTTGGGATGGAATTTACCCTTCTCGTTTCTACGCACACATAAATCTACCTGCCTCACTGGTTGCGCCTTTCAGTAAAATGCCTATGTAAACAGGCACTTAAATACACAGTACACATATTAAAGGTAATATATTGCGCAGGTTGTCAAAGTTGGAAATGTCAAAAAATTAAAAATGGCTGTTCGAGTGACCACAGGAACTCAACGCGCAACATTAGAAACAACAACAAAATATTGAAATTAGACAAGGAAAGGGGCACTGAATCCACCATTTTACCACCATAATACCTCGATTTTGACAGATGCGCAGAACTGAACAAAAATGAAAACGCTAATGATATTACCTTTAATATGTGTACTGTGCTTAAATATACAACCGATTGAAATTTTCAGGCTTTCAACATAAAAAAATGAAATGACAGATGAAAGCGTTCAGATGACAACTTAGTAAAGAGTGCGTTCAAGCGGAGCTTAATATATCAAAGTTAAAAACATTCACACATAGGTGGCTATAACTTTTTTAAGCAGAACTGATAGCAAAAAAAAAGTAAGGTCCGATTTATAAAAAAATGTGTGTAATAAATCGCTTGAGCATTCCAGTATACCAACAATCAACATACAACTTTCTGTGTGGTACAATTTCACATTTGACGCGAGTTTATATATTGAAACTAGCTGACCCGCCCCGGCTTCGCACGGTTTTAAAAAAAACCAGGTATCGTAAGAAATTTACAAATTATGTTAGACAGGCAAAGTCAATATTTGAAACTCTAGAATCAATGTATGACTCCAAGCACTATTCGCTCTGCATACATAAATATTTCCTTTTATATTTAATTTGAACAGTTCTTCTGCCTTTTTTCAATGGTGGCAATATTTTTTCCCAACAAATTTGTATTTATATAATATGTACATCTTCTTTCAAAATATATTTATCCATTATTTTTCCAAACAGAATTGTTCTTCTACAAGAATCGATTTTTTTGTGATTGTGTGTGACAGTTGCAATTTTTAATCAAATTTTTTCCAATATTGCGGTTGGAATAGTCTTTCGAATGGTAAACATTTCATTTAAGCTTTCTTAAATTATACTGCTTATTATATGTACATACATACCACTTCATAAGTTTTTTCCTTTAATTGTTTAATCCCCATTTATTTATTTTTAATTTTCTTTTTATACTTTTATACATATCTTTTTTTATTTTCCTTAATCTAACTTTTTTTATTTATGCATAATGCACATACCACTTATTATTGTCTTTTTCGTATTCCTTTTAATTTTTACTAACCACTTTTTTTAAATTTCTTCAATTATTGACATACATACATATACATATGTATTTCCTGGAATTTTTTTTTTCTTATAAAGTTTTCTTTTATTTTTTCTACTCAAGTATTGATAAATGATTTTTAATGACAATGTTCGTTGCAGTGGGCGGATTTTTCTTAAACAACTTTCTAAACCATCTCGGTGCTATTAGGAACAAACATTTAAAATTTTCAACAAAAATTTGTTCAGTAGTTTTCGAGTCTATTTGCCCCATACAAACATTTTTTCCTTTGTTTGTATATAAATATTTATCTAATAGAAGCCAGAGGGTTGATGTTGACCATAAAATGATCACTTTATCAACGTATTGGTTCCACCTGGTTCTATTTTGTGGTTTATCCCGTTTGTACATATCGCCGCCATCCACCCATAAAATTATGCAATTTCACCATTTTCCAACTAAATTTCAAATTTTCGGCTGCGTTTTGTTTCTACCTTACTTAATACTAATGGTTGTTGTTCGGTCGAGTTACACCCCTAAAATTATGCAATTTATTTTCCAACTATTCCGTTATAAAATTCCAATTTTCGGCTTCGTTGTGATCTTACCTTACTTAATACTAATCCAACAAAAAAGTCTCTATGCAAATCGGTTGATGTTCAGCCGAGTTAAGTTGTTGATAACAAAAAAACCAATTAATTTTTATATATATAGAAAGAAGAAGATTGTTGCCAATATGCGAAACTCGAATTGTATCAACATTAATTTTTTTTTTACTAAATTAGTGAAACATGGAAACTTGCATTAAAAGATTTTTTTATTGGCAGCAGTTGAAAATAAAAAACCGTTTACTTCATTTACGGTTTTTGAAAATTAAGTTACACACAAAATTTACAAGTTTTCTTCAAACTGTTCGTGACAATTTATTTTATTCATCTATACAATATACAAAATAAATGATTCAAAAAAGAATCAACACAAGCAAAATACAAAAACAAATTATATCTATTCTTAGAGACAAGAATCTGTCATTATAAATCACATTATTCAAAGCCGTTGTTCGTTTAAAAAAAACCATATATATGTACATATATGTTTTTTAATAGTTGTAGTCGAATTTTCCGTAGTTTTCATACTTCAAAGGGTAGTACTTGTCAAGTTTGTTTTCGTGGTAGATTTTAACATCCTTCACGTACATGTTGGGTACGTAGAATTCTTGAATGCTTTCAATTCTCCTGTCGAAAGGATAGCCCAATGAAAGGTTATCAACATAACGATCTCCTGAACCAATGCCGCAGGTGATTTTGGCGTCGTAACTTGGGACATCTTTTGGTTCGTCATTGTATTGACTGATGATGAAGAATAACTGCATGGGCATGCCCTTCACCCAACCACGAGGCAGGGTTAATCTGGATGGGAATCCACAGTGAGCCTCACTGACTTCATATGGCAATTCTTGTTTACCTTCGTAAGCCAACATTACGAACTTGTACAATTCGGTGTAGGTTGTTTGGTCATTGATGTTGTAGAGAATGTCCTTTGAGCTACGTTTAATGGTGCTCTCTCCGGCAGGCAAGTCGTAGGTGAAAATGTCAAGTTTAAAGAAGTTCTTACGGTTGCTCATTAAATCAATTTTTCTGCCATATTGATCAAATTCAGGTGCAATGTAAGTACGAACTACGACCTTCTTTGGCTCCTCAGATTGGACCTTGATGCTGTAGTTGTATGGAATGTGGTTCAAGCGCATTTGACGGGCCAACAGAGTCTTGTCCCATACGAATTTTCCGTCGACAAATGCCATCTTCTCGTTCAACAAGTTGCTGATATCGTGATCGACCAAGTCGAAGTATGTCTTCAGTTCGCTCACTTCTACGTCTTGGATCTTGACACCGGGGACGATGAGTTCGTTACGGGAGTATGATGACAGTTGGTTCTTAAATCTGTTGTAAAGTCCAAGAATTTTGTTGAATATATGGTATGAGATTGGGTCACGTAGCATGGTCTCGTAGTTCTGGAGCACATGAGGCTGGAGAGTGAATGCCTCAGTTTTACCACCACTGAAGTATATATTATAAAGGGCATACAAGTGAGTGAAGTAATTCTTGTCCATGGCATCAACGTTTCCTTGCATTAAACTGCCAATGAAGTCAACCGACTTGGGGTCGCTAAGATCGATCTCAACACCATTGGTGGTTACGTACTTGCCGGTGTCAATTATGTCCATGATTCTGCGGTGGAAGCCTAATATATCGTTAGGCATGGCCGTGTCTTGATTTGTATACAATTGATAGTAGTTCTTCCTATAAGTGAATCCGTTTCCATTGTAAGCAATCAATTGTGGATCATAACCGGTCTTGTACACACTGAACATCGGAAGCTGACTAATTTGTCCCATTCCATTGGAAAAACGTTCCATTTGGTATCGAGCCAGCAGTTGTTGCACGTTGTGAATCCACAATTCTCCACGACGGTCCTTGCTCAAATTGTATTCTTTTCCACTTATAATATCTGCGTAGTCCATGTTCAAGTAATACCAGTAAGCATTCAAGCCAACATCTTCTGTGAAGTAGCTCAGTTTGGAATCCTCATTCATGATTCCAATGTCACGTGTGTAGTCGACTGGTAGATAGTAAGCCTTTACACTCTTCATCATTTCTTGGTATTTGGGATTGTTTATATAGTCTTGGATATTGTTACGGAGGAAATTCTTTTCTTCGGCATAGAACTGCTCGTCCAAACCCATCAATTTCCACCACTGCCATGTTTTCCAGTCCTTCATGTAGAAATGTTTGCAGTTTTCACCGTATGTGTCTTGAGCATAAATAGTTTTGAGTTCCTTCTCGAGCATGATTTTTCTATTGTAGGCATCTGAATCGAATTTCTCTGCTTGGTGGACGGATTTAACGTTAAGGTACATTTGTGGGAAGATCTCGAAGATGGATGGAAGGATGAGGCCGTTCATATCTGGACGATGGATAACGGCAAGCGTTAAGGCATAAACGAACATACCCTCGTTAACATTCAAACGAGCCCAAGCGATGTTTTGCACCAATGTTTCGTAGTCCTTGGCATAGTAGAAGAAGTTAAAGAGTCCTAGAGCCTGTTGAGCATGTACCTTTTGCAAAGCACTAAAGTATTCTCCCTTGGGAAGAAGACCACCAACACTGTACGAAGCGTAGAACTGGATCATACTTTGATCGTATTTCTGAAAGAAAGAATATGTTAAGAAAAATGAAATGGATCAAAAATTTTTTCTAGAACTCACCTGATACTTTGACGAATCATCGATAAGCTTTCCACCAAGTTTGATGTACTCTTCAAACTGAAGAGGGTCCTCCACGCGGTACAAGATCTCGAATAAGAACTTTTGCTTCTCCAAATAAGCCTTGTCAACTGTCAAAAGATGATATTATTGTTTCATCCTTTTGTATGTATGTTGTTGAGAGAAAAAAACAAATACTTACCGACATAGGAACGGTCCTTTGTAACCGTAGCCGCATGTAAGCCAACTACAGCCACACAGGCTAAAATTGCGAAAGTTAATTTCATTATTTCTTTTTCACTGACCCAAGTAATGCAAGTTTCGTTTGCTAATGCCAAGTGTCTAGAGATTTGAAATACATGGGCTTATATAGTCTACAGAACACTTTTATCTACATCCGTGAGACTTGTGATAATCTTGTTTTGTTTCACTATCTCTTGGAGGTTTTTTTTATTTTGAGTTGCATTTTATTTAATCAAAGCTTTCTTGAATGTTATCAAATTAAAATAAATTATTATTTAATTTTTTTTATGTGGAACATCATTTTTAATTATTAGCACTGATATTGTTAAAAATATACACCTAATTATGTGTATGGAAATAGCCAGCTGCTAACCAACCAGGAAGAAAGCAGACTTTTTGACTTTTGAGACTTTGGCCGATATTTTTTTTAACTTGTTAAAAAGATTAATTAATTTTATTACCTTATTTGCCTAAATTATTTAAATGATTTTCCTCAATTTTTTGAAAAATGTCATAACATCGAAACTGTTAAAGTTCTAAAAATATAACGGTAACTTCTTCGTACTTACCATTTAAATGTTTGAGCACAGTGAGAAAGTTAATGAAAAAAGATGTGATTCAAAGTTTCGTTTGTCTAACGCAATGGGAAAAAAAAATTGTTCTGGGAAAAGGATTCCATCCATATTCGTGTTATGCCGTTAAAGAAAGTTATGATCAAATGGGTAAACTAGTGGGCATTCCTATATACCGGTGCGAGAACTATAAGGCAGATTATTTTGACTGGATACTTTTTGCAAAAGGTATTTAACATTTTGCTTTCTAAGAGCTGCCTAATTTATAGGCACAGGAATTGGTTGTCTGAACCTTGACTATAGTGAAGTTTTTAGTTAAATCGATAAAGCATTGCTCCGACTATAGAAAACTATTTAGAACTACAGTACCTAATTATAGAATAAAACGAACTCAAAGCTTCTTGGAAATTTGTTCGTTATATTTGATTTTCCTTAAAACCAACTTTTCGATATTTTGTCCTTAAATTGAAGAGCCCACAAATTTTATTAAAATGAATGGTTAGGTTTATTTTCCTATAATTTTTTGCTGTTGATATGTTTGTCTTTCTTACTTTGGATGCAGGTTTTATGAACTGATATGCAAAAATTCTCTTTTTTCCCAAAATGTTCCCACAAAAAAATAAATTTAAAAAAACATTGTGTTTCAATTCCAAATAAAATAGTGCTAAGTCTTCTACTTGGCTGATGTATTTCAGTAGATAGTATATAGAATTTATATTATTAAAAAAAACCTTCTTATTGTAATTCAGTTTTTTGTAAAAATTTGATCATTTACATTAGGTGTGTTTTTTTGCATAGCCAGCGCAGCACAAGTCTGATTAAAACGATCACTCACTTTATACGTTCATTTCAATAATTGAAAGATCTATCGCCAGCACAGCCATCTTTTTTTTACTGACTTCTTTTTCGCCAGCAATCAAATTGTTTTTGTTTGCCAAGGGAAATTTTGCTGAATGAATAAAACACACCTATTGAGTGCATGAACTCAATTCAATTCCATTTGCCCAGAAAAAAATTAATCCAAAAATTCCCTTTTTCTCAAAATTTCCCAAAAAAAATAAATTAAAAAAAAAAACATTGTAATTCAGTTTTTTGTAAAAATTTGAACAATTACATTAGCTGCATTTCATTATCTACATGCTATGATCAGTATCAAATTTTTACACGTAAATACAAAAACAACAGGTAGATAAACCTGCTTTTTTTCTGAATCTATTTCATGATCAAAAATAGAGTACTTTTTATTATTATTGGTAAGGTAGTGTAAACTCACAGTACACATATTAAAGGTAATATATTGCGCAGGTTGTCAAAGTTGGAAATGTCAAAAAATTTAAAAATAGCTGTCCGAGTGCCCACAGGAACTCAACGCGCATCATTAGAAACAACAACAAAATATTGAAATTATAGACAAGGAAACTGGCACTGAATCCACCATTTTACCACCATAATACCTCGATTTTGACAGATGCGCAGAACTGAACAAAAACGAAAACGCTAATGATATTACCTTTGATATGTGTATTGTGGTTAAACTGTAGTGCAAAGAGAAAGCCAACAAAAATATGAAAAACATACGAACCCAATGCAAAAAGAGACGGATATATGTATACCCTGGCTGTCACTGTGATCCCGTTTGTTTTATTATGGGAATCTTATCCAGATCAGATCATGTGGATAATAAAATGCAGCTATTGAGTGCTTAATTTAACCATTTGCACAGAAAAAAATTAATTAAAATCAAATAAATCAATACAAACAACAACAAAAAAAGAATAAAACTCAGTATCTATTATTTTTTCGCACACAGTTAATAGTGCGGGAAATTAATTATAAGCAAAAAAAAGAATGGAGATTTTTCCAAATATTTTACTACAAAAATTATCTATTTATCTTAACGAATAGCTTAGTACTGCAGAACAAAAACCAGAATTACAGTTTTTTCGTCGCCATTTTTTTATAGAATTTTTTGTTTTATAAAGTACAACAGGTTTATGTATATGTTTGTGTTGTTGTTTTTTTATTTTTAAAGTATACGCAAATGCAAAAATGAAAATGAACGCATTCCGAAATTAAGAATAAGTTCGAAAAATCCATTTTTCCCCTTTCCACAAAAAAGGATAAATCCCACGATCTGGCATCGCTTTTCCAGTATATATAAAAAAAAATATATATACAAAAATATATATAGAAATTCGAAGTAATATACCTAATAGCAAAGAACAATCTTTTTCTTATATATATAAAACTAAAGATGATATTTTGTGTGTTAACGTGTAACTCATGCAATTTTCAATCAATTTACTTGGTTTCTCTTTTAAACTATTCAAAAAATCAATGAGAAGGACAAGGCCCTTTTTTCAACAAAAAAATGGACTTTTTCATTCAAAAAAATGCAAAAAACAAATGCATTTCGCTCATTTGCGAATTTCATAATTTCTACAGACGCAATTTTGAAAAATGTCATTTTGACAGATATTGACAGTGTCTTTTTGACAGATGTCATATTGATGGGTGTCATATTGAAACAGCGGCGTTTGTTAGACAACACCCGATATGTACTGAGAATTGAGATATCAGCAGTTCCAATTACATTATATGTATATGTCAGAAAAATTTCTCAGTTTTGTTGCCATAAAATTGAGGAAATCAAGTTTAAAATATATGTTTACCCAATTTTTGAAGGAGATGTTATGTCAATCGTGTCGTTAACCATAGCGTGAATATAGTGTTTTTTTCTCCTTTTTCGTTATTTAGGTACAATTTGTTTATTTTTTTATATTTAACTTCTATCTTCCTTATAAATAAAAATGTAAATGTAAATGGACTTCAAGAATTCCTTAAGGACTATATATTTCCAAATTTTAATTTTTATATGGCGAAACAGGGCAAAAACCCGAATTAAAAAATATTTTTTTAAATGTTATATTTGGAGGATGGATCTCGATATATACGACTTCATTTTTTTTAAATATGAGATCAATAAATTAAAAAAAATATTTTGATAAAAAATATGTTTCTTCCGTTCCAAGATGTCAGTTTATTTTTGTTTAAATTAGAACTTGCTGGTGAAAATACATTCTTATCCATCGAACTATACTTAATAATATGATCGCTTTATTATTAAATAAATATTATTTGTTTATTTTGATTTATTTCCTTCAATCAAGTTCGAATGAAAGAATGTATGTATAGGTTGTAACACAATATTTATAATTTAAAGGTAGCGGGCTGCGGGGTTCAGCGAAACGAGTTATTGAAATAGCTAATGCCAGTTATAGCAATTTTTCCTTGCATTGAAGAATACCTTTTTGTTAGATATCACAAAGTTTTTTATGAAACTAAGATTTGTCAACCCCTGCAAAGCCGGGGCGGGCCAGCTAGTAACCAATAATTTTTCAGTTTAAATTCATATTATTCGCCGTTGCTCCTTATTTTGTTAGTTATAAACGGTTTTGACTGTATATAGAAACTGTTAATCGTATTTATTAGATTTCCTTCGGACACTCTTGGACATGTTGTCCAGCTAGCCACTGTCTAAAGGTTGGACATCACCTTATTTATGAACGCATTCTAACATTTCTCTAATATTATACTCACTAACTTCCTAGTAATTTCAATTTGAGGTGTGTTTTTTTGCAATCCCGGGAATAATTTGAGTTTTCATACAAAATATGCATAACAAGTATGTACCTAATTCGAGCCGGTAATACAGTTTTTCTCGTGCGCTTAAGTTAAGCCCCGAAAATTATCTGGATTTGGCTTAGACCTATGAGGATTAGTTGTTATTCCAATCAACCTGCAAATTATTTAGCCCGAATCGTTTTTTTCGACCAATTCCCCCCTGGGCTTGCAAAAAACACGCCTTTCCTGTGCATTTGGGTTTTGGATACATTCAATGAACATTTCATTCATGAGGAATAAAAATTCTATAAAAAAACATACAAAAATGGAGTGAATAACTACTAAACCCATTTTTGTAAGATCTATAGTTAGAAACCGAAGCTTTATCAAAGCTTTTATACTTATACAGTATTTATGACCCCATTTTACTAAATTATGATAGATGTACCTCAGAGCCGAACTCTAAGGTCTCCCAGAGGTCTTATTTTGTCCTTCAGCAATGGAAATTAACACCTTATCTTCCTCTGAAAATAGTAAACATTTTGTTTTCATAAGGTCATAGCAACGACCTTTTCCGAAAAAAAGTTGTTCAAGCTTCACAATAAAATACTTAAATGATAACGATTCATTGCTTATGAAAACCATTATGACTGACTGGCAAAAATCCGATTAAAAACGAATAAACTTTTTGCATAAACCGAAACAACAGATGTTGTAGTCTTGGGAGAAAAAAGGTCAAGCCCCATGATAACACCGTCATAATATTTCATTTAATCCAATAAATAATTGGTATATTCTCCTAAAGATAGTGAAACAGCAAACAAATATGCCTTATCGCATCTAAGAAATAAGGTGTGGATGAGGATTGTTTTTTCCTATAAAAAGGAGCCCGATTTCGAATATGAGTATCAGTTGGCATTTGGAAAACAAAACTGCATATAACTTGGGAACAGCAAAAGTAAAGAAAACGATGAAATTTACCCTGGTAATTTTAGTTTGCGTGGCTGTGGTCGGCCTAAACGCCAGTCTCCCACCAAAGTCACCTTCCTATACAGGTATGTTTTTTTTTTTTTAAACAAACAATCAAATAAAGAAGTGAAAACTTTTTTCTTTCAAAGTTGACAAGGCTTACTTAGAGAAGCAAAAGTTCTTATTCGAGATCTTGTACCGCGTGGAGGATCCTCTTCAGTTTGAAGAGTACATCAAACTTGGCGAAAAACTGATCCATGATGTGACAAAGTATCAGGTGAGTTCTATAAAAATCCTTGATCCACTTAATTTTTCTTAACATATTCTTCCTTTCAGAAATACGATGAAAGTATGATCCAATTCTACGGTATGTACAAGGCTGATGGTCTTCTTCCCAAGGGAGAATACTTCAGCGCTGTGCAAGAGAGCCATGCTCGTCAAGCTCTGGGACTCTTTAACTTCTTCTACTATGCCAAGGATACCGAAACATTGGTGCAAAACATCGCTTGGGCTCGTTTGAATGTTAACGAGGGCATGTTCGTTTATGCCTTAACACTTGCCGTCATCCATCGACCAGATATGAAGGGCCTCATCCTTCCATCCATCTTCGAGATCTTCCCACAAATGTACCTTAACGCTAAATCAGTCTACCAGGCTGAGAAATTCGATTCAGCTGTCTTCAATAGAAAAATCATGCTCGAGAAGGAACTCAAAACCATTTATGCCCAAAACACACATGTTGAAAACTCCAAACAATTCTACATGAAGGACTGGAAAACATGGCAGTGGTGGAAATTGATGGGTTTGGACGAAAAGTTCTATGCCGAAGAAAAGACCTTCCTGCGTAACAATATCCAAGACTTAATGAACAACCCCAAGTACAAAGAAATTATGGAGAGTATCAAGGCTTACTATCTACCAGTCGACTACACACGTGACATTGGATTCAGCAACGAGGAATCCAAATTGAGCTACTTCACTGAAGATGTTGGCTTAAATGCTTACTGGTACTACTTGAACATGGATTACGCAGATATTCTAAGCGGACATGAGTACAACTTGAACAAGGACCGCCGTGGAGAATTGTGGATCTACAACGTGCAACAACTGCTGGCTCGTTACTACATGGAACGTCTTGCAAATGGATTAGGAGAAGTTGAAGATATTTCAATGTACGGAACAGTCAAGACCGGCTACAATCCACAGTTGCTTGCTTACAATGGAAACCGATTCTCCTACAGAAAGAACTACTTTGAATTAATGCAATATCAAAACTTGGACGTGGGAACCAATTTGGTTGACGTTTTCCGTAGAATCATGGCCATGATTGACACCGGCAAGTACATAACCACCAATGGTGTTAAGATCGATCTTAGCAGCCCCAAGGCCATTGACTACATTGGCAGTTTAATGCAAGGTAATATTGATGTCATGGACAAGAATGTCTTCAATCACTGGTATGCCGTTGCTAATGTTTACCTCAGTGGTGGCCAACCCGATGCTGCCATTGTCCAGCCTAATGTGCTCCAAAACTACCAAACCATGCTCCGTGACCCAGTCTCATACCAACTTTTCAAGAAAATTCTTGAAGTTTACTACGCATTCAAGAACCAACTGCCATCATACTCACGTAACGAACTCATCGTCCCCGGTGTCAAGATCCAAGACGTAGAAGTGAGCGAACTGAAGACATACTTCGACTTGGTCGATCACGATATCAGCAACTTATTGAACGAGAAGATGGTATTTGTCGACGGAAAATTCGTATGGGATAAGACTCTGTTGGCCCGTCAAATTCGCTTGAACCACATTCCATACAACTACAGCATCAAGGTCAAATCTGAGGAGCCAAAGAAGGTCGTTGTTCGTACTTACATTGCACCTGAATTCGATCAACATGATCAAAAAATCGATTTATTGAGCCACCGTGAAAACTTCATGGAAGTTGACATTTTCACCTACGACTTGCCTGCCGGGGAGACCATCATTAAGCGCAGCTCAAAGGACATCTACTACAACATCAATGACCAGACAACCTACACCGAATTGTACAAGTTCGTAATGTTGGCTTACGAAGGTAAACAAGAACTGCCATATGGAATCAGCGAGGCTCATTGCGGATTCCCATCTAGATTAGCCCTGCCTCATGGTTGGGTTGGAGGCAAGCCAATGCAGTTGTTCTTCATCATCAGCCAGTACAAAGGCGAACAAAAAGATGTCTCCAGTTACGACGCCAAAATCACTTGCGGCATTGGTTCAGGAGATCGTTACGTTGATAACCTTCCTTTGGGTTATCCTTTCGATAGGACAATCGACAACGTTGAAGAATTCTACGTACCCAACATGTACTTCAAGAACGTTAAGATCTACCATGAAGATAAACTCGACAAATACTTCCCTTCGAAGTATGAAAACTACGGAAAGTTCGACTACAACTACTAAGGACCTCCCAATGATGCGGACTATATCGGAAATAGAAATGACTTACGAAATTGTGATACGATCATTTTGTAGCCAATAAAATGTTCTTTTTTAATCAAATTTTCAAAAAAAAATAATAATACTATTTAACTACACACTTTGGTCTTGCGCGAAAATGTCAAATTTAAACGAAAGAACCAATATTTTACTTTATGTACAATGTACACAGTTGAAAATGGATAATATGTAAGACTTTTCTATGAAATTTTGATTTGAAGAAAACTGTAGAATAGCTTTAAACTGAATAAAATAATTTTTTAAAGTCAAATTTTGTGTCCCTTTTTTTGTCTGATAACACCCTAAAAATGTGAATTATTAAGAAATATTGTATTTTTCTACAAAGAGACATAATTCTATAAAGAAAAAACTCTTAACCATAAGTTAAGGCACTTGGTTGTATTGGATCTTGTGAATAAAAAAAAAGTAAAAGCTGTTTTTGGAGGAAGCTAAAGCTAAAAAATCATAGCTTTTAGGAGTAGCTTCAGCTAGACAGTTTTTTTTGCCAAAACTTTTTATCTGCTGTATGGGAAGTATTGGTTGCAGGTACGTCCACTGAATATCCAGCCTAAACGTGTGGATCAATTTGCTTGAATTTGTATGACATTTTCTAGAGATTTTCTAGAGGAGCAATTCCTTTTTTTGTGCTGTAGCTCAACTAGTCCGAGTAGCTACAATACAACGGTTTTGATATTTTAAAAAGTTTCATAAAATGAATCTCATGATTTTAATTAATCTTCGTAGGTATATTTAATAAATAACGCAATTTTAATAAAGCATAACCGAAATAAAGTGTTGATTGTTTTCTAAAAAAATGTTTTGGGGTTATTTCATAATAAGGGTATTCATGCAACGTCTTAAAGTTTACGACGTCGCGTCGTAAACGAACTGTACAAATTTGTATGAGAAATCTTTTCAAACAAATCTTAAACTTTAAGACACAAATTTGTGTGTTAAACGAAGATTGTAAACATCGTAAACATGGTCGACGTTTAACGAACAGCTGATTTGTTTACCACATTTACGCAAAATGTTTTTAGGTGCCTTCATGAAACGTGTATCGGAAACTTTACGATTTTACGACATCGTAAAGTTTCCGACGTTGCATGAATACCCCTAGGCCCTAATATTTAATTAACTATTACGCGTATAAACTTGACCACATTCACCCCATAACTAAAGAGAATACTAAAAATAAGACCTAGTCAAAGCTTTCTAGACAGGGTGAAAGATTCTTGATATTTTTGTAGCTTTTACTATAATATTCTAAGTTAAGATGTTATTGGGTCTTGTGAATAAAAAAAAAAGTTAAAGTTTTTTTTGAAGGAAGCTAAAGCCACTTAATCATAGCTTTTACTAGCAGCTAAAGCTAGAGTTCTAGCTTAAGATTTGTTTTATGTGAATAAAAAAATGATAACGCTAAATAGCTTGTGCTAGAAAATTCTAGTTAAAGCTTCGCAATTTAAGCAGTTTGTTTTTTATTCACATATTTTGACTAGGTAGCTTTAGCTTGAACTGTTCATATAGACTCTGCGAAATAATGATAAGGACAAAAAGAAAATCACTTATTGTTCCGTCTGTTTTAAGAGAAATTATTATTAAGGAATGATAACCCTTTTGTTGTATTTTATCTTTTTATAACGGTTAAACTAAATCCTCGCGTTCGGGGATCTATCCAATGGGTATCAACCTATCCCAAAAATTTTCGGATACGTTTGGTTGTTGTTGCATCAGCTGTTTTGTCACAAGGGATTACAACAACACAAACCTATCCGGATAGCTTTGGATATATCCCCGAACGCGACCATTATATATCCCCGAACGCGACCAATTTCTCTCTATTGTATCGTTTGTCTTACAACAATTATTGATCTTCATTATGGTACGAAATATTTATAAGGCCAAGTTATTATATTTAAGAATCGTTACAAAATCGTTAAAAAAAATAAGCAAAATTTTCTGATTACAAAGGTTTGTTAGTTACAAATACTTTATAGATTTTGTAAATAAATTGAATTTATTATATTTAAGCACGTCATTATATTTTTGTAATTATAATGCCTCGTGGAAAACCATTAACTGAAGAAGAACGTGGTCGTGTTGCTGTTTACCAAGAACAGGGGAAGACAACAAGGCAAATCGGTGGCATACTTAAAAGAAGTAAAACTGTTATAGCCAATTTCTTAAAGTTGAGGGAAAATTATGGAGTTAAGCGAAGTTCAGGTAGAAAACCCAAATTGACACCTAGGGATATTCGAGAAATAAAACGCCTAGTCGTTAATAAATCGATAAGCCCTGCGCAAATTGTTAACATTTTGAACCTTAATGTGTCAACAAGGAGGGTGCAACAAATTTTGAAAGGTGATAAAAACATGGAGTATGTGAAACGCGTCCCGAAACCAAAACTTACAGCACGTCACAAAGCGAACAGATTGACTTTCGCTGAAAATATCAATTTTGGGACGAGGAGTGGGGCCAAGTTATATTTTCGGATGAGAAAAAATTTAATTTAGATGGCCCAGACGGTTGCCAAAAATATTGGCATGATGAACGAACCGAAAAGCAGTATAGAAATGCTCGCAATTTTGGAGGTGGTACGTTGATGCTTTGGGGTGCCATAAGCTGCTCTGGAAAGACACCTTTTTGTTTATTTCCACCAAAATGAATTCCCAAAAATATACTGATCTGTTGGATGATGTTCTGTATCGCTTGGCGATGAAATATTTGGTGCGGAATTTATCTTTCAACAGGATAACGCGGCTATTCATGTGTCAAAATATACAAAAGAGTTTTTAAGTAAGCAAAATATTAGGTTATTGGACTGGGTTTCCCTGTAGTCCTGATTTGAACCCAATTGAAAACGTTTGGGCAATTTTAACACAAAACGTTTTTAAAAATGGACGTCAATTTGACACCATAAAAGATTTGAAAAGAGTTGTTCAAGAAGAATGGGCCAAAATTGATAAGTGTCAAATAAAATTCTTAATAAACTCAATGCCACGACGTCTTCGAGATGTTATTCAATTAAAAGGGGCAAGCACCAAATATTGAACGCCTTTTTAAAAACTTTTACTTACATTTAGAATTACTTTTCAAGATTGGCCTTAACATTATTTCGTTTAGAAAAAAATTAAAACCAAATTTAAATTATAAAGTGCAGTCTAACTTTTCATATTTTGTTTTTCCCTAATAAGTTTAGTTTATAAGATACTAAAAGTAAAATTACTTTGCTAAAATCCAATAATAAATGAAATAAAAAATAATTTTTTGTGTTTGTCCTTATTATTATTTCGTAGAGTGTATAGACCGAAAGGAAGGTTGTTTTGGATTTTGTTTTGCCACTATCTGTTCTATAGGGCAAGTTTTGATTTTGGGTAAAAAATGTTTTTATCATATCGTCCGTCAGTCTCTGCGTTTATACGTTCACTGTGGACCAATTGGTTTCAAATTTGTACATAGGTCGGGTAGTTCCAATAAAATAGTTTTGATATTATAAAAAGTATAAAGAAAATTGTCTTATTTTTGAGTTACTCTCTAAAATTAATTTAATAAACTTTGTAATTGTACCTTTTAATGGCTTATATATGTACCTACACTGCCTAGCTACCTTACAGCAATAGCATGATCGTGCGATTGAATCGTACATTTAATGCATGCTGCAACTGTCAACTATAACTACGTGCTTAACAGTCTTACATACAGAAGAGCGTTCAACTCCAAAATCTTGTCCTTTACCATACTGAAATCCAGGTTCACTTAGATATCTTAAAAATATCTGTATTCTCTGCTCAGAGGTCAGTGTACCTCTACGCTCCATTGAGTCTTCTATACAGTAAGCAGAACGCCACTGCACATTTCTTTTGAAAATCTAAATAAACTATGAAAATCCTCATCACTTACTTCAACCGCTTCTTCTAAAATGTTAGTTTTCTTACCATAATCGCACAATAACTAAAGAGAATGCTGAAAATAAGACCTATAGTCAAAGCTTTCTAGACAGGGAGAAAAAATCTTGAAATTTTTGTAGCTTTAACTTTAATATTCTAGTTAAAGCTATTTTTATTCACACAAATTTAAGCTTAGGCTGGGAAAATAAGCTAAAACTAAATTAATTTAGCGTTAGCTATTTAACAATAGCTATGACTAGAAAACATCTTTAACTAGCTAGCTTAAGCTTATTTTTATTTACCAAAAATCTAGCTTTTACTTAAAAATCCAAGTTTTAGCTTTAGCTTTTTTTTTATTCATAAGGCTCATTAACACAAATTAAAGCATAGGCCGGGAAATCAAGCTAAAACTAAATTAATTTAGCTTTGGCTATTTAAAAATAGCTATAACTAGAAAATATCTTTTAGCTTAAACTTATATTTTTATTCACCAAATACCTAGCTTGTACTTTAAAACCCAAGTTTAAGCTTTATTTTTAATGTCTGAAGTACAAATATATTATATTTGGACTGTCATGTATTGTAATACCAATTTTTCTTGTCATTTTCTTATTTGAGATCATTTAAAACTTGGTTGGTGTCCTTGAAAACCAGCTGTGCTTAACATCACACAAAAATCTAATCTAATATTGCAGGTCCAAAAAAGGATGTGATTAGCTCAGTCTTATATAGAAGTCGTATGCACTACGCATTCCACTGCTAAAGACTACTGACGTCACGTCTGTTTGTTTATCGAATGCATTGGAGCATCAGCATTTTTCAAAGCGCCTTTAAGTATGCTGTCTTGTTCCGCCTCCATTTTTCTCCATACCTTATTTCGATAGACTACAATTCGTAGTACGTATCAAAGGGGGAGAGGTTGGAAGATCGGTAACAGACCAGACTATTAAGTTATTATTATTTATATTTCATTGTATTATTCATACTAGAATGTCAGTTTATTAGACTTGACAATTCTTTATTCCGTCAATTTCATTGAATTTTTTGAACAACAACGACAACTTAAAGGTGCTACCACCTGTTTTTATTTCCCCCCAGATCCGAACCAGTGCCTACGTTCTGTAACTCTCGCATCGACAAAATCGTATAAGTTTTGTTCCATTTTTCAACGTTTCTCGACCAATTTTAACGATGCGAGAGTTGCAGAACGTAGGCACAGATAGGATTTGCTTACGAAATTACATGTATTAAAAAACAATACAAGACAGATTCGAGTTGGTGTGGGGCAACTACTGATCTCTATACACTGGATTTTTAGGCAAAAATATAGCCGTGGTCGGTACCCTCTTATAACAGTATAACAGCGGCGTCAGCGATATGGACGCTATTGGACCTGATTTTTTTTTATTTCTTCCAATATTTACAGCCGCAATGCTTGTTGACATCAAATAAAATGCTCAATTACGGCAAATATCCTCAATCTCTTTTTTCGTTTGTATAGAGCGAGATACGAGGTCGTGGTCGGTATCCCGTCAAAAATTGCCTCACAAAAACTGTTATACACTATAGGCTATTCACTAATCACTATCCAGTGTATTATAGAGATCAGTGGGGGCAACCTTAAGACCCTGTTTGATTGGGAAGATTGAGTCCGGACCGAACTGGTGAGTATCATCGTGTTTGCATTTGAAACTTTCAGACTCCTCAAAATACTTTGGAACAACAACAAATTTAAAATTCCACACATTAAAGCAATATCAAAGTAGACTCATGAGTCCGGTTTTTATGTTTTCTTCGTGCCTCACGAGAGTCCTCACCCCTACCTTCTCTTGCCTATACGAAATTCCGTGATATCGGCCTCAATCTACCCAATCTAAACAGCGCGGCGTCTAATGCTAACAAATTTTTAAAGGCAATAAACTGTTATAAATTTACATTTCTCTAGCCTTGTGCTAAGAAGTAAAAGAAGTGGCACTTAATTTTCACATATTTGCACTTAAGGCGCAGTTTTACTGTCTGAGTAAGTGGCACTTAAGTGGCCACTATGGGGAGACTTAGGTGTCACTTATTCCGATAAGCTTACACTGTAAAATTGAGCATTTGTTTTCAATATTTGACACTTAAGAGACACTTCGATTGTGAAACTGGGTCTTGCCTTTGGGTATTTTGTTCCATGATCAATCGATGATTAAGCTTTTTTGATGAAAACAATAATAACAACACGTTGTTATCAATGTTTTCGTCGTCGCCATGACAATTTCGTGTTGGTTTGGGGAAACCTTTAATTGTCTGCGGAAAAGTGAAATTCGAGCTTCTATTTTTATTTTTATTTGTTGTTTATTTGATTACAGCAAAGGCTTTTGTGATTTTTAATGTTTTTTAATTTTTGTTACAATTGGTGACATTTATTTTTTCCATAGTCGTTTCGTTTACATTTTCGTTATCGATTTGGAGACCACAGAAAATTTTCGTTTCGCATCAGCTGCGTACTATGCTTTACAACAGGTAATCGGTGCTTAATTTGAATTACTAAAAAAATTAAAAAAAAACCTGGATATGTTTCGATTAAAAAGCAGATATCTTGAGTTTTATTCAAATCAGGGCCTAGTGTCTTAAAATAGAACTCTCAAGCATTCTTTCAAAGTTCATATAAAAAAAATTAATCTGGTAGAATCTGGCAATTTTGGGCAAGTACGCGAACGGACCTAACGTGTTTTTCATATTTTTTTTTTTTTTACGGTTTGATTAGAACTAGATTACATAAATTCGAATTTATAACAGTTATAACAGTTTTTCGCCATTAAAAATGTGTGTGCAATAACGACCTTCGCGAAAAAACAAAATCGGCAGTATGCCCATTGCTTAACGGCGCGGCGGCGGCGCGGCTCCACGCGCCGCGATGGGCACTTGACCTATATGTCAATTAAATCAGTATTCAGGAAACCATAGATAGGTAGATACTTTTCGAAATCAGTTTTGTACGAAAGTTTTTTTTTTTCCTTTAAGAATGAGGTCATTCTGCCATCTGCCGAATCATTTAATAAACAAAAAAAATACTAATAAAGATGATGAAATTGCAATAAATAATGTTAGGTTCATAAAGCAAAAAATAAAAACATGCTATAATAAAAATTCTACAATTTATTTTCATGATTCAAGATTATTTGAAATGGGTATGTATAAGCGCATGGCGCGCAATCTTGGCAAGTTTAATAATTTGCAACATAAAAAGTACCAATTATAAATCACTTAAAACATAAAAGATAACAATTGTAGATAATTTCAAACGAAATAAGGAAAGTTCTTGTATAAAAACTCCGGAAGCCGACAATGAAGCACTGGTAAGGTGCTAATCAAATATTTAACGATCTATTTTTGCAACGACCGTAACAATAATTTGATTCCACTCATTTACGTTCCTTCCTGGTCAGTGTGATAAGACCAGTTGGTTCCATTCCCTGCATTAGTTTTCTTATCATGATCAATTTATGGAGACTGGGTGTCATTTTTTTGCATTGAATACTTGATGTTTGGACGAATGATCAATGTTTTGATTTGAAAATAATTAAGATCAGCTCATGTTGACTGCCAGCTTAGCTTCACTGCTTTTTTCCTTAGCAAGCATACCAAGGTTTTAATAAGATGTTAAAAGCACTCCCAAATACTTAAATTCAAGTAGGTACTATTTAATTTTTTTCATTCCCGATTCCATTGCCATTGCCAAAGCGTATCTATTAGCAATATTCAAGGCAATGGCAATGAGCCAAGCAATTTATTTCTTCAACTATTGCTAATGGAGCCGCTGGGTTAGGTACTCTGCAAACTTTGAATTAATTTATATATTTCTCCAGACGAGAATTCTTTAAAATAAAAGCTGTTATACCTATTATATTGAGTTTTATCTTTTATGAAACTGAAACTAATCTGTTATATTGCAGTTACAGTTATCGAATCGTGATGCAGTTATGTTATGTTAACAAAATTATCGTTAAAATTAATAAATGCGATTCATAACATCATTACATAGAATATTTGAAATTTCATTAGACTTAAATCTAATGATTTTTGTATTTCCCCTGAAATGATTCAAGCGTTTTGTGTAATATGAATTGCATGATTCAGAACTTCGATTTTTTACTCGTTTGTAGAGCTAAGAATAGTAATTTTTAGATTTGAGTTCTCTGGATGACTTTTGCACTTCGTAGAAAAGCTTTTTTTTTAATTTATCTATATTTGCTTTTACAAACTCTATCCAAGTTTTCAAAAATTTTATTCTGCATGACGTTGTTCAAGCATTTTTTAGGGTTTTGTACATGTTTCACGAATATCATACCTTAGAAAATGCATAAATGATGATCAGTTATATTTTAATCATATAGGTACACGTCACTTAAAAATATTAACTTGTTATTCTTATTAAATCGAAGGTACAAAGATGTGCTCAATGCAACTTTAACTTGAGCTTGTTATACGAGTTGATAGTTAAACTTTTTAACGCAATTGCGAAGCCGTCAAAAGCATATACCTAATTAATTGCATCATTAGGCGTGTTTTTTTCAAGTCCGAAGTAAATTGGATGAAAAAAACGATTCCGGGCTGAAGAATGTGCATGTTAAATGCAACAACAACTAATCCCCAATGGGCTTAGCTATAAACCCAGACAATTTTCGGGGCTTAACCTAAGCGCAGACAAAACTGTATTATCGGCGTGAACTACATACTTGTTATCGATATTTTGTATGGAAACTCCATTTTTTTCTGTTATGGCGTCGCTAATCCCTGATATCATTGTTTTCAACCAATTCCATCAGGGATTGGAAAAAAAACATGTCTGTCAAGTTAGCATTACCATTTCAAAATTTTAAGATTCTAACAATTGGATTAATTGTCGTGAATTTGTCGTAAATTTGTCGTGAACGAAAAAAATTTGTCGCGCGTTTTTTTTTTTAATAACCCCTGGTAATGCTAACTTGACGGTCAAGTTAGCATTACCATCCCTTAAAACAAATTAAAACAAAATTAAGTATGTCATTAAACGTCGTGAATTTGTCGTGAAAGAAAAAAAAATTCGAACATTTTTTTTTTAGTTTCGAAAAATCTCTAACCTTGCATTCCGTCAATGAATACATCGTAACCACATTAAAATTTTTATCCAAAATAGTTTTTAATGTGGAATTTGTTTAAACAATTGTCGCTCAACATCCTTAAAAAAGTTGTGTCAAAAAATAATTTGTCGCGCCTTGATTTGTCAAAAAAAATCACCTAAATATGACGAAATACCCCAAAATAGCATTTTTTAAATAAATCCAGCATTACCACGACTTTCATTTGCTGTACTTTTTTATCCAAAAGAGTTTTTAATTTGGAATTTGTTTATTTATTTATTTATTTATTTATTTATTTATTCGCTTAATTCAAGCTGGCTAGGCAAAAACAATAACAAAAGAAAAGGTAATAACAATTATTTATATAAAAATTAAATAATATAAATAATAATAATAACAATTTTAATAAAAGTATAAACTTATGACAAAATATAATAATAATAAATAATAATAATAATAATTTAAAAAAAAAATATATACATTTTATATCTTAAAATTTATGAGGAGGGGACTCAAGGAAGATTGGAAAATAAGTGTCTTCTTACGGAGGAAGTACTAGAGCTAAAGTCAAGGACATGCTGTGTACTATTGGCCAGACGTAACATTCGGGAAATGGGATTAAAATGACCATAGTTGGTGCGGTGGGTAGGAATATGAAAGAAGGGAACGGACCTAAGGTTGCGGGGATTTGTGTTAAAGAAGATCATTTCAACAAGTTCTGAAGAATCAATAGCACCCGTGATTAGTTGGTGGATGAATAATATATCGGCGATTGCACGACGTTTAGCAAGGGTGTGAAGATCTATTAATTGTAATCGATCCTCGTAAGGGGGTAAGATAAGAGGGTTTAAACAATAATTGTCGCTCAACATCCTTAAAAAAGTTGTGTCAAAAAATAATTTGTCACGCCTTGATTTGTCAAAAAAATCACCTAAATATGACGAAATACCCAAAAATAGCATTTTTAAAATAAATCCAGCATTACCACGACTTTGAATTGCTGTATTTTTTATGCAACAGAGATTTTAATGTGGAATTTATTTAAACAATTGGCGCTCGACGTCCTTAAATAAATTGTATCAAAAAAAAATTTGTTTGACACAATTTTTTTGGCCTCCTTGCACACAATTTTTTCCTATGTACAAAAGGTTATTGACTAAAAATGGTAGAAATGGATAGGTTTGGGAAGTAAACGAACAAGGTTCATTTCTCATACAAAATTTGGCAGTTCATTAACCAAATCGTAAATTTAACAAGATTATCTAGTGTTTTACAACATTGCGTGAATACCCTTAATATTTATAGGCGTGTTTTTTTGCAAGCCCGGAGGTAATTGGTTGAAAAAAAAAACGACAACGGGGATTAGTGACGCCATCACATAAAAAAACATGGAGTTTTCATACAAACTATCGATAACATATATGTAATTCATGCCGGTAACACAGTTTTTCTGTGCGCTTAAGTTAAGCCCCGAGAATTCTCTGGGATTAGCTAAGCCCGCAAGGGATTAGTTGTTGTTGCATTTTACATGTATATTTTTTAGCGCCGACGTCGTTTTTTTCATCCAATTCCCCCCGGGCTTGCAAAAAAACACGCCTAATATCATCCAAAACAATTAATTTTAGGCGTGTTTTTTTGCAAGCCCGGGGGGAATTGGTTGAAAAAAACGACAGCGGGGATTAGCGACGCCATGACAGTAAAAAACATGGAGTTTTCATACAAACTATCGATAACATGTATGCAATTCATGCCGGTAACACAGTTTTTCGGTGCGCTTAAGTTAAACCCCGAGAATTCTCCGGGATTAGTTGTTGTTGCATTTAACATGTTAATTGTTTAGCACCGATGTCGTTTTTTTCATCCAATTCCCCCCGGGCTTGCAAAAAAACACGGCTTTTGTATCTTAACCCCTTAATGCATGATTTTTTTTTCTTCATGAAATAGTTAATGATTTTTAAAGAGAAAAGTGTTTCGAGTGTTTCGATTGAACAGAGATTGCAAAAATTTGCAGGTTTCCTGTTTGGATCATATGTAAATATATGGCACATTAAGCAGAAAACTAACAAAAATTATCTCAATCAATTATTTATTCAAAAACCTATGTAGATGAAAATAAAAAACGAAATATTCAACTTTTGTTTTCTTGTTGCACGTTGGCTCATATATGGACCAAAGCAGGAAAGCCTGTCTGGTGTCCCAAATATGATCCAATCATCAAAAAGTAATTAGTATTTCATAAAACTGAAAGAACTCACATCTTCTTTACTTGTAAGTTTTTTTGTCAAGCACTAACTTTTGTTTCTATATTTTTTGTACAATTTTGAATTTCTCAAACACACTTCTCTTCTACTGAAACCGGTTTGACGAAAGAATTTGTTCTCGCAACTTGTTCAAAGATGGCGCTTTTTAATACAATTTGGAGCGTCTATGGTACTAATTTCTCATTGTATGCACAAAACAACAGAATTTGTTGAAAACTCAAAAACACTAATATATAGTTTGGCTCATATATGAGCCAACATGCGGTAAAGTTAAGTAACATTTTTAACATTGTAAAACTTTTCAATAAAATCGCTTTTACCAATCATTTTTATAAATAAAGTTAATTCCTTATAGATTAGATTAGATTAGATTCAATTTTCGAGTGATCATATGAAAACATCACTTTTTATGTAAACTGACCACCAGCAGAAAGATTTATTATAATAGGCGTATAATTTGTACCCACCAATATAAAAAAATCTATTTCATATTCATAAATCCAGATTTCACTGTCAACTAGTACCTATAACTAAAACCAGCTTTTGGAGATGCTCAATATGAACTAACAAATAAAAAAAAATTTGTTAGCTGCAAATGTCTTGCCGAATTCATTCGTTTTCATAAGCAATACATATTCTTCTCTTCCAAAGCTTGCGTATACTGATAGAATAGATGTTTTCAATTCGTAAATTCGCTTCATTATTTTCTCTTTAAACCTGTGAGAGACGAATTTTACCTGCAGGCTGCAAGTGCAATATATGATTTTCGTGTTGTTTGCCGTTACCGCTATTGTTGCATTTTAAGAGGAACCTTCATCTGGAGCTTTGCCTAACTTCATTATTTTAATATAGCACCGGTCGTCGGTCAATGTCCGGGTTTCTGTGACGATCACAATCAGACCATCGCAAATGATTTTGAGAGCGAAGTCATAATTTTGCGATTTTGTGTTGGAAGCCAAAAGTGCAGTTGCATGTTAGAATGAAAATTAACGGTAAGAGAGGCATTAATGACATAGCCAGGGTGTTTTAGTATTTTCTGTGCTTTCAAGAACAACAGCTTATACATAGTTTAACGCATTTAATTTTTAATATTTCAATCTTAAGCTAAACAAGTTGTTTTGTTATTTTGTAGTTTAGATTATTTAATTATAAGAATGAGTGAGCAAAAAAAAGTGACTAAAGCTAAGTACAGACGATTGTCAGATCTTACAATATTGTCAGAACTGTCAATGGTCTGACAATAGCTTACAATTAGCTGACAATTGACATATTTCTTACAATGAAAAATTGTCCGTTCACAAGGGTTGGTAGATGACCCAATTTGATTGTCTGCTATTTTTTTTATCTCTCTTTAACCAACTTATTGACATTTCGAACAATGAAAAATTGTCAAAAATTGTAAGATGTTTTCAATTAAAACATTGGACAGTGACCAATGAGTCTGACAATGTCCTAATCGACTGACAATGATAAAAATTGTATGTTCAGACGATTGTAAGATACCTGACAATTTTTTGCCAGATTGTCGTCTGACAATGACGTGTCTGACAATATTGTCAGACAAAATTGTGTGTTCCGATGATTGTAAGACATTTGGAACAGTTTTTTCACTGACAGATCTGACAATATTGTAAGATCTGACAATCGTCTGTACTTAGCTTAAGACACGAAAGTACTGCACGACGACGCGACGCGACGTCACGCAGAAATCATTGACGGTCGTAGCAACTGAAAGTAACTGTCATCTACAAACAATTAAAGGGATAAGAAATGCCTATACCGTTTACAAAAAAGCCTCTTGTCAAAACAATCTGCCTTAGTACTCGCTATAGGAACGCCAAATTTTTGTAAGACTAAAGGCCGTTAAAAGCTATTTTGAATGCCCATCAGTTAACCCATTTTCGGATATTTTTGCTCGTAGTTAAGAACAGATATTCCTTTTCCAACCGTACATACACGAATGTGAAGTAATTTACACAGAACAATTTGTTCTTTTCATTGAACACATTGTATTCATTTTTATTTATGGTAAATATAAAGAAACTACCATTATTTTAAGATCTTTTTTAAAGCTAAAAGCGAAACAAAATTGTTCCAAACAAATCTTAAATCTCATATTTTAAAAGCAGCTTTTTAGCGAGTAAAAGACATGTATTGTCAATAGTTTGCTCTCCTTCCTCATTGGCCGGCAGGTGGTCATTTTCATATACAGAATTTGGTATATATTTTCAAAAATAGTTTTAATAATTAAAAAAATTATGTTCTGCAAAAATCGTAATTATTTTTAATTTGATAACATTTAATATAACCTTCCTGTGATTAAATTAAATGCAACAAAAAAAAAAACCTGCAAGAGATAGTAAAACAAAACAAGCTTATCATCAGTTTTACGGACTATATAAGCCCATGTATTTCAGATCTCTAGACACTTGGCATTAGCAAACGAAACTTGCCTTACTTGGTTCAGTGAAAAAGAAATAATGAAATTAACTTTCGCAATTTTAGCCTGTGTGGCTGTAGTTGGCCTACATGCGGCTACCGCTACAAAGGACTCTTCCTATGTCGGTAAGTATTTGTTTTTTTTTCTCAACAACATACAAAAGGATGAAACAATAATTTCATCTTTTGACAGTTGACAAGGCTTATTTGGAGAAGCAAAAGTTCTTATTCGAGATCTTGTACCGCGTGGAGGACCCTCTTCAGTTTGAAGAGTATATCAAACTTGGTGGACAGCTGATCGATGATTCGTCGAAGTATCAGGTGATTTCTAGAAAATTCTTGATCCACTTTATTTTTCTTAACAAATTCTCCCTTTCAGAAATACGATCACAGCATGACCAATTTCCACGCTTTATTCAAGGCTGGTGGTCTTCTACCTAAGGGAGAATACTTCAGTGCTGTGCTAAAGAGCCATGCTCGTCAAGCAATTGGACTCTTTAAATTCTTCTACAATGCCAAAGACACCGCCACATTGATGAAAAACATCGCTTGGGCTCGTTTGAATATTAACGAGGGTATGTTCGTTTATGCCTTAACGCTTGCCGTCATTCATCGACCAGATATGAAGGGCCTCATCCTTCCATCCATCTTCGAGATCTTCCCACAAATGTACCTTAACGCTAAATCAGTCTACCAGGCTGAGAAATTCGATTCAGATGCCTACAATAGAAAAATCATGATCGAGAAGGAACTCAAAACCATTTATGCCCAAGACACAAATGTTGACAACTCTAAACAATTGTACTTGAAGGACTGGAAAACGTGGCAGTGGTGGAAATTGATGGGTTTGGAAGAGCAGTTTTATGCCGTAGAAAAGACTTTCCTCCGTAACAATATCCAAGACTTAATGAACGACCCCAAGTACAAAGAAATTATGGAGAGTGTCAAGGCTTACTATCTACCAGTCGATTACACACGTGACATTGGAATCATCAACGAGGAATCCAAGTTGAGCTACTTCACAGAAGATGTTGGCTTAAATGCTTACTGGTATTACTTGAACATGGACTACGCAGATATTCTAGGCGGACATGAGTACAATTTGAATAAGGACCGCCGTGGAGAATTGTGGATCTACAACGTGCAACAACTGATGGCTCGTTACTACATGGAACGTCTTTCGAATGGATTAGGAGAAGTTGAAGATATTGCGTTATACGGATTAGTCAAGACCGGCTACGATCCACAATTGATTGCTTACAATGGAAACCGATTCTCCTACAGAAAGAACTACATCCAAATGCTGCAATATCAAAACTTGGACGCGGGAACCAATATTGTGAACGTTTTCCGAAGAATCATGAACATGATTGACACCGGCAAGTACGTTACCACCAAAGGTATTAAGATCGACGTTACCAGCCCCAAGGCCATTGAATACATTGGCAGTTTAATGCAAGGTAATATTGATGTCATGGACAAGAATGTCTTCAATCACTGGTATGCCGTTGCTAATACTTTCCTCAGCGGTGGCCAACTCGAAGCTTCCATTGTCCAGCCTAATGTGCTCCAAAACTACCAAACCATGCTCCGTGATCCAATCTCATACCAACTTTTCAAGAAAATTCTTGAAGTTTACTACGCATTCAAGAACCAACTGCCATCATACTCACGTAACGAACTCATCGTCCCCGGTGTCAAGATCCAAGACGTAGAAGTGAGCGAACTGAAGACATACTTCGACTTGGTCGATCTCGATATTAGCAATCTTATGAACGAGAAGATGGTATTTGTCGACGGAAAACTCGTATGGGATAAGACTCTGTTGGCCCGTCAAATGCGCTTGAACCACATTCCATACAACTACAACATCAAGGTCCAATCTAAGGAGCCAAAGAAGGTCGTAGTTCGTACTTACCTTGCACCTGAATTCGATCAATATGATCAAAAACTCGATTTATTGAGCCACCGTGAAAACTTCATGGAAGTTGACATTTTCACCTACGACTTGCCTGCCGGAGAGACCATCATTAAGCGTAGCTCAAAGGACATCTACTACAACACCAATGACCAGACAACCTACACCGAATTGTACAAGTTCGTGATGATGGCATTCGAAGGAAAAGAAGAGCTACCATATGGAATCAGCGAGGCTCATTGCGGATTCCCATCCAGATTAGCCCTGCCTCATGGTTGGGTTGAGGGTAAGCCAATGCAGTTGTTCTTCATCATCAGTGAATACAACGGCGAGCAAAAAGATGTCTCCAGGTACGACGCCAAAATCACTTGCGGCATTGGTTCAGGAGATCGTTACGTTGATAACCTTCCTTTGGGCTATCCCTTCGATAGGAAAATTCACAACGTTGAAGAATTCTACGTACCCAACATGTACTTCAAGAACGTTAAAATCTACCATGAAGATAAACTCGACCAATACTTCCCTTCGAAGTATGAAAATTAAGGAAAGTTCGACTACAACTACTAAGGACCTCGCATTGATGCAGACTATATCGGAAATACAAACATATTACGAAAATGTGATATGACGCTTTCGTAGTCAGTAAAATGTTCTTTTTCAATCAAATTTTCAACAAAAAATGATAATACTATTTAACCAAACACTTGGGTCTTAAGTGAAAATTTCAAATTTATACGAAAGAACCAATTATACATTATGTACAATGTACACAGTTGAAAATGGATAATATGTAAGACTTTTCAATGAAATTTTGATTTGAAGAAATTAACTGTAGAATAGCTTTAAACTGAATAAATTAATTGTTTATATTAAAATTTTTGTCGAGTTTTATGTCCTTAACTATGCAACATCTTAAAAAGGTAAATTAATAAGAAGTTTTGCAGTTTTCCAACAAAGAGCTAGGCTTGATTCTAAAACAGAAAAAATTGCGGAACTTACGTACTTGAGTTGTCTGAACTACAAACATTGTATTGTAATACCTATGTCTCTAGTCATTTTCTATTTAAGATCTTTTAAAAGTTGGCTGAGGGCCACAACAATCAAAACCATCTTCAGTGAATTAGCTGCGTTAACCATTCTCACAAAAATCAAATACATATAGCCTTAAAGATGGGGTGGACTGTGGAGCGATTTGCAGAACAAAAAAGGAAGTAACTAAAGGAATGCAAATTTACAACAGTTTTGTTTATAAAGGTACTGTTCATGTGTGTTCATGCGAAAGGTCAGAGAGCCCTCCGTTGCCAACATACCTATCGGGCATCCAGAGTATTAATTCAAGTCGTGAAAAATTAATGGGTTATGGTAGAACTATAATAGTCGGATGCCGACGTAAGTTGTCGTACGAAACGAAACGAATACAAAGAATTTATATGACGTGCCCATAATTGAGGTTTGCTTCGTTTCCACCAATGTTCGTTAACTTTTGCTTTCGGAAGTGAAGAGCGCTCACCGACCGCTCCATGCGTAAGTGAACTGAGAGAATTTTCTTCCGACTATTATAGTTCTACCTTTAAACTACAGAACAGAATGGGCGGCTTCAATAAAAATTACTAAACATCTGAATTTTCAGATATCTGAATTTATGTCGTTGAACGCAAAAAAATCTGAATTTTCAGTTGAAAGTCACTGTTTCAAATTCCTGCATTTAGCTATAGGATTTACATTTAAGCGAAATAAAATAGAACATTAATTAGGGTAAAGGCACTAGTATCCGGACAGTGCTAGTCTCCGGACACTGTCGTTTATTTGGAAAAAATAAGCATATCATTCATAAATAGTCCCAAATAACAATCAAAATACAATTCTCTATGTATCACAAACATATATGCAAAGTTTCAAGTAAATTAAGGATATAATATAAAAGTTATGCGACCTTTCAGTTTCTCAGATCTAAGGGCCAGTTGTGCAAATATTTAAACCGTGGTTCAGCAATTTTTATCCATCGATTCCGGCGGATTAATTGAGTTTCAACATTGGTTTACTGTTCAAGTATGTGATAATAACCAAATACATACTTGAACTAGCGTTGAACCTTAGTTAATCCGCCGAAATCGGTGAATTAAAATCTTGAACCGAGGCTGAACCACTATTGTACCACTGGCCCAGAGAACGATTAAAATGACGATTTGAGTAAAAAAAAATTAGTGTGAACATTGAATTATTTTACGCAGTATTTATTAGTTTATTGGTAAAGAAAGTGACTTTCATTCTATAAAATATTATAAATTTTAATAATTAAACCATAGAAGTTAAATAAACTTAGTTTTTGACCAAAATATTTGGTGTCCGGATACTGAATACTAAAGTTTATATCATTTTCAGTTTCCGGACATAGCGTCCGGATAGTTAGTCCTTAAATACGCTTAAGGCTTAACTACATAAGCCAAAAAGTACTGAAGTACAAAAGTAAAAATATTTTTTTTACCGCTAGCGCCGTTGTTTTGTGAAAAAGAATACACAAATTTGTTTTTAAACCAAAATTTAAGCTTTCTGCATCATTTTTATAAGTTTTCCAGTCAGAAACACTATCCGTTTGAAAATTTTCACTTTTTTACTTTTTCACTTTTTTGGCTTATGTAGTTAAGCCTTTACTTTGAAGGTTTTTTTTTTATAAAAAATGGGGGAATTCTATAAGACAATTCTGAAGACCTTCTGTGATTCTATGAAGATAGAAATAATAGGGGTATTCCCGATCCGATGCAACTGGTCTTGTATCATTGCAAAAATGCAAAAGTGTAAAATTGCTATACCCTAACCCCATTGTAAAAAAAAACTTTGCACTTTTGCAATGATGCAAGACCCAGTTTGCATCGGATCGGGAATACCCCTACTGTTTTCGTCGTCGCCACCAAAAATTCGCCTTGGTGTGGGGGAACCTTAACAACTTAAATTATAGATTCCTTGGAAAAAAATTGATTACCATGCACATTTGATGATTTACCAGTTGCGATAATCCTTGATTAAAGATAATCAACTGTGAACAAACTGGCCCTAAATCTGGTAAGAAATTGTAGTTTCTGGTAGTTTCGGACGAGTACGCGAACGGACCTAAAAAGGAAAGGTAACCAACCTAGTGGGATCGAACCCTAAACTTAAGTGTTTCTATTCTGATCCGATTCTGATTCCTAAGAAAACTTTTGACTTCTCCTACACTCTGTCAAAACAAAAATTTAAACTGTCAAAAAAATTAAATTTGTTTACTTTCATTACTTGATTTTTCTATAAATATTAAATAATGAATAGTTTAAATATTCCTACTGATTTTGGACCAGATTCAGGTGGCAGAGTAAAGGTATATAATTCCAAAATTATTTTCATTCAAATCCGAATTACCTGATATGTATTCTCAAAGGGCTTGACAATAGTAAAGGCAGTTGTTTACGGCAACATCGCTCGTTCGTTTGGAAAGAAACGCGAAGAAGATGGGCACACACATCAATGGAAAGTCTATGTGAAACCTTACCTTAATGAAGACATGTCCATCTACGTGAAGAAGGTCCATTTTAAATTACACGAAAGTTATGCAAATCCCAATCGAATAGTCACCAAACCACCGTATGAGGTCACCGAAACTGGCTGGGGAGAATTCGAAGTGGTTATTAAAATTTATTTTCACGATCCAACTGAGCGTCCGGTGACATGTTATCACATTCTTAAGCTCTTCCAGTCACCCATAGTCGATGGAGAAATCTCCTCGTCCACAATTGATAATAAAAAGGGCTTAGTGTCGGAACAGTACGAAGAGATTGTGTTCCAAGAACCCACCCAGCTTATGCAACACTACTTGACAAATGTGACACCAATCACAAATGGGCCGTATGTCCATGACACAGATTGTAAGATTTTGAAGTCGATTGGAACACATATAGTTATTTCTTTTTGTTTTAGTTGAAAATAAAAAAGTGAAGACGCTCGACAACATCCTCGAGGTCAAGGCAAGAGTTAAGTCGGAGATCACACAATTGAAGGATAAGTTAAAACTGGCTCGAGAGTCCATCGGAAGGTTTAAGATGGAACTGTCCAAAGTACAAAAGACTCAGATAACATAAGAAGACTTAGCACGATTTCAATTGCATACAAAACTTTTGGACAAAATAAAAACATAACTTTAACTTTTATCTTTTTCTTTTGCTCGCTTTTCTTTGTCTAAAGAAATCGCCGACGTTCGGCTTCAGAAAACATCGAAATCAAATCCTTCTGTGTTGGGTCATATAATGGAGATCTTTCTTCAAAGGTCCTCTTTGTACACACTTTCAACTACAGAAGATGAAGTTATAGGAGGAAATCTTAGAAAAATTACAATGGACCTTTTCATAAGGTTCTTTGATTTTTATTTTTTTTATGAAACATAATACAAAAATAATATATATAGGTATGTACTTAATACTGAACAATAGAAAAAATATTTGAAACAAAAACTTAATTTGCTTTTTTTGAATCAGTATGTTTTATCTCAACTTCAAGCTTTTTGATTCTTAATTGATGGAGTTCCTTCATTTGCTCCATTTCCAGGGAATGTTTTTCGCGTGCATGAACAAGTGCTTCCTTGACTTGCAGCAACAATAGTTTGGCATGCTCGAGTTGCAGCAAATGAAGTTCAGCTGCGTTAGAAGTTGCTTCATTTATTCGGGTAAGTTCTGCTGCTAGCACTTCTTCATTTGTATCTGAGGTCGAGGTGATCATTGCTGTTGATTGCAAGGTATCGCTACAGGTTATTCGATTAGTTAAATTAATTAATCAAACATAAAATGTTTTCGTTAAATTACCCATTTTCTGTAAAAACCATCTTGGTTGGCACTAATTGGCACTTCTATTCGGTTCGTTTCTTGATCCTTGGATCGTGCCGTTAATTCTTTGTTTGTAATTTTTGTTTTTCAAGAGACAAGAGGTATGTTTGTTTGATAAATTGAAGTGAAACTGTCAAAACTTTTCGTTTTGGTGTTCGGAGCAGAGATTTATGAATTATAAAGATTGGAATCCTCGGCTGTCGTTCTGGTTTGCCTACAAGCTAAACAAAATGGCGGATGGGGGTGAATTCAAATTTTTGCAATTGTAGTTGCAATTCACATCTATTCATCGATACGAGATAAAATTACAAAAAAAACAATGTAAACAAATGGGTTTTGGAGGATGGAACGTACGAAAGATTCCATCTTATGCCTGTTTGGTAACTTTTTTTTCAACAAATTTCCCAAAAACTGAGTTTTTTTTCTATGGGTTTTGACCGCAAATTGTGAAATTTTTTGAAAATTTGTGCAAATTCGCAAGAAATTTCACGTTACCTAACAGACCACTTTATAATTCATAATCTCTGGTTCGGAGCAGAGACTAGGTCTGTCCGCGTACTTGCCCGAAACTGCCACGAGTGGTCTTCACTGTTATCAGATCGATCCCTCAAAGCCATGCTGACAGGAACCTTTGAATAGTCGTTGAGTTTCGTTAACTAAATATGGCTTACGGGTACCATTGTTTGAACATGGCCTATTTGTGCAGCCAATAATTTGCTCGTAATGGCGAGTTTCATGGCATGGCCATTCAAGACACAAGAGCGCTGCTGTAAACTGGAACAAGAGTGGAGTTGGTTACTAGCAGTCTATATATATTACGTCAATGTTTTTTCCATTTGTTTGTATTTTATATTCTTATTTGTATACACCCGTTGTCTTTTTCTTTACACTACTGGTTCAAAGCACAATTTGAAAACTCTGAATTTTACAAGCTTCTGATTGGTCAGCTGTTAGATAGCTTTAAAAGTCAACCAACTTTTTTATGACAGCTGCCCAATCAGAAGCCAGAAAAATTCAGAAATCTGAATTTTCATATGTGCGTTGAACAGTCGGATTTACAAACTAAGGGTGTGTTCAAAATGGATTTGGAAATTCAAATTAGAAACAAAGTTGGATTTTGTGTTGTTTTTGATACACAGCTATGTTGTTTACAACACAGCTATTGTAACGATGGTTGCGAAAAAATTTTATAGGACATTTTTTCTCCAATATTAAAAAAAAGCGAAAATCATATCGAAGGCAGGTAAAAAATACCCTCTATTATGAAATTTCTAAGAATTTCACAATCATTTTGTATACAATATTTGAACTTAACCATAAAGAAATTTAAAAAATTGAAAGTATGTATTTAAAAACAAAAAACGAAGCAGAGAATATTCCAACTGGCGTTTTAAATAAAGCCATTCAAGAAATACCAATTTATAACAGTTCTCGTACTGTTTATTCCCGCAGGCCGCAGCGCGTTATATATTTCATACTTAGTGCCAAAAGCCTGTTCTCTAATCTTGTCTTATAATAAAACGAGTACCGGAATAAGAGGGAAAACTTACGAGGTTTTGTTTCATAAAAAACCATTGACTTATTATATACTAAGTCAATGTAAAAAACAATATATTGTATATATAATTCACACCACATAGATTTGTGTACCTACTGTGATTTCACACTATCTACACTGTGGATAAATAATAATTTCACTTCAAAAAATTTGCATTAATAACTGGCTGAACACAATGGAATGTGACTGTAGTATTAGTTAGTTTAACTTCCATTACACTACATTTCTTGTTCCAGCCTAGTTTACAGTTCGCGTGAGAAAAATACAAAAATTTAAAACAATTTTAAACTTGAATAAGTCCAAGAGTTTGCCATGGTACATAACATAAGCAACCCTCAATTTTTGTTTATACAAAATACTATTGTAGGTATTCACCACATTATTTTTCGCATGCAAAACAATTTCCAGCCAACTGTTTTGAATACAAATTAAATTAATCAAAAGAATATCATTAAATTATGGTTCCTTGAGCATGGAAGCACGTGTGAGTACATATTGCCTTCAAATTCGATGGAATTTCGATGAATTAAGAATAGCACGGCAGCTGTAAACTAGGCCTACAGCTACACACCTTCACATTGTAGCCCTGTATACTATTTTCGTTCTTGTCAACTTTGAAAGTGCTAGCGCTACAGCTACACCATTGTATTCAGCCAGCCGAATTTTATTTATTAGCTTCATCATTATCAAGTTTGTCAAGCTCTTCAGTTACAAAACTGAAAACTTTTCTTTGAATTTGCCGATTTTGAAACCTCGTCAGGTTAGCATTCATCACCATATTAGCAATGACCATAAAAAATGTTTGTATGTCGTCTTGTTTGGTTTCATTTGTGGATTTTATTTCCGTCACGATGGAATTCAAAAATTCTTTCAAATGTTCATGGTCTTGTGGCTTATCTTCCAATTTTATACTTCTCGAAAACCTAGGAGAAGCGGACCTTGGTGTACTGATGTTTGATACGGAAGGTTCTTTAATTTGTTCCATTACCACATCCTCGTTCTGTTCGAACACATCAGTGTCGTCATCGTATAAAAGATCATCACATTTTTCAATTAACTGGTTAACACAGTTAGAAGATTGCCTATTCAAAATAAATGTGTTAAAATAAAAAAATTTATGTGGGATACTTTATCGCTTACTTTTTTGTTCCGATTGAATCTTTTAGGAATAAAAGTTGGTTGTAATATTTATAAGTTTTTTTTCCTGATGCCTTTTGTCCGGGTTTTCGTTTATTTTCTTTAACTGCCTTTACGAACTGGGTTCTTAAGGATTTCCATGCAGTTTTGCACTCATTTTCTGGTGACAAATTATTGTTATATTTATTTAACATACATTTTTTTTAGAAAAGCTACCAACAAACATGAACTGAGCATAATATGTGCATACCTTCAGCACCTACAATGCTAGATATATCTTGCCATGTTCTATCCTTCATGGAAACAAGTTTGTAATATTTATCAGCTTTGTCAAAAATTGCAGGACTTTTTTTAATTGATTCTATTAACTTTTCAACTTGGTTTGCATTTAATTTATTCATTCTATAGAAATTAGAAAAGCAAGAATTCAGTATTGAATGGGTAAACTCAGATCAGATCAAACAAAAAATTTGTTTATATGAAAAGGTGTGTTTGTTTGATAAATTTTAATTGGCACTGTCAAAATAAAGTTGCTTTCGATTTGATTTTTATTAAGGCCATTAGGACATTAGGACACTCTTTTCACACGAGGAAACTCCAGCCATTTTAAACTTTCAGAAGAAAATGGTACGCATTAGGTTGCTCTCCGCTTGCTGTCCAAAACTTTGAAAGTGCTAAAATTCTACGAATTTGTCGAATTCCTTTTAACAAAAGAATTGAATTTTATTCTAAAAGCATCGCATTTTTTCGCTAGCAACATAAAAAAAAAATCATTTCAACAGCCTTACCATACGTTGGTCAGTGAAATTTTGAAAGTCTGGCTAGTGTGATACGTTGCGTCTTTCTGTACGCGTTACTTGTAACGTTAAAAAATTGATTCAAAAATTAATTTCAACAGTCTTGGCTTCTTTTTTATTTCGTTCTATAATAACTGTCTGCAGACAGAATATACAGATCTGACAGGTGTCGTCAGACGTTGCAAAATATGTCTGGCAAAAGATTTTTTAATAAAGAAAATTGAATGTTAGGACTTTTATTTGGAAAAAAAATTATTAAACAACAACGGTTACCTACACTTACAATATTTAAATAAATAGTTATTTTTAACATTAAAAAAAAACGATATTAAAAATAAAAATGTTATACTTCCTGTTTTTGTCTTTTTTTCATTTTTCAGAAAATTTCCCCTCCCGCTTGAAAAGGGGAAAATAGACCCCGTTGCATTAGCATCATATTAGCTGTGTTTTATTTTCCCCGAGATCCGAATCAGATTGGATTTGCCTACGAAAATACATGTATTACAAAAACAACACAAGATCCAACTTTGTTTTGGATTTGGATTTCCAAATCTGTTTTGAACACACACCCTATTTGTAAATGTCGTCAGTAGTGTAAAGAAAAAAGATAACGGGTGTATACAAATTAAAAAAAAAACAAAAGGAAAAAAGAGTTGGGTATATAACAAGTTGTCACTGAGATCCTGGGTTGTTTTATTTTCACAGCTATTATGTTTTTCTTCAAGTTACAAAGTAGTGTCTGACTTACGGTTTAAGCAACGTCATGATACCTTCCAGACGTATTAATAAGTATTGAAAGGATGCTAATTTGTACAATCAAATGAGACAAAAAATAAGACTGTTAAAAGGACATATTTTAAGTTGGCCTTACGTGGACAAATTTGCATGAATAAAGTATAGTTTTCTAAATTTTCAATTTTCTCAAAACTAAAAGATATAGAACCATCTAGTTTTAAGTGATCGACCAAAAATAAATAAGAGTATTGAATATTTACACCCATATTATTCACTCGATACATCCAGATTGAAATTTAAATCCGGATGTATTTACATTGGATTTGTATACTTTACATCTGAATTAAAGTTTTAATCTGGATGTATCGAGTAAATTAAATGGGGGTAAAAAATAAACAGATACTTAATAACATAAATGCTTTTAATTTCGAGTTTGAAACTTAATGTTAAAATAGCTATTCTTTCAAATAAAGTTAAATGTGAAATAAAAAATAGATTCTTAAATTTTCAAAAGGCTTTATTACAATATTGTGAGTGTTATCGTTGTTTTTTAATAAGTTTTTTAATATTAAATTTTTTTATTAGAAAATCCCTTTCCAGACGTATTTTGTAACGTTTTGTATTTTTTTTACATCCCAAAACTGCCAATTACGACCAATTTTAGTCCAATTAATTTTTTTGTAAGCACTTTTATAGAACTTCGGACTAAAGTTGGTAAAAATTGGCAGTTTTGGGAAGTAAACGATTAAGCTTTGTGTCAAAATATATAATCGGCCTTCGAAAATAGTTAGCAAAAAATTTAAAAATTAATACCACAAAAACCTTTCCACTATAAAAATGTTTTCAGTGTTATTTTCGAGTTGAAGAGGCTAAAGTTAATTTTTTTTCTTATTAGGAGCCTTCTATATCAAAAGCGTTGCTGTCCCTTAACCTTGCAGATAACAAACAGTCAACAAAGTGTATTATTTATTTGTATATAGTATCCAATGTCAATGCCTATTAAAAATTTTTATCGCTATTTTCTTCTTATTTTAAACAATCTTCGGTATATTTGTTCAGTTTATCAAATTCCCAGACGTCAACAGCCTTAAAAGCTTAAATGCTCCACTTATTTATGGCAAATAATAATAAAAACAAAACTATCGGTTCTATAAATTCAATTGCACAGAATGTACTGTACAGATACTATGTGTACTGTCATTGCTGTCACGATGTGAAAAATATTTTAGTTTGAAACAATCAACGGCGGAAGGTGTTTCAGTTGCGAAAACACTCGTTTCAGTCGATTAACATGGACCGGATGTCTTAAACTATGACGTACTTGTGCGTGATTTTTGATTGTGGATAGGTCAGTTAGCGTCAACAAAATTAAAGTTATTTCCTTCTTATGACAATGTTTGGTTTTCGTGTGAAAATTTACCTATCTTATTAAAGATCAGAATCAAAACTTCGTTATCAAAAAAAACTTTACGCCAGTATAATTAACAATAAAGTGATAAGAAATTCTAAATAGTTTAAATTTCCATATATCCCAATTCTTAACGCTTATAAGCTTTAGTACCTATAATGAGTTAATTCATGTTTGATTTGATTTGAAATTTTCCATTTCTTACATAATTTCGCATACAGAGATATTGAGTGCAAAAACGTGACTAAAAGTGCTATTACGTTGATTAACGTCAATTATTTCGGGTTGCATTAAACCTATTTATTTACGAAATTGTTCTTAAAATAAATACGTACGCGTCGCACTGTCGTGTTTAGTTTGTCTATTTTTGATTCATAGATATGAGTAGGTACATATGCAAAATGTATTAATGTCACTCTACCGGTTCTTCGTATTGTTAGTTTGTTTGTAAATAAACGGAGCTTTACAACAACAAAACAAAGCTTTAATTTAAAAAAACAAATGGATTATTTTTTGGGTGGTACAGCTGCCATGTGCGCTGGATTCTTCAGTAATCCGTTAGATGTAAGTTATTATTTTATTTACTAAATTTTTCTTTTAGTGTAGGTTTAAAAATGTCCGTATGATTTGTGATTATTTGTACTAATTAATTTGAATACAGTAGGTACCATACTTCGATATGAAAAAAGTTCTATGATTGAAAAGAATAGTACTACTATTAGTATTACTTCATTCCCACGTATCGAAAAGTTCTTCCGGGTTAACAATCGAAAACGTCATCAATTATAACCGTGTAGTTAAATTCGTTTTTAAAATCACAACTCCGGTGTATGAAAACTAGAAGAACAAGAGCCGAACGCACCAATCAATAGGTACCTATAGGAACTTGCAAACGCAGAGATGACATAATCAAAATGATGATATGATCTTCTGTTTACATTTTGGATCAAATGAAAATGTCGATAAATGTAAATTTAACATTATAAGCTTGATCTAAATAAGTTCGTATTCTACATTCTACGTAGTTCATTTCATTTTATTTGGGTCACTATGGCGTATGTGAAACAAAAAAATCAATTCAGGAGCAACAACTTAATCCACTATAATGTTCGCATAAAATGTTTAGAAAAAGCTATTTTATACATAAATACTACATTTCCAGAAAGACAAGCGTTTTTACAAAAAAAAAAACTTGCAAATATATAGACAGTCACTTTTTTTCGCCAGTTATTTGACAAAAATACGGCCAAGTTCCTTATGGAATACCTACTATGAACTGCATTGTAACGGAAATGTTGTCGTTCATCATTTTCATCACACTCATAACCCCATCAAAGCGACTTATTTTGTGTGTCATGATTAAAGAGTTTATTTGCATAATTTGTTAAATTTTAAATTAAATATAAAGTTTGCAAAAATGTTTTGATTTCTATGAATCTAACCTTTAATTCTATTTACTTAGTTGGTAAGGAATTGATCTCTGTTGTACAAAACATTCGTCAGCGCTTGATTGTTTCATTTTAAGTATAGGTATTATTCTCACTTCATAAATTAATATAAATCTATATACACTTTAGGTGTACCTAGTATTGCAATAAATTCCTTTTAAATACTATTTTCTGTTCAAGGTGATAAAAACCCGCCAGCAATTACAAGGTGAACTTCAAAGCACCAAAGGATCTCCGCAACCATATAGAGGAGTTTATCAATCTATCCGTTCCATTATCAAAGCTGAGGGGTTATGGGGCTTACAGAAGGGTCTCGGTGCTGCTCTTACATTTCAATTTGTCATGAACAGTTCTCGACTGGGATTATATCAAACAGTAGAGGATTGGAATTGGACGAAAATTGACAAAGAAAAATCTCATCATTCACCTGCTCTTTGTATTTTTTGGGGTGGAGTTTCTGGTGTTCTTGGATCTGCTCTGGGTTGTCCATTTTATATGATTAAAACACAATTACAAGCACAATCTGTAGGAAAGTATGCAGTCGGCTATCAACATCACCATCGAAATACACTATTTGCATTAGTTAATATTGTCAAGGAACAAGGATACTTGGGTTTGTGGCGTGGTTTCTCCGGCATTGTGCCTCGAACCGCTGTTGCATCTTCGGCACAACTTGGAACTTTTTCTGCCTGCAAAGATATTCTTGTGCAGTATGAAGTAAAAATTATGGAAAATAGATATAACTAGATCATAAAATTTCTCAACCGATTTAAATTTCTAGATTTTTCAAAAATCATTTCTTTTGACGGCAATTGGCTCGAGTATGGTCAGTGGTTTCTTTGCTGTAGTCTGTATGACACCTTTTGATGTAGTTGCAACAAGAATGTTTAATCAAGGTGAGTTAATTAATGCTATTAATTTTCTTATTTATTTTCTTTATTTTTTTTTTTACAGGAGTGGACAAAAATGGTAAAGGACTTACTTATAAAAACATTTTCGATTGTTTCCTAAAAACCTTCCGTTACGAAGGTCTGAAAGGGCTCTATAAAGGCTTTGTGCCAAATTATTGGCGTACCGCTCCTCATACGATACTTAACTTAACATTTTGGGAACAATTTAAAAGGTGGAAAAATATTTACCTGGCCGAAGAAGGGGCTGTTTACTTTGAATAATACATGTTAATATGGGAAAAAAACCTTACTGTGCGGGTACAAAGTATTGCAATAAAGTTTAAGAAAATTTTGTATTTATTTTTTTTTTTTACCTCTATTAATTCAAAGTGAAAGCTAAAAAACTTTGCGGATATTAATAAAAAATATAGCTATTGTGGTTGCCTAAGTAGAATAATACTTTTGTGAAGGTTTTTATATCCTAAACTTGAATTCGATCTCAGAATTGATCAATTGCTTTATGTTTACGAGAAAACCGGTCAGTTTACGAGAAAAATAGTCAGTTTTTTGAGATAAGACGATAAAAAAAAGTACCGTGATGTAACAGTTTTATTGCTGAGATAGTATAATCATTTTGGGTATAAAGATTTATTTGAATTCTTATTCAAAAATACAAAATATCCAATAAAATAAATAATAAAAATCCAATCTAATTTCAATTTTGTTTGCTTTGGTGAAAATTTTTTAAAATCATATTGTTTTCAGTAGAAATAATATAAAAAAAACTTAAACTTATAATTAACATTATTAAAAAAAATATTTAAAATATTTAATTAATAATTTTGTTCAAAAGATTTCGCATATTGTTTTTGTTTAGATAATTTCATAACTCCCTTTAGAACTATGTCCGTTTATTAAAAATTATTGCAAGACAAAGAAAGAAATAACTCTATTTAAATACAAACTAATAACTAAGTTTAAAAAATATTGAATATCGTCGAATTAACTTTCGAATAAAACACAGTCTTTGGTTAAGAATTTAAGTTCCATATTTTGATCTACACAATAATCTTGGCTATTTAGATAAAAACTAGAAAAATATTAAAACTTAATACAAATTCCAATATTACCCATCAAAATAGATTTTTTGTTTTTTTTGTGAATTAAAACTAAAATGTTTAAAGCAAAAATTAATAAATTAGTAAAAGAAAAATATTTATACAAAGTCTTTTTACATTTTTTTTAATACAAATATATTGCTTTAAGGCCAGTATGCATTTACAAAATATATTTATATAATTATAGATGATTTAGCTTTCGTTAAGTGATGATTGGTAGCTAAGCGTATGCTCACGTTCTTCGTACACACTCTTCGCGTAGTTAATCTGTGAAAAAAAAATAAATACATTAATGTTTTTATTTTTGGTTGATATATGTATTACAAAAATTTTAAAACAAAACAAAATTATATCAAAAGTAGGTACAAAACACGGGCGCTTTTTTTGAGCCCTATTTATAATTTTATCTTTTTACTTTATAGTTTTTTCCGGCTGGCGTCTAAAAAGACTTATAATATGAACTTAAAAAATCTATTTTATCAGGGTTTACTAACTCTAGGAGCATATGCTTTACTTTACTTGTAAGTTTTTCTTAATAGATTTTGTTCTATCTTCAAATTTGAAGCTTCTTTTCTTAAAACAAGGACCTAACTTCTAACCGTTGCATGTTCGAATATTTCTCAAGCATCGCCTAAGCTATAATGTTTTCGGTTTTTTTACACTGTGATGTGATGAATTAAATTTGTTCGTTATGTACGTATAACTGGCATAAAAACTTATCATATTATACTGAAAAAAAATATATATGTTCTAATTTTTTAATTCGCTGAAAGGTATAAGCTTGTCTAACAGAAATAGCGGATACTGGTCTTTGCGTTTTAAGATGTATATAGAGGCCGATAGACTTTTCGTTTTCTATCAAGCTCAGAAGATTTGTGAAAAAAGAACAGCAGTTCAAAAATATTGATGAATTGATAAACAAAAAGTGCAATTTTTTTAGCAGCGCTGCAAAATAGAATCGTTAAATTATTATTGTTAATATCTAGTGAGTCAGATCTGATAGATATTATTTTTAAAGTTGCTAAATTAAAGATATATGTACTTACACATCTCGCCGCCTTTTCTGCCATCTCTTCAGATTGACAACGAACCCTTGGCCTTCCCATTTGTCCTAGATTTTTCGATATTTCTATATAATAATGTGGTTTGGCTTTGGAATTGTGCGAATTTTGTGCTGTCACTGGATGACATGAAAGCACTTCATCTAAATGACACTCCAACATCACAGTGGGTTCTTCTTCAGTACGAGAAAACAGTCGTAAATATTCGGTAGACACCAATAATCTCAATTTAGAGTCCCTATCATTGCATAAGTCTTGTTCGTATGACATTAGTTGTTCGGAGAAATTTCGACGATTAATAAGGTACAAATACTGCTGGCCTTTGCCTTGTCTGTATGAGTATGGTGGCAGAAGTCCTCCTGGTGCTCCGGTCACACAACGTGGTGGACGTTTTCTTTCAGGCAGCACACGATGAGCACTCTTGCTTGTTTCTCTCACAGCAGATGCAGTTTCGGAAGCTAAATCTAAAACACCGATGATGGGTTTTGTAACAGTTCCAACAATTCCCTTGCCAAGACCACTTATGAAGCCTTGAAATCCATCTGTTTGTACTCCTTCGTATGTGTGTCGAACAATGCTTGTAACACCACCCAATAGTCCAAAGCCTAATCCCTTCAAACCAGCTGCTAAATGCTCGCCAGATGTATTCGAACCAGTTGGGACTTCCAGTATTCTCTGACGGGTTTCAGTGTCCTGTTCGTTGAGTACAACTCGTCCCAAGCCATCCGATATTGTTTCTGTGAGCTTTGCAGTGGAATTTGAAATTCCATGTGTGACATTTTTTACTAAACTCTTTACAGAACCTTCAAAAATGAGACCAGAAACACCTTCTGACAAATCATTCGCAAAACCTAAAGGATTCCCAAGGAAATCAACACTTCCCAGAATGTATGCAGCATGCCATTTAATTTGATTTTTGTAATGCGATTTAATAGCTCTCATGTACATCTCTAATGTTTCGAAATGATGCCGGTCTGTGAAGTGATCGAATTCAATGAGAGCATCTTCGAACTTGATCAACGTTAAACCTAGTTTTCTTTTCATCTCGGCGAGTTGGGGAGATAATTTTGATGCAGTTATGACACTTAAGCGAATCTACAACGAAAAACTATGAAAATAAAGGTGTGCATGATTATTTAAAAAAAAAAACCTTACATGAGTAGAATGAATTTGTAAATTTTCAAAATAGTAACGTTTAGCATTTGAAGCCAAAATTCTCTTTTCCACCTGTTGTGCCTCGTATTCCGACTCATCAGCTAGACTTGTCGCTGAATGATGTGATGAACCAAGTCCTAGGAACATAGCCATCTTTAGAATAAGACGCTCCTCCAAGTAAACTACACATGGCCTCAAGTCAAATATTAAATATTCAACAATAACAGCATTTTTATTCGGACTTGAGAGGACTTTAGCGTTAAATGTCAACGCATTCAGATTTGCACTTTCGATGGCCATCGATGGTGCTGGCGAAGAACTCACATTTGGTTTGATAGTATACAATAATATGGGACATGGGGTGTCAAGTAATTGATTATCTATTTGCAGAGTATTTACTCGGAAATCAATTGATCGAACTGATGGCGTGGCTAGAGCTTCTATTGTGATGTTTTGAAGTGTGATGTAAGTCAGTTCCTCGCATGGTTGTCGAGATATCACAGATATTCCTACACCCTTCTCCATGTCAACTTTGACCTACACAAAAATATAACAATATCTAAATTTTTACTGAATGGATCATGATCCTTCTCAAAACTTACACTTAATTCGTCAACAAAGTGTGATTTTTCATTCTTATCACGGAAGCCACGATTCGATTTGATTTTCACCGCTGAAGCATGTTTCCATTGTGGATCAGGTGTCAATGATGTTGAAAGTGGATTTTTAACATCTATTATTTGTATTGTCTTTATTGGTCCGTCCATGCGAATTTTTACATCCAACTGACCAGAACCCGGTCGTAATTTTTGCCTTTCTATGTTTTGTTCAATAGGAACTTGCACATCGTTCAGTGTTCGTGTTTCGGATTCAATACGACCGAGAACTGCATCGGAACCAGGCCGAAGACCGAAAACTCCATTACGGGCCTGAATTATTAAAAAATTGTTTCGAAAACGTTTTTGGATGAAATTATACAGAAAACTAAAACCTCACCTGAACACACATATTAGCATGGCACATCAGTCTTCCATTTTCGAATTTCCATGTTTGTGTCGTTTGTCGCTGAGTATTTGGTGCTCGTACACAAAGATTAGTATAATCATTTGGATTCGGTGCCTTTTCTAAGTCCAAAACCATTCTAGTCACCGAATATGTTGATAACCGACCAGGTTCACTGGGCGGTGATGAGCCTTCATGTTCTAATTGCCCAAGTTTATTCATCAGCCATAGCTGTGAGCGATCTCCTGCATGTTTACGCATCAATATCACCTTTGAATTCTTCACACCCAAAACCAGATGTTGACACTCTATATCGAACTCTGACGATAAATATAAATGTTCGGATACTGATGGCGTTTGAAAGGTTCCCTTGAAAGCGAGGTATATGAAATTTGAATAAGTTAATCCTTCGGAGCAACTCAAATTCCGGAGAGGTATTTCAATAGAATTGCCACCAGGAGCTTCAATTTGCAGTAATTGATGTCCAATGGGATCATCAAGAGCATATGACAGAGAGGAATTTGGACGAACAGTGGTTCTCCATTCGGGCTTACAGCCATATTGGAAGAACTTAATAGGAACCTCTGAGAAATTATCTAATCGAATTGGTGGTGGAAGAGCGTGAGCATCTCCGAAGAGCAAGAAATAGGTGGAGCCCTGCAGAATGACTTCGAGACGTAGGAATCGCATGTCACCCATGTCGTTTCGGACATTAATATAAACAGATTGTGCTTCGTTGATAGGAATGCCACTCGACCAGTGACAGCAATCGACATCAGCCATTCGAACACACAGAAGTGGCTCCTGATCAGATCGTGGCCAATGGAAGGGAAAATGACATCCTGGAACTGCATCGATGTAAGTACTACGTGATTCCAAATCAACCTTAAAGAGAAGGCATTTGGAATATAAAACTAAACAAAACGGAAGATATATGAAAACACTTACGGGTTTAGTGATGTGGCATTTTTGTGCAAATTGAAGTTTTCGGCTGCTTCGATTGTATAGCTGAAATCTTGGAGAAAATGTGACCACACTTGTTCTTGAGTAGCGCCCTCGGCCACGGCGAACTTCAACCCCGATGGCAAAGCTATCATTGGAGTTCGCTGCCTTCAGCTGACGATAGACAATCTCTTTGTGTAGACTGAAGCTTTGGCACCACTAAAAAAAGACTCGTATCAAAAAACCTTAATTTTGATATGATTTTTTTTTAACTTACTTGGTTATTCATGCCATAGCGCTCGCCAAGGCGAATCTCTAGAGACGGGGATGCTTCAGGATCTGAGAAAGAAAACATGAGCGGTGTTACCACCCGTGCCATTTCATGCTCCTCAAATTGTCCCGAAGCTGGTTGTGATACGCCTTCTTGTCGAAATACCAACGGAAGTCCAGTGCGATTCACCAGCCAGAAAGGCGCACTTATAAATATTTCCATACCGTTCCCTTTGATGGCTTGTATCGATGCTCTCAAATGCAGATCTCGATTATTTATGTCGAGAAGCTTTAGTTTTGGTTCAACCACTCCAGTATGACCAACTGGAATCTTCAACTGTCCCGAGACTTTGTAGTTATCAAGAGTGATGCTTAAACTAATGGCTTCCTCGAGACTGACTTCATAAATATTTGCAGTAGTCGATGACGTTATCCTCCCCTGAGTATGACTAGTCGTTTTGTCTTGCACCTGACCAGAAATTTTATACAATAGATCACAGCAGAGTAGATTTGTGATTCTAAGCGGTGGAAGAAGCATGATCGTATGACCAGGAACTCCATCACGATGAGGATATCCGTCCCGTTTGATTGTGGTCACTACATTATATACCTTATCCCGATTGGCACGGCAAATTCTGGGTTCTTGAATGACATCCTCCACACACTTGGACCAAGAAATTCCCTCATCACATAAGCCAAACTGTCGGTTGCCATTTCTTGTTGTGGTCAGTGTTTGTTGCAAACAGTACTCATTCAGATGATGATTTAAATTCGAATCTCTTGGAGTGACCTTAACTCGCGCCAAGGCATTTCCATTTCTTTCATCTTCTGGAGTCAGTTCGAAAATTGGCATGAAGAAGACATCTGAACGGACTCGACTAAGCGGCACACTGAAACACTTGTTTGGTTCCACCACAGCTGTCTCTTGGTCAAGTTTAAGAAGAATCTTGTTGTCCAGTCGATTGATTAATCTCAGAGCTGACCTAACTGTTATCAGTTTTTGTGCTGATCCAACAAGTGACACATCAAATACAATGCGGGCTTTCTCCGAGGGTGCATCATCTTGCAGTGCATGACGGAAAAATATCCCCACTCGGTCAATTGATACTGGTCCAACTTGAGCCCAGCCTTTTACTTGGACCAGGATTTGATGTAAATTCAATTTGTGAGAGTCCAAATGCCGCAATTTGGTCTGCGGACCAAAACCAAAGGGAACAGTTTCATGAGGCTGTACTTGTATCCATTCACTGATCATGTTATGGCTGGTTACCTCGGTTCGAGTGATTCCACCTGGTTGAGTGAGGAGAATTTTAAACGACAGAGTTTGTCCGGTGTCATTTTTGAGTGAAAATGGTACGAATGGCGCCCGACGTCTATAGTTTGTCGGGCAATCACTGTTATTTGTGGTTGAAGTTGCGACAGCATTGTTAGTTCCCTCATAATAGTCCTGTGTCCAATTGTTTCTCACGAGATGCCACAGCTCAATGAGAGTCGTAGTGATGTTGACCTTAAGCATTTGCTTGGACATAATCGAAAGATTCAGAAGATTGCTGTCGTTGCTGGTTTGTCCAGTGCTGTAGTTCCAATTTGCTGTGCATTCCCAGGGCTCGATCACCGGCTCCCAACCACTCAAGTGACGGTTGTAATAATCACTGGCTATTACTGCCTCCAACTGGCCACTACAGAAGACCGGAATTCTTAAAGGATTATAATGGCTGTGTAAAGATGCTAATCTCTCATTCAACAGCTGGTTGAATTTAAGCTGCGACAAGGAGAGTTCCAACAAGGGAACATCAGCATCCATGCAATCGTCAATGACACACACCGAAATGCATTGAGCATTCACCACTATTGAATGCACTTCCATTGTAGGCTGTCTCGTAGCTCGTTGTTGGGTTAGCCACAATGCGGCTTCGTTTAGTTGATTCTTGCAAATTTCCATAGCTCGAATGCAATCGGCACGCCTAAATCCCATTGCCATTAGAGGTGCTATCAACTCAGCATCTGGCATGCTATAAACCGATTCACGATGCAGTGCTGTGCGTTTCTTTTGTGCTGTTCGGGTTTGCTTAGGCAAGGACTCGATCATTCGAATGAACATCTTGACATCGTGATACGACAGTCGAATGCACAATTGCTTCTGGATTTGAATGTCAATTGTGTTTTCGCGTAAATCTAAGTTGACGGTAATTGGATCGATGATTGATAGGGCAGTTTCATTTTCATAGCCCAACATGCATGAGAACACTTCCAGATGGTTCAGATTCACAGAAATAGGTCGAATGAGATCCATTGGTTTAAACGAAAAAACCGTTGTGCTCTTCAAAATTATCGCATTCGAGTCGTTTTGATCGGTTTTTTCAACAAAAACCAACTCAGAATCGGTAATATTGAGAATGACTTCCATGGGGGTTTTCTCTGCTTCGTCCAAAGTACTAGAACTTAGTGAGACTCCGGTGTTTTTCATGCGCATCATCGCCCCCGATGGAGGATCTGCATCCTGACTTAGATAGTCCTGGAGGTTCTCGATCCAATCGAGAATTGCCATTACTCTCATGTTGTTTAAGAGTATCGTGAACTTCGAATGGTCTTTCCTCTGACGACTGTGTACTTCAGCTTGAACGACATTCGATCCAACTTCCGCCCGTATCGGCTGTAATATGTTGGTGAACACATTCTTGGGTGCTTCGCGGCTATTGCGTTGAAAGCGAGAATCGGTAATTAAAATCTCTTGTGATACCAAATCGATGTCTTGAGATGCATCGCTATAGGAATCAATCTTCAGGCAAGACTTTATAAAGTTTATGCAAGCTAGAGGTTGATCATCGTGCAGGCGGTCATCGGAACGTGAGTTCAAGAGCACCGAAACATCTTCTAAGTCCAGATTTATCGACAGATTATTCCAAACAATCTTATCAGGTATGGTTAATTGTTGGACCTGTTCCATGGACGTAATATTCATACGACTCTCGGCCAAACTAAAGGAATAGTTGTTGTAGATATCATCTATGTTCTCGCCCAAATTGTAGGCCAAAAAACCTCTCACAAGTTTATATTGCTGCAGGTTGAGAACACCACTCAATCGTGATAAAGTCCCCTGAACACTGACATCAGGACAATTATGACTATTCCCCGAGTCCATATTTCGTTCGACTTGCAATTTTAAATGACACTTCTCCTTGAAAATACTATTTCCAGTTTTTAAAGCCCAAAAACTTCCCATATCAAGACAGATATCAGCATCATTCTCATTGCGTTGTAGTTCCTGAGACTTTGACACTCGATCGCCGGTAAAAAGATTCGTATTGACAAGATGTATCTGCATAACGTCTAGAATCTCATCCATGAGAGCTTGATCGGATTTTTTACTTATCACATGACTTTCACTGGCCAAATGGAAACTGTTTGTTAATGTGAATTCTCCCAAATCGGCCATAATCATGCGATTGCTTTCGAAGCTAAGTGGCAGTAGGACTATTGGTGAACCAGCACTGATTTCAAGGCCAAGCTGTGTTGGGCGCTGCTGTGTATTTGGGGCTCGATCAGTGAGTTTGATTTTTTTCATCACAGGCTAAAATAAAAATTGTAGAAACAGTTATTTTTAGTCAGGCTCAAGAAATATAGAGAAAAATGCGTTTTTTTTTCAATTTGCAACGAGTACTCACCGTTTGCAACTGCAGGAATTCCTTAATAAATGCCTGAATTTCCATTACAAATCGTTTAGTATGAACATACCGCACTGAAGACATTTGAATTTTTAATGTGGCATCTTTTGATAAAGATCTCTGATCCTCTTTATCATCTTGTCTAAAAAAAAAAAGAAACAAAAGAATATATCTCTCAAAAACCCTTTATGCCCCAAACAACCTCCTAAAATTACGCACCTCTTATAAATAAACTTCAAAGCCTCTGATCCGCTTGTAAGGAATTTTTCCCGATAGATTTTGCCATAGTTTGTAAGATCATACAGCGATACCGACCCCAATCGGCCTTCTACAGTTTTTGTCAAATCGTATTTTGCTACGACAAAGAATGCATTCGAAACATTTGCTTTGGCCAATTCCGATTCATTTCGAACAAAAACCAAATTCAACGAGCGTACTGTGATCTCTAACTCACTGTTACCATTTGAATGTACTGCAAAAAGTGACCAATTTGAACAAATATTTTTATCTTGGTTTAAAATCGATTCTTACCTTCATCGATTTCTTCTTCAGCTCCATCCTTAGGTGTACTTTCATCCTCGTCATCTGAGACAAGGCCAAAGAAATCCAAAACCATAAACCATCTTTCCACAGAAATTATCAAATTCAAACAATTAAAATCGATAGAACTGGTCTGTCTTCGATTTTGGTAATTTGTAGCTAGTGTGGGACATTTTGGATCGATCAATAACGCCGAGTATATAACCAAATTATCTTCATGTGCTTTTGATTGGGGCGAAGGAGGTGGTGTTCCTGGACAGTAGGTTGCATCAACTTGCAATCGACTGCGATGGTAGTTTATAGCGTTTAAAGTTGTCGTAGGAGTCGCAGATGTATTACAATCAAATCCAGCACTAGATTCTAAATTCTCCGGCAAAGAACCAGTTGGCATTTCATCCTTCATTGCTACTCGCACCAAATCAGGACACGACGATGATGGAGCATTCACTGGTCGACAATTTCTGTCCTCCTGGGCTGAAGAGACAACCATTTGTCGATATTTTGAGTCGATGGGACATTTAAGATCTTCCATCAGAATTGAACGCAACATCACCTGCACTACAGTTTCATACTGGCTTGTCTTGTCATATTGAACACTGAATTCTCGAAATGTTATTTCAATAAGAGGATTGTCGTGCTCGTTTTTTAATTGAATAATGAATATCGGGAGAGAAAATGAAATTTTCGGAGTTATGTCTTTGTGTTGGTTATCGTAGTTTTCATTTTGAAATATTTTTTCGGGCAAGCGATTTTTCAGTTCGAATGGCGATGAATTATTGTCAGTGTCTGAATTTATTGTTTCGATAGACACCTCGGCGGGTGGACGAACCAGATCGTTTGGTACTTTAAAAACATTATCCAAAGTCTCGAGAAGTTGTTCATATTGCCTGCGAGAGAGGGAGATTTGTAATGGTTGTGTGACACTACCATCAATCTAAAATAAAAACCAAAAAAGAATTAAGAATAAATTTTGCTAGTAAAATAATTTTATTGACTTTACCAGTAGATCATCATCTTCTTCTCGTTGCTCTTGTGTATTATTTATAAGAGGCATTGTATAATCATCTACAAACTTTTTCACTTCCAATTGTATCACAGTATCATGAAGTATTGCAACTGCATCTGTCTGGCACGAATAGAATTCTTCAGCTCTGGGCAAAGCTGACAAGCGAAATCCTTTTCTTCGACTTGTGTCCAAGGAGAACAAATTCATATTACGTATTTCGATGGAGTATTTGTCACATATACGAATAAAATTGTTAACATTGGTTGTTGTACCGATTTGTGGTTCGTTTCGTTGAAAATCTACTTCGTCAATTGTAAATATATCTTCTTCTTCTTCTTCATTTGTATAGTCTTCTAGATGACAGTTTTGTGGTGGTGAACGAAGTTCTTCTTGAATGTTCGTTACTGTGATCTTTCCAAGATGTGCCACAAGAACCTGAGCACTGCAGCTGGAACGGGGCACTACAAGAACCGGAGTGTCGAGTATAATGTCGAGCCTGTATGTGAAAGCATGAACACGACAGTTTGCTATTCGTTCGTAAGTAACTAACTGACATTGACTTACTTGATTTTCACTTTTTTGCCCTGTTTTTTCACCTTATGTGGACTAGCAAACAACTTGGGTCGTTTTTCGTCCAAAGGAGTACCAATAAAAATTTCAACTGGCTCACTCAGAGGTTGCACCAGTCCTATAGCCATATCCGTAGCTTTCTCACGAATGGATCGGGCAAAGTTTCTGCAATGTGAAAATCTTATACCAAGTTATATTTTTAAACAAACTTAACTCTTTACTTGAGATAATGTTTAAATTCTTTGGCACACCAACTGATCTCCTGCACAAAACGCGCACAATGTGTATACCACACCGAAGCCATTCGAATTTTTACACTCACAGTAGCGGTGACATCTCGCGAGACATTAAACGACAGTGCCTGCGTTTGCTCAATCATTTTATCCTTACCCATGCCATAGCCATAGACTTCTTGTGTCAATGAGTTAAGCAGGTCCTGTCGCATGTCTGGCGGATCAGTAAGTGGATCTTTGCCCACTGAAAAGATTCGCTGATGGTTTACTCCTTCTGGTGTTAGATCCAAAATTTGTAAGCCACCAAGCGAACCGTCAACCGATATCTCTTGACCGAGTGTAGCGTGAATTTTCGCCTCACTCATAGTGAAGGTGCCTACTTTTCGTCCAACTAGATATGAATCGCGTTTAAGGGCACGTAGGACTAAAACATTCAATCGATGAAAGTCGAAGGTGATTTCTGTTCGAATTGATGTGATGGCATTTGTGGTTGGTCCTCCAAGTCGAGTTTCAGTAAATTGACGTTGCAATTGATGTCGACGGTCTAAATCAATTGAATTCGGCCTTGCTACACTGCCAGTTGTTTCGCCTTGTGAAGAGGCTGCATTCGATTTTTGCTTTTTACTCGGAACAACTCGATTAACAAAACCAAGTAATTCCACTATAGTCTCTTGATTGGCTAGGCGAAAATAAAAAAAAATAAATTGTTGATTTGCTTGTATAAATATAATTAATACAAAACTTACCAATTATATCTAAATTATTAAAATTAATATTTGCTATTTGCAATGATTCCGTATCTGGTGTTGAGTTTATAAAATTAACTTCCACCGTGATGAGAGCATCTAAATCATCCAAAGTCGACCAAGTTGCTGAATTAGCTTTTTAGAGTTATTTATTTTTGTTTCAAAACAAAGTTCAAGCGAATTTGAAGAAAATAAGAAAATACCAATCATCGAATCGGGAACGCAAAAAATAAAACAAAAATAATTGAAAATAAAATAAAACAATAATTAAAAATGAAAGTTAAAATAAAAATGTGGGAAGCTATTAGAGAAGATTTAAATGGAAGTACCTATGTATATTGGTTTTACAGTTAAGTAATAAAATGGGAAGAAATAATAAACCCGTTCTCATATTTTATTAAAAACAAAACAATTGGGGCATTGTGCGGGGAGCTTCAAATAACTTGCAACTGGGATTAAGCTCAAACGATCATCAGCACTCTTTGTGCTTAGTGATGTGATGTTAAAATAATAATTCCAAAGAAAAATGCAATCTAGTCTCCGCTAAATAGTAAACAAACACTTTTCCCTATCATATTGCATACCTCTTTGAAGTGAACTGATAGCTTTGCTTATGGTAAGCGGACTTGTTGGTCTTCGGTTATCTAGGGGATCTGGTGATGCCGGTGAAGTTGGTGAACATGGTTCACTTTGTCTGAGACTTCCCGAAACACTATCCATTCTAAAAAAAAAAAAAACACAGACAAACTGTTTATCAAAAACTCTTTAAAGATATTTTTAAATCCTTTACCCCACATGCCTATGACTGGCAACAAGTAACTCAAAATCTGGCCCAAAAGACTGTATAGCATCGACCAACAGTAATCCATGAACAGATAATGAAATATTTGTATCTTCTGGTCGTTTACTTAAACCAGCCCGAACTCCAGAAACTTGCAATTCTGCAATACTTCTTCCTCTGGATTGAACTTCCAATGACATTTGATCGATGACAAATTGCAGCATAATCAAATTCATTTGTTGTTGTTGTTGCTGTTGGGTGCTGTTTATTGATTCATCCAAACTCAGCGAATCATCTTCCAAATGAAATGAGGATGAATGATCCGAGATATTAGCCGGAGATGCATGAACTTCAGCGGTCGGTGAACTATCTACAGAGATTATTGCTAGAATATCCATTAAGGCAGAGATTTTATGTTCGTTCACATGGGCTACAAGTTTGGGGAGTGTTCCAAATAATGTCAGCGATGGATATTCTGGATCAACTGTATGAACTACTCGTCTCTCCAATTGCAAAGATATACTAAATCGATCAAGCAAATGCAATGCAGAAGATCCTTTAACACTGGCAAATCCCCATCGTTCTTTGCCTTTGCACACTAGCACCTGCAAATCGGTCATGTCAATCGTGTATTTATCGTAGATTTTATCATGCAGAGCATCTTCCAGACCAGTATCATTATTTATCACAATATCCGATAGATCTGGTACAGCTGTAAGCAAAGTAGTCGAATCGGATGGACTGTTTTCTGAACCTGGTGGCGTCGAACAAGGTGTCATGAATGCTTCATCTTCTTCACTTTCCAAATTAAAAACTTGTCCATTGATTTTTTCAACACCCGCTGAAGATTGTTCGGACTTTGTTAAATTTTGATGTCGTATTCGGTTTTCGGTTGAGTTTTTGGACAATTGGAATCGACCAAAATCAACGAGAACAATTGATGTGTTCTTTTTGGTGAAGTTTTCTACAAAAATTATTTGTGGTGCAGACACATCGATCTCAAGACACCAATATTTTCGCTGACCCTGGAAACATAAAATAAATAAAATTCATATTTCTTATACCACTGAATGAATTCGGCTTACCAAATCCCCTTCGATAATGCTCTTCCAATTTTTGATTAGCCTCATTTTTGTGCTGTATTTCATCCGCTCAAGATTTCGTCGTGCGTTTGCAGTTTGCAAAGGACTTGTAAAGAAGTCAGTCAGCCATTTGAGAGCCTCCATATTGTAAACCACATCGAGACATCTCGTCTTGACAGCCAGTCTGTAGTCAGTGTTGAATGCCAATGGTTTCTTTTCGTATTGCAATAGAAACCATGGTTCATTTGTATCACCTGTCACCTCTGTGTCTTTCTTCCCTTTAACATTCTGAAAACGACTAAATGCCAGTGGCACTTGTGGATCGTCTTTCATTTGAGGTTTTATCAATTCGGGGAACTCCGTATTTGGTGTGAATAGATCCTTGACACACACAGAACCCAATGACAAGCCAATTAAGTGAGATCCTGACCTGGGTCTCGTTTCAATATTAAGATTTAAGTTATCGAAATTCATTTCCATCATTGGTTTAACATCGCCGCTTATGAAGTTCTCACTGCAAACATTTAATTGTCCACCAGTGAGAGAGAAGTCAAATTTACCAAAAACTGCATCACGTTTCAGCAGAGAATTATTCTCCACAGAGCCTTCGAGTGCATTCAATATGTCATCTTCGATAGTGTGTGATGTATCATTTGTGGACAATAATTCGCCGTTATTTTCTGTAGCCGGAGAAACTGCCCCAGAATTACCATACCATCCCCACCAATTGGGAAACCATTGGAATAACATACTCCTTCCTTGATTTCCATCTTGGCTTTTTAGATCTAATTCACTTGCTACTAGCTGTAGGAAACAAACTTCCCGCAAAGTTCCCAAATCGTCCAAATCACGAGACTTCTCTACATCCGATTTGAATTGCTTGTCATCCGGCGACAAGTTCTCATTGGGATTTAATAAAACTTTGGTATACATTTTGATATATCGTATGTTCTCTTTGGCTTTTTTCCATTTTTCGTTTGTTGTTTCGAAGAAGAAACCATGACAACGCACTGCGTATAGCCACCATTCTTTTGTATGTCCACGAACTGAATTCGATGGACGAAGGACACGATAGCCCCGTATTTTACTGATCGCTTGGAGACCACGAACACAGTCTACCATTTGTGTATATTGAAACTGAAATAAAATAAGTTTGTTATTGTTAGTTTTTTTGTTTTTTTTTTTACAAACCAAAGTAGCAACTTACATCACTCAAACAAACATTAACCTCCGTCACAGTTACTTCACATGAAAGCCTCGGTCGATTTCGTGTTCGTAACGGAAGCGGATTTCTGTCGTGTCGACAATGAGCCTTAGCACTTATCGGACTTATAATATATCGATGTTCTTTGCTAGAGCATACTTCCTCCATCAAATTGTTCAATTCACTGGATTGAATTTTACAACAAGTATTTTCTGGAACCAAACGATCCCAATAAATGGCAAATGCCTTGAGTTCAACTAATTTAAAGGCAACTTCTTGATTCCACGATGTGGTTGAATTTTGCTGCCAATTCGCATCACATGTATGGGCTGTCAAAGATTCAATTCTAATTCCAGTTACAAAATTAAAATTGGGAATTGTTATCGAATCTTCATATCGAATGTGAACTCCATTAATTTTCAATTGGAGATTTTCACAGATATTTGTTGCCAAACCAGTGCCATAGCTTAGCCAACTGGAATATGATGATGCATAGTAATTGCTTTCACAACTATCCCCTTTTGCAGCTCGCCATTTTGCTTCAGCATCGTCTAGCTGAGATAATTTATATTCAAGATCTGATTGTTTTTCTTTGTCGTCATCCCAATCGTTGAGGTCTTTGGGACCAATTACAGCATGAACACCTTCGATTATTATACACCATGGTGCTGTCCGGAATTGACGTACTGGAATTTGTAATTTTATTTTACCAATATTACCGCTAATAGCTTGCAATGGAAGGCCAAAGCCACGTAGGGAATCTTTACGTATTGGGACATTTTCTAATTCAACTTCACCTGTAAAAAGTAAAAACAAAATTTAAGAACTCAATTAGTATTTTGGTAATAAGATTTTTGTGATAATTATTATGGGACAGCAACACTTTTTGGTGTAGAAACCCCTATGAATGTTGTGATGTGAGAATTGCCTACTAGCTACCACAATTACGTCTTTTTAATTTGAAAATTCTTACAACTTTTTTCTAATTGTCATTGATTCCTATTGGATTTTAGAGCCGGTTTGAAAAAACGCCATTTTTAAAACCTTAAGGTGTTGGCTATTCAACGATGATGTTTATTTAAATCAGTAACTCGCAACTCATTCGGTATGTTGATTACGACATATACATATGATTAAAATGAACAAACAGTTTACTGTACTCCAATCTTGAATTATAGAGCTTTATATTTAATTTGCAAAAATTTATTTAGTTAGGTACTTGGTAATGTATTTTTTAGTTTTATTTCCACAAAACGTGAGACACAACTTAACAATTCAATTAAATATTTGTTTAACCATAGATAATATACAAAGTTGTGAGAAAGTATTAAAAATAGATATTTATTTCACTCAGTGAGAAAGTTTAATTATGCAAGGGTCTATAATTTTAAAATTTGACTACCTATATCGTTTGCTAATGTTGAATAAGTAATGATTTGCAATAAAACTTATGCATGTAGTGTTGTTCTTGGCTTTTGTTGACTTCTGGTTTACGATCTAGTGTGTTTGATAACACACTCGTAGACCGAATGTATTGATGCAGGCTTTTTGTTTTATTTTAAATCTTAACCTTTGTCATTGTCATGTACATTATACACCTCAGTTTTAACTTTAAAGCATTGTGTAAACTAAGGAGAAATATAATTTTGTCGAAATATTTGCTATTGAATTAAAATAATAATGAACGAGTCACTCACAAGTTGCGTCTTAATTTAATTTTATTTGTATTTTAAAGAACACTGGCCTTTCCTCATTGATAAGATAAATGGTGAATGAAACGAAGATCGCATCCGGTCACACAGAATAACTACTACTAATACTGTGTATTTGTATATACCTACATAATATATCGGATAAGTAAGTGTGTTCGATTTGTCATATAATATTTGCACTCAGAGTTAAGACCTTGAAAAAATGAAAGAGAGAAATAACAAACTAGAAAGTAAACAATTAAAGCAAGTTAAAACTTAAATGACATCCGAGGACTAATTTATCAAGCTTTCGTAAAGCCTACGCAAAGAAATGATGATAATAATCTGTCAAGTATGAGATTTTGGTATGGTTTACGTATGTATTTATGTACTAAGTTTTTAATAAATACAAACAACTAAACTTTATACCGTAGATAAACAGAGACCATGACCAACTATTTAAATTTTGTAACCTTGAATCTGTTGAGGTGTGAATTCTTTCAATTAGGAGCCACCGTGAATGCAAATTAAATCCAAACAAAATGTAGACGAGATACAAGTTCAATGCTCTGTGAACTTCAATCAATGACAATCCCATTGATCGACCCTCTAACACGCCACCAAATGGTTAAGTTTGTTGTCTGCAGTCTTAGTCTGCAATAGATTTGTTGTAATTTGTTTCTCTTTCGAATTAAATAATCCGTTTCGACTCTACAGAAATAGAATTATAAACAAGCTTTTGTTTTGGCAAAGATTTCCTTGAAGAAGAAAGTGCGCAGAAAAAAGTGAAACCTTCAGAAGCAAGAAATACATCATTTAGGCTGACCTCGATTGAGCAGATGCAAATAGTTTCCTCAATTTCCCTTCGCACAACCCGGGTCTTAAATAGTTCATCGACCAAGATGGAATGAGGAACGAAATTCTCAGACGAGTGCCACAGCCTAACTGGCGCCGCCGTGGCAACGATTGGTCATAAAAGGGCAAAAGAGTCTATTTTCTAGTTTTCACCATTTTCATTGGGGGTAAGACATATTTTTGGGACGATGAAACTCGGCAATGTCCTGAAGTTCTATTTACATTTTTTTGATTTTCGTTACATAATCTTATGAAAATTTCAACAGCAAAAAAAAAGGAAGAAAATTCTTGATTCCTCCAGCAGCTTACCTGATAACAATGCAACTGACAATTGTGCTGGATTAAAATCTTCAAGATATTTGCCCAGATATGTGTTAAGGACCCAGGTAATCAGTTCCCGGAGCATTTTGCCTTTTGGGTTCGACGACGACGAAATGCACTAAAATTGATTTGTTGCACATTGAGCGTTGTGATTCAAGTGAATTGATTTATTTTTGTCTGCCTTATCCACTGGAGTCGTGTGATTAATTCAATGCTAGACACAAAAACTGATAATAAAAGCCTCAACGACGACGACGATGAGATCACTCATTTATATACAATACACTCTTTAACTATTAAGGAAATTTTAGTAAATTTATTTATTTTGTTACTAAATTGCGACTTTGAATTTTGCAGTCTCACAAACTATAGGCTAGAAGTGTGTGGGGGCAGTTCGCTTTCTTTTTTTCACTTTTTTTTTTCTTTTTTGATGCACAACCGGCGGTGTATAACTTGAATTTTTTGGTTTAATTATTTTCGCGATTAAGGTGAGATTGTTTTTATTAGAAATATATATATTTTTTATGATGAAAATGATAATTAATTGAAATTAAAAACACATCACGAAAGAAAAATATTCCGTAACTTCTGCTTTTCGTTTACGTCTTGTGGTGAATGGTGATAGGAGCAGAGTAAAAAAATCTGACATTTGATTTTGTGTTTTTTGACAACTTTCGAAGGGGAAATTCTTGTCAGTTGCTAAACAAAATGGAAATACAGGGTGTAGCTTAAGTTAAGGTACTGCCTACATTATAAGTACACAGTGATTTTGACCCTGTTTAGATTGTGACTTTTCACTACGACATGACTATGGTTTTGTGGATAAATGTTGTTTGATGTTTAACGAACAGCTGATTTGTTTACCATATCCTTTACCACATTTACGCAAATTATTTGCATGAATCCCCTTATTGATTTTATAAGGTTCCCCCATACCAACTCGAATCTAACGCGGCGACGACGAAAACAATAACAACAATGTTTGGTTCAATGTTCATTGGTTCATTGGTTAACATTGTTTTCGTCATCGCTGCCAAATTTTTGCGTTGGTGTGCAAGAACACCCCGATAAAAAAAACGATACGGATCCAAATGAGAACAGTGTTGTATGGTATAACAATAATAACAATGTGTTGTTTTCGATGACAACCACTTGTTATTATTGTTTTCGTCGTCGCCACGAAAGATTCGCGTTGTAAATTTTTTACAAGTAGGGATGAAATTCTCCCAGAAAGAAATGATACTTTCTAGAAGTACAAGAATGCTTTAAGCCCAAAATGTTTGCCACATTTAAAATGGAAACAAAAAGTAAACAAAGTTGAATTGTAATTAATACATTTTCTTCTTTAAAAATAGTTTTTTTCAGTGAACAAAGAAAGTGAACAAAGAAGAAGAAATTTCAATTCTAATAATAAAAATAAATTAAACAAGAGCCATTTTGTATTTTTTTTTTGTTCTTTGGATTTAAATTTAAATTTTTTTTTTTTTTACAGAAAGCAGAACTTACAAGTTTCTCAGGTAAAAATTGTCAAAAAGGGGAAATAATTCACTGGGGAGCGCTCTCCTGCGACGACGAAACTTTCGGTTGTCAACATTTATTTACAGGGCGATATATGAAAGTACCTACACCAACGCGACGATGTGATCAATCGAATCTCATATAAAATATATTGACAGCTGAAAGTTTCGTCGTCGTTCCGAATAATAAAGTAGTGCAAACTGTAGTGTAAAGAAAAGAGACTATAGCGCGTTTTATTATCCACGAAGATCATGGATCATCTCTACGATTGGTGGGAATTGAAAATTAAAAGAAAACATCAAAAAATCTCCAGCAGCTTGTTTCCTCGTGTGAAAGGGGACCTAGACCCAAAGTTGTTTTTGTATAACGTATTAAAAGATTACCCCGACCCAGACCTACAGATAGTAAAACATCCTATTCGAAGGGGTTGAGGTTATGGTGAAACTGATTTGATAGGATGTAATACAAAAAAGCCATTTTCAATATACATGCGTTAATAGAGTATCTATAGAATGATAGTCAAAAATGTAATAGCCTAGTTCCTTTACTTTGAAACTCTGTGCATTTCTGTGAATTTCTACACCAAAAGTCTGTCAAAGTTCATATAAACAAAATTAAATGACGTAGAAATTACGTAGATATTAGTGCTTCTTGAGTGGATTCTGATTTCAAATCGAGAAGCGAAATTTTCTTCTGAGAAACGTCGGTTCACCGGTTTCTTTTGCCAATAGAATGGTTTCAGAAGAATTCTTTTTGATTCTGGACGCTTCCAAACGTCCAATGGAAAACGACATCCAGATATATGTATGCTGCTACTGTTATCCGTAGCAGTTGATACTTCTCAAATAAATTACTTTACATATGGCAGGAAAATCACGCCAATTTCTTAAACGCTTCTAGAAGCTCATTCGAGGTTTTCGATCTAAGAAGTGCATCTCTTATATACCTGTGTAAAAATGGACCTGGTAATGTGTTTTTTTTTGTTTCATAACAAATCTACTAAACCAAAAATTCCATAAACAATGGGAAGTTTTTGTTATCGAAGCCCCTTTCTAGCATTTCAATCACCCTGAAAAATCGTAACATTATTTTTCAAGATTAATTACTCATTACTTTGAAAATAGTTTCAAACTACACACATAATTATTTCAAATTTTAATTGTAGTTTTTATTTTAACAAATTATTAGTTTGTCCGAATTAAATAAACGAAATTAAAATTTTACATGATGCGGATCAATTCTAAAAAAGTTTCAAAATCTCCAAATTTTCGTAAACCATACATGTAAGAAAAAATATTAGCTTTGTTTATTTTTGTTGTTGTATTTTTACTTATTTATTATTTGCTCTTTCATAGTGCTCCAAAGCCACAAAAACCAACAATATGGATGAAAATTGCTCCAGGATTAGCTATGTTACGCTATCGACCAACGACGTTTCATGATTTTAAAGGATCAACAAAATCAAGAAAAATAACCGTGGGTTGTAAAATGTTTTTTTTTTTTTATCAGTATATGTACATTATAAAATATTTTCAATCTTCGAAATGTGGAAATTCCAAAATTTGTCGGTAAAACTTTTTCAGAAACGTTATAGGTGTGTTCCTTTACTTTAAAAAATATATGAATATGAACTATGACAGACTTTTGTGTAGAAATTCACAAAAATGCATAGGGTTTTAGTTATTATAAAATGAACTAGGCTATTGTTAAAAGTCCAAAATACTTTGTTTTCATAATTGTTTAACGTTTTTCTTGAAAACATTTCCTCTGTCCCTTCAATCAACTATCCGGTTGCTCCTGCACTTAGGGTATGTTTGTTCGCCAGGCATTCGCCAATTTAAACAATTTGGGGCAGCAGTAACTTGGGCAGATTGTTGCCAAATGCATGGTGATTCAGAATGAATCAGAAATGAATTTCTGAAAACAAAACATTTAGGTATTTTATTAATGTTATTCAAAAATTTTATTTTAAAAGTTAAAGTTCTCTTCAAAACATTTTATTTTTATTAAAAATCTGCTAAACTAAAAAGCTGAGCAGCAAGTTTTAATTTCGGGAAATGCGTTCACTTTTTATTGAACATTTTGAATGAACAATAATAAATTTAGTGTTTTACAACTAATTTTTAGTATATTTTTTTAACATTTGACCGATGCATCAACTCTGATTGGTACAGCTATCGGTACGATATCGGTTTTTTCAAATTTTCTCGAAAACGACTTCAACGATTTTGATTAAACTTAGTATCTTTATTGACCGAAGTGATTGCAAGAAAACTGCGTTTCAGGTTTCTTGCAAGAAAATTCGCATTACGGAAATAGGGTTGTGACGTTTTTTATTTAAAATTTCCTTGTAGATTTTTTAATGGCTTAACCAATTTTGGAAAAACTGTGCGACCATCTTCTGCTTATAAATAGTTTAGATAATATTACATTTAAAAATAAAACAAATAAATTTTGTAACCATTAACATAATATTTCGTATTTCCTGTGATCCAATCGTGCATATTTTATTATTATACCTATATATGTAATATTTTTTTCAGAATTCTTCAACGTGTGTCGTAGCTCCTGTCTACGTTGCTGTTGAGAAATTTGCTGAATGGTCTACAGCTTTAGTAGAGAATATTTTTGAAATCGGTAATGAAGTCCATCGATTAACTCTGCAACAATTAAAACTTCGAGGCAATTCAAATTATCCAATTCAATGTGTTTGTCCAACATTTCTTCTCAATTTAAATAGAGTGACAATACTTGTTAGATCAAGTATAGCTTCTAGTCCAATTCGTGGTGGAGTAAGATCTAGCCTTGATGATACTCAAGTTCAAATGATGGATAAGCTTCTCAGTGATAATCATGGTGTAGTTCTTCAGTGTACAGGAAAATCGTTTGCATTTTGGAAGAGCAAAAATAAATTTTATGCACTTATACCTGAAGGATTCCGAGATGTGGAAAATCAACTTCCAGCACTTTTAAAAACAACAGATTTGAAAACCTTACTTGAGCATAGTCTTCAACTGCAACGTGGTGTTTGTAGTTTATATACGGTAAAAGTTCTTAACAAGGTGAAGATTCCTATGACACTTGAAAATTTAAATGCCGAGTTCAAACTACTGGAGGGGATAGATACGAACGCAGCCAACGGCGAAGAAGAAGTTCGAGAAAGTATCCGAGGTGAAGAAATTGAAGAAACACCTCCCGCAGCTACAACTCCAAACAAAACCAAAAAAGACAAGAAAAAAATTGAAGAACCTGAAACTGTTGAAGAAATCTTCTCTGAAGATATGATATTGACATTTAGTTCGGATTACAAAGAGTTACCCGATAAACGAGGTATTCTTGTTGGTAAGGAATATTGTAAGGACCCAGATCGAATTCCCCATACAATTATAGCAGCTGCAGTTTTTCTACATCACTTCTCAGCTAATGTCTGGACATCGATTATAATCCATGACATTATAAAGCTTGGAAAAACACTCTTCTACGAAAGTGAAGATGAAGATCTTTTAGACAGTGAAGATTGGATGGATCGAATAAAATATCCAATTAAATTCATGAAGAAAAACCTATCGGTAAACTTTGATAAATTAGTTTTCGGAAAAGTCACATCTGTAGATTCCGATATTTTGAGTGTTGAACAAGGATTGATGAAGTTTTTCGATGGCAATGATACTGGAATTTTATTTGGACCACAAATGGTTCTCGTTTGGCAACAAAAGAATAATTTCTTTATGTTCGATCCGAAGGAACGTGATGGTCTGGGAAGAAAGTGGACTAGAATGTTTTCATCCCAATTGGGAAGCACTGCTTTGACGGGTAGTGCATGTGTAACATGGTACAGAAATCCAAAGAAATTGGCTGAAGTTTATGTTGAGAGTATTGCATTGAAACATCGCAAAGATCCATACAGAATTATTAAAATTAAATTTTTCGAAACTTTCACGAGGCCTGATGACGAAGGTGAATGGATTGGGATGGCTAAAAATAAATGGATGCTTTTTGGAACGAAGACTCTCTGTGATTATAGTTATGCAGATGATTCTTTTAGATCCGGAAAAGCTATTTGTATGGGTGTTTCTGCATTAATGACTGCTTTAGAGAAACCAGAAGAAGACTGGGAAAGTGAAACTATTGACAAAGTGCTGAGTGAAGGAATTGAGCTGTTTAAGCTGTCATTGCATTCTCATGACACTGATAAGACTTTCAATCTTCAGAGTGTTAAAACAATGTTGGACATTGGAGGCAGACGAGTTAGATTCACAATCATCGATTGCAAAGTACATGGTCCTATGTTAGCAGAGGCTAAGGGTAGTGGATTGTTGCAGTTAAAGAATGGTAAGCATTTCATGTCTTTTCTCAACACAGTTAGAAGGCATTCAAGCGAATGTCACAAACAACAGGATAGAACACATGTTAATTTTCACTCTTCAAAGATAAGTTCAATTCGTCAACGTAATGTTATCGATAAATTAAACAGAGAAATTTGTCGCTAGATATACACAAATGACGCGTCAATTATCACGTCTACCCGGGAGCATTCCAAATACCAATTCTCAGGGAAAATTGTCAATATATACTGTGGAAATATACTTCAGTTGAAAGACCAATAATTCGACAGATTTATAAGCTGACCTTTTATTTATATTTTAAGGATTGATTGAATTTTTTGACTCGGCAACTCATGGAATTTTTACGGTTAAGGACATAGCTCTAGCAATATGGCGAAGTCAAGATAACTATTATTATCTGTTTTATCCCTACGAAAAGCCCCTTGGAATACCACAACAATGTCTTTGTGGTTAGTTTCTGAAAATTCTGTTTTTATTTTAAAGTTTAAGAACTTTATCGTTTTAGAAAATGAAAAAATGTTACCACCAATGGGAATTGCTAACGCCATACGATTCAAAACAACTGGTGATATTTTTAATTTCTTAACAACATGTCTCAATACCAAAGATAATGATGAGGTAAGTATGGTTATTAAAACATTCTATATGCCCGGTTTAACTTTCCTTAAATTCCATAATTATTATAGTACTGTCTCAGTCCCATAGATGTTGGGATATCAGCGGCAGCTGATCGTCCCCCACTCTATGAATATGAAGAATTTGGAACGAGTGGAGCTATCATACGACCCTTTAAGAATTTGCACGAAGGCCATGAAATGTTCGGAGTCCGAGCTGATAAGCAAACTTTGGCTAATCTCTTAATAGCTCTCGGTTTTAATCGAATTAATAGTTCTATTAATTGGACCAAGGAAGACCTGGCTGATATTCTGAAAATTGGTGATAAATTATTTTGTAAAATCTACATGGGATTACCTGAGTGTCAAGCTCGGGACTATAAACTTCAATGGGAGGATGTTGTTCCGATGATCGGAATGAATAAGTTCACATTTACCCGTGAGTCAATTGTTGGAGTGCTTGAAATTTTACCAGAAGTTATGGGCGAAGAGGCCGAGAATGATGAAATGGGTGCTCAAGAGGATTATGAAAACGAAGAAGGTATTGAAGCACAGGCAGATGATGAGATATTTGTTCGTCCTCGGGGTAGTAAGGCTAAAGAAACTCCTCCTGCAAATGATCTCAAAGGTATTCTGCAGTCTTGGGATAAGAAGAATAGTGACCACAACGAAGCTGTATTAGAATCAGATTTTTATAAGATTGCTATCTGGAAAAGGGACAATCTATATTTTGTTTTTGATCCTAAGGCTTCTGGAGAAAATGGAGAACTTACCGAAAGAAGAATTGAAATGGGTAAAGATCAATTAGGTGGCGATAATTTGTCCATAATGGCTCAATTGCAAACAGAAGAGATTGCCGATGATGAAGAAAGTCCAAAAACTCTTCCAAAAGATCGTCCGTTATATTTAGAAAAACGCACATACACTCATTTCGACAATGAAGGTTCTGCATATTCAGTTTGGTTTACAAACTTTGACGAGTTTTTTGATCATATTTCTGCGAAAACTCCTCAAGACTTCAAATATGGCAAATTCACACTTCATAATTTGATGCTTTCCAACATACCAATTGGAACTGATGATTTCGAATTCAAACTTAAGCCTGGTTATCATTCTGTTGGTCCTAATCATTCAATTCTACGTGGTTCAATGACTCAAAATAATCCATCCATGATGAACCGCAACAAACTTGAACTTACTAATTGTATAGTTGCAATAGCTTTTGCTAGAATCACACCTTCGAGTAAAATGACAACCACTTTATTGGATGTGCTACTCAAATATGGAGATCGTTTATATACCAAAAGCCTTAATGTCCTTAAGAAAACCAATATAACTAGACTTGCGAATGGTGACAAACTATCACTGGAAGAGATTTCATCAATATTTAGCATCTATAAAATACGATTTAAATGGAAAATAAATTCGACAATCATTGGAAACTTATTGTTGAATGAGTTAAAGAAGGCAACCGGGAAGTTAGGAACTATTGAGACGGGTAATGCAATGATTCTCAACCACAAAGGATATTTTATGGCATTTTGGAAGGGTGACGGTGGTGGTTTTTATTTGTATGATCCATTTGAATCGAATCCCAATGGAGCCTTAGTTGAGCATGGTGGTTTGCCGAGTATGTCGAGATTTTCAAAAGTCGACAATCTTTTGAATTATTTAATTTCGAAATTTGTTTGTATTGGGGGAACTAATACATTTACCTTATATACGGTAAGTAAAACAATTTGAACCTTTAAAGCGAGGAAGTTATAAAGTTAAGGCAATAGTTTTCAGTAACATCAATACAGTAAAATTGACAGAATGCTCCGAAAAAATCAGAAAATTATTCTGGTAAAATCGACAAACTATATCCTATAAAATCGACTTGATCAATTATTAAAATCATCGGATTTTTCCTCTAAATTCTACGGATTGTTCCAATTTATTGTCCATTCGTCGTTTAGCTGTTGTAAAATCAAATTATTGCTCGGGTAAAATCGACGCAATGGATTACTTCTGTAAAATCGACAGATTGTTCTAGTAAAATTTGAAGGATTGTCCCTGTAGATTCGTGGATTGCTTCAACTAAATCAACAGATTGCTCTGATAAAATCAACAGATTACTCTGCGAAAATGCACGGATTTTTCCTGAAAATCGACGGTTTGCTCTCATTTAATCGACGAGTGGTAAAATGAACATTTTGCTTGTGTTAAATAATCAACAGTCTTACTAATGATTAATATCTAAAATATTAAAACCCTCAACTAGACAATTTACCAATGAAAAGAGAGATTTTCCGACAATTTTTTGAGGAATAATTTAAAATATTCGATCAGTTTATTAGGCATGTTCAGGAAAATGAGATCTCAGAAATTTCAGCAATCTCATTTACGTGAAAAGGATTCCTCATCTAAATTTCTCAGATTTGCTGTAAAAATGTTGTGAGATACTTTTTATCATAGGCTGAGTTATGCTCGTCGGGTCCTCGGTTTAACCAAAGAAGCAACAAACTTTAGAGTTATCGAGGTTACCTTTATTCACCAATCACTGGTTCTTATAATTCTGATACAATGTTCTAACAATACATAATTATATACAAACCAAAATTCATATATTCTTATAAATTACAGTCTGAGATAGCAAACCCCACTTAATTCCAGTCATGAGATAGCAGACGCCACTAAATTACAGTCTCAGAAAGCAAAAGCCACTAAATTACAGTCTGAGATAGCAGACGCCACTGAATTACAGTCTCAGATAGCAGATGCCACTAAATTATTGTCTTAGATAGCAGACGCCACTTAATTACAGTCTGAGATAGCAGACGCCACTAAATTACAGTCTGAGATAGCAGTCGCCACTAAATTATAGTCTCAGATGTAGACGCCACTAAATTACAGTCTCACATAGCAAACGCCACTAAATTACAGTCTGAGATAGCAGACACCACTAAATTACAGTCTGTGATAACAGGCGTACTCGAGATTGGTACTGGTATGTATATTTAAACTAAAGTAGAGCTCAGTTTTCTTTTAACGATTTTTATTGAACAATTATTATTTACAATTTGCTTAACGCTAGTTATCTTAAAGAGAACATTGGATATTATAATATGTTGGCACAAAAGGGCGCCTAACTTTTAACATTTTGAGTTTTTTGCTTAAATTATTTTTAAATTGTCATTGTATTTTAATTTTAATTCTAATTCTAATTCTTAACTAATGTCGGCTTCACGTCTCTGATTGTTCAGGTCCGGTTGTCACTCAGTTTTCTTTCTTTTGTCCACAGTCTCTTATACACATATGGGTTTGAACTGAGTGTGAATTATAACATGACAAAAAAAAATAATATTTATATTTTGGTGTACTTCACCATAGGTTGTTGAGGTAGTAGTCAAGGGTGTCGGGAGTGTTGACGGTTGTTTTTTTATATCCACATGTATAATATGTCGGTCGGTGGTGGGGGAGACGCAGTGTAATACATCATTACAATGACGAGGAAAAAAATTTTAATTCGCTTGCTCACTTTTTGACGGAGCGAAATCGATAAGATCTCATTTTTTTAAGAATTTTGATTCTTCAAAAATTTAGAAGGCGAATTCAAATTTTTTTTCCCAGGTTGTTAACAATAAAACTCGGACATTTTGCTGTTGAATTATGTTTTATATTTCTTCTTAGATCTTTCTCTAAGCATTTGAGACCTCAACTAATTACTTCTAAAATCTTTATATCTTTTATAGATTGGAATAGAAAGTGAACCTGTTGAGAAATTAAATTCAAATGCAATTCCTGTCGAAAAAGATATCATTAAATCAAGATTAGTTTCTGCACACATTACAAATGATCAAAATATGTTTCAACCTTATCAAACTGATATGAGAATTCTCAAATCATCTCTCATTTCTGACAAGACTCCTCAACATGGCCTTGCTCTTGCAGCATTAATTCATAGTCAATTACAATTTGTTGAATTATGGAATACCAACATTTCGCACAGGGTATTTATGCAATATCGTAAATTATGTACAAATTCCTACTATTAAACAATTATGTTTGTTATTGCTTTCAGATATCATTTCTGGCTAGATACCTTCTTCAAAAGTCCGATTGTGAAATTGATATTCATCGATCGCCATCAGCATCTTTCGATGACATTCGTTGCAATTTTGTTATCGACAATGAATTCCTTTGTCACATTATTTTCACAAAAAATATTCAAGGACCTATTTGTAGTATAAAACGAACAGAAATTGTGGGTGTGAATTTGAAAAACGCCCTAACAATGTTCTTCAAAAGCTGTCAACAAGTTGTTGTTTTTTTACCTGGAACTGGCAATGCATTTGCCATATGGAAAGAAAATGGAGTTTTTTATTTATTTGGAGTTAATCGAATTGAAAGGGAAATCTTTGTGATAGCTGCGTCAATGTTGTCAAGCCTCAACGATATAATTTTGAAAGGAACTAATCCAGAAGAAGATCTCAATAATTGGTATGAGCTACGAAGTGTAACCGTTTCGATTGTTCCATTTAAGGATGGTATTTGTAAGCCATTGAAAATATATAGTGGCATTGGTGAGACGGGCCCTTTGTCAACAAGAAGTGGAAATTATATTTCAAATCAATCCAAAGAACCTTTTTATTTCGATCTTGTTTCTGAGAAACCAGAAGGTCTTTTAATAAAACCACAATCAACTGAGTTTCTTAAAGCTCCAAGGGGAATTGAGATACTTTATTCTCGTGACATTTTAAGAACCCATCGATTCTATGGAACCAAGGATTTTTTTCCAGTAAGCTGCATTGATATATGTAAATTGGAAAGGGATGTTATTTTGTTGTAATTTTAAAAATCTTAATTCAGAGCTTGCAGGCAGCATGCATCGAAGCAAGTGCCTTATCAAGGGTCAAGTCCCCGACACTCTGGACAAAGAAAACTTTGGAAAAAATACTCTTCGCAGGTGTTAATTTGTACATCAATACTGTTGCAGGTATACAGCTACATATATAAAAGTTGGAAGTGACTCTAGACATGTCAATTTATAACAGTTTTGTTTATGAAAGTTTACTATTTATGCGATCCATATAGGACCAGGTTTTTCCACCACCGATGGGCATTCTTCGGAAAACCAATTTTTTTTTTATTTCAATGCACACACATTTTAATTGCGGAAAACTGTTATAAATTGAAATTTCTCAAATATCGTCCATAAAAGTTATTATACAGTTTAGAAATTGAAATCTTAATGGCCACGTTCAGGTTTCACTAGGATAGCCTATCTAAGATACTCGAGTATCCAGTATGTTTCTGAATGCAAATCAGCTGTTGTTGACTTTTCTCATAAGATAGATAAGTATCCCAGAATTTTTAGGATAGTTTGAGATTAATTTTTTGGCAATAGCTGCTTTGACATCAGCTGTGATTTTACAAGGGATTATAATAACACAAAGCTATCCAGATCACTTTGGATACAAACCTAAACCTGAATGATATTGGCGCAAAATTTTAAACGAGTTAGCATCGTGCTATGTTGCGGAAATGGTGTGTTATTTTTACTTCTTTGCATGAATTGTCACATTTTAGGCGTGTTCAGGTGAGTTTATTAAGAAAATAGGTTTAGTATGATACTATATAGTTTAAAAACATGTGTAAACTAAGAAAATTTAAGTAAAAGCTTTAAAGTTAGTAAATTGTTAAGTAGTATAATGCTAATACCTTAATATCAGGCTGTTTAAAGTTTTGCGCCATTTACTTAAACTGACTAATTATAAATTATCGAATTATTATCTAACTCAATATACTGTACCTTATCGGTTCCTTAAGCCTAGTACGCTGCTGATGCGAAACGAAAAATCCCATACAAAAATGACACAACGAAATCATAAACGGAAAATTTGTTCTGCTTTTCGTTTTGCAGTACGCTGTTCGAAGAGTGAAATTTATAATTGTAGCAGATTATTTGGAGAAGTCTCCGCTCCTTCTTCGCACTGAATTAATTATACAGACTATTTATTGTGTGCGGAAAAATTACATTTGAGTTTTATTTGTGTTTTTTTTTTACGCTGCTGATGCGAAACGAAAATTTCCTGTGATATCCAAACAGACAACGAAACGCTTGCGAAAACACAACGGAAAATATCCTTGGAGAGTTTCACTAATTCCAAAAACAAAATCAAACATAAACGCAAAAATCAGAGAAACCCGTGATGTAAGAATAGAGATAAACAAAAAAAAACACAAATAAAACTCAAATGTCATTTTTCCGCACACAATAAATAGTCTGTATAATTAATTCAGTGCGAAAAAGGAGCGGAGACTTCTCCAAATAATCTGCTACAATTATAAATTCCGCTCTTCGAACAGCGTACTGCAAAACGAAAAGCAGAACGAAATTTTCCGTTTATGATTTCGTTGTGTTATTTTTGTATGGGATTTTTCGTTTCGCATCAGCAGCGTACTAGGCTTTATATGGGAAAGTTAAGGCAGCTAGGATGGGCGAAAAATCTATAGAAATATGAATTTTGACTGTCACAATTCATATTTTGCCACACATACAGCGTCAATATATTAGATCAGACAAACGCCATTTTGTTATAGTTAATTTTGTTTGTTTTTTTTTTTACAAAAAGAAGCAAAAACACTTATTATTGTCTTATTTTTTAAACATTTTGATTTGTTTCTTTTTCTTATATAGTGAAAGGTACATCTGACATAGAAATGGTTGATTTTAAAGGACATTTTTATCTGTCCAATCAAAAACTGGAAGTGAGCCCTCTTATGCCAACCACTCAAGCTGCTTGCAAAAATGAATTACTCATGTGCTTGACATGGATTTTAAGAAAATACCAAACAGCTTATTTGTACTCGGAAAACTTTTGCTTTACATTAATAATGGAAAATGGTGATTGTTTTCTATATTATCCTGGAAGCAATGAAATGTTTGATAATCTAGCAAATGTATGTTCTTGCCTTATAAGATATTGTACAATTTCGGATTTATTGGATAGGCTATTGAATAACAAAGAGATTTCGTTGTGTGAAAATTTATCTATAGGACCAATTTTTATATTTAAAAATTAATGTTAAAAACGATAATATTTTTTAGTTGATTTTATAAAAGCAATTAAAATCTTCTTTTTGTATCTAAAAGAAATAAATTGCGAAGTAAATTTTAAGCATTTTTTTTAAGAAGTTACATTTCTATAGCATTATTGTTATTACAGTTTATCACCTTTAAAGGTGGATGTGCACTTTAGAGCTTTGTCCAGTAAGAACAAAAATCTGGGTACCCGAAGAAAATATGGACAATATTTTTTCTTTAAAATAAACAAAACTGTTATAATTTGTAATATAGCGATTTGAATTTTATTACAGCTCTGAGTTCTCATTTCATTCCACGCTAACATAAGGCTTTATGCAGCCAAGTTCTGGCACTTCGCCCTTTTTACAAGAACAAGCTCAAGCGATTTTCGTGCCCCCTCTAACTTCAGTATCTACCAATGAAACCAGGAACTTCAAATTCGAAATATTTGTTAGGGTAGCCAAGCCGCTTCACCAAACTTCAACCCCATAACGTCAGTGGTTTCAAAAATCGCGAAAACCGTAACTGAGAGATCATCTAAGAAATGAAATACTTACCGACACCGAAAAATCTGGTTATTTCGCACAGCGGTAGGTCTTGTTGTGCATACAAAGGAAAAAATGGAATATAAGAAGTTTTCCATTCAGAGGGCCTGATATTCGCCTACTTTCTCAGAATTGAGATTAATTAAATAGTGCCCTTCCTATTGCTGTAGAATTATGAAATTTGGTGAACGAGTTTGAAAATAAATTTTTCAAAAACAATTTACTAAACTAGCTTAATTTAAAATGAAAATTAAAGAAGAGATTTATGGGTTTCCAAAAAGGTATAGCATGGCATTGTAAGTTTTACCGTTGTTTTTAAGTAATTTTTTTTCTGTTTAAAGTCAATTTCTTAGAAAATTGCCAATTCCATCTAAACGGGGGGAAATTGACCCACCCTCCTTTACGACTTTTTTCTTTTCTTAACCCAGCCTACTCGCTCTAGCTTTTTGGTTCACTTTATACTGATCACCCTGTATAATATAATAAAAGGTATACATATTAAAAATATTCGATTTGATCTGGAGCACGAGTCTAAAGGAATTTCAGAAAAAAGTGTGACATAAAATACGAAGTCACATCGGATACCTACTGCGACCAGGACAAAATTAATATTTAATTTTAAACACCATAATTACTGGTTATTTGAGTTCATATACTATAAAATCACTTTTTCGTGTAGTGATAAGATTCTTTTCTATACATACATACATATACATACACATTGTTTCAGTTTAAAAATCGATTCATCAAAGAAAAAATATGTAGGGTAAACTGGTCGACTGGTAAACTGGTAGATATGTCACATTTTTAATAGACAAGCAATTTTTTTTCTACATCTTTTTCAATATGTTATCACAAAATTTTAAAGCTTTATTAATATTTAAGTAGTGAAAAAGTTAAATGAACTTCAGTGTGTACCATTAAGTGTACATAGTGAATAAGTACATATGGTGCACAATGAATCAAGGATTTAAAATCAGTTTATTGGGTAAAAAATCTCATTTCGGTAGTGTTGGTTAAACATCAATAGTCTATCGATAGTATCGATAGTTTTTTGCCACCGATACTATCGCCGATAGTTTAAAACTGTCGATACTATCGAGAAAATGTACCTCCACATTTTGTTTTAAAACAAAGCAGTCTCATTTTCTTTTTTTTTTGTCTTTAGAAGTTTTTATAACAACCCTGTACTTTGGCATTCCAATTCCAATTGAAAAGCAAAGAAACTATTGGAATATGACTGGAATGTGGGAATATGGAAAAAGTGGGCCAAATAATCTTTAGTATTTTTTTTTATTAACATCATCTAATGAAGTTGGGTAATTTTATAAAAATGAAATCAAGCCGTATATCAGTTCAATCTTCAATTTGTTGAGATTCAGATATTGGCTTTTAAAGTATGTTTTTATTATTAATACATATTTTATTAATTTAAAGTATAAAGTTATTTTATAAAATTCTAAAAAAAAAGAAAATTCTTTTATTTATGAACTTTATTGAAGGATTTTTTTTAAACCTTGTACTCATAACTGTGTTAAAAAAGAATATAAAACAAGATTCAAAGAATGGATTTTACTTTTTAAATAAAATGTCGAAAAAATGACTTCGGAACTCGTTTTTTTCTACCCCTATACCCCCAAAAGTATTTCAAAGGTAATAAATGCATAAGGCCATAGCATCATTCAGCATCTTTTAATGGTAATCAGCCACCAAATCGGTCCTAGTGCACCCAAGTCCAGTGCACTCCATGAAAATAAATATACAAGTACATACGTACTTACTTTTATATATGAAAAATTTATCTTTCTGTTGATTTCGTTTTTGCAAGAAAATTAAATACTGAACCATCGATAGTATCGATAGTTTTTGCGAAAAACATCGATACTATCGATAGTAAAATTTTCCGATGTTTAACCAACAATACATTTCGGTATATTTGTTAATCCATCTGTACACATACATACGTATATTAGTTTTCCCTTAAACTAAAAAACAAAAGCAATAGTTAGTAAAAAATTAACAAAAAACTTAACAATTCAGGTTGTAAAAAATCACAAAAAGTTACTCTTTTAGTACATTTAAGGAACCAATAGACAAATAAAAGTTCTAATCCGGTTTGAATGAAAAATTTGACTTCTGGAGCCGCTTCAATCAGTGGTTCACTGTGTACCACTTTTTTTTTTGATTCCATGTTGTCATTTAATAAAAACATGTTTATAATTTATAAAGTATTTATGACAAAATTTATTAAAATTAAGTAAAAAGAAGTACATATATTTAACAATACACTACTGTTTTAATAAGAACGAAAACAATACACAAACAAAAAATTACTTATTGTTAAAGAAAACACAAAAACACGAGACGAACTGGGGCCCTATACTATGTAACTTGCTTCTACTTTCGAATCCATTCGAAAGTTGTTTTCAATGCTTATTTTAAATGGTAATATGTATGAAAGTGGGATCAAATTTTGATACTTTCGACTTTTTGCCACAGAATCTGCAACTAGCGCTGTTCTATTTCCGTTTATATGCGTTTGCTAAAGATTTAGCGAGCTGAGATTTTGTGAATTCGAACATTTTTATTGTAGAACCGAGTTACATAGTTAGGCCCCTGACTACGGCAACGGGATCGCGCAGATAGGTGGTTTGATGCAATGCAGGGCGCATGAAAAATGTGTTCTTTCATCATTTAAAATCAAAACCATGGGTTATGTTTAATGTATGTTATAATTATAAAATTTATTATATCGACTTATGATTTTTTAAAAAGACAATTTCTTAGTTCTTCATATTTGTTATAATCCTCACAATAAGATCTTTCTAAAATTAATCGAAAACAAGTGTGTTGAGATTTATTAGATTCATCAACTAATTCAGTGTATACCAAAGTTCTTAGAAAGTTATCATATACAGATACCTATACAAATGTATATAAAAGTGAAAATAAATAAAATAATATTAATTTAAAAGAACATTAAAAAAAAATACTTACATAATTGTAAAGACATTGTTCCAGACCTGGACTATTCCGATGTATAGTACAACTTCTGATATTATCTTGAATTGTTTCAAATATTGCCAGAATATCTTTCTTATGTCTTGCCGAAGGTAATTTGTGACCTAACATAAGACAAATATGTAAGTCATTTATTCTATCATAACTTACATTCGGTGAATCAAGTTGGAATATAAGCAGCAAGTATTCAATACAAGGCAAATGTTCTAGGTATAATTTTTTAATAATTTCATTTAATTTTTTGAAATTCTCTTCTGATTTAATTAAGAATTCCTTTTGAATTTCCAAGGTAAACTTATGCCCGAGCTACAAAATACAAAAAAAAATATTTCAATTAAAATCAAATAAATAAATTAAATATGTATGTAGATTGTAGGTTAACTTTGGTTAGTTTTTTGTTATAAAAATAAAGACAAAATAATTTGGTAAAAAATTTAAGTTTTGTCAAAATTTTTTTTGCCATCGCATTCGTTTCCAAGAAAGAGCTTTGACTCAAAAGTCACGGTATAATTCAATTTGATTAACATAGGTATAGAATCGACTTTTATAACCGAATATAAAATAACACCCCGGCTTACGTCAAATTCATTATAAGGTATAGGTCCCACTCCTCCATTAATTTTGTTAATTTAAATAACTGTTGGAATCAAGTTATTTGCTTATAATCTCAAAAACCTATCCATAACCATTTATGTATGTAGGTATTCGTTTGAAATATTAAAGTACCCTTACCGTTTCATCAATACAATTTTTTGTATTTAAATCCCTACTTATAACACTGCAAGCATTAAGCGAGTTGTACAATTTTATTAGGTTACGAATTAACAGTATGTCTTTTTCTTCATTTTCTTCAGATTGTATCAGAGAAGTGTAACCGTGCCTTAAACATCCCTCTAGGTCAAATCCGAAGCCCCAAAACTTATGGAATAAACAAATAAATTGACTTATACAGGAGTTCTCAGCTTTGTCATAATCAATAAATGTTTTTAAAGGAAGACCCCATGCGTGTATTTCATCCTTTGGAATAAGAAAAAAAATATTTTTTACTAAAATACATTAGGTGGATATATTATCTAGATATTATGAATGTATGAATTTTGTACATAATGGTGGTTCTGATTTGGATTCTTTTGCGAAAATCAAATTCGACGCCCTTCCCTTTAACCTGTTCTAAAGGCGCAGGGTCAAAAGTCCATAGGCCAAAAGTCCATAATGGATTTTTGACCCACTCTGGTGGGTTAAAAGCCACAAATCCACTGTGGATTTTTTAACCACCTTGGTGGGCCAGAAGTCCACAATAATTCCCTGTATTGAATGTGGATTTTTGACTCGCTTTAGTGATTTCAAAAGTATTCAGTTTATTCAGTTTTATAAGTTCCATAGGAAAAATACGCGTTCTTTTGGACAACCTGTACATTAAGTGGGTTCAAAGGATTTAACTCCCTTTTTGGGTCCTCTGTACCTCGCACGCAATTGCGTTGCAGTACCTTGGGTGGCCCGCTTTGCGGGTTCCAAGGATATTAACTCCCTTTTTGGGGGGCTTTGTATTGCTCACGCAAATCCGTTGCTTCCCTTAGGGTATGTCCATTCGCCAGGTAGGTGGTAATGTCAACAGATTTCTTAATAAACAGTTCCTTGGGTAATTTTAAAAATTCCATAAAATATTTACGGACTTATGACCCATTTCCTTTCTTAAATTATGGAATATTGACCCACTTTTTTTTGTGGACTTCTTGCTCATGAGCATTCTCCATTGTGGACTTTTGGCCTGTGAACTTATGACCCTGCGCAGTTCTAAATAGTAAACAGAATTTTTCATTTATAAAAATTAAGCAAGGATAAGAGATACTACAATAACAAAAATACAAATTCTTTGAATTCAAGCGCACAAAATGTGGACAGGGAAGGAGTCCTCAATTTGGTATTATTAAGAACCACCATAATTTACATTAAATAAATCCACAAAAAAGTATATTTATATTAAGAACACTTACAACTTGGTCCCAACAAATATTGAAATCCAAACCATCTAGAACACATTTCTTTAAAGTTCCATACTCCGCTTTAACTTTAATCACGTCATCATTATAATCAATATTATCTTCTAACGATTTATCAATTGGATTTGGTTCTGGTGTTGTATTTGTTAATAAAATTGACTGCTCTTTACTTTGTAGGCAAAGATTTAAATCATAGATAGCTGAACTAATTCTATATTTAGCTCTTTCAAAGACTTCAATGACACAGTCAGTCTTATTTTGTTTCGAAAAGTTTTCAGTGATTAAAACAATTTCATTCAATATTTTGTTGATATCAATTGCCTGAAAAAAAAACAACAACAAAATTAAATACTTATGTTAATATAAATAAAAATATAATAATCCAGTTATTTACCTACTAATAAAAATGACTTCTTGATTTATTAAATGCAATTTTAACTTAAAAAAAAAAATGCTTCATACATATATAAATGGCAAAACTTGCATTTGTAGTTACCAACTTAAATGTATCTCCATTTTATTGAATTTTTTTTTAAAGTCAAAAATGCTAACTACAAAAATATTGAACTATTCCTGGGACTTAATAGAGTATCTCTGTGTCGAAATTACTAATGTCAACGAACGTTTGCTCCTAGGTGTAGTTTATAGGCCCAACCGATACATCGATTGGTCACCAATTCTCACTTTTTTTTAAGAAAACTCTTTTTGTTTTACTGGTTTTATTCTGTGTGGAGATTTCAACAGCGATGTTTTCACAAATCAGAGTCTAATAAATAACATGGAAAATGAATATAGGCGTGTTTTTTCCAAGCCCAAAGGAAATTGAATAAAAAAACGATTCGGGGCTAAATAATTTACATGCTAAATGAAACAACAACTAATACCCAATGGGCTTAGCTAAATCCAGATAATTTTTGGGGCTTTACTTAAGCATGATGGAGAAAAACTGTATTACCTGCGGGAATTACATACTTGTAATCGACAGTTTGTATGAAAACTCCATTTTTTCTGTAATGGCGTCGCTAAACAGCGAAATCGTTTTTTTTTCAACCAATTCCCTCTGGGTTTGGAAAAAAAACACAACTCATGTTTAATATCAGGCGGTAAACTCCACATATCCCACTCATTTCTCAAACAACTCCAGTACTCTTCTTGAAATTTTATTCGTTTAGGGCCAGTTGTACAATAGTGGTTCAGCCTCGGTTCAAGATTTCCACTCACCGATTTCGGCGGGTTAACTAAGGTTCAACGCTGGTTCAAGTATGTAATTGGTTATTATCACACACTTGAACAGTAAACCACTGTTGAAACTCAATTAATCCGCCGGAATCGGTGGATAAAAATTGCTGAACCACGGTTTAAATATTTGTACAGCTGGCCCTTAGTGATTTGAGCAAAGTTTTCCTATTTCATCAACTACAAGAACATGGTTTCTCGAAACATGACTTGATTCACCTTTCTTTTGATTTTTGACTTCAAAGACTTGTAAGAACTTTCAAATTAAGGGATTTCAAGAACATTGATAATTAAACTTTTGGCTCTGAATTTAGAAGAGTTGATTGGGAAAGGTTATCCTTGTTACAATAGCCTAACAAGCAATTGTTGAGTTTCTTCAAGTAATTTATGTAGTTTGTTTGATCATGTTCCCTTGAAAACTGTTTTTGTCGGTTGTTGTTTATGGCGAATGTCCGTAGTTCACTCGTGAGATAAGACTAAAATTATACCAAAGGAACTTGGGTTTAACAAAATGGAAGCGTTTTAGAACACCTGATGATTTCCAAGAGTACCGCCGGTATTACTCTACGGCTTATACGTGGTCGGAAAGTTACTTGGTTCAGCGTCGTCTCTAAACCTCTCACTAAAAGCGGGCGTAAATTGTGAAAAAATCTTAAGGAAATCGTCAGAAACGAGTGAACTTATACAGCAAGGACGTTCATTGTAATGAAATCAATATTAATTTTATTTCATCGATTTCACAAACACAGAATTTATCTCAAAACCTTTCCGGTAAAGAGTTTATGACTGTGCAGTACACAAGACCTGCATTTGGTTTTTCTAGAGTGCTCCCTTATAATGTTGTTAAAATTTGTATATAATTTAAAATCTAACGCTACTGGATTTGACAAAGTTCATCCAATTTTTGCCAGTCATCTTGCCATTTATCACGTATACATCTTTAATACTATTTTTAATAAAAGCATTTTCCCTTCACAAGCGTGAAGTGCTTCCTCCAAAATTAACCCGTATTCCCAAAAACAGTGCGAACACAGAATTTCGTCCCATTTCAATCCTACCCTTCCTATTCGAAGTTTTCGAAAAATTAATGAAAAAAACCCCTTTTCCCCTTTTTCACGGTGGAAATTTTTGCATGAAACTTTTGATGATTTCAGCTTTAATCTGGATGTATCGAGTGAATAATATGGCGGAATGTGTGATAAGCTTTTGGAAATGCTTAACCTCTCTCCAGAATCAGTAATGCCAAAAACAGATGAGCACGTGGCTGCACGCATCGATACATGCAGCTCTTCACCTAAAACAGATGTGTTTACTCTTAAACATTTATGATGCCTTGTTAATTGATTTGAATTTTATTGAGACTTCTTATAAACTATTACAATATGTCTTATTCTAACGAAAGTTATGTTTGTTCAAAAGTGGCTGTAAATTATGGCCTTCTTTTTCAGTTATTTAATGATAAGCCTCGAGGCAAAGAATTGTTATACAGTAATGTATAGTGGATCTACTTTTGCCCGTAAGTATAAATATTGAGTTGCTTGAGACGATGATGCCTTGTTATGCCAAATCTAAAATGACAATTGAATATTTTCTCTCTTTTCGTACACAATGTCGTTAAAAGTTGTCAACGACAAATAGTAAATATCAGTAATGCCGGATACCAATTATTCCCATTTTTTCGTTTGTTGTTGTGGCTGCAATGAAACCAGGCAGCCAATTTAGAAATAGAGACATCGTGCACCGAAGTCTGCATGCAGCCCTTGGAATGTCTCAACCCTCATAAGAACCTGTTTTATGGAAAAAAGCTTCACATCTGTTTAGAGCATAAAGCACATTTTTCCTATCTCACTGGAAGGCGTCAAGCCATTGTTGTTGAGGATCAAGTTTCTGATTTTCAATGCCTTTCTTGTGGAGTCCCGCAAGGTTCTATATTGGATCCAATTTTTTCTTTCTTTATATTAATGAAGTGCCAAAACTAATTAGTCACTGTATTGAACACATATTCGCTGATTAATTTGAGTTAATAAAAATCTGTCCAGTCGATATGCAAGAGGATTGTGTCCCAAAGATAAATGAGGATGTTAATTCTATGTACTTTAATAATTCATACTTACGTAAATGTTCATACACGTGAAATATTTTCTAGGATTCAGCTCCAAAGCACATTTCTTCGTTAAATCTCGAATCAGTTTCACTTTTTCTTTTGTTTGGGTCTTCAAATTAGCACCATACACACAATTGTTTGTACTATTTTTGATTTCTTCCATTAAATAATTTACTCTGGGAATAAATTTAACGTAACATATCCTTTCAGCAGCTAATGAGTTAAGAGTTACTTGATGTCGAGTTAACTCAACCTGAGATGGTATTTCTTCGTTCATACTGGTAAGGCTCCATGTTAGCGACAACTTAAGCAATTCAAAAATTAAGCGTATTCAAATAGTTTGTATTAATTAAAACAATTTTTTAAGTATTAAGGCTCCCTCAAACCAACGCGACACATTCGGAACGACAGCGAAACTTTCGGCTTTCAAAATGTATGTACATTATACAGGGTGTCCCGAAATCACTGCCTCAGAAGAAAACCATGAGTTCCTAAGGTCATTTCAAGTCCAAAAACTTAAGAGTTAATTTTCTCGTTCTCGACTTATAACGGTTTTTATGATTTTTATTTTGATTTCCTTTGACTGGCTCTAACTTTGCCAACCTACAACAGATTAAAAATTTTTTTTTTTTAACTTGTAACGGTCTTAGTCTTACTTTTTAATTCGTTTTCATCAAATATTTAAATTTTCTTGATTTTCCTTTTTGTTTTGTTTTCTATTTTTTTAATAATTTTAAATATAGTTTTAGGTAAAAAAATGTTAAGTATTTTTAAGAACACATATATTAGGCTTTCATAATAATAAAAATTATAATTTATAATGTGTTTTTGTGAAAAAAAAATCATATCGTAGTCAAAAAATGCTTACAAAATGTGTTTCATAATAAATTTCGGGAAAACCGTTATTCACACAGAAAAAAGTATAGTAGATACAAATTTCTAACTGTTCTTGTTTAAATAAAAAAAAATTAAAAAATCGGTTGTAGTGTGGCAAAGTTAGAGCCAGTCAAAGGAAAACAAAATAAAAATCATAAAAACCGTTATAAGTCGAAAACGAGAAAATTACCTCTTAAGTTTTTGGACTTGAAATGACCTCAGGAACTCATGGTTTTCTTATGTGATTTCGGGAAATCCTGTATATGAGATCCACGACTATGCGATTATGCGAATCTTCTGTAAAATATATTGAAATTCCCAAGTTTCGTCGTCGCGTCGTTCTGAATGTTTCACATTGATTTGGGGGAGCCTTTAAGAAATTATAAACGGTTTTCATTTTGACGTCTCAATATTTTAATTTTTTTTAAGAAATATAAATAATCCTTCATCATTTGCCTCCCTCTTTCTCACTCATGATAAAAAACTTTTGCGCAAAAGCATAGAGAACGGTTTTTAGAACACACTAATAGAACTATTATCGAAATTCTTGACGGGACAAATTTAGTACGCCGCTTGCGAAAGTCTAAACCTTCTGACTTGGTGCGGTAAACGCGGAAACCGCTTTAAAAATCGCGGAATACGTAGGAACTTTCACCGGAAATTTACCTGCAACATGTTGTATAACTTCGTTAAAAAGAATTTGCTAGAAAAGTTTCAACGTAGCTTCAATCGGGAAAAGAAGGTGGTTTTAGTGAAGTAGGAATCTCACACTCCTATGAATAAGCGTTTTTCGGTCCTCATAGAGCCTTTTGAAAGTTTTAACACTTACCCACGGAAGAAAAAAAAACTCATGTGAGAGCGAGATAAAATAGTGAGAAGAAGAAGAATGAGTCGAGAAGGTAAGTGCACTGAGAACATAGTCAAAATTACATTTAAAAAACAGGCAAATATTATGGCAACAATATTCAGACACTTCATTGTCTTTCAGCTTCTTTAGTTCTACTGATAATATAAACAAATGAAAATAAGTTTCAAACTTATTAAATTCAAACTTGGTGCTGATAATCTTATGACCGAATTTATATATACTTTTTTGTTTGCCAAATACTTATAGGTAGATACAGTAAAACCCGTTTTAGAGAAACGGCAAAATATCACAGTCATTCTTTCACTTAAGCGGGTTTTTCACTTAAACGTACTCCGCTTAAATGAAAAAATTATTCACTCTGTTCGACTCAATTTTTTTTCACTTAAGGGAGATTTTTTCTAGAAATACCTATTTAAAATTTTACTAAAAAATATGCATATCTTTTTCTCTTATGCAAGTTTCGCTTAAGCGGAGTGTTTTATAGGTAATTGGGCGACAAAATATACTTGGGGATGAAAAAAGTGTTTCAGATAAGCGGGTTTTTTTCTTAAGTGGGTGTTACTGTACTACGTTTTTAATGTTCGACTAAAATGGTTCCCGAATAGGCGTAGACACATAAAACTATTGTATAGACATATATATGTACATATGTACGTACCTCAATATAAATTAATAATCATTATACATAACATATAGAAATAAAGAAGATTCAGTATCATACCTACTGTGTGGGTAGGTAAAGCTAATAAGTAAATGAAATGCGACAAATATACGAAATAAGGCTAACAATTCAAGAAAAGTTCCCAAATGGTAAATTGTAGGTACAGAAAAAATGTTAAGGACTAATTTGTAGGTTAGAAAATTTTCTACAAAAAAACATTAAAATTCTTTTTTTCATAAAAATAACCGCTTTCGAAATAAACCAATCGGACGAGTTAAGGGTTTTCCTTTTCTATAATTATGTAGTTGGGCGGCTTAGTTAAAAAATTGTGCATATTGTGATAAAAGCATCAATATATTTTTTTTTTTGGTACATTATATGAACATGATTTTATGATATCGGCCAAATCTATTGGTACATCCCTTTCGGTGGGAGGGGCAAATTAAATAAAAAAATATTGAAAATAGAAAATGAATGTAAAAAAACAACGGCAATACTTACAAGTTCATGTTATAGATTTTTTTAAAGCTAGTAATTTATTCTTTAATTATGTTTTTAAATTAATTTATTTTTGTGTATAGTTTTTGAATAAATGATTTCTAAACTCTTAATTTTTCGAATTTTATTTTAAAATTTTTGTGTTTAAGTTTCTACCAATCTAGCTAAATCCAGTTCAATATTGGTGATTTGCAGCCTTAAATCTCCGCGTTCGCCGGTTTTCAAACGGTTTCTTTGTTTTATCAAAATGTTTGTAATCACACTGAAGCCTTTTCGACTGAGTATAATTATGAATAATGATGAAAATGATATGGTATTTTTCAGCAATGTTCCACAATGCTGGATACTGTGTTTCAATATAATTCTTCTCTCAAGTCATTCTTATAACAAGTTGGTACATGTAGGTAACCCAACTTATACAGTATCTTGAACTTTTCAAATAAGAACTTGTGTTGATTAATAGGGGTCGACCTCATCGACCCCAAAGTCAGTTTTCGTTAATGTTGACCCCTGAGAAACCGATTTCGACCCCAAGGGGTCGATATCGACCACTTTGGGAATCCCTGATTTAGAAGCACCACGCTGCAAAATTATAATAAAATCGGTCAAGCTGCTCCGTGAAATTAGGCCCCAAGGAAAAAATGAAATAAAACCCCAAAACTATGCATACAAAACAATAATATCGATAATTCTCAAATGTGTTATTAAAAATTTGTATTATTTCATAATGAAATAAATAACAAATAATAAAGCCCCTTTTTTTTATTGATAAGACTGAACAGGTGAGGTGTTATCAATGAAAAAAAAAATTACTTCGTCAATTTATACTGTATGCTAATTAGATGTTGGATACTTAAAAAATAATAAAATAAAGACGTTAATCCTTTCGTTAATTAAGTCCAAGAACTAACGCAGGAACTAAAAAAAAGTTTTTCTTAGAAAAAAGTGTTTTTTTAGTTATTTATAATTTTCTCAAAAAAGACATTTGAGCATACGGTTTTCTGTTTTTGTTTCTGAATAAAAAATAATAAGAGCATTGAATCAAAGATAATATAATATATGTATTATTATTATCTTTGATTGAAATGTTCGCTATAAACGAACATCAAGAAAAATTATTCAATTTCAATTTTATCACATTTGATAAACCTAAGTTTACTTATATGATTATTGTATAATACGTAAAACCATAATGCAGGTTTGGGAATTGTAGTAGAATATAATGTAGTTTGCATAATTCCGTTATCTCAATCAACATCCGCTTCCGTTTGTGGAACACTTTCTAAAAAACAAAATATACCTCATTATGTTATCTCTTTCTGTTTTGACACATAATATTGAGCACATGCGTAAGCGTTTTCGTAACTTTAAAAAATGCATTTTTCATGTACGTAAAAAAAGAGATAGGTAAACACAAATATTCAATTTCAAAATTCAACCCTCCATGCACTCGTCGTGCTGCGATGCGACCGTTCGACCCTCATCTCATCATCTACTCTCATTCTACATTCCAATGACAAAAATCCCTTAATTCCAAATATCCTTCCAGGTCTTCCCTTCATCAAACATTTCCAAATTCCAATTCCATCCAAGGTTCCCTTCAATTTCTTTTCGATTTTCCTTTTCTTCAGTTTCTTTCTTCTTGTCGCCCTGCTATGTTGTTTGCGTATCCAACGGTTCGGTCTCGTTTTTCGGTGTTCTCAATAAAAATTATCATTTCCTTTCCATAGACAAAAAAAAAATCCCATTTCCTTTTTTATGTAACAAAGTGAATAATATATCAAACACAGAAAAAAAATGCATGAACAACTTAAAACTATTTAAAGTTCACTGAAAAATTTGTGAGTTTTCATTTTGTTCCGTGAGAAAATATGAAAATCTTCTATTCTAATTGAAATGCATTTTGTGATCATTATTATTATTAATATTATAAAATCAAAGTGTGAACGAAAAATAAATGTGGAAATGTGTTAAAATGATGGTTTTCCAAATTTAGAGAAAAAGGAGTCCATTTTTTATCAAAAGAAAAAAAATAAATAAATTGTTAATTGTTGAAAAGTTGTTAGTTTTATTAGGGTAAAGTATATTTAAGGAAAATAAATTTAAGAAAATAAAGAAAGAAAAAAAATACCCAGATCAATTGATGCGTGTGAAAAGAAAATCCATTAAAGCAAAAATGATATAAACGCCCACACTCACACACCACACACACAACACAGATACAGGCGGCAATTGCAGTCGCGTTTTCTGGATTCTCTGGTTCGAAGGGTAGAAAACATAAATTATGACACCTCTTCCTGCTCGCATCGCGCGCGCTTGTGTCAACGTGCCCATGGATGTGTTTACTTTTTTGTTGTTGCTTTTTTGGATATTCGTTGCACCACACACATACAGAGGAGCTGAAATATATTTATGCTTGGCCTTTTGTGGCGTGTGTGTGTGTGTGTGTGTGCAGTATGCCTTTTTAATTGTGATTTGTGACTGTGTTTGTTCTTGCTTTTTTCTCCCTTTGTCCCTTTCTTCGTTGTTCTATTGTCGTTTCTTCGTTCTTTTGGTTGTTTAGTTGGAGTTGCTTGCTGCTGCTATCGGTCGATGATTTCTCACACTTTTGAAGGGTTTTTCTACAGTATGTGCGGAAAGTTTGGATCTTTTTTTCTTCTATGTTACTTGATGTTTATAACGTCAAACAATTAAAAAATCGTTATTATTTTCTTCAGTTTTTTTTTTTTCTTAAGCTACGCACAAACCGACGCGATGGCGGTGGCTATAAAGATGCGTTCAAAAACCTGCTCAAAGTCCCCTTTCACACGAGGAAACAAGTTACTGGAGATTTTTTGACGTTTTCTTTTAATTTTCAATTACCACCAATCGTAGACCATTCAATCCTCTTACATGGTGCCCTTCTCACCCAAAAACTGAAAGTTGCTGGAAACTCAGTTTCCTCGTGTGAAAGGGGACAAATCAACGCGATATATTAGGCGTTTTTCTTTTTTAGCCCCGAGCGGGGCACAGAGTGGGGTCTGAGCGAATAAAGCTCAATCCGAAGAGAGCGTGACCTGAGCGCACCGATCTTTTAAGAAACTCGATTGAGCACTGAACTTTCATATGCTTAGTAATCTGTCAAATTACATGAAAATTGTATGAAGTTAGCTGCGCTCAGCTTTGTGCTCGATGTGCTCGGTCATTTTTTTCCCAGCTCATCGAGCGAGCCCCGGTCGAGCTCTGAGCTAAAAAAGAAATGGTTGAGAGCTCGGAGCGCTCCGAGTTAAAAAGTAACATAGTTTTCTTTTTGACAGCTCAGTGCCACGCTCGGGGCTAAAAAAGAAAAACGCCTATTGTGTAGCGGGCTTAGGTTGTTAGCGAAAATACAAACGTTTAATTATTGAAGTGTGACCCTGTTTAGATTGGGAAGATTGAATCCGGACTGGTGAGTGCCATTGTGTTTGAAACAACAACTTTTTCACACATTGAAATAACAACAAATGAGTCCGGTTTTATGTTTTCTTCATGCCTCATGAGAGTCCTCACCCCACACTTCTCTTGCCTACGAACTGCCGTGATACGGCCTAAATCTTCCCAATCTAAACAGCGTCGTTAATAAACAAAATCTAGTCTTTTAAAAGAAAATGGAAAAGGCTCTACTTTTAGCTTTGCTCATAGATGAAGAAGGAGCGAAAAGGTAAAATTATAACAAAAAAAGAGAATCTGCATATTTTAATTCCATCAAAATTTGAGGAAGCGAATGCAAAATAATTTTGCCTCAATTTTCTTATGTACTTATATTTTTGAGATTGCGTTTTTCTGAACTATCCAATTCCAAGCTTAGATGGCTGGAGTACGTTAAAATTGTTTTCGAAATTTACTTACCATCTTTTTCCCCTTAGGATATTTTCTCCTTTTTTAATATGTTTGTTGTCTTTGTTGGACAGATCATAAATAATAGTATTCTCCCGAATTTTTCGATTAATTTTTCAGTATTTGTATTCATTTTCAAAATTTTTCTTTTTTAAACTGACATTTTTCTTCAGGTGATATAGCGATCAAATGGTGCTTGCTGCGTTAAACAAAAGCCGCGTAACTGAACGCAGCAGTAGAACGTGAATGCAATCCACATATCGGGTCGATGTGTGCCCCTCCATTGATTTACATGTGCAGCATCCACATTGTTATCGCGATCGTCACCGCCATCGCGTCGGTTTGCGCGTAGCTTTATACATACGTGACAACCGATTCCGTTATCTAAATTAGATTTCCCTAAGACAATTACTTACTTACTTTACTTTAGTTGGCGCTGCAGCGCGGGGTGCTCCTGGCCGCTGTGCCTCAAGTAATAGATACCGCCAGCTATCTCGATCTCTAGCTTGCTGTCTCCAGTGCTGGAGGTTCGGAGTTCATTCGCTCTACATGCCCTAGCCAATTAAACATGTTTATTCATAACTTGGAAGAATATCTAAAGTTATTCGACGTTTAAACTACAACTTTTGTTTGTTTTAGTAAAAAAAATTTAATAGGAATTTTCTACTGCAATTTGTTATTAATTTTGTTGATTCAAAACTGAGAAATGTACTTTTGCGTCCTACTGTCTGGTTATGTTCTTCTCGTGTGTCGAATTGATCGCCCGGCCCTTTACTTTTCTGGAGTAAAACCAACAAAAATGGTTCTGGTTTCTCAATTTTACGGTACAATTTATTTTTATCGTCCGCTGCTGTGCTACTACTTTAAACGACAGCAGCAGCCGCTTCGCGATGTTGTCTTGTTTTGAATTTCCAATATCACATTGCCTTTCATCATCACGAATGAAAATACATAAAGTACCTATTTCTATTTCGTGTTTTGTTTTTTTTTTTATTATTATTTTATTTTATTTGATTCGATTTTGATGGAAAGAAAATAGAAAGAATATCCCTCCAAAATGCACTCGAAGATGAGAGAAAATTTACTGGAATAAAAATTAAAGAGACATTTCTTTTGTGAGAGAAAGATTTTTTTCTCAAAACAATGTGGTCCTGGTCAGCGTTGCCGGAAATAGTTTTTTGTTAGTGCCATCGCCGCCAGCAAATAGTGCCATTTTAAGCCACTGCGTGCCACCAACAGAAATTAATACAATGTCAGTCTATTTCAAAAAAATTATTAATTGCGCTTCATTATAAATAACTTTATATTAGGTATTTTATTTTCTACGCACGCAATGCGACTTCCGCTGCATTTTTTTTTTATTGTTTTTGCAGTTTTATTGACAAATCTTTAGAAAATTATATTCTTCTAAATACATTTTTAAGCACAAACTCAACTTTTTAATGAAAACCAAATCAGGAATGACTAATTTCACAAGCAAAAATAATTAATACTCATACGTTTTCATTGCGGCAAATGAGGTAATTTCGTTAAAAATTTCCAAATTCGATTGCAAACTATCTCATTTCCCATATAAATACTATAATTATTATTAAATAATAATTTTGAAAGGGGGTAATTTCAACCAAATTTGTACGAAATTAGGTTGCAAATTACGGAAAAACTTTGTGAACACACCCAAGTTGAATGCACCCATAGTGGAAACGCATTGGAAACCATTTAAAATGTCAAAATTCGATGTATAGAGAACAGAAACAGAAAGAGAACACAACAAAAGAAGCTATAAACTGCTCAGTCAAATACAAAATGAAATTATCTGTTAAACGAAACTAGCAAATTTGCAATAAAAACACGATTAGTAGTGTGCGTACGTTAAATGCTTTTTAAACATTCTAAGAATTAGTTTTTTGTTTGTCAAATATTTTATTTTACTATACCAAAATGAAAGTGCCATATGATATCTTTTAGTGCCACAGTGCCATTTAAATAAAAAAGTGCCAAAAGTGCACGATCGTGCCACATCGGCAACGCTGGTCCTGGTCGTGCCTTCTCGTGTGCCCTGTTGTGTTGTTTTTCTTTCCAATTTTCCATTTCTATTTACCATTTTTCCAGAGATAATGTGCATTATTTTCTTTCAAAAAATGTTCATGTTCATCTCTTCTTCGCCGCTGTCGTCGTCTGTGTCTCTGTCATTTATATTGTGTGTTCGTTCCTCCAAGAAGTAGAACAACGAATGGATTTTCCCTGAATTTTCATCGGGTGCGTGTTGTGTGCGTTTATTTTTCTGTTAAATATTTTGTCCCTCTTGTGGGAATGAAATCGTTTCAAAGAATGAATTTTCCAAATGAAAATCCATCAGAAATGCTAAATTCGTCTATTATTATTATGGTTTTGTAATTTTTGTGTTTTATCTTTAGAGAATTTTTTATAAGTAACCAATTCGTAAAGGGCGAGTTATGAAGAAATAAAATATATCTACCTTACCTTCAACATAGAAGAAAAGTGGTGAATTAAATGTGATGAATCTATCAATATTATCATCCAATGTGATGTCCTTGGTGATTGGAAAATTTATTTTAAAAAATTTAACTCAATTTTAAGTGTGAAACACAAGGGAAGGTGAATTTTTGTATTATTTTTCTTAAAATTCTACCTACCTTGTGAAAATTTTCAAATAAGTAAAAAAAAAATCTCTAAAAAGGGAGGAGTAGTTTTGGTGAAAAAAAAAGAAAAATTAAAGAAACAACGAAAAAAGTGACATAAAGAACAAAAGGACGAAAAATAGAAGAAGGATAACACACAGCACAGCAGCAGAGCGAGACGTGTTCTCACAAACACACACTTACCTCTACTGTCAGCACACCACCACAATCGTACACCAACCAATACAACACACACACATACACCAGCTTATCCTGCCAGTTATTCCTGTGTGTGGTGATTATTTATTCAAGACATAAGAAAGGATATAAATTTCAAGAAAAAAAAAAATAAAAAAACAAAAAGAAAAAAAACAATAAATAAAACGAAATAATTATTTATGATGGATAATAAACGGAGACAAATTGTTGGACTATTTGCTGTGGTGTTTTACTTAAACGTATTCACCTCGAAAACTGTCAATGGTAAGTTAAATTATTTATTTTTCTGTTTTTAAATCATATAAATGTTTCTTTTTTTTAAATTAGAATTGAAGGAGTCGGGAATGAAAGTGAAGAACCCATATTTTATGGTTCGATAGGATTCTTTTCTTTCCACTTGACAATTAAAGTTTTTTTTTAATTTTTGAAGTAAAGCGTATACATATTTCGAAAACCACATGTGGTAGGTACGTCGTAGATTGTTATATTTAGGGAATTTTTAAGTGCCAGGCGTCTGGGTTCTTTTTTTTTATTTGATCTCCATGATGGTGATGTTTCGGCGGATGCGGACTGCGGAGGCTGGTCTGGTTTTGATTCGGATATTTATTTCATTTACAAATGTATTCTTAAACAAAAAAAAAAAAAACAACAACAAAAGAAAAATAATTGAAAATTTAAATGAATGAGCATGAAAAGGGATCAAGGTTGTTGACAGTTTTTATTTTTGTTTTTTTTTTTTTCTTCTCGTTTATGTAAGCATTGGCTATGCTCTCGAAATTGGTCCTTCCCTATTTTTGTATTTATTTTTTTTTGTAGGAAAGTTAAGAAATTGGAAAATATTGCGCAATATTTTTTGCAAAGAATAGGTAGGTTGGTAGGTAGGTACTAGATAGTTGATAATAGTTGATAGGTAGGTAAGTCTGTCGTCGTTGTCGTTTCCGGTTATTAGAAAGGACCATACCTATGTATATTTTTCTCTCTATTTTGTAAAGGTTTACCTACCTTATGTGTTTTTGAGAGTTGTGAAGAGATTTGTATCTTATTTTGCTTTGTTGTTCGTATTTAGGTAGTTATGAAGGTATGTATAGGTATAAGGGGGAATATGTAAAGTTTTTTGTATCCTTAAAATTGAAGAATTATGCGAGTATAGTAGGTATTTGAAGTAGGCATAGCTGTCTAAGTCGTTAAGTAGATGGAAACAATCACTTTCACCTAGATAAGAGGTTGATCTATTCAAAAAATGGTTGGGTTTTTGGGTGTAACGTCAATAAATTTTATGGTGTTTTCGATAAATGTATTATAATGTAGGTATATGTATATGCATATCTACTACCAGCATATACATAGGTATCTACATACATAAATATGTACATACCTACCTAAGTACCTTTAGTCGTTTTACTAACTTAATGATGCTGGTTGGAATTATCAGAAAACAAAAGAAAATCTTTTAACAAAAGGCTTTTAGTCTGGGTTAGGAAGACGAGAAGATGTAGGGTAGGTACATATACATAATATGTACATAGTACATAGTTCCACAAGACCTTCCTATTATATAGGTAATTATTATCTATACCTACCTACCTATAGGTAAATATATATAGGTACCTATACCTAAAGGTACTTAATGTAGGTAGGTAGGTCATATGGCATATAAGTGTCATTAGTTAACAAACAATAAAAGTCCTTTAAATACGAATATCTTGCCTTATAGCGAGCTTTTGACAATTAGTTTTTTCCATCAGGATTTAATTTGTGGATGTTTTAATGTTCAGGGTTATAGGTATATACGGACAATTTTAGCTTCGGATGAAGTGCCTGACTGCTAACTTAAAGGTGTTATATATACCTACTCTATACAACCTATACCTACTCTATACAACCTATACCTACTCTATACAACCCCAGATGGCACTCGCGGGATTTCATGAAATAATTAACACCTTATTTCTTAGTTCATTGAACCAACAAAAATGTTTTCCTATATACCTACATAGGTACCTATCCTTTCGTTCCTTCTAACTAGCTCTGTACAATTCAGGTTGCATTTAAAAAACCCTTTATTCTCAATAAATAGTTGAAATTAAAAAAAAATCAATGAATTTTGTTTTGATTTTGCCAATAAATTTTAAATATGTATATTTAACATCATTTAAATATCTACCACATTACCACGTTCACGACTTTTTTTTACACATTTCGGCTGCTCAAGAATTTGAGGATTCTCGGCGTAAACACGATTTTTCGCGCAAACCCCACAAAAAAGTCATGGCTACAGAAAACTCAAATTAAAAATTTACCCGATTTGCCATTCCAGCATAGTTGAGGTACATTAGAAATGAAAAAAGCATTTATAGTCCAGTCAATGAAGGATTTGACTGGGAAAAAATCGCCGGAAAGCTGGATTTTGGTATATAGCTTCCTCATTGTGTTCTTAAGAAATTGTCAAAAGTCCCCATCGATATGAGCGCCGTTAACAATTTTACGGGGGGTTGAAGGCCCCCAAAACGGTTTTTTAAGAATAACTCCCAAATGGTAAGTGTCAAATACTAATTTGTAGCTTGGAATACTTCCTAGAAAAACTTAGAACATACTTTTTTCATACAAATAACGGTTTTTGAAATAAACCAATCAGAAGAGTTAAGGGTTTTACTTTTTTATGTAGATGGGCGACTTAATTCCAAAATTGTGCATTTTGTGACAAAAGCACCATTTTTTTAAATAAATACTGTCTTTTTTCTTTACACTACAGTTTGTACTCCCTACCAATTGAAGAGCCATCTACCCGCCAGAGTAAAAACTTATTTTAGGATCTTTAAAATAAATCCAGATACAGAGCAGCACGTTGTTGTATTAGGTGTTAAAAAATAATTCCTATCCAGATCCGTAGAAAATAAAAACGTGACAAATGATGACATTTTGCAAATTAAAGTACCTAGTCATCTACACGTCAAAGTAAAAACTAATTTTTGCAAAAGAAATAATAAGGGTGGGTGTTCAAAATAGACTTGGAAATCCAAATTCTAAAGCAAACTTGAATCTTTTGTTGTTTTTGTAATACATACATGCATATATTTTCGTAAGCACATACAATTTGATTCAGTTCTACGGGTTTTCACTCAAAAAAAAAAAAATAAGTTGCAACTCACGAAAAATTAATGCAGTCTTGAACCCTTACTCAGGATTTACCAATTCTAAAATTTTCATTTGCAATTTTAAAAAGTATGTCAACTGTAGATTATTGACACTCCAAAGTCGTGAATTTTTCTTAGCGTCAATAATTCTAACGAAAGGAAAAAAATTACATTGCTGTCAACTAATCTCAATTTGTTCCAAATATTTATAAAGTATAAACTAAACAATTCACACTTCTTTGACAAAATGTTAATACCTACCAAATTTGGATAATTAGGTAAACAAAATTTTCCAATTAACAACACTTAACCAGGTTCATGAATTGCTTTGGCAATTTCAAATTATACGTTAACTTTCCCAAACCAAATTCTGCAAAGGCATTTTTTATTGTTAGTAAAATGGCTCGGTTGTTCATCAGTGCAAATAAATATTTGTGTTGTATTATGAATAGGCATAGCCCATAGGTATAATGATTTGTGAAATTAATATGAACGCATATGTCGAGGATTAAATTTTCGTTAAATGGCGCCCGGGAGTTGTTTTATATTGGCGTTTCGTCTCGGTGATCTAACTCATCAGAGAAGGCCTTTTGAATACGCAATTTTTATTTAAGTTCAGTTTATTTTACATTGATTCCATGACGATTATCTAATGTGAACTATATCCAACAAGATATTTGTCGAATAATATTCCTTTAATGGTCATGTAAATGCTTTCTTAGTTAACTAGCCAAGTTTATTTTTACTTTTGCACTGTTCCTAATTTATGAACTGTAAGTTGGTCAATATGTCAAACGGACAAATGCGAATAATTTTATTAAAAATTGAAAAATGTTTTTTTAATAATTGATACATAATTTTTCTAAATATAAACTCTAGACCATCCTTAAAATTCATGCGGAATACAAAATTTTTCAGATGAGAGACTCTCCATAACTAATTATTCTCATATTTCTTTCCTATGTATACCTTTCGTCTAACCTTCCTACTTTTCTATCCTAATGAATCCATTGAATTCGAGTATAATGATGCTGGCTTACCATATATTATATCATCACCCCTTTCAACCTAATGTATAAACTTTGTTTTACATTATTCTTACCTTAACAAGCCTTATGTATTTATAATCTTCATTCATTAATTTTAAATACGTAAATGCTTTTAAGGATTCTTTTAAAATGTAGTGTCGTATATATAATATATGTTTGGGTAATTTAAACAAATATTTAATTTCGGTCAAACTAAATGAAAATTAATAAAATAAATAAATAAATAAATTTCCTCTGAAGTTGTAAATAAATGAATAATAATCTAATTCTTTCAGTATCTACATATCTATAGATATCACAATCCTTATATTATTCCATAAATAAATACATACATACATATACGTACATATAGCACATATACTTTCAAATTGAATCAATTCAATAAATAAAACTGACATGACAAATGTCAAATTGACGTACGTTCGAACACATTTTTGTATTTTAAATGTGATAAAAATATCTTGACCTAGTGTCAAATGATTGATTTTTAGCTGTCATTATTTAGTGTTACGAATTTGATGGTTTGTTCCACGTATAAAAAGCCCACTAAATGTCACTTAATGAATACATTTTTATTGACATCTGTCAACTGTCAAATTTGAAAAAAAAAATCTATAAATGTTCACAAATCTGTCATATATTTTTTCTCATTCTCATTGTAATAATTCAAGAGTTTAAAAATTGTCTAGTTCTTTGAATGAGAAAAAAAATCTAATTTCGACATTCTTTAATGTACCACTTAGAGGTTACACGTTTTCTTCTTCTTTATTTTTTTTTTTTGGGACATCAATTTGTCCTCACTTCCTCTGGGGTAATTTGTGTAGAAAACTTGTCAATGCCCTTGATTGGTTTACATCATATTCAAGAATACAACAACAAATATTATGTATTATGTATGTATATTTCTATATATAAATACCTTGTATTTACATGTATCATTTCAACTTGTTCGTCTTGTCAAATGTCACTTTAGGGGAATGCGAGAGCCCCTCTTTGGCTTTGAGTTTTATACTTCGTGTGTGTTTTTATTGATACAATTGTTCTGGGAGCCAGAGTGGATAGATAACAAAACTCAATTGCTTAAACATACATATATATATATATATATATGTAATGTACCATTCCTATCCTTCTTAGTTTGTCTACTTAAAATATACACACTTCAATATTCTTCGTCAGTCATTCGAATAAAATTAAGTCATCTCTCTCTCTCATCTCTATAATAGCAATATACAGAGAGGATGGATTTAATTTTCGATTGATTTTATTTGAACATGTGGCGTGTTTTCTAGAAATTGAGATAAAGATTGAAATGGAAATGGATTTAAAAAAAATTGATTCTTTTTTTTTATTAATGCAGAATATTTATGAAGACTTAGCTACATACATACATACATACATGATAATGGGTTTTTTTTATTCTCAAGTGTTTTTTTTTGAAGAAATTTGAATTTGCATCTTGGATTTAATTAAGAAAAAATCGATAAATTTAAGTTAGTTTTGTCGAAGTCTTTTTGAAAAATAATAATCTTAAGGCCGTTGTGTTTATTTTTGTAGTACATTTCTGTTGAATGTGCGTAGTTTTTTTTAGTTTGATTTTCAACAACATAAAATGACTAAATTCGAAAAACTTATTTTAAGTATCAACAACAAAAAAAAAAAACACCCTCTAAATCAAACGGGAGCGTTTTTTGCTAATTTTAATCAAAAGTCTGTCAAAATTCTTTAAAAATATAAAATGTGAAATTCACAGTTTCAAAGTAAAGGAACGCACCTTTTATCCAAAGGTGACAACAACCCAAAGTTGCTGCAAATTATTTTACGTTTTTTTTATTTCTTCTTAAATCACACGAGAAAACAAAATCGTGAGACGCTGTTCACATTGTACTGCCTCCTCCGACTTTTTTTTGACGTCTCTTTACTTTATGTCACTCCCACTTTATGGCATGAAAGAAGTGGTCAAGAAAGGCATCTCTTTGTACCTGATAATACAGGCGTTTTATTAAAAGCGTGTCTACACATAAAGAAAAAAACCTTTTCAGTACAATCTAACCTTCCTTATCTCACGCTTTTAAAATCTGTGTGCATCTCATTCACACAAAAAATAGTTTTTCATGTTGCATCCGAGAATAGCTGTGTTTGGTAACGTGAAATTTCTTGCGAAATTACACAAATTTTCACAAATTGTCACTAATTCCTGTTTGTTAACTCAAAAAAGTTGCAACCAGAGAGCACAATGAGAGAGGAAATTATTTCCCCTCCATTGGATAACTTGCAATTTTCTGCTACACAAATTTCTGCGTGCAAGGAGTGTAAAAACTGTCAAATACATAGCTGTCAGTGTCTGTTACTTGATGTCGGCTAGGAATTTACAAAATATTGATTCAGATTGTCTTCATTCACTTGATGAAGATTCAGATAAGTCCATCAAAACCGGTGTTACATTTTCGTTCGATATTTTTCAGTATAAAAATTATTTTACAATTTAAAAATTAAAGTGGTTCAGTGCGTTTGTTAACTTTTGGACAAGTTCTCCCTCTCTGAGAGTATTTTCTCCTTCTTTCAAAGTTTGACAGGTTTTACACTTTTTTCTTAAAAAAGATACCAAACAGACCTAATATTACTTTAATCTGGCGCATCGGGGAATTTTCTGTGGAGCCTTTCCTTCTTGCTTTGTCGCCATAAAGTAGGAATGAGATAAAGTTCAGAGACGTCAAAAAAATCTGTAGGAGAAAGTGCAATGTGAACATCGCCTGAGATCTGATTTTCTGTAGTTTCTTGGTTGAGTGCACACCACGTAAATTGTCATTTGTTGGAATGTCAAAAAAAGAGTTGTAAGTGCCAGGACTCACGGTTAATATGTGTAAATATCAACGTTCAAGTATCGTTCTTTTGTTATTAAAAGTAGATTGAGTCATTGGGAACATTGAATTCGAAGTGTGGAGTCTCATCGTGTTTACATTAGAAACTTTGAGGTTCCTCAAAATACAATGAATCAACAACAATTTCGATATTTCGCACAACAGCAAATGAGACTCATAATAAGTCTGGATATTATTTCGTGCCTCATGAGATTTATCACCCAACATTTCTCTTATTTCTACACCCCTCATACGAGATATCAAAAAGACGAAAGACGAAACGACCGAAAAAAAAACGAGTCGTGTAATCAGCGTCTTCAATTTTTTAGACAGCATCCTGTCAGCTTTTGTTTTCCAGAGCTCTTAATGTTTCGAAAGGTTTGTCTGTTTAATTCACCAAAATCCTAGTGTGGATGGATTTTTTTTAATTTGAAATTATCCTTACAGGTGTTCAATACTCCCACATGTGAAATATAAAAACCAGGGTACTGTCGATCGGTTTTTTTAGGGAATTTCTTACTGTAATATGTATTGATTCTCAAAAAAAAACACGCCTAATGTATGTGTCTTAAAATATGTTTCCTTTATCTATAGTAAACGGTGCTAAGTAAGCATAACATGAGAAAATAAAATAATTTTTTTCATTTTACATAAATAATATCGATGGCCGTCAGCTTATTTTTTTTTTTATTCTATATAGATATACATTTATAACCTCTCAAGGACTATAGATATATAAAGCAAATGAAATTGCTAACGAAGGTTTTTTTTTTGTCTCCTTTTGACAGTTATTTTATCAGAAAAGCATTAAACAGGCAATTAGGATTTCGTAACACGTAAATAAGAAAAAAAAATAATAACGACATACCTTAAATGTAATTTGCCAAAACCATAAAAATGACTGTAAGCTATGTATATACGCCGATAAAGGACATCACATTAAAACATCTAACAGTTTTTATTGGAATCCGAAGATAAAAAAAACTTTTGTTATATTGACAATAAGAAAAACCTTTAGGACAACCAACCAAACAAAAAAAAAAAAACAACGAACAAAAAAATCATTATAAGAAAAAGTTCTTTGGCGAAGTTAAATTAAATGCACCACATTGTAGCACGTACAGGATCTGATGGTCCTGATAAAAGCATTTTTAATATATAATGCAAAATAAAATTACCAACAAATTTTATGGGAATTGAAATACTAAATTTGAAAATGTTAAATTTAAAAAAACTGGACATTAAATCTTCTAACAACAAATGCATAATCATTCTGATCATGTTCCGGTTGTTTTGACAGCTAGGGGAAAGCCAGTTGAGAATTGTAAGATAAAAATTCTTGAAAAATTCGTTCGTGGGGACGAAGTTTTTAAATATATTAATACTACGTTTTCATTGGAGCCGAAATGAGGTAATTTGGTAAATTACAGAAAAAGTGTTTTCATTGCAAATTTGGTTAATTTCGTTTGACAGATAACTTCGTTTTGAATTTTTTGTTGTGTTCTCTTTCTGCTTTCTATACATCGAATTTTGACATTTTAATTGGTTTTCAATAAATGTGTTCATAAAGTTTTTCCGTAAAATTTCCAACCAAATTTTGTTTGAAAATACTTCATTTCGTAATATGAATTTGTATGGGAAATGAGATAATTTGGAATAGAATTTGGAAATTTTCAACGAAATTAGCTCATTTGCCCCAATAAAAACTTACTATAAAGTGATACTCATCCCGATTCAATTAAAAATTCAACCATGACGCTTCATAAAGAATAAATATGTGTGTTTGGTAACTTTTTTTGTCAACAAATTTACCAAAACGTAGTTTTTTCCTATGGGTTTTTAGATTAAGAGTTAGATTTTCTGATAATTTGTGCAAATTCCCAAGAAACCGAACGTAAAACAAAATTTTTTTATTCGGACAAATTTATTTTATATTACATACCACATGTAACAAATCTTTCAAAAACAATTAACAAAACAACGTGTTCATTAAACACCATCCGTCAAGTGTCAACGCATTTGACATGTTGACAGGGAATAAACGTACCAGCATACATCAAGTATATTAATATATAAACAAACAAATCTTTAATTAGACAGTAAATTATGAAGCTTAAGCGTGTTTTTCTTCAAGTAGTACCATATAATTAGTTGATTAAATAAAAAAGATTAATAAAATAAAAATAAAAAAATGCTTATCTTTCAAAACTAAATTCAAAATTAAATTAACACTCGGGCAACCCTTGTTCGACATTGATATTTCCCACCCTTAGAATGAAAGTGACATAACTCAAAATTTTCGTAACTTCTTATTTTTCAATAAACTGACCTCAAAAAGTGAAATGAACTCTAAAACCAGGTGGTAAAAAAGATGCCGAATTTTTTAGTTAGGTCACTTTCATTCTAAGGGTGCGATTTGTACTCAATTGACAAATGCCGTTATCTGACATAAGTCAACCAGGCATTTGACAGCCAGCCCAGAAATAGTCAGAAGAAATTCCTCGGACTAAACTCGCGCTATCTTTTGCAAGAATTAGCAAAACTTTTGAACTACTTCGGACTAAAAATGACTAAATCTCGCGGTCTGAAACTGTTCTGGAACAGACTTATTATAAACCAAAAATTTGTTCTGTTCGAGTATCTAATTTTTGTTAGAATAAAATTCTGTTTTTTTTTTTAATTTGTTCACAATAAAATACCTGTGTATATGTACATACATATGTAGTTATATAAGATTTTTATCAATTTGTATTGGCATTTAAAAATTTTCTTCCAAACTCCCCCTAGGTAATCGTATTTTGTAAGTTCTTAACTAGTTACCTACCTTTTTTAGTTATAGAAAATTTATAACTTCTGACACATTAGGGAAATGCAGAGTTGTAACACCAGAATATGACATAACCACTTGAAAAAGTATTACTTCCACTTATATCGAAACTTCGAAGTTCTTTCGTTAAGTAAAAACTCAATTTCAAACTTCAACATCAGCATCAGTGGCTGGCCTCAAAGTATTCCATGGCATCAGCTTCCAGTATGGTGCTCATTTTTTTTTTTTTTTTTTTTAAGTTTTGAGGTTATGCACCCTCCGGGTTTTGTATTTTGTTGTATGCCCGTGGGATACCGAAATTGAATAGAATTTTACTTCTATTATTGGTTTCTATTAGAGAGATGAAAAAGGGAATACTTATATGAAGGTATAACTAAACAACATTTTGAAGTGTATGTATTATTATTGTGTATCTGTATATAGGTATGTTCATTTCCTTCTCGCCCTGCAGGTGTTCTAGGTTTTGTTATTGTACAAAAAAAAAAAACAAACTAACAAAGCAACACTTAAGGATGTCTGGAAGAACTGGCGCCATATTCAAATTATTTGAATTTGTGCGGCAAAAAAATAACATAAATACCAGCCAAGAGCCATACCGTAGAACGAACCCACTGCGTGAAAACACCTAAAATATTTGAGGTTATTTTTGTTTTGTTTTGTTTTTATACAAATTTCTTTTCTTTTCGTTTATGTTTTTGTTTTGTTGTATAAGGAAAAAAAATAATATCATAAAAAGATATATTAAATTTCATTGTGTCGCATTTGAATATCTCAATTTTACTGATTGTACATATTTAATATTCAGAATTTAATCGTATCGGGAGATGATATACATAACTTCCTATTTTTTTTTATTGCTGACCTCATATTCAAAGAAAATATAACTTAACACAATATGAGTTACATAATAATGTAGATATTTTATTTTTTGAGAGGAAGACATTAAGTTATTCTAGAAACAACGGAAAACAAATAAAAACCTTAGGTCAATTGATAGACATACATTATAGATGTAGAAGAGTCAGAGGGAAAAATAAAATGGAAAGGAATGATATAACTTTGCGTTTGTTCACCAAATAAAGAATTCAACAAATTGAAGAGGAAATCTCAATGATGTAAATTATAAGAGTCAAGAATGTTTTATGCATTTTTTTTCTATAGAATATTAAGAAGATATGTTTATCTTATTTGCATTTTAGGCAATGAATTTAGGTTAGATGCGTGGGTTGATAAGATATTTTTTCTCCTTGTGTTTATTTTGATTGAGTCATGCTCATGATTCATAAAAAGAAGATGAACCAATTTATAATTTTAATCAACCATGATAACAGAAAAAATAGGAAATAATTGAAGAAATATAAATTTTGGATTTGGGTGTAGACATTTGGGAGACTGCAAAAAGAAGCAGATTTAAATTTAAAAAATTCTTAAAATTCAATTGACTAATAATTTTCACAAATCAACTAAAAAGTTTATCAAAACATTAATTCATGAATTAAATTCTTAATTAATAATTACAATAAGTGTGTTTCTTTCCAGTCCAAAAGTACAGACGATTGTCAGATCTTACAATATTATCAGATATGTCAGTGAAAAATCTGTTCCAAATGTCTTACAATCGTCTGAACACACAATTTTGTCTGACAATATTGTCAGACACGTCATTGTCAGACGACAATCTGAATAAATACAAATAAAATAAAAAATTAGGGCATTGTCAGACTCATTGGTCATTGTCAGATGTTTTAATTGAAAACATCTTACAATTGCTGACAATTTCTTCATTGTTCGAAATGTCAATGCGTTGGTTAAAGAGAGATAAAAAAATAGCTGACAATCTAATTGGGAAGAAATCTACCAACCGTGTGAACGGACAATTTTTAATATGTCAATTGTCAGCTTATTGTTAGCTATTTTCAGACCACTGACAGTTCTGACAATATTGAAAGATCTTACAATCGTCTGTACTTAGCTTTACTTTACATCAATAATCTGTCAAATTTAAGCGCACGAAATAATTGTTCGGCACATTAATTCTTAAGCTAAATTTTGCCAGGTTCTGTAATTCTTGAATTAATGTGTTTTGTAAAAATTGAAATGGAGGAATATTTTCGAATAAACGATTAATCTGAGCCAAAGAAAAGAATCCATTTTATTTGTTAAAATTTAGTTGCAGTAATAAAAAAATCATTAAAATGGTTGAACACAACTTCTCGGAGAACAGCTTCTTTGACATATTCTGCACAACACACGCTCTATGTCAAAATTTAGTAAGGGTTTTAGCTGATCTTTGGAGAGAAAATTGTGAGCTAAATTTAATCGCGATCTGCGTACTAGGCTTAAGTGGAAAAATCTTAACAAAAATCTACTACATTCTGCAGAAAAAAACACTGTTTTATTCAGTCTGCACACATACTTAAATTTTCTGAAAAAGTGTTAACGCGCTTTTACACATGCACACACTTTCTCATTTGAGCTTGTAAATCATATAGACTGTAGGAATGTATGTATAAGTATGTGTCATTAGCGTTTATTATCTTTTTATCTATAGTCGTTGTCAAAAATAGGTATTTTTATAAATTAACTTTTTGTTATAAGATTTCGCACTTCACTCAACAAAAATAATTCATGTTTGATTTGAGTTAATAAATTCGGGTATAAAACTATACGCCCAAAACTTTAAAACTAACCACAATAAATACAAAGAAACAAATGCTGGTGACACATTGGCACAATACGTTTTTTTGCAAACTCAGAGTTCTTGTAGAATGTAGTAAATTTTTTTAACAAAATATTTGAATTCCTGAATTAAGTTTATGATGAACGATTTAGTTGATTTCTGAATCAGAAGATATTTAACCATTTTTTATTAATAGGGTTGTTAATGATTAAAACTTTGAGATTCTTTTTTTTTTACATAAAACAAGACAATTATTATGAGCAAGAGAAATAAATAATTATTGTGTTCTTAGTCCCTATAAAATGGCTTCAGTATCAAGAGTCCCGTTGTTTTAATCAAAATCTTCGAAGGTTCCCTTTTCGTCAGTCGACAAAACGTAGTAGATTTTTGTTTTATTCCACAACTGCTAAATGGTTAAAGCAAATAAAAAAAAGTAAGTAAAGTTGATTAAAGTTATTTTTGTTTTGTTGCTAGACCACCAACAGTCAACAATTTAAGCAAATATTCATTTCGAACGAAATATGCATGCGACATTTCAATTTGCGGTTGAATTTATAAAACCAAATTAAAAAATAAATATTATTAAAAGGTTTTGTGGCTCTTTGAACTTTAAAAAGCGATCACCATATCTGTTACAATACCTAATGTGCGTTGTGTTTTTGTTTGTGGGGTCCTTTTCTTCAAGTTTGGCAACGAGAAGTAATATATGTAGCTTAAGAAATAAAACAAAAATTATTTTCTGTGAAGTGATTCTTTGTTTATTCGGATAAAATGGCTGCCGCAAGTTTTTTGACGTTTCTAATCACTTTTCGTAATGGTTCGGGTTAAATATAGTGGACATTTCCTTTCGTAAATATTCAGGCATATTCATAGTCATATTTTAAATCCAAGTATAAGTGAACCGGTGTCTAAATTTAAGAGACAGGTTAGACACAGCTGCGTCTCTGTTTGGTTATATAAACAGGTCTAAGGGTATTCTACTACAATTCTACAGCAATTCCCCTTAAATCTGTAAAAAAAAACCACTGACCGCGAAATTGCAAGCAATTACTGTTGTCTTGTTATTTTGTTGTGCAATTTGCAGTTATTTTGTAAAGAAATATGTTTTTAACATAAAAAAATATACAGGCCTATCACAGAATCCATCGTGGAAAATCCCCGAATGGATTATTCCACTACGAACCCCGAAAAAAAGGATTCACAAAATCCGAATGGAATCGAAAAAAGCAATGCCTCATTAAAAGAATTAATTCTGATTTTCGAAATCAGCTGTCCTGTGTCACAGCAATACGTGGAGCTTTTAAAAGAAAAATTCCCTTAAACTTTTTAAAAAGTCTCATCTTTTTTCCCTTTTTATTTTACACAAAAAAGCTGAATATTTGTGTTAAGAACGGCTAGACTCTTTGTTTTAATAAATATCGCAAAAACAAAATCCCAAAATCCCTGAGACTATTACAGCTGTCAAATGATTGATCGTGAAAAACGTTGTGTTGTTGATATTTGTTTATTTTTTCAATGTTTTAGCATTTTTTTTTCTCAAGAAAATAGATTCAACACAAAAATAAATTGAAGTTATAAATAATAGCTGCGTTTTATTTTCCCCCAGATCCAATCCAGATCAGATCATGTAAATAAAACAACCCAGGATCTCAGTGACAACTTGTTATATACCCAACTCTTTTTTCCTTTTGTTTTTTTTATTTGTATACACCCGTTGTCTTTTTTCTTTACACTACTGACACAATTTAAGGGTGTGTGTTCAAAACGGATTTGGAAATCCAAATCCAAAACAAAGTTGGATCTTGTGTTGTTTTTGTTATACATGTATTTTCGTAAGCAAATCCAATCTGGTTCGGATCTCGGGGAAAATAAAACACAGCTAATGTGGTTTCAAATGTACTGAGGAACTAATTTCAGCCCGGCTTGTTTTAAAAGTGATGTGTTCTTTTAATTCCTCGTTTTTTTTAAGGAACATAGTTTTGTTTTGACCTCTTTGTAAATTGTTTCGGCGTGGTATTCAATTATTTTAAGAGTTTTAAACAAAATAAAAATTGATTAATTTGCGTTTGCAACCATTGCAAATTTTACAATTTGTAAAAAAACTATTTTTTAATGAAACACAATCGTTTACTACTTGGCTACGACAAGAATCAGTTGTCGTAGAAAAGGACGTCATATTTCCGTTTCATTCGGAATTTGTGATACCAAATTTCCCGAATTTCGAAATTCTTAATAGATTTTCTACTACGAATGGATTCTGCAATACATTTTTCGTGATTCGTAGCAAATTTTCGATTAAGATGAAATTTGTGATAGGGCTGATAACCTTAATGACAAAGAATACAAACATATTATATTTAGGTATATATGTAGTTGTAGATGAATGAAAAGGAAATTTTGAAAAGGCCAAAGAAACAAAACTGGTCGGAATCATAAATGAAATGTCTCGTGAATTGGTACGCTAGAAATTTAATGTTCACTTTGATGAATATATCGAGAAAAAAAATCTCAGCGCTATTAAGACAATTGAAAGCTTCCAGATATTAGCAATATGGATGAACGATCTTCAATATTTATCAAATAAATAATAAATGTAGCTGTTTCTTTATCGAATTGATAGATTTCATAAAAATTATCGTCACCCATTTCAATGGGTTCGATGTGGTTCAGATAGCGCTTTCGTTTCCTATACCTACCGAGCGGCACTATACCAATATCCAACAGATTATCGAAATCTTCATCAATGCATGAATATTCAACGTTTATATTTTTTTTATACATGTAGAATGTATTTTAGTTTCTTAATTACAATGAAATATATATAGGTACACTTTTTTAAATTTGTTTTGTTGTGGGAGAATTTTGGTATATTTATCTCAAAGGCATGGGAAAAAAGAGATTCTTTGGATAATACTGTGGGAAACCTGCTCCCAAAGTCTGGCATCACTGGACCTACAATCTGTCTATCTGAATACGATACAAATCTACATATATACAATAACAGTCTAAATGATTAGAACGATTTTCTTTAAAGTTGGAACCATGCGTTTTTTAAAAGCTTCCACGAAACCGAGTGAATATAGTTTTTTTTCGAATTCATAACTTCCCATATAAATATAACTCTGGAATGCTTGAAAAACTTTGTATACCTTTATAAGAGCTCTCTATAAACTAAAACACATTTAAAATTCAGTGGAAATTGCACACGTCTCCATCACAAAAACATTTAATAGTTTTAAAACCATATAGTTATTTTTTTTTTCTTTTAAACCATATTGTATAGTTAGTCAACAAATTTTATCACATATACATATACAAGGCTTATAAGCTTTTCAGGGCAAAGAGCCTATATACTTAATGTTAAATAGGGTGTTTTACTTACAGAGAAATCTCAGTAGTCCTATATATATAATAATGGATAGATGATCCACCTTTATATCTATATAGTTAATTAACTCCACTTTACGCAACATCATCATCACTATCATCCATTAATCCCCCTTTGCCTTATATAGAAATAATAATAATATTCAACTCAAAATGTCACCTTACAAAAAAGGTAAAATGATTATATATAGGTGCAGGAAGGTTAAAATTTTAAAATATAAAATTTTTCCCTAATCCCTAAACACACTGACCGACTATATTTGTATAGATATAGATGATACCTATTATCGTATATCTAATAATAATCCTAACACTAAGTAAGTGTTAAATAAATTACTTTAAGCCTTTTGAATGAAAATAATTAAGGTACACAAATATAAATATAATAACTCTGCACAAAACTTTGCCACAAAAAGAATCCATGACTTATACATACATATCTAGATATGTTGGTATAAATTTTACCCTAATCGACATTGGGGTATTTTGTATGAAAAATTGAACTTACATGTCAAATGTTTAAAAAAAAAATTTAATTAGAAAATAATTAGAAATAGAAAAATAAGAATTTCCGAACTAATGTAGTACTCATTAAGCCGAAACCACACTTATCTCGTGTAGTGTGTTGTGTCGCTGATTGTGCACAATAAACAGCGTAGTAGCGTTAGAACCTTGCTCCAATCGGAGTAAATTTACAAATCTACTCCGCCACTCCGCTTTTTTGGGATCTAGTTCTTTTGTTTTCACACTGAAAAATTCAAAATTTATTTAGCCAAACCACATGCAAGGAAATGAAATCACTGTGTTATTCAATTTTCTAACCAACCCTGAATATGAACGTTTTAATCTAAAATTCTGTTGTGTTCTTAAACGAATGCAATTCATGTGACTTATTTTTTGTTAAAAAACATTTATTTTTGTTCAAATATTTTTTTTTTTTCGTTAAAAATAGGTAGGTACAGTTTTTGAAAAATTGAGTTTCAAATCTATTTCGTAAATTTTCGATTTACTCCACTTTTTTTTACAAATCTGCTTCGAAATTTGACTACTGAGGTTCTAACCCTGATTCCGACACACAACACCGTCTGGTGTGTTACACTAAACGAGACAAATTTGGCTCTTCAGTCTACGCATATGAAAAACGTTAAAGCAATAGCGACACACTCATCCATTTCACACCACACATGATATGTGTGGATCCGGCTTTATACGTACAAAATTGAATTCCACAGATTTTAATTTTGTACAAAATAATAAAATAAACGAATTGAATCTGATAGAATTCTTTTAAAAGATTATTTTAAATCTATTTACTATGTACAGGGTGGCGCACGAATCGTGCTACAAAAATAAAACGTAATAACTTTTTTTCTGTATGAGTAATCGGCTTATTTTTTTTTTATTTTGTAGGTTACTATTTAGATTTATAAAAATGGATGCTTGGGATACGGAGAAAAGAATTTGGATAGTGCAACGGTACCATGCTTTGCAGTCCGTCATTTCCGTCCAAAGGGAATTTAGGCGGGAGTTTGGCGGTAATCCCCCGAGTAGATGGACCATTATGAGGTTTGTAAACATGTTTGCCGAATCTGGAAGCATCGCACGAAGGCCGTACCATCGAGATGCCAATGTTCGGGTTCAGGATACAATCGCAGCAGTAGCATCTGCAATACAGGCCAATCCGAACGTTTCGACCCGAAACTTATCGGGGCAAATTGGAATTAGTAGACGGTCATTGCAACGGATACTTCATGACGATTTAAACTTGTTTCCGTACAAAGTCCAAATTACTAGCAAGTTAAACCCTCAGGATTTGCCTGTTCGCCTGGAATTTTGCCAAAAAATGATATCAATGGCCGAAGAAGACAACACATTGATCAATTGTTTGTTCATGTGTGATGAGGCCCATTTTGATCTTAACGGCAATGTAAACAAGGAAAATTGCCGTATATGGAATGAGTCTAATCCAGAAATGCTCCATGAGACGGAACTGCACCCAGAACGAGTCACTGTGTGGTGCGCAGTTTCATCAAGGTGTATTGTCGGGCCGTACTTCTTTGAAGAAAACGGTGTAAACGTTACTGTCAATGGGGACCGTTATTTAAAGATGTTGAAGGAGTTTTTTTTACCCAGAACTGCGCCGAAGACGTATACCATTCAACAGCGTTTGGTTTCAGCAAGATGGAGCAACTGCACATATAGCCAGACCAGTTATGGCGGAGCTAAACAAAAAATTTGCAAACAAATTAATTTCTAGGAACTCCACTCTTCGCTGGCCCCCAAGGTCACCTGACCTGACTGCACCAGACTTCTTTTTATGGGGTTATGTCAAGCAAGAGGTGTATAAAACGAAGCCCAGGAATTTAACTGAATTAAAGCAGTCCATAACGACAATAATTGAGGCGATCCCAACTTCAACTCTTCAGGCCGCAATGAATAATTTTTTGACCAGGTGCCGCATATGCGTGGGACAGCGTGGAGGTCATTTGCGGTCTATAATCTTTAAAAACAACTAACTATTTAAAATAAAATTTAATTTTCTAACCAATAAAAAAAAAATAAATGAAATACATCGATTAAAAAAAAAGTTATTTGAATTTCTTATTGTAGCACAATTGGTGCACCACCCTGTATTTTCATATGTGTATGTACGTGACTTTTGCCATATGTTTAACTGGTATACAGTCACTTTCTCAGTATATTTTGTCATTATTTCCATTTGTCAACCGGTACTATTAAGTGAAAAATATATGAAAATAAAATACGTAACATTTGTGTACATATTTATCTTCTCTTTGATTTCGATTGGTCTAAAGAACATAACAAATTGAAAAAAAAAAACCGAAATAATTTTTTTTATTTATTTTAGTTTATTTCATCAATTTGAGATTATATACATTTTTCCTTGATTTTTCAGCTGACTAGTATAAACTGGTCTAATGCTTATTTTAAAGAGTTTTGTATTTATTATATTTGTAATTATATTATAAGTTTTCAATACACACTGAAGCATAAAAAAAACTGCATTAATAGTTTTCGCTTTGATGATCTCATTGGTATAATCAAACAAAATTACAACATATTATGTACATACATTTGTGACCAGAAATGTATAAAATAAATTCTTTCTTTACAGATAATTTGATTATTTTCGCGAAACATAAATTAATATCTCACATATCTATTTTTGTAACTGGTATAAACTGGTATAACACAAATTAAATGTTTTGTTTTAAAAAAAATTACTTATACCTACTTAGAAAATTCTTTTTTTATCTAGGAATATTCGCTATTATTTTGCCAAAATGGTATATATAAAAAATAACAAACAAATATTTTTTTCAAAATAAACATATGTACTTTTTTACTGATTATTTCCACACATATCCAGCAGCTGTGTTATTTTCTAAAAAAAAGTCTTTGCAAAGTCAATAAAATAATTTGATTTATTCTTCATCTAATTGGTATAAACGTACACAAATAAAATTACTATTTTGTCAAAATCTCTTGACCAAAAACCCTGCTGTCTAAATACACTGCGAGTCTATTTTATGTTTTAAAATAAATAGTAGAAAACCAAAAAGCGATATAAATATGTTTCCATTTATATGTTTATTTTATTATACCTATATCCGCATACATAAATACATATATATACCTTAATACAAATGTATGCACAATTGCTTTTATAAACCACTGCGTATTTAATGACGCACTATACAACCAACACCCCAGCTATTTAACCAGGCAGAAAATTTACAACGACAATCCTTTAGTGGCTGCGATGTTTTCTGCGTGCTTGTACAGTGTTTATATACGTATATAAACACAAATCCTTATATTCACATAGATGGAATTCGTGTCGGTGCGAGGGAACAGTTGCGGGAATCTATCAGGAGCCAGGAGGACATCAGAGAGTGTAACCATACCCGCAAGTATCCTCCTCCTTATACCTTTCGCTGATATAATATTTTACCCTTCCACTTCCACGCATTACACACAACACATATATAATTTCCCGAGCACGTGTTCTAAATTTCCTTTTAGATTCCCGACAACGACATCAGCAACTTTCTTCTTCTCTCTCTCACTCTGACTCCGGCTTCATCTCCTCCGCATATAGTCTGGCACACACAAAAAGGGTGAACTAACCAAGAACAAGGAACAAGGACCAACAATAAACATTCACACTCGTTTTAGTAACCATAATTCCGAGACGTACTATTATTATGAGAGTAGGTATAAGGTATAATATACTTTACTTTATATAAATGTACACGAACTTAGGGATTCAGGATCTGGAACAACAACTATACAACGCACTGAACATTATACTACAGGGCTATAGGAAGAAGGGATCAAAGCAAACAATTTATCTATTCAATGTGACTATATATATACTGTTTTCGACGAATATGTTTGCCATGTTCGCGCCATCCACAGCATAGTCTCTCATCTTCGTCCTCGTCATTGTGTCGTCTTAGAGTACATCACGTCCCATTTTTATACATAAACTCGTCGTCGTCGTCGTCGGTCGTATATCCATATCCCACAATTCATCAAAAATGCTCCCTCCTCTTTTGCTTGCTCACTGCTGTCCTAGTTTTGTAATTTCCTTGATGCCAAATTCCGAGAAGTTCGTTTTGTCCATCATCGTCTTCAAAAATGACAATCTTCATTTCTCTGGCTCTGGAATTGAATCTTCAATCATAAAACTTCTCCCAAGAGCTCTGACCCCTTCCCTTTTCTTTTCAAAACCTTCAGTTTGCATAAATATATAGTTTACAAGTCAATTAAAATAATATAAAATATAAAACGAAATTTCATTTCTTGGACCAGATTCAAAATTCGTCAACTTTTATGTTCCTTTGTTGTTGTGCTTGTTATAGTATAGATGCGGAATGGAAGCAGAGAGTGAAATTGTTCGTCCATGTCCAGCAACAGCGATGTCCACCCATTTCTTGTCTTTTTAGGTTGTGCTTACTGTGATAAATGATATAGAATTTCTGGGTCAGTCAGTCAGAGAACACTATAGTCCCGTCCCACAAAAATTCCAAATATTTTTAATGGACTTCTTGTTCGCTGTTGTTCAGCATGAACGGCCATAACAACACCAAAAGAATGAAAAAAAAATCAGATTTTTGTTTCTTTCTTATTCTTTTTGTTGGACAACATAATTTTTTTTACCCTTTTGGCTGGCATTTGTTTGTATAATCGTGCGGTGGTGGTGTACTCGTGTATATATTCATTAGGTCAAGGAGGAGCGGCGTTATCAAACTGGGGTATTACAAAGTTCAACAATCTGAATAATGCTCTTTTTATTTTCTGTTGATGTTGTTGCTTCTGCTGCTCTGTTCTTGTGAAATCACTTGCTTGTCTATTTTTTTTTGTTGAACGAAAAAAAAAAAAAATGCAACCCCTCGTTTAATTTAAAAACATCCTCGGGCAGGGTTGTTATAATATAGCCTGAGTTTTTATATGAACAAAAAATGGTTCTTTGAAGTGGTATAAACGCATAAAAGCATTTTATTTGTAATGTAGGTAGGTATAGACTTGAAAAAATATCGCATTGAATTGTAACAAAACAATGGATCTTCTGAAAAACTATAACAAGGAGGCAAGATAATTTGGAAAAAAAGGAACAACTTTTACATAAATTGATAGTCAAGTATGTATTTTAACCTTTGTTATTCTCCCCTAAAAGATTTAAAATTTTGTATTTTTATAACTAATTAATCTTTAACGTGTGACATTCCTTTATACCTAAACTAGAAAAGTGTATAACCTTGTTCGTTTACTTCCCAAATCTACCCATTTCTACCATTTTTAGCCCGAAAGACTGTCAAATAAAAATAAATTAAACTGGTAGAATCTGTCAGTTTCGGCAAGTAAGCGAACAGACCCTATATAGGGGGGCCGACCTATAGAATCCGTCGCTTGCGTTGCGGCAACGGATCTGTTCACGCGTTGACGGATGAAACGGATAAGAATGACCCAATGAATTCGTTGCGTTGTTTTGACATCTTTAATTCGCGCCAATTTATAAAGTAAAATTTTCAAAAAAGACAAACTTCAAATTAACTACTTTAACTTCCTATGTATTTATTTGTCTTTTTGTCAAAAAAAATTGGCAGAGTTCCATTTTCTTTTGAAACTAAACTGATTGCAAGTAAACTAGGGCGAACAAAGACAACACAAACATATATATGCCAGTAAGACCTAGGGTCTTATAAATTAGGCAATGTTAGAAGGAATAGAAGGATAGGATAGATTTTTGTTGGCACAGTGGATTGAGAAATAAGGTTTTGATTATCTCATTAAATCCCAAGGGTGGCGTTCAGTTGAGGGAATATAGATAGAAAAGAATGCTGCCTAGACTGGTGATCGAACCCACACATCCAGGATAGCAGTCAAGCACTACTTCCACTGCGCCGGGGCCACCCCCCAAAGAGGTATATAAAAAACATCACAACGAATTCAGAGCACAATAGTACACCAAATGCCTTCCAGTCATCGAACAAACCTATTATCAAACCTATTATTAACAACAGCTGATGTTAACGAACCATGCCGGAGCGAAAAGTTAAAAGTTCAGCTACTTTTTGCATTGCGTCGGTATGGGCATAGCTCACATAATATTAAAGGTAACATCATTAATGTTTTCATTTTTGTTCAGTTCTAAGCACTTCCTGTTGCGACAACAATCATTGTTAATATCTGACATTTGACAACCTGCGCAATATATTACCTTAGGTGCCAGTTATAGCTTTCATTGCAACTCATCATTGAAAATTTTAATTTCTTATTTTGAGACACTTAAAAAGCAAAATAATTCCACAATAATTTACAACAAATTTTCCTTTTTTCTGTCTGAATTTACAATGTCAAACTAATGGAACATTTTTTTAGAATTCCAAAACTAATAAAGAAAAAAAAGCCAATTAATTGTGTAGGTACTTGTTTTTTTTTTTTTTTAAATAAATAAAAAATAAATGTAGTGTTAACTTGTTCTATGTCAAAAAAAAACGAAAAATTGTTTTCCTATTTTCAAATCAGAATATGTATATCGAAAACTGAACTGAAAATTGAACAATTTTGAGCATATATTCGAGTTAGGTAAGTTCGCGAAAAAGCTTCTGAAAAATATAATCTGGTTTACATTATAAAAAAATTGTTGTTCTGACATACATACGTAATTCTATTTGTAGAAATGGTAAATGGTAAAATATACTGAGCACAAATCATCTGTCAGCTGTCAATTTTAAATGTTTCCAATTTAAAAACTAAAAAAATAAAATTGGTTGTGTGACAGCTCGTGGAGCACCACGGCCTATCTGGTGACTTATATCACTCTCAACCATTTCGTTGTATGTGTTTTCTATTTGGCAGTAATCGAGGTGACTTACAATGTTTCAGTGAGTCCAAATGGCTAAGATAAAGGGTAATTTTGCATGATGTGTGCTGAGTGCCCACAGGAACTCAGCACGCATCATTAGAAACATCAACAAAATATTGAAATTAGATAAGTAAAGGGGCACTGGATCTAACACTTTACCTCGATTTTGACAGATGCGCAGAATTGAACAAAAATGAAAACGCTAGTGATATTACCTTTAATATGTGTACTGGGGTTTGACCAACCGCCCCCTCCCGATTCCATTTCTGTGGGTATACATCAGAGATTACAAAATTGATTGGTTTGACTACAAGCTAAATAAAATGGCGGATGGTGGTGAATTCATATTTTTGCACTAGGGTCCATGTTTAGACGCACCTAGTGCAAAAATATGAATTCACCACACCATAAATTTTTGTTGCAATTCACATATATTCATCGACACGAGATGAAATTACAAAAACAACAATGTAAGCAAATGGATTTTGGAGGATGGAACGTACGAAAGATTCTTATCTTTATAATTCAAATAATAATCTCTGTTATACATTTTTGTTAGAACCACAGAATTTGTTTGTTTTTTTTTTTTTGTTGCTTTGTTTAACAACCCTGTTCTAATCACAGAGTTCATGGCTCTCTGCACTGAATTGTTAATTTAAGTGTACAAAAACAAAGAAAGCGCAACAACAACAAAAAAATATCTCGGCACAAATTAGGTAAAGCTCATTTGGTTCAGTGTTAATTTTTTCCCCCGCGCGCACGAACAAAATTATAATGGAAAAACAAAAGTTTCTATATATTTTATAAGGGTTAAGGTCTTCTGCTTCTTCTATATTTCTTCACCTTTTACGTCGCTTTTCGCCATATCATTCATCACCACCAAAAGGAATAGCTCAAAATAATAATATTTTCCACCCACAAAGTTCTGATGTGTAAAGTTACAAAGAAAAACACAACACACAAACCATTTGCTCCCCTTTTAATTAACTCATTTCGAATCGGACAATTTTGCAGTCAATGATCAATCTGGCTGGGAAAGAAACTCATGAAATAATCATACTGTCGGGTCTGGGTTATGTATCATCAGCATCACAGCACCCACCATTAATATATATATACGTATAAATATGTATATGCAAAGAAAACCGAGATACAATTTCTCCCTCATTAAGATAAAAGCACCGCGGCAGCAGTAGGCATAAAGAACACTCTTATAGAAGGTGGTTAAGGGTTGGGTCTATAGGGGTTTTGGATGATGATGATGACGATGACGATGAGTCGTGGGTTTTTAGGCGGGGGGGAGGTTTAATAAGTATAGAGTAAACCAGTCAAACGAATACACAAACACAGGCATATTAAATCCCAGTCACCCCCCCACACGCCACACCCCACTCTACAGAGTGTAGAATGAAATAACCCGGCATCGATAAAACAAATCGAGGGTTGACAAAGGGAAATAAAAATCGTTGAAAAAATACACCACACACACACACTATAGATGGATACACTATGCGACAAAGAAAACTCTCACACAAAATAGTCATCGAACTATGGGTATAAAGGAGATGAGTTTATTAAAATATGACAAAAAGTTCATAGTTAGTTTTTTTTTATCATTTACGGGTATCATTATGAAATAATAATGCATTAAAAATATGTTATATGGTTGACTTAGGTATGTGTCGTATAAACCTACCTGCTCTTGTTGCTCAAAGCGCGTTCTTTCAATATATAAAGAAAGATATTTGAATAGAAAATAAAAGTTACTAATTTAAAACAACAATATAAGGAGATTACAGTTTTACCAAATGTCATTTTGACAATTAAAAATGTTAAAACAAGTATGTTTGTTTACTTGTTTGCACGAACTGTCACTTTTTTGGGTGTGTTCAGCTGAAGTTTTTTTTATGAAAATAGGAAAAAAGTATGACATTAGTTACAAAAATGTTTAAAACTAAGAATATTTTAATTGTAGTAGTAGCAGGGTTGCAAAAGCTTAAGTCTCTTTCTAGCTTAAGCTTGGCTTTAATTCACAAGCTAGTGGGTGACTTATGAATTAAAAAAAATGTAATTCAGCAGCTAGTTACTGACTTATGAATTAAAAAAAATTTAATTCATAAGTCAGTTGGTGACTTGTGAATTAAAAAAATTTAAGTCATAAGCTAGTAGGTGACTTATGAATTAAAAAAAATTTAATTCACTACCTACTAAGTGACTTATGAATTAAAAAAAATTTAATTCATAAGCTAATGGATGAATTCTGATTAAAAAAATTATGTTTTTAAATACTAAATGTAAAAAGATTATAAAAAACTTAATAATAACCGTATATGTATATTTTTTAAACTTTTTAATATTGAATATTCACTTTTTTCACTTTTTCACTTGACAATTATGTATAAATTTAATGCGCACTGGTCACTAGTCACTGAACAATTGATGGGTGAATGATTTATGTTTGTAAGTTAAAATATTTTTTTCTATTATTTTCATAAAATCTTCCAAGAGAGAGAATGATAACCCATCATTTGCTCAACACAAATATTTTATCGATATTGCTTTTTTATTCTATTGGGTTATAGGGACTGCATAGACGTAAACTCACACAAAATTCTTAAATAGCTTGAAAACCACTTTCGTTAATAACGAACAAATTATGTAGTCAAAACAAGCTTAAGAATTTCCAATATACCAACTAGCTTATGAATTAATTTTTTTTTAATTCATAAGTCACTTATTAGGTTGTGAATTAAATTTTTTTTAATTCATAAGTCATTTACTTGCTCATGAATTACACTTTTTTAATTCATAAGTCACTAACTTGCTCATGACTTAAATTTTTTTAAATTCATAAGTCACCAACTAGCTTGTGTCTTAAATTGTTTTAATTCACAAGTCACCAACTGACTTATGAATTAAACTTTTTTTAAATCATAAGTCACTAACTAGCTCTAGAATTATTTTTTTTTAATTCATAAGTAACTAACTAACTTATGAATTAAATTTTTTTAATTCACAAGTCATCTACTAACTTATGACTTAATGATTTTTTTAATTCACAAACTCGCAACCCTGAGTAGTAGTATCATGCTTATACCCTAACATCAGGCTATTTACAATTTTACGCCAATTTTAGAAATTTCCTTTTAAAGTCGTAGGTAACATCAAAAGATGTCAATCTTATATATTATTTCTATAGGCTATATTCACTTTACGACTCTCATACTACACAAACGAAGCGAAATTACCTGCTGTTTTGACGAATTATAATTTCTTCAAAAGCTGCATTTGTATTGTTTGTTTTCGTGCGTCTTTTATTTGTATGTAATTTCGAGAACGGGTAGGCTATTTTTTGTAATATTTTGATATATTTAAAGACAATTAGTACAAATGGCTGTGTATGACTGATTGGTATAACCTAAAAACCGAATGTTTACGAAAAAAAGTGTCGAAAATGAATAATTTTTTACTACCAAATTAATTGCAGACTAAAATATTACGAATACCTATTTGTATTTTGTTTTATTTCGTTTATTGGTAAAAACTGGTCTAATGCATAATAAAAAGAAGTCTTCAACAAATAACTACATTTTCACTCCAAGAAATCTATCTGAATGTTAGGTCCCAAACGGTGACATTCTGAACTAGTTTTGTTTAAGATTCATCAAGATTGTTGGTGTAACATTTGTAAACAAATTTTCTTGCAATAGTTTTTTTTTTTTATTGATAAACTAAATAATGTTCACCAGATACTTAAAACCTCGATGTTTGATTTTTTTTAACGAAACCAATACTTGACCTGTTAGTCTTTCTTTAAAGCTAGTTAAATATATGTACTTACTTTTGAATGATTGGATTATGGCAAACAAAAAAAATGCTTTGCGTGTTTTTCTTTGTTAAATGATTTGATGGCTGCGCATAAATTATTTTGATGTCACCTTATTTTAATTGTGTGAAATGTTCAAACAAAAATATATGTTCTCGTACATATTATATAGGTATGTATGAAAGAAACACGCTATTCAAATCACGAGCGCGAAATGAGCTTCCATCATATTATTATAGTTAAAAGTAGCCCAAGGTTATTTATATGTACAAAAAAAAATAAAATAATAACAAATGATGAAAATAGCAGCAAAAGGACAAAATTTAAATAATGTGCTTCATTATATTTGATATAAAAACTATAAAAGGTGAAGAAGTTTTCGAGTTATAAGCTAGTTATAATAATGCTAAATTTAAACAATGGTTGCCAACTTTTTAAAATTAAAAGGTATCGCGTGTTTTTTGTAATAAAAAGACAATTAATATTTTTTGTTTGTAAAATAGCTTCTTAAATTGATTAAACCTTTAAGATTTTAAATTTTTTGGCACCTCTTACCAAAATTTTTTTCATATAAGATTGACATATTATGTAAAGGGTGTTTTTTTAGACGTGTGGTTTTCAATCTGGCAATACTTTTTTCGGAGTTGGTCTTTTTGACAGCTGTCACTTGATTTATGCTCAGTTTGGTTTGCTATTTCATAGTGAATAGACTTACTCCTGAACAACTTTTGCAAATCATGCAAATTTACTACCAAAATAATGGTTCGGTTCGCGCGACGCATCGCGTGCTGCATCCAATATTCGGTCGACATATTCGCCCAGCAGAGTAATTCGAGCAACCATGGATCGGTTTCGCACCAAGTTTACTCTAGTGGATAATGCGCATCCTCAGAGACGCCGTACAGTGCGCACTGAATACGCTATTGCTGCTGTGGAGCAGAGTATCGAAGAAGACCCGAATGAGTCTATTCGCCATCGCGCGCAACAATTGCCCGAAATCATTTTTAAAACATAACCAAACAAACCTTTATCTTTATAATAAGGCTAAATTCTATGGCCATAAATTAAATTATATGCGTTTTATTTCTTCTTGAAAACCACATGTCTAAAAAAAACACCCTTTAGTAAGTCTTGAAATTTACAATTTCTTTTGCAGTTCAAGAAAAAACTCAAACTATATATTGAAGTCATATTTCAATAAAAATCCTTCTTCAAAATTAAAACATGTTAGTTAGTTAGCATAGCAACCCAGAGTTTAAAAAAAAATTTCGAATTAAAGTTTGAAGTCGTATTTAAAAAAAAAGCATAACTTTGACTTGAAAATTTGATTTGGTCTACAACGTCAGCAATTTAGATTTGGAATAATACCTGCTTTCTTTTCTAAGCTAAGCTGAAAATCCGAATTTTGGTGATAGACTGGAGTTAACTTCTCCAACATGTTTTTCAGTCAATTTAAATCTCGAATTTATTTAGGGGGTTACACTACAAAATTTGTTTAGTTTACTCTAAATTAACTGAATAGATATTTTTGACCTAATGGCGCAATAGCAATTAATATTAATTAATTAAATTATATGGAGGGTAAGCATGAGCTCTATAGTTTAACTCAAAATAGAGTTAGTACTGAAAAAATCCACTAGGAGACTAACATCGTATTAATTAACCTTGTCTTACTTTAGACAGCTCTCCAACTTCAAAACAATTTTCAATGTTGTTTAACTTACACACGGGAATCAGTTGTCTTAAGCTTGAGCAAAAAAGCTTTTTTTATTAAAATAAATATTAAGAACAGTGTCTAATGTCAGGCGTATTTAATAGATTTTTTACTAGTTAGACAGTGTCTAAATTGTTCAAAATAGTTAAAAATACTTGGAAATATGCTTCATTTGATGAAATAAAATGTAACATTAGCCAAGATTTAGTGCCAGTTTCACAGTGTACACTTAACAAAATAAGTTGCACTTAATTTCCGCATTTTGGCACTTTAGCCGCAGTTTTACTGTCTGAGTAAGTGCAACTTAAGTGGCCAATATAGGAGACTTAAGTGTTACTTATTCCAACAAGCTTACACTGTGAAATTGTGCATTAGTTTTCTATATTTGGAACTTAAGTGACACTTAATCGAGTGTGAAACTGGGCCTTAGAACACCCAATCCGTTGTCTTAAACATCAAATAAAATTTTTTTAACTATTACTTGGAAGGCTGTCCAAAGTTAGACAACGTTTATAAAAACGACCGTGTTTAAATATATAGACAACTATCAAAGAAAATATAATCTCCTGTTACATTCGTATTTATTAGATTTTTGTCTACTCAGACACTGTCTAACTATTTTCAAATTGGTAGAAATATGCTTTATTTAATAAAAATAAATATCACATTATTCACGGTTAAGACAATCTACTCTTGTGTCTAAGTTAGGTAGCTATAAGACAACAGTAAACAAGGTTTTTGAACACATTTTCCAAAGCTGGACAGTTGTCTAAATTTAGACAACGTTTATAAATAAGACCATTACAGTTTTAATTCTAAAATGTTATGTTGACTAAAACTTAAGACAACCATCAAATTTATAAATAAAAATTTTTAAACATTTTGTCCAAGAGTTTTGTATCTAATAGACAACTGAATCGATTGTACAAACCTTGACTAATGTGACATTTTATTTAATTAATCTATTTCGAACTATTGAGACACTGTCTAACCGCCATATTATTCACTTTATTAATTCTTTTTAAAACTTAAACCTGTATTTATATTGATTTTATATAAATTTACATTCGGATTAAAGTTTAAAACTGCATTAATCGAGTGTTGAATATGGCTGTAACTAGTCACAAATCTAATAAATAGATCTGTTTAAACTACAGTAGTTATTCCCATTATTAGTTCAAATTTAGTCCTTCAAGCACGTACCTATATATATCCGTCTAACGACTTCACCATTATTTGTCGTTGTTTTCTAGATTTGTGACAGATTCATTGTTGTCTGCAAACAACACAAAGAGAGGAAATATATGTATGAATCCTTTCTGAGGCACACTATGCCCGAGTACGTGTACATTTTTCTTTGTCGCTGGATGTAAAACACAGTATAGAAAGTGTAGATATAGTAAGTTACTATTTAATACCTTTTTTATATAAAAATGACAAAAGGACACTAATACGCAATGGGACAGATAGATATTTTCGTCATGAAAGAGAGATATTCAGTTTGGCAAATAAATTTTATTTAATGTCTTATTAAAGTGAGAGTAAGTAAGTGTTAAGAATTACTGCGGACGTATTCGTTTCATTTATCTTGCTTAACGATGAAGGAGATATAGCTCCCGGGTAATTTGAAAGGACTCTCTGCCTTAGATGTGATGTGATGTCTGGTGATTATGGTGTAATACAAGTTGTTGTGGGCTGATGCTCTTGTGCCGTTTCACATCTTTCGTCATTCTTAATCACATCAAGGACTACTTGAGCTTTACAACAATTCGTCGTATTTGTCGTTGTCGTCGTCTGGTAACGAGTGTTTCGGTTTTTTTTTATTTTATTTTTTCTATGTAGGTATACTTGTCTTAACTCGACACACAGTATAATATTAATATATGTATGTACATATATAGTCGCCACCGTTCAAGACTCGTATTCGTTCGTTCATTCTGTTAACATTATATGATTGAGGAGCTGCCTACCTCTGTCACCCATTTAAGTAGTAAAAAGGGTGAATTTCCTGTACTAGAAACAAATGAACAAATTAACTGCAGGTCAAGAGATGAAACACTTGGAAGTGTGTAATTTTCTTCAATTTCAACTGTGAAATTTTGTGGCGGGAAAAATGTAGTATATATGTCTAGGTATTAAAATTATGTATCTATAGAAATAATTTAAAAAATAAAGGCAATTTGAAATTCTATAAAAATGTATTTAACGATTTTTTCAAACTGCTAAACTAATTTTATGACTGAACGCCATGACCGACATTTTGACATGGGTTTAATATTATTTACTCAGCAAACAATTAAGTAGAATTTGAAATTGTTTGAAAGTAGAATTCTAAATACATAAATATTGTTGGAAGAATAGACTTCCAGAAGAGATCGAGAGGAGTAACACTTCAGTAGAGATTTGACGAACAATTACTGTTGCTAACTGAGTTTTACAAAACAAATGGGTTCAAAACTTTCCTCTGACGTAAGCCGTAGTGCACCGCTCTGCAAAACCCTTAGGCCAGGCATGCATATCCAACTAAACTGTTTGGTTTCGATTATATAACTATAACGACTATAGGATTATATGAAAGTCCGCGCAAGTTCATGTGCGCGCACTCCCATATAAGCCCATTGTGCTCAAAATGGAAACCAAACTGTGTGGTTGCATGTGCGCGCTTGGCCTTATACTACCAATCCTGCTTTACGGCGTGGCGCCCAGTGTTGAAACAAAAGCTGAAAGGCAGAACTAATATTGGGATCTTTCGAAAGAAAGACCGATATGACAGATATTTGGTCCTGTGTGCTAGGAGGACAAACATAGGAAAAGATACAACTGCGAATGTAGTACAATAAGTCAAAACACATCTACTACATTGCCTTGACCACATCGAGCGAATAGACAATAATGCTCTAGCTAAAAGAGTCTTGGAATCCCATCTTCAAGGCGACAAAGAAGACCGAACTCTTTCGTGTTAAATATTAAGCTGTTTCGGATCTCACTGAGTTTATTTTGGGAGAAGACAGTTACAAATTTCAAATTAATTGTCAGATAACAAACTGTCAACATTATTTTAAATCTACGCTGACAAGCCAACAAGAATCGAAGCCTTTTTAAGCCAAAATTATTTGTGTTATTCAAGTCAAACGACCACTTATTATTTGAAATAAAATTGAAAACTTTGTCTCTTTTGTGACATTAATAAGATCCATCAGCCGTTGTGGGCATATTAAGTCCTAAATTGTGTTTAAAAACTAATTGAAGAATTTTTCCCTTCTACATAAATGTCTGTTTAATGAAATTTCATGAGTCAAAATTTAAAATAAGAAAATACACCTAGTAGCAGAAGTTTAAAAGAATGCAGTATTTTGGTAATGCAGTCATTAAAGTCACAATTAATTAACTTAACAATTGAATGCAAGTTAATACTGCGACTGGGCACTTTAACTGTCAAATAAACTGTCATCAAATAGGTATGCAGTAAACAAAAGCAGTTAATTGACTTAAAGATAATTATATGTAACTACAGTATTTTCTAACTGACTAGTCTTTTCTACTAAAGCCTAATACGCTGCTGATGCGAAACGAAAAATCCCATACAAAAAAATGACACAACGAAATCATAAACGGAAAATTTCGTTCTGCTTTTCGTTTTGCAGTACGCTGTTCGAAGAGCAAAATTTATAGTTGTAGCAGATTTTTGGAGAAGTCTCCGCTCTTTTTTCACACTGAATTAATTATACAGACTATTTATTGCGTGCGGAAAAATGACATTTGTGTTTTATTTGTGTTTTTTTTTTGTTTATCATTTTTTTACATCATGGGTTTCTCTGATTTTTTGCGTTTATGTTTGGTTATGTTTTTGGAATTAGTGAAACTCTCCAAGGATATTTTCCGTTGTGTTTCCGCAAGCGTTTCGTTGTCTGTTTGGAGATCACAGAAAAATTTCGTTTCGCATCAGCAGCGTACTAGGCTTAAGTTGAAAATCTTCATGTTCTGCCTTTTTTTTTTTTTAGTCTTTTAACTGCAGATAAATAACTGTTAGTCTCTTAACTTATTTTAAGCTTTTTTTAAATATTTATTTTATGATTCTACTACTAATAGTTATTATGTAAAATACCTGTCCACTTAAGACAGATTACACTAGGTAGTCAACAGACTTAAAGTAAATGAAAAGACTTATAGTAGTTAATTAACTGCAGTTAAAAGACTTATTGAATAAAATAAAATCAGGGCAGTACTTAATCTTTTAATAAATTTTTAGTCAATTGACTGCTTTTGCAGAATATTAGTACTGACTGCGACTATCAGAGTATAGTTAAAGTCTTTATTGTAAGTTAAAAGACTTAATAAATTAACCGAAAAGACTGCAGTCTTTACAACTCTATCCAGTATTTCATAGAGGAAAAACGATTTTTTTTTTCTTTTACGTTAGCTCTGTTAACAACAACCAACCAGACAAGTGGGTAAAACTAATGGCTTTTCAGCAACATCAGTAAACGGCCGAAATCTTTCATTTTCATAATTCATTTCCGAATCACTTTTGTCCAAGAAAATGTGTTCACCTGGGCGTATACGTACTTTTTATTTATTTTGAAGTTTGTCGAACCCGAAAAACGTGAAGTGGACCACCCTATATACACCTTTTGTGCAAGAAAACGCGTACACTCGGGCGTATACGTACTATTTTGATGTTTTTTCTGCAATTTTTGTTTGATTTGAAAAAATAATTCAAATTTTGCAGATTTTCAGATCTTTAAAAATAATTGGATTTATTGGCATGAAACTCGAAAAAAATATAAAAAGAGATGGATAAAGAAAAAAAGGTCGAAGGGTATAAGTATGGATTAAAAAAACATCTAATATTTTGTAAACATCGCTGAAAAAGGCTCTACAGAACGGTCGACGCAACAGACCGATTTCTGACAAAAGCCACATCGAAATATCGAAATTCTTCTTTTACATAAAATCACCAATTTCTTGCCACTAATCCTTTTTACATGGAACAAACTCAAGTAATTTTCGACACCCTCCAATTTCAGTACCAATTAAATTAAATTTGCTAAGCTAATTTCAATAAAACTTCAAAAACTACCAAAACAGATCATCAAAATTATGGTGAACTTTCCGAAACCGTAGAATGTTGTAAATAAAAAAACTAATAAATATTAGTTTCAATGACTTAATAATTACTATGTCTTATACTTTTCAATATCACTATCTTTCAAGAATTTATCGGCGATTTTTTTGGACTTTCTTCGCCTTCTTGTAAATTTATCTCACGACTATTTTATTTAAACACGCAATTACAAATTAACTTGGCCATAAAGAATGACATAGAATTTCATCAAAAATGTCATTTTAACAGAACATAATATAATATCACGAATCATTACACCAATTGGCTCTATATATTTTATCACTTAAACATGAACTATAACTTTTATTCTCATAAATAACAATTAATATCTACCATCAAATTGAAGAACTCCCCTTATTTTAAAATAGACTGATTATAGTAATCGGCAAACAAAATCAGCTTAACAAAATGAATCAATACTCAAACCCTTTCTGATTTTGTATATCAAAATAGGGTGACTTATTCAAATAAGTCAAATAATAAGACGTTACGCCTGCAGACATACCAGCTAGACTATAAGTAAGCAATAACCGCAGCAGATAAACTTCAAAAAAAAATAAAAAAAACCCTCCTCTCTTAAAAAAAAATAACAAGTTAAAATTAAATGGCATTCCTTTGTAAAAGGCCGCAATAATTATTTTCAACTCTTAAAGTTATTCTCTTAGCTTTTTTTGTTGCCTCTATACTCTAACCCTAACGAAATCTTTCAATAGGCTCGTATATAGAGAAAGAAACAAAATTGAATCTATTACCCGTATACACGAATGGAATATAGCACCTGATTGTATAGGAAGGAAGACCCAGCTCAGGGTTCCAAGGAACAGCATAGCAGACACAATAATTATAACTACAACACTGCAACGATTTATTGCCAAAACTCTAGTAAACACTAAGAAACGTGAAAACAGTCCAGAAGGACAGAGAGTGGCAGAGAAGAAGAGAGAGAGAGAGATAGAGAGATAGAGAGATAGAGAAGGAGGAAGGAAAATTAAGGTTTTTCCTTCGTATTAAAAGCAGACAAAAGAAAAACGTTTCCCCCTGCACAGAACTAACTATACCCCACCATGACGTCCCGTCGCGTCGGTCGGTCGTTTTCATCGCCATCGTCGAATACGTTTGGTCGTCATCGTCATGAAAATCCAAGTCGCACAAGGATAAATGGTTGAAACAACAAAACTACGCTATCCAATAAATTCATATGCATGTGGCGTGCTGCTCCCCGATATACCAAAGGAATATCCAATCCGACAAAAAAAAACCCAACACTCTTCTGCAGGACTGACTCCAGCCGCTGTTCCTGCTGCTGCCACAATTTCTCTGCAAAAACATAGAGCCCATCAGCCCGTTCGTTCTTAAGTCTGGTGCCACTTTGGATGATGAGAACGACAACGACGACGACTCTCTGAATATATATACATATGTATGTATGTAGCGACAACAAAAAACGATCCTGCTGTTGTGAGGGTTAAGTCTCCCTTTATATTTTACGCTGCGCTGTCGGTTGGTCGGTCGGTCGGCCATACGTTGATGGGGCGTGCTCCCTTTCCCTTTGATGTGGCAATAAACTGATGCACTTGCCGCTGCTTATACCCGAAGAGTGCTTAGTGTGGGGATAGATTGAAGAAGACGTTTGCTCATCCCTCTCCAAATGCCAAATATCCCATACCATCAACCCCAACCAGCCGTGTGCACATCACACACAGGGCAGGAGCAGCAGCAGCAGCACAACAATAAAACGGAATTTTCATTTTTATTTGTTTTTTTTTTTTTGTTTCTGTTGGGAAGGGATGAATGGATGAATGATAATTTGATTCCACCATTCCCCACCTGGCTTATCCATTTTTACTCAGATTAAGCGACGACGACCCCAAAAAAAAATATTCGTCCGGCAGGCAGAGTGACGCACAGTAGAGCAATACTTGAATCCAGTTGGACAAAACCGAATTAAAATTTTGGATTGCCAATTTTAGATAACCTAGTACAATAACTTCCACGAAGAACTTTTTTTTTCTTTTTTTGACATTTCAAGGCTTTTTTTTTAATATAGTTTGTTCTAAAAATAGGAATATAATACTCTTAACTATTATAGAAAGAAATTGCGGTAGAAAAGAAACTTCATTCTGGAAACTAAATTAGAAACTTGTAAGTGCTGCTTTGATAACATAAATCACGATGGTATAACCTATATATTTATATTGTTCGGGACGAAAGTTATAACTCTTCCTCCTTTCAGATATGAAATATGGCTCCAGTGGTACATATACATATGTACATATAAGTTAAGATACTTTTAAGATATCAGGGGATCAGAATCTGAAATGACCTTGCTCCCATTTGCCCATTATCTGTATGCACATAAATAAAATCATTGTTAGATTTATTTTGTTTTTATGGTTTATCGTTAAAACAAAAAAATGGCATCACTTGTCCGTACTTTGGCCACATAAAAGTAATACAAAATGTGAGTGGAATTCGGTGCTGCTTACATTTCAATTTATTTTTCTTCTTTAAGAATGTGGGTTAATTTTAAGAATCTGTCAACGTGAAGGGTGGAAACCATTATTTTGATGAAATCGAAAGATGAGTGAAAATTTGTGTAAACATTGATTTTTAAAATGTAATTTAGATCTCAACAATCTTACTAGTCATATAGGTGTGTTTAATAAACTTGTTCTACACAGAAAAGACCAAAAAATCAGAAAAATACACAGGATTTTGTGTTTCATGAGTAAGACCCTTCACCTAAACTGTTCTACATTCTGTCAATTTGTGTCAATTGGGCTTTTCCAGCAGCCGTCAGTTTCAAAAAAGCAAACAAAAAATAGGAAACAGCTGGTCTGAACTTGGAGAAAGGTAAACAAACGCCAAATATTTTTACAATATAATGCTTGTTTGTTTTTCAATAAAAACGTATAAAACGATGGTTATAACGCCAATTTAACAAAAAATCAATTTCAATAACTTATGAAGCTTATTTATATAAAAAATCACAGAAAATATTAAAAATCCACATTGCACTGAAAAGAGCATTTTGTTTACATTTCTCCAAGTTCGATATCACATGTTTTGTTTTTGTTGTTTTGAACTGTCAAAATTAGAAAGAGAAAAAAGACAAAAGATAGTTTTCGGAAAAGCCCAATTCTAAACAGTTTGTCATTAACAGTTTTGGAACAATATTTTCTGCACCTGCTTTTGAAGTGAAGCAAGTGAATTAAGCAGGAACATACACTTTTCTCGTGTGATGTGTTGTTGTCGCTATCGTTTGGATGTGAATATTTTATATACGTAAATCAATATTTGTCTCATGTGATGTTTTGTGGTCAGGTCCGTTGTATCGGAATCAATCTTTTTCGGATTGCACCATACAACGCTGTTTCGGAGACTTATTTTTATATACAAAAGTGAAGACGGTCCTTGGGGCAGAGATTAGTAAATATAGCGAACAAAAAAATTACAATTCGCAACATAAAATTCTGATTATTGTGCACAGTGTGCGACACAACACACCAGATACTTGTGGTTCCGGCTTTACATATGTCAAAACGTCAGGCGATTATAGCTTTTTTCAGAATAAAAAAAACTAAAATTTAGGTTTTTTATAGATTTTTTATTTAAAAACAAAGAATAAAACAAAAGAATATGAATAAATTGTAAATTCATATAAAATTCACTTTGAAAATCTTGTAAACAAATTCTAATGAAAAAGTTTTTGAATTAGAAATTGAACAGCTGATAGGCAACGGTCAATATTAAATAAAACACAAGTACATATTTCATATCATATGTATTACTCAAACCAATACGAACAAACATCTTGCAAAAGATATTCTTTCTGTTCTGACACACTTGTGTTATTTTGTTCTAGTTTTTCTTCACTAAACACAAGGTGTGTTCCTTTACTTTTAAACTCTGTACATGCGTGTGAATTTCTACACAAAAGTCTGTCAAAGTTTATATGAAAAAAAATAATAAAATGTGCAGTTTTGGACAGTAAATAACAGAGTTTTAAAGTAAGGGGACGCACCTACAGCTTTATAATAGTATTCAAAGCTGTAAATTTCCGATCCTAATCTTGTATTCTCTTTTGTGCTTGTTTGTTATATGTCACTTGTCATTGAACGTGCTTAGCAAAAGATCGTGAACAAACAATGAAGTAATACTATGACAGTCGTATTTATTATACATATTTCCTTAGAACACTCTTGGACAGTTGTGCAGCTAGCCACTGTCTAAATAGTTAGACATCACCTTGTTTATAAACGCATTCCAACAGTTGTCTAAATATGTTATCATACATATATAAGCACTAACATCTCTACAATCTCACAATTTCGTGAATATTTGGATACGTTTAATGGAAATTAAATTCATTTCAAGATAACTTTTCAGTTATTTGTTCATTGAACATACCCGCTTTGAATAGTTTTGTACTGCAAATTGCAGTGTCAATCGATTGAATATGATTATAAATAATGTTTTGGAGTTTGGCAGCTGTCCAAAGTCAAAGACAACCTTTGGAATGGGTTTATAAATAAGACTGAGTGCATAAATGCCTTATGCAACACCAAAAGATAATTGAGAAAAAGCCAACGTTTTTAATTTGTATTGGGGTTTTCCATTGGTTAACAAAAAATATCAATTTCGTTTATCCGAATTTGCCAAATCTATAAAAAGACCGATTGAAATGGAAAAAATAATTTATTTTTGATCAGAAATCAATTTAGCAATTTTTTGTTGGCAGATTTAAAGCCAGATTGAAAGCCATCAGTTTGACAGATAGGTATACCAGCTCCACAGACGCCAATATTATAACAAAAAGAGATAATTGGGTACATTTTATATCGTCATCCATTCGCCACAAAAACAAATCAAATTTCAGTCGAAATCTAAATTTACCAATGCAGAATCCAAATAGTTGAGAACTCGACAACATCAGACTATTTCGCATTATTCGTTTAAACCATAGATGTTAATATAAGAGTTGTTGATGTAGAGCATGATCTGAACGACCTCTGACCCGAACAGATTTTTAAAACTCTGGATATTTTTTGAATTACACTAGAAGCAATATAGATCAAGTCTGATTTGTTAATTTTCTGTTAACTCTTGAGGGGTAGTAAACATTCTTTTGAGTGCTGCAATTTCAATTTCTGAGTCAATTTTTAGTCGATTTAATTTAAGAACAGATCTTAACTCAATTTAAAATTTTATTTCCAAAAATTCATAACTTTTATTGTTAAATTAACATAAACCAAGAACTTGTTTAGTTCAATTTATTGTTAAACATTTGACCACTGTATGACATGTTGGCTATATTCTAAAGCAGACACAATTTCATTCGAAATGACATTCAGTGGATGCACGATGGTTTACCTCGTTTCTCCTCTCGTCATCGTCCTTGTTATTCGATTGTGATACTATAGTCACATATTGATTTGGATCAAAGTCCAAAGGGAATTTCTGTTTCTCCACCCTCAAATGCGGTACTCCCATTTATGTTGTACACACAGATATAAGTATATATATATGTATATGTATGTTAAGAGAGGGAGTGAAAAATAGGCCGTGTGGTTGGTGTTACGCACGTTATTTTCCACTTGAACAAAAATGGATTTTCTTCTGTTGTTGGAATCATCGTCGTCGTCCTTTTAATACCCTGGACAGAGCTTGAAATAGCAATACATATAGAATAATCGCAGGAGCGAAGAAGACTGGGAGGTAGTTTTGTGCGTGCACGTACAAAATTTAGAGGTGTGCATGGCAATGAATGTCAATGACATTGGAAGAACATTTTCACCCATAGAATCGGAATTTTCGGATTGCTTTTTGGTCCTGCCGAACTTAAATATACATATATATATAAATTGTTTAGTATTCCCAATGGAGGTGTTTAAGTATTTTATACTTGAATTTTTGTTTTGCTGTTTTGTCTTTACTTTTATTTGTCGACATTTTATTTGCAAACGAACACACACAATTTTAATGAGTCGACATTTTAAGTTATAAAACTGAAGAAAATATTCTTTGGTCCTTTGTCTAGGGTTTAAGAACTTTGAATAAATAAAGAAGAGAGGAGGAAGGGTTATCTTTCCTACGTAGATTTTTTTTTTTTTTTTTTTGTAGAAAAGGATAATGACTCAGTTTGGACCGGAAAGGAAGTTAAAATCGCGACATTGTTGAGCAGAGATACAATTTGGATTCGGAAGTAATAAAGGAATTCATTCGGCAAGAAAAAGACACCCGATGGCGATTGCTTTTCTTCTTCTTTTTTTCTTGTTTGCCTTCTTGATAAATCCTTTTTTTTTGTATACTTAAAGCAAGTTGTACGTGGTAGGTTTAAGTATGCGACAGGCTATTGTGCCATTTTGTGATGCTTTTCAGGAAGTTTAAATTTCAGGGACTGATTTATTTTAAGTGAAAAAGGATTTGAGGGGATCCTTTTTTAGATAGGTATATAGGCTTTATAAAAATTTCTAAGAGAAGCTAATTCACCTTGTAGATTGAAATTCTGTGAAATTTGTATATACATAAAAAAAGCTATAACAAAACAAAAACTAAGATTTATTTTAGTTTCAATAGTTTGCAGAACTTGGTACTCAAGGTCCTTTTGGCATGGCATTAATCAAACTAGATTGATGTGTGGTTAGATTTTAGTCACGCTATCGAATATTATTAGTGCTGGCTCCATTCTTATGTAAGACCTTTTGATGGTCTTTCAATTCAACGTGCTGTAGTATAAGGTATCATCATAAACAATGCCTGGCCATCTTAGGCGTTAGGTAATGTTTGTAAAATTCAAGTTCTTCTTTACCTAAATAGGTAGGTAGATACAGGAAATACAACAAAAATACAAATAAAATGAGCTCTTGGAGAACCAGGTCTTAGAGAGTGCCTTTTGTTACAAATCAACTTTTGAAGTCTTCCACGGACTTGTATCTATAGAAATTAAGTTTGGTACCACTATTAGAACAGGTAATGGATATTTTCAGAAGCACGTAGGGACTAGAAATTAAGGCAAGTTTCTAGTCTCTGATTGGTCAGCTGTCAAAAAATTGCTTTCCAATTAAGGCAAATTTTTTGGAAAGTTGACTGGAAAGCTAGTCAAGAAATATCTCCCTTCATTTCAAGTCAAGTGTATTTATTCAAAATATCAGCTGATTATATTTTATCGCTAAACAGCAAGCTGAACTTCTTTGTTCTGCAAACTTCATTTTTTCAAGTTTGTTATAATTTTTGGGTGAAGAGGCAAAGGACAAACGTTTTTGATAGAGATTCTATAGGTATAGGACGTCATTCTCATTTTCCATTAGACTGTCTTATATGAGTAATATAATACAACCCTGCTGAACTCTTTTTTTAGACTTCAAATCTCCTTTGAATTTGTTTAAGTGGAAATGTAAACCGTTATTTTTTTTCTAATTTCGAATATTTAACTTTCTAACTGATTTTCTCTTAATTTCCGTTACAGCACAACAACGACCCAGAATATTAGAACATCCAGCCGATGCGATAGCTGCTCGTGATGAACCACTCACACTTAATTGCAAAGCCACTGGTCGACCGCAACCAGATATATCATGGTATCACAATGGAACTCCATTGGTTCCGTCCGAACGAAGAGTTATACTTCCCGAGGGTTCATTATTTTTTCTAAGGTAAGTTTCTCGTCTCGGTTTCAATTTCAAACTTATAAAATTATAAAAAAAAAAAAACAAAAAACTTTCAGAGTAATGCACAATAAACGCGAACAAGATGCTGGAATCTATTGGTGTGAGGCTAAAAGCTCAGCTGGCATTGCCGTGAGCAATAACGCAACGCTTCAGATAGCCCTGCTCAAAGATGACTTTCGATCAGAGCCATCTGACTCAATAGCGTTAGTTGGCGGTCCAGTTGTGATGAATTGCACACCACCGCGAGGTATTCCGGAGCCTTCAGTTCTCTGGTATAAAGATGGGAAGCTTTTAGACTTGAGTGGGAAAAGGTTAGTTTTAAATTTTCTAGAATAAGAAGGAATATACTAAATGTTGTCTCCACAGGCTATCTATGGTTGAAGGAGGATCTTTAATGATTTCCGAAGTACAAGTCTCGGATGCAGGCAAATATGAATGCTCAGCTCAAAGTATGGCAGGGCGAAAGAATGCTCCTCCAGCTACTCTTAAGGTGCTAACTCCACCTTATATAGTTCGTGGTCCCACAGACACTGAAGTGATAGAAAGCGAACGAGTGGATATTCCTTGTGAGCTGGTTGGTGATCCAAAACCTATAGCCTCATGGCATCGTGATGGTGGCTCACTTCCTGAAGGCAGGTCAAGAGTTCTATTGGATAATACATTAAGAATAGAAGATGCACGAGCTGAAGATCAAGGAACCTACACGTGTAAGGGATACAACGAAGGAGGCAATATCTCGTTGTCTATAAAACTCAGTGTTTTCGGTAAGTTCTATTTCACCATATAGTTGCGAAACCGTCGCTTAACATTTACTATTTCACAGCTACTCCAAGAATTACAGAGGCACCATCGGATGTTGATATCGGGGAAGGTGAAACTGTTAACCTCCCTTGTAAGGCATCCGGTCGACCCAAGACGATAACAATTTGGGACAAGATTCTATCCGAAGGAATCGTAGCCAATCTGCAAGATGAAATCTCTCAAATGCTTGAAGAAGAAGCGAGACAAGAACTGTTGGCAAAAGCAAAAATTATGAGCTTCAGAGCAAAGCGACACAGCGTAGTGCTGTCAAGTAACAATCGAACCCGGCGAAGTATAGTCATTTCAGACGAAGAAAAAGACGACGATGTCGATGTGAATAGTTTAGTTACAGAAACTACATCATTTATCGATGTTTCATCGTCACCACCACCCGAATTACCCAATTTTGAGATAAGCAAAACTGGAGAGCTTGTAATAAAGAATATACAAAAGAGAGATGAGGTAAGTATTCTCAAAATCTCTTGAACTAGTTAACTTTACAGAAATCGAATATTTTGTAGGGTTGGTATGCATGCACAGCAATTAATGAAGCTGGAAGTGTCGTCAAGAAGATTTTTATTCACGTGAAATCACCAACAGATCCCGAGGGAGATTTCCAGATTCCCGAATCATTTAATAGCCGCTGGGAAAACACCCAAAACATTCTGATAACAACAGTGATCCCAGTTTCTTCGAGCACTTTAGATGTGACCTGGGAGTATGCTCAGACAAATTTATTTCCCAATAAGGGAATAACCCTATACTACCGTCCGATATACCTGAATGGAGCTGAGGTGCGTATATTGTCCAAGGAATATCTATCGACTGGCACTACGTTTGAAAAGAAAACCCATCGTTTGGAGGATTTGAAGCCATACACAAACTATGAGATCTTTGCAACTGTTCCCAAGGGACTTGGTGGAACTATATCAAATCTTCGAAAAGGAAAAACTCTGGATGGACCACCATCTGCACCGCCAACAGACGTAAGAGTTGGAGTCATAAACAATACGGCGGCATATGTTCGCTGGTCTCCACCGCCCACGCATTTGATAAACGGAGAGCTGACAGGTTATAAAGTGAGTTTAATTATTTACCGAATTTTGATTCAGATTTTTTTAATAATGTACAATTTTAAGATCCAAATAAAATCGAATGTGACTAACAAGCTGTTGGGACAGATGTCGCTCAATGCCAGTACGCAATCAGTGGTGATCAATAGCTTAAGTCCTGGTGGACGGTATATTGCTCGAGTGGCACCCTTGACCGCAGGTGGTCTGGGACCATACAGTCCGCCGGCACCTCTTCACATTGACCCGTCCTTTATAGCTAGACCACCGAAGTGAGTTAATTTTTTTTAAAGGCTTGATTTATTTTTTCTTACAATTTAACTCTTCTTTTTTTAAGAACTGACCCAGCACTAAGTGCATGGTCAATGTCTTGGATGCCAGGAGTAGCACTTGGAATTCTCGGAATATGTCTAATTAGTGGAGCTATATTTGCGGTATTTTGGGCGAAGCGGAATAAGCGCAATCTAAAAGCATCATATCCGGCGCCAGTTCTCACATCTTCTCTTGCCGATAAATCGCATACACTTTGGATGCAAAACAACACCACCATAAAGCCAACACATACCTATGCTGTGCCACCACCACCTCCATCGGCACCACAATCTGAGTATGCCGAATTGACAACAGTCAATATGCCCAAGCTAAGTATAGGGCAATCCGCACCACCGGAACCTTATGCCACGGTTACTCTGCAACGTGGGGCAGGTGGAGGAATGGGCATCGGTTTAAGCTCAATAGCGGACGACTGTCGCAAGTGCTCGGCGAGCCCTAGTTCCAGCGAATACAATGCACCCATTCGCATGCCAATGAATATGTGCGACATGCTCCCACCGCCACCGGATCATCCATACAATAGCTACAAGACGATGAACAACATGACGATACGCACAAATCCCGCAGCACTGTCGCCTCAGGTGATGCGCCGTGGAATGCAAGGAATACCACAACCCCATCAGCCACCAGTTTGGGGTTCACTGCCACCACCACCGATACCAAATTTCCCTCAAAATTGGATGCAAGAAAGAAACACTGGAGGCTATCATCATCCTCAGCACCAGCAGCATCCACAGCATCAGCAACACTCACAAATGCCTTCACAGCACCAGCAACACCAACATCAACAACAAAAAGCACAGCATCAGTATCGCCATCAGCAGGATCCACATCATCAGAATATCTATAGCGAGAACGAGTATGAGTCCGGTTCTGTGTTGTATGAGCAATTTTGTCGCGACAACGAGGCCTCCTACTTCAACGAAGGTGGAGAGCCAACCGAGGAGTATTACCGCAATGTAAATATGGAATTCTTTGAAGATCAAGAATTCGAACCCGCCACACCACCACCGCCTTGTCCTCCAGACGCTGCGACGTCTAAAGGTAATCCTAATTTACGACTTCTTGCCGCAGCAAATGGCGCCCGGCACGTGGACAACGGCCAATTAAATCTCCCAAGAAGAATATACAGGAATCATCATGGTGGCAGTGGAACTCCTGGTGATTCGTCGTCATGCGAAAGAAATACCAATCATACTGGACCTTCTCAAGGGGGCAGTAATAGCTCCGATGATAGCGAGTCTGAAGGTGATCGTTGGGCGCCACGCTCAAGACGTAGCCGGTCTCGATCAAAGAGCAACGAACGAAGATTTCGAGGTGATCAGTGAGATGTCAGGTGATAGTAGATAAGTAGTAGTGGTACAATGCACACATCCGGTGTTATTTTACACGTTGCGGAATTATCTTTACCGCAAAAACACACACTCGAATACTCGAAATTTTGTGAAAAACATATTCATTAGTTTTAGTTAAGAGAGAAGAAAAAGAAAACATACAAAAAAAAAAAACAAAAGTCGGTTCGAGTAGATTTTGTTTTGCTTTTTATTTGATCGTAGATTTAGATCATTTAGTTATGACAATTGGTATAAAATTATACCAATAATTTGAAATTTTCTCTGTAAAGATTTTTTTAATTTATATCTAGATATAGATTCTTCAGTTTTGACAAAGATTGGTATAAATTCATACCAATAAAAAAAGATTTACGTGTAAAAATATTTTTTTTTGTCTATATTTTTTATAATTAAACTATAATTTCTGTAAATTAATATTATTGAATACAAAAAAAAAAAAACGTAAAACTAAAGTAAGAGGCTTTTTACATGAATTCATTATAAATATATATACATATACACTATATATATATACAACAAACATGCATACATAGATATTATTCGCAAAAGTTTTTAAAGAAAAAGGTGTAAACAATATATTAATTATTATTAATGTTTTGTTATTCCTTTTTGTGTAAAAAAAAAGAAAACTATAAATTAATTAGCAGATAGAATAGAAAGGAGAGTTATTGCATTTGAATAGTTTTGTGTTCCTTTAGTCATTAGTTGTTTATTGAATTATTTTATTTTATTATTTTTTTTTTTTTTTTTTCGTTTTCGCTCAAGTCCAGTTACATAATTAATGAAAAGTTTATGTTCTAAACACGACTGATTGCAATTGATTTTAATAAGTAACTTCCACTTAATAATAGTAACATGAAAACACAATGATTGGTTAACAACAATTTAAGCGTAAATAAGTTTCAAAAAACGTAATTTATGCATATTTTAAGCTCAAATATTATTAAATATCTTAGGAAAGAAATTCTTTGCATTTTCATTTCGCAATAATGTTCAGATATCGAAATGATTTAAGACTTAAAAAAATAAATAGCTAAGCCTTCAAATTTGTATCATTGGTGCTAAAAAAACAATCCACTGAGAAGCAGAAATAACTAACAGTGAGTTGAATTCATTTTAAATAATGATAAACAGTACCTATAGCGGTTTATAAACGAATTCTAACAGTTGCCCAAATATGGCCTCATATGTTCATTGACTCAAATAAAATTAATGAAATTGAATCAACTTTTGGATTGAAAATTTTATTCATTTCAAGATAATCAGTTAATTACAAATTAAAAGCATGTACGGTTAAAGCATCCAATTTTGATGTCTAACCGCCATTTTATTCACTCGATAAATTCTGTTTAAAACTTAAACACTGAATTTATATTACATAGTTCAAATCCGGATTTAAGTTTTAAACTGGATTAATCGAGTGAATAATATTACGGTAAGTTACAAAGTTAATGACAATTTTCTTTTTAATAAGGAGTTGAACATTATTTTTAGTTAGACCTGTTATGTTTGTGAAACTGGCAAATAGTTAAATAGTAAAACTTATTTTAAGAAAATCGAATGCTGAATCCACAATAGATCTGTGATAATCTATGGTGTAGTGCACAAATTATAAGTTTTATAGTTGTAGCGTCAAAATAAATCATTTTATTTAAATAGTAAGACTATCAATTCGATATCATTAATAAATTGATCTACATACATTCACAATTTAATATCCCCATTTCACTGTCCGTGTTGATTGAATTATTCAATTCTCTTTTAATCAGTTTAGTTATTCTGCTATTCGAAAAGTTCATTTGTTCTTTAAATTAGAAATGGTTTTTTTTTCTCTAGATAATAGTTGTTGTATTATAAATACATCTACATATCTTTATATTTCCCTTCAGATGTGATACAACTTTCGATTTCGTTCGATCGTTTTTGATTCAAATAATTCCACCCAAATATTCAAATTCTCATAAAATCACCTGGAAAGTTGCTAACTTTTAATATTTTTTTTTTCTAAGAAATGGCAAAAACCGTAAAAAAATTAATAGTTATCGTTATTTTTTTTTTTTGATAAGTCACTAATTATTATAGGTATTCTCAAAACTCCACATTTGATCAAAACTTTTTATAAGTTTCGTTTTATTTTGGAAACAAAAATCAAAAATTGTATTCCCTAAGAAGAAACCTACTTAAAACAATTAATAAGCATAAAATATTTTCTTAAACAACAAAAAAATATCTAGTCTAAACGATGCCATATAACCTGCATAAATTAACTAGCCAATCATTGTGTTCAATCAACATTATTCTTTAATTCATTGCCATAGAACAAGCGTTATATTATATATGTATATTTTTTTTTAAATAAAATTTATAATATAAAAAATACTTGTTAACTATACAAAATATCAATGAAACACATAAAAATATACAATATATTATTTGCAACAAGACTGTTCTAGTTATTTATATTATTTTTTTTTTTTTATTTAAATGTCATTTTATTTTATTCAAACAATTAAAAAAAAAACAACATTTTCATGTATCATAATTATAATTCTCCAAACCAAAACAGTATTTTTAATAAAAAAGAACAAAGAATTATTTACACAAAACAACACAATACAACATATTATTATTATATTTTAAAATTTTAATAAAAGAAATAATACATAATACGAGTATATATAAAATTAAATTTTTATATCTTAACACGTTCAAATTTGTTTGTTTTATTTATTCTAATTTAGTTTGTTAAGTTTTTTTGTTTATTTTTTTTTTTGCAAAATATGCAGTGAGAACACTTATTATGTTTCAGTTGAGAAATGTATTCATTAATTCAAGAACAAATTTCAAACAAGTCTTAAAAAATAAAAATAAATAAAATTGAAACATGTATGGAAAGCTATGATAATAATTTCAAGTTCACAAACTTTTATGAAAAGTTTTTGCTCACACATAGAAGGAAGACGAAACGTTCGTTAAGCATTCATTTCAGCCGGAAAGGTTGCAGCTTTTCAGTTTGATCGGAAATTTAAGAAAAATCCATTCAAACTACTGAAATATAAAATGTAAAAACAATGGCTTAATGGATCAAGTTGTAAAACTTTTCTGAAGATTCCATGGTTCACAAATATCGAACCTGAAAGGGTGTGAATGCAAATGATACGTAACGTGTGACACATAATGCTCACGTTTTCAGTTTACCCTACCGGCAGCATAGATGTTTATACATCAAAAAATTGTTTTTGTATAGAAAACTATTGAAAACATTTACAGTCGTATATGTAAACGTTGGCTAACCTTAGACAGCCAAGTTAAAAATAGACAAGTTTAATTATTGCCCTTACACACCGAATCAAAATCTAAATTTCGAGCAAAAATCACCAAATCTCATCAAAATCAACAAACTCACGTTGTTCTTCTACGTAATTCGAATAAAATTTTTAGTGTTTGCCCCCTACACCTATTTGATCAACTCACTCAATTGTAAAACTCATTCAACTATTGAATAGTAGTTATCTAAATGAAACGTTGACATCATTGTGAGGCGTGGTAGAGTATAAAATATAAATGCACATCTGTATTGGATTGGAAGGTTTAATTATTATATGTTTTATAGTACAAAAAGTTTGGATTGTTATTATATGCGATGCAAGGTGAAATGTGCTGTTACGTTTATTTTTTTAATTTTGTAAATTATGTACGTTAAATAAAAAAAAAATTCATAAATTTTTTGTTCAATTTCCACTGAAAAAAAAACAAAGGTGGGTGCAAAATTGATAATTTTAATAGAAATGAAAATGACTGATCAAAATGGCTCAACTTACATGGGTACACACAAATTTCATCGTCCCAACATAACTTAAATCGACAAATTATTCAAAAAATTGAGCAACGGGTTGAAAAGATAATAATAACCTTTTTTCTGTAAAGCGTTTTACGAAAACATCAGTAAAACCACACGGCTCTAGGGGTCCTATATTAATATATAAAACGATTATCGTTGAAATTACCTCGTTATCTTACAACGTTAATCATTTTAGTTAAACGATACTTGATGTTTGGCTATGGTTTGGTTTATAGCCTTTGTTTTCTTTTTTTTTAATTTTATACAGTCTTAAGTAGGTATGAAGTTGGTTGTGCTTCAAAAGATAGTTATGTTTTCAATTTCATAAGGCAAGATCTTTCTTTGTTACGCCTCGTTTAACATAATCGCTCTTTGTCGTGGCTATCGAACGCAGCGTACGCAGCCGTAGGAAATCGAAAGACTATATACAACCAATATAATAGACGCGCCCATAATTGAGTTTGCATTCGTTCAGTGTTCGTTCATTTTTGCTTTCGGAGGGGAAGAGCGCTTCTCAAGCGCACCGCACGGAAGAAAATTGACAGCTATCTGTTAAATTGTTGCCAGAGATTTTTTGTTGTTAAATTCTTCAACAACTATGCATTATGGGTAACGTGTGCATTTGACGTTTCGGAAAGAAATTTTTCGTTCGGTTGTGGCATTAGCTTCCGATAGCGTCCGCCTGTTATAGTTCTACCTTTACTGTATAGTTTTAATAAACGCCTTATGCAATAAGGGTGAATGATTTTCTGTTTTAAAAATGTGGAACGTGAGTCGTGCTTGAAATTTTCCCTCGGATTTTATTGGCATCGGGAATAAATTTTACAGGGGAATTTGGGACTGTATTTTAATTTGTTCGAAAGAAATTTTTTCCAAGAGAGATCCATGATAGCAGAAAAATTTTCGAGGGGAAATAAAAAAAAGTGTGAGTGCCGGGACTCACGGTTAAGACGTGTAAACATACGTAACGTAACATGAATCACGATCACAAGATACGTTACGTTTTTTTTCACCCTACCGCCAGTATAGATGTTTACACATCAAAAATAAAATATTCCGGAGAAAAAACCTGCATTTGGGATTACCCATAGCACATACAAGGCACAATACCTATCTTTGGACAAATCATGGAAAAGTCAACAAGTCATTTTATAGATTGGAAGATCTAAAATTGTGTGCATCAGCGTAAGTATCTACAATATCGTTTTTAAAAAAAGATTAAAATCAGCTTTCTTTAAAAGTTTTTATTTTTTCTCAACGTTTTTATGTTATTTCAGCTAAGTTATGTGTATTTCTGCAAATTTTAACTTATCTGAATGTTGTGATTACATTTTTTTTTATTATTATCATTTTAACTGCAATAAATATATTGATGCTATTTAAGTTTAGAGTGTTCATAAACTGGTTGCCTTTGATAAATAAATAATTTGTTGTTTAGGTGTTAGATAATTTTTTTTTTTAAGTTTGATTTAAATGTGAAAAAGAAAATGATAGGGCATTTATTTATGACGAGGTATACAACTTGCAACAGGATTCTTAAATATAATAAACATTTTGCTTAGAAAAAAGAAATATCTAATAAACAGAAAATAATAAAAAAAAAAAGAATCAGAATTTGTTGCCTATGTAAGCAATAATTTGTAGGTGTGATTAAAAATAACAAAATTTCTGTTCACTTTTCATTTCTTATAAAACAAAATATTTATACATAAATACATCAATAAACGCATTTATTAATTTATTTCTTATTTACATAATATTTGTTTGTACATTACATATAAAAACAATTTTTTATAAAATAAGAAACAAACAAACAACAAAAACCTTTTTGGAATCATGTGATATAAATTTATATACATACATTACTAAAAAAAAATAACAAATAAAAAAAATTAATTAAAACTTACTTACACATAAACGGTTTGTTAAACAAAAAAAAAACAAAACGAATTATTTTCAAAATTACACAACAAAAACAAAAATATTAAAATTTAGAAATAAAAAAAATTCATTCATTCCCGACAGCAACAACAAAAGTTATATAAATAAAATACAAAATAAATTTAATTAACAGAAAAAAGAAAATCAAAAGTAAATATTAACAATTTTTTTTTTAAATACAAAACAAAACAAGCTATATATTATTACTATATATAAGCCATTTAGTGCCATGTATATAAACAAAACAAATAAAGACAAAAAATGGAATACTAACATTTATACAATATATTACAAAACAAAAAATTATATATACACAATATATATATAAATATATATATATATATATATCTACTAAAAATAAATAAATAATAATAATAATATCTAATGATAAACAACTTTAACAATAATTAAGGAGTAGAAAGACGTTAAAAGTATATATTGATTTATTATTAATTTTAATACGACAAAATAGCTTTTAATATTAACAAAAAAAAGAGAAAATAAACGAAAGAAATTTTTCTTTTGTTAAAAAAAAAACAAAAACAAAGAACATTATTATACATAACTTTATAAATTTGCTTTATAATGTATACATTATATTATATAAATATATATTAAATAAAAAAAACCTACGCAATATAAAACTAGATTGTAATATAATTAACAAACAATTCCTGCGTAAAAGATTCGATGAGGATGATGTATATAATATAGTTGATTAATAAATTCAAAAAAAAGTTAATTAAAACAATTTTAGATAAAAAAAACTCCGAAAAACAAAATAAGGGAAATATGTATTTAAATTTTGACACATACACATGTATATAATGCGTTTCAATTTTAAAGAAGGGAATAAGGATAAATAGTTATTATTATTTTGAATTTCGTTATAAAAAATATCTTTGAATAGCAGGTATGGGAAGCTTTTCTCTCTAATAAAAATCATGAGTTTGTAATGTCCTATAAGAAATGTCATCTATTGAAAGCTTTCGGAATGAAAAAGTTATTCGTAAACAATAAGTCGCATTAAACGTTTCTGCTTTTTCAGAGATATGCAAAGTTTCTGAAATATGAAATCAATAATTAATTCACTTAACTTTTCAAAATTAAGACTTTGATTTCTATACTAGTTAATAAAAATAGAGTTTCAAAAAACGGCACGGGAAAATAAGTCCCCGGAGACTAATGTCGTTTTCCATTGGTCGTCCAGAAGCCTTCTGGTTTCGATTCTGAAATGAAATCTAAAAGAACAGTCATTTTGAGAGTTTTAAAATGCTTCTGGAAGGCCAATAGAAAACAACACTAAGCAAGAAATTACAAGAAAACCTAACGAACACACCCAATATACCGAACGGACAGATAAAAAAGCTATGACAAGCTTTTGTTTGAGTCAACAACAGAGAAGATTCAAGAACTCTCCTCTTGTGGTTTAAAATTATAAATTAAAATGATAATTGTTTAACAATGTTATGTCTGTACCAAATTTTAATGAAATGTATACATCCGTAAACCGTGTAGGCTCTGGCTCAAATTACAGTGGAAACACGGACGCAGAGACACAAGGGCGACTTGACGAAACATTTTCGGACTTCTCCAGCATCGTAAGTCTTAATTTTTATTAAAACATCCAACATTTGTTTGTTTACACGAAACCAATACCAATAAAAGCAATTAAAGGCCAATTCAAAATGAAATAAGCTAGTAGCTGTATTTTGTTATTCATATGATCCGATCTGGATCAGATCCTGATAATAAAACAAACAGGATCACATTGACAGTCAGTGGTATATAACCACAGTTTACACTATCTAACCATATTAATTATAAAAAGTACTAGTTTTTCGATCATTGAAATAGATTCATATAAAAAGCAGGATTACAATATGTTGTTTTTGTATTTACGTGTTATAATTTGAACCGGATCAGATCAGTCAGGTAGGGCCAGTTTGTTCACAGCTGATCATCTTTAATCAAGGATTATTGCAACTGGTAAATCATCGAATGAGCATGCTCATCAAATTTTTTGTGAAGGAATCCATAATTTAAGTTGTTAATCATGGAAATCGCTAATCAGTCGATTTTGGTTGATTAGCGCCATTTAGTTAGAAGCTGTGAAAATCATCGTTCAGAAATACCCACTGTGAACAAACTGGCCCTTAATGATAAGAAAGTACATATTTTAAATGAAAATGAGTTTTACTTTTTTGAGGCTCTAAAAATAACGTAGTTTATTTCAGTTAACCTTAAAAAAAAATTAAAAATCTGAATTTATGAAGTTTGCATGTGTACACCTACTAAGTACTAGATATTAAGCTGAACAGAATATAAATTCAACAAAAGGCGATTGTCCAATAACTACTTACATTTTCATATTATGTAAATTGAATTTTCGAAAATTATTTAATTTATTGGCCTAGTAAGAAAACACCTAACTTTTTCTAGGCTCTAAATTTTCAATTCTCAATTCATTCAATGGTCACTTGTTTTATGAACATTCTGGCAGATTCTAGATCATTTACCAGATGAATTTTAAACAAAATAAAAGAAAAATACGACAATTTGTTCGTCGTGATTCCATTTCTAAATTCAACTTTGTCTAAGCTAATTATCCTGGTGCATGGAATTGGTTAATTTTTTTCGTATAATTACCTACCATTCAAAGTGTTCTTTATATTTTATAATTATTGATTTATTATTTTTATTATCAGCGAAAAAATTAATTAATATACTGTCAATCGTTTTGAAATAAAAAAAGGCATTCTATACAATTATTTTAAAAATGCGCCACTAATTCTCTATAAATATCAAAAACAATGGCGCACAATTTGAAACTAAAATTATCTTAATTTTAGACATTTTTTTAACATGTATCATACTAGAACCCTTGGCACAAAATTTTAGACGACGAAGTACGATGTTTGTGCATTTTTAGTATGATACTAGGTCAAAAACAGGATTTCTGGAAATTTAAACGAGTTACAATCGTACTATACCTTTTAAACATTTTATTAATGTTAAAAGTACTCTTTAGTATCATACTAACTCCAAATGTCACTTTGACAATTAAAAATGTAAAAATTGTATGTTTGGTTTAATATGGTAATAATAAAAAATTGTTAAAATTAAGAAAATTTTAGTAAACAGCCTTAAAGCTAGTAAATTCTTACATAGGTAATATAATGCTAAAACTTTAATAATAAAGTGCATTGTACTGCGTAACTTGTATCAAACTTAAGATGCTTAACATCGTAACTAAATCGACTAAAAATTATTGTTTACAACTTCTGTTTTTTGTTTAAGGAAAAAATTGTGACAAAAAAATAAAACCTTCAATTTAAAAAGCTCAACAATATTCAATCATACGCAAAACACCAACAAATTCAATTAATGATAGGTATATACAAAGAAAAAAAACACAGTTTCCCTGTATTGGCTGAAAATTTAAAGTAAATAAATAAATTAAGCTACGCTTCCAAGAAAAAAGAAAATGAAAAATAAATATTTATAAGCATATTTACTCAGTAAACAAAAAGAATACCATGTTTTGATATAAATGCGATTCTTAAATACAATTGATTTATTATTTGCTTTTGTGTTTACGTTTATATGGCAAAAATTTTCTAAAATAAATAATATTACATTTAAATTATATATACATACAACAAAAACTATATATACACTTTCACATTAAAATTAATATTATTGCTGCAGTACAAAATATTTAAATTAAAAAAATATATATTTATTTTTGTTTTTTCTTATGTTTTTGAGTTATGAAACAGTTTTTCTTTTTTAGTTTATTAAATTTTGTTATTTGAAAACAAAAAACAGTAAAGTATACAAAATGAATACTACTATTAACATATCTTATTTGTAAATTGCAGCCATATCATTGTTATTAGATGAAAAAAGGATTAAATCAAAAATTCAGTAAAAATAAGTTTAACAAATATTTAACAAAAAGCTATAAGTACTACGACAGTTTTTAAAAATAACGACTGCAGTTTTTCATTACATACGTAATTCATACATTACTTTCCCATAGAAATCGATTGAATTTTGTTTTTCATTTCCAAATAATCACAAAAAAATATTATTATTAAAAAAAAAAACAAAAATAGAACGAATGAAAAACAACTCAAGAGCTTCCACAAAAAGTTATTCTTCACAATAAAGTTTTGATTTCGTCCTTCGATTTTTATATATTAAATATGAATGCTAAATTTATTAATTTATCGAATCAGAGCACTCGAATCCTATTTTGGAAGCTCTTAAATGCTTCTTAAAGGAATATTTAAACAAAACATAATTCATAACAAGCAGCTATCAATACAAAAAAAAAAAAAAACACACAAAACATTGGAATTATGCAAAACCAAAAAATGCTTTACAAAATATAAAAAAAAAAAAAAAAAACAGAACAACTTCAACTAAGCAAATAAAAATAATAAAACATTAATAAACATCAACTATTTGTAAAAATTAAGTGCTTTTAACAATTATTTTTAATTGTAGAAATATTTAAACGAATGATAAGGAAAAAGAAAAAAATGAAAATTGTTTATTATACGTAGAAGTTCTCAATTTTTTTGTGAATATCAATTAAAAACAAGTAAACAAAAAATGAACATATTTTATATATTTTGTTACATAAATAATAATTTCTTTTATTGAGTGATTGCATTTAAAAAAATATATGTTTCTTAGTTTTATAAGTCAGAAAAAAATATTTATAAGTTCATATAATATATAAAAATATAGGTATTCAATTGAAAACCAAAATTAAAGGAAACAACAAGTAGATAACATCAATAAACATTTAAATAATATTTTACTAGAAAAGATGAAAACAAAAAATATTATATATATATATATATATACTGTATATTTCCATAGTTAAAATTATTACCTAAATTATATTTAAAAAAAGAAAAATAAGTAAAAAGGAAAACAAAATTTCATCACCTACCTACTTACTACCTTTACTCAGTCATTTTCAAAAACCAAAAAACATAAAAGAAACTACATAATATTAAGAATAAAATCAAACAAAAACAACAAAAAAAATCATCCTAATCATTCGCGTATCTAGTCACTATCTGAAAAACAAAAAAAATGAATTCAAAAATTCTCAGCCAGTTAAAAATAAATTTTAAAAAAGAACCACACAAATTAAAGGTCTTCTCAAAATGATGAAACAAAAACAATTCACAAATTATTATAAATAAATAAAATAAAAAAAAAAACATTTACAAAGCATTTATAAAAACTAGAGAAAGAAGAGAAGGTTAATGAAGAAAAGAGGAAGGCAGGAGAAACAAGAAAACCAAGTAATATTACTTATATTATGTATTGTTAAAATTCAATTATTATTAAATTACTGATTAATTACGAGAAAATTAAATTAAAATAAAAAAAAGAATAACAATTGAAAATGCTATCCTCATCTTGTAAGCAATTTTTTAAGTAGAAAAATAAAAATTTAAAGAAAAAAATAATCAAAAAAATAAAACTGTGTTTTATTTAATTTTAAAAACGGGGTATAAGGGGCAGAAACTTAAGCTTTCAGTGCAAGAACGTAATGTAGAAACAAAAATAGAATAATGAAATAACATAACTTCCAACATCAAAAACCCCAAACTCAGTCACAGCTTGTTTAGGTATATGGAAATTACATGATTGTACATTGTACAATTCTTGCTTTCGAGAACATATGTATTTCTTTTGGCTTGTTTTTTTCACATGGGATTACACCAATACAAACCTTTCGGAATAGCTTTGAATAGCTAATTGAACACGACAAATAACAATATCTCTATCGCTTCCTGCCATCCAAATATTTTAACTGTAATTAGTAAAGAGAAATGTATAACCGAACACTGCTTATAGTCTTAAAACGGTTTTCAAGTCTCGGACTTTGGCAACATGGTTACCAAATCTCGTTGAATCGTTCACACCACACATAAACTAGATTTTGATTGACATTTCAAACAAATTTCAGTGTTGATAGAAATTCCGAAAAAAAAATAATCGTTCTTATTCCAATTGGCGTTTTATTTTGAAAGAACTAAATAAAAAAGTGAAATAAAAGTGAATACTTGCAATACTTTATTTAAAAAACATCAAAATCATATTTAAGGTTATAAGAGTGGAACCAATGGAAAACGAAAAAATAAAATATGTGTTTTTTACCCGGAAAGCTCATTCTAGAAAACTATGCTGGCAGTGCTGTTTTCTAAGCAACATTCAACATGTTTCTATTCACCAACTGTCAATCAGATTTGACATTTCTTATTTGTTGTCAACACGTGCGATTTGCATTTATTTTTTTGTTGTCGTCTCAGTTTTAATTTTAATAGTTTATCCTCTTATTAAGCTAAAAACACTAAAAACTATTTCTTGAAAAATATACAATGGCAGAACAATACAAGTACTAAAATACCTTCTATTTCCTTCTATTTTTTCCTTATAAATCATTTGATTGCCTCCCAAACAGACTCATACACCCGGTGAAATTTTACCGCGACTACGTGAACAAAGAAATTCGTCCCGATGGAAGAGAATTCGATAAACTACGTCCAATTGGCGTCAACGTTGGCTCAATCGTCACGGCTGATGGTTCGGCTGTTGTGAAAGTCGGCAATACCAGTGTGGTATGTGGAATTCGGGCAGAATTGGCCAAACCCCGACCTGCAACCCCAGAGAATGGATTTGTCATACCAAATGTCGAACTACCACAAATGTGCTCACCAAAATATCGTAGCGGAACTGGTTCCAATGAGGATTCGGATATCTTTAGCTGTGCCATACATGACATCCTAACTAATTCCAATTGTCTGAATTTGAAGGAACTTTGTTTGCATAAAGAGAAATTAGTTTGGGCATTGCATTGTGATATAATTTGCTTGGATAATGATGGTTGTGTTGTTGATGCCGCTCTGATAGCTTGTGTGGCAGCTTTAAGAAATTTAAAATTACCTTCTATTGATTACGATCATAAAATCAACAGAGTACAAGTAGATACTAGTGAAAAGAAGAAATTAAATATTGGACCCGTGCCGGTGTCAACGACGTTTATGGTTTTCGATGAGTAAGTTTAAATTATTTGTTAATTTGAAATTGAAATGAGGTTACAATTTTTCCGAGCATGTTTTCATCAGAAGATTGAATGAGATGATCACTAAAGGTCACTAAGAATAACTTGATCATATCCCTTTTTTATACATTATTAGGTATGTTATTTATACATTTACCCTCGTTTACCCAATGAAACATTCGAATTGACAAAAGCCTTACTTACTGGGACGGCTAACTATACAAGTTATATGTAAACCGAATTCCAAAATCTCTAGTGGGTTCTGACGAGGAATTGTTCGGCCTGCTCACTTTTCAACCTACAAAGCTACATATACGAGACTCTGCCATGTCAAAAAGAGGAAATTTCCTCTATTAATTACAGAAAATGGCGTAGATCAGAACACCCAAAACCTTGTTGTACGTAACTCAATGCTATTGGCTCGGGATAGGACGACTTTTTGAAGAAAGTCAACACCGTAAACGGTTTGTAGCCAATGACGATGATTCGTGTCTAATTTGCCGGACTTCAAGATTTTATTTATAAATACGAATTACATAATAATGTATTGTAAAATTTATATAGTCGAATCCTTTATCATTATTTTTGTTATTACTTCTAGCAACGTTTTAATCACAGATCCAACAGCCGAAGAAGAAATTCTTTCGACGTCCGTAGTTAATGTTGCAATTTGCAATGGAGATGTGTGTTTTATCTTGAAACCCGGAGGCACCCCCTTCAACAAGGACCAAATGGACTCATGTATTAAACAAGCTCTATGCAGAGAAAAGGATGTTCTAAAATTACTCAATGAAGTGTGTAAAAATACAAATGGCACAAAATAAACCCTATAACCATTTTTTTTTGTTGAATCTTCAATTTTGTTTTTATTTTCTGAAATCTAAAAAAAAAAAATTTAAATTAAGCGAAATAATTTCCTAACCAAACAAATAAACACAAGGTACAGGAATATCGAGGTTTTCTTGTGTTAGATCTTAGACTGCGGACACGGAATAGTGCTCTGGGAACTTGAACCAATGCGAGCCATGAGCAAAGACACTCGGTAGCAGACCGGCATTTGGAATGATGTTCCATGACAAGTAAAGGGTTACATTGTTGTTCCTAAGAGAGAGTATAAGATAAACACCATAATTGCAATACTAGCAGAAAAACTTTCTAGGAAACTCACTTAAGACCATTTCCATCATCCCAGAAATAGTACTTGGTGTTCATGTTCTTAAAGTCCAGCACTGTATTCTCGCCGCGTAGGATAATCTTATCCCACAACACAACCTGATTGAGCTCGTTTTCCTTTGTTTTATATTCGGCAGTCAAATACAAGAAAAGCTGCTTTACATTCCAGTTAAAGAGATCTGTGAGATTTGTCTGAAGATCGAATGTCAGGAATCCCAGATCGTGTTTCTCTCGCGAAGCACCATAATCTGGAACGTTTTTCCTAAAAATAAAAAAAAAAAATATATATAATAACTTAAAACATTGATGAAAAATTTGGTATTAATTGTAATGCTTTCTTACACCAAAATTTTAACTGTGTTAATTTTTGATTCGGTGCGATAGTCAAGGAACACAGTCGATATGAAGCAGCAGAATGTCAAGCAGGCTAAAACGCTCAAAGAATACGCCACTGTGGCATTTCCACGGGTTAGAACTGTATGCATTGTTGGTTAACTTGTAAATTAGTTTGTTCAGATGGAATATTGAATTGTTATTTTAATTTTAACTATTTAAAAATTAAGGATAAATTAAAATGAAGTTTTTGTTGATGGGCACGCCGCTTGCTGAGGAGGATGATAGACACGTCTTCTCTTTTGCTTGCAAAGCTGACGTTTCAAGAAAAAAAAAGGCAACAACAATTTCAAATGACAAGCCGAAAATTGTTTGATTTTTAATGTTGGTGACACTGTTTTGTTATGGTTTGTTTAAACTTTAGGTATTGTTTACTTTTGTCACTTTCCTTTGGTCACTCGTAGCACTCTCAACACTCCAAAAACCATTAATTAATTAAAAAGTGTTTTCTGCTTACTGATTAAATTTAGAAGTGCGTTGTAAACCTGAACACACATTTATACATAATAATAGCCGCGTTTTATTATCTACGTGTCTGTGCCTGCGTTCTGTAAATCTCGAATCGATAAAATTGTTTGAGAAACTTTGAAAAATTGTACAAAACTCGTGTTTGTTTCAACTTTCATCGTTTCTCGACTAATTTTTTAGATGCGAAATTTATAGAACGTATGCATAGAATCACCCGTCAAAGTAAAAACCAACTTTCCAAGGAAATAATAAGGGTGTGTGTTTAAAATGGATTTGCAAATCCAATCTGATGCAGATAGACGAACAGAGAAATATATAGACAAGTGGGTTCTATATTTCCTTTCGTTTAGGCGGGAGGGGAAGTTTTTTTAAAGCAAATTGTTTTTTTTTTTTCATAGCTATGTAATCCCTTGTGAAAAATCAGCTGATGAATGCAACAAGTCAACATATCTGAAAATTTTGCGATAAGTGGGTAGCTGTTCTCTATGTTCTCGACAGCAAGGATTCTATTTAACCTGCAGTTTGGCTCACCCAGAAAGACCGCTCTAATGTACATACATATATGTATATGAATAAAGAAATTGTATTCAATTTTACATTTACGTATATTATGTTTTTACTTTACATATTTCAAAGCGAATATAATAATTGAGGTTACACGATGATGTTAATGAAACATATTTTTGGTGTTATTTATAAACATTGTCTAACTTTAGATAAAAGCAGACGTATTTATTAGTTTTTTACACGTTAGACAGTGTCTAATAGATCAAAAAAGTTGGAAATAGTCAGAAAAATGCTTATTATTCTATTAAATAAAATATAATATTAGCCAAGTTTTAGACAACCAAGTCCATTGTCTAATTCAGATAGCTCTTAAACATCAAATAAAAATGTTTATCTAAAACTTGTGTTCAAAAACCTTGTTTATTGTTGTCTTATAGCTGCCTAACTAATAACTGACACAAGAGTAGATTATCTTAACCGTGGATAATGTAATATTTTTTTTTATTAAATAAAGCAAATTTCCACCAATTTGAAAATAGTTAGACAGTGTCTAAGTAGACAAAAATCTAATAAATACGAATGATTCTCTTCTCTGGAAACCATACTGAAACCATTGACTGACAAGTGACAGCGCTATTCTGCTAAACTTTCGGGTGAATTTTCGTATTTTACTATCCGTAGGAGGAAAAATAATGTTCCAAAAGCATATAAATTGCGATAAAAATCAAATTTTAACAATTACATTCACTCAAGAACTCAAAAATAATTTTTGATACAGATTTGAACTCGAAAGATTGAAGAGTTTAAAGAATATTTTGTAACAAATTAAGTGAACAATTCACGTGAATTGAAAAATTCGATCGAATCGGATAGCAGAATAGGATTGTGAGTTTTAGAAGTACCTATCTATAATTTTCGACTTCGAATCCGATAAGCATTTATACTTACTTGAAGCGAGTCGCATAGCAGGCATCGTATAGAGCAATGCACTCCCCATTCGGCCACTCTTTATTTATACTAGTCAAATGCACACTTTGTTGAGTTGCACAATTTTTAGCAAATACTTACTGTATTTCTAGTCCAGTGACATCGATTTGCGATGTCTCAAATCTAATTCGCTTTTTATTTCAGACTATAGTTAAAATCCTGTAACAGGGATAATTATTTTCTATCTATTTATTGTAGTACGTAAATAAATAAAATTTAATTTTGTGGTTATTAACATTTCGATAGTGACATAAGTAGGTACATTCATCTCTTCTATTTGTGCATATTATAATAAAATTCATTCTAATTTAAACTTAAATAATACTATTTGAACATTTAAAAAATTAGTTCTTAGAAATTAATAATTAATATAGATTGCAACTGTTTTATTAAACTAAATATTTTTCCGGGAGCCTATTGCTGATTGGCCCTCAATTAAAAATCTTGCATCGTTCGCAAATAGGTTGTTCGTAGGTTCCGCATTCACTATTAAAAGAAATTTTGTTTGCTGAAAGGCAATCCAATTTATTAAAAAAAATGCAACTTACAAAAGCATTATGCAACTGCCACAAAGAAATTGGCCACAACCACTGCAGGAAGAAGCGCAGAACTCACAGAGTCCAAGATTGCAATTGAAACAATCGCCGGTAATGAAGGCTTCCTTCCCACAACATTTCGATTTAAGTTTTTCCTTAGGGAATCCTTCAGGCTGAAATAAATTGAGAACATATACAAAACATGAACCAAACAAAACTTAAGACAAAAATTACCTTTTCTTTAGAGGCAAAGACCAAGTTGCCGCTTCCACTTAATGTAACCAATTGGGATATCTCTGCAATTCCCAGGGGCTTAGTCGCATCAGAATTTTCTAAATTCTGTGCACCCCTGAAGAGCATTGATATAGTTTTACCTTGGGAACACAAATAAGCATGATTGCATAAATAATTTAACTTAAAAACTTACTATGGATTCTTTTCATTTTCTCGTCGTTGAGTCGATCAATTTTTTGTTGATTAATAAACATTTTGCTTTGCAGCTGATATGGATATTCATCAGATCGCAAACGCTTACGGCAAATTGTTTCCATGTCTTTTATTAATAAATTCAATAATTGTTTTTAATTTTTAAATAAATAATACTCCTTTTAACTTCCCGCGCTTTAGAGTAAACAATTTAAATTTTTATTTGTTGAACCATGTGGAACTGGGAACAAATGATTTTGACGTTTGCTGGCGTGTTTAGTGGATTGTGGAACTAAACAGTCGATAGTATTGCCAGAAATAAGTTTTTTATGTTAGTTTTACATAATATTTACAATTCAATGTCATCTAGAATTCCTTTTAATCAAAAAATCGATTTGTTTTATGCTGGAGTTACACGAATGACAAATTGTCAGCATTTCTGTCAAAATCTAGTCATTATTCTTTTTGTCGTGTAAACAGTCGCAAATCTGTCAGTATTTTTTATTTATTAAAAAAATGCCAAGTAAAACTGACATTAAATTTTGGAATTATACTGACATCGTTTAAATACAGTGCTGACAATTTTTTTATAATTCACGAAAAAGAATGAACTTGGTCATTCTTTACTGCCAAGTTGGCAGTATTTTTAAACAAATGTCAAATTAAAAAAAAAAAAAACAAATTTAAATTGGCGGTTCATTTTGTTTGTGTCTGGTTGAAAAGAAAATTTGTAAGTAGAACAAAAACATCTATTTTTATAAATTATAACAATAAATTAATTTTGAACTAAAAATTAGAAGAATGGAAAACATCAGCAACGAGAAAAATATTGGTTTGTTTTTTTAGTTCAACTTTGAATTGCAACTAGTTTTCGAGAGATTTATATAAAACTTGTGGTTTATGAAAACTTAAAGTTTACCAAAAATGTATGGTAAAACTTGAGTTTTCAATGTAGGTTTTCTGCCAAAACCGATATTTTCACGAAAACCGCGTTTTGAGCTCGATGTGAAAAGGCTATTAGAATCAACCGATGTTTTTAGATAAAACGAAATCCTACATTTGTAACTATAACGCTCATATTAGCTGTGTTTTATTTTCCCCCAGATCCAATCCAGATCAGATCATGAAAATAAAACAACCCAGGATCTCAGTGACAACTTGATATATACCCAACTCTTTTTTCCTTTTTTCCACTCGTTGTCTTTTTTCTTTACACTACTGGCGACATTTACAAATTAAGGGTGTCCAAAAGAAAGTTGGATCTTGTGTTGTTTTTGTAATACATGTATTTTCGTTAGCAAATCCAATCTGGTTCGGATCTGAGGGAAAATAAAACACAGCTAGTATTCACTCCATACATCCAGAGCCCTATTTCATAAAGATTGACAGGTGACAATTCTACAAATTTGTCGCACTTGTCTGACAAATTTGTATTTCAAAAAATATTGACAGGTGACAAATTTGTCAGAAAAATACAATGACAAATTTGTCATGACAATTTTGTCATTGTCATATATTGACACATTTGTCGTGACAATTTTGTCATTGTCATACCTACCTATAGTTACTGACAAATTTTTCGTGACAATGACTACATGGTATGTACTGAGTTCCACTTCCAAAGCGAATGTAATGCACATAGAAGTTGGGTTTTAGCATCTAGAGAGTAATTCCTCTTTGATGGGATGCTGTAAATGTGAATCAATTCTCGATAAAAATATAGGTATTCCGCGGCTGTTTTTCCGACACGAAATTTTTTTTTACGATTCGAAATCATTATTTATTCTCTGTTTAAAATTCCGAGGGCTGAAAATTCCAACTGAGAATGTCATCACTTTCACTTTCACTTGAAAATATATCGTTTATTATTTTAGATCAACTACTGTCTTTTCACTGTCCACACTTGACCGTAACTGAGTTTCCTGTCGCAATTGTCATTTAAGTACTGACAAATATATACATTGTAATTTTTTTTTTCATTTCATAAAAGAATTGTCAGTACAAATTTGTCGGAAAATTCCTGACAATTGTGGAAAAATACTTGACAATTCATTGTCATGACAATTTCTTTATAAAACGAAAATATGACAATTGTCGGGTATTTTCCGACAATTCTACAAAATTGTCAAATTGTTTATGGAACAGATTTTGACAATAATTGTCAAGTTGTTAATTAACAAATTGTCACCTGTCACCTGTCGCAATTGTCAATGTTTATGAAATAGAGCCCAGATTGAAACTTAAATCGGATGTATTTACATTGAATTTGTATACTTTACATCTGGATTAAAGTAATTAATTTAATCTGAATGTATCGAATAAATAATATGGGCGTAAGTGTGTTTTATTGGAAAATCTATCCGTTAAGTATAGTACGATTTTACATGCTTTACATATACAATATCGCCAGTGGGATAACGGCCGATAAAAACTAAAGTAGAATCCTACTGTAGATAGATTTTTTTAAATTTCAAATTATTTTGACAGGTGCTCGGTAGTACCAAATTTGATTTTAAAAAACCAGGTTACTGCCGATGCGTTTTTTTGTTGAGAATTTAATACTTTACTATTGATAGAATTACAAAAAAAACAGGCACATATCTACACGGACAGGAGACCTTTGAATATAAAAATCGCAACAGCAGCTGGTTAATTGCAAATAATAAGAAATCGTTGGCTAAGAATTACAAGGTTATAATCTTGGAGAACAACCCCCAGATAAAGAAGCTTTATTTTTCTAAGTGGAAAAAAAGTTCTAGGTGCTAAGTCAAACAAAAACTAACCTTAAAATCTTAAATATAAAATAAAATAAAATCTTAAAATATTAAAAATAAAATAATTAAACAAAAATTTAATCTTGTAATAATTAGTTTTTCTTTAATCCTAATATACACATTATAACGGCTCATCGTACAAAAAATGTGTGTAAGGATATTTCTGTAATGTAATTTTTTTTTTGTACTGACTGAGCTGACTTATACAAAAATAAAACAAAAACCTAAAACCTACCGCAAAAGTTGGAATCCGTGCTAAACGCATTTAGAGTTTTCTATCACTTTGATAACTGCAGAAACATACACATATTATTCATCTTATTTTAATTTTTCTCTTTCTTAATTCTTCTCTACATATATTCAATAAAATTTTCAAAAACAGTATACCTGTACAAAAAATAAATGAGATTAAATTCATTATCAATTTAAATAGATGCGATGCACAAAAAACACGACCAGGATTATAATACGTCTTTGATGGCACTCGTGATTGCAAAACGAAGCCAACATACAAAATGAGGATATGAACACAAAAGTAGCCAAGACAAAAATAAAAACACAAACATATACAAACACTTCGCAGCTAACTTCATTCGGTTTACTTTTCGTTTCAGCAGCAAACTTCATCCGGTGTCTTTATTAAATTTCTAACCTCAATGCAAGAAATAATAATAAACATACATATAATACAAAATTATTAAAAACTTAAGTCAGTCTAATTACATAATTATGTATGCATAGTTCAATATACCCCTGATGGTACAAATAGTTTCATATTTTATATATGTGTATAGTTATCATTGCGCATCCTTATAAAATTCCCACCGTCTGGTTTTACATATATGTTTATGCTAAGCTCTCCCTGATGATAAACTCCACCAAAGTTTTCAATAAAATTACTGTATTTCTCGTTCTTTCTCATTCACAAAACAGCTAGCGAAGGAATTATACAACCGTCGGAAGTCGTCCTTTTTTATTTATATTCTTTAATAATATTTGTGTTACCTATTTAAAAAAAAATGTTGGTGTTTGTGTTTGGAGTTATTATAACGGTGCTAATATTTATTTTTTATTTTCAATTAAAATTAGAATTTTTAAAATCCTAGTTGAAAAAAAATTGAAATATTGAAAATAAAACGGTTAAATGTTTAATATGATATAATGTAAAACACAACATTAAGAACTCGCATTACGGTAAGTTGAATTTTGATCTTTTTATAAAAATTATTGTTAACAAGAAACTAATTCATTTCATTTTATTTCAAAAATATAAAACCATATACCAAATGATTCATTAGCGAAACAATTAACTTATGATTCCAAGAAACAAAAATAGATTAAGTGAGTAATTGAAGTTTGTCATGTTTTCTGTGCCATTTGCCATACCCTCGCATTATCCTTTATGTCCCGTCTTTCTTATTGAAAAACTATCCACCGTTGCACCTTCGAAAAGGTATTTATAATTATTTTGAAGCCGCACCTAAATCTCGCGTTTGGCAAAGAAACACATTTGACCACGAATCCACCCCCACGCTACAATGTCCTTTTAATAAGCATTGTGTATCTAAAGCGCGTTATAGGTAGAATCAATATGTGCATTTCTTAATGGAATGTGAGTTGTTTAGTGTTGAATAAAGTTAAAGTTAAAACCTTAAAAAAGTTTGGATCAAAATTAAAAAGTGATAATTAACATGGCCTTGGGGTACCTATATTTTTAAGTGGAATATAATTGGTATGAAATTATTTACGAAATATATAAATTAGAACCAACATACAATTTAAAAATGTCAATGTTTAAGTTATTCGTACTGTGAAAAAAAATTAAATGGAATAATATGTATCTATTTATTAAAATTAAAAGATATAAGCGAATGTTGTTTTTAAGTTTTCTATGCTTATAGCGGGTATGGTACCGTTTCACCAAAAATATTTGATAAAATTAGGTTCATTTCATTGGTTTTTGCGTAATATTTTGTATTAAGCATTTCGTTATTTAGCATTATACGTTTGGCAAATTTTTGCTCTAAAATGATTTGTCAAGACCATTTCACTTTTATGAGTAGTAGTTTTATTTATCACCTCATAACTCTTTAGTTATTGCATTTATAGGATTAGTTATTGCATGTATAGGATTAGTTGGAATTTGATATATCATACATAACTATACACCATACACGACCTTCACAATAGTTAATTAAGAAAACAAAACAAAATCTCTGAAAAATTAAAAAAAAAAATGGGGTTGTTGTTCATTGACAAAACTTGTAAAAACTGGCCAATAAACCGAAAAAAAAATACAACGAAAATGTCCTTTAAAGCCCTTCTACACTATCCCACTGAGTATTAATACATGTCAAATTGAAAGTGGGAAAGAATTCCATGCTACTGCCAAATTTGTGTGGGAGAGAAATGACTTTTCATTTTTTGACCACACACAACAGTTTAATTTAACATCAATAAAAATGTGATGAAATGTAATTTCGAAACTCTTCTTTTCCACTTTTGAGAATTTTGAGTAAAATGAAAAAAACTGTTTTAAATTGAGTTTAAAATTTGAATTTTGAAGAGGAATAGTGTAGTTTTGAAAAAAACTTCACTTTTTAAGTACTCAAAACTATAGGAAATCATAAGTTTTGATAAATTTTAGCTAAATACATTGATGAGGGCCCTTCTAAAGAACACTTTCCCATACTTAACTCATTTTTGAAAAAAAGGGGAATATAGAAGAGTTTTGAAATTATACCCCTCGTGTGATAGAATTAGAACCATTTTTAAAAATTCTCATGTATTAACACATGTCAAATCGTGTAGGCTGGAATGTCATGCTGTGTAAGATGGGCTGTTATATTTTGTTTTCACACTATTATACATGATATGTTTCCCACTTTTTTGACATGTGTTAATACTCTGGAATACTGGAAGGGCTTTTATTCAATTTAAATAAAAAACGAACTTTTTCGAGTGCCATCTACTGTCGGTTCTTTTTAAATATTTGAATTTTAACGATTTGTTTAGTGTTTGGTGTCTATTTAGTAACGAATGTGGCCGCTCAGTCCCAAAAGCGCTAAGATTTCTTGGAATATTTTTCTGCGGAAGAAATGTATGGAACATATGACAATTAACTAGCAGTCCTAGTGGGGAAAATATAATCCATATGGATCATCAACAGACTGTTTTGTTGTTGTTGTTATGTATGTTGTTTGATTATCCATATAGATCAATTCTTATAATAAAAAACGCCTATTATAATAAAATATGTTTTATTGACTTAAAATTTGGATAAAAAGATAATTATACTGAAAGCGACGTTGAGGCGTACTGATACTTCTGCGGTGGAGGTTAGATACAATTTGACTACTGAGTTAAGGTTCCCCCACACCAAAGCGAATTTTCGGTGCCGATGACGAAAACAGCAATAAAAACACGTGGTTGTCAATGAAAACAACACGTTGTTATTATTCTTTTCGTCGTCGCCACCGAAAATTCGCGTTGTTGTGGGGTAACCTTTAAAATTAATGGAATAAGCGAAGACAAAATAATAGAAAGAATGAGCAAATAAAGAAAATTTGGCAGACGTTCAAAAATATCGAAAGAGAAAATAAATAATTGAAGCATTTTATATTGAAAAACTTGGACTGAAACAGATTAGAGAATTTTTTTTTATCATTTTGTCGAAAATATAATAAAAACCCAATAGTTTTTTATCCAACTTCAATCTTGAAGGTAACCAATTTTTATTAATTTTTTTACGTTTTTTACATTAGCATAATTAAAATACAGCAAGTTAAAAACTAATGTCAAAAACGTAAAAAACTATGTAAGAAACGTTAAGTAAAAAAGTCGAAGAAAACTTAAAATGTGGATGGAGTTGGTACTCTAGATAATACAGGGTGTCCCGAAATTACCGCCTCAGAAGAAAACCATGAGTTCCTGAGATCATTTCAAGTCGAAAAACTTAAGTGGTAATTTTCTCGTTTTCGCTTCGTTTTCGACTTATAACGGTTTTTATGATTTTTATTCTTTTTTCTTTTGACTGGCTCTAACTTTGCCAAACTACAACCAATTTTTGAAATTATTATTTAAACAAGGACAGTTGGAAATTTGTATCTACTATACAACTTTTTTCTCTGTGGATAACGGTTTTCCCGAAAATTATTTTCAAGGACATTTTTTAAACATTTTTACGTTCTTTTTTTGACTTCGATATGATTTTTTTCCCAAAAATACGTTATTAATTATAATTTTTTTTTTCATTATTAGCTGCGTTTTATTTTCCCCCAGATCCAATCCAGATCAGATCAGGAAAATAAAACAACCCAGGATCTCCGTGGCATACGTTATATACCCAACTCTTTTTTTCCTTTGTTTTTTTTTATTCGTATACACCGTTTGCCTTTTTTCTTTACACTACTTACGACATTTACAAATTAAGGGTGTGTGTTCAAAATGGATTTGGAAATCCAAATTCAAAACAAAGTTGGATCTTGTGTTGTTTTTGTAATACATGTATTTTTGTAAGCAAATCCAATCTGGTTCGGATCTTGGGGAAAATAAAACACAGCTATTATGAAAGCCCAATATGTGTTCTTAAAAATTCTTACAGCCCTATTCTGGAAAACCTCACTGATACCTCACAAGTCACAACAGCCTCACAAGGAAAGGTGAAATCGATTTTGTGAGGTTTTCGTTCCCTCACAACTGTGAGCCTCACAAAAACTATCGAAATTGTGATCTCCTTTTGAGAACCTCACAACAACCTCACAAGAAATCAACCTCACAAAGGCTTGTGACTTGTGAGTTGTGAGCCCTCACAACGCCAGAATAGCCCTGTTAACATTTTTTACCAAAAAATAGATATAAAATTATTTAAAAAATAAAAACAAAAAATAAAGGAAAATCAAGAAAATATGAATATTTGAATAAAAACGAATAAAAAACTTCTAACGGTCTTACTCTTACTTTACTCTTTCTAACATTCAACACTAAATAACGCTCAGCGTAGTTTTTTATTCGTTTTAATTCGTTTTCATCAAATATCACACTTTTTTTATTTTCCCTTATTTTTTTATTTTTTATTTTTTTAATAATTTTAAATGTATTTTTAGTTATAAAAATGTTAAGTATTTTTAAGAACACATATTGGGCTTTCATAATAATCAAAAAAAATTATACTTAATAACGTATTTTTGGGAAAAAAATCATATCGAAGTCAAAAAACAAACCTAAAAATGTTTAAAAAATGTGCTTGAAAATAATTTGCGGGAAAACCGTTATCCACACAGAAAAAAGTTGTATAGTAGATACAAATTTCCAACTTTTCTTGTTTAAATAAAAAAATTTCAAAAGTTGGTTGTAGTTTGGCAAAGTTAGAGCCAGTCAAAAGAAAAAAGAATAAAAATCATAAAAACCGTTATAAGTCGAAAACGAAGCGAAAACGAGAAAATTACCTCTTAAGTTTTTCGACTTGAAATGATTTCAGAAACTCATGGTTTTCTTCTGTATAGGTACTCCATGAGCCTTACTAATAACCAAATTTAGTAAATAGTTAAACGTAAATCTCCAGATTACAGAACATTCGCATACTAATAACGAATTTAGTCTCCAGGTTATTCACTAGCAAGACGTTAAAATTTAATACATGGAAATCCATCTTTGCGTACACTAAACTCATGAATTTAAACAATTCCTAAAGAAAAGAAGAACCCATCGAACACCAAGTTCAAGATTCTTTGTTTTTTTTTTTTACTTTTTTTGGAACTAATAACTTTAAAATGAATTGTCTGATTATTTTAAGTAGAGTTTTTTTTTACCATATCCTTGTTGTTACTTAATACATATTTATGAAATATAAATAAATGAAAAATATATAAAATATATTATAATTTATGAGAAGTGCTTTCCTATAAATTGCGTTCTATATACCCATTGCATTTGTTGATGGAATCGCTTCTTAATTTTGCTTCCTAAATTTTGCGTGTTTCCTTGAATAAATTTATATCTTTCGTTACTTGAACTCATTTTTCTAAATATTTGTTTTTGTTGACGCGAAATTAATGAAATTGAAAATCCAAGAAAGTTTGACATTTATTTGACAACACCTTGATGGAAATTGTAGTAGATTCAAGGGAAGTGTGAGGATTTGTTAACGAGAAAGTTAAATATGTTATTAGTAGGATTCCGTTTAAGCTCCGCACTTTATTTTAACCTTACACTTTACTAATAGTCGACATTAGTGTTTGGTTATTAGTAAGGCCCTATGACTTGAACCTTAATGTTGTTTTTCACTCACAAAATGGATGTGTTCTATGATATTTGTAGTTTAGTGGAGACACGGAAACAGAAATACTTTGTGAACATAGCCAAAAGTGGCTAAAGCGTTTTTGAACACAGCTAAAAGTGGCTAAAGCATTGTATTGGTAGGCCTGATTGCTGCACTAGCTATAAATTACCAATCAAACGCAGCTAATATATTATAAGGAAATATTTTAGCACCGAAAGTTCACTTTTAAGGTTCCCCCACACATACAACATAACTCAGAGCACACCAACAAAATTCAAACATTGTCATCCTACATAATACCTTACAAACAACAACCATATAATAAAATCAAAGCAGAAGATTGTATGCTGGCTGATGTAATAAAATAGGGCCAACTCTCATATTTGGTAATTTGGTTAAAAATATCTATATTAAAGCCGGAACCACATCTATCTCGTGTGGTGTGTTGTGGTGTGGAGCGGTGTGTCGTTGAATGTGCACACTTGTGTGTAGTGATGTTGAAAAAGAAAAGTACAGATATATATGTCATGACATGACTGTTGTTTTGGTTTTCGTTTATAAAATAAGTTTTCTCTTTCTTACAAATAGTAAACTCCACATCGTGGTATGGCGCAATCGAAACAGAAGCGATTCCTCCACAACACACCACTCCACAACACAACACGCTTCCCAAATGTGGTTCTAAGCATATGAAACACATTGGAGCGATAGCAACACACCACTCCACAACACACCACACTAGATAGGTGTGGTTCCGGCTTAAGGCTCCAACCAACGCGAATTCGTAGCGAATCATTCACAATAACACAAAATATGACAAATACACAACGCTAAACAACAACAAAAATCTGTCGTCAGCGAATGTTTCGCGTTGGTTTGGGAGAGCCTTTATAGGCAAATTGACTTTTGGAACTGAGAAAATTTACTTGAAATAACGAGAAGACTTTACGAACACTCTCAATTAGAATCCATTTAAAAAGATTTGACTCAAGCTTTTGTATGAATATTTCAAAACTACAAGCATATAAAATTTGAGATGAAAACACTTTTTTCTTTAATTTAGGTAATAACTTCGTTTGGACTCTAATTAAAACGTAGTATAAATTTATTTGTTCGTGTAATGGAGTCCTTAATATATCTGCAATAAAAGTTTTCTAGCCCTCTATCGACCAATAGCACATTAAACAAATCTACTCTGTCAAAATGACATTTCTCTCTAAAAAATTCCACCCATTTCTCCAGTGGAATTCGAATGTCATTCCAGTTATCCAGTAAGATTTTTTCAAGCAAATAGCAAACTACACGACGTTAAAAAGCTGTGTTATTCATTTCTTATTTTATATTTTACATATTTTTCTACGAAAACTAAAATCACATGAAATAGTAATCTTTAAAAGATTTATGTAAACAAAAACGTAATCATTCTGCTTTATCCAGAGATAAAACAAAAATAAATTTGTTGAAATGTACTAAATGTTTCTGATAACACGAACAAAAGATTCAAAGTGCACAAATTAGTTAAGAAGTGTGAGTACCTAGTTAGAAAAAAAAAATAAAAAAGAAAAACCTTGTTTAAACAAAAAAACCATCCCCCTTTCCTCATGTCCTCTGCTCGGAACCATGGTGAAACAAATTAGAGTTGTTGCTTATGTTTTTAGTGACGTCATTGCGTGTTTTCATCATCATCCGCAGTACCTACTCATAAGCTGATTGGATATTATGAGTTGTGACCCCTTTTGTGATTAATTTAAGCAAAATTGTGTTTTTATTGCCAACAGGGGTCACATATTGCTTAAATCATTACGATGATTGTATAAATTGTCTAGGGGTGGTCGTTTCTTCTCCTGGTTGCCCTTGCCATCTGTGGGGCTTGATCAATTAAGAACAAAACGAAAGTAAAGGGCGGAACCAGCAGACAGAAGAAATAGCACTCCATTTCCAAGAACAAAGGTTCAGAGACACCACGTCGTTTCTTCTTAATCAGTTTTCGTCGCGCCGCTAATAATCGATGTTTGTGATTCATAGTTGACACGTTGGAAGGGGGGGGATTGTTTTGATGGATTTAACTATTTGTTTTTGTGTTCTTACTCCTGCAATAATTTTGTTTTTTTTGTTCGATGATAAATATCAATTTTCAGCTATTTTCTCGAAGAAACCCCAATACCATTCATAAATCATGACGTCTTACGTGCGCACATTGTACGAATTCGTTGGTGAACCAGGGACAGCGGAAATTTCGATTAATCCTGGTGATATTTTAACTGTTCTGCGCACAGATGTCGGTGAAGGCTGGTGGGAGGGTAAAAATCCCTCTGGTCAAACTGGCCTCTTTCCAGCTGGTTATGTAGAGGTGATGTCAGCAGCTGAAGTTGCTCAACAATTCAATGGAGGTGGATCGACTGCTACCGCTCCTGCAGTTGCACCACCATCTCAACAAACTCCACGCTATGATCAAACAGCAGATGATGAAAATGATGATTGGGAAGACGATTGGGATGATGACAACGAAACTTACTCGGAGATTCAGGGTGGAAATCAAGTTAGCTCAACCAAACATACTGGATATGGTTTATCGCACTCAGCGAGCTATGATACTAAGAATTTACCTGCTGCACCAGCCGATGATCTTATATCGTTGTCTTCTCAACATCCAAGTGCTGTTGCTACAACTGTCAAGAAATCAGGAATGTTTGCAAAGAGTTCAGATTCGTATATCCTCGGGCTGAGCAACAAGGAGAAATTGGCCGACAGCGATATAGTTTATGTTATACAGACAGATAATTTCTATCACTGGCAGGCGAATAATCAACCGTATACGGTATGTGTGGCAAGTCCAAAGAAGGAGACCAAGTTCAAGGGAATGAAGAGTTTTATTGCTTATCAGTTGACACCGAGTTTTAATAATATTTCGGTGAGTATTTGGCAATTTTTAGATTAATTATTATTTATCGTTTATTTGCTTCGATTTTTCTGGATATAAACAGTACTTGGAAGTTTAGTGTAAGAGCCAACAGCAATTTTTTAAGTTCAAAATAAATAAAAAGTACCTATATGGGTCGAAAGTGGGATAAGAAATAAAAGTTGCAGCCAATATTCTGCGTTAGTTAGTAAGAGAAGACCCATTTCTTAGATAATTTTGAAATTACTGGTAGATCGGGATAACAGATATATAACTGTAGATCGAAGTTGATTTAAATGGGGCTTGCGCCCACATCCATACCATGTTTGTCTTGTCTTGTATCAAACTACTCATTCTATTTTCTATCGCATCTTATCACTCAGTATGTGACAAATTAATTATAGTGACTTTATGTATAATGCAAAGCATAATGGATTCTAATTTCAGTCTTTAGGAAAAAAAAAATTAAAAACACCGTGACGAGACGAAGAAGTCAATCTCGACAAATTGTGACGCATCTTGAATACTCACTTTTTGTTATTTTTTAGTTTATTAAGTTTTGATCGTCTCAAAAAAATAGAATAGATTGCACGACTTGTAGTGCACGTGAATAACTCTGTTAAATAGTTTGTGTGATAATTTACACATACAGGTTTAGAAAAACAATCAATTTACAAAGTACAGCAACAACTAAGCCGGTATAGATTTTATTATAATTGTACATCTATTAAAAAAAATTTCAAACTAGAATTTTACAGAATTAAATAATGAAAACTAATGCATACGTAGCTGCGGATGCGAAACGAAATTTTTCTGTAATCTCCAAACAAGACATCGAAGCGCTTGCGAATACACAACAGAAAATATACTTGGGGAGAAATTTGCTCTTCGAACAGCGTACTACAAAAAGAAAAGCAGCGAGCTTAACTTAAAAATTGAAACACTTATAAAAAAAATTTGGTTTGAAGGCGAACTTTTTAAAAAACTTCCAATTTAACTGCCTTTCTCAGGAGAAGACCCAAACATCAGAATCGAAAACGTTTGTTTTGATTATGAGGTTTCAAAGGCTTTAAATAATTTAATTTTCGGTAGGTACTGTTTTTTTTTGAGCGTAATAGAAACAGATTGACAAGTCACTGACAAGATTATGACAAAGGCCAAGCGCTTGCCAGCCGGTTCCCTTCGTTTCGTGCTACCGAAGCTTATTTATCAGGTCTTTCCCAATGCAGACATGTTTTTTGATCAATGACATTGAATCAACTAGAATCTTAATTTTTGTTAAAGTCTCTTTGTAACTGAGCATCCGATTTAACTTTTTCAAGTGTCCAATGACTATCGAAAAATTGGGAAGCATGTATATAGTTTCTTTTTTTGATAACAAAAAATAATCTTACAATTAGTTTAACTTATCTTTGCATTATAAACAAAACAAAAGAATGATTTCTGATTAAATAGCCTTTGTGTTGATTCTTTTTTTTTTAAACCCCAAATAGATTGTATGGATAAGAGAGTTATCCCCTGAGAGGTTAGTCAATTTCATAGAACCATAAATTTATAATAAATGTGACTCATTGGTAAATTATGTTTCCACATAAAATATTATACAAATGTATTTGAAAATATTTGTACGAGCCCAACCTTTTGTTTATCAGGTCTCAATATGTATTTTTTTAACTCAAAATTGCAATTGTATCTTTTTTTTTTTTAATTTCATCAATTTAATATAAAGTTACTTAAGCAAATGACTTCGTTTTGAATTTCCTGAAAAAAATTTATAAAACAGAGTTAAAAACGTTTCTGGCTTCACCGACGATAACGTCATTGACACAACCCAACAAGTCTTATTTTTCACTAGAATTGAAAAATTTCGTTCTAAATTCCAAATTTTTTGAATGTTTTCTTCCGGATCGGGTGCGGTGGCCTTCAACTTTGCAAACATTCACATTATAAGAAATTTTGTTTGATAAGTCTGATAAGCAATACCTCACCACAGCTCTTTTTTATACATACATTTTTATACAAGATTTTTGTATGAATAAATTTGTTTTCACATAGAAAATAAAAATAACGCCCAAAATTAAATGGTCTGTTACTTGATAAAATTCCAGGTTTCCCGCCGTTATAAACATTTCGACTGGCTGCATGAACGACTTGTTGACAAATTTTGCCTCATTCCCATACCACCACTGCCCGATAAGCAAATCTCTGGACGCTATGAAGATCAATTCGTCGAACATCGACGGGTTCAATTGCAAGAGTTCGTTGATTGGGTATGCCGACACCCGGTTCTATCGAAATGTGAAGTCTGGTATCACTTCCTTACGTGTACCGATGACAAAATATGGAAATCTGGCAAACGACGTGCCGAACGTGACACTTATGTCGGTGTGACTTACTGTTGGGCGATATATGCCCCTGAGAAACAACTTCTCTCATCCTTTGTAGATTCACAGATGGAAAGTTGTGCCAATTTTTCACATTTAATGGACGGTGCTGTAAAAAATCTACTGACCATTGCATCGGAACAAACGAAACGCAATCAAATTCAATCGAAAAAAGACTTTCAGCGAATCGGCGATAGTCTGTGTGATCTTGCTAAGGCTTTGAATGTTGACGAGAGGCGTTTAGCCCCCAGTGGTCATTCCATGGCTGAAAGTGTAGGACGAGTTGGAGGATTGTTTATATATATTGGTCAGTTATTTGGAGAACAGCCTAGACTGGATTGGATTCCGCTTTCAGATCGATTACATATTTACAGGTATGTTCTTTTATGATCCCCTATTCTTTGAGATCCAATTATTTTTGTTTTGTTTTAATTGCAGAGGAGTGCTTAATAGTTTCCCTGATATCCTGTCAACCCATAAAGGCGCAGTTCAAAAGAGAAAAGATTGCGAACGTCTGGTAGCTGAGCAGAAAATGGGAAATCAACAGTTGGCCGAAGTTAATCGTCGAGTTGATGTTATTTCTTATGCTGTTATGGCAGAAATGACCCATTTCCGTGAAGAACGAGACAAACACTTAAAAGAAACACTCAAGATCTTTGTCGAAGAGCAAATTAAATTTTATTCCAATATTGTGGCCAAGCTGCAAGAAGCTCATCAGCAATTTTTCTAAAACAAAACAAAAAACAAAATTAGCAGCTTTTCTTTAGTTTCTTTTCTCGTAACTTTTGTGCCTGTTTCTGTTTCTGTATTTAATTTCATGTTGTTTTTTTTTGAGACAGGCGTGTAAGGCAGTACCAAGAAAATTTGTAATTTGTGTCTTTAAATGTGCCTGCTTTAGAAGTATTTTCTTTGTTTATCTCTTTTTTTACAAATTATTTTATTTTTTTTTTAAATTCATTCCCATTTTTCTCAAAGAAGTTTACACATAAAAACAACGAGTATCAATTTTAACTGATTGCATATTACTTTTAATGCTTCCTTCATCATTTATATTTTAAAATATGCATTGCTTATTTTTTGTTTTGTTTGAAAATCTTTATTGTTAGTCTAATTTTTGTATTCAAATTTAAAAATAATGCTTTGGTAGTAGTTTTCAAATTATTGGTATACCAATAATATTATTTTCGATTTAACATTAATTCATTGAAATTTTTTTGTATATTTATCATTATATTGTAATATGCTTAACATACGCTATCTGCTAAAATCTATATAAAACTGAACGTGATGTTGTTTAGATTTTTAAGTATTATAATTAAAAATTAATATTGAATGATATCAGCAAACAGAAAACTAATAATAAAGAAATATATATTTATATACTTTACTGTAAACAAGTTGAATTTTTGGTTGGAATTTTCGATGACGGTTTTTTTTAAAGCGTTTTAAATCTTATATAAAGCTGGCAAATGAATCATTTTGGTATTAAAATAAGCAAATATTCCTTAGGTGCGCACTCCCATTTAAAGTCAAAATTCAACGAATTCAAATTGTTAATGAACAAAAAAAACAAAATACACAGACAATGCCCTTTTCCCACCGAGGTTCCAAAAGGTTCCAAATTCTTTAATTAATTCGAAAATAACGTTTTCTCAAACTCTGAAATGTTGGCATTTGCTCAACAATATAATTTCATAAATCCATGAAAAACACTTTCCCCCGGTAAAAAAAAAAATTCACATGTAGGTAAATATGGAAAGTAGTGTGATGTGGCAGCAGTTCATATTCATAGCGCAATAATTCAGAATTAGGATTTAGTATTGAAATTCTTAAGAAAATAATTTAAAAAAAAAATGTATTTTGACGAAACCTGTACAATATGATATGAGTTATTTGTACATCGCTATTAAAGTATTTTTTGTTTTTAATATTGTGAAGTGAGAAATGAACATTGGGGCAGGTTCTTGGTAAGTGAAATGCATTTTTGGTGTAACTAGACGTAATTTAAAGTCAACACCAAGTTCCAGATCCCTCTCGGTTTTTTTCTGTAGACCCTTACTGTTTTTTATAAACAAAATACGTATTATAAAAATTGTATTTCAAAAATTAAATTTCCTATTCAGAAACTACATCACTAAACCTCGAAAAGTTATGCAGCTTTTAACATTTGAGAATAATTTCGATTTTCAAAGATTTTCAAGCAAAATTATTGAAAAAAATTCTAAATGGTGTTAGATTTTTGGTCCCGGTTGGATTTCAAGGAAGGTGTTATTTTAAATCACCCTAATACATAATATGAACCTGGAAAGAAACAAAAGCGTTTTTAGGTGTATTTTATAACGTCTGCTGTCAAAACTCAGTTTTGCAAAATTTATTGAAAACTACAAATTATCAAACAGGCATCTTTACGGTTCGCATAATTTTGATTTTTTTTGATTTTTTGACTTTTGTCGCTTGAAGACGGTTTTGCAAAGAGGGTTTAATCGTGTAATTTCGAATATAAGGCTTGCCGAATGTTGTTTTTTATTATTCGCAAAAATATGTTGACAATTAATTGTAATACCTATTAAATGAGATTGACGCCTATATAGACTTATTATAAGTGGTGTCATCTGTGGGTTGTTGTTACCCCTCCTCACCGTGGTATAACAGTTATTGCGCTCAGCTGTCATGACGGGGACAAGAGACGATTTATCTTATTTCTAAAATATTCACTTTTTATTTTGTATAGGTAGATCTTTCGTACCTATTTTTCCACCATTTTTTAAAATTATAATTTTCTCAGTTTCAAATAATTCAAACTCAGGATTTGTTCAATAAATTAAGTATTTTATTTCTAAAATTAATCAGTCCATCTGTGTGTGTATATAGGCAATAACAATAACAACAACAAACATCAGCAAAACATTTTTTTTTTCATTTTCAAACAACATAATGAACTAACTTTTTAAATAAATGACTATATGATTCGGATCCTTGAGAACCATAGTGAATCGTTTATTCAAATTATGCACTTGATAGGCTACAATTTGATTAGTATTGGTCGTATAAGGATATTCGCTTATAGTCGAAGCATATAAAACCCCACGAACTTCGGATTTTCGACGTTCCATGTAGCCCATTTTGTAATTGTGTGGCCATGTTTGCGGTACAGTCGATACGAGATCGCATTGTTCCGGAACATGCTCGGCATAGAAGTTATTTTTGAAAGCAGCATTATAGAATCGTGTGCATAGGCCGTGTGAAGTTAAAGTGCCTGTGCCTGGAAAAAGTCCAGAACCAACTTGATACATTCCACAAACACCCATATTCCAATTCTGATGACAATTGCGTGAAAGGGTTCCCTTGTCTTTGCTAGTGTGAATGCATTGGACATTTTTTGCCGCTAGTGTAGGATCAAATTGATCGAACCAATCAAATCCCGGGCCAGCCATATCACAGGCTAAAATTAAAAAAAAAAAAAAAAAACAAGTGAGCAGAATTTTTTTGAATGAAATACATTTAGTTTAATATTTGCCATCGAGTTCGCCTAGTCTTTGATGTCCATACATTGTTCCAGCTCGTATGGCCATTCGAGCGCCAAGACTGAAGCCGAAAATGTAACCATTGCTAGGATCATATCCCCTGGCTTCCAGTTCTTCTAGTTTTCCTTTGAGAATATCCGCCAGAATATTTACATGATGTGTTAGCATGAGGTAATGTGGAATTGATGCTGCTAGTTCGTAGTCCATGCAAATTATACATCCACCTCGATATGTTTTCAGATCTATGTACATTTTTGAAAGAATAATATTATTTATATTTTATTATTATTTAAGAAATTGTTATAAGACACATACTTTTCTGTAGGTCTTCTACCCATTTTGCTCGACAACTTTCTCTCCATCCGTGAATAACAATGGCGTACTTAGTACTATTTCCCATGCATTCTCTAAAAATAAAAAGCAAATTGTTATTATTTTTTAAAAAGGAAAGTTTATAGAATTAAAAAAAAAGAACTCATGGTGAATAAGACTAGTTTGGTCGATGTTGAATTTCCTGGCTCTTTCTCTTATGCGCTCAAAAAACTAAGTGAAACTCAGTATCAGTGTTGTCACTTTACCACAATTGTGGTAGATCTACTTCTTTTCTCCAACATTTTCATAATCCACCACTTCTCCCCCGGAAGCAAAAAAATCTACCCCTTTTTGCTCGGCCAGAAAAAAAAAATAAAAACAATAAATAAAATATCTCCTTCGATTTTTGAAAAAAAAAAATCTTTTTCTCTGCACTTTTTATGCTGTTTTACCTGAATACATTTATTGGCTTTATCTCACAATGCTTTTTTTTACTCAATGTGAATGCTTTCATATGTCATTTTGCATACGCGGATCTGCCTCACAGTACACATATTAAAGGTAATATATTGCGCAGGTTGTCAAAGTTGGAAATGTCAAAAAATTAAAAATGGCTGTTCGAGTGCCCACTGGAACTCAACGCGCATCATTAGAAACAACAACAAAATATTGAAATTAGACAAGGAAAGGGGCACTGAATCCACCATTTTACCACCATAATACCTCAATTTTGACAGATGCGCAGGACTGAACAAAAAATGAAAACGCTAATGATATTACCTTTAATATGTGTACTGTGTATCTGCCTATCGTTTTTTCTTTTTTCTGCATTAGGTATATACCTACGTTTATTTTGTAAAAAAAAAGTTCTAGTCTGCTTAAGAAAAATAAGTAGATCCTACTTCCTATTTTCTTACTCCTAAGATTGTGTGCCTTATTTTAGAAGAGTTATATTGTTTACTTTGATTTCGTACTAACGGTAAACAGTTAAACGTTTATTGTTTTCGAAATTTTCTAGAGGAATGGTCATTGGAAGTCAATTGCATTTCAAGTGAAAAAAAAAATTAAAATGTGAAAAATTTTATTTAAACCGTCTGAAAAGTAAGTTAAAAAGATTTGATTTTTCAAGCGATCGTCTTAAACTTCTCCAATATTTAAATCCGGAAGAAATTCAAAAGGCCGGCAGCAAACAATTTTACCATTAATTAGAATTTTCCCATTCAATGACTTCATAGGACATAGTAAACAATGATAGGAGCCAGTACATGTGCAATTTAGCTTTCTTACCGCACAGTAGTGTTGCAGCGGAAAGAGTATTCTTTATATTTAATAAAAATAAAAACTAAAAACTAAATTTGTTTCCCTCTTTATTCAAATTAAATCTACCACGGAAAATCTGAATCTACCACTTTTTTTTAGCTTTATCTACCACTTTTTTTAAATATGAAGTGACAACACTGCTCAGTATTATCTTTTCGCGGTAAGATACGAAATGGATTAATTTACGCTTGAACAATGTTGGGAATTAAAATTACAAAGTTAAATACCTACAAAATGTAAAGTGGATGATTGGCAAAACCGAGCGAATTTTAAATAGTAATTTCGGTTGAAATAATTTGTACAAACTGCAGCTGCAGTAGGTACGCAAGTCTGTAAAAGTTCGTGAGACTAGATTGCTGATTGATATAACCGAATATTGCAGCTGTAGCTGAAAGTCTGCGCCTAAACCGCGAGTACCTCATTTTTCTTTAATAATTCTTTCAAAACGACGACGCACGTGAAAATAGAAGAACTTCAATCAATCAATTCAAAGCGCTACCGAGGGATTATAACCGATTTTCAATAGTAAGAAATTGAGGATTTGAATTTTGTGATAGCTCTTAAATGAATAAAGATATCGTAACAATTTTTTTTAATTAAAGGGAATTTTTATGACTATCAAGTGAGTTTCAAAAAAATGCTGAAACTCACTGTATAGAAGTGAGTTTCAGAATTTTCTTTTGAAAATACTTAAAGCGATAATTATACAGTCGACTCTCTAAGTCGAATTTCTCTCTTACTCGAATTTTGTTGCCATATTTTATCATTCCCTTCAATTTTCCTAACAAAAACAATTTTTAAGTCGAACTCCCTCTAAGTCGAACTCTCTTCTTGGTATCTTTTTCCACCCCTTAAGTCGAATTTTGTTTAGCACAAAACAAAATAAAAAAACATTACCCCTTCGGAATTCAACATTGTTACCCTTTTCTTTGTGTTGTTAGTTGCTTTATTACTTATTATTTAACTTTATTTATTAAATAAACCTTTTAAAACAAAAAAAATGTTTCTCTCTATAACTCTCTCTAACTCGAACAAATCTTGGTATCCCTTGAAAATTCGACTTAGGGAGAGTCGACTGTATAACTATCGCTTTAAGTGAATTATAAAAAAATATTAAATATCAACGGCAACACTTACAATGTCATGTAATACCTTTTTTAAACCCAGAATTTCATCCATTAATTCTGTTTTTAAATTAAATTTTTGTATGTACATATATAGGTTTGGAAAAATAAATTTTCAGACTCAAAATTTTGAAAAAAAAAAAAATGGACTGACTTCTTCAAATCAAATCTCTCTAAAATTTTTTTCGCTTTAATTTAAAGGCGGGAATTTATTGCTTTTTTTTAAACTCAATTTAAAGTTCAAAAAGTGTGCCAAAGTGGTATTTCAAAAAAACATTGAATTCAAAAGTTTTTAAAGAAAAAAATCAATAAAAAAAAATCATTTTTTATTTTAATAATAAACAAATTTATTAAGAAAAAAAAACACATTTTTTTACACACTCCCCTCAGTTTTTACACTCAGAACTACAAAAATAAATTTAAAAATATATTTTTTTGCAACCATAAAAATTTTGAACGCATGGAGATATCGCTACAATTTTTTTTCTTCTTAAAAAAAATAAAGGTGGTACAAATAGTTATTTAAGGAAAAAATTGCATCACAGGGTATTTTCAAATCATAGGCTGAAGTAAGATTTTTTTAGGAAAAGATACTCAAAACTTAAATTTTGCGAATTTTGCAAAAAAAAAAGCCTGTGGGTATTTAATTGTTCCAGGGTGTTCCAAAATAAAATTTTTCACAACAGTTGATGCATAAAGTTAACGAACCAATTTTTGATGTTTTTAGGAAGTATTTAAATAGTATTTTTTAAATTTTTGTGGCTCATCGACATATCATATAAACTGTTTCAGTGGCCAATTTTATGTGAAACAGTGTAGGGTAAAACGTTATTTCAGGGTTTTCAAAAAATAAGAGTTTGATTGAATTATTCATGTTGAATTTTAGTTGCACGCTCGGTTCGTGAGTGTCAAATCTTTTAAAAATTTGTTCTATTTATCCAAAATCCATAGTTTATGTATGTATATGTAGAAGGATTATTTTAGCTTTCACCGAATGTAGGTACATTGCTCATAACCTCTTTTTTTTTGGGGAAGCGATTTCTATTTCGATTTTTCTATTGCGATTTTTATTTCTTCTTCTACATAAGGTTACAAGAGTTTACCATGTTTACGATGTTTATGATGTTTACCATCTTCGTTTAACACACAAATTTAAGTCTTAAAGTTTAAGATCTGTTTGAAAAGATTTCCCATACAAATTTTGACAGCTCGTTTACGACGTCGTAAACTTTAAGACGTTTAACACGTTTACGATGCTTTTCCGACGTTGCATGAATACCCTTAATATTTTAAAACAATTTACGAAAGAACATCATATTTAATAGGAAAAATAGCCAATGAATCAATTACTCAGTTTTTTTTGTATTTAAAAAGAGAAGGTGTTTCACATAAGAAAAACTATTTTTTTTTAATTCCGCATTTCTTTGTTTTGATGATGTTCATGGAATCTGCTCCAATGAAACAAGGAAAAATCAAGCAGTCAAAAATGTTTCTCATTACCTTCTCTAAACTTCAATGTCCGTGGGAAATGCACGAGAATATTAGCATGAAGATCGCGCATGTTGTGTAGCCAGCTTAAGATTTACTGCTGACATTTTACTTAGGTATTAGAGACATTAGGCCGTATTCATATTAATATCTTTCCCAAAAATAGGAAAAACCAGTTTCCTTTGGGTTTAGACAGTAAATTGTGAAAATTTGTGCAAATTATCAACAAATTTGACAGTATCCAAACAGACTTATAGTCATTTTTAAACTGTTGGTAAGTTTTAATTGAACTTTAACATAATATTTACTCTATTAATCCAGTTTAAAACTTAAATCCGGATATTTGAAATCGTATAATTCAATTTAACTTATAAATAAAGAATTTATCTTTTTATAGGATAGCACTTATGCATATTCATTGATATAGATCTTGAACTGCAGTTAATTAAACGAGAGTTTAGCAAGCATCTTTGCCATTATTTTTGTTTTAATTTGTTTTCATTAGTTAACTTAAAAATAATCAAACACTTTATATTTGATAATAATTTTTAAGGAAGTTAGTATACAAATATTCAAATTCCCAAGCCTATAGAATTGGAATTTTAATAAATAGTTTATATTCCATAATATTGTCGTTTACACGATAAAAATAAAGACACGAAAAACCTGTTTTGTTATTTTTTCCGCATTTACTATTTTATTCTTTAATTTGCAATTATGATAAACAGATTGCACTGACATTGATTTTTGTTACTAAAATTTTGTTTTGATCTTAATACAAAACTCTCACTTTTTTCTACATCATCATCACAGACAAATAAATAAAATATTTCAATAAAACCGCCTAAAGCATTATTCTTTCACCTCTTTGGAAACTTCTTTTTTTTTTATTATTTTACACTTATGTTAATTTATGCTCATAAAGTGACTAAATTTTTGGAATTTTTGTAGAGCACCATGGTAAATGATGATAATTTTTTGTTTGCATAAATTTATTGAAGAAGAAACAATTAAAAAAAAACTCTCAGACAGTATAGCATCACATCATATTATACAGAGTGATAATTATATTGTATAATAACTTTAGCATCTTTCACTTTTTTTAAACTTTTGACTTAACTTACTCATTTTCTTGAAAAGAAGTCACTCGACGATACCACGATGAAAAAAAATATCCTTTTGCTAAGGGGATCACAAACAGGATACACACGAGGAAAAATATAATTTTTTCGAGCGAGGATATTGTCATTTTGTCCAAAAATATTTATTTTAAATATCAGCTATTCACTGATCCGAAACCGCGCTTCTAAACAAACCGAAAGCTGGACTTAAACTAAACCTGAGAGAAATTTTAAATTAAAGATACTTCTGTTGTTTCATCTCAGAAAGTCAAAAATAATAAAATAAAATAAAAAAAATAAAAATAATTAGAAGTATCTATGAGACGACCCTATGATGTCAAAAGGTCCGCAAGCCATTCACAGAAATAGATGAAAATTTGTGTGTTGTTTAGATACCGCTATATAATTGAAAAGACGTTATGGAAAAGAAGCTTATTTAAAATTTTAATCGGATTTTACCCACGCGTCATCAATTTATGCCGATTGATTTGATTAAATAAAATGTGGCACTCTTAAGCTTGTTGATTCAACAAATTAAATTAAGAGATTTTGTTTTTTTTTTTTGGAGATTTGTAAATTTTATAAAAGGGAAATTTATACCTTCGTTGTGAGTTAATGACTCTTTGGGGGAAATTCTTACGAATGTTGATTGGTGCTCGGTCAACATTATAATAAATTAAAATAATAATAATAAATTAAATTATATAAATTAAAAGCCCGCAGATTGTAAGTATGTATAGATCAAAAATTACTTTCACTTTTTGGTTGGAGGATTAAGTAATTAGTTTTGGAACATGTTAACTTACTTCACTTTAAACTTATGTTGGTTCTATTATCTTTAATTCACCTAATCCAGCCCTCATATGGGAGTTGATGAGATTTGTAGTCAACATGATTCGACAATAAATAAATGAATGAGTATAGATTTTGGTTCATGCTTCTCAAGAGTTCAATTAGTAGGATTTAAATTTTAACTGTTTAAAAAATCAAAAATAGAATAAAATATTTAGGGGCAATTTATTCGCACTCCATTATACACTGATTTTTTTGATTTTACTGAAACAGTGTTTAAGTTAATTTTGTCATTAAAAACATTCATTCCATTGACAGTTGAAATTTCACCAAATAATAGTATTATGTAAGCACATAAATATGAACAATATATATGTGTGTAGCAGCGTGTTTTTTTTGAAAATTTTGATATGCAATATTTTTCAAGCATATAATATAAGAAGCTTTGTGTAAAAGGAATGGTTCTATAAAAAGATACCGTTAATAATAGATAGATACAATTTTTTTCAATAATATGTTAAATTGTACTGATATAAGCTCACAAGAAAATTTTAATCAAAATCGTAGGAATTGTTTTTGAATAAAATGAAATTTTCCTTACCGGTTTTTAAACACTTGTATCGGAAGTACAATTATTTGTGGTTATAAGGATAATTTTTAGTTAAGATCTGTTAGATAATGTTAAAAAACTGCTGTTTGCTAGGTTAAATACAAATTGACCAAGTTGTTTTTGAATTATTAAGTTCTCGAAAAATAATTTTTTTAAATCCAAAAAATGGTGCAGGTACCAATTTTTGTTCTTACAAATGTAAAAAATGTAGGTACAAATAATTGTGTATATGTATTAAATTACATACAAAATTATTTGTTTAAAAATACGCTTAAAATGTCTCAAAGAAGAATAAGTGTACATCGTGTTGGAATCAAATCAATTTCAGCAGTGAAACACATCAATTTAATTCTCATAAATCAGGTATATAAAACACTTTACTGCAGCCATATGCTTTGATTTTCACCTGAAAACCTTTCATAAGAAAAAATATTAAAATTTTAAATTAATTCAATATAAATTAATTTACATCCGAATTTAAATTTTCATCCATATTAATTGAGTATAAAGTATGGCAGTTAGTATTGAGATATTTTCAAAAATATTCGTTCTTATTGATTCTCATTGTTTTAAGTGATATTTTTATATATTTTTTATATTTATACTAAGATTTAATACAAAAAATCTGCTTTGGAATATATAAATATTTTCCAATTTGCCAATTTAAAGAAATCTTTTGCTCAAAATTTGTATTCATTTGAGTTTTGTATATTCTTCCGGAAAGCGACTCAAAGCATTCTTTTGTTTTAAATCAGCGAGAATAATTTCAAATTGATTGAAATAAAAAAAAAACTATTTTCACACCATACACACGGTCAATTTGCACAAAGTCTGACCAAAGATGCCATGAGTTCATGGCTATTGAGAGACTAATATAACCTAACTTTGTCTATTCCCTAGGTATCTATGTACATATATACACACATGTATATGTAGGTAGTCATTGGCATAATTTGAATGTAGCTTTATAAGTTGCCGCACTTACACTCGACTATATACATACGTATAGGTATATCTAATAACAAATCCTTCCGCATTCCTTCATTTAACACGAAAATCTTGAAAGGTGCTCCTTCATCTCTAAGACAAACTTTTCATATAAGTTTAACGTCGAAATCCGAAAGAGGAGTTGCATATGTGGACACACGCAGTGGTTCATATCGTTGATGAGGTCGATGCTAATTTTCATATTTAAGTGTGAAGTTAGAATATTATTTTCCCAACGTAGGTATAGTGGTGGCTCTTCGTTTTTCTCTGCGGAAAATTATAGAATTTGTTTGTTTTTGAATTTGGCTGATGGTTGTGCTTATATATCGTTTGCTGTGCAGTTTTAAAATGCAAAAAAAAAAAAAAAAAAAAACATCACATTGCTAATGCGTTTATGACAAGTTCAACAAATGATGGTGAAGCATTATTCTATACGTATATAATGTTAAAACATGTGAATATTGTTTTTGAAGCATTAAATTAAAGGATGCACTTTAACTGACTTGCTATAATGTTATAGCCTCTCATGTGGAATGTGCGAGATCTTTAAGTAGGTATTATTAGTATTCGGATATTTCGATAAGTTGAAATTGATCTTATCTTTAAATGACATCAGTTAATAGTCGTTATTTTAGATTTATTTATAAAATTATTCTAACAGCCATATTATTCACTCAAATCTGGATTAGATTAAGATTTTATTCCGGATGAATAATTTACATTGAATTATTTATTATTTTACATAAGTATTTAAGTTTTAACCTGGATTAACCGAGTGAAATTAATGGTGGTAAGTGACAGCTTTTGAATTTTGAAAGGAAAAGACAAAAAATCAAAATAGATTAATATCTAAATTCTTAACATTAACATATATTACATATTATAGGTACTTACCGTCATATTATTCACTCGATAAATCCAGTTTAAAACTTAAACTGGAATGTATTAACATTGAATTTATATAAATTTACATCCGGATTTAAGTTTTAAACTGGATTAATCGAGTGAATAATATGGAGGTTAAAAATTTATTTAATTTAAAGTTTGTCGTGAACTTTATTAACTTCCCATTGGAAGTTATTGTAATTGGTCCGATTTGTCGAATTAAAAATTTTGACATATCTCGACGTTTCAAGGTTCCGAAATCCATCGTTTCTAGAGAGATGTCTGTATATGTGTGTGTACGTACGTTCCAACGTGCGTTCGTACGTTCGTGATACATTTTATCGTTCACCGTATCTCAAGAACGAATGGAGATATTGACTTCAAATAAATTTTATTTTACAGATAATAACGTCATGACGTGCAGAAAGAAGTTTCCGTTTTTTTAGCATAGCAATTTAAAAAAAATTGTAAATTGTCATTCGTCTCAAATATCTCCAGAACAAGGAATGCGAATGACTTCAGATTAATTTTATTCTACAGATAATGATATATACATATGTATATTTTTATCCTTTTTTATAATTTGTTTAATCGAAACAATTTTAAACAATTAAATGTTAAAATTAAAAAGAAATGTAATTAAGTATTAAGGCATGTATAGCTATTAAATAAATTTAAAAAAAATAAAAAAATATGACGTAATGAAGAATTGGAAAGAGTTAAAAAAAAATCACTAGAAAGTTAAAAAAAAAACATGCAAAAATATTTAAAAAATCGTTTTTGGGTTCGAATATCTCGAGAACAAACAATGATATTGACTTCGGGCTATTTTTATTCTATATACACGATGTCATATTTGATTACTAGTATGATTCATTTGATAGTTTTTTTTTTTTGCAAAAAAACTACAAAGAAATACGAAAAACTGTTGAAAAACGTTTTTTGGATCGAATATCTTGAGCAAAAACACTGATTTCGAAGCCGGACTAATTTTATTCTGTATATACAATGGCATTTAGTCAATAACTGATTAAGTTTATAAAAGCATTAAATCGACAGATTTTTTTTAAACAACAAAACTACAGAGCAAAACATTGTACTAAAATATTGTTCAAAAAATGTGTTTCGACTCAAATATGTATCTCTAAAAAAAAACTATGTAATCGACTCTGGGATAATTTTAATTTACACACAATTCTGTAACTGAAAGTTGGTGGGGTTTATACAAAATTCTGTCGGTTGAATTTTGTATTTTTTTTAAACAAAAAAAATACTAAAAATTCTTGAAAATTTTTTTCGTCTAGAATATCTCGACAATGAAATCTGATTTCGGCAATGACGTTGTTAACTTCTTATAAAGTTTGCTAAAACATTCAATTGACAGTTTTGTTTAAAAAAAAAAATGCAAAACAAAACTAATAGAAATTGTTCAAAAATGTGTTTCGTCTCGAATATCTCGAGAACAAAGGGCTCATTTTCGGCCTTCACTTGATTGTATATTGAACACCATGATAAGGTCTTCGAAGATCTTGAATTGTGAATTTATATAACGTTGGGTCTCTAGTTTCCAAGGGCACTAATGGTAAGTAATCAGTGTGGGTCGCACCCATCCTCTTTTTTTAAATTGGTTTCAACAAAATATAGTTGCTCAGCAAAATAATCCCATCTTAAAGCCTAAACAAGAAAAAAAAACTCTTCTGGAGAAAGAAATTTAATTAATTTCAACTTATTCATAATATCCCCTCAATTTACCTATACACCTTTACCGCCCACAAAAAGTTATAAGCTTCATCATAAATACTCAAAATAAAATATGATCTTAGATAAAGTGTTTAAATAAAATTAAACTCCATTGTAATACAGATTTTATTTTTAGAGAGAGAGGAAACTGAATTAATACTTCACTATAAATAAATTAAAAAAAAAACGATGTAGGTACCTACTGAAGAAGTAGTTTTTCAAAAGTTAATGCTTATCAAAAATTATTGCTTTCAGAATTTCATAACGATGCGCAGAGCATTATGATATGATATGAGTATATTTTAAACACTCTGGATAAGATAGCTACTTCAGTTGAATTGATTTTTTTTTTAATAAATTCACAAAGTACTATAACATTTAAAAACGGGTTTATTAACCTCCAATATGCCAAGCTATTTTACCCCTTATTTTGACTGAAGTGTCAGTCAACGTCAAAAGCAATAAATATTTAGGGCACTGTATTATAGTCATGCACATCTCTCTCTTTTACAAAGAACCAATTGACTATGAGATTGTATCTCAAGTGGCTCAAAAAAAAAAAAAAAAAACACAAGCGTGCCCAATAAATAAACTTCGTGAAAAATAAGAAAGCCGTATGCCGGTGCGGTGCGTGCGACGCGACGGTGGTGGTTTGGTTAGCCAACGTTCCTTTGGAGTGTTCTAAGTGTTGTGTTTATCTATAAAACTCCAGAAGAAGAAGCAGCCACTTGAATAAGACACAATTGCCAATATCTATATACACATACATATCTATAGAGACGCGTTGCTTTTCTAATTGGTGATCACCACATCAGAGCTAACAAATGGAATTGAATAAATAAATATGTATAGAAAAATACCTATACAAATCTATTGCGACTTGCTCGCTCGCCGGATGAACTCCTGGGGGAGAAACATCACATCATGGTCTCATAAGACATTTTAATCCGAGCCGTGTTGTCTGCGTCTGTCAATTGTGTCGTTTCGATAAGATTTGAATTCAAACCAAGAGGGAGTCAAAAAATGAATGTTTCAACTTTCAAAAAGGTATGCTGTATGTATCTACATATACATATGTATAAGGAGCAGCAAGTAACTTCACTTTATCAAATAAAAATGAATTCCAATTAGGATAATGGGATTTTGATATGCAGTCTATGCGGGTAGGTAGCAGCTAGCTTTATACTTCAAAGATAACCCGAAAATGGCTTAATTAAATTTTCACTTCATTTAGACATTCTACGTATGTACATCTAGCTATATGTACATTATATCATTATATGTAAACGGAATAAGACTAAAAGGTGCTCAGTCTGGTGATGTTGGATACCTAATGGTGGCAATCGTGCTTGTTGGATTGCACCTTGGATTTTATTCAATTTAAGGAGATTTCCTTAAGTGAGTATAGATTAAATATGCATCTTGGAACATTGCATTATATATGTGATATGAATGGGGGCCAACTTAAGTAGAGTATATAGATTTTCAACTAATTGGAATAGGGGATTTTCGATAAGACTATCTATACCTATCTTTTACTTATAATTAATAATAGGTAATATATTTATACATTTATATGTAGGTATTCGAGATGGTTAACTTTACTGAAAAAGGGAAAAAATTGAAAATTTCTGGCTTATAGTTAACTCTGAGTTAAGCCAGGGTTACTTAATCCTGCTAATAAATTGAACCCAAGTTAACTCAGAAGCAGTGTTTCAACGTAGGATTAACTTGAATTTAAATTTGTTTAAAATCTATCGAAATAAAAGTGGAGATGCGCTTTCACTATATCGAAACAGAGAGAGCGACACTATGCGGCAGTATGAAAAGAGAATACCGGAACTCCTTAAAACTTGAAATAATATTGCACGTCAATATTTAAAAAAAAAATTATTGGATATAAAAAAAAAATCATGAAAACTTAAACCATCATTGAAGCTCAGTTAATTTGCTAAAATCTGAGGGTTGACATTGCTGAACGAAGCGACGATGGTTCAAATATTTGAATCACGTTTGTAAAACTGGTTTAAATATCAACGCGTAAAACAACTCCTATAAAATAGTTTTGATCTAATAAAAGAATTTTATGTGATTTCTTGTAAATACAAATTTTAGAAATCGTTATATGTAGCAGTTTTCCTTAAAATTATTTTTTATATTTTAACTTGCGATAAAAAAAATTTTAAATTATTTTTTGAAAATTTGGTATTTCAAAAATGAGTTGGTATATGATTTTCTTTGAATTAATAAAGACCTAAAAATGGCGTACCTAATAATTGTTTTGTTCTTAAGAATGTTGAAAATATTTTATATATCTACATAATATGTATAAATTATACTTTTCAAAAAACATCTCCATAGATTAAGACTTGTTAAAGTTCGCGCGACAAAGTGGAGTATTTTTTTTAATTTGATTTAAATAATTTAATTTTATTTAATTTTATTTTATTTTTTTTATTTTATTTTATTTTATTTTTTTTATTTTATTTAATTTTATTTTATGTTTATTTTAAATAAGTACCTACATAGTCCTGAGTGAGAGAATATAATCTCCTCTCGTGAAATATTACGCAACACTTATTTAAAGATTCTGGGTAAAATATTTAAAGTTTTTAATAAATAAATGTAAAATGTGTAAAAAATAAAGTATTCGTATAAATACACCATGAATCGCAATGCCTTTTTAACAAAACGACTTCCGGCTGTTATCATTATTCATTTGAAATTCATTACAAACCGGCACAACAATTAATGAACAAACAGCTGTTGAGTTTTAAATCCCACGTTTTGTTTACAATTTCAATACCAAATTATTCCACAGAAAAAAATTGTCGGTAATGCAGAATATATAGTGTACAAAAATTCATTCTCTCTTTGCTTTGGATTTTGTGTTTATCTCCAGCGTTGCCACATTGTTAGAAATGTAACAAAAGTGTTATACTTTTCTAAATTTTTGTTTGTTTGTTACTATGTTCCTTTTTTTTCCTTTTTGTTATACTTTTTATCCCACAATTATTTTGTATCATTTTTTTTTAAGTATAACTGGTATCACTTTTCTTACCTATGGATTTCACATGACTACCTTTATATCCATTATTGAAGTGAGCTTGAAATACATTTAAACCTTTTTTTACACTTTCATCGAGTTGAAAAAAAATAAAATTCTTTTTCGCTGTTTTGTTATTCCTTTGTCCATTGTTTGCTGTTTTTATCTTTTTTTGTCAATGAACACAAAGTGGACAAGTAACTCACTAAAAAAAATTATATAAATAAAAATTGTTGCATTCAAAATATTAAGTTTACCACATAGTTCTGCGGCAGCGAAACGCGTTTTTTCAGAATTAAATTTGATAAAAAATGATTTAACCAATAGGTATCACTTAAATAACATTGAAGAAATATTGTTCGCAAAACAAATAAAAGATCAATTTTCTTAAACTTACAGTCGTATTTATAAAATTTTCTTAGAACACTCTTGGACAGTTTTCCAGCTAGCCACTGTCTAATTAGTTGGACATCTCCTTATTTATAAACGCATTCCAACAGCTGTCTAAACATATTCTCATACATTCGCTGATATCTCTGGAATCTGTCAATTTCGTGAACATTTGGCTTCGTTCAATGAACTCTTCATTTAATTTCCAATTTTTTGTTCATTGAACATACCCACTTTAAAATAGGTATGGATAACGAGTTGCAGTGTCTATAGTTAGACACTCGATGGAACATGTTTATAAATAAGGTTTTGGAATTGGACAGCTATCCAAAGTTAGACATAAATAAGACTGTGAAACTTATTTTTTAATAATTTATTAATTTATTATATTATGTAAAGTTTTGTACTGAATTTAAAAACTGTGATAATAAAGAAAACTTATGTTCCTATTAAAAATACAAATTTTAATTAAAATGTATTTTCAGTTGGATATAACTTTTTCAATTTGTTACAATTTTTTTGATTTTGTTACGTTTTTTTTTAAATTTGTTACACTTTCGTGAAGTAAAGCGGCAACGCTGTAATCATCTCTCGCAGACTCGCACTGGCTTCACTTCACAGTTTTCTTTCATCTTTTCCTTTTTTCAGTCTTTCGAAAAATTTCACCGACTTCGGTTGTGTGGTGTGGTTCGGTTTATTAAATTGCCAACGGAAATAGATACCTACGATGGTCTAACGGTTTGTTTTAAATTGTCTATTTTGTCTTTTGTGCGAAGTTTATGGTTTTTGTGTTAAAAGTGAAATGTTGATGATTGTAGATTAATTTTTTACAAACAAAAAATTGTTTTATTTCACAATTTTTGTCGATTTCATATTCACAAGTTAATTTTGAAAAATTAATGAAAATTTAAATCAACTTATATTTTTAAAATATTGTCAATTATAGTGTTATTAATTTCTTACTAAACAAGTGTTTTTTTTCCTTATTTCTTATAAAATAAATCATCATAATTAAATAATTATATAACAGTGCTGCAGTTGTTGTGAGATAATAAAAAAAAAAAAAAATTAAGAACTGTGTTGACAGTTCTAATAGATTCAATTGACGTATAGTCAATTAATCAAAACACTCACATATAAGATCTCTCCTTTCATTTATAAATTTTATATACAATGCGAACTCAATTAAATTGTTCGCTGTTTGGTTATTAAACAGATTTATTATATTCGCACTATCGAACTTGTTGCGCAAAGCCATCAGCGGGAAGGAGTTCAAGGTTGGTATATATGTATATTCATTATTTAAACATTATTTTTTTTTATCGATAAAAGTGTCTCTAAATAGGTACATATTTACATACCTATACATACCTACATTATTTGTAACTAATTATCTAGTCAAATGTGAATTGAATAGCAATTATTATATGACAGTTACTACGTTGCTGGTTTTTAGTTGGAAAGTAAATAATAAGTCAAGTTTTGTGTTCGAAAAAAAAAATGAAACTGTTGTCAAACACCACAGTACACATATTAAAGGTAATATATTGCGCAGGTTGTCAAAGTTGGAAAAGTCAAAAAATTAAAAATGGCTGTTCGAGTGACCACAGGAAGTCAACGCGCATCATTAGAAACAACAACAAAATATTGAAATAAGACAAGGAAAGGGGCACTGAATCCACCATTTTACCACCATAATACCTCGATTTTGACAGATGCGCAGAACTGAACAAAAATGAAAACGCTAATGATATTACCTTTAATATGTGTACTGTGGTCAAACAGTACCTACCTAATTTACCTGAGATCCCTTTCACACGAGGAAACTTTGTTTCAAACAATTTTCAGTTGTTAGCAGAGAAAGGCAAAGTAAGAGATGTTAGTAAACCAAATCCTCCGGTCAACGATTTGAAGTTTTTTTTTTGAAATTTGTTCATATTTCACGTTCAACCAATAGATTTTAAACGGATGTTACGATTTGTTTCCTCGTGTGAAAGGGGAATTGTAATTATTGCAAATTTATATCTATAAGAACTGAATAAGGTTTCAGTTTAGAAGTTCTGCCAATTCCATCCCTGTGGACTCACAAACTATAACTCGAATAGAAAACTCCATTTTATCCAAAAACTGCTCAAATAATTTTGATAAAAAATTAGGTTTCGCATTGTTTGTCGTTTTGTCTTTTTGACAGCTTTGTTGAGCGGTGTAGAAATATAGGGGGAATAACGAAAGCATGTATTTCTGCAAGCTGTCAAAAAGACGAAACGACCGGAAAAACACTCCTATAATCAGAGTCTTTAGGTCTGTTTAGTAACGTAAGATTTTTTTTGCAAGCTTGCAGCAGAAATTTTCACAATTTGCCATCAAAACCCATAGGAAAAAACTCAGTTTTAAGAAATTTGTTGGAAATTTTATCTCAATACTATTTTATAAGAAAAAATAAAAGACTTTTTGCATTTTGAGAGGTGGTAAGGTACTTGTTAATCTTTTTGTGTGGAAACCCTGCACAGATTTATTTAATCTTAATTAAGTCCCGAATTTAACACGAAGAAACTGATCTAGAATTCATTCATTTTAGAAGATTAGTAGCAGATTAGGAGCAATATTTGACATTTCTAAAAATAGATTTATAATAACTTTTGATTGCAACGAATTTAATATGCAATAAATATTCAGTGAAAATCTGATCGAATTTAAGTTGTGTAACACCTAATTTTACTCATGATGTGAATTCACATGAGATAATAAAGAAATTTTTGTTTCACAGTGTGAAAGGTACAAGAGATTTTAGAATATAAAATTTAAAAAAAAACGTCAACAAATCTATAGAAACTTTTTTCATCGTGTGAAAAGGGATTAAGATTAAGTTTCGATGGAAACATCGCAAATAAGCTTTTATGTCATGTTTAGGTATTTCTAAGAATTTAAGAGTAAGTTTATGCGACTCAATTCAGACTTCACTTTATTTGGATTTAAGTGGCTTATGATTTATTGGTTCTGTCTGATAACAATGCCAAAGATAATTAAGTTTTTCATCTCTTAAAACACATACAGCATTAATCGCTTAAAAAAATGTAACTACTCGAATTTTAAAAAGCCGCCTTTGCCATAGTATTTTTTTGCTGAATGTGTTTTTTTTTTCTCGATAAAAGACAAATGTGTTATTGTGTTCGAAGAAGCCTAAGAGCATTATATTATAATCAATCAAAAGTTTCACCGGCTAGATACTAGCTCCGGTCGCGGTCGTTAGGAATTTGAATTTAAATTTCTTGTCGGTCTTCTATTTTACTGTGGTGTGGTGCATTGTGTGGGTTGACATTTTTATTTTGTTTCTTTTCATTTTATTCTTTCACATTTTGACAATCGATGTAAAATCAAAATAAATAATTAAAATTTACACTTCACGTGCGCCGTCATTGATTCGTTCTAAAAAAGAAAGCGCTTTTTGTTGATGGGTGTTTATAAGGTGTTGTGGACTATATTTTTCAGTCAGTTCTTATAGTGATCTGATTAACGGAAATGTTATGTTAAATAGCTAAATGGTGTTTTTAGCTTTTTTTTTGTTGGAAATTTACGATATTGTGGATATTTTTTCGTTTTTTTTTTGTTTTTTTTTTTTGTTGTGTTCACAGTTTCATGGTCATATTTAATGTATACAGAACGTTTTGTATTGAACTTTTTATTTGTTTTTTGTATCTATAAATAATAAGCTTTGAAAAAAATAGACACGTAGGTGGAAGAGATGACATTTAATGTTTTATACATTTTATATGCAAATTACTTTTGGCATAATAAACATAAACAATATGATGTAATGGTAGCTTAATGATTTGTTTGATTATATTTATTTTAATACATATTATGTATGTTTATGTATGTATTTTTGTGTAAAAAATAAATTTATTAATAAATTTATTAATAACCATCTAAGGTGTTGCCAGAATACCTACTTAATTTTGTACTTTATTTTTTTTTTAATTTTTTAAGACTGATGTCTAGGTTAAAATGGAGAAATATATTAATTGTCAATAAAATAAAGCTATAGAAACTCATATAATAATTTAGCCAGTTCACGTTTCTGAGATCTCACTGAGCAAACATCTGTCAGCTCCACTGAGGAGAAGGAGAAACCTGAACAAAATTTCTCCTTTAGAAGTCAAAAGCACTCTCCATCTCGTTTTTATAAATTGATCAACTGCGACAAAAAATAATTGAGCAAACGAATCCAAAAAATTTCAGGATTCTCTGAACATAACTTACGCGCAGAAAAACTGTATTACCGACGTTTATTACATACTGTACTTGTTATCGATATAGTTTGAATGAAAACCCCATTTTGTTTCTGTGATGGCGTCTCTAATCCCCGGTGTTGCTTTTTTTTTTCAAACAATTGCCCCCATGGATTACAAAAAAAACACACCTATAATAGGCATGTTTTTTATTGCAAGTTCATACGGATTTGTCGAAAAAAACGACATCGGGACTTACCAAAGTCATCACAGCAAACAAGCCCATCACTGTTACAAAATGTCATCACTATACCCTTTCAGCTTCACTGGCTGAACACAATGCCCATTGCCCTGCTGAAACTGGAATCGGAGCCGCAGCTGCAACTGCTTTCAAAAAATGTCGTGCGTCATTTTATTTATATGCCTACAATAGGCGTTTTTCTTTTTTAGCCCCGAGCGTGGCACTGAGCTGTCAAAAAGAAAACTATGTTTCTTTTTAACTCGAAGCGCTGCGAGCTCTCAACTTGCATTTCGTTTTTAGCTCAGAGCTCGACCGGGACTCCATGAGCTCGGAAAAAAATGACCGAGCACATCGAGCACAAAGCTGAGCGCGGCTAATTTCATACAATTTTCATGTAATTTGACAGATTACTAAGCATACGAGAGTTCAGAGCTCTATTCGCGAAATTGGAGTAAAAATTTACTCCGATTGGAGTAAGGTTCTAACGCTGCTGCATGCCGCTGCCTGATATCCTTCAGTATAATCTTGATTTTGGTGGGAAAGTGTCGCAGGCCTATGAGTATCACAGTACATATATTAAAGGTAATATCATTAGCGTTTTCATTTTTGTTCAGTTCTGCGCATCTGTCAAAATTGATGGTGGTAAAATGGTGGACCCAGTGTCCCTTTACTTGTCTAATTTCAATATTTTTTTTGTTGTTTCTAATGATACGTGCTGAGTTCCTGTGGGCACTTGAACAACCATTTTTAATTTTTTGACACTTCCAACTTTGACAACCTGCGCAATATAATACCTTTGATTTGTATACTGTGTATGAGTATGATGTGCAATAAACACCTTAAATTTAATTAACTGCTTTAAAAAAAAAACTAAACAACTCAATATCAAAATATACCTTTTAAAATGTTTATTATTGATTGTAGCATCAATATTCACGATAAAATAAAATATTCGTTTACTTCCGTGAAGAAGTTCAGTGCTCTATCTCAAATTCAAAAACCACTGCCATGCCACCAGTACTACCGCCACAATGTTTATGTTTTTTTTCGTTGTTGTTGATGTTGTGAAAATATAATCATCTCTGGACCAGGACCAGGTCCAGAGTCAGACATAACCGCATCACTACATCACCACCACCCGCACTGAATATCTCATCAGAAACAGTAATAATAAGCAACGCAGTCTATACTGGCTGATATGTACCTATACATATATCTCTACACAAAGACAATTCTGTTTAGATCTTTTTAAAACTATGGGCGTATTTTTGCAATCGTGCACTGGATGATTTCATTTTTATACGTCTTGCTTCCCTATTGAGAAATCATTTGAAATTAGTTGTTTGTTGTTTTTGTTTTTTTTTTTTATATCAGATTTAATTAATTTTTTACCGTAATCATTGTGGTTTCTTGTTTATTATAGTAATTTACTGTTTGTGTTGTTTGGTCTCAAAGTCTCAACCAGTACAGTATACAACTATAGCTTGAAGGAAGTTGTTTTCGTTTATAGTCTTTGAATGATCATTTAAATGAAAATTCTAAGTGGTATCTTTTTATTTTTTTTTCAAATGAAACAAAAATAATAATTAAAAAACCAATTCAATTCGAATCGAACTTCTTTGTTTTCTCAACTTCTGTAGGCTCTATAAGCTCTATAAAATAAATTGGAGCAACGCCGAGTTTTTTTGTTCTGCTTGTTTTATTTTGTTTATTTTTTTTTTGGGAGGATATAAGTGCGCATCAGGGAGTAGGTTAGGTACCTACCAGACCACGCGGACGGGAATGTTTTATTCAGCAGATTTTAGGGGCATACTCGTACTTCGTAGATGCAAATGATTTGTATATAGTGTATATAGGAATCACGTAATGGAAGCTATTTTTGAAAAAAAAAAAACTTTCTAGTTTCCTCAATTATACCTACATATATTTTTCTATATTATTCGAGCAGATGTGTGAGAAACATAGCCGGAAAAATAGTTCTGTATAGTTCTGTTTTTTTTTTTTTTTTATTTTTGCGATCGTAAATTGTTCTGGCTATTCAAATTTGAATTTAGACTTTTTTTTGTCTTTAAACAATTCTAAGAAAATATTTATGTCTTCTCTAAAGTCTTTGAGCGAAATAGAGATCCGCAATCTGTAAAATGCTATTAGTATTTGCAACACATTAAAACCTAAACTTTGATCTAAATTTAATGTATTTTCTAAGGAAAAAAAAAAAAATAATCACGCGTGAAGTGTTTTTAAGTCACATAAACAACTCATGGGGCTAGCAAGATAAAATAGAAAAATCATAAATTTGTGCAATTTATTTTTTTTTATAACGTGAATATATTTAAAAAAATTTAAATAACTAATAAAAAAGTTATGATTAGTATAAAATTTTACTCACAATATGCTAGACTTATGAAAAATACAAATACAGCATATATGGACAGAGTTGCCAATACAGTAGGTACATATATTTATTTGGCTGATCGAAATTTTGTTTGGAAAATAGTATTCATTTAAAAAGCTACAGTTTCTGGCAAAAAAAATTTAAAATCAATTTTTTTTTAGATTTTTTCCGCCAATTTCCGGTTTATTTAAAATGACCGGAAATGCGCTTTTTAAACATAAAATACAAATAAAATTGATTCATAAAGGGTAAAAAAATTAGCACTAAAAAAAGCTATACTATTTTGGAAATCATAAGATTTTTGAAATTTATTTCTCATAAAATATTAAGGTTTGTTTAAGAATATCAGATGGTTTTCATCGCGTAAGTGTCAAAACAATTTTAGAAGTTTTTTAATCAATTAACTCCTTATTATGTATATTGATTTGTTTTCGGTTTTTACTGTAAGTACCATTTCCATGCATATATTTGTATATCTCACGAACTGACGTATCTAATTTTTTAACATCTTATATAGGAAAATTCATATTTAAGCTATAGTTCTTCGTTCAACCATTTAATCGATCATAAAATTAAAAAGTAGAAATATTGCAGTTTACAAAATTTTAAGATAGAAATCGTTTTAAGAAGATCCAACACTTCTAAAAAGCATTTTTGTAAAATGTGAAATAAAAAACAGCTAAGTCAGTTCGTGAGATAGAGGACACGCTGTTATATTATTCATTTTTGTTTACTCACATAAATTCTACCTTAAACTAAATTACCTACGTTTTTGGCAGGTGTTATAAAATAAATAGACCCCCATAAACAATTTATTTCTTTTATTACAATACAATACAATATTATGTCATTAAAACCACAGTGTACATAAGAGCAAGTTCGTTCGACCCAGTCGTGCATTTTTTATTTTATAAAAAAAAAAACAAAAATCTAAGAAAAAAATAATATTGTAGACCATATGGCTTTTAAACATTTTCTCGTTGAAAATATAAATATGTACACTTTGATCCTGATTAAAAAAAAAATTAAATGGCAACACTGCAAGAGTAAATAATTCTGGGGTACTAAGGCAAAACCGTTTAAATTGATGGAAATATCGATATTAGTCATAGGTACACTTCTTTTTTTTCTATTTTTTACGCCAAATTATAAATCACTAGTATTCTTCCTTCGAGAAAAAAACTATATAATCACTATTACCTTCTATAGCAAAGCCTATGGAGAAAGCTAAAAATGTCTAGGTACCAACTTTTTTGATAATTTATATTGTTAATTAAGAAAATAATAAAAAAAAATGTATATGTGGGTAGATTTTTTTTATTATTGTTGTATATTTTTAAGTATATATCAACTTTATATAGATACAGCAAACGTTTGATTTTAATTGATCGTTAAAAATTCTCAACCCACATATACCTAGCGATTAACCTTTGTCAAACTGTCAGAATAAAAGTCGTAAGACAACAAAAAATTTGTATGTTTAATTTTGTTTTTTAAAGCGCCACTGAATATATGTATATGCAAATGTATATACATATAAAGATTTTATAGATAAGTATTTTATTATTGACCAATGTCGTCATGGATTTTATTGTAAAGAATGTATTAGGTAGACAAAATTACTAAATTTTGCTGGTGGTCTTCATATTATTTGAAATTGAAATGGGATAATATTTTATTTTTTTTTTCTATAAATTAATATAGTGAAGAATGTCTTAGGGGTATTTTGATAACTTAAATGAGACAGGAATTTCAGTCGAGGATAAGATTTAAGGAATTTTCATGTTTTTATCTCCCAATCGAAATCAGCTCTTTAAATAAAAATATGTACGACTAAATTGCAAAGACTTGCTCTTGTAGTTAGGTAACGATTAAATTATGAATACACATTTAATATTTCATAAAAAAAATTTAAAAAAAGTCAAAAGTACTAAATGAAGTTGATTTTTGTTAAATTTTTTCTTTGTTGTTTAAAAAGAAATATTTTTCAAATTTTTAAACACAATATTATTTGAACTATTTACATTGAAAAATTGTAACAAAATTGCTAAAGCCATTACGTGAAAAAGTCATATAATTAGTTTAAACAATATTTCATTTAAAAATTTTAAAAATAATAAAAAAAAAATTAAACAAACAAATTTATTTGATTTGTAGTTTTGACTCTTTAAAAAATTTCTTCGGTACATTATTGAACCATTCAATCTTCAATACATATTAAGCTACACCATATTGTAGTTATTAACTACAAGATAAATTTCGTACATATTTTTTTTTATTTTATCCCAACTTTAAGTTACTTGAAAAACTATGAACTTGACAATTTTCTTGTTTGGTTAATTTATATTGACTTTTGTTCTTTTACTTCCCAAAACTTCCAATTTCTACCCATTTTAGTCCAAATTCTTTCAAAGTTCATACAAAAAAAGAAATTGGACTAGAATTGGTCCAAATTGGTAGTTTTGGGAATTAAAAGAGCATATAACTATTTTTTCCTAAATTATGAAAACAAACTGATTTTATAGATCTTTTTTAGGCCTTAGTTTTTTCTTAATGTACAGTTCTGCTTGCACAGAAACAGAAAAAATCTAAAAATATTTTTTTTACCAAAACCCGACGAGGAGCTTTAAAATATTTTGTTTCCACAGGTTCCCCCAAGCGCAATATGTTTCTCAACAAAATTTAAAATAAAAAAATTAACAACTCAATTGTTTTCAAAAAGTCCTCATTGCTTATTTTAATTTCGATTTCATTGTCAGTCATGTATGTATGTACCTATTTGTATACATGTGTTTCGACAGCATCCAGAAGCTAAATAATATATAATAATTCTCATCACAGACTTTTATTTTCCACTTCCAAAGCTGAATTGTTGTTGAAATGTTTGTTTATTTTTAAAATAAACAATAATTATAAAATATCACCAATCAATTTGAGTAATCAAATCAGACGGATTTCCGTTTTAGGAATTATTTCAAAGATTTTTTTTTATTCTTTTCAAAATTCATTCATATAAATTTTACTAAGAAAAATATAAACTAACTGACCTCGAATAAGAAACAAAAAAAAAAGAAAGAAAGAATTTACAGCTTTCAGTAGGTAACGCTTTGTTTATATTACTCTCAGCTATTAAAACACACAAAGTCAATACAAAAATATTTTTGTAATAATATTATACATACATTTTATCTAGATGCTTATAAGTAAACGTATACCGTTTACGTCCGGAAATAAGTGTTTTTTTTGCTGTCTAGGGGGAATTATCGTTAAAAACAACTTGAGTGTAATTGCTGCTACAGAGTTGGTACACATTATACACTCCTACTCTAAATGAGTAGCTAATTTAATTTTTTAATGATCGATTAAATCTTGGATTTAATATTTTTAAGATGAGTATCGTATACCGCTATGATAGAGCATCGTTGTATTACATTACTGAACAAGTCGTCATAAAATCATAGGTGAATATATGAAAAAGACTATTCGAGTGGATATAAGGCTTATTAAAATTCAGATAAGATCAGAATAAACTGACAGTTTAAGAACAAGAATTAAGTACAGTTCAGATTTTTGAACCAATTATATTTACAAGAATGTTAAAAGATTTAATGTTTAAAATTAAGACTCAAACGAAAATTGATCTTCAATCGAGTAGTTCAGATCTCAAAACTTTATCTTCATATGTCTTTTCTTAATTCTTAAAGGAGGTTAGTTGAAACTTTTATTTTTGCGAGGATCAGATTTTTTGACGTTTTCTTTTATTTTCTTACTGGAAACTCATGTCAAATTCCTTTCAACCAAAGAATCGAATTTTTTTCTAAAAAGAATTGAATTTTTTTTCTAAAAAGAATTGAATTTTTTTCTAAAAAGAATTGAATTTTTCTGTCGTTTAAATGAATACGAACGCACTTGACAGCAGCAGTTTTGAAGTAAAATGTCAAAAAATATTCAATTCGATAATTATTATTATTAGGTCTGTTTCTTCAATTCCCAAAACTGCCGATTTTGACCAACTTTAGTCAAATTTTATTTTTATATGGATTTTGACAAAATGGGTAGAAATTTGGAGTAAAGAAACAGACCTATTAAATTAATTGAAAAACAACGCACAAATATTTAAACTAAAATTTACAACCAAAAACACAATTTGTTTTCTTAAAACACAATTTGTTTTCTTGAAATACCGCGGCATTCAATTTTAGAAATTTCAAATCTTGCTTGTGTGTCCAAATCGGTGTAAAATTTTTATTGAATCTTGCTAGATTAGAAATTTTCTTTGGGTTTGGTAAAAAAACACGCTTACTATAGGTGTGTTTTTTTGCAATCCCGGGGACAATTGGTTGAAAAAAACGACAACGGAGATAAGCGAAGCAAAATGGCGTTTTCATACAATCATATCGATAAAATGTATGTAATTCAAGCCGGTAATACAGTTTTTCGGCGCGCTTAAGTTAAGCCCTGAGAATTCTCTGGGATTAGCTAAGCCCACAGGGGATGAATTGTTGTTGCATTTAACATGTAAATTGTTTAGCATCGACATTGTTTTTTTCATCCAATTCCCCCGGGCTTGCAAAAAAAACACGCCTAAAGTTTAACAAACTTCAAGTTAAGCTACAGCTACATTCTGTTGTGTTCAGTCAGTAAGTCTGCAAGACCTTGGCCCATGGCTTAGCTAAGAAGACAAATTTATTACAAGCACGAATAATAAAATAAAGTACGAATAGCTGTATGTAAATTTCACTCACTATTTCTAGTTAAACGTTTAATGAGGTTTCGTTAGAATTTGTCAAACTAAATTAGTTAAAATTTTTATGCGTCGTCAATTCCAGCTAAGCTAACGGTAAAAACTTATTTAGTAGCAGGCTTTCTTGTTTAAACAAACTCCGAAAAGACTTTTTATATAAACTACTAAAGCTTAATAGCTTAAGTCATTTTTTTGTCCTTCTATATTTTTATGTTTGACATCACAGTGAGGCAACCGGTTGAACTAGTTGCTATGGAACATTACTTACATATGTATATTCTTAGATATTAAAAAAGGAAAAAAAAAAAAACAAAATAGTAATAACTATCCAACCATCCATAAATCCCACATTAGTTAAAGTCTTTCCCAACCAAATCTCAAATATACTTAGCACACAGGGACGCAACAACAGCACAGAAGCCCCATTTCATCTCGCATCGCATCTTACTGATGGTTATGTATTTTTGAGGTTCTGTATATACATATCTGTAGAATTTTGATTGATGGTTGAGGTCTTCAAAAATGATGATGCCATTCGTTTAGCTCTCAGTTTTTTTTGGCGAGTTTACAACAACAAGCCAAAAAGTCAAGCAATTAAGACAATAATGAACGTATGAGACTGGACCTTATATGCATAAACGATATAAATAGCAGCAGCTGCCTGAATTTTAATGGCAGCTTGTTTTTTTTTTATTATTACAGACTTGAATGCGACACCTATTGCCATCAATTTATAACTTAAACGTCATTTTGACAGCAAAGAAAAACATAACTTTAATGATCTTTGGCCGGACAGATTTTTGCCGGAGGTCAGCAAATGAAATTTTCTGAGTGTCGTTGTCGTAGTGGTGTGTGTAGTAGATGATGATGCCAGCCGGTGGTGATAATGCGGTTTTTAGCTTTTAAAACCGTTGGACATGGACAATTTGGTTTATATAGTTAAAGGGGCAATTAAAGTGTGGTATGGTTGAACGTTTTGTTTTTTTTTTTTTTTGAGTAAACTTTTGAGATGAATGACCCAAAATACTCATTTGAATAATATGAAAGATAATTTTGGTTGAAGTTTTTTTTTTGTTGTCAATATGAGTTACCCTTGATGTGTTTTTGTTTTGTGAATCCAGATTGATGAGAAAAGGGATTTTCTTAAGAATTATTATTGTTCTTGTGTAATTTAAGAAAATCGAGTTTTGAGTTTGACTAATGTGATTTTTTTAAGGTTTGTCAATGCTTGAGGCAAATTTTAAAACTTGAAATATAGCGGACTTTAGTTTATTAAAAATTGGTTTTAAGAAACTTTGTCAATGTCAATTTCTGGTTTTGATTAAAAAAAAAATAATGGTAAACAAATATTTGCTCCAAAATAGCTTTTAACGGCCTTTAGTCCTACAAAAATTTGGCGTTTCGTCCAAGTCCAAGTTTCGTGCTAAGTCTTCTACTTGGCTGATGTATTTCAGTAGATAGTATATATAGAATTTGTATTATTAAAAAAACCTTCTTAAATATTTGCTGTTTTTTGTTGGGAATTCTATAGGCAGCGCAGTAAAATTTTACACTGTAAACAACAACAAAGGAATAGTGTCGATAACTTTGCCAGTAAAAATAGTTAATACCTATTTATATACATAATAGTTGAGATAAAATTTCGAAGTGTCCAGAATAGTTTTACAATCAATGGGATTACAGAAAAATATTTTTTTATTGAAGGTTGGCATTTAAGGATGTGTTCGTTGGTTTTCTTCAATTTGTATGCTTTGTTTTCATTAGAATCAAAATGTGTTAGTTTAGAAAATTAAGCTGCGGCTAGATGGTTAATGACCAACGTAAATAATGAATAAGTTTACTCATTGACGTCACAAAAAATCATCAGTTCACACACAAAGGTGTAAAACTGTGAACGCTTCTACATTCGATTCTTAAATTAAATCTATGATGCATTTTCCATTCTTTTCAGAAGAAGAGCTGTCGAATCGAAAACGGTATTTGCAATTTCTGGTGACAGTTCACACTTCACATTAAGTATGTACCTACTGAATAAAAGCAAGATAATTATACAGTTCGTACCCTATCCCTATCTGTCAAGTATATAGGGCATTTCACGTGAAGCGGACAACGAAAAAGGGGTGGGTCTTGAAAATCGGTAATTTTTAAGTTATTTATACTCACGGTTGCCACTTAAAAATAAAGTTCGTGTCCAAAATTGAAAATAAAAATGACCAACTGTAGCTAAAAATGACCAAAATAATTTAAGTCCGAAATATGAATTCATCACATTTATTTCAACATATGAAATACAGATGAAATATTCATGTCGATTATGGAATCCGCAATATCTACATGATCCGAAGTGATTCTAAGTGCAGTGTTCTCTTTTCTTTTCACTATAAATGGGTAAAGAGAAAAGAGAGCACACAATATTGTGGGTTCCATAATCGACATGATTATTTTTTTTTAATTATTAATAATAGAAAATAAAAAACAGGTACACAAAAATTCACGAAGTACCTAACAAACTTAATTAAATTAGATTAACATAAATAAATAAAAGTAATGAATCATAAATAACGAAACATAAAAATATAACTTCTCACAGCATTTTAAAATGAGATCACAGAATAAGCTTTAGTTTGCATATAAATTAAAGTGGTGTCTTTTTTCATTTCGTAAAAAAATGACCAAATAAAATAAAAAAATGACCATGTGACCAAGTGAAAATATAGTGACCAAATTTGGTCACAAATGACCAAAGTGGCAACCGTGTTTATACTCTGTGTAGTTCTTAACATATATATGAAAGGATTTTGATTTTTGAAGCCTGGTGTTAGATTTATGGGCTTGTAAAGTTTCAACAAGCTATGGGGTATAGCGTTTTAAAGCAATCTGTTCCTTAATTAAATAAAGAAATAGAAAAATTGTTCCAATTGTGGAATATGTGAGAAATTAGATGTTCTGTCAAGATATGACATCAAAACCAGAAATCGATTTTTTTTGTTGATAGAAAACCGGAAGTTAGCATTTCAAATCAATTTTATATAACTTGGACCCTTTTGATATTTTTTTTTTAGATCTTAAAATGTAATGTAAATGCATAATAATGTAAGTCCTTGATGAGTCTGATGTCATCTTAAAATTAAAAAATCAACTATATTTATTAAATTGTTCGTGAGACCATGAGTAAAAATATAATAACTCAACGTTTTCAACAGTTTTTGTCTGACGTCAAACTGTATTAAGTTATTTCTTGAGTTTCAATAAATAGCTGATTTCCGTTGGTAGGTACTCACTCGTACCTTTAAAAAATTTATGTGCATCTGAAAGTCACTTAAAAATAGATTTTAAATCTTTTCAATAAGTTGTTTGGTTTTCGAAAAAAGGAAACCCTTTTTTAAGTTCAGAATTTCAACCCCAACCCATAACTACATTATATTCAACTATTTAGTCTAGTATTTCTGTAAAACTAGTCCAAAAAAATGGAATTACAAGATGAATTTAAGTTAACAGGTGTGTTCCTTTTGGGCTGCAGCATCTAACGCCAAGTACCTACTTTTGGCTGCAGTCCACAAGACTCTGTGGGCAAATTAGTTCAAAGCACTTCAATAATGTAGCAACGAACTGAATCCAAGATACTACCATTCAAAGAAAATTTTCGTAGCAAACTGTCGACTGAAAAGGTAAATCATCTTAAAGCATTAAATTGGCCAAAAAAGTGAAAAAGTGTTACAAAAGTGTAAATTTTCAAACTTTTTTGATTTAAAAAACAATTTTTAAAATCTTTTTCATAAAATAACTGCGCTAGTGGGAACAAAAATATTTTTACTTTTGTAATTTTGCAAAAAGTGGCCAATGTAGTTAAGGCTTAAGTCCAATTTTTAACATGATGGATGAAACAATCACTTAAAAGAATCCTTCCAAGAATTTGTTTATACGTAGACATCTTACAATAAACTAAAATAAATAAAGTTTCTAAGACGCAAATTATGGTCGATGATTACCGATTCTTATAAAACTCACAGCATGAATATACTGTGAACTTTATATTCCTGGGCGAAACGCAATCTTTGGAGTAGAGGTCACTTGAACTTATTAATTGAATTGAAGTCTATATTATATAAAAGGTTTTTTGTGAAGCTTCTTCGGAAAAATGTTATAAATGGACTCAAGATGATTTATACTTTTTCAGTCGAGAATTATACTGTTGTTGATATTTCTGTAATTTAAAATGAAATACAAACAAGAAAAATTACATCGTACATTGAGGTTAGATTTTCTTTCGGCAAAATGAAAGAGTTCCATTCATCATCTACTAAAAAGTACAAATAAGGACTTAGCAGGACTCAATGGAACACACCTTACATAACAAAAAGTGTAACAATTTTAGCAGACCTTCATCTATGGCATCCAACTATTCACCATCAAATTCATCATGTTCATGTTTCTACTCAATCGACCACTATCATCAACTATCCTACTTCGTTCCGATTTAACAATTCTTCAAATCAGCTGTTTTGTGTTACTCTACTCCCACTATTTGTTTACATTTTCAATTCCATTGTATTCCAAAAAAAAAAAAATACTTCATCGGTAATGTAGTCCATTGGATTCATTCACACAAATGTTTTCTTTTTGACGTTGCGTCATGCGTGTGTAGAAAAGCACAAGACCAAAATGAAGTTTCTTTTATATTTTCAGTTTGAGTTTCAATTCGAATTCAGTGTTGCGTCTTAATTCATCGAGTTTGGTAAGACATTATCGCGCGGAAAGTTTTTTAAGTTTTCGATTAATAATACGAAAAAGAATACAAATTGTAAATAAATAAATACATTATCTGTCTACTTTTAGTACTATAACATTTTAAATATTTATGAGTGATTTAATTATCGAAACCAAGTGATTGCGAAACAGTCCATTGTGTCAAATTTAAAGTGATCTTTTAAAATTATTTTAAAAAAAGCTTTCAATTGTGCCCAATTTTTGATAATGTAATCAATGTTTTGTTACCCTCAAAGTTCAATTAATATAAAACGTATATATTTTGCAAAATATTGTTTGTCTTATATGTACATAGGTACTACAATCTAAATACAAAGTTGAGTAGATATTAATATTTGCTCGCCCCTTAAATTTGCAAATAGAAAATTTGTTTTTTTTTTGTTATCTCTCTCGATCGATGTTATATCAATATTTTTTTGCGAGTGTTTGCTCCCCTTTTCTGCTGGTCTCTACCATTTGCTTGTGTTATTTTCCCAAATATATAAACACAAAATTTATACCTATCTATATAACTAAACTCAGATGTACTTGATAGATAGACAGTTACGTGAATAACAAACGACAACGGTAAATGAGTGTACCTATCATATTATATTGCAAACAAAGGGTTTACCCCTAACCTTCACCTTAAAAGTGTTTATCTAGTGCAAAGTGCCAATTCTATTTAAGTTTAGTGAATGCTGCCGTTTAATTCAGTTATTAAAAATAAATTCGCACTATATCTATAACATAAAAGTGTGTTCAGAGGGGAAAAAAGTTCAAGGTTTGTGTTGTTTTTATTATTTGTTATCTCTCGATGCAAAATGTTATCGGTGCTTTATACGGTAACAAAAAAAAAAAAAAAAACTAGGTCAATTTGGCAATGGAGTAAGTTTCATTTGTTTAATGAAAATGTTGCTGTATAAATCCATGGACAAATTTTAACATCCGTGAGCGTAGATAGATACAATGGGGAACTGAAAAGAATGAAAATTCTCCAATCGAAATAAAAATCTTGTTCGTTTACTTCACAAACCTACCCATTTTTACCATTTTTATGTCAGTTTATATAGAAAAAATAAAATTATAAGAATCTGGAAGTTTCGGGCAAATAAGCGAACAGACCTATAAAGTTAGAACAATGCAGAAAAAAACTCAAAGAAATTAATATTTATTTGGAATTTATCTACCGAAATTTACAAGTTAAGAATGGTGTGATAAATGTAGGTACTTTTGGAAAGAAAAGACGAACGCTATTAATTATAATTCACTCGATCAAGAACGTATAGATCGTAGTGTTGAATGAATATTATAGTAAACCTTTGTACGATCAGGTGTTTTGCATACGATTAATAAATACGTTCACGGGTGTCGGGATATGGTTGCAAGGTTCAACATTTTAAAACGCACTCGATCTGTTAAAATAAGGTAACATGGTCAATGCTTTAAAAGTTTACACTTTTCAAATATTAAGCCTCAACTACATAAGCCAAAAAAGTGAAAAAGTGCAAAAGTGAAAATTTTTAAATTGATTTTGTGATAGTTTTTCTGACTAGAAAACTTATAAAAATGATGCAGAAAGCTTAAATTTTGGTTTAAAAACAAATTTGTGTATTCTTTTTCACAAAACAACGGCGCTAGCGGTATTTTAATTGAATTTACTAATTTTCACTAGAAGTGTTTTTTGCAAGTCCATAAGAAATTGACGAAAAAAAGACGGAGCTAAACGATTTACACGTAAATACAACAACAATTTACACGGCACTAATTAGTTAATAATAAGATAGTTTGTTTGGGAACGTCCAATCATCTGAGTCATCGAATGAACAAATTTTTGTATGAACACAAACAAAATGTCGATCATTGTCATGGAATTTATTTTGTTTTCCTATTAGGGGTGTTCACATTCAACGACATTTTCATCAACACGTGTCGTGTGATGTCGTTAGGTTTTTGTAGTAGGAATACCAGTCGAACGACTGTATCGACTAGCTCTGTAGTTCAAATATTTGCAAATTTGCTCTGTCGGACGACCGGTGTAGTAAATGTGACCTCCAGTCGGACGACCGAAAATTTAATTTTATATCTTCTTTCTATTTTTTTCGTAAGTTTAAAAGAGAAAAGGTTGAAATGAAAGTAAAATATTAAAACAAAAGTAGAAACCAATGAAATTAATGCGCTTTTTAAAAATTGAAAATTTATTTTCAAATGAAGTCGGTACGAAAGTCGTTAAATGTGAACGCTACCAAAACGACTGGGGTCGGTCGACACCTCGTTAAATGTGAACCCCCCAGTTGTACAATAGTGGTTCAGCCTCGGTTCAAGATTTTAACTCACCGATTTCGGCGGATTAACTAAGGTTCAACGCTGGTTCAAGTATGTAATTGGTTATTATCACACACTTGAACAGTAAACCACTGTTGAAACTCAATTAATCTGCTGAAATCGGTGGATAAAAATTGCTGAACCACGGTTTAAATATTTGTACAACTGGCCCTTAATGAATTGAAAATAAGATCTAGGTTTTTATTCAATTATTAGGCATGTTCAGGAAAATGAGATCTCGGAGATCTCAGCAATCTCAGTTACCTGAACAGGATTCCTCAGCAAAATTTCTCAGCTTTGCTGTCAAAAAACTAAGGAAAAAAAATCTTTGATTCGCTTGCTCACTTTTTGAGTGAGAAAAATCTCTGAGATCTCATTTTTCTGAACACGCCAATTGTGTGTAGTGATGACATTTTGCAACAGTGATGGGCTTGTTTGCTGTGATGATTTTGGTAAGTCCTTTTTTTGACAAATTCGTATGCACTTGTAAAAAAAACACGCCTCCTGTTACACCACGTAATTCGAATAAGATGCGACAAAATATTACGGCGTGTAGATTGTGGACAGATAAAAAAAGAATCGAAGTAGAGGTGTTTTTATCTTTTCATGTTCAGAGCTGCAATTTTCTAAACAAATTTCTTTTACATGGAAGCAAATTATTAAAATAAAATACAAATATATTTTTTATTTTTTTTTGTCAACTGACGTTTTTTAATTGACGTTTGGAATGAGTGCATCCAGTACAGATTAGATCGATTTGGAAAATAAATTATTAATTATTGTTAGAAAAAAAAAATCTATGATAATCTTGCCCATTGATCAATCTTTTAATAAAGTCATAAATGTAAATGTCCGAAGTAAGTACCTATACATATATACAGATTTTACAGGAAAAGTAATCGCCAATGTTCTCTGTCCCATAGGGGAATGTCAATCAACTGTTCAAGAACTCATGGCTGTTCGGGTTTTTATTTTACATCAAACTAAAAATTTCACCATCAAAATAAATTTTTTTTTATTTCCCTTTTTCAAAGAGTAGGAATTGTATATTTTGGAATTTTGTTTATAATTATATTAGATAGATAAATAACAAAATTATCAATAAAATATCTCACATTTACCAAGAAATTTGTCATCAACACTTGTTTTTGCTCGACCACAGTGCAAATAACCTAGGGTGAAAAACTCCTACATAAAACACCTCAGAGCGAATTCATGGTGACCCAGTGCGCTCAGGGCTGACATCGAACAAACCTAATTTAAGTAGATAGGTATATTTAATGAACTTAAATTTCAATTTGGTGTTGCTGTCATCAAATTTTGCATTGAGATAAGAAGGTGGCAATATTTACACACATTTAAACGAACAAAATTAAAAAAAAAATCTAAAAAAATTTTAGTATACGTAAACGTAGGTGGTTTGTTTATTCACTTAAGTGACTTGGTGGTATATATTAATTAATTATTATCAAACTAGATACTGTTGTTATTAAATTTCATATCTCTCAGCTACAAAGTCTAACTTTTTTTTTTGACAACAAAAATACAAAGCTATATATACCTACATAGGCAGTATATCGATTTTGTTATTTTTTTCGACCTACAAAGGTTTTTTTTTATGACCAGAAGCCCCAAAACAAAAAAAAAACGTTATAATATTATTATGCTTTAGCTTTTAATTTATTTGTTTTCCCAATTTGACTGATAAGTTAATAAGTAGTGTGGGATGAAATTTCTCTGAAATATGCCGGCTTGGATTTTCGATTGTGTGAATGATATTTAGACAAAAAATATAGACGCATCATGAAATGGAAATAGAACAAAAGTAGGTGGGTCTTTCAAAGTTTGATGTTTAGTTAGGTATGGGCTTTGTGTTATAATGTAAACCAAATATTAGACCCTTTTTTTATTGAGTTTGGGTGAGGTTCAGTTATTATGTTGAGTATTAGTATTTTTTTTTTTTTTGGTTTCAGTGATAATGAAATTCCTAGAAGAATTTGGATTTGATATTGTTAGGTACCTAGATGTTTAAGCAAAATTGTTGTCATATAACACACAATACGCTCCCTCTTTATGATTTCACACTTATATTTGTGTAGGTTTATATAGGGCAGAAATTTGAAGACAAAATTTTAAGACTCTTCTTAATTGAATTTTCAGTAGGTATGTTGTTTAGTCTTTTAATAGAGAATCAACTAAAATATAATCAAGAAAATTGAACTTGAATAATGATGTTTCTCTAAAGCTTTTAAATGGATTCGATTTGTTGAAGAAATTCGAAGACTTACTTGGAATATTTAATCATCTTTAATTATTTTCATTGCTATGAAGTCTTCTGACAACTGCAAAATCTGTTTACACATTAACGTTCATCTGATATAACATACAAAATTCATTGATGATGTTCAGTTGATATTAGATCTGTTCGTTTACTTGTCCGAAACTGCCAGATTCTAACAGTTTTATTTTTTTTGAGTGAGTTTGGAGGAACTCGTAGGAGCTCTTACAGCTACCTACCTTAATTTTCCCAAAGGATTTGTATACTGATCGATTTTAAAATACGTGTTTGGTTCGTTCAAAAAATGTCTCAAAACTGAGTGTTTTTTTTTTTTCCATGGGTTTTGACAGCAAATTGTGAAATTTTGTGCAAATTTCGAAGAAATTTCATGCTTTACCAAACAGACCTAATATCTCACTTATTTTGCACTTGGTCAATATTACAAATTTTAAAACAAACATAACTAATCTGAACAGAAGGCCATTACCGTTAAATGTCAAACATGAAAAAACTAATGGTTGTCAAAATAGTCTTTGATCTTCGGAGCAACTCTTTTCATTTGTTCAGACCCTAATCCGAACAAAATTGTTGTGTTTAAAAGCTACAAAGATATAATAAACAATTTTCCATATGTTGGCACTATAATTATTCTGCTCAAAAAAAATATTATGCTAAGTACCGACTGTCATCTCTCTGTCAAAAAAAAAAAATAAAAATAGAATCATGAAAAATTCCCATGGATTCGGGTGAATTTATCTTATTTTTGTTGTTTTTTTTCATAAATTTAATTCAAGATTAACCCATTAAATTCAATTTATTAACATGACTTGCGGCAGTTACTCAAATACGCATAATATAAGACAGAAACAAATTCTGGTGTATATATCGGGTTGTCTTGTGTCGTGTTGCAATCGCACTTTATCTTAAACAAATTTATCTTGTGTGTCAACACTACACTGCCGGCCGTCCCACGCAATATATGTATGTATAATGTATTGCATATATGCAAACCAAATGCCACAACCTATCAAAATGTCCAAAAATATTATAAACTCTTACTTTAAGATTCTTAAGAAAAATAAACACTACAAGATGCAAGCATTATTCAACTACTATACGTAAGACGAGTATGCCATACAGTCTGCTGCTGCTTGGCCTAGAGCATACCTATAAGACCTCTTTTGCTGCCATATTTAATTCTTAACCCGCTCAAGTGAGGTACAAGTACAAAATTAAGCGTAGGTGAGTGAATAACCATTCCGCACAAGGCCGACAACTGCATTTTCTATAGCCTCTCTATCTATTACTCTCTCTTTCTCTCTACTTCCCTCTTTGTCTTTATGTCAGGGCAAATGATCTAATGCACTTCAGTATATTGCTGCACAGACTAGGAATTTATTTAGCATTTCCTACTATTGCACTCAACGTGATTGCGGCTGCAGCTTAGATCCATGTTCCGATAGCCAGAAGCTTGTGAATGAAATATTTTAATTGTTTACCCTTTATTTGTTAATCATAAGTTTTACCATTTTATATCATCGCACTAGACTAGGCTTGTATGCAATTAAGTAAACACTGCTACCCACTTAAAGTTCCATCCAAAGTGACAACCATATGGGCTGTCATTTCATTTTAACCGGAAATGTGAGCCAATCTTGGATTTGAAAAATGCACAAGGCAGCCATAGAGAAATTTCTTTTGAATATCATTGACAAGAGGTATAACATAACCGCAGTCATGTTTGAAGTTTTATTTTTCGGGAAAGTGTAAGTGGGTGGTGTGTTGTGCAGTATCAAGTTCAATATGATTTGTTTTTGTTTGTTTTTAGTTTAGAGAAATTTCCGCCAAGAAGTGACTCTTAAAAGTGTCAAATCGATGACACTTTCAAATGTCATCATGAAAGCAATATAGGCTGGAAAGTGACAGTTCTTTCATATAATGTCAATGAGTGACTTCTGATGCTTTTAGCTGTCACATTAAATTCGATATGAATGTCAAGTGTCATCTATTCAAACATTGAGCCCAAAGTGCAATGCCTGTATCGACTGATCGGTCATACAGTTAGTTTTGCTTTTGGCACGAGCCATTTCAGTCAATTGTCATAAGTCTGTCTGTCCATCATATGCTACTTATCTATCCATCCATGTGTTCGGTTTATGGACAAGACCTAAGGCGACACACAAAAAAGTGGGTGGGTATGTTGGTGCGCCTCTGTCGTTGTCGTGGTCATTTCGTTTTTCTTCATTGTGCCTTTGCTCATTCGTTGGTTCGTTCGTTTAGGTATAGACTTATAGAGGGAGAATTAATTGCTTCATTTGAAGTAGGCTACGGTATATGACACCTTTATGTCTTGACTCTCGAGGACATTTAAATTTATGTAAAATTGCAAATGGACACTGACAAAATGTTCGCAGTAAATTAACTCGTGACACAAAATTCGAATGCAGTATAATATTATAAGTCACTTTGGGTTGGGAAATTATATGTAGATACTTAGTTAACTTTTATGTTTGACCATCATCGTGGGTGGTTTTTAGGGTGTACCTATTTTTGTCGCGCATACATAAATATATTTGCTGTTTTGCTGACTGAAAAAGTCAAAGAGGACATTATTGTTGACTATAATTCTGATTCTGACTCATTTATTTAACGGACATTAATAAAATTTGCATCATCCACCTCCAACCTATTTTTGGAGTAGAACCATATTCGACGGAACCATGAACTGCAAATAAATTGAACACAATTTAACTGCACTTTGAGCTGTCAAAACAAACGCTAAAAAAAAACCCTTCCGTCATTTTGGTTCTCTTCAAGTGTATTTAAGAAAAGATATTGCAGATAATTTTAAAACTGTGTTATCGGCGTGAGTTACCTATGTATCTTTTTGTTACAGATAATTTGGAAACGTCAATTTTTATTTGACGGCTTTGCTAATTCCCGATGTTTACCGCCATTCTGTTGTTTGGTGTATAATTTGATCTAGCAAATATACATAGAAAGAATATTTACCATAATAATTATAATTTAATTTGACAGTTCATTAACTTTATCTTTTTTTTAATTTTATTTCAGATTGAATTTAGAATGTTTATATCGGAGCGTAATTAAGGTAAGATCGAAAATTTAAATTTATAACATTTTATATTTTGCAATTATTTATTTATTAAGACTTCGGTTTAATAATATGATTAATGTATGTGACAGCTGATAAATGACAGTAAGGTGCAAGTTATAGCTATCATTAAACCTCATCATTGAACATTATTCGTCTTATTTATAAAAGTTGTCTAACTTTAGACAGCTGTCCAACTTTGGAAAATGTGTTCAAAAACCTCATTTATTGTTGTCTTATAGCTGCTTAACTTAGACACGAGAGTAGATTGTCTTAACCGTGAATAATGTGATATTATATTTTTATTAAATAAAGCATATTTCTACCAATTTGAAAATAGTTAGACAGTGTCTAAGTAGACAAAAATCTAATAAATACGACTGTATAATTCCAAGTTTTGAGACAGTTAAAAATCAAAAATAGTGATTACTTATTTTGATGCCAACATAATGCAATCCTGGGGACAAATGGTTGACAAAAATGACAAGGAGGTATAGCGACGCTATTACAGAAAAAAGGAGGCTTTATACGAACTACCATTTAAGATGGTGGTTGCTTAGTCTCCGTGTCGTTTTTTTTTGTTCAATTCCCCCCGGGCTTCTAACAAAGGCGCGTAATATGGAAAAAAAAACATTTTAAAGCTCTTCACACATATGTATCCTCTGTTCCATTACTTCCCAAAATTGTCAATTTCTATAAATTTAAGACCATGTTCACATTGGAGTGCCTCCACCGACATTTTTTTGACGTCCTTCTACTTTTTCTCACTCCGCCACTTTATGGCGAGAAAGAAATGTCTAAGAAAAATGTGACAGTCAATTAACCTTAGAAGAAGAAATAGAAGAACGGGCATATCGAAGAAAAAATTTGTTTTTTTTTTAAATAGTGTGAGTCGCACAAACACAAATGCATTCACACAGGAGAGGCGTACGGTTAGAGGCGTCGAAAAGAATTTTTAGTTGCTTTTTGAGGAATGTGTTTTGAGATTTTAAATCGTTAAAATAGTAAAAAAGCTTAGTAAGTTAAATAAACAAGTGAAATAAAAGTAAATAAAGTGAATATGTGCAATACTTCATTAAAAAAATAGATTTGAGCGCCTTGTCATCACCAACAAAAAACTAATTCGACCCTGGACGAGAATTTCAATTTTGATTTGTATTTTCAACAAATTTGCTTTTTTATAGTAAAATGCAATGAAATATCAATTGAAAAGTATGTATTTACCTAAAAAACATCACATTACTTCATGTGGAATATGAGACACAATCAGGACGTGAAAAGAAAAAATTGTAAACTCCATATTGTAGGTGTTTTTACACGATTTAACGCAGCATCGCATATTGTTTTATATTTTGTTTGATAAATTAATGCAAGTATTCAGTATGTTAACTTTTATTTTACTTTTTTATTTAGTATTTTCACTATTTTAACGTTTTAAAATCGCGAAACACTTTCCTACAGCTCGGAAAAATGACAGATGGAGATCCATTTTTATTTGGTGCCTCAAGGGGCCGACCCACAGAATCCTTCGCATCCGTTGCGTCGACGTTAACAACTGACAGCTCGATTAAATACACAGGTTCTTATGAGAAACGACCCATAGGTAACACAAGCGCCGGACGCAACGCAAAAAGTAGCTGAACTTTTATCTTTTCTTTCCGGCAGGTCCGTTGACATCAGTTGTCAATAATAGGCTTTTTCCGTGAATGGAATTCATTTTGTGTTCTATTGTGTTTTAAACTCGTTCTGATGTTTTTTATGTGTCATTCCCTTAGAATTGTTACCCAAAAAGAAGCACAACATTTCATCTTCATTTATAAACCTTAACCTTAAAGCACGGTTATACTGAGAATCAAGTTGTAAAATTCTTTAGTTATCAATCAAATTCTTACAATTTTCCGTTGACAATGTAAAAAATTATATTGTATGAATAAGCATTTTAACATTTAATTCTTCTTTAATATCTTCAATGCCTCTATAGTCACGTTATAGCCTTGAACGACGACAAGAGCAAGTTCTTGCGATCGATCATTTTTATTATTATTTTCAATTTACTAAAACAAAACACATCCGTGACATACATTTCGCTCTTGCAATCACTTAGTCTTACATATACATATCTCAACTAATAAAAAAATAAAAAAAACAATTTCAATTCCGAGCGACGACTGCAATAATTTTAAAATTAGCACAATTTCCGCACAAATAAAAATTTAAAATTAGAAAAGTTTTCTTGAGCTTGACAAAGACTATAAGACATGCATGTAATCTTGTTTGTGTTGAAATTTGAAAATTTTTGAAAATAAAAATTAATTTTCTCTTCAGAATTTTTCGAAATCAATGACAAAACTAAAAACATTTTTTTTTCCTTCAACAAAAATAGAATAAACATTGATCATCGCATTATTATTCTCACAAAGACTGAAAATGGTTTATGCTTTTGCTATATATGATTACATCATCGACTATAACATCATTGATGATGATTCGATTTTTCATCTAAGAGGTTTATATTTTTTTTCCATTAAAGTATTAAGCATCCGATTGCGAAATGGAATATTCAAAACAAATTAAAAAAAAAAAAAATTGTTCAAAATCTCGGTCATATGCATAGACGGTATTTTTTTTAGTGTTGGCGCAAATTCTATTATTTATTTTTTCATTGTTGATCAATGAGCAATTGGCATGAAATAGTGAATCGTTAAGTAATAATCTGGTAGCATCTTATCTTACAATAAAAATTGATTATGACACATGTACTAATACATACATATGGTACGAGTATTATATGTTAGACACACACACATGTCGTATCAACGACTTAAAGAGTGTTTTTTGTGTCATGGGAAGATGTCGTTTGAACGACATTTAAGTTTTCTTAGCATTTTATAAAAATGTTAGGTTTATTGGACTACCAATCCACCACAAGGTGATCAGTCGTAATAAAATTTTTAAAAAGTTGCTGCATGCAGCGCTGCGCCTTGAAATTCATACGTACATACCTACCCATATCGACGGTTAAAGTGGAGGACGAAAATTAAAAAAAACATTATTAATGCAAAAAAAAAATCAGCAGTATATCACAGCCACCTTTTGGCAATTTGAGCATAACAATGTTCAATGTTTTTTTTTTATTTTTCTGAAAAAAAAAACATGTGCTTTAATCGTCGATATATGCTTTTTGACATGAAGGTATTCTGAAAAGCGTGTTTTTTAAATACATACTCGTATACAAGAGCATGGGCAGATAATCTATTTTCGTATTTCATCAACAAATCTTTAAAAATATAATTAGCATCACACAAGAAAACAAACAAAAAAACACCCTGTAATTTTTCCCCTTGCGCTCGATTATTATATATGATTTAAATGATTTTCATATACGGAACATCAACTTGGCAAAGAAGGAGTTCCTCATTCACTCCCATCAGTTTTGTGTCATGTCGGTCTGGTCTGATTTGTTATATAAATATACTCGTATATATATTATAGTGGTGTAATTACGATAAAGGTCAGTAATTATAAGGAAACAACCGCTCACAATGAAATGAACTCTGTGTGTGGCTGTTAGCAGAGTTCGCCTACGTTTGCCAGCCATCTTAAGATTTATTTTACCAGATCACGCAAAATTTCATTATAGGTACAAGCGATATGTATAGGTATAAAAAATGCGGAATTGAAAAAGAACAAAACACGAAGACGTGACGTAGTTCGATTTGTCTTATCTTACAATACCATTGTAACTTTTTGTGGAGGTTAGTTTTTTTTGTAATTTTTTAAATAAATTCTTTTGATCTCACAATCAGAGAAGAAAAAAAAGTCGGTAGACTATGAAGGAAGGTCAATGGGAAAAAAAATCGTTTCTTTTACAAAATGAGAATTTTAATTGAAAGTCAAGTGATAAATTGATGTTAATTTTTTTTTGATTCTTATAGTTAATTAAAACATTTCAAATTACACATCCATATATAAGCGAAGATAAATTTGTAGGTATACAAACAAATCAATTTTCTGTTTTCGCTCACCACTTGAGGAAAAATAATTTCTATATTAGTCAATCTGCAAGAGTTATTATAGACATTTTCAGGCTTTTATATAAAGAATGCAAACATTTTAATGAAAACAAGAAAAGAATTAACACAAAATGCGAAGAAGAAATTTGGCAAGAATCTATATTAAAAACGTATACTGGATCAAGTGCATGGCTTTTCGACAACTTTGCAATAATTAAAATGATTTTTTTTTGACTTGCAATAGGCGTGTTTTTTTGCAAGCCCGGGGGGTATTGGATAAAAAACAAGAACAAAAACTAATCCCTTGCGGGCTTAGCTAATCCCAGAGAATTCTCCCGGCTTAACTTAAGCGCGCCGAAAAACTGTATTACCGGCGTGAATTACATTCTCGTTATCGATAGTTTGTACGAAATGTGCATAATGTATCATACTCTCTTACAATAATTTAAAATTTTTTGTAAATATCTATACCATTTCGAGACATACTAAATTTTATCTCTATATTGTTTTTCTCAAGACAAATTTTGATGGTGTAGAGATTAAATTAAAATAGAAAACAAAAGTAACGTAGCTAAAAATATTTTTTGGATTTTGTAAATCTGCACTGCAATATTAAAATAACAAAAAAATCTTTACAAAAAAGGGTTTGCAGCCGTAACAGCGAGTTTATTATGTCATTCAAAAATCATTTCGATAAAATTTAGTATATTTTCATGCTTGAAAAAATGTTGCTGCACTAGTTTTTGGCCCTCTTTAACCCTTTCCACTGACTCTGTGAAAACAGCTGTTTTAGGTATATAATTTATTCCCGTAACTTTCTTTCATGTTTTATTTTATGTTTTTTTGTTCATCATTCACATAATACCTTTCAAAATTGGAAATGTTAAAACGAAAATATGTTTTTGGTTGATAAAAAGCGTGATATTCATGAAACATCAACATTTCTCTAGCAAAATAATGCTTCGAACATTATTTGACTGGGAAAAATTATGTGTACTTGTATGTACAGTTTGAAAAAAAGTTTGTATTTTGCGTTTGAACTGCATACAGCTTAAGAAAAATCCGAGACAAAATTTGTCCTGGGAAAAAATTTGTATGAGAAATAAAATTTTCCCCGAACTAGGCTACTAGGCTATAGACAAACAAAAATTTAATTAAATAGGAACATTCACATTTTTACCCATTTTTACATTTTTACCCGCATAAATATTTATTTATCATTAAAACAATTTTTTTCACAAAAAAATGACTTAATTTCTGAAAATTCCCGCAAACAAAAAACCAACTAAAATATCCTTAGCAAAAAAAAGTAGAAAACATGTCGCTTAAACATACATATGTATCCATATCAACAAAAAGTAGAAAATATTTCAACTTTTACAACTGCTTTTGCCACGTTACGTATATGTTCCTTTCTCTTTGCGTTTGTCAAATTGAAGGTTGAGCGAAAAAGCTATATTTGGTCTGTATGGTAACGTGAAATTTCTTACCAATTTGCACAAATTTTCACAAAATTTCACAATTTGCTGACAAAACCCATAGAAAAAAAAAATCAGTTTTTGGGAAATTTGTTGAAAAAAAGTTATCAAACAGGCATATTGTATATTTTAATTAAATAAATAAAAGAAAAGAAACTTTAGTTTTTATTATGTTTAATTTTAATTTTTTAATATTTAACAATTTTCACAACTTAATGAAATTTAAATTTTATAACAATTTGCGACGCGTTTCGGAGTGAACCTCCATCTTCCGGCGAATTTCGCTGTGAAAATTTGTTAAATATTAAAAAATTAAAATTAAATAAATAAAAACTAAAGTTTCTTTTCTTTTATTTATTTAATTAAAATATATTATTTAAACAGAACTTGGAGACAAAAACCTCAAAAATGTATAGGCATATTGTGATAAGTTGTTAGCGATTCCTATGGTTCAGCTTTAGACGTCAATCAACGCTAACACAAAAGTAGTTTTATGTTTTCCGCTTTAGCCATTAAGTCAAGCTGCATACGTCCAAATATAGTTTTTCCTCTATCTGTCAAATCATTAATTGTCAAATTCCATATAGACGGATAGCTTTACGATGAGACTGGATTAAAAGAGTTTTGAGATTTTATTAAACGCTCAATACTTTAATCCTTTTAAACAGTCGTTCCAAAGCAACTGTCAACGCAACATCTTTCGCGAAGATGTGTGCCTCTGCAGAATAATTAATATATGCATATCATATGTAAGAAATTAAAATTAATAATTGCAAAATGAAAAATTATCAACAAATACCTAATTCCACCAAAATTTCTTCTAGAAGAAGTAACTAAAAGATAAAATCTATCATGTATATTAGGTGACCTTTTTTAATGCAAATTTTATTTCTGTTTTGGGCTTCAGGTCAATAAATGAAAAAAGTTTTTTTTGTTTTTTCACGACGTTTCGTCCATGTCTATGGACATCATCAGGTGAATTTTATTACTAATTACATTTATATCGTAAAAACATACAAAATATGGTCGTTACACTTTAAAGTAACACTGAAAAAACAAAAAAAACTTTTTTCATTTATTGACCTGAAGGCCAAAACAGAAATAAAATTTAAAAGACAAAATTGCAAATTTTTTGTAAATATTTTATCGATTTTTTTTGATAAAAATGTCCAAAAAATTTAAGCTTACGTTACACAAAAAAGATTAAAACAATTTTTTTTCACGAGAGCAACAGATTTTGGAAAAAACGATATGAGCGATGCGACCTCTTACGCCTTCCATTAAAAAATAAAGCAAGCTATTATAAGCGAACGATCCCAAAATGACACTAACATAATTGTAAAAACAAATTTCAAACCATACACATTAAGTACCTACATCAATGAAGTTTCATAATGATTTATTCAATTGATATTATGTAATATTAATCCTATATCCACAAAAAAATAAACTCATGTTAACAATCCCAAAATATCTACAACATTACAGATATTCTTCGAATTATCGGTCAAACAAAATGATTAACAAGTGCGCTCCCATTTCCATTTCTCATAGATCTGTATATATATACCTTTGGTCAATTGTCGAAAAATGACGAATTCATATTTATTTATACGGCGGCGTTAACTTACATAATAAATATTTACCTCCTTTGTGTCTATAACACTTGATGGAGGCCTGATGTAAGTAATTTTGAATGCACTCAAAACAACACGAATATATGCACAAGAGTTGTGTCTTTCTTTTGTGTTCCATAATAACATAAGTAGGTATGCATATATAAGCAACTATACCTACCTAACCTAGTACGGAGAAAGACTCTAATCAAGTACCTTACCTACCTACCTATCTATAGCTAAAGCTAGACATGCCTTTCTAGGTCCTCTTCCTATAAATGGGAAAAACAAATAAACAACTTGTAGATGATTGTTTGTTTTGACGTTGCAACTCTTCCTTAAACGCATTCTAATGAATCCAATTACGACGCATATTTATATATGTATGTTGCGTTGCGTTTGTTCGTTCGTTCATAATTATTTAAACCCTCATTCATATAATGCGGGACTAAATTAATTTTTTTTTTCTTTTAAAATGACAAGCGTTTCTTTTACCGACTATAACACCAAATTTATCATCAACCATCGAAGAATCGAACGAAGCTTCTTGGGTTTGGGTTGGGTCGATGACGGTGTCTGCTAAGGCGGTATGGTGTCGTTGAATGCACACCATCATCATCATTGCCGTCAATCGCTGCACAATCATAATAAATTTGTTGTTACACTAATGGCCTAGATGTGTGCATGAATTTTCAACAAATTGATTTGACAGCGCCGAGCTGTGCCGCGTCATCGCTATGCTGCCGCTGCTTAAGTCGAAGCTATATAAAGACGGAATCTCGTCAATTTACGTCCTATACCTATGTACGTTCGTCTTGGAAACAAAAATATTTTCCTTCGATTTTTGTTTTCATCGTGAGTCTCAAACTCTCCCCTAAACGTCGAACTGATAAATTCTCAAGTCAAATTAAGTTATGTCTTATAACGATGAACGGGAGCATAAGAGGCAGGAGACGTTTATTTGTAGTATAAGGTGGGTATGGGCAGTAACGGATTAATCGTTTTTAGTAAAAAAGGCAGATTCTTAAGGTGTTCCAAAAATAAAACACTTTTTTGTTCTAATTTAAATTGGTTTATAAACAATTTGAGGGTTTTATTCTTTTTTTTTAAATTTTTTTCATTTCGCATTTCAGTTGATTCACATTCGCATATAGTTTCACAATTTTTGTTTTACCGAAATTTCATTAAATTGTCGATATCGCAAAAATTTTCCACTTCGCAAGTCAGTCATTTACTCTACTATGCTATCGTTTTGCAAAGTTGATTATTTCGCAAATTGCGGTTTGCACAATTGATATTTTGCAACAATTAGCACAGAAAACATAAAATATATCAACTTGGAAGCTAAAATAGTGTATATATGGAATTTGCCAAGAAAATTTTGCGAAACAAAAAGGATTAATTTTTAAAACTGCGAGTGAAGGTTTGCGAATCATATTTTTTTGAATTATCTAAAAACATTTCAAGAGATTTCAATCGTGAAACTCAATGATTTTCATACCGAAATATAGAATTTTTACAATCTCGCAAACTCGTATTTCGCATTTATGTATATTTCGCAATAAAATAATATCACATTTAAATTCTTACAAATTATATCTTGAAAATTTAAATCTCTTAAAAATTTAATTTGCAAAATATAAATGAAAAGTTAGATTTAACGATTTTTTTAATTATCTCGATTTGAATTTGCCTTAGCCTTGAATTTTCTAAAGCCATGAAATTTAAATTTTGTCAACACTATAGGGCCTCATGACCTGCCCAATCCGTCCTCAATATTATAAGAGTGCTGCTCTGTCTATGCCACAAATATGGGAGGCAAATTCAGCCAATCGTGAATGGGACAACATAATTGCTTACAGATTGACGAGTTTTTTTTTTAAAGCAATAATTGTTTTTATTTTTTGTATTTGAAACTCTTTGATGTGAAGGAGTTAGTCGCGGCTCGTTACGCTGATCTAATCGATTTATTAGGCTTATGTAATGCATTGCCAGTTTTTGACGAGTTGTCGATATTATAAAAGTCAATGTCTATATATGGAGATGGTAAATTATAATGCTTTGTTTAAAAATAATATCAGCAACTATTTTTTATTGAAAAAAAAATCTTAGAAAAAAAAAATATTGCTATACCCTTTTCTTCTATATGGGGGGATTTTATTTTTATATTTTCATGTTCGGGTTTCTTTTTTTTTTGCATGCAAACATGTCGGAAATAATAATTGGATTAAAGGTTAGAAATAATTGGAAAAACGTTTTTAGGAATTATGGTACTTTGAAATTTAATTTTGTTGTTTGACCCCAATCGAGCATAGGGCAGCAATGGATTTGTTATATGTATTCCTATAAGGTGGAAAAAAATGTCGAGTCATTATTTTTTAAAGGAAATTCGAAATAACGATAGATAATAGTGGCGGTAATTATGTGGGAGATACAAAATATGTCAGTACTGAAGCTATATACTTATACTTAGCTTGTATTTAAGTCAATCACACAAAATTTTTATTAATTTAAAAATAATATAATAAAGTGTGTTCCTTTACTTTAAAACTATGTGCATTTGTGTGAATTTCTACGTCATTTTATTTTTTTATATGAATTTTGACAGACTTTGGTGTGGAAATTCACAGAAATGCACAGAGTTTCAAAGTAAAGGAACAAGGCTATTATTTCTCTTCTTCATCTGAAGTTTTATATTTTTAAGAACTTCTTATTTGTGATAAGTATTAAAAATATAGGAATAGTGATGTTTCCAAAAAAAGAAAATCTCTTAAGCCAAAATCCCCAAACAAAAAACCTAGTAAAGAAAAAATTTCCAAGATAAAATCTTTTGAAGATAAACTCCCCAAGAGAAAATCCCAAAAAGGAAAAAGTGCAAGCAATAAATCAAGGAATAAAATCGAGCGATCTGGACTGGAAATTTATGTTATATTTTTCTTCATATGTTTGGAATTCTTGGGGATGTTAGGAGATTTGGCTATTTTAACTAAAGAAAATATTGGACATTTTATCCATAGGGTGCTTTTCCCCATAGGGATTTTGTTTTGTTGGAGTCAGCGATGCCAGTCGCTAGATCGTAAGATTTATCCTTTTTTGGGGAAAAAGGGATTTTTGGAACCTCATAGTACAAAAAAAGGATTTTATGTTATGATCAAATTTTTTTCCAAATTGTTCATTTTATTAAAAAAAATGAACTATGATCAAATAAAACATTATCATGAAACTTCGAAAATACTCACATTCTTTTCTATTCTGTTTCTGTGGCCCTAAAATTTTGTTAGAAAGCATTACTTTACATGAACACAAAGTACTTTAAAAACTTATAGAACATATAAGGTTGACTAAAATTAATTTGGGGCTTCCTTAGGTTACCAATGGGGCCAGAATAACTCAATAATAATAAGTGTAGGGCCCCATAAGCTTAACTATAGTTTTCGTTAAAATAATCCTAGGATCCAACAGCTTTATGCTTATTTTGGGGGCTTTTAACGTGAGATGTGTGGGCTTTGTGAGATTCCTTTGGGGCCACAAAAGCTGTATATTTACTGTAAGGCTCTTAGAAATCTAACTTAGGGGCCAGTTAAAGCTTTCATTGAAACTCATCATTGAAAATTTTAATTTTCAGTTTTAAGGCCTTAAAAAAACAAACAATATCAGTGATTATTTTGATGCCAAAAAAAGCTGATGCCTCGATTATTATTTCTAGTCAAAAAAATATTTCATTATGGCCCTACCTTTCACATAAAACGATTTCTAAGATTTCAATGATCAATGAGTTCAATCATTGAAATAAAGAAATTCATTTCCTGCGATAGGCTGGGCCAAAATAAAATTTTTTTGGACTTGAAATAATAATAATAATAATCAGCTTTTTTTTTGCATTAAAATAATCACTGATTTCACTTTTTAAGTGCCTCAAAATTAACAATTAAAATTTTCAATGATGAATTTCAATGAAAGCTATAACTGGCCCCTTAATAAGAAAATTTTCTTTTAAACGAACAGAAAGTACTGCAGAGACTTTCATATATAATTTTTATTCTCCCAGGGGCCCACCGGGCAAAATCCCGGTTGACCGGTGGCCCAGTCCACCCCTGGGTGATACTTGAAGAGCAATAGAAATCCTTCTTAAATATTTATTGGTTTCCTGTTGTTGTTGAATTCTTCTTTGCTCCATATCATTTTAGTTTTCTGGATTGCATTGGAGTAGGAACATACACCCGAACGTTTTCATTTAATAATTCAGCAGTACCTATACCATCGTCATATTGTGGTTGTTGGACGACTTTTGATTGTACAATTGTTGAAATTTCAATCCCAAAAGTTAGACCTTCTGGGTTGACAACATTCTCTTGTTGATTTCGGCAATGCGTTCCTCTAATTCCATTCAGAAGTTTTCTATTTTGTTGTAGCTTTTTTTTCACAGCATATTTTTGATATACATAGTTCCCATGACATACATAATTGTATATTAAAGGAAAAAATCTTTTGAATATGTTGAAATAAAACAAATGTTTTACATTTAATCACCCAGTACCATCTCACCTTAGGGGCCCAATGCTGTTTAAGGTTTCTGCTAATTCGTTCCAAAATGTTTTCAGATTTTCACTAGACACACACAATTTTAAAAGTAGATTTTCTATACACCATTTAATTTATAAAATAGTTTTAAGATGTATGTAATAATTTTAAGATTGTAGCGTTAGCATTTAACGTATTGAATAAATAGACCTCGTTTCTTCTAAATTGGCTTCCATTGCAGGAACAAGTTTTTTAAAGCTGGTACCTATTTGTAAATTTTCTGCAAAACATTTCAAAAAATATACTAACATTTGACTATTTTCCATTTTGTGTTTAAAATTTTGTAACTCGTACTCAAAATATCAGACAAGAATAGTTTACAATTTTAATGAATGAAATACGACTACAGTAAAACCCGCTTAGGAGAAACCCGCTAGAGAGAAAAACCCGCTTATCTGAAACACTTTTTTCATCCCGGAATATTTGTCGACCATTTACCTATAAAACACTCCGCTTAATTGATACTTGCTAAAGTGTAAAACCCGAATACCTGAAAACTATTTTCAGTAAAATTTTATATTTTCCATTGAATCTCTCTTAAGTGAAAAAAAAAACTATTTTATTTATATTGTTTCTAGACAATTCCAAAAGATAATTCAATTTTTTCTGTAGCTTTAAATTTCCACTTAAAGCCTAGTACTCACCTCGAGTGAAATGAAAAATAAAATCGTTTCAAAATACACGTGGAAATTAAATATGAATCCATAAATAATTCTTCACATGAATTTTTGATACACAGTTATAGAATTTCTCACTTTGAATGAAAAAAAAAATTATTAATTTGAAATCCTGTTATCAAACAGTTCTACAATTCGTTCGTTTTCGAAAAATTCGCAATTATACTTCGAAATGTAAAAATTAGTTAATATTATTATTATTATTATTAATTATTAATTGTTTTGAAAATTGAAATTATACACTACGGGTGAAATTGAATGCAGAATTATTGGCATTTTTAAGGGAAAATAAAATGTGAACATCGAAGGAAAAAATAGGCGAACGATTTTGCAAGAAAATACTAATAATTGATATAGCTTGAGCAATTTATTATATACATATGAATCGATTTGATGAATTGTTTATTTTTAAATTCGTATGTTATTATGTTTTCTTCTAAAATAATAATAAAAAAATAGTAAAAAGAACAAAACTTTAAAGTTTTCTTACATTTTGCATGCGCACCAATTTCACAAAGCATAAACAAAGTAAAATGAATTCGTTCGGAAAATGGAATGAAACGAAATGCAGAACATCAATTTTAATTTTCATTCACAATTAGCATTTCGAACGAATTGTATAGAACACCCGAATTCATTTTCGTCTTATATGAATTCATTCATAGGTGGAGAACATGAGAGTCAGTACCTACACAAAAAACTTTTCTTTTTTTTTCAAAAATCAAAAATGTGCTAAAGTAAATGGATTTTCAAATCATATATTTCCTGTTTGCATTTCGACATCAAAGGAATTTCCACAAACATACACAAACTATATATAGGTATACCCTGCATTTTAAATTCATTAAAGTCCCTTTTTCCGTTCTATTAATAGATATATAGATTTTCCATTAAGATTTTGATTGATTTTCGAACATAAAAAAAAAAAAAAAATTATCTTAATCTATATCTGGCGCCAAATTTGGAACAAACATAAAATTCCCTTTTCAGACGATGCAAATAAAATTGCTTTCAAATTTTTATAAAAATGAACTTAATGGGTATTCCCTGATTCCATCATTCTTCAATGTGATGTTATAGCTATATTAATGATAGTTTTTTTATTATATCAAAAGAAATAAATTATGTACTTCCACACACGATATATATCGCATCGCCCCTTCTGCATTGGTGTATACGAGTATAATTTGGTTCCGGCACTTATCAGTTAATGGTTGCAAATAGCTACAATTGCGTGCACGATAATGGGGTGCTAAAGTGTGGTTAAACTGTGCTGCATCGCATGGACTTGCCTGTCGCAACAACCTGTTGTTTTATATTTTATTGTCACCGCGCGCTGGCTTACCGATGATCACCCTTCACGGTTTATGGGCTTGCAGTTCACATGCGTTCTTGACTTCAATTTGTTTTACATGCGCTCATTATACTTCCGATAAGATAATAGTTGACTCCGAGCGACTGAGTCTGAAGACTGAGTCGTCAGCAAGAGCGAGCGGAATCGGAACTAATGGAGAACGCGTATAGCTGGTGGTGTTGACTGCTAAACTGCTGGCCTGGAATGCATTTAAATTATGTTCACAAGTTTTTCTTGTCTAAACAAAGCAAATTGCGAAAGATGGACGACCGACGGACGTGTATAAAGTGTACTCTATAATATTTCGGTCGGTGCGCCACCGACATGAATGTGATACAATTTTTTTATTTTGTTTACTTAAGTTGGACAGAATGTTCCGCTCGCATTACATTCAACGAAGACGGCGCACGACGACAACGACGAAATCGAAGAAGACGCCAGGCTTTTTTTAACGCAAACAAAAACGAAAAAAAGAAACCACTGTACGCTTCACCTGTTGCAAAGTGAAGACAGCAAATGATAAATAGGTACTCTACAGTGTACACCACATGACTTTACATTGAGTCATGCGGCAGATAGCCAGAGTTAAAGACAGACAGATAGACCGACACATTTACTCTAATCTATCTTCTATATACACCCGCCCTTTATTGTGCATCAAAGTTTCACAGATAATGATCTAAGTTGTTATTGTTCGGTGTTGCTGGCTGTGTGTGTTATCAAAATGGGATTTGGGTCAAATTAGCTTAATTACATAAATGTATATTATATTATATATGGTGGGGCTTTTCAGTGAAGCATTTTTGTTCGTTGGTGGTACGGAACGATATTTTTTTATTCGGGTGCGGCTAATTACGGACATTTATTATTTAAGGTACAGAAGCCAATGCCAAGTTTTACAGTCTTAATCTCTTACGGTATATAATTTAGATTCACAGTTATTAATGGGTCCCACAACTACATATAATAGCTTAAATTGAGACTTCACTATAATTTGATTTTAGAAATTTAATTTGTTTGTTGTCATTTGTTTAAGATGCCTCATTACCCGCACATTTAAAAGATGATAGTAAGATGTTAAGTCCTATAGGCGAACGGACCACCTTTAAGCTCACAAGATTTTGTATTTTATAAGTTTCTTGCCAAAGGCAAACAAATTTACTTAACATCTTTCTCTTAAATTCTTTGTCGAGAAGATGTTTGCTTTTGAATTTGAAGAATAATTAGATGTCAAGGTGAGTCGTTTGGGTTCATATTAGCTTTGTGTTTGAATAATAAAAACAAACCAACAGAACGCGAAATTAGTAAGTACAGTGAGATAAAATATCAACAACTTATTCAACAATAAGGAAAGACAAAAGCTGCTAATTTTGTTTAACGTGTCGTATATATAAATTCATTTTTTTTTCGCAGTCTTATTGTTGACTAGGTTAAGTCAAAACAAGAAAAAATCTTATGTGAGTGGTTCTCGTCTTCTAAAAAAATGTACTAAAAAAAAAAAAACTAATCAACGGCAACACTTACAACATGCCATGATGTAGGTAGTTTTTTTTAAAGCCAGAAATTCATTCTTTGAATTTCTTCTCAATTAATGTTGTTTTAGTGAAATTTTGTTTCAAAAGTAATTTCATACTCAAAATTTAAAAAAAAAAAAAATTAAAAAATTTTACTTTTTTGTTTTCAATATTCAATGATCTTATCAATTTTTAATCAAATAATAAATATACCATATGCTTAAATGTTTTATAGTTTTTTTAATAATTTATTTTCTATTTTAAGGCAAAATATATTTTTAAAAATTGACCTTTTCTGTGGATTAACGTCCTTTGGTTATAGTTTGCCTCATCCACAAGATAGGAGAAGCTTAATTGAACAGTGAAAACTACAAGGGATGTAGAAATTGCAGTCAGATAGTTAATTGACTAAACACTGATAAAACTTATTTTTTGGCATCCCTAATAACTTTAAAATAACAATCAACAGTCATTTTCAATATTCTGACTTAGAAGTTAATTAAATAAGTTAATTGACTATAACAATTAATTCACAGCAGTTGACTGCGTTAGTTAACTCCAAAGTCAGAATAATAAAATTGAATGTTGATTTTAAGTTTTAAGTTAAAGTGCTAAGAAAAATATCACATTCAAAAGTTTTGCAATCAATTGACTGCAATTTTACTGACTGCAATCTTCAACTGACTGCTACTTCACTGACTCTATTCTGCAATTGACTGCTAAATTTAAATTAAATTTTAAATTAACAGCCCTATTCTGGCAAACCTCACTGATACCTCACAAGTCACAACAACCTCACAAGGAAAGGTGAAATCGATTTTGTGAGGTTTTCGTACCCTCACAACTGTGAGCCTCACAAAAACTATCGAAATTGTGATCTCCTTTTGAGAACCTCACAACAACCTCACAAGAAATCAACCTCACAAAGGCTTGTGACTTGTGAGCCCTCACAACGCCAGAATAGCCCTGTAAAGTGCTAAAATAATGTTTTAACTATCATTCAAAAGTTTTGGTCAATTGACTGCAACTTTACTGACTGGCATTCTGCAACTGCCTGATGACTCTAGTTGTTTAGTTAAAGTACTAAGACAAAGTTTTAACTATTATTCAAAGGTTTTATAATCAATTGACTGCAACTTTACTGACTACAATCTACAACTGACATTGTGACTTTGATGACTGCAACTGCAACTGACTGCAGTCTTTACAACTCACTACAGAAGAATAAGTCTCCTCAACGTCCCTTATATACATTTAAGTTTTATTAACAAACTATAACATTGACAAATGTCATTTTCGGTTGAATTTTTGAATTGTTTTACTCCTTTTTTTTTGAGTCACACCGTTTTTATAGATAACAGTGGCTATTTGGTTGAAAATTTTCAATTTTGATTCCAATTCATCTCATTTTCCATACAAATTCACATTTTGAAATAATCAAATTTGCACAGAATTTATTAGGAAATTACGTAAAAACTTAACGAACACACCCAAGAGAAATCCATTCAAAGAAGAAAAGATTGGAAATGTCAAAATTCAGTGTATAAAAAAGAGGAACAGAAAGAGAAAACAACAAAAAACAATCGATTAACTGCCAAATCAAATTCAAAAGAAAATAACCTGTCAAATGAATTATTAATAACAATCACCGCCTTAATGACTTCACATATTTTTTAATGTATCTTAATTAAATTAAAATAAAACACATCAAATTAATTTGAATGCATTTCGGCATTTTATATGCCATCTTCAGCAATTTTATTTGAAACTTAAAATTAAATATAAATGTAAAAGTTTCAAATAAAATTGCTGAAGATGGCATATAAAATGCCGAAATGCGTTCAAATTAATTTGATGTGTTTTATTTTAATTTAATTAAGATACATTAAAAAATATGTGAAGTCATTAAGGCGGTGATTGTTATTAATAATTACAATAGACTTCACGGTGTTGTTCACAATCGATAAAATTAATTATTGATTTGATAATGTCAAATGAAATTAGCAAATTTGAGTCGAAAACACTTTTTCTGTAATTCGCGAAATAACCTCATTTTGGCTTTAATGAAAACATGAAAAAACTTAAAATGTATGATTTGGGCAGAGTGACGCCATTTAAAAAATGGCTTTTTAAAGTTGTTTTTTTCTACCCTGTCTAGATTGTGACGGCAGTTTGTAGGTGAAATTGGTGAGGCTAAAAGGGATACGACAGTTAGGAAGAAAACATAAAGATTGTAGTGAGCAGTTATGTTTCATATCCGAAATGTTCCATTTAATGCCATTTTTTCACTTTTGGCTTGTTCGTTGAAGGGTAAGGTAGATAAGAATAGAAATTAAAAATGTCTAATTGGTCAAGCTTAGACAAGAAAATGCTTATTGAATCGTTGGATTGATAACAGCAAGAATTTAATTACTAAAATTGCAATGTCTGCTATATTTTGCAACAAATTATTTATTTAATATTAAACTCAGGGTTCATGGTGCTCAGTGCCTACGTTCTGTAACTCTCGCAACGATAAAATTGGTGGAGAAACGTTAAAAATGGAACAAAACCCACACGAATTGTTTCAATTTTCATCGTTTTTCGACTGATTTTGTCGATGCGAGAGTTACAGAACGTATAGGCACAGAATCAAATGTTTCAATTCAGAAATATTCCATCAGAATTCAGCGATACTCATGACAGAAATTTCAAGTGTAAACACGACTTGACTATTCACTACGTAGTGAGCATGTCACAATCTAAACAGGGTCTTTAATTCATCTCTGCTTGATATAAGTTAAGTACAATATAATATGTAGGCAGATATCCAACCATTAACTGTTAAAATGATTTATTTAAATCACATCTGTTTTTAAGATCTCATAAGCTATAAAATGTCATAAAAATACTTCATTTATTGAGCTATTAAATAGAAATTAAAAATGTATTGTTTTCCGAGAGACGCAATCAAATCAATTTTCTTCGCGCTATATATTATACTCTACAATTGATTTGCGTTTTATCTTTCTAAGTAAATAATTGAAATGCCACTTTGACTTTCAATTAAAAAAACAAGATCGTCACCCTGTTTGGGTTTGACTTTAATGAGTTCAACTTTATTCCGCGAAAACTATTCCACATTGCAAATATCTAGATACCTACTGCTTTCCAATCAATCCTCATCAAATTGGCACTATAGCATCAGCAAAGTCGTAAATTCTTCAGTCAATTGCTCCATCAGCGGTAGTATGGTGTTGTTGGCACGATGACAGTTGTGTATAAATCGTGGTATACTTTCTACTAATAAGTAAATATATATACAAACCAAACAATAAAATAAAAATAAAAGCCAACAACTTCAAAATAATGTCACAGACGTTTGGTCGTCCATGATGTCAACTTGGCAATAATTGGTGTCGAATTTCATATTATTTTATTGAATCGAATGACGACGTTGTCAACGAGAACGACAATGTAGACGATATGCCAGCCAATCGTATGTACATTGTACATATGTATATCTCTTCCGAATGAGTCTAGGTCTGATATACCTACATATAGTTGGCCCGCAGCGTATTATATTAACGAAACAATATAAAAAAAAAAAAACAAATCAATGACCGAAATTGAGCGTATGTCTCTGCTGTTTAAGCCATTCAGACACGATTTTTTTTGTTTTGTGTTTCATTTGGTTTTAAAGTGGAGTAAAATACTTGATAAATTGCATTTTCAATTGAAAACTGACACGTGACGCGGGCGGAACGTGACTTTTTTCGCATCAAAGAGGCTGAATGCATCCACCCAAATGTCTAATGTAAAGTGGGTGCAGCAAGCGTTGAATTAATTCGTTTTTTTTTTATTTTTTTTTTATTATTATTTTCGGTTTAATTAATATGCATGCAGGCGCAATCTTTAAAGGAGTGAACAAGGGAGGCCTATGGGTGTTGTGCGTTATTTATGAAGATCGATTATGTATTTTTAATGTTGAATATATGCTGAAAGCCTTTTATTGTCATTTATCAGAGCAAAAAATGTCTGTTGTCACTTCGAGGGATATTATTATGTCATTGATTATACATGGATCATATCAGTTTGACAGTTTGTCAACATATAAATAGCGGAACTAAATATGTGATAGCAAGTTGTTTTTGTTTTGTTTTTTTTTTTTGCAAAGCGTAAATGTACCAATAAAAAACTTATACCTTAACAAATTGTGATAAAAATATTGTGTCGTTTGAAGGTAATGAATCAATGTGATAACAACAATGTTAAACTTTATTCCATACTACCTACATTTTATAAATATTTGCAAACAAATAAAAAAAAAAGTTTATGATGTAAACAGAAAAAGTTCAAAAATATTTGTATATGATTTATGTAAGTGATCTGATAACCATAACAGTGATATGATAACATATAAGCGGCAAAGTTTGCGTTCCATTAAATTACATTTCCACCTTTTATATGAACAATTAAGTACCTCGTATATGGGTGCGACTTGCGTATGAGAAGCCTTCTCAGGAAGGGCTTTTAAGAATAATAAACTAAGAAGAGTATGTCTCGGATGTTAACAACTTTTCTGATTTAAACCGAACTTAGTTTTATTTTTGTTTATTTATTATTATTTATTGTTTATACAAAAATTAGCACATAAAATTTACAATGGCTTTAATTGTACAAAAATTCAAATAAAAATATCTTTATCGAAACTTCTTGCTGTTAGATCATAAAATAAAACCAAACTGATTAGTCCCCTATTACACAATGATTCTTTGAAAATCATCAAAATAATATTATATAAAAAGAAATGTCAAAAAGAGTCTTGGGCCTTGGCCCACGACTCACAGGGCAAATGATCTTCCGTCTCATCTTTTTTCTCTTTCGCACTCATTATGTTCGAAAAGAGTCAGACGCAAAGAATCATCGTGTAATAGGGGACTAACAGATTGCAGTCTGCAGAATCTGTTATGCATACAAGATCTTTTCTCGGCTTAGTGTCGAAAACTGTTTAATGGGAATTTTCAGGAAAATGAGATCTCTTAGATCTCAGCAATCACAGTTACCTGAACAGGATTCCTTAGCAAAATTTTTCAGCTTTGCTGTCAAAACTCTGAGGAAAAAAAATCTTGGATTCGATTGGTCACTTTTTGAGTGAGAAAAATGTCTGAGATCTCATTTTTCTGAACACGCCAAATGTGACGAATTTTATTTTTTCTATTTGCTCATAATCATACCAGTTTTATTTTGTCTATTTGCGCATAGTCATGCCAGTTCCCAGAGCACGAGTGTTATGTTTCCATGATTTCTTCCATTTTCTTGCCATTACTGACCAATTCCCTACCGGCTGCCATTACTTACCTTCCTAGTTTTATGATCTAAAATCTGATTTTATTTTATTTTTGTGATTAAAATAGAAGAGTGTAAGTGCAAGTGAATTTATTTGCATCATTATAATGGGATCGTGTAAAAATTGTACTGACAACATTTTAAAAATAATATAGATCCCTTTTTATGCTAACCTGAAATTTTTATGCGAATTTGAAAGAATGAGTTGATGAGTTGGGGGATTGCAAGTTATAATTTTTTAGATCTAAAATACAACAGCGTTTAAAATTTATTGTTTTGACTATGTATTTTAAAACGTGAAAAAATTGATTATTTTTGAGAACTGGAACGTTGATTTTGTGTTCAGGAATGTTACAAAACTGGAACATTGATTAGTATGGTGCCATTTATAGCGATCAGAAAAACCCATCCGTAAAACTTGAAATTGATTTTTTTTTCTGATCGTTGTTTATAGCAATCGGAAAAAATGTGTCAGAAAAAGTTATAAGCAAACCGAAAACAAACAAACAGCCGCCAAGATTTTTTCTGATTGAAATGTCAGAAAAATATTTTCGGATGGAATTCTTCCAGTGGAACAGCAAAAAATTGGAACACAAATCGGTGGAATGATTTGTTCCCTTTTCTGTCAAAAAGCAATCAAATGATACGAAAAATTAAATTTCATCCGAAAAACAAGTAAATAAATCCATTTAACTGGCTGCAACTGGAAGCTGCAACTGAATAGCTGTCAAAATATTGAATACACACAAATTCAATGTTACGAACACAACGCAACGCAACTGCAGTCGGTGCTGCAGACGGTGCTGCAAAGGTTCACCAACTGTAACTCTCGCATCGACAAAATCGTATGAGTTTTGTTCCATTTTTCAAAGTTTCTCGACCAATTTTAACGATACGAGAGTTACAGAACGTAGGCACTGGTAACGCCTATAAACTATAATGTATGTATACTTGCAAAAAGAGCCATTATTTAGGCGCTAGGAATTTTCGAGAGCTCTTGTGCTCTTTACGTGCCAATTGCCAAAGCTGCAGTAGCCATTTTACACTAAACAAAAAAAGTTTTTCTGATGCAACTCATATAAATGTAGTACTAAATCATGTCAGACACTTTTGCATTCTCTACAAATATACGAAACGTGATGACATCCATCAACAAAATAAGACCTATTTTCTGACATTCATAAAGACATTTGCTCTGAAAATAAATGGCAAAACTTTTTCTAATTGTACAAACTTCTTCTTTTGTTTAAGACAATGTCTGTTTCAGACAAGTCTGATATCTATAAAAGTGCCAATTATCATCAACCTTAATGTGTCTATACTCTATAATACATATACTCTTCTCCATAAATATATGATTAATTGTTTTGCTATGAGCGCATTATTTGTATATAAATGTTCAATAATTGCATAATGCGACATAACATTTTTATTAAATATTTTCATTTTAAATTAAACAGAAGCTCTGTTCCAATTTTCTTCGAATGAACAGTGATTTCCAAACAAAATTACTATTCATTTAACCATTTATAATCTCAATGCCTCAGAATAAAATAGACACAATCATCATAATCATCGTCATCATCATCATTTTCATGAGAGCCACTACATCAATCAAATTAAAATCCAATAAAAATCAACTTTGATTGAAGTAATTTTGTGCCGAAGTTAAATTAAACCAATTATACGGATAGAAAAAAATATATAAGTTTATCGCTATGGGTTTTGTTGTTTGAGATATACTGCAGCTATATAAAAGAGCTGTCACACAACATAGACAGTGTTTTCAAAGCACTACCACCGCTCAGCTCATGGGGCCTCACTCACTACGGAAACCGAAAAACCATTTTGCTCAGAATCAATTCAATTAACAAAAAAAAAAAAAAGAGTTGAATGTTTTTAATGGGGTTAAAAATATATAACAATCTGCGCTGCTGCTGCCTGCTGCCTTGAGTCTTAATCAGACCTTAAGCAAAAAGAAACAAACTTAAAAAAAAATTAATAAAATCAATGGAATACTTACTTAAAATATCTGTAAATGATCATTTTGATGGGAATACGATTATAAAGTTCGTTGCATTTTCTGTAATTTGATCTATTCGATTGTTGTATGGCAGTATGTGTGTCTGTATGGGCTTGATGTTGAAAGTTCAAAAGCATCTCTTGTCACCACCACCACCACCACAGCCCACAGGCTATATGGAAAAACTATTCGATATGCATGACTCTACTCGTATGATTTTTTTTCTGCTTGGTGTTATTTGTGTAACTGCTGCCTTTGCCACCACCATCGACACACCGCCCGCGCCGGCCGCGCCGCCACCAGCCGGTAACATGGTAAGTAGTTTATGTAAATCCAATTCCGAAGTGCAATGAAATTCAATCGGATGCCTTGAGGTTGGAATGTTAAGAGATTTTCCTACAATTAGCACGTTAGCATTAATACTGAGCGAAATTTTAAAAGGTACATTTGTATTTTATTTATGCGATGTAGATATAACTAGACAGGAAAGCTTGGTTTACACGAAGCAATTTTGATTTGTTTTGTTTTGTTCACGTCCAGTTAGGATATATCATATAAGTAATAATTTTATCGAGTAAATGTCTGTCTACACGGTCGGTCGTTTTACTGAAAGGCGAATCCAGTGAAACAGATAGATTTTATGTACGTAGAAACGAGATGGATTTTGGTGTATTTTAGGATGGCATCAACCCTTCTTGTTTCTGCGCACACATAAAATTTACCTGTCTCACTATCCTTATACAGTAAAACGACCGTGTAGACAGGCACTTGGGGGGTTTACATAAATCAGCATATTATAGGCACATGACTTGATTGGATCGGAAAAACCATACAACATGGTGTGCAAGCGGTTGTTTCTTGCGTTTGAATGGTCAAACATCGATGGTTGTCAAGCTATATTGTCAAACATGCTGATTCATGTAAAACAACTATAAAGCATGCACTAAAGAAGGAAAAACTGACACCTCGGACTGTCGTTAGTGACTGTTCACTCGAGGGAACAAGTTTCTGGAGATTTTTCGACGCTTACTTAAATTTCTTTTTAAATCCTAAGAGGTTTTCTGCAATTTTCTTTAAAATCCTTTGGTTAACGTACGCTATATGAAGTGTTAAAAGAAATGTCAAACAAATCTCATCTAATCATTGACCGGGGTGATTTTGTTCACCCTCTTACTTCGTTGCATTCTCTCTTAAAAACTGAAAGCTGCTGGTAACTCCGTTTTATCACGTCAAAAAAACTGTGTTACCGACGCAAATTATCTCTTTTTTATTGACAGTTTGTCTGGAAATGTCAAATTTTGTCTGTGAAAGAGTCGCCTATCCCCGATGCGATCTTCGGGATTTAAAAAAAACGCACCTATAATGTGGTTCCAGCTTTACACGCTGATGTGACATTCCCGGACTTTATTTCTTCTGGGGTTTCCCTATAAGTTGGAACAACTATTTTTTTATATTTCACTGGATGAATTAAAATAGTTCCCACTGTTTCACTATTATACACTCATTCAATTCTAATTCCGAACTCTGATGTGAAGATGACTCTTTTCAAGCATTCAATCCCTGCCATATTATAATATTATAGTGTTCTTATGGATTTGCGGTTTTCGTGCCTTTTTCAAATCGCATGTGTACCTCATATAAGTAGTATAAGTTTATATATGAGGTGTATGGTATCACCATCATTGACATCAGTAAATGCGAGAACAATGTTAACCAGAGCAGCAGTCTCCACAGCAGCGTACTTTAGAGTATTACGATGCCCCGCGTCACTCTCATTCTCAACTTTATATAAACCAACAACAATCCCTCATATATGGCTGCTGTGGCCCGGTCGGTTGGCGGCGCGGCACGACGGCGCGGCAGCTGGTTTACAACATAACTCAAAATGGAAGAAAACGTTTGCGCAGCAGCCGCCACCGCCGCAGCAAAAGTTTGTTGGACTTGACTGTCACTACATCACTACTAGTGCGTGTAATGAGAAGTGAATCCGCATTTATAAGGTCTTTGACGATGCACACGCATATCTAACAACCGCAAAAGCAGCTATATAGAACGAGAATCGAACATAGTGGATTGGATACTCTCATTCATAGATGCATGCCGTGTTATTTGCTGATCCACACCGCACCGTGTTGCCACTTTAACCACACGTCTTCTTCACAACTTATATACCTATATTGCATTTCATCCGGTTCTCTATTATAGAGGTGACACTAGATATGTCATTTTTGGTTACGGGATGTTAGTTGGTAAAAATGACAAAAATGACAGTCTGGTTCAGTTATATTATATATAGAGTCTCTCTTTTAGTGTATAGCTGGCTGAGAAAATAAAGAAACAAAAAAAACACACTCGCTGTCAGACGCTTGAGGAGTTTTCTATGACATCAAGCTGCGGCAATGTTAGTGAAAGTTTGCTGTTTGTTGCTGTCACTGCCACTAAGCAGTTATTAATTTCCATTTATGGTGGTATATGTTGTCAACTGTGTCTATGCACTGTACAGCATAAAGTTGTATATAGCATTTATGTCCACTGCTGCAGTGTCCCCACCCTCTCCCTCCCTCCAACAAGACGTGTCACTGGATTCGCCATATTTCATCGTTTTCATCATCATTACTGCACGCAAACTTATAATAACAACAACTAGGTATACGCCAAACAACATATATTTACAGTCATCTAGTCTGGCTTAGCTTAAACAAGAAACCATGGGAGTACACACAAGTCACACGCCTTCACCGCCTTCCTTAACCTTCTTTCTTCTGCCAACCCGCTTTTTTTTACACACACACGGAATCTTACATGGGAAATTATAAGAAAGCATTTCGTGGTCAGTGCGTGAATTAAAATTTATTTAAACCACCTCACATGCACAAAATGACAGTTGCTAATAGACAAATGTCAGATAGTGCAACGTGCTAGGATAGCTTTATATATGTGTATGTGAATTGGTGTGAAGTTCTCTTCCGAATGACTAGCGAAGTGACTGGCAAGCGTGTGCCATCGGCTTAGGATCAAAATAAATTTAATTTTATTCGATGTTTGTTTTCGTAGAAATGTAGCTTGGTTGTTTGGTTTTTCTTCTTGGGTTTTTTTTTTGCAAATGAAGCCACATGCCTGGATCACAAGTCATCATCGTTTCATAACTTGATTATGACAGACGGCAGGCAGCAACAGCGCTGCGGTGCGGTGCGGTGGTGGCGCAACGCAACGAAGCTGGACGATGAACGTCAGTGTTTGCTGAAGAGAAAGGATTAGATCGTTGGTGCTGTCGTCCTATGTACTGTAAATATGTGTGATGGAAAAAAAAAATTACTGTCAATCTATATATGCGACTTGCTTTAAGCTATGGAAAAATATATAAGGAAATCGCGTGCAAGTTTGAAATTTGCTCTAAAGTTGACATCTGTCAGGTATTTAATTAGAGAGTCGTATCGATTTGTGGATTATCTTTTTTGATAAATGAGCTTCAGGCATGCATATAGCATATTATGTCGTATGAATATTCAATATGCGATGTTGTTTCTTGTTTAATGTTGCATTTGCATTGCACCTGCCATATGCCATAGATAATATTTGACGAGAAAGGCACATATTTGACGACGATGACGAGCAGATCACCATGCATGGATGGTGAGACATATAGGAATATTCACGATTGTAAATATATGCATCAACAATCAGAGAATTCCAACAAAAATGTTGAAGTGAATGAACCCTAAAGTCATATAAAAATTCTTATAATCGAAGATACGTTAAGGCAAACAATCTTTCGAGGCAGAAATTATTATAAAGAAGGACAAATAAATATGGTTAAATGATTTTTCTATTTTTCTAAATTTCTTTAACATTAAAAGAAACTGGTATATTAAATTAAATAAATGTTAAATTAACCGACAAGTTCTTTTACAACATTATAGTTGATTTAACGAGATGCCATGTTAATTCATTTTAAAATTCTTGTTAAACACGAAAATTTCTAAGTGTAATTCTTTGGATTATTTTTATTGCCATTTCCCTCCATAAATCCCAAAGAATGCAAAGAAAGCAAAAGAATGCAAAAGAATGCATGATTTTTAAAGACTGCATTCGCCAAAGACTTCATTCTTTTACGGACCGTGTCGGATGGCGGTACTTTTGCATTCGAGACTCATAAGTGGTTGTAATTTTAAAAATGTTTATTAGTTTTCTAAAACTAAAAACCCAAAAAATTCTACGAGCTCGGGTTCTCAAAATATTTTCATCCAAAGTGATACATATTACCTTATTTCGACCCTAATTGTTGAAAAAAATATATTATTTATATTTCCGCAATCGAAACTTGTAAGTGGTTGCGGTTTTCAGTGCTGAATTGGAAATTCACAGCCTCTTGGAAATTGTTAAAATTTTAGCACATCTTGAAAAATAAAATTTTATAGACTTTTTGAAAAAAGATTGGGCCTTTACTACTTTGTCTGGTTCTCAAAATATTAACATCCAAAAGACTTGTTTAGATGATGATATTTCATTAATCGAGACTCGTAGGTGGTTGCAAATTTCTTAATTTATACTTTTTACTTAAGATATTTCTCAAACTGAAATCAATGAAATTTGACGAGGTCAGGTTTTCGGAATATTTTCGTCCAAAGTGAGATTACTTTATTTCAACCTAATTCTATTAAATTTTGTCCACAAAATTTACTTTGGATGGTAATATTTCCACAATCGAGACTTATAATTGTCTATGCAAGTTTCAAAATTGCTTATTAGTTTTTTAAGACCTTTCTGAAACTGAAAAACAAAAAATTTTAAAATCCTGGTTTTCACAATATTTCCATCCAAAGTTTATAATTAACTTGTTTCGATGTAACCCTAAAAATGTGGTTGGATGGTGTATGGTTTCACTCCGAAACCGATTTAGAAATCAAAGGGTTTTAACTAAACATTTCACATAATTAATTTTACCATTTTCTAACTAATGTGAACTTGACCTAGACAATTGTGTTAAGCTAATGCTTTGTCTGTTCAATTAAACGTATAAAATAATATGGATGTATTAGAAACCATTTCTTTTGTAAGAAGAAAAAGAAAGAATACAATAGAAAATTTGGACTATACTGATTAAATTTAAATTTTTTTTCTATCTTTAGTCCTCTGTCTACATTGTCCTCAGGTCCAAATTTTAGCAAAGACCAAGTAGTTTTCATAATTAAGTTGAAATTTTACTTTGTAATGCTGATTCATTTTTGGTTTCTTGCTAGAGTTACATTATCATATAATTCATTTAACAAGAACGTATGTAAACTACAAAAGGCTGACATAAGTTACAGTATACCATGTTAATTCATCCTGGTTCACTTGCAATCACAACAAAGCTAATTAAACATTGCGTAATATGAAAACTCTAAACTGAAAAGTGCTAACAGTTTAACAGTTAACCAAGATAATTTATCTAGATTTTCATTTTAATTGAACAAGATAACTATTTATTCAAGAAGGAATACAAAGCTTAAGAGGTATCATGTAGATTTTTTAAGAAAGAAATGTTGATTAACACGACGTTAAAATATTAAAATTTGTTAAATATTTTAACATAATCAACTGTCTTAGAAAATAACAACCTGATAACTGATTGCTTTTTGTTTAATTTTACATGATAATCTCCCTGAGTACATTGAATTTGTTCATAAAAAATTGATTTTAAATTTCACGGTGACAGGCGGTGATTTAGTCTTGTCCTACGTGCAAAAGTAACATTGTCGTAGGATTGATTTGACAAGGTGGACATGGTGAAACTTACAGTGTGTAGTTTATTCATCCTGGTTCTTAATTTAACTACCCCACAGACAAGTGCTTTCATTTTATCAGTTAACCAGCTGTTAATTTATGTAAATTGTCATATTAATTTAACACGACCACTAGTTACTCATAAAAGTAAAAAGTTTGAAAGGTGTCATGAAGATTTTTTAATTAAAAAGAGTTTTTTTTAACACAACGTTAAATTATTATCTCTAGTTAAATATTTAACATCAAATTTGTTCAAAAATAAAAAACCTGATAACTGATTGTTTGCGGTTTAATTATACATTGTATTCTCCCTGAATAAAATTTACAAAAGACCAATTGAGTTTGGAATTTCACAGTGCCATGCTAATTTATTCTTGTCCTACGTGATAAACTAACATTGTTGAAGGATTGATTTAATAAATTGGACATTGTTAGACTTACATTTTACCATGTTAATTCTTCTTTTTTCGCTTTCAAATGAAATAATGCTGCTAAGTTAATTGAACAATGACTGAGGAAAACTATAATACACAGAGAAGATCCTATCAATATTTAACCAAGTTAATTTATCTAGATTGTCATATTATTTTAACAAGATTACTAGTTAATCAAGGAAGAAAAGGTGTTATGTAGATTTTTCAACTAATTGGTGTTAATTGTACACGACATTAAAAATGTGTCTCTTGTTAAATATTCAACATGATCAACCGTGTTGAAAAATAACAACCTGATTTCTGTTTAACTTTACATGATTTTCCATTAAGCGTGTTGTATATATTGATGTTTATAAGAAGTTTGAATCCAAAAAGAAACTCATATTAAAAATGTTGATATGTAATATTATTTTAATTTTAAAGGACATTTTTAAGGAGGATATAAACCAGGAACCCAGGTCATATTAGGTTTTATAAAAGTCTCGAGTTCTAATGATTTTTAGGAATCCATCTGATCATATTTCTCAAATAACAATATAACGGGTTAATCATTAAGAATATGTTCATATCTTCAAAAGGTATTATAAAGCTTTTTAAAGATTGAAAAAAAAGGCTTGAAAATTTGATTCCACAGTGAGAAAAGGTTTTCCCTTATTATCTCGTTGGTAACAAGAAATATAAATTATAATAAATTTACCAATACCTTTACTAGTTTAAACTTAAAAAAAAAAGGTAATAAATTATCTCAACAAAGTATCAATTATATTTAAAAAAGATTCACATATTTTATCCCCGTTAACCTTCTCAAAAGCCTACAAAAATCCACAGCAAACAACCAATTAAACATTTCGAAAATCCAATATGTATATATTATTTTGATGAATTAAGGGCAAATCAGTTTAATTGGTCTGATTTTGAAATCTTACAAATAATTAATTAACGGTTACCTTACTTTAAAGTTTATAAATATATAACCATTTACATATGTGTATATAAATCTGTCTTAGTGTCAATAATAAAAGGCCATTATAGATTTCAGCACCACTTAAATATAAATAAAGATCTTAGATTTTGTTTGTATTTTTATCATTTCCGCATTTTTCCAATTTTGTGTTTTGTTCCCATATCCCATTTCTGACCTCCCAAGTTGCTGACAGCAACAAAAAAATCCTCATTCAATGCCAAAGCCCCTCAAATCTACATATTTTAAAGGAAGGTATACGAAATCAAATCAAAGATCAATATAATGTCATTCCAAAAATAAATTCCTTTGAACTATTTTACACTTATTCGCCTTGAGATTGAGAAACCTATAATCTTTTTTGTTTTTTTTTTTGTTTTTATTTCAGATTAGGGCGCCATTCGATCATCATTGTGTGCTTCAGCCTAATTGATTAATCCACAAATTCACCGCCTTTGGTTCATCAGAAATCAAAAAATCAGATCACGATATCACGCGGTTCCTCGCTAGCACCATCAGGCAATAAGACATCACACACAAGCTGTCGGTCGTCGCGTTGAATCTGTGAAATATTTGCCAAAGTTATATATGTATATATTTTTGTTGTTGTTTTGTTTTCCAATACCCTTGGTGATAAATCAAAGACAACCAAGACAACGTTCGACGTCATGGTGGCATATAGCACGCCATCAATTCGAATAATGAATGATCCCCTCAAGTCACCATCATCGTTGTCGTCAAACGTACAATCAATCGAATAATTGAATAAACTTCCAAATACAAAAGCAACGAAAAACAGACGGAACGCGGGACAGTTAACAAAAAAAAAAAATCAATCTTGGCAAACAGCCAATTAGGAGCACACCTTTTTCCTTTTTCGGGAACCGCATATTATACTTATACATACCTGAGTCTTGAATCGCGACCGATATACCGAAGTAACAAAAAAATACAGTGTGCAAAAAAAAAAAAATAACCATACATTTTAGAGCCAGAGCGCCAACATTCCAAATATGGAAATCATTAAAATTTAGGTTAAAGGGGTTGAAAAAGTTGTGGCTAAGAAAAATCTATCTCTAGCGAGCGAAGGCTCATAATGATGGAACACAAATGGACTTGGACTATTCAATCCAACCTATTGCAATCAGTGCCTTTGAGATGAATGTTTGTTGGTTCATTCTGAATTTGAATATATAGATTATATACAATATATCTATCTATATCAAGGTGGAGGCTCTCCTCTAAGAGCTACTTTGAAGCGAAAAAGATCGAAGAAAGGATAGATTTTTTTCTTTCGTGAAGAACAGAGGAAAAATTCAATTTTCTCATCAGATTTCCACGACAACTACAATAACAACAAAAACAAAAAAACGTCATCCGACGTTGTCGATAAGATGTCACATTATAGTACGACAAAGCGAAAACGCCACAACCACTGTTGTGGGAGTATCAGCTTGATCAAGTGTATGCTGCATATATTTAACATTGTCTTTCTGGTGAGTTATTGTTATTTTATTCATTTGTTTTATTTTGTTGTATGTTTTTTATATTAAAGTAGGATTGTCTTTTGAGAAAATCGATTGTGACAAGAGATTTAACTAGACATGAAGAAGCTATTGTTAAAAGAAAAAAAAAGAAAAAAACTTCGACAACAAAAAAACAAAAGTCACAATTTAAGACTTTAAGAAAAAAAAATTGTTATTCGGGACAATAGTTAAACAAAATGAACAAATCAGCATTTATTTCATTAAACAAATGTATAAGGTTGAAGGCAATTTCAACTTAACCTTGAAATCTGTATGGGGAATGAATTTTAACAGGTTTTGAGAAAACAAAAATTGTTATCGTTTCTATATCTTCAATAAAAAAAAATTCTAATTTATACAAGGTATAAGATTAGATACCCAGAAAACAGTAATTGAATTCTACAAAAAATGTTTAAATATACAAATTTTAATACAAAATTAACTTTATGTGGAAGGAAATATTGGAAGACTGATTTGTTCGCATCTAGAAAAGCTTTAGTTCAAATTTTAAGCAAGCCATGTATGGCTCCAGCGAAATTAACCATTTTTGAAAAGTTGAATCAATTTACACCTTCTAATCAATTGGGGTTTAACGAGAAAAATTGTCAAGACCAAAGTTATATGTATATGTACTTTGTACATACAAAAAATACCTAAATCTAAATCTTTGTTGTTTTTTTTTTGGGCGGGCAATATTTCTTACATATCAAAATCTCGCTTTGTTGTTTGAAATGACAAATTCTCCAAGAGTATCTCCTTGTCATGAAAAAGTACTTTTCACCTAAGCCTTTTCAGATTCAGCAGATAATCCCCTCCATTCAGCTGCCAATAACACGCACACCAAATTGGTGGACAATTGTAAGTCACTAGGCCTTGATTCTATACGAACTGTATTGTGCAACCCAATTTATTTATATTAAATCTCGCATTACGAAGTTTCGCAAATTTTAAAGTCCCGCTTTTCATAATCTCGCAATTGCAAAAAAAACCGCAAGCAAAAACCTCGCATTTAAAAAGTCTAGTGCCATGAATTAAGGTCCAATAAAATAAAGTCCAAAACAAAAATTGGGACTTTATTGCAATTCTTGATCAACGATGTGAGTTTTAAATTTGTAAGAGGCCAACCAATGGTCTAAGTGTGTCCAGCGTTCTGCTGACAACCACATAAACCTAAAGATTTAGTTTTGCGATATTTAAATTTGCAAGATTTAAACTTGCGATATTTAGGTTTGCGAGGTTTCGGTTGATATTTTGCGAGATTTTCGGGTGCGAAATACACAGAAATGATATAAATGGGATTTCTTAATTGCGTGATGGAAAGCGAGAATTCGTTTTTCGAGATTTAAAAAAAATGCAAGATTTCGTTATTCGAGATTTGCGAGGTAAAGTCTTTTTAATTTTTATTTTTCTACTTTTTCGCATTCGTAAAAATCTAATGTGATTAGTTTTCATGGTAAAAACTGTAGAGATTAAAATTTCCCACATTTTGGTATAAATACTTTTCAAGATCATGCAATTGATATGTGCAAAGCCATAGCTCTCAAAAGTCTACCGCGTAATTAAGTACACTCTTTATACAAATCTGAAGTAAACTTAAAATTTTTTCGACAACACGCTTTGGGAACAAACAGCACAAATAATCCAAAAACTCTTGTTTGTTTTCCAATATTTTTACTTTTAATATAAAGGTACTACAATGTTAAGTTATTGATTCGTAAAAAAAATCTAATTAGACATTTTGTCAAACGTGACGAAAAAAGTTATTTTCGCAATTCTTTCTGTCGGCTACAATAGTAGCCTAAATGGATGGGACTGATTTTGAAAAAAAAAAAAAACTTAACTTAAGAATTTCATTTTTCTATAGAAACTCTTAGATAGGTTAGGTTAGGTTAGGTTAGGAGGGGCGTGCCCAGCCCTGAGGCTGTGCGTACACGGGGGCCTGTTGGTCCATTGTGATCCCCTATAACAGAGATAACAACTAAACTAATGGTTCACATAGACTGGGTCATTTACGAACCAGCCCGTACTATCAATATATTTCCTCATGTTTGCCATTGAGACCTGCGCTAGATCGTCCAGTTCTCCAACAAATCTGCTCCCAAGGTAACGGAGGCGATTTGTTTGGAGGTTGGGGCAGTCGCAGAGCAGGTGCTTAATGGTTTCTATTTCCTCAACATCCTGACAGCTCCTACAGAAATCGGGTGCGTATACACCAAATCTAGTGGCCATTGTGCCAATGGCACAGTGTCCCGTTAGTACACCTATCAGGGTTCTAATATTCTTTTTACTCAGCGATAGAATATACTGAGTTTCTTTTTCGTTGATTAGAGGCCATAAACTTCTAGAGATGTCACAATCGTTCCTGGATATCCAGGAGTTGTTGATTTTCTCTTTCGTTATTAGGTCTATCTTCCTTTTGATCACGCCAATCGGAACGTCCGGTCTCGTGTCTGATTGGCTACGACTGTCTCTATTTGACATTGACCCTTCCCTTGCCAGTGCATCTGCTTTTTCGTTCCCTTCTATATTGCTATGTCCAGGGACCCAGCAGAGTTTGACTTGGTTGGAGTAACAAATATTGTTCAGTGTATTTCGACATTTTGCAACTGCCTTGGATCTTATAGTCTCACTGGCTATCGCTTTGATAGCAGCTTGGCTGTCCACGAAGAATGTGATCTCTGAAGAGCTCAGTTTCTTCCTGTGAACTATTTCGGCTGCCTTTTCAATAGCATAAATCTCAGCCTGAAAGACACTACATTCATCTGGTAGTTTATATGATTCTCTAATATTAAGAGCTTCACTAAACACTCCAGCTCCTGTTCCTTCTTCCATTTTTGACCCATCAGTGTAGAGAGGTATACCCTGTTCACCGAGTAGTGAGTTGGGTTCCCAACCATGCCTTTCGGGTATTAAAGTAGAGAAGCTTTTCCTAAAATCTATAACGGGTGGTACGTAGTCAGTAGTCACATCAAGATCGTCATATCTTTTCAAGATAGACCCATGACAATAAGTGCTGTGCTTCCAAGAGTCCATTTCTTTAAGTCGAAATGCACTTTTGGCTGCTGTCCCCTTAATGTATTCATCCAGGACTGGAAGATTGAGAATGATCTCCAGTCCTGCTTGTGGTGTAGACTTCCGTGCCCCTGTTATTCCTATACAGGCTAATCTCTGTACCTTGTTTAGGTTTTTGAGATAGCTAATCTTTTCTACGGCCTTCCACCATACAATCGAACCATAGGTGAGGATGGGTCGAACGATCGCCGTGTACATCCAATGGATGACTTGCGGTCGCATTCCCCACCGTGTACCGAATGTTTTTTTGCATGTATAGAAAGCACACATTGCCTTCTTCATTCTTTCCTCTGTATTCCGTTTCCAGGTTAGCTTCGAATCAAGGATTACGCCAAGATATTTAGCTTCTTTGGAAAGTTTCAGAGGAATTCCGTTAAGCTTGGGAGGAGTGAAGTCCTCTAATTTCCTTTTCTTCGTGAACAGAACTAGCTCGGTCTTTGCAGGGTTAACCCCGAGACCGTGTTGTGCTGCCCAAAAGGATAGTTCCTTAAGCGCAGATTCCATAATATCTTTGATGGTGGTAAGATATTTACCTGATATCAAGATTACTATGTCGTCTGCATATGCCACAGTTTTAATGCCCTTATTCCTAAATTTTGTAAGAATTTTGTTAACAACGAGGACCCAGAGCAGAGGTGAGATTACTCCTCCCTGTGGTGTGCCTCTTGCAACTGTTTTCTCGACAATAGTGTTCCCAAGTTGCGAGTTTAAGATTCTACCATTGAGCATGGAATAAATCCAGTCCACGATGGCAGATTCAACTCCAACCTCTTCCAGAGCAGATTTAATGGACTCCGTTTTAACGTTATTAAACGCCCCTTCGATGTCCAAAAATGCTGCCAGGGTATATTCTTTGTGCTCGAGACTTTTCTCAATTTGTGAAACGACCTCGTGCAACGCGGTCTCCACTGACTTACCTTTAAGGTAAGCGTGTTGGGAGTTGCACAAGTTGTTTGGATTGAGGAGGTCCCTTACATACAGATCAATGATCCTCTCCAGTGTCTTGAGGAGGAACGAAGAGAGACTGATCGGTCTGTAGTCTTTTGCAGTCGAGTGTGTCGGTTTGCCGGCTTTCGGAATAAAGACTACTCTGACTTTTCTCCAGCTGATAGGGACGTATCTTAGTTTAATACAACTTTTGAAGATAACCCTAAGCCATGGGGTGATTATCTGTAGAGCATGTTGAAGAAATGCCGGAATAATCTCGTCTGGTCCAGCTGATTTAAAGGGTTTGAACGAGTTTATTGCCCACATAATCTTCTGATCTGTGATAACCTGTTCCAAGTCTGGTACTGGTTGATCAGCGTATAGAGAGTCTGGTTGTGTATGCCCTGAGTCATTAGGGCTCATACATCCAGGGAAATGTGTGTCCATGAAGAGTTCAAGTGTTTCTTGGCTCGAGTTCGACCACGATCCATCGGGATGCTTAATGTATCCCGGAGTCGTGGGGTTAGATGCGAGGATCTTTCGAAGTCTAGCCGCTTCACTTGTGTTCTCAATGGATTCACAGTGCCTAGCCCATGAATCTTTCTTGGCCTTTCTTAATTCTTTGGTATATGAATTAAGTTCGGCTCTATATAGATTCCAGTCTATTTCTAATTTGCTCAGTCTGGCTTTATTGAAGAGTTTTCTGACCCCTGTTCTTCGTTTCTTAAGCTCACTGCTCCACCATGGTGGGTTAGTGGGTTTAATGTTACGAGATATAGGGCAGTGTTTTTCAAAGGCCGTTTTCATTTTACTAGTAAGGATGTGGACAGCTGTGTCAATGGTTGAAGTTGTCGAGATCGAGTCCTCCTTTGGTGGATCGATACGTTCGTTCAACCATTTTGTATATTCTGTCCACTTTGTTCTAGTTGGGTTTCTAAAAATTTTCTCCTCATTTGTGTTTCTGTCTAAAGTAAAGAGTATCCTAAAGTGATCCGAAAAGGATTCCTGAGGTGAGACTCTCCAATTTCCTACAGAGATTTTATCAGTATTACTCGTAAGAGTGAGATCTAGAATTTCTTCCCTATTCTTATTACGAAATGTTGGATGATCGCCCTCATTACATAAAATAAGGTTAGAACAGAGAATGTATTCAAAAAGTAACTCACCCCTTTCATTGATTTCCTTACTCCCCCATTGAGTGTGATGGGCGTTGGCGTCACATCCCATCACAAAAGGTGTCCGTCGTGTCGTGGTGTAATCCACAAGGTCGCGGACTATCTTTGCTGGAGGGTTCTCTTCATCGTACGGCATGTACGTTGATGCCAAGACGAAGTTTCCTTCCTTGGATTCAACGCTGATTGCCACATTATCCTCGTTGCTGTACCTAGATAAAAAGAAAGCATTAATTGACTTTTTCACTAGAATACAACTTCTTATATTACCATCTGACGTGGAGCAGAAAAGATTGTAGTTCTTTGACCTCAATCCCCGGACCTGACTCTTTCGGAGCCATGGTTCTTGGACTAAGGCCACATCCACGTTTTCTTGAGACATGTAGAGCATTAGGTCGTGCGTTGCTGCTTTGGCGTGATGCAAATTAATTTGCACCACCAGCAGCTTTTGACTCCCCTTTGCCCCCATGCCTCCTAACCCTTACGGTTCCAAGACCGTACCTCAACACGTCTTTTTTGCTTTTTAGAAGAAGGTCAGATTTCTTGTCAATAATGAACAAGAGGTCCTTTCCTTCCCCACTAGGACTCTTCCTAGAAGACTGGAGCTTCCAGTCTAGCACGGAGAGCTCTTTGTTCTGGTTTGCCAGCAGTTTAATTATGGATGTGTCCTCATGCGTAGCAGGAGGAGGAATCCATATATTAATTTGCTGGCGAAGGGGTAGTTCCGTGACGGGAAGAATCTCTAGAGAAGCGCCCTCCCACAGTTCACCAATATTGGTGATGATGTGAGTGAGGAACTCCAGAGATTTCTGGTCCCCACAGCAAACCACTTTAACACCTTTTCGCCATCCAGCTCCATCGAAAGTATAGTCATCAAAACTATCGTTTTCAGATGTAGCCATCATGGCTTTGAGGATTTCGTTCTCAACAAGTAGCCAGTTATTTGCCGTGATTTTCCCATCCGGGTTGTCTCGACTAATGATTGCTATCTGCAGATCAATCGGGGTGGTGTCAAAACTGTTGGTCTTGCGTTTTTTAGCACCTTCAGTCTTGGCTGCCTCCTCCGATCTAGCTCTTTTAGACGTACTTGGCTTCGCCCCATAAGAGTTGCCGACTTGCACTGCCTCGTTCCCTTTCGGGTTCGATTTAGTTTTTGTCTGCTGCCTCTTATTAGGCGTCGCCTGTGTCGGTTTCGAGCCGGGACGAGCAGCAGAGTTGATTGCAGCCTGTTCTTGGTTTATCTTTTTAGGGATAGAACCAGATGTGGATGCATTTGCTCTGTCGCTGTCCAGCTTTTTGGGGATCGATTGTTGTGAAGAGACAATGGATTCAGGGGCAGCTGCTGCCGACTGACGCTCAAAGTTCCTCACCAACTTCTTATGTTTTTTCAAGAGAGCCTTGTCTCTTGAACTGAGGGTGGTCGGGTCTTTTCCGTTCATAGCACTCACGAATCTTTTAGAGGATCTGTAGTTACTGCGTTTCCTCGAAGCTTTGAGATCTTTGAGGGGTGCAGTAGGCTTCAGCGTAGTCTCTTCGGGATTCGAGTCTTCTAGCAGCTCGTCCTCGGTTTGACTTCCTATAGAGGGAGGTCCGTCCGAGGTCTCCATACCGTCGATAGCCATGCTATCTAGAGCAGGGAGAAGAGCAGCTGTGAGCTCTAGCGCTTTTGTTTGTCTTGTTAAGTTATGTCGTTTTTGTTCGTTTGCGTTAGTGTTTGTCAGTTTTTGTTCGTCGTTTGTGTTAATGTTTGTCACTGGCGACTTAGCCTCTCGCGAGTCCAAGCCCTCGCCGACAGCCGTGACCTCTGTCGACACTTGAGTGTATATCCCCACTCTGATTTGTTCGTTCGTTTGTATATTGTCCATATTTGTCTTCGATGTACATCTCTGTTTTTTTTTTTTTTTTTTTTTTTTTTTTTTTTTTTTGTTGGTTTTGCTTAGTGGTGAGACCCTGCAGCTGGGTTGCTGGAGGATCCCACGTAAGCCCCCTCGCCACCGTCAAGGCGAAAACCGTGAGGGGGAACTCTTAGATAAGAAGAAAGCTCAAATTGATAAAACTTGGCGAAGCAGTGGGCGGATTTTATTTAAATCACTCTTAAAAAATTCTCCTCATTTAAAACGCGAAATTCTAAAAAATCTCAAAGAAATCATTCTAGAAAGGAAAACTTATATTTATGTAAATTATATTTTTTAGATTCTAGAGAGATAAATAAAAGATATTATTTTAAAATAACTTAAATTTACTTATTTTATTTATTTATTTACTTAAATGCATTTCTTTTATTTAATTCATGAAAAAACACGTTGAAAATCTCCAATATCAAATCAGTTGTAGAGAGGACAATTAGAAAACTTTAAGCTTTAAGTTAAGGAATTAAAGAAATTGAAATGTTAAAAAATTGGCGTAGTAGAGGTCTGATTTAAAAAAAAAAAAGAGACTGGTAAATTCCCGTTGGTTGCTTTGAAAAAATTGTCAAGTGAAGGTCAAAAAAATATTTGTTCTCCAGACGAGAAATATTTTTGAACAATTTTTTGTAGTTTTGTTTTGCATTTTTTTGGTTAAAAAAAAAACTCAATTGAATGTTTTTACAATCTTGTTGGGTATCACATGTTAACAATGTCATTGTGTTTAGTATAAAATAAGCTTGGCATTGAAATCAGTTTTCATTGTCGAGATATTTTAGACGAAAAACATTTTTCAAGAATTTTTAATTTCTTTTGTTTGTTTAAAAAAAAAACTATTAATTGATTTTTTTTTTTAGTCAGCAATTTAAAATGGCATCGTGTATTGAATAAAATCAGCCCGAAGTCCTATATCACTATTTTTTCTGAAAATATATGTGCGGTAAAATATTTTTGATAAATTTTTATTCGTGTTATTTTGCAATTTGTTTTGTTTAAAAAACCGTCAATTGAATTGTTTATAAACCCCATCAATTCTCAGTTACATTATTGAAAAATATAATTATCCCACAGTCGATAACATTGTTTGTTTTAGAGGTATTTGAGCCGAAATATATTTTTGAACAATTTCATAGTAGTTTTGTTGTACAATCTTGTTTCTTTAAAAAAAAAAACTGTCAATTACATGTTTATATAAAAACTTTGTCAATTATTGACTACGTCATTGTGTGTGGAATAAAATTAGTCCGGCTTCGAAATCAATGTTTTTTCTAAAGATATTCGAGCAATTTTTAGTATTTTTTTTGTAGTTTTATTGCTTTAAAAAAACTGTCAGTTGATTTTTTTAAAATCAAACCAGTAATCAAATATGGCATCCTGTATAGAATAAAATTATATCTTACTATAAATAAATATCTCAAGATATTCCAGCTGAGAAACGATTTTCTAAAAATAAAAAAATTGATAAAAAAAACTGTTTTGTGCTTTTTTTTAAATTCTTTCTAATTCTTCATTACGTCATTATGTGTAGAATAAAATTAAGCTGAAGTCATTGGCATTTGTTTTTCTCGAGGTATTTGAGATGAATGATATTTTACAACTTTTTTTTCAAAATGCTATAATAGTACGGACGTACGCATCACACACATACAGACTTCGATTCGGCAAATCGGACCAATGAAAATACTATACTTTAGGTTCAAGAGGGCTCAGTTACAAAGTTGCAGATTTCTATATTGCTTTTATAAATACGTATAAAATCAAATAGAGTTAAAAAAACTAGGTGTGGCAGTGGGTGGAATTTCCAACAAATTATACATATACACGGTGCCGAACCTGCCTGAAGGGCGGAACTTGACTAGGGCGGCAAAATTCATACATACTATAATTTCAAAGCGAAAAAGGTTAATACATCCATCTACTTCAATTTCTTCGTTCATAGTTGTTGTCCGAAGCGCTGGACCATTCTTCTAAAACATGCTGAAAATTCTAAGCAAATTGCTTTGAAAAATTTATCCGATATCCGGTGGTCAAACATAACAAAAGTGACTACGTGTCTTTCAGAAAAGTTATCAGAAATTTATGATTCTTTAAGGAAAATTGTAGAAAGTTTGGAATTCACGTTTTGAAGCAACTGAATTTGGTAAACGCATTTTCAATTTTCAATTCAATTTTTATTGTCAACAGGAATTTAGAACGAGTTTTTATACCTATAAATATCCATTCGAAAATGCTTCAATCAAAATCAAAGGGCTTTTTAACCTGTTTGGATGATTTTGATAAATTGCGACAGTAGGTACGTTCAGATAAACCGTTCTTACTAAGAACTTCTTAGGAATCTTTGTTTGAAAAATTACAAAAGGACGTTAAAAACATTTCTACGAAAATGAACAATCAAGTGGATTTCTTTGTGTCTGATTCAAGGATAGTTCGTAGCCGCCGCGCTGTTTTCAATTTGAAAAATATCTTGAAACAATCGATCCAAAATTAAAATTTTAAGCTGATTTCTTTTTTTTTTACGTTATCGATGCTCAACTATCTTCTCATGATGAGCGCTTTGCGCAGTGCCAATTTCTCAGCCAAAATATCGGATTTCCTTGCGATATTTCAAAGAAGGTGGAATTAAAAGGCTGCGAACAACTTGAAGCAACATTAACAGCAACAATTGACAACGAAGTTCGAAAGGATATTATAGCTTAATATCTCTTGACTGAAAATAATATATTTATTCAAACTTTTCCTTTGTCAATTTTAATCTATGTGTTTAGCTTCACACTTCTTACTGGAATTTTGTGGAAATTTGGTAACGTCATGCATAAAAGATACTATTAATGTTTCCTTCAAGTATTGCATCAGGTGAAGCCATAGCTTTTCGAAGCTTAAACTTAAAAAACCTATCTTCACTGAACAATGACCCAAGAGCGATTTACCGGCCTTTCAACTTATTCATTCAAAGACATGCAATTGAAAAAATGAAAAATCGCAGATCAGCATTTTAGTTTCAAAACTTTGTAAACATGTTATTAAATAAAACCGTATGTAAATATGTTAATGTTGTTGTTATGTTCCTTTTTTATTTGAGGCGGCAAAATAACAATTTGCCTAGGGCGGCAAAATTTCTAGGTTTGGCACCGCATATACATACATATCATGCTTTATTTTAAAGAGAGCTTATTTACAAAATTTTAGCTTTCTTCGGTTGTTAATTAGGGATACAACTCAAATATAATAAAAAGTGGGCATAGCAATGAGTGAAATTCACCAAAAACCACTTCAGAACTACACGTCGCAAATTGAACAGAAAAAAATCCAATAAGAAAAAAGAAACACATTCTGTAATAACATTCAGTTATTCCCGAATTTTTTTGTTCGAATTTTCCTTTCCTTACAAATATTATTCGGATTTTAAACGAACATTTAAAAAAAATGAGCCAAATTTATCTTAGACATTCTCATCAAAAATAGAGGAAAATATGTTAAAAATTCAATTTTAAAAAAGTACGTATACGCCCGAGTGTACACTAAGGTTTACTTCAATAAAGGCGACACTTTTATTAATCTAAAACGAAAATTATGTCACTATAATTCGTGACATGACTTTAATCAGTGAGTGGAAAAATAGTTCGACAATCTCTCAAGCGAATTCACCAACAAAAATGACTTTACTGAACAAAATAACAGGGCTTTAACGAAGTTTGTAAATAGAGTTGGAAATTCAAGCAATAAAATTGGTTCATTTGAATAAAATGTCACCTGGTGATAAGTAAAATCTTAAAAAAAATGTGATTTGACTTTACATGAAGTTACAATGACAGCCATTTTGGAAAAAAGTGAAATTACAACAACAATGTGTCCCCGAAGGTTTATCCATTCATTGGTGCATTTTTTTGACACTGAAACAACATAATAGATTTTGGATATGAGTCACTTTTTTTTTAGTAGTAGTAAAATGTTTTTATATCCAACGTAATAACAAAAAGTTTACGGTTTTTTAAATTTAATTTTGAATTCAATTATTATGTACAAAAAACAAAACTTACGACAGTGATAAAAGTCATCTGTCACTTTAATCCATTAATAACCTATTTCTAAATAGTGAATAAAGTGAAGATACCGCCATCTATCGGGTATAAATTTTTTAATTTTATATTGTAAAGATTTTGACGTTTTTTTAGGGGAAATTGCCTTAATTTTGGGTTGTAGTCATATATCTCGTTAATGGCTGGACTGATTTTGTTAAGATTTTGCAATCTGTTACTTTTAAATAGAATACTAAATATTATTTTTAAAAATTAAAAAAAAAATTTGTTTGTACTTCTGATATTTTTCACGCTTTCTCTCGAACGATATATCATATCGTGATTGAACAATTACCGATAGAAAGTTCGTTCGATCCAATCGTGCATTTTATTTTAATAATCTTAAAAATTTCATGTCACTTGTGTGTTATCAATTTATCATAAGGTATATGTATATGAATGAGATCTTTAGTCTTGAATATTATTAAAATATTATGATTTATGACAATTATTTACTTGTAAAATAAAAATTATGTTTTCTCACGCTGCACACGAACACAGACGTAGTAAAAGTGTTCAAATTGACACTCTTTTGTCTTGAATAAGTTTATGCTTATATATTTACAGGGTATTTGATATAGGGTACTCCTTTTTTCAATTCAATTACTATGAACTTAATCTACATTTAACGATCAATAAATTTATAAAACATGACGTATCTAGCATTGGGCCCATATATCGTGTTATCTGTAAAAACCTTCAAATCACATCACAACATCATTTTTTCTTGTAATCACGTCTCACATGCGCCATGTGAATTACAAACATTTTCGAACAAAAAGAAGTTAAACATAATAACACAACTCACAATTTTACAATCCATCAAGATTCAAGAGTCAAGACATCCAATATCATATTAACCAACTAGAGCGCGGCGAAAATCTAATAGATTTTAGTCAGGGCGTTTGTTTACTTGAAGACGTGCCCTTAAGATCTTTTGTTTATATATATTTGGCGGCATAGATCACACCCATCATAGTTGGTGGCCTGGAACGCGAGTTCAATTGAATTTGTGTGGCGTTCATTATCTATATAGACAAAGTTAGATGCTGGTATCTAAAATACTAGAGTCTTGCTAATAATTATTTAATAGCTATACAATTCGACTTGGAAAAGATATTTCAAACGCTGACAAACCTTAGCCATGGCAATCGATTGAAAGGCAAAGCCGATTTCTAAGTGCAACATATAACACGGTTGACTTAAAGTTGAACACCACACCATACGTTTGTATATAGCAATGTCCGCATGTCCAAGTAGAATGTTAGTAACACCTACACGTTTAATGCGGGGCGCAGTGTTAATGGAGTGCACAGCTTAGGGGCTACGATCTATGAGCTGAACTTTGCTTTATGGACTTAAAAACCATGTTTATTTGAAGTCAATGACAACATCAAATGCGGCTAAGGAAGTGTGTATTTTATTTTATTAAGCTATGTATATATGGAAAGCGGAAACAATCACATATAAATTAGCTGGAAATTGATTTGTAGTATGAAAATGCCTTAACAAACTTGAAGGGAAAATAAATTGAAATGCATTTATATAGTTTAAAACTTTAAGGTGCAGTTGATTTATAAACAGTGTTGGTGCAGTTGGTCTATAAATGAATACAAATATTCTAAATATATAGTTTTGTGATAAATTAGGATAAAATATTGGTATCAATCAATTGCAAAACTCACTTCAAGGACTGCGGAATGGATAGAATGCAGTGTCGCTAAATAAAGTTTAAAAAATAACACACAATCGATTTTAATTTTGAATTTTGTTTGATCGAAAACGGCTCTTAACTCAGGTTTAGACATTCATTTTTTCGACAAAAATTGGGACCAAGGTGAATTATGTTGAAGACTAGAAGGTTTTATTTTTAAGTTTTAAGGGTTTCCTCAAATGCATCCTAAGTAAGGACCAACTAAATTTTTGAAAACAAAAAATTTTCACCTTGAAATTTTGAACATTTCTTGTCATTATGTCAAAAAAAATTTTATTTAGGGTACATATGTGATTTTTTACTCTCGTGGCCTTATGACCCTGTGATATAATATTTATGTATCGAATAATTAATCAGAACTTAAGTAAGATATTTAAAAAAAAAAGACCGTCAGTTTAGTGAATTTCCCAAAAATAATTTTTAATATTTGTATGCCTAAAAATATCCCCAAAACATCTTCACTTCTTTATAGGGACAATTCGGGAAAACATCATGTTAAATTAAACAGAAATTAACTAGGTTATCATTTACTAACACGGTTGGTCATGTTAAATATTTAATATGATTCAAAATATTAACCTCGTTTCATGTTTATTCAACAAAATTTTGTTTAAAAAATGTACCTGACTCCTTTTAAACCTTACAATTATTATAACCATAAATAAGTAATATTGTTAAACTGACGTTTAAATCTAGATAAATTAATTTGGTTTACTTGGCTGTCTAATCTACATAACATCTACATAACTCAATGTTTTACTAACCCAGTAGTCTTGTAACGACTACTAACAAACCATTATGAATTAACAAGGTACACTGTTACTTTAACAATGTGTAATTTAAATAACCCCAAGTAAATATTTCAGAAATTGGATTATTAAATAGTACAGATTAAGAGGAAATCAACACAACGACCAGAAAGGCTTTGTAGTAAAACCAAACTTTACAAGCAGCAACATAAAAAAAAAAAAAGTTCTTAAAATTAAAAGTGCGATCATGTTAAAATATGTATTATTTACAAGAATTTCATGTTGAAATAACATGACATCTTATTAAATCACCTAAAATGTTTTCAAAGATCGAGGCCAAGTTAATTCAGTATTGAACATTATGTTTTAAAAATCATGTACGTTTCTGAGATTTCCTGAACTTTATATGGGAAGGTGCATCTTTTTAATTTAATAAGACACTTATTTAATTTTACTTGCACTTTTTTTCAGAGTTGCCCTTTAAACCCTCAATTTTAATTAAAAATTAAATTTAACGCACATCATTTTGAATTTAGCTGATCCTTAAACCACTGTGAAATCTTTCTTTTATAGCGTTTGAATTTGTTGGAAATAAAATTTACGCAAAATAAATTTGCCAAAAAACCGAAGAATAAAATTTTTAAATTCTAAATACATAGATATATACTATACTTACATACTTATAAATACGTACCTACTTCTTGACCTCCTATACTTTTAATTCTAAATTTAAAAAACATGATTGTGATATTGCTTATACCTACGGTTTTAATAAAAAAATAAAGTTTTCAAGATTATAAATTTCAACTTTCATTAAAAAAAAAAAATTAACTCACCCAAAAAACTTGGAACTCACACATACATTAGATCCTGACTACGGCCGTGAATGCACAGAAAATCAACGAGTTTCATATAGTAAAGAAACGCACCTAATGTGCCGAACAATTATTTCTTGTGCTTAATTTTGACAGATAAGTGATGTACAGTAAGAAACAAACATTTGTTTTTTTTTAAGCTGGAATTGCATACCACTCGGATTAAATGCTTGACTAAATTTTTGCATGGCCTTTTTATTGTGGAGTAAATTTTGTATAGAAGCTAAATGCATAATGTTGCTTTTGCCCTCAAAAATTATTCAAATCAATTAATTTCATATGTAAAAGATCTGAAAAAAAAACAAACACGCTCACTTTTCCTCTTTTCACACCCCTCTTCCGACCATGCTTGCTCTGGTGTCTAAATGATAGTACAAATAAAAAAATCACAAAAAATGTCTTTTCCATCATGGTGCGATAGTCTCTTGTGACGTTTCACAGTCTATTCATATTAGGCCTGTTCGTTTACTTTCCAAAAGTGTCAATTTCTAACACTTTTATTTTTTAACATGAACATTGACAAAAAACTTTGAACTAAAATTGGCAGAAATTAGCATTTTGGGAAAGTAAACTCAGTTTTGTGAAATTTTGTTTAAAAACTTTTTTTACACAAATTTCAAAAACAGGCATATTTTTGCACGATGTACTTCCCCCGTTTAGACATTTCTTATTTAAACAACTTTAATAAAGATTTATAAAGGGAAATTGATTTTAATGACATATCATATCCCTGTTTGGTTACTTTTTTTTAACAAATTCCCCAAAACTGATTTTTTTTTTTGAAATTATGGGTGAAAATTTGTGAAATTTTGTGCAAATTCGCAAGAAATTTTAACTTTACCAAACAGACCTATTATGTCAAAATAACAAAATTTGTTCTTCCTACTCTCTACGTCTGGTCGACTGTTTCCGGTACAGAACCTATACACTTAAAAGTCATTCCCATGTTCAGTGACATCATTTGCTTGACAATATATTTTATGGTTTGCGTAAATATTTAGAAACTCCAATCAAATTTGTGGCTGATCCTCCTACTGAATTTTATCTAAAATTTATTGGAGCTTTGATACCTTTGCAGATCTAGCTTAACTACATAGCTTCTAGGTCAAAACATTTCGTGGTTAATTTGTGAATAATAATGGAAATCTCGAACACCTACTTCATGAATTTATGATGGTATACTTCCAAATTTCAAAGATAAACGATTTACGACTATATTTTATATTTTTTCACTGCGCTTTAGGTCTCAAGATAGTAAATCACTTTAGAAAAAAAAAACAATTCTGTTCAATCTTCTTTTTTTATATATTTTTTTTAACATTGCATTGTTGTAAGTTATTTCGATGGGGTATTCCATTTTGATCGAATCAAACGCCAATTAGAGTTTATAGTCGAAGCCATAAAGATGCCTAGTTTATAGTCCAAAAGCGGTAAATCACAAATTTAACTCGTAAGTTGTAAGACACAAAATGTTTGACAAGCCAGCATGGTTACCTAGATTTGGATGGTGATGGTGCTGGTACTCGTCTTCACATATACCTTACCTACATATATGGACATTTTTTGTGTTACAAGTTGTAAAACAATTTTAATGTACGCTATGGGAATATGCCTTCAAAATAATTTCTCTCGTATAAAGTAAAAACAACGACGAGGTAGGTGGGCAAGTTTGGCAATTCGTTTCAAGCAACAAACAGATGCAAAATAAGTTGCATCCTCTTTCTTCACGTGTACTGTACATACATACATATATTCTGTTCCAAGCAAGGTCTTCATCGAATCTTGGAAGCTTGACGGAGGCCACCCAAAAATGTATATGCGGAGTGGTCCACAATTACCCAAAAAAAAAAAAAAAATACTGCCTTGATGAATGTGCTGCGCATGCAGCACGCGGCAGTCGAACCAGTTTCATTCACAATGTAAAGCTTATAAACCAACAACACAACGATTATGGTGGCAAACAGTCTCCAATCCAAAATGCGCTTGACTTCATTGAGGTTCGTCGATGCGATGATGGTGGTACCCTGACCAGACCAGGCCAGTTGGTCTGGAGGAATTCAGAGGATCATGTCTCAAGTGATACAAATCACGTTTTTGCCTTTTATCTTGCTCTCCACCATCATCATGACGGGATTGTAGTTTATTTGTTTTGAGTTGTGTGTTGGATTGTGCTACCGAAAATGTTCCAGGGGTAACTTCTCTATAGGTATACCTACATCAGAAAAGGTTAATTAAATGGTGAAGTGATGCCTTGATTGTTGTGTTTTTTTTTTATTTAAAGTTTCGGTTGTGGTTTCGAAATAAATTGACCAGGAAATTATTTATTTTTAACTTTTTTTTTTGTTGAAAATTAATGTAACAACATGGCAAAGTGCAATTGAGGTACATATACAAAAATACTTACATACATTATGCGTTGTGTTTTTTTGGACATGGAAAGCATGTAACGCCTGCGGGATTTAACGTGTTTTGCGATCGAAATCGGGGTAGGATAATTTTTGTAAAATTTACGTGATTTTGGTTTTTGATTGGTAATTAGTAAAATAACGACCATGAAATTTATAGGAGGAGCATTATAATGGACATAATGAGCAGTTTTGAGCTGAAGATGTGAAGCGGTCTGTCAATGAATTTGAATTGTGATGGAAGAATGAAAATATTTTGATAATTAGTTTTTAATAGTTTCCTCTGGAACTTGTCATTAGCAGGTTTAATAGGGGATCCACACTACATATACATTAAGGGTTCAGGGTATGCAAATTCTGACTCTTTTGATTTGTTTATAGTGATTGTCTTCTAAATCTATACATATGCATACAAATTAATGTTATTTTTTATGAGGCTTATAAACTCAAAAACAACTGAACCAATTTTGCTGAAATTTTAAAAGTTTGTTCCTGTTGTCAGCGTGAAGTTGAAAGTTAGAAGTTAGTTTAGGTAAAATCCACCTATTAACACGCCCACTTTTATGATGTTTTAGTTTCATCCTTATTGAACTACTTTAGTTAAAAATTTGTAATTAATCTCTCTTTAGGCAAAACCACGAAATTTGTAGTTTTTAGACAAAACAAATTGCCTACTGCCACGCCCGCATTTCTTGTATTAGAAATTCATACTTTTTACTTTTGTACCTAAAGCATCACATGGGTTATATTTTTTAAAGTCCACCTACTGCCACACCAAATTTTCTTATATGCATTTGAGATTTTCCTTTACATTTAAGGTTTTCTTTGAAAGTTGAAATGTTGTAGTTTGACAAATGTTCAATAGATGGGGCTGTAAAGCGTGGATGCGTTCAGTGAGTTCTTTATAATATATTTCACATTCAAAATAACAAAAAATTTGACAAAAAATTTTGGTTTCACCGAAGTGCTTTAACGAGTGATTTTTTTTTCTATATTCAGTGCACTCTAAAACGGTTAAGAGCCAAAAAAGCATTAAACAGTCATGCAGTCAGTTACAAATAAAATCTCTGTGCCTTTGACAGTATTTCCAGAACTAATATATATAGGAACAAGTAGAGAAGAAAAAATATGTAAGGGTTTCAAATCACACGATTTCAATGGCCAGTTCTCGCCACTCGGGCATACTTTCTGCATTGTGATTTCAGTTAGGGCCTGTAACACAACGTGGAAAAAGTATATGTCGGACAATTGAAAAGCGACAACTTGTCCAAAATTCTGTAACACAATACGACAAGTGTATATGACCGATAAAAGCTTGTCACGAAACAATATTACAAATGAGAAATCCTTTGGTTTTTTTCCTGTTGCAGAAAGTGACAAGTATATAAAATGTTTTGTTTATATGAATAAATAACAAGACTTACCAAAAAATCTACATTCACTTGTAAAATAAAGACTTGTCCGACATGTATGTATAAGTTAATGCTGTAACACAACTCAAACATTGCAAACTTTTCAGAATAAATATATTTCCCCGACTTGTCCACAGAGTTCGACAAATAACAATTATAATGCAACTCGTGTGTGCTGGGTTTTAATTAAAATTATTTTATTTTAAATCTATTAATAAATAGACTTACAATTAAATTACAAAAATAAAAAGAATGTATTATACAATTTTTTTTTTCTTAGATAAAATGGAAATTACGTCCCTTATTTTTGCTGACATTTTTTAGCGGAATCAAATAATTTCGGTATCTGAATTTGTAGCTATAACTATTATTTGTTGCGCAAATCAAAAATTTGTAGCTCAAATACTTTTTCTGTAATAACAGTTTCGGCTAAAATAAGTCTAAAATTAGCGGATAAAATATAAAATAATACAAATTACATTTTTTTAATTGGTACTTGAATTTAAAGTTAATTTTGTATATGCTCATAAATTTCGAAAACACCAATTTTGTAGCTCCGTTTTTTTTTTTTTTTAATATTCAAGTAACCGCTTTTGAAGCTTTTTTTAACCTGAATTTGTAGCTTTTTAAATGCTAATTTGTTCCAAAAAAATTATTTTTGATGGCTTTTATGGATATTATTTAAATTAAAATTTAAAATACACGCGTTTTTCGCTAATAAAAAATATCCATGAAAGCTAAAAGCAACAAATAAGCTACAAACTGTTTCTGCCGAAAAGCGTCTGTCAAAATAAGGGATAAGAATCATCTCCTTAAGATCTCGATCTATTCAATGATTTTTAATTTTTATGAAACATACAACCTACAAAATATTTTCATTAAAAAATTCGATTCTGTAAAATTCAAAAATTATTTTTAATCTTTTGTTCTCTCCGTTGATGAAGAAGAACGGAGAGTTGACTGTTAACGAAAAATAAAACAACACGACCGTCATGAACAGAACTGTCCAAATCCACCAATATTCACCGTTTTTCAATTTCAGTTAAAATGTTTCTATTTATGGAATCCGATATTTTGTGGCTGTTTTCATTGTTGAACTGAGAATTAGAATTTATCTTTCCATCTAATTAGAGCAGATTTTTGTCTCTGGTAACATTTATTTCTATATAGGCATGAAGCAAAGAGAGTTAACAAAATTTGAGTTCAACCAAGAGACTTTAAATTTAAAAAACTTTCCCAAACGAACTTAAAATATTTGGAACGACAATGCAACTGTTGCAAATCAAAATTAACATACATAGCTATAATTATGAGAGTTTCCACACCAACGCGATTGGTTGTAGTGATTTCAAAAATAAATGTAATTTACATTTTCTTAATTCTTAGTAAAAGATTAAAATATTTAAAGGCTTTCAGCGTAGACCGTCTGGCGTCTACCAGTCCAATCAAGGCAATGATGTGATCCTATGAAAAATTATTTTGACAGGCGTTTCGTTGTCATTCCCGAAGTGGTTAGAAAACACGCTGTATCACATAATCAGCGACTGCACAGTCATTCTAACTCGAGATGGAGACTTTATTAAATATACGTAACAATGTTCGAAGCTAAGAAGAACCAAGCCTCATGAGCTGATTGTCTAAATGCGATGGGAAAGTATTAAAACTTTAAACTTCCCCCAATGCGATTTTGTATTTAAGAAATAAAAACCTTTTGTCGATCTTTCATAGATTGGTCCTGATATCCCGGTGGTTTTAGTGCGGTACAAGTCCCACACTATACTTGGTACTGAATATTATCAAGTGTCTTTTGAAGATTTCCACCTGTAGAGACAAAACAAAAAATTCCTGATATTTTACTTTGGTTTGGGAGAAAGAAAAGTACGAAACGATTTTGTTTCCTTCCGTGAAATTAACATAAGATTGTAGAAGAAATTAAAAAAAAAATTCAAATGTCTCCAGCAACTTTATTCCTGGTCTGGTAGTTCCAATATTTTATATCCTCTCTCTTTGGACTCATTGCTGAATTACCATTTTCGCTCCTTTTTTTCGTTCCAATTATAACATTTAAATCTTCAATTAAAAATGTGGTTAACTTGTCGCAAGAATATATAAGTTTCTCAAAGTCACTATGCCAATTATCAATATTGGGAGACATTCTTGTTTTTTATAGAAAATTCACAGACAATTAACTGTCGTAAACTTATGTCAAAAAAATTCAATTGCCCCCTGACGTTTCTTTAATCTTTTTGTTTGTAACCAAAGTAACAAATATTTGTTTTGTTTTTAATTTCACATTAAAAACTTTAGTCGCTTGCACCGAAATCTTTAAAAAAAAATCCTAATTTTACTACTTTTCCCGTGAATTTTATCAATTTTTATAAATAATACAAAATAAACATAACTTTCTCTTGTTAAATTTACTAAACAAATAAAAAACATATAAATGTTTTATTCACATAATATACATAGAACCGTTAAATTCTCACAAAATTTTACTACCAACTTTCTATGTATATACATAGCTGCTGCACCGCGCCACCACTAAGCCTTTCTATAAGCCACTTAAAATTAGTACCAAACAAATATTCCTAAGAGCTTAATTTAAAAAAAAATAAAAAAAAAATTAGTCCAATCCTACATTAACACAATATTCGAATTATCCAAGTCATTCAAACTATGTAAAACTATGTAATCGAATACTTTGTTCGAGATTGTCTTCATCGTCATTATATTATCCATAGAGGAGCTCACTTGCTCATATTATATTCCCACTTTAGCCACAAATATTCTTCCAATTTCAATTCTTTATATGAGCTGAGCAGCATGAAGCGCCCGATAGCGACTTTAACGACTTTGAGCTTGGAATTACCTAACTCCTATTTATGTATAACCTATACCTCCAGCGCTGCAGTGCGGTCTGTGGCAACACTGCAGTGTGTATAGTTGGTATAACATTTATGACCCCATCCGCTGTTGGGGAATGAATTATTTTTATGGCACTTTAATTGGCTTTGGCTTGGCTCTCTGCAGGGTCTTCTGATGGTGTCTATGGCTCTCAAGTGTCGGTAAGAGGGCATTCCTTAAAAATAAAAAATTCCTGTCATGTTCCAAAAGCGATGACATGCGCTACATCAGGTATAATTTCTCCATCGATTGGATTCAGTTTCTCTCGCGGAGCATGGGTGGCTGGAAGTGGAAGTGGTGCGCCACCTAAACATAATTCCTTCACTAAATCGTCGTCTTAGAGTTGTCCGAGTGCCCCAAAGAACAAGTATGTATTCCTTTTTTGGGTAAGAATGACTGCGTTGTAGCTATAACAACACGACTCTTACACTGTCTCTTTTGATGTATCGGCGGCAAGTTCAAGTATACATGTAGGTGTGGGTGCTGAATACTTTGTTGGGAATATTATGTTGCTCCGTGGTGCCTGATAAACCTTCGTCCCGTTTTCTGTCAGTCATTCTTAGGTGAACAAACGCACACAAAACAACAACACGACCCACACACAATGTGGTTAAAGAGCGCGTGGTTTTGAATGCATTTTCCATTTTCCTCTTCCTATTTATAATTCATGGATATTTATGAGTCCGCGTGTGGAGAAACAAGTGTCTGAATTAAGAAAGGTGACACGCATATAGTTGTATGGATGCAGGGACAACAAGAACGTGGTTGGTTAACCAGGAGATGGAATTTAATGATCTTCTATCTCCTCTTCGACGTGGACTTCAAGAATATATGGAAGATTAGAGGAAAAAAGATTCTTTTTTTTTTTCTTGTTCAATTTCAAAAACAACTTTAAGTGAACATACCTATATAGTGGACGACCGATCTACGGATGTGCATATCTTTTGATTGCTTATAAAAAGGCACATTAAATGAGCTGTTGGTGATAATAGAATACATTAATTCGGTATAGTCAGCTTCGTGCATTTGCCCATCATCGGTATTTGGTTGAATTTGTTGATAATGTGCGGGTATTTCTATGCCATATGAGCTATTTTAAAAACCTATACTTAAAATGATATTATAGAAAAAGGAACGTTTCGAAATACCGCACCATTTGCTGACTAAGAATCTAGAGCTGCGGGATATTATTCAAATGAGTTAAGGAAAAGACATTAGGTAAAGTAAACAAGTTTTCTATTCTATTTACATAGTTCAATGTCAAATATATTTGTTTTCAAGGAACTTGTTATTTATCCTTGTTATTGTTCGTCTTATATGGAAATTGAATTTAGTTTTCTGAAAGGGTTAAGTGTTTTTTTTTTTAATACAGTGGTTTGGATTGTAAATTAATAAATATATATATTATATATATATACAAATTAATTTTCTAAAAAACTATTTAAAAAAAATTCAACGGCAACACTTACGTGCAGTATTATCCTTTATAGGATTTTTCAAAAGCATAAATCTTTTCTTTTTTTTATTTTAAAAGTAGGTAAGTCATTTTAATGAAAATGAAATTGAATCTATTTTTCAAACACAAATTTGGAAATAATGAAATAATACTGATTTTTTTTTCAAAATCTTATAAAATTTATATTCAACTTCAGAAAAATTTACGAAAGAGCTGAAAAATTATGTGGAGAGCTTCTTTTGTACACCTTTAGCATTGCCTTAAAAGTATATCCTAAATTTGGACCCGAGTTAAAGTTTTTAGCTTAAGCCCTCGTTCAATTTAACATTTAATGAATTTCATAAATAAATAAATAAACAAGCACATCTCTTTAAAAAAATAAGAATAATTCTTAAAAATAATAAGGATATAAGTTTAAAAAAAAATTTAAATTAAATGCACAAGTCTCGAACCGAAAACGGCTTATGAATTAAATATTTTCAATTCAAAAATCCATGCAAGTGCATATAAATTAATTGTTTTTCAATTCAAAAATTTTTGTGAATTAAATATTTTTCATACATAACTTACTTGTGAATTGAACAAGGACTTAAGCTAAAGAAGATGTTATGCTTTTGCATTCTTTAAGAATACAATCTAGTTTTTTTTTGGAAGATAAAAATTGTAGGTTATGTAATCCTACATTGAAAATATTGTATTACTTTTTTTCGTGAGAGCAATTTATTTCGAAAAAAAAAGCACAAATGTTCTAATATCATTTTTTTGTGTTTATGCCCCTGTTGTAAAAACAATCAGTTCTGTGTTTTTTTTTGCTATTTTAAAAGTAGGCCTAATTCATGTTTAAAAACCATGAAGACAAATATTCAATTTTTCAAAATCCTTGTCTGGATGTAACCGGGAAAATATCCGACAAATATCAATTTTGGTGGAGAGATTCGTTTTGATGTTTTAAGCACATCTCAAAAAATACCCTACATTTAAATCAAAATTTTGATTTGTGGGGTAAAAAGGGCAAAATACAGTCTCTTATTATCTCGAAAAACGTTTTTGTTTTTTAAGTTTGAAATTGTAACTTATAATATAATGTTCAGCAATATATTTTGACAAAAATAAACGTGGCAAATCGTTATACAATTAGCAGTTGTTTACTTCAATGTACTTTTTTCCACATCTCTGGGTATAAGCTACGATTTACTTTGAAATTACTTAACAAACAAAATTATTAGTTACCTAAATTTTACGCCTTACACCCCACCAGTTTAAACCCTTATCCAAATTTAGAGTACTTTTTAGAAAATAAAGTTTGCATTGAATAAAGCTCTTCACCAAAATTTAGCTTTGTCGGAAATTTTTTCGAAGTGGGTTTATTGACTTTTGTGAGGAATTTACAAATCCTATAAAACTATTCCTTGTCATAAAAGAGTGAACCCCATCATAGCTTTTCGAAAATTGTAAGTCACTCCATTTCTGTCAAATAAAAAATAAAATACTAAAACAAGAATGGTTGACAATTGTTATTTATTTATTGAAAATAAAAATGTGCTGTAAATATTTTGGATAAATTTATTGAACTATTTGAAATATTGATAAAATTATCTTCTATGAATTTTTTTAGGGCTCCGGCTATAGTACAATAATGTCTATTAAGAGTTTTGTCTTTTTCCACTAGAATTTAATCTTAAATTATGTTCCCTTCAAAAGGAAATTTAAGTTTTCAGTAAAGTCTGTCCAAATATTTACATTTCCCCATACATCTTTGAGATTTCGAAGTTCGAAATTTTGTTGAAATCTTGTAATGATGCGAAATTTTCATTGGGAACAGACCAATTTTAAAACCCCACGGTACATAGTGAGAAGCTTTTTGAATACAAATCATAATCTTTCACTCCTACACCAAGAAACTGAAAAGAGGGAGTATATGGCTTTTTACTTGACATTTGAACTTAATAAAATACAATCATGGTAACGGCGCGCACCTTTCCCATGTTTTTTGCTTAAAATCGGCCAAACCTAAGTTTTGGACCAATTCGCGATTCACACCTGATGAAAATGGGATATTTTTATCAAAAGCAACAAATACAATCACACTCATTTCTACACTAAACATTCATAATACAAGTTTAAAAACAATTAGCTTTTAATTTTTAAACAAAATCCTCAATTGATTCTTATTTCACGTTCGAAGATCAGCTCTTTCGTTTTAAATTATTTAAATGATAATTAAACACTTAACGTGTTTTCTTCAAAGTGTAGATCTAACTGAGGAGATTGTAACAGGTACAAAATAACAAAATATTTGTTATAATTACTTTTGTTATTGTTTTGCGTGGAAAGAATAGCAGAACTGTCTATACACTTTTGAAGAAAACGTGCCGAAAGTAAATTTTTTATTGCCATTTTATGATTGAAAATTGTAATTAATTTAAGATGGTTAGTTTACATATTCTATATCCATAAAATTGGATTAAGATTTTTTTTATTGTGAACTTCTACATTTTGATCTACTCACTGGATGTGCATTGATAAAATAATAATCAATGCACATTCGTATTTATCTTTTTAGGTTGTTTCTATTTTTATTTATCTTTTTCTTAGTTTGGTCGATTTCTGTTTTATTATTATTTTGTTAAAGATCTTTCATGAATTTGAGTACTAGATAAAAAAGTTATATGCATATTAATTTTAACTTTCTTGTTTTTTTTATAAAAACATGTCTGACAACTTAATTTTGAATCTCCATATAAATAACACATCGTTTATCAACCGACAAATAAGTGCTAACAGAAATAAACCTGAGGGCGTTGATGATTTAGTAACAAGCTAAAGTATTTTTTTTGTGTGTTCATATAAATAATCCAACCAAATCCATCCTTTCATCATAAAAAAAAAATTAAAAATTGATCTAGACAAGAATTTAATGACTGCCACTAGATCAGATTATGTAGAAAATGCATCTCCATCATCTAACGCTCACGTTCTTTTTTTTTTTTTTTCTCTCTTTCACTTTCAGATCTTAAAAATATCTTTTTCAACAACGCGATCTTCGATAAGAAATTCCAAAAAGACCTTAAACTTTCAATTATCTGCTTAGAGAAAAAAAAAGAAGAGCCTAAAATCTTCATTTCTCTGAGTATATGTTGAGTCCGAGTTTTTGGTCATCATGATCAATATCAACATCATCATCATCCGCATATCTAAATTAAAATAGCTGCGGGAAACCTTTTTTTTTCAATATATGAATGAAGCGCGGGATGCTGCTGACAAAAGAAGCATTAAATTTGATGGCGCTCGAAATTGCTTCGTTGAAAAATTCTATTAAAAAAATTAAGATGAACCCTAAGTGATCCCTGTGTTCCGTTTTAATTGATTTCGTGAGCTATATAGGTCTAAATGTCCATCTCTTTTTTTTGTTGTGGGTGATGCTATTAACTGTCTATGAAACATACAATCAGGTTCCATCCCACAAAAAGGTGAAAGTTGAACAGATTTATGTCTTAAGCTCACGCGATGACGCCAAATTAATTCCTGTAGCTGTGCCGTGATGCGTTTAGTTATATCGTGTCGTCGTTGTTTGTCAGTGTTGTTGGGGACTTGATGCTGTCATTTAAACGTCACTTTGTGTATTCAATTGACTTGTTGGAATTTCTTTACTTTACTCTCTTCCAAACTGTGACTTTGATTCATTGAAACTTCTATATTGATCTGGCATAGTTAATGGCTGTGCAGCCCAGCTGCCCAGTTCCCCAGTTGATAGTAAAGTTGCCAGTCGTTTGGTGCTGTCATCACAAACAACTGTTTGTACAACGCCAAGGTGAACATGCAACATGAACATAATACATACCATCAGTAGGAAAAAAGGAAACTATCTCCATCTTGCGGTGCACAAGCGCAGGCGCGCGCACCACACTGTGAATGTCCATAGAAATGTCAATTTGTGGAACGTGTTGCACGGTCCATGCTAACAATAATTGTTTACGATTTGCATTTTATTGCTTCTCAAGGGGCGGCGATTGTGGTGGAGAGGAGGAAGAAGTAGGAGTATTTGTAATTTTTTTGTGCCTACTTTAAGCGAGGAACAATTTGACAAAAAAAAAAAGCCTGCTTTCGTGACATAAGTGATTGATGATGGGTGATAAATGGGTGACGGACATTAACTGAATAACTACTACTACTTCTATTGAAATGGGGGGCCATTTCAAATGAATAGGATGCCTCACCCAGTCTGTATACCGATGGCACAGTGCACAATGGGACAGAATAGCTTAAAAGTTGGAATAAATTTTAGATCTTTGAATTGGTATCCTGACATTTATGATCAAAAGATGTATGTTTTACTGTAATCCCCCAGATTGGTTTAAAAGGATTTTTATTGATCGAATAAAAGACTTGTAACAATTGTAAAGGATCTGACACTAATAAAGTGATTTTATGAAATTTATTCACGCAATATCTAAATTAATAAAATGAAGCTTGTAAATTTTATAAAACTTATAAATTTTTTAAGTTCAGTTAAAGTTAAGTTGCGTGTGGGACCTTAAATAACCGCTTATTTGTGACGGAAATTTCTTTAATTCATATAATATGAAAATTATCTCATTCTTTTCAAATGTTTTGCTGATAAAGATGATTTTCATTAACAAAGCTCTGAAAAAAATGTGCAAAATTTTAGTTTGAAATTGTTACTTATGTGACAATTATGTAATATTATACGAATTTAACTAAGCATGATTTTATGTATAAACAGTATAAAATAAACGAATTTTTAATGGGGTTATGTTATTTCTCTTACAAATTAGAAAATATACTCTTTTGAACAGTGAAGTTTTTTTTACATAAATAAATTCTCAGTCCATTAAGTTTTTTTTAGTGTGAAAGAATCACACATGGAAAAAATTTCTGACTAATTTTGTTCCTACAAATTCGACTCGAAAGGCACCAAATAATTAGTTTAAGAGCAGAAATATTAAATCTTAACCTGTTACGGTTGTGACACAACCTTTTAATAGATGGGGATTTATAGGTTTAATACATTTTTTTAAGTAAATGAAATTTAAATTTTGACTTATGATAGGTCAATTACCAAATTTGTTAAGTCATGGTTTGTGTAGTATAGAAAATATATAATTTTTTTGTGACGTTTGTAACACTTTTCATTTCATGAATCAACTGCATAAAAAATCTATTTTTTAATACAAACAAACTACTTACATACATTTTTACTAAAACGTAGGCTGAGTTTAAATAATAGAAAATAGTATTTGACACTCAAATCAAAAGATTTTCATGAAATTATTTACCTGCAAATATATTATCTAGAACAAAAAAACGCAAAAATAGTAATCTTGGCCCAAAAAATGTCCGATTTTTTTGTAAAAGATGACCAATTAAATGATTATTTTTGACTATCTATTAACTTTTTTTAACCACCCACACTTATCGAGTATATCGATTTTGTAAAATCGGAGGCCAAGAGAACGCCTCCCCAAAAAATCGATTCTTTCAAGTTTGATTAAAACATTCGATTGGTGACTTTTTTAAACACAATTGACCTTTATACATATACAATGCATGTCATTCTCAAATTAAAAAAAAAATTTCTGAGGGTAGATCAATTCTCAATTTGGTAAAAATATAGTTTGTGTAGTTAAGAACAAATACACATTTTCTGTTACGGATGTGACACTTCTTACTGTAGTATGAATAAATTGCACCCAAATTAAATTAAATACTTACAGTTTACTAAAACGTGATCTAAGTTTTTAAATAACATAAAATAGTTAATTTTCAAGGGGGTAAAAGACCCTCCAAAATGGTTTTTCAGCACTATCTCCTAAATAGTTAGTTATATAGAAAAAATGTTAAAAATTAATTTGTAGCATAGAAAATTTCCTACAAAAAACATATGTTAATACTTTTCTTCATAAAAATAACCCTTTTCGAACTAAACCAATCAGTAGAGTTATAGGTTTTATTTTTCTATATAGTAGTAAATATATAAAAAAAAATATATAAGTTCAGTTAAAAAATTGTGCATTTTGTGATAATAGCATCAAATTTGTTCCTTGTTAAATAATTGTTATGGAAATTAGTTTTTGTTTTCATCTACCAACCGCATAAAATAACATCAACAATGTGCTAGCAAACAATAACTTCTAAAGCAATAAACTGTCAATAACAAAATTAGAGGTCAATTGAATGATGCTTTCGTTTTGGAAATACTAAATTTAATATTTTTTTAAATTCTAAATAATTTTTTTCAAATAAGAGTCAAATTTGATAAATGTTTGAAATTATTCCGGATTTTGCATGAGCTACCCCACTGTTATGGAGTAACGGCTGCGATGCGATGAGTCTTGACCAATTGAGTTAAAATTGTTACCGCCGCGCACATACCACATATTGACTGAATGTAGATATCTGTCACTCTGTATACCATGCAACTTTACGATGTGTGCGGTTTAAAATAGTTTTGCAACAAAATGCTAAACCTAAACGAAACACAAGATTTTCTGAGGTCATTTATCTTATCTATATGTAATTATACTACATATGTATGTATATTATGTACATATATGGAGAGGTCAGTTTAATGGATTCAAAATAAATGGTTTTTAAGTCTGCTCTGAAGATAAATATTATTGTACACATTGCAAGTGGGAGTTGAACTATAGCAGTTGGATTTTAATTTATTATTTAAAAGTTGTTTTAAAGTATTTCTTTTTTTTGTTCTTTTAATGTGTAGGATCACTTAAAAAAATAATTAATTAAAGTTTATCGTTTTTTTTTTATTTACAGATGTCTGGGATTGTTGTATATGGTGTTGCTATGTGGACGATATTTTGGAAATTGCACTATGCTCCTTTATTAGTATCCATAGCTTATCAAGTTGGAACTTATGGATTGGCAGTTGCTGGAGCATTAGCAATTATTGGTGGTTTCCTTGGATGCTTTGGAATATTTTATGAACAGAAAGTCATTATTTTGTTTGTAAGTTTTTTGTCCATAATTCATCATCATTTTGTAAACTCAAATTATTTTTATAAAATGGGGAATCTTTAAAATAAGTCCGAACTTCTATGTACAGGGTGGGTCAAAAGTTTCTTCCTAATTTGAATACGAAGTGTTATGGAAAACGCTCTAGAAAGAGCCCGTCTCTGTGAGCATGAAGCTGGTGCTCATTTGAGGAACATTATATTCCATACTTAGCCCAAAAAAAATCTCAATAAATCATACATTGTGATTCTAAAATAAATTATTAATAAAAAATTAAATCTATAAAGTTATAATTAGGAAGTCACTTTTGACCCACCCTGTATACATAATTTTCCGTCAACATTTTTTCAGAGTTTTTTCAACATGAATTTTGATCAATTTCTTTTCGTAAACTCATAATTTTTATAAAGCTACATTGATTCTCTAAAAAATAAAACAGGTCAAACAATGTAGGTACAAAAAGACACATTCAACACGTTCAGCAAGACCTTTTTATGTTCACAGTTTGTCTCTATATATCTATTCTATATATTCTCATTGAATAAGAATGTTAATTCATCTCATTATATTATGTCTCACCTATTTTTAAATTCATATAAAGATAAAACACGATCACTCCCTTTATATACAAAAGGCTTAAAATTCATCCATCCGTATCCCACGGAGGTGTCTCTGTGATAAAGTAGAAGCACTCATCATCACGTTTAAAAATGTGGCATTTTTTTTTTTTTTTCTTTTGTTAAACTGATTTTCTTTTTTATTTGTTGGCATATAGTTTTATTTTTTTTTTTAAATTCTACACATGTTTTCACTTTTGTTATTACCTGCCTTTTACGCCATTCTCTTATAAGTTATACGTGGCTAAAGGTTAAGGTCACAGATTATACCCTGTTGTGTACATTAATGTTAGCAAAATTAGAAGCCGCATATTATATTACAGATTATATGTGTGCCTTGGCCTTGATCGTGACTTTACTTCGTAGTATATATATGTATTTACCTTAAAATGCTGTTTTTTTTTTTGTGTATATTTCTTCAAAGTACCGATTTAAGTCGTAATGATAGACTCCCTCACGTATATACTTTGAGGCTTTTATTGTAGATATTGGTAATATAGAAACCATAAATTGCATTACCTACTTTATTCACCAGAAAATACCATGATTGAATTATTATTTAGTATAAGTGAATGCATATAAAGGTATATACCTATGCACGAGAATGCGGAAGTCTTAAATTTTAAGTGTTCAATTAGATGATGAACAAAATTCAATAATGTAAATGCGGCTGAGGATAATTTACACAGCATAATTTTGTCACGACTTTTAGGTTTTGTGATAGGAATTCTAATAAGAAAGCATACAAAAGGCTAAATAAGTATACACCTGAGACTCTTTCTCTCTCTCTAATTGAATTAGCAAAATCAATTCATTTAAATTTGTATTTCCTATTTGTTGATCCAATTTGTATACAAAAATTTATTTCATGGAGATAATTTAGTCATATATATTGTGAAGGACGACATTTTTATTCTTACATGTGGATGTGATACAATCAATCACTACTATAAAGCATTACAAACGCACCATTGGTTTTGAATGAGAATGAATTTCACAAGTCACAATAAATACGATTGAATGAGATTTTTTTGTTGATTTTGTCCGTATTATACAACATTGGGAATTTTATTTCACACGTTTTTAAATAAATTGTACATACATACAAAGGTTAAATTGCGTGGAAAAGTAGAACATAAACATTTAAGTTGAGGGTAAATATTTAAGTTTAGTTTCAGCAAATGGGCCTTAATTTCCATTTTTTTTTTCAAAATTTTAAATTTGAAAATTAATTTTTCAAAAAATATTGATTTAAAAAGAAAATGAAAGAATGGACTTTTAGCTTTTAAAGTGTTGCCTCTGTTTTTTTTTAATTTTTAATTTTTATAATTTTAAGTCTGTTTTTTAGAAAAAATGTCACTCCTGTTGCGGGAAATGGAATGGACACTCACTCCTTTAGGATTTTTTTTTAAACTTTTGTCGCATCTTATGCGAATCACAATCAAACAAGGATTTAAGATTACAATCTTTTGTAAGAAGCTGTGACTCTGAATTTTTTTGTTTACTTTCTGGTCTTCATTAAAGCAGAGAGTTAAACCTGAGAGAAAATAAATGCCAAGAGTTTCAATCTGAATATTTTTTGTCTTAACATTTTTTTCTCTATGACATATGCATATAGAAATCGTAATAATCGTATCTCGAATGGACAAATCTAGAATGGAAAAAATCCCGAACGAACAAAAATCTCGAATACATATTTTGGTTTTCTAGATTTGTATAATCGAGATTTTCGCATTGACGAGATTATGTCCTTCGAGATTTTGTCTTTCGAGATTATTATTTTCTAGATTTCGTGGTGAATCCAAGGACCAAGACGACTAAGAAAGGTCGAAGAAAGTAGGTATACAAAACTTGCTATAGAGGTTCACAAAACTCGAAGTGAACTTAGAATGGCGTAGAATGAGAGAAGGGTTGGGGTCATTAATTTGTAAGTGCCAAAATTATGTTTCCAAAATTATGTATTTTAAAATTCTGTAAATCTAAAATTCTGTATTAAAAAATTTTAAAAATCTAAAAATCTGTTTTTCAAAATTCTGTAAAACCATAATTCTGTATTTCAAAATTCTGTAAATTATAAAAGAAAAATTGTTTCGATAATAAAAAAAAGTGTGCCCTTTTTTTTATTATCAAAACAATTTTTGTTTTAAAATTTACAGAATTTTCAAATTATTTTTGGAGTTTAGAATACAAAGTTTGCTTATTAAGTATAAGCTATCATTACATTCCAATTTAATTTATTTCAACATTTTCAGAAAAAGTATGTTCATCTCAAGTTTGTAATTCTTTATCATAATTCAATTTGATATTGTTTGTATAATATGGATTTGTTGTTTTTTACAATTTCCTTTCGATAACTCAATGTAGATGTGTTTAAATTTTAATAATTTCCAGCCTAATTTTTTGAAAATATATGTTTTAAGAGTCGCATTTTGAGGTTTTAAACGAAATTATATGAATAATTTTTCTTTTATAATTTACAGAAATTTGAAAAACAGAATTTTGGAATACAGAATTTTACATTTAAAGAACTTTAAAATACAGAATTTTGAAATACCGAATTTTTTCACTTACAGAATAATGACCCAAACCCAGCAAACATATTATTTACTACACAACATTACGATCCATTTTTTAAAACTTTCCCGAAATTTGAGTTTACCGAATTTTGGATTCACAGAATTTTGATGTACAGAATTCTGGATTTACAAAATTTTTGAATACAGAATAAAGGATTTACAGAATAATAAAATACAGAATTATATGCATACAGAATTTTCAATTCATTTGCAGAAACAGGATTATGGTCATACAGTGTTTTGGAATACAGAATAACGACCCGTTCCCAGAGAAAATCCACCTCATATACAATGATCTCTTTTAATGGATCAAATCAAACAAATATGCTAACCCAGTTAACATTTAGTTTTTTTTTTTTTTTTTAAACTCAATACTTATTTCAAAGCTGACTCACTATAGATTTTTTAATTAACTCATCAATTTTGAATAGAATACTATCAGCGGTGTTTTTACATTTTTCTTGGGACCAAAAATAAGGATTTTGAAAAAAAATTGTTTCTGTGTAATTTTAGAAACGATTTATTTTTTTATTTTACCAAAAACCATTACTTATAGTTTCTCTAATAGAACCATTTTTTATTTTTGATTTTCTCACAAAATTCGCTAAATATGTATGTATATGGAAAAATTGTTCCGATTTTTTAAAATAAATTCAATTTTTCAAAAACAGGTTAATAATTTAAATTATAAATTTAAGGTGTATTGGCATTTTTTAATTTCATAGAAATTTTTTTTCAACTTTTGAATTAAGAATACAAACAAGTTTCATTTTTAAAATATGCACAAGTGTTTGCTGACAATTGGCCTTAATCTTGAAGATCCAATAGTTAAAATTCAAGTTGTAGGCTTCGTAAGGTAATATTTATTTCATTCATAGATATAGATATAAGTACATAGTTTTCGTTGATTTTGTATAAATAACGGAATTTATCTATACAGAAAAATTTTTAATGAAAAGTCTAGCTTATAAAAACCACACAAACAAAACGTGTGAGAAAATGTGAAACGTGTGTTTGCATTGAGGTGATATATGAAAGAAAAGTAAATCAAAATATTTTACTCTTATCAAAAAAATGTCAGAATCTTTTTTGTGTAGAATTGCATAAGCTACAATTTTCATCGCCCAAATTTTGTTTAAAAAAAAAAAATTATAGTTTTGGGGCTATTTACCTATACGCATAATTTTTTTTTGCTTTGGTCCTTACTAATTACGAAATGATTAAGATATACAAAAAAAGCTCTCTATACTAAATTTCAATTTTGTCGGAATTTTTGTTTTAAGTGTGACTTTTTTTCAGGCAATTGCCAACCATTTTTCACTTTTAAAGTCGTGCGAGTTTTGTAAATTCCATTCAAAATTAATTCGTTCAAGTTTATTGGTAACATAATAATTGAATTATGTTTATCTACCAAAGAAAGAACAGATCAATGAAGCTTCATAGAAAATCCTTACAAAGTGACAAAAATGTTACGAAAAGTCAAAAAAAGCAGAGCCGTTCGTTCACTGTAAATTATGGACCGATTTGCTTCAAATTTGGTACAGAGCATTTTAATGTGATTCTCTAGAGGGGAAATTTTAATTTTAGTTTTAACTCACCTAAAACGGATAGCTGTCATGCAAGGATTTCAGTTTTCTTAAATTGTCTCGAAATTAGCTCTACCGATTTTTATTAAAGTTCGTAAATTTAATTACCAAGAGGATTGTAGGAAAACTGCGTTTCAACTTTTTGACAAAAAAATCGCATTACAGAAAAAGCATTTCAACGTTTTAATGGCTTATGACCAATTTTATTATAATTTTGTCATTGGATGAGTCTGAATAGATTTAACAATATTGGATTTTAAAACTTTGATTTAAAAAAAAAATCAAACAAAAAATTCATTTAAATAAAACTCTTCGTTAAAATTAAGCTTAATTAAGCTACATTAAAGTTTTTAATCACCAGAGCAAGTTCCTGCGATCCAGTCGTGCAAATTTTTTTATAGAGCAACACAAAATAAAAAAACTTGAAATATAAACAAAATTTTATAACTTTAGAAACAAACCTTCTTTGGTTAGTCGTATATTCAAGTTTTATACTTTTTCGGAAATCAAACTCTTCTTAATAAAATAACAAAAAAAAAAAGTAATATAAATTTTACTTCAACATTTTTTCAAGGTCGATTTTTATTTGAATACTAAAATAACGCCTATGGTAATTTTCATAAAATCATAAAAAATATTATTACCTTAACAAAACACGATGTTCATCCAAATAAACAAACAAAATATCGATTAAAGTTCATAAATATATCATGACTGAATCATGTAAATTAGATTTATAAATAACAGAAATTTAAATTTAATGCGTGTTCGTCGGGCCTCTTTTATTTTAAGCAGGTTTCAATTGGTTTTCATATTTGATAATGTTAATTAAAATATTTCTTACCCCAAGGGGTTTTAAGCTATGTACTTCCCACAAATGATAGGTTTCTCATTCTGTTATCTGTGTAATTCATATACATCTACATATATGTATATATCCATCCACTTATGCTAAAATATTTCAATTATCATAAATTATCATCCTCATACACAGAAAATCAATAATTTCTTTTTTTTTTGCAATCATTTCTAAGATAGTTTAAACTAATCACATCCTCTTAGTAGGTATATACACATGTATACGTGGGAGTCTCTTTCATCATAGATAACCACCGCAACTTCTAAGAAAAAATGCTTTTAACCATACGAACCGTCACGACCAACGTTTCATCAGGCAAAAAAAATAAATTTTCCATTTGCGGCTTCTATAATTTTGCTAAAATTGTGTACAAGAGTAATCTGTTGTGACCTTAACCCTTGGGCATATGTATGAAAGTGGCATATTTACAAAATGAAGAAACACTGGTGTTGAATTTAAAATAAAAAAGAAAATTGAATTCTTAAGAAGATGATGTGATATCACAATGCACGTTTAAGGCAGAGATTAAGAATTATAAAAATTGGACGCCTCGCTGTCATTCTGGTTTGCCTACAAGATAAACAAAATGGCGGATGTTGGTGAATTCATATTTTTGCATTAGTGTTCACGTTTTAACGCAAACTAATGCAAAAATATTAAATTCACCACCGCATAAATTGTTGTTGCAATTCACATCTATTCATCGACATGAGAAGAAATTACAAAAACAATAATGTATACAAATGGGTTTTGGAGGGTGGAACGTATGCGAAAGATTCCTATCTTTATGATTCATAATCTCTGGTTTAAAGCGTATTCTATTGAATTTTGTTCTGAATTTTCGATTTTTAATTAAATTTTAGTCAAGTCATTTTTTTTTGTTTGATTTTTGTTTGCTTATAAAAAAATTACTTTCGAAATGTAATTTTGTTTGAATTATTTAGAAGCACAATTAAAATAAAATCCGGGCATCTTCATTAGTTTTAATTTTTATTAGAACTTCGAAGTAAAAAGTGAGATTGAAATTTTTAAGTTTCATTTGCTAAGTTATCTCTCATCGAAATAAATTAATTTATAAAAAAAGGACCGAAAATGCTTTTGACATTTTCAATTAATTTTACTTCAAAATAGTTTTTAATAGCCACAACAATTGCCGATCCGTCTTGGTGATCTCACTTTACTTCTAGCCTTTCTTCCTGGTAAATTAATCTGACAAAATCAAATTTCTAGTCAACGGAATAAAATTCCCAGAAACGTGAATTTTGCTACTATATCATTTTAATGTGTTTAACTAATTTTAGGGTTAAAATAAAAATAAAACCAATGATGACGTCTTCATTTGAAAGTTCAAAGTCATATTTTTAACTTTTTTATACCCTCACACTTATACATATTATATGTTATGCTAAAGAAACTTAAATTAAATGCTTATCTCGATTAACATTCACAAAACACCATCATGTTCGTGTTTTTATTTACACCCGCTAAAGTGTGTCATCAAGATACACGAGCACCATTCTGTCATATAGCTCGATTCGAATTTAATTATCCTAAAAGCATCTTAATACCTCACCAACATGATAGGTTATGTTACGGCGCGGCGGCAAACCTTTAAATGACACTCTAAAGCAAAAAACTATTTATATATAGTGTGTAGAATTGTATATAGATGCATAGATATGCGTGTGTTTTGCGTGCTTACAAGAAATTACTCATAAAATGTTTTCTTCATTAATATATCATCCAATATAATGTACTCGTACGAATGAACACTTGAACTTGAAAGTCAGCAGCGACTTATATGGAGACAAAACAAAAAAAACAAGACACCGCAGCTAACTCCTCCCGAAGCACACCCATCGCATACATATTATTTATGTATGTAGATATATTAGCAAGCTTTGCTGGTTTGTCTTACATAATTATGTCAAGCCACATCGAGCATGCAAATCGTGCTGGCTACCCAGGTAAGCAAATGCGTAATTATGTGTGCTATGACTGTGCCTAATGTGCCAGCCAGCACCGCATATAGTTTATTAATTTGTTAACACCTTTACCAAGCTCGTCGAGTTTATCAAATTCCTTATTGCTAAACCTTGAGAGACAGCTCTAACTTCGCTTCGAGTATATACAATCGAAGGAATTTACTCTCTGTGGAACATCAATCATCATGATGTAAAAAGCTGTAACGATATACAATACATTGCATTTGAATGACCTGTTCAGATGTTCAGGTGTTAGTAATTGGTCATCAGGTGTAATTTGAAACGCTTGACATGAGCTATCAATGAAATGTCGAATGTTCGTGATACGACTTTTCTGTTCGAAAAGGCATGCCACCCAAGCCACGTGTAAAAACGCTCGATGAAATTCATGTTTTGATCAACATCATTCAATGATCGCGTTCAAAGTCACAAGTCAGGAGAATACTTAGATATTCATTATATAAAATGTTTGTTTATGTTAATTTTGTTTCATGACCGGCAAAATGGTATATAAAAATGTTGTGTCATTGGGCCTTTTGTTCTGAATGAATGGCGTTTTCTTCGAAACTCCCGTCGTCGTGGTTGATCGGACGATCGGCAGCGGTGTCGGTTGATCATTCTCATTAATTGATAAATGATTCAATAATGAATGTGTGTCATGATTGATTCTAATGAATACAAAATCCAAATAGGTGTGATTGTCAAAGTGAAAAGTTGAAACCAGTTTCTATAAAATGTCTCATTTGCATGCGTGTTTGAAAACAAGTGACATGAATCGATTGAACAGCTTTTTTTTTTGTGTTTCTTTTTTCCTCAAACTTGAATGGAATTTCTTTTTTTTTTTCAAAATAATATAAACTCTTCATTAGTTTTGGGTATCTTAATTAATTATAATATTTAAGTCAAAACTAAAGCATGATATGATCTTTGTTTGGATATATGGCATATTGCATATATAGATACTGTTTATTCATCAATTTTTTAAAATGATTTGGAGTGCAGGTTGGATATTTTTTTTTTTTTTTTGAATGGTAATCTCTTTTAATGAGACAATAATTTTAGATTGATTAAAAGATTTGAATTTAAGTTAAGACATTATGATAAAAAGGTGGGGCTAAATTATGCCAAGTTATATGGTGTTGATGAGTTTTAATCTGGTTCTGGAGCTGAATGAATCAAAAAAACCAAACCACTTTTTCGTGAGAAGCCTATGAATATAAATTTATAGGTATGCTCAACTGTGACTTTCTGAGTTCCAATAGGAATAGAAGCAATATTTGTAACGGGTTAGTATCGAAAAAATTGGTGATATAATACATAAAATCTATTAATTAGTAGGCGTCCTTTTTTGACCATATTATAATTGGACGAAAAAAACAATATCTAGGCTTAACAACCTCATAGTCATAACAAACATGCCAAATTTAAATTAAAAAAAAAAAATCATAATAGTAAATTATTCCGTGAAAAAATAAAATAAACAAAATCTGAAATACAATTCACAATTCCATAAGAGAATACCGAATCTGTCAAATTAAAAAGTGACAGCCATTACCTACTTTGTCGAATTGGATAGATGAAAAATTGCAAAAAGAAAAAAGGCGTTTTCTTTAATGTCGAATTCCTTTCAACCAAACAAAATTTTTTTCGTTGTTTTTTGCGATTTGGCGTGTTCAGAAAAATAAATAATACTCAAAAAGTGACCAAGCGAATCAAAGACTTTTTTTCCTCAGTTTTGACAGCAAAGCTGAGAAATTTTGCTGAGGAATCCTGTTCAGGTAACTGATATTGCTGAGATCTCCGAGATCTCATTTTCCTGAACATGCCTATTGTATGTGTGGCACTTGACAGTATTCATTTTGGAAATTATTATTACTATTATTAATTGAAAAACAACGCACAAATATTTAATATAAAATTAACCGAAAATTCTTTCCAACCAAAAACAAAATTTGTTTTCTTAAAACACCGTGACATTCAATTTGACATTAATTTTAGAAATTTCAAATCTTGCTAGTGTGTGTGCAAATCGGTGTAAAATCTTTCTTTAATATTACTAAATTAGCAAGATTTGTTTTGACAGAAAAAATTCGATTCTTTTAGAATAAAACTCCATTCGTTTGTTGAAAGGCATTCGACATAAATCTTTAAGGTTCTCCCAAACCAATGCAAAACATTAGGAACGATAACGAAATTCGCTTAATAGCATCGTCGCGTTGGTTTGGGTAATGCAATGATCATTCAGATTGAAACTTATCATGTGTTCCATTTTTTCGCGACTGAATAGTCGCGCGATCCCAATAGCTTATGCGTTCCTAGCCTAGTTTAAGTCAGTCTCACAAAGTCATATTATATAATTAGGTGTGTTCCTTTACTTTAAAACTCTGCGCATTTTACGTCATTTTATTTTTTTATATGAACTTTAACAGACTTTGGTGTAGAAATTCACAGAAATGCACCGAGTTTCAAAGTAAAGGAACTAGACTAATATTATAATATTTTGACGTTTTTGAATAATCAAGGAAAATATATTGCTGTTTGTCAATAAGCCCGTTTTTTTTAAAAAATATTATATTCGAAAGTTCAAATATTTTGACATTCCATTCAAAACAGATAATACAGATTGTATCATGTGAAATAAGGTTTTGTGTTTACTTGTAAATTACTTAAACGATGCCGTTTTTTTGTTCCCATCCAATTCAGAATTACAAGAAAACAAGCCTGATAACGCACGTTATAAGAAATGCCCTACAAATCTGTGAAAAAAATTAATAAAACAAAATAAATAATATTATAGCTTCGTTGAAAATCGTGGAAAACCTTAATTTAAAATTCAATTATCATTTTCAATCTAAGCTATAACTGGCCCCTTAAGGTGCCATAATTGAAAAATTTAATTTCTTATTTTGAGACACTTTGAAAGCAAAATCAGTGAATATTTTGATGCCAATAAAAAGCTGATGACTTAATTATTATTTCAAGTCAAAAAATATTCCATGTTGACCCAAACTTTTACATAAAATGATTGAAGATTTCACATAAAATGCAAAATGAAGATTTCAATGATCAATTGGTAAGGTAGTTCAATCATTGAAATAAAGAAATTCATTTCACATGTTAACTTGGGCCAAAATGATATTTTTTTTGGCAAAAATTAATAATTAATTCAATAGCTTTATATTAGCATCAAAATAATCACTGATTTGGCTTTTAAAGTGTCTCAAAACTTAAAATTAAAATGTTCTATGATGAGTTTCAATAAAAGCTATAACTGGCCCCTAAAAAATTTAAAATTTAAATTTTCAATAATGAGTTTCAATAGGCGTTTTTCTTTTTGAGTTCAGAGCTGAACACTGAGCAGAGTCTGAGTGAACAGAGTAAGTTCTGAGCAGAGTATGTTCAGAGCTCTCTGATTTAATTATGAAACAACTTGAGCATCTGACCTGTCATGATTACAAATTATTTAATTATTATTATTATTTTACCTTCTCCACTATAGAGCAACGCCATTTTTATTGTTTTGACGACGATTTTTTTTTAATTTCCCGCCTTTCAAATGTCATCTCGTTTGTGTTCAGCATTTTACTCCGTTTACTCTACTATTTTATTCTGAGCTCACAGAACGGCTCTGAACATGCTCAGAACTAAAAAAGAAGCACACATTTGAAGCTCTGAACGATCAGAGCTAAAAAAGAAACACATATATTTTATTATTTGCAGGCTATAACTGGTGCCTAAAAACCCAAATCGGTGTTTGAACTGATCAATAATATACTTTTTAAGTCATTTTATAGTTGCAATTTTTTCCAAAGCCGTATAGAGAATTGGTTGAAAAATTAACGACATCGAGGATAAGGATACTTATCTATAGCAAAAAAGTACCCTCTAAAAATTCTCTGAGCTTAGCTTAGCCCTCCTAGGGGGTAAGTTGTTTTTTTTTTCACATAGAATTAAGCCCGAAATACGTGTACTATAATGATCTTTTATTGGAAACTTCATAAACTAGGTACTAATTTCAACATAATAATTTTTGTTTCTAAAAAAGTTGCCGTATATAAAATTAAACTTATTACCAATATTTCGGGGCTTAATATTCTTTTTTTAAATGACAGGGTTCATTTTAACATACTCCTCATAAATTAAGACATTTTCCTTATTTTCCAACCGAAATAACCTCCACTTCCACTTTGTAATAAAATATTTTAAAAATAACCCAATCTTTCTTTTTCTTTTATTCATAGTACACATTCCTGCTAGTTCTAGTCTTTTTGCTTGAACTGATTATTGGTGGTCTTGCATATTTTTATGAAACACAACTCGAAGATGAATTAAAAAGAACTCTTAACAAAACATTTGCTTCGAGCTATGGCATCGATGAAAGTCGAACAATAGCAATTGATCGAATGCAACAAGAGGTATACATATATAATTACAAAAAATCATTCATTCGATATTTCTTTTAAACTAATTTTTGCCCCATCTCTTTACCTATACAGTATAAATGTTGTGGTGCCATTCGTTTTGAAGATTGGAGATCTAGCGAATGGTTGTCTTCCAATCGAACAGATATTATTCGACCTACAAATGGTCGAGTAGTACCCGATTCCTGTTGTGTTACCCTAACGGATAATTGTGGACTTCGGGATCATCCGAGTAATATTCCTTATACGGTAAGTTTGTGAAAAATCTTTTTTCTTTCAACATATTTATCAATAAATTTTATCCTCAGGGCTGCATCTATCAATTTTCTGATGAAATGCGCCAGCATCTTATCATTCTCGGAGCAATTGGTCTGGGAATTTGCTTAATTCACATCATCGGAATGATTTTGTCATGTTGCCTGTATGTGAAGCTTAAAGATCCAGATGATTGACAATTACCTGCGGCTCGGGTCTACGATTCAAGTTTCTTGAATGACTTTAGATCTGAGTCGCAGTTTTTACCAACTACAAGTACACCAATAAATACTGCCACAACGTCTGATGATATAAGTCTCATTTATGGCAATGGTACGTGTCCGGTGCACACGACGAAAAAGCGAATACGTTTTGCTAACGGTACAAATGGTGTAGGAAGTAGTAGCAGTCGTTATGATTCAAATATTATGGATGATAGTATACATCCGATGGATGTGAGCTTATAGAAAAATGTGTTAAAAAACACTTTTAGCTTTATGAGCGTAGAACTGTTATTTTTTCTTCTTCTTCAAAAAAGCCATATCCGCGACGCACGCTTGTTGAGAATTTTTGCTATTAATTTTGTTGTTGCGTCATAATTTGTACATTTTTAACACTTTTTATAAGTAAACAAAACAAATACCAACACACACACACTTAATGTCAATGTGATATTTAATTTTAAATTATAATTTAATATTGTATGTAAATGTGTATTTAGTTTTAAGAATATACGGATATAGTCATAATCATTAATGTTATTATAAAAATAATATAGAATTTGTAAAAAATTTATTTGTATCTAAACCAGTACTTATACAAAACTTTTAATCTCCATGCACCAGTAAAAGAAAAAAAAAAAAAGATTCAAACGGATAATTTTTAAGTTTATAATTCAAATATAATTTAGAATATTTTCTGATAATCTCGTTAGAATAATATTATAGTTTCTGTTAAATTAATTGTTTTTCTTCTTTACTGCCACAAAACAAGCCTTTACCCGGTTAAATTTTCAAATTCATCAATCTCATTCCAACTAGGTACTTGATGAGAGTGTTTCTAAAAGAGTTCACATTTAATGTTAATTTGGAAGTTGACTAGCTGTTCCTTTAAAATGGTTATATTTACGATAGAACATCTTAAGACCCTTTCGATAGAGAGTCCAATTTTCTGTTAAATGTTACGCAATTTGTTAAACTTAACTTGTTGTTATTTGAGTTATAAAAATTCAAAATTGAGCCACATGATATTTCCATATAACTCGAACTGCGGTGCGACAAATCTTTTTTTACTAACATTAGGTACTACCAGAAATTTTAACAGGCCTTTTTTACTTAATCGAAACTTTTGAACCTGTTTGGATAGAACTTATTTTTTGAAACACCCTAATGCACATCCATATTAATGCGATTTTTAAAACCAAATACGTTTTGTACATATAAAGATCCCAATACGGTTGTCAATTTATGAATTACGGTATTTGACCTTTATCAACACAAGTAATAAATACTTCGGTAACTTCGCAATTTACAGAAAAAGTGTTTTATCTCAAATTTTCCAATTTCGTTTCACTGCTTATTCATTTAGTATTTAATTTGGCCGTTAATCACTTGGTTTTGTTGTTTTTTCTTTCTATTTCCGTTGAATATGCATCGAATTTTGACATTTTTAATGGATTCCATTGTGAATTAATTCCACTTGGGTGTGTTCGTAAACTTTGCACGTAATTTTTTACCGAATGTCGTTCAAATTTGGTTGAAATTACATCATTTTGAAATTTGAAATATATTTGGGCCTTCCACTAATCTATACGAATTTTCGTTTTTTCCGAACGGTTTCTCGAATTCATCTTCGATTGGTCTATTTCTATACACTAAATAGACTATAGCTACCTTTTATTTTCCCCCAGATCCAATCCAGCAGATCATGTAAATAAAACAACCCAGGATCTCAGTGACAACTTGTTATATACCCAACTCTTTTTTGCTTTTGTTTTTTTTATTTGTATACACCCATTGTCTTTTTTCTTTACACTACTGACGACATTTACAAATTAAGGGTGTGTGTTCAAAACACATAAGCATAAGAATATTTCACTGCCATGTATATTTATTTTTATATGTATAACTCTCAGACTCTGACCTGTTCTCGTGTATGAAGTTTATTGGAGATATAACGGTTGGGCCAGATAATCCCTAAGATATTTCCAGAAATTAATGTTCATAGCTTCCTTGTGACATTGCATGTTAGCTACATTCTCAAGTTCAGCTGAACCCTTATAACTTTATGAATTTAACATTGGAAAATTTATGGGGGTTACTCCATATTTTTGACAAACTTCCGAACGCAGCCTTTCCTTCTCCCATTCGATTGTTGGCAATGTTTTTTTGTTCCGCCATCAGTTAAGAGACGCCCTAAAGATATTGGAAATTCTCAATCTTAAATCTCGAACAATTTTCCAGGCTTTTCCACTTGGAAAGATAAGATAAGGCAGTTAACCAGTGGTGCCACCTCGATCATAACGGGATTTCTTTCCCGTTGTCGATTAACAAATTTCTGAGAAGACATTTCAATCAATACACGTTAAAACAGATTTGACATTGGAAATCAAAACAACGATGCCAAATTCCATAAAAGTCATAATACCTTGAATTGACATCCCGTATAAAAATGCGTAATTATTAATCATAAAAAGAAAATAATTAAAAATTTAGTAAATTTTACATACCAAAAACAAAATCCCCATCTTATATAGAATTTAGATGCAGAAAATATTCTAAGATTTAACTCTCACATCGTATCGAAGTGAATAATTTATAAGCAAATACAGAAGAAAAAATCGAATCAAATAAAACACATAGAAGAGCTTTAACAAATTAATTTTAAATAAATTATTTAATTTTTATCTTTAATAAAATTGCTGTAATTATCTAATAATAAATTGTATAATCTTATTAATTTAAGTTATAATTTAAAGTTAAAACTAATTTGGAAGAACTTTTTTTGTAAATCTATTTAATGATAATATTTTTTTCTCCGAGCAACCAAAAAAAAATTTTTAAAAAAATTGGTAGAATTTTATTAATTTGTTACAATTATTTATGTATTTAATAATAAAATTATGTATTTTTTAAATCTTAAACAAATTGTTTGTTGTTGTTTATTTTTTCAGCTCCAAGTTTTACTTAGAAATTCACGTGAAAGGTATTCTGTTATACTTTGGAGGAAAACGATTGTTCCAAATTTCTTATTAATTTCGATAAAATTAAAATTTAAACAATGACATTTTTTTGAGAAAAATAATTAAAAGCAAATTGATCGAAACATTCACGTGAATCGAAAGTTTCGTTTAATCGTATATCAGGATGAGACTATAATCACTAAATTTCTTATTTTTTGGTCCCTCGAGCCGGATTTGTATTTAAAAAAAAAGAACAACTTGCATTAATTAAACTGTGGTCTTCAAGCTTTGTCCGAAACATCGTCAGTAGTTGAATCTGCTCAATGGATTGCCGAACTGAATACTCTCACATGAATTGTTAACTTGTCTGGTATGAATAGTTTTTCAACCGTGATTTATATAGCATGTAGCTATACTATACCATTTTAAAGTATTTCTTGACTGCATTTCAAAGATTTCCCTTGAATGTCAATAATTCATTCATATAATCCTAAAGATCACTTTACACTTACAGATTTACGTAGTCCAATAGCCTCTATCATTAGAACACCTGGAATATTTTTTTTTGTTTACTAAAAATAGTTTTCTTTCATGAAACGAATAAAATTATATTCATAAGTTTGAAAAAAAATAAATAAACTCTAAAACAACAATTCAAAAAATCTTACTTACAGCCATTCTATTCACTCGATTAATCCAGATTAAACTTAAATCCGGATGTATTTGCATTGAATTTACATAAATTTATAGCCGGATTTAAGTTTTAAACTGGATTAATCGAGTGAATAATTTGGCTGCTGAAGTCATTAAATACAAAAAAAAGTGCTTTAAATGTGATCCCTAGTTTAAATTAAACGTAAAAAATAAACCTACAAATCAAATAAAAACAAAAACTGAAATTGACACACTGTCTAAAAATTCAAAAATTCTTTAATAAAATAAAAATTGCTATTTCACTGATAATTAATACAGAGTGCACCTAATGGACGTGATCTTGTAGAAAAGGAGGGTTTTTTCAATTTCGGTTTTTCATAGTCAGTCAAATTTTGAAATGATAAACTTAAAAATAAGAAAATTAAATAAATACAATTTCAAAAGAAAAACATTATTTCCTAACCTTAAATCACTGCAACTGAAATCTTGACTGTATTCATCAAAATCTAAATAATTCATTGTCACAGGATAAGGTTCCTTTGGAATGTAAGGCCTGCGATCTCTACATGGCAGATAGAGTGGGTATGCTGCGTATTTCATAAGCTTTGTGATATGGCTCTTCCATTCTAAACTTCCTTTTCGTTTTTTGTAGCGCTTCTGAAGAATTTGAATATATTCCACCGTTATTCGCCACCATTGTTTTGCTCGAGGATCCCCGGACAATGAACTGGACTGTTAACATAATTTTGGTTTATTTTTTGGTCCTTCGAGCCGGATAATAATATAAAAAAATAACACTTACATCATAAGAACTTTGATGATGAAGTTTAGAATGTCGGGTGCATTGACGTCGTGTTGAATTAAATGTTAAACTTCTAGACTTAACAGACGAGATTTTTCTAACATTTGACCTTATACAACTGGCATGTGTAGGCTGATTTAGACGCTGGATCTATAAAATATATTAATTAATTTCACATAGTGATTATCAATTCATCAACACTCATTTCTTACCAAGATATCCTGTTCGCCCTTATTGCTCTTTGTCACTTTTGGTTGAATTGGCTTTTTCACTTCGACTTTTTCCGGCTTCTTGGACGATGATTTCGATTTGGCACTTTTGTCACGATCAGATTTTCCAAATAAACCTCGTTCTTCGGCCATTTTTATCAAATATTTTGCATCTAGTCGAGTTATTTGTTTTCTTTGCACCAAGGCAATGTAACATCCTAAGGTTGCAATTTCCAAACAGTCATCCTGATTTAAACAGACATCGGGAATTTTTGTCATTTCGAATTCATCAGTTTTGGGAACTTTGATTATTTGCGTATAGTCTTCACTCCCATCCACGGTCATTGTCTCTTCAGATTGAAAGGAATTCTCACGGCTGTCAACGCGCAACTTCGTAGTCTGCGGATTGTCATCCGTCTTGTTTGTAGTTGCACTTGAGGGACCACCAGCTGCTGTTCCTTTCCGAGGTGATAGTGTTTTCCCTGACGCCGGAATAGTTACTGTTTCAGCTTCGGCTAGAGCTTCAAGTCTTTTCATTTCCTTATAATACTGCAAATGTTTTTCAAATGCATTCTTATTCACATGTTCAACAGCTCTTGCAACCATATCCTGATTTTCACAATCGACCACAGAATGAGTTTGGTAAAGAACAAATTGAACTTGGGGTCGAGACATGGCCAGCCTTAAGGTCTCTCGTTGTTCCTCAAGAATCTGTGCAACCCGACTTCTACCATCATCACCGATCTCAGATTCTGTCATAACTTGCAACATATTCAAATCACCCCCCCGACTGCAAATCAAATCGATGGGGTCTGCAACCGCACTGAATGAATTCGGTGGTGTAGCTAGAATTCCCACAACAGTTCCGAACTTTTGTACTTCCAGTGAAATCGATGCAAATGGTTCAGCAAAGAGTCGAACATTTCGTATGCCCAATGTGGCCATGTAGAGTTTATATTCTGCCAGCATCGAACCACAACCATAGGCGAGGAAATCACCAACACGATTTATAGATCTGAACAATGAGGCTAGATAAGCTGTCGAACGTGGCGAGGAGACATGCGTTTGGACAACATCACCATCCAACTCATAGTGATCGAGCATTTGAGAAACTATCGCTGGAGCAAGGGCAAATGTTCTGTCCTGGAAATCAGAAATTACAAAAGCATACAAATTCTGTGATCTCTAAATGAATTTCAAATTTATGTACTTATACCTGCATTATAAGGAAATGGTTGCGTATAAAATCGGTCTGGGCAAAGGCACTTCTATCAGGAGGAAGAATTGAAAGAAACAGAGGACAAATTGTATCCCATTTGTATTGGTTCTCTTTCAAAGGTTGTTCAGTCAAATGATCTCCTTGGACGACCTCGGTAAGGCCAAGTTTTTTAAGATATGTTTCCGCTATGGTTTTGTTCCTTAAATAAGAATTGCACCAGTTAGAAATGATGATTAAATTTAAAATCTCACATTGGGCGCCAATTAACTAAATTTTCATTAAACTCAAAAACTACTTACTCTAATATAAAAGGATTTATCCAACCAGTTACAATAGGATTTGCTGCGGCAATAGCTACCTTTTCATTTTGTAAATGTGATGGCAATAACTGTGATAATTCCAAAGCTCCATTTCTTATACGCATTCGTGATATAGAAGCAGCTAGTCGAATACGATGTTTCCATAAACAATCAGCTATGTCTGTGAGAATAATTTAAAAAAAACCACTAAAATTGGTTATAAGTCAATTCAAATTACCATAAACTTCAGCTTCTTTATACAATCTATTTTGCAGGTCGATTTCTTCAGATTTTCTTCTGAGAAAATGTCTCGTAAATAATTCGAAAAGCATCAACCAAATACGATTTTCATCACCCAAAAGCTATTAATTATATAGATTTATTTTCATATTTGGAAAACAAATTAGAATAAAGACTTAATTTAGATATACCAACCTGAGGATTATGAGCAAAAAATGATACATCAGTCAAAGCGTTACTCATAACAACCTTATCTAGAAGTAATAATGGAGAATTAAATCAATACTAACGGGTGATTTTTTAGCTGGTTTGGTTTTGGCAACACTGGTTTTGACAGCTGACGTGTGTTTAGTACCTTGTGTCACTGTCAAACAGCTTCAGTTTGGTTTGCAATTTAACCATGGATCGTCTTACAAATGAACAACGCTTGCAAATTATTGAATTTTACTATCAAAATTCGTGCTCGGTTCGAAATGTTCATCGCGCGCTTTTATCGAAAAATTGTGTTCAGCGATGAGGCTCATTTTTGGTTGAATGGGTACGTAAATAAGCACAATTGCCGCATTTGGAGTGAAGATCAGCCAGAAGCATTGCAACAGCTACCAATGCATCCCGAAAAAGCCACTGTTTGGTGCGGTTTATGGGCCGGCGGCATTATTGGGCCATATTTTTTCAAAGATGATGCGAATCGCAGCGTTACTGTCAATGGTGAACGCTACCGAGCGATGATAACAAACTTTTTTTTGCCCGAAATGGAAGTTCTTGACTTGCATGATATGTGGTTTCAACAAGACGGTGCCACATGCCACACAGCACGCGAAACAATGGCGCAATTGCGAGGCGAGTTTGGTGAACAGTTAATTTCACGTTTCGGGCCGGTCAATTGGCCGCCTACATCGTGCGATTTGACACCATTAGACTATTTTTTGTGGAGGTATGTCAAGGCTAATGTTTATAGGGACAAGCCCGCTTCGATTGACGCACTGGAAGCCAACATCCATGCATTCATTCGTGAGATACCGGCCGATATGTGTGAAAGAGTATGCCAAAATTGGACTCAGCGGATGGGCTACCTGAGACGCAGCCGCGGTCAACATTTGCATGAAATTATCTTTAAACATTAAATTGCAAGGTTTAAACTATCGATTCAAATAAATATTTCATTCATTTTTTCGAATTTTTTGTGTTTTTTTTTTTTTTTAAATTCTAAACCTCTTAAAAAATCACCCGTTATAAACAAAAAAAATAAATGCGACCTAGAAAATTTATATGGAATCAAAAAAAAAAAATTATTATTCGATATCGGAAATAGAATAAACCAATTATTTAGCTTCTATCTTTAACTATCAAATTGCATGTTGAATGAAATAACTGTTTCTGTTTCTTTTTTTTTTCATTTTCAAATTTATTGAAAAGTAATAAGGACACGAAAAGGAATAAAATATTATTGACTGAGGTTGCAGACTGATGAATCGATTCTCAGGTATTTTTTTTTTTTGTTGAATTGAGAAAATTTGAATCTAGGATTATCTTCGAATGAAGTTTCAAAATAAACTACGTTTCGTTGTCATGGACGGCTCAATTTTTTAAGAGCCTACATAATATGTAAATCACATGTTCAAAAAATATATGTTTTTTCTTAAAAGGGTTCACCGAGTGAGAATGAAATGAAAAAATGATCGACTTTCGAACCTGCTATAGGTCATCCAAAATTGTAGTAAACTATCCACTTGATCTGATCTGGATCAAATCTTCATAATAAAACAAACAGGGTCATAGTGACAGCCAGTGGTATATAAACATCTCTTTTTTTCATTGCGTTTGTATATTTTTCATGGGTTTCTTGGCTTTATTACTACGCAAGAAAGCTTGCCATAATAATAATAAAAAAGTACTAGTTTTTGGATCATGAAATAGATCCAGATAAAAAGCAGGATTACATGTTGTTTTTCTATTTACGCGTCAAATTTGATCCGGATCAAATCATGTGGATAATAAAATGCAGCTAATGTCAAAAAATATTTTTTTGTGATAAGGCGCATATCGAATAAAAAAAAAAACTCCGTGAATGCAAAAAATAGAAACTCACATCGAAAGACATCATAGATTAACGAATAAACTCTGCGCATCTCATGTTCATCGCCAAATTCAACCAGAAGTGGTGGTTTTCTTAATAATTTCGCTGCCTTAGCTATATTCTCCAATGGCCAGCATCCAAGGACATTGGCATCAATGAATTCAATAGGCTGATCAGGTGCACAACGTTTTCGCAAATCGAATCTTCCATTTGGTGTTGTTGAAGGACTAAATTTTTCAATTACAAATGTCGGATCAAATATTGGTCGTTCTTTTTTTCTGGTTATTGCTTCGAGTGTCCTAGAAGACAAAACCATTATGGCGTAATGAGCAAGAATTTTTTTACACAATTAATTTTAATATACATATTTGATGTCAATTTATTTTCTTCACAACACAATCATTTTCAAGGAGTTTTTTTTTTTATTTTAAGTTTAATTATTAAAATAAGAAATTGATTTTTACTAACATTCCACTTTCTAGAGCTTCGTTGACTTTCTTTTGGACCTCAAGCAAACGATGATAGACCCTTTCGAGCCATTCTTCATCACTGGGCAGATAAATATGATCCTTGGCCAATTTACCCTCAACTTTGCGTTTTAAATCCTCATTGGATATCAATTCACGAAATATCTTTGGATACACCGAAAATATGTCAGCTAAGCTTAAAAAGAACAACTGATTCGACATATTGGGAATCGGGGAGATAGACTCGAAGCTAAAACTATATCGCGACAAGTTACCTTGTTAGTGGTCTTTTTTCAACTGATTGGTCCTTTGTTCGATTCAGGGAATAAAGCAGCCAGCCCTCCAACATAATCTATTTTCGAATTGAAATAGGGTTTGCGTGACGGTACGTCTATCGGATACCATGATAAATATCCTTCAATACAAAACACTTACGTGCTTTGGATGTGGTTGGGTGCAGGGTTGTATATGATGGGTTTGCAGAAAATATAATATAGCGTGACAGTCGAGCTAGGGCAACATATTCTTCGGTGTATTTTTGTCAACTAATGAATCGTGGCACAGGTCGGGTCTCCTCGCGGGTGAGAAAAGTTTTTTCCTATACCAAATGTCTCAGCAGCATTCGTGTCGGTGAAATTGATTTCGAAGTCAACAGGTGGCTTGAGGATTGTCGTGCTAAGCTATATGAGTTCACTTTTACTTTCAGGTATATGGAAAACGAAGGAATATTATTACTTCATATAGTGACGCCACGATAGACACCTCGTGGAGTGCTGTATTCAAGTTGGCGGTTATAATGAGGAATAATTGGAGTTAAAGGTGGTGCGGAAAGAAATGCGATTCTTGCAATGAAAGAAATTCGTGGTATGGTGGTATATAGAAGAGGATGTTTGCTTGTATAAGGTGCAGGAAAAGTTAATTAGAACTTATCTTCTAGAAATAAGGTCATCAAAGATTTATGGTTCTTTCGTGTGAAGAAACAAACTTTAAGGGGATAGCTTTGAATATACATATAGAGCTCATGACCTTCGTGTTGGAATGGAAATCTATACCTATTTATTGAGTTATGTCTTTCCCTTGATAGATACCTAGCTATCACTAGAAATAAGTACATTCATATACATCATATATATAAAGTATAGGTAATTGTTTCATAAAAGAAAATTTGATAACTCAATTTTTAGAATTAAAACATTGAATATGACAGATTTTTTGCCGTTTTGTGGTCAGCTCTTCGTGGTATAGATTGGTTTTATATATCTTTATTGGTCTTTCACTATCTATTTGGCAAATTAACTCTTTTTTTTTTTGTTTTTAATACTCATTGCTCTTATCAATTTTTAGTCAAACACATAAAAACCAGATGCTTAATATTTCAAGTTTTTAAAAAATATTGAAAAAAAAATAAATAATTATTTTTAAATGAATCCTCAAAAATGTTAACTCCTGCCGATATGCTACTCTTAGTAAGGTGATGAGTTTGGTTTGCAGCTTCACTGCGGTGTTTGTATTCGATTTCCGAAAACTTTCGATATTTTGCGAAAATATTTTCGGAATTTCAATGCGATGTGGTTGGTGTCTTTGCTTTTTCGATACAAATGTTTTTTTATGGTACGGCCTCACTATGTGCTTGTTTGTTCAAAATAAATATCGTATATTATGTCATTTGTATATTAATATTTTTAAACTCGCATATAACGACTTCCCCAAACTCGATATCTGATTGTCATAGTCAAAAAAAAATCGCTTCATTGATTATTAAGGCTTAACTACATAAGCCAAAAAAGTGAAAAAGTAAAAAAGTGAAAATTTTCAAACTCATTTTAGGATAGTGTTTCTGACTGGAAAACTTATAAAAATAATGCAGAAAGCTTAAATTTTGGTTTAAAAACAAATTTGTGTATTCTTTTTCACAAAACAATGGCGCTAGCGGCAAAAAAAATATTTTTACTTTTGTACTTCAGTACTTTTTGGCTTATGTAGTTAAGCCTTTAGGCTTTAGACGACACAAAATTAATTGTAGCAGATTTTACTATATTTTGATTTTCAAAATAATAGCCGTGTTTTTTTGCAAGGCCGGGGGGAATTGGATGAAAAAAACAACGTCGGTGCTAAACAATTAACATGTTTAATGCAATAACAACTAAGCCCAGAGAATTCTCGGGGCTTAACTTAAGCGCACAGAAAAACTGTGTTATCGGCATGAAATACATACATGTTATCGATAGTTTGTATGAAAACTCCATGTTTTTTACTGTCATGGCGTCGCTAATCCCCGCTATCGTTTTTTTCAACAAATTCCCCCCGGGATTGCAAAAAAACACGCCTAATGTTGAATGTGCCCTAAAAAAAACCCTAGTATAAGTCAAATGAGGTTTTTCAACGAAATAATTTCCAAATTCGATCAAAAATATCTTCTCATTTCCTGTAAAAATTTACATTTCTAAATGAGGTAATTTTCAACCAAATTTACATAATTCGATACACCCAAGTCGAATCCATTCAAAAATGAAATCATTAGGGGTATTCCCGATCCGATGTAAACTGGGCTTGCATCATTGCAAAAGTGCAAAGTTTTTTTTTTTTACAATGGGGTTAGGGTATAGCAATTTTACAAATTTGTATTTTTGCAATGATACAAGACCAGTTGCGTCGAATCGGGAATACCCCTATTAAAAATGTCAACTTTCGATGTATAAAAACAGAAACAAAAAAAAAACAATAAAATCAAACTAAAAAAAAAGAAAAAATTAGGATATTTGAAATGAAACGATTAACTTATTTCAGCTCTAATGGAAACGTACCATCAGTATAATCTATTACACACTTTTTTGCCTTCGATGTACGCTCATTTACGTCATTTTTTTGTGGAGCTCTAGATTCCACATTCCACAAACAAACTCAGAAACAAAACGTCAAGCTAAAAAATAGCATTTTTATTTTGTTTACAAAAAAAATTAAAAAATTAAAATATGAATGAACAACTGCATCGGATCGGAAAAAATTTATTCTCCAAAGATGCCATCACCATCGAAATATCGCCTAACAGTGAAATAGACTTCACCAAGGTTTGCCGTACTTGCTTGCGAGAAACCGAAGACAACGACCTGGAAAATGAATCACTGTACATCATTGGATGCAATGGCAAGCTGGCGCGCCTCTATGAAGTGTTCGAAATAGCTACTGGTCTGAAGGTAAAGTTCTTGTTTTTATGATTCCACATGAACGAAATAACCCATTTGTTTATAGATAGCAACTGACGACATGCTCCCTCGACATATCTGCAATTCGTGTCTCCAAAGTGTTAAAAATTCTTTTAGTTTCCACTGCCAAAGTCAGCGGTCCAATGAAATTCTTGAATCTGTCTTGAGCTCTTTAAAGGATGACAATCCTAGTAATGTGATAGATGATGAAAATCATTTAAAGGTTGAAGGTGAAGTGCACGAAGAAGAAATCGAAGATGAAGAACAACCATCGGAACAAATTGCAGAAAAAATTCCTGAAGAGACACAACTTCTACAAGAGGAAATGCCATACGAACTCACAGAAGAAAATCCCGAGCCATATGAACAGGAAGAAAACCCTGAGCCAGATGAACAAGAAGAACACACCGAAATTATGAACTTTGATGAATTTTCTGTGGATGAGAGCATACTCAGTCCCATTGAAGATGTTTTGCAAGAAAACCAACACCAAGTGATGATGTTGGAGATCGAACAGGATGAGAATTTTGACCGTGTTGACCATCTAAAGGACAAAAATCCTGAATTTCTATGCGATTTCTGTAATTCAGTAAGTGATGACGAATCAAATAAAGATAACCATATAAAAGCTATGACGTTTTCTATAATTTAGGTATTTAACCTGCAACGTGACTTAATCTTGCACTACAGAGAAGTCCATCCTGATGAAAAACCATTCAAGTGTGATATCTGCTCGGTGTCCTTTGTGCACATTCAGTCGATGCGTCGGCACAAGAACACTCACTCTGCCTGTCCCAAGCAAAAAGCGTGTCCGCTTTGCAGCTGGACCTTCTCGAGATCCGATGATTTGAGGCGGCACATGCGAACTCACACAGATGAACGTCCGTATGCCTGTTCTGTGTGCCAAAAAGCCTTCAAGCAGCACACCGAACTCAAGGACCACATGTTAAGTCATGACGATAGGAAGATGTACAAGTGTGAACCATGTAACAAGGAGTGGCGCTCGCGGAATGGCTGGTATTTGCATATGAAAGCTCATCAGGATGGCAGAAATGGACGACGGAAACAGAGGGTCAGGAAGTTTGAATAAACCGAGAAAAATAAGAAATCTTTGAAGGTTTTTTCTGACTGTCCTGATTCAGTTCATCCCGACACTGCAGCTGAACAGAAGGAAATTTATTCTCTTAGGCGTTAAATAAGGACTTTCAATAAAGCTGCTACTACAGAATGCCGCTGCGGCATGATTCTTTTGATAATCGAAAATATTCACACTTTTTAGCAATTAGGCAGTTGTGTCACATCTTACTCCTTTGCTTTCATTATTTTGCCCCTTAAAATTTGACCTCTTTTTCCAAAATAATGAAAATGAAGGAAAAGGAAATTAAACCAAAATTGAGCTGCTTAGTGACTTTTGGGTTAATTATCCACAACTCATTTCGAATTTCAAAAAGAGGCATCGTGTAATAGCCGACTACCTGATCAACTGGACTCATTTTGAATAGAACTAGCACGAGATTCAAATACTTTAGTTATACACATACTCAAATATTTAGTTTTTAATTAAATTAAAATAAGCTTACAGAGGTTAGTACTTTATTTTTAATAATTACAAACAAGCCATCAGGTTTATTGAAACAGTGAAAAAAAGGTTTAAAAATAACACAAAAAGAGAATATAAATTAACGTGGGCACATTGCACTTTTTCCTCCATCAATAGATAGCAAAGAACCAGTGATGAAGCTCGCTTCTTCACTTGCCAGAAACACAATAGCAGGAGCTATTTCTTCAACATTACCTACACGACCTAAGGCATGTGTAGATTTGCAGCGTTCCAGATAGTTAATATAATCCTCTTCGTTCATACCACCGCGTTTATGGACCTCTGTTATCACAACACCTGGATTTACAGAATTCACCCGCACATTATAAGGCGCCATCTCTAAAGCCACACATTTTGTAAATTGATCCAAAGCTGCCTTAGAGATACCATAGCTTAAGGCATTTGTAAATGACCTTACACCAGCTACGCTTGAAACATTCACAATATTCCCTTTGGTTTTGATTAAATAAGGAATCACCAACTTGGTTAGTTGGAATACTGATCGCACGTTGGTATCCATTATTGTGTCAAATTGTCCAATGTCAGCTTCCAAAATCGAGCCACTTGCAAGTATTCCAGCATTATTCACCAAAACATCGATTTTACCAAATTGTGCAATAGTTTGATCGACAATTTTCTGGGTCTCTTTTGTGACATCAGCTTGGATAAGTAAGCAATTTACATTAGGATTCGCTTTGGCACAGGCATCACCGGTATTTTTTAAGTTTTCCCAATTTCTACCAACCGCTACAACATTAGCTCCATTTTGTACAAAATGCACACATGTTGCTGCTCCAATTCCAGAACTTGCACCCGTTATTATAACGACTTTCTTATTCAATGACATTTTAAATACTACCTGAACCTCTACTGTTGGAGTGAAGTATTAAAATGCAGCCTTAATTAACGAAATTATTACGATTCAAAAGTGGTGCAGTTTATTGTTTTTGTTATCGTTTAGCAATAAAATAATTTTTCAAATGTATTCTTTATACTTTAATTTAAGATTTTAAAGTGATACTTACGGTGAGGTATGTTCACTGTTTTTATTACAGGCATTTAAAAAAATAAATAAATACCTACTAATTTTTGATTGGCTGTTAACAGTGATAAAATTTGTTTAAATGATGCCACTTTAAATTGAAGTGTTTTTATGGGATCGTAAAGATATCTCAAACGACAAAAATCTATAAAAGGCTATGAGTGGTCTCAGAATGAGACATGTTTGTAATTATAATGCATTTTAGTTAGTTTGTTAGACGTTTGTCCAAAACATATAAAACTTAAGATAAACGAATAATTGTAAATTTTAAATATTTTGTAGCTTAATAAAGTTTTCAACTAACTTATGCATTCTAGATTTTGAAAAAAATACGTTTGGGCAGTTGGTATGATTAGTAGAGCCAGTTAAAGTTAGGTTATTTTAAGTATAAACGAAAACATTTTTTTTTGATATTTTCGTTTTTGTTCTGGGTGTACAAATTTGGTATAAACACATTTTTTTTAATTTCTTCGTACACATTATAGATATTTGATAGTTTTTTATTTTAAATAAGACTTTGGAATTTAAAGTTTTTGAAATTGAAAGCACTAATAGTGTTTGGTGTAAACTTAACGCAAATTTAAGAAATATGTTTTTCTGAACATTTACCTGGAAATTTCAGCTACTATTATTTGCAATTCTTTGATTTATAGAGATTTGATTAAAGTAAGTACATTTTTTTTTTCAATATTTTATTTTTTATTTTTACATTGCCCATAATCATAAAAGAATTATATGTTTTCTTATGAATCCTCTTCACAAAACCAAAGTATAATCGAGTAACAGTCGCTACGTCCAATCGGAGAACTCTCAGATGAAGCTCAGGAAACCAAAAATAAAGACAATAAGAAATATATAGGCACCCATTAGGTATAAATTATCCCGGACTTCGACGAATTAATACTTTTTATATAGTTTGACTTAAAATCTACCACTGAAATAAATAATATATTTGCACTCTAATGCGTGTAGTAAAAAAAAAAAAAAAGACTTTTGATCTGCAAACATATTTACTAAATTTATTGTTTGTTTACTTTTATGCACCACTGTGATTTATTTTGACATTTAGACACCCTGATTTTACTTCAGTTATTTACTTTTGAGGTAAAACATTAGTTCAATTTCTCTATGGGATGAAAGTCGTATTTAACATGAAGATTCTGAAACACCCTGTAACATTTTTTTTAACATTCATAAACTTTATAACCTTGGAAATTTCCTTCAAGCAGAAGACAAAATTATCACGATATCTTTATCCGTGAACTATGATTTTTACAACCAAAAAACTCAATTTTCCCCACTGCTTCGAAGTTAGTAATTTTATTAAATATTTATAAGTAGAATTGTTTTACTTTTTTATAAAAAAAAATGGTTTAATAACAAAATTAAATTATTAATAACAACTAGACAACGATTTGAAGCAGATTTTTGCACACAGAAAAGAAAAAAATGTGAATGGACTTTTAATTTTTTTGGCAATAATTGATCAGAAGTTTGTTGTTGATCCCCACCAACAATTTCTTAGACATTTTGTCAAAATTCATATGCAATGCCCATTAAGAATGCGAATTTATTTATTTGACATTTAGGAAAACAATCCGTTTATTTTAGATTTCTGCTTTTATTATTTATCTATGCAATATGTTTATATTACCGCGAATTTTTCGAACATTTTTTTTTGAAAATTTTATAAAGTATTTTTAAAAAATTCGAGTGAATTTGATAAACTATCTTGATAAAATTCTTGAAAACGAAATTTGAATTCTTTAAAATAACTGTATAAATATTATGATTATAAAGTAAGTACATATGTAGATACATAATTTGAAAAATTTTCAAAAAAATAGTTAGAATTTTCAAAAATTTAAATTTTAATTCCGTTTAGAAATAATCATAATTAAATTATAAGAGATTTTTCTTTTAATAATCTTGAATTTCCTAGTACTTTTTTTGAAAAATAAAAACAAGTGATACTTAAAAAGTACTTTTAGTTCATATTTATTTTTATCTACATGAAGTTACTTAACGTTATAATGTACATTCCTATATATATCTTTATGGTAAATATCATCATAAAAGAACAACTACACTATAATATCACATCGATATCCTTGAGTCGACAATAAAAACTCCCCTTAAAAAAAATATTATCTTGGACACATGATTCCCTTTCCGCCATCAATAGACAACAAAGCTCCCGTTATAAAACTGGCCGCATCACTAGCCAAAAACACAATTGCTGGAGCTACTTCCGAAACATTTCCGACTCTTCCCAGCGCATGTGTATTCTTACCATGCTCCAAGAATTCTGCATAACTTTTCTCATCCATTCCGCCTCTTTTATGAATATCTGTTACAACAGTTCCTGGATTAACAGAATTCACTCGAACACTATGTTGTGCCATCTCTAGAGCAACACACTTTGTAAATTGATCAAGTGCCGCCTTCGAAACACAATAACTCAATACATTTGGAAATGAACGTATACCTGTTACACTTGAAACATTCACAACATTTCCTTTGGTCTTAATTAAATGGGGTAGAACTAACTTGGTCAATTGGAAAACCGATCGAAGATTCACATTCATAACTGTGTCGAGTTGTTCGACTTCCATATCGAGAATTCCACCATTTGCCAAAATACCAGCATTATTAACCAAAACATCAATTTGATTGAATTCTGCAATTGTTTGGTTGACAATTTTCTTTGTATCTTTTGTTACATCAGCTTGAATAAGTAAACATTTTACATTTGGATTTGATTTCAAGCAAGAATTTTGAGTTTCTTTTAATTTTTCGAAATTTCTTCCAACTGCAACAATATGTGCTCCATTTTTGGCAAATTGAATACAAGTTTCAGCACCAATTCCAGAACTTGCTCCAGTAATTATTGCTACTTTCCCGGCTAGACGAATCATTTTTTTGCTGTTTTTTTTTTTTTATGATTACAACACTAAATATATAGACTACTATCACGAAAGTATACAAGCACGGTCATCACCTGATTAATAGCTTCTAGAGACTAAATTGCTAAATGTATTTTAAGAGCATAAACAATAATTTTTAATCTAAAATAAACTAAGAGAAAGAATTGAAAGCTCAATAATGTAGGTGTGTATGTTCAGTACATAAACACACTGATTATTTTTGTAAAGAAGAGTAGGTACATCACGAATGCGCATATTTGCTTTATAAAAGTTGATGGGTTATTATTTTACTTGAGTTTTAAACTATCAGTGTGTTCAATATATGCAATCAAGTGAAGGCCAAAAATGTGCCGTTTGATCTCGAGATATTCGAGATGAAAAACATTTTTGAACAATTTTTAGTAGTTTTGTTTTGCATTTTTTAGTTCACTTAAAAAAAACTGTTAATTGAATGTTTTTACAAACTTCTTGTGGTGTTTCACATGTTAACAATGTCATTGGCGCAAAATTTTAAAAATTTTAACGCGGCTCTAAATCTACTTTAAAATGGGAGTCGGCTCTAAATAATAACTTTAAAATGAGAGTCGGCTCTTTGTAAATTTTAAGGTATACTTTAACGTTAAAGAGGTCTTCTAACTTTAAAACCAGCAAAACGCTTCTCTATCTTTTGAAAGTATGCTTTATCTGTGGGAAAAAATCACTTTTTTATTTGTTTCTTTAGAAGAAGAAACAGAGGAACGGGCATATCGAGAAAAAAGTGAGGCTTTTTTCAAAATAGTGTGAGTTTCACAAACAGAAATGCATCCACACAGGGAAGACGTGCAGTTAGACACCTAAATGCTGGGGCGCCCAAAAGAATTTTGATATGTTTTTTTTTTGTTGGGGAATGTGTTTTTTTTAATTTTAAATCGTTAAAACACTAAAAAAGCTTAGTAAATTAAAGAAACAAGTGTTATAAGAGTAAATAAAGTGATTACAGGCAATACTTCATTGAAAAAAATAGAAAACTACACGCGGTGATGCTTTAAATGCTGTAAAAGCACCTATATAACAAGCAGTGTAATTTTTGTTCATTTCACAGGTAAGCTGAGTTTCATCCACATAAAGTAAGTACAATTACTCTGCACGGGCGCTCAATGGATTTGACCGCCTTGCCATCATCAACAAAAACTAATGCGACCCTGGACGAGAATTTCAATTTTCACAGATCGGGTTCAGCTAATTCCCGTGATTGAAGTGTATTTTTATTTTCAAACAATTTGCTTTTTCATAGAAAAATGCTACGAAATATCAATTGAAAAGTATTCTAAGATATGCATTGTAACTGAAAAAACATCACTTCACATTACTTTATGTGGAATATGAGACACAATTATCCCGTGAAAAGAAAAAAATTAAAATTCCGTATAACCTATAGCCAGGTGTTTTTACACGCATCACTGTTTCTGGTTTTATATTTTGTTTTATAAATTATTGCAAGTATTCAATGTGTTAACTTTCATTTCACTTTTGTATTTAGTATTTTCACTATTTTAACGTTTTAAAATCTCGAAACACTTTCTTAAAAATGACAGATTGGGTTCTTTTTGTTCTTTTTTTAATTTTTTGTTCTGTTTGATTTATTCAGTTGTCAAAATTAGGCGTGTTTTACAAAAGTTTGCTGACGTTTTGTTAAACAGGTTCCTTAGTTAGAAGAGTTGTTTAAAGTGTTTAAAATTAAGAAAAATTTAAACAAGAATTTTTAAATGCGCCATTGTGTTTAGTATAAAATAAGCTTGGTGTCGAAATCAGTTTTCATTGTCGAAATATTCGAGACGAAAAACATTTTTCAAGAATTTTTATTTTGTTTGTTTTAAACAAAGAAAAAAAAAACAGTTAATTGATTTTTTTAAAAACCATATCAGTAATTAAATATGGCATCGTGTATAGAATAAAATTAGAACGAAGTCAATATCACTATTTGTTTTCAAAATATCCGAGCGGTAAAATATTTTTAATACATTTTTATAAGTGTTATTTTGAAATTTGTTTTGTTTTAAATAAAAGCCGTCAGTTGGATTTTTCTATAAAGCAAATGTATTCTCAGTTACAGCACTGTGTGTAAAATAAAATAATCTGAGGAATCGATAACATTATTTGTTTTCGAGATATTTGAGCCGAAATACATTTTTGAACATTTTTTTTTGGTAGTTTTGTACTCGCATCTAAGATATTCGAGCCGAAAAACGATTTTATACAAATGTTTTCAAGTTTTTTGATTAAAAAAAACTGTTTGATGATTTTTTTAAAATTATTTTCAATTCTTCATTACGTCATTATGTGTAGAATAAATTTAAGCCAAATAAGTCATTGTAATTTCTTGTTGTCGAGATATTAGAGGCGAATGAAATTTTACAACTTTTTTTTTTTATTTCTTTAGGAAGAAAACCCTTTCTTAATGACGTTATTATTTGTAAAATAAAATTTTTTTGAAGCCAATATCTCTATTGGTTCTTGAGATATGGTGAACGATAGAATGTATCACAAACGTACATACACACAAAATCTAAAAACGATCGATTTTGATGCTTGATATAACAAAACTTTCGATTCAACAAATCGGACCAATTACAATAACTTCCAATTGGAAGTTAATAAACACTAAAAAAAATATATTTCTTGCTTTTGTTTTAATTTTATTTAAATATACATTTTAAACAATAAAAAAATATTAACACTATATATAGATTATAACAAAGTTAATTACAAAAAATAACGTTATTTGCTAAATAGTTAAAAATAAAAAAAAAAACTATATAAATTTCTTACAAACACAATAGACATCCATAATTATTATTAGTTACCAATAACACTCTTCTTACTTTTTTTTTCTTAAATATTATTTATTTTAGCACCTCATTACCGACTTTATCCAGTCAGACATTTCTATTTTAATTACATTATCCTGATCGTGGTCTTTCTTTTGGAAGATTTCTAAAAGTAAAATAAAAAAAATATAAATGTTTATTAAATCTTCTTATTTTTAAATTGAAAATTAGTCTGTTTGGTAACCTTAAATGTATACAAGTTTTCAAAGTTTACAAATCGTCACAATTACTGTTAAAAACCCATAAAAAAACAGTTTTGGGAAATTTGTTAAAAATTTAAGTTACCAAACAGCTAAAAGTATATTGTATATTTAAAAAAAATTACCAAAAGCAGTTGTCAAATGTAAAATGGCCGATGTAAAGTCACTCAATCTCAGTGTACCATCTTTTCGGATATATCGATGCATAAGAACATTCATTATTTCTGTATTTAATTGAAAACCAACATCACATAAAGCATCTTTTAGGCGTTCCGCTCGCAGTACTCCTGCTTTTTCTTTTGTATAAATTTTGAAGACACCTTGCCAGGACTTGAGATTCACCATAAATGTTTTGAATTGGATAAAATTTATTCGACCAGTTCCAGTTTTCTAAGAAAAAAAAAATTACATAAATCATTTATATTTGATACACAAAATATAAAAATTAATAGAATATAAAAAAAAATAATATTCATAAAATTTAGACCTAAATTGTTTAAAAATACTTTAAAGCCAGATTCACAACTGCAGTGCCGATACCAAAACTAATATCGATTAGATTAAATATTCTAACCTTTTACCTTACACAAGAAAGAATGAGTAAGTATATTCACACGCTCTCTCTTGTCTTATTAGATTTTTTTTTAATTTTGGGGGAATTGGATGATAAAAACGACCTCGGTGCTAAACAATTTAAGTGTTAAATTGTACAAAAACAACTAATCCCCTGCAAGCTTAGCTAAACCCAGTGAATTTTTGGGGTTTAACTTAAGCACGCAGAAAACACTGTGTTACCGACGTGGATTACATACTTCGAAAAAATGTGTTACTGACGCCGATTACATATTTGTCATCGATAGTTTGTATGGAAACTACATTTTTTTTCTATGAAGGCGTCGCTAACCCCCGATGTTGGATTTTTTTCAAACAATTCTCTTCTCTCCGTGATTGAAAAAAACACAACTATTGTTGGTATGTTAGAATATTTTATCGTATCGTGACTAGTATCGGAATCGATATTATAATCTCGAGTTTGCCTTATGTTTTGTTAAATAAAATAAAATGAAACTATAATTTTTTGTATTAATAAATAAATAGGAGTCTTTTAAAAATATATATATTCGAGGGGTATGTTTGAAATACCTTCATTATACTCACGTCTTGCAAGGCAATGACCTGCCGACAGATGTCTATATTAGCACATCCTTTGATATAATCATTTGGTAAGCATGCCTCGAGCAGTTCTTGAAGTTCAAAACAATTTATCGATCTATTTATAATGTAAACAAAAAAGAAACATAAATATAATACGGAATATTGTATGGATTTTCAAGCAATTAATATTTACTTATTTTCATCAGCCAGTTGCATAAAAACTGGTTCATACTGGCACTTTTTAACCTTAGCACTATCAGGTTCATTATTTAAATTTAACGCCGGAAACGGATCCAATAACATCATTGTCTGAGTTTCTAACTGTGTTAATCTCAAAGAACTACCCAAAATTCTTACAGTGAAGCAAGATTCTTCGCCGGGTTCATAGGTTGTGGCCATGAGTAGGTATTTCCCCACATCAAGGCTGCATCTGTAGCACACATGTCGAGTATTTCCGTAATCGGAATTGATATAGCTAACTTGACTTTTGAAGAATTCCTTTGGCAGGCATTCAGTTAGTTTAGTTTTATTGACTGTACCAATATAAGAGAATAGTAATAAAATACATTGATGACTCATCATGTAGATCTTCTTATCTTACCTGTATTCAGTTTGTACATAGTAAAACCGATGACTTTTGGCTCAATAGCCGTGTGCTGATTCAATGCTATCACAACTTCCTCCTTCTCTTGTATGCTCAAAAGCAACTGAGGATTTATGTGAAATGATTCATGATTTCGACAACCACCAGCTGTTACACCACGCCGCCATTGTCCTTGATACATTTTCATTTGCCACCTTTTGGGACGATCTGACAGTGACAGTTCATCTTTGGCTGTATCAGTGTCCAAATGGACACTCTCGAGAAATGTGAAAGATTGTGTGAAGGCCAAAAATGAGATCCAAAATTCTCCAACATCTAATTGACCTAAAAGTCGGTCTCTTTCCTGAATTGACACTCTGTCCCAAGATTGGGACATTGCTGACCATTCGCCATTGTAGCCGGATTTAGTGCCAAATGTTTCACAGGCCATGGGATCTTTCAGTCGAACCAATTGGACAGCGTCTCCGAGAAGTGTTTCCACCTAAAGATTAAGGATATAAGCTTAGAGAGGTTTTGGGATAATTCACATAAAATGAAATATACCTTATCTAACGAACATAGTCGATAATTGACATTAACACAAATTCCATTTGACAGCCTTTCAGGAATGTTTTTGTACTGACCATTGACGGTCTTTGTTGCGATGCAGGTTACGATGCAGGTAGTGTCTAGAAACGATTTTAACTGGACGGGCCTGATGGGATCATTGTTGATTTTTATTGGAACGCTTTCTACGATGCCACCTAAGAGATCACTCAAGCCATCTGATCGCGTGCCATATTTAAGAGCTTCATACGATCCATGTAATCTGAAAAAGAATAAATAAGTAAACAGACTACAACTTACAGAATCTTTTACAAAACTACTCACTTGGCCACAGCCTTTTCCAACAATGACGCCCAAAAGCAATTCGACTTTTGCGGTTGCAGAAATGCCAATTTCCCATTTATCGTCGGCAATCGATCATCAACCAGAACTTCAACCCATTCACCACACCACCAAAGCCGAAATCGAAACAATCCATGGGAATTTTCGATACTTTGATCTGCCGGCACAACACGATAGAAAAGATTCTTCAACGAATACAAAACTCCAAGGCATGAGACAAGCCAACGATCACCCATTTTCCCAGGAATTATGTCAAAGTTTTCGCCTTCATTCATGAAACATGCATTTGGTGCGATCTCGGGTATCCGCTTCCATTGGAATGTGAACGGAGGTGTTTGGTAGTAGAAAACTGATGTTTGAACAGCTGCAAAATCAGGATCTTCCCAATGGATAGCCTTTTTTTTGCATTCCGTTTTGATACGTTCGTATTTGGAAGTCATCGTTATTGAATTGATAAACTTTCAATTGGATGCATATCATGTGACATCGGGTTAAAACTCTGTAAAAGAAATTAAAATTAAATTGTGAATACAAAACTAATGAAATTGCCTCAAATCTCATTTTTTTTCGAATAAAATTGAAAAACCTATATGAAGACGAATAAATTTTCTATTCCTACCTCATGGCTTCTTGTCACTCGCGATGGAAAATCAAGATAAGTTACAACTTGCTAAGAAAGCCCTAATCTTAAAATAATGCAGTACTCTGAAATGGAAACAATTACCTCGGACATTTGTCTGTTGACAAACGTCAAACATGTAATTTGGTTTTTGAATTATAGGGAAGTTCAGTTCAGAAAAAATGGAATCTCTGAAACCTTAACAATCTCAGTTACATTAACAGATTACAAAATTTCTCTGTCAAAATACTGAGAAAAAGTTCGCTTTTTAATTTTTTGACGGATCGAAATCTTAAAGATCTCATTTTCCTGAACCTGCCTATTGGTTTCGATGGACCTCCAGATTTAGCCATATAGGCGCCAGTCGCGGCAGCCATCATGCCTGAAATCATATTCAAACATTAACGCCATAAAATTATTTGTCAAAAACAACCAATTCTATGGAAATTAATAACATTTTTCTGTGCTTCAATTCTCCGCTTCTAAAAAAAAAACACCTTTTTGGTAAAAAAAATAATTTTGCTCTAAAATTTTGTTTAATTCATAAGAAAATGATCCATATAAATTTAAAATCAAATATTACTTGAACAGCTTAGAAATACCGCAATTAAAAATCAACCAAGTCATTACCGAGATATTCGGGTATATCATAATTTTTTAAAATAGTCTTAAAACCCACTTTACGTACCTACTGACAATTTGTTTGTTAAAACTCATAGACGCTGCACAAACCGTGAAAACCACTTTTTTGGACTTGTCCATCATAGTATAGTGGTATTTTTAATTAAAACCTCGACATTTATTTCTACACGAAGCCAATACGTCTTATCCTATAAAGCAAGTAATATAATTTACAAAACATACCCGTAAAAAGCACGTATACGCCACAGTGATCAAAATCATAATGAAGCATTACATTTTCTTTTAGGTATCAAAATACGTTTGTTTATTAAAATCAATACCTTAAATGCATCAACATTTATCCACATGTTCAATGAAGGCAAATTATGAAAACACAAAACTTGTAATAAGTACCCCCGCAAACGCTACTAAAAAAAAAATACTTGTTAATGACTTCATTATTTAAGTCCAATCAAAGTTTCAAGAGGCTATATGTGTGCATTCAAACGTGTAGGATTGCGAAAAGAAACTTCCTAATTACAGACATTGATGGTTAATAGAAGGTATTGATTAAAAGTAGCCAAGCCTAAACAACTACATGGTGTCAGAGCTCATTTAATTTAACTATAGTCTAAACAAAAAACGAAATGTTCATCAGTGCGTCGAAGATTTTTGTTTTGTTTTGTTTTAATTCAAAGCTAAATTTATCATAAACAGACCAACCACCAGAAAAATGAAATATGTAGAGAAACCGTTATTATTGCCCACACTTATAAGCACCAAGTGGGTTAAAACTTTTGGCATTTAAAGTCCATTAAATAAGAAACCAAAACAAACGTTCAAATTCTTTTGATTTGTCATAAATTTGTAACCAGTTTCCGCAAATGACTAAAATATTTTACAAAATAATCAGGAATGCCGAACAAATAAATGAACATATATCCGATAAATTTGTACAAAAACACACAAGTTAAAAGATATATTTCTATACCAAAAAAAAACAAGCACAACCTGATATTGAATTAATTAAAAAAATAAAAATAAAAAAACAAAAAGGCTGTGTGGTGAGGGAAAATAAATTAACCGAGACCGCATTGTGAAAAATGCGAGATTAAAAAAAAAAACAATCGAACTTAACTGTTATACGGTAGAGTCTTCCATGAACACTTTCACTACAGAAAAACAGCAATACAGGTATAGATTTTCTTTAAGAGAAAAAAAAAATATATATAGGTATTTCAAATCTGGAGGTATAGCCGTTTTTAGAAATACATAGTTTAATAGAATGATTAAGCTCGAATTAATCTTGTTGAGGTTTTTGCTCTGAATTCCAAAGTATTAAACCGCATTTTTATTCAATTTTTTTTTTATTATGTCACACTCATTTTGACCATTACAGGTGGTGTGGTTTATGAAATGAATTGGCATTGATGGGCGAGTGGTTTCATGTTTTTTTTTTATTTATTGGAATAACCTCAGAATTATAATAAATATTATTATTTCATGTATGTAGGTTTTTGATTTGATTTATTTCAATGCATTTCGAGGTGGGTAGAAAATAAAATTTATCTTGTTTGAACCTTGATTTTTAAATGATAAATAAAAAAAAAACGTTGAATTCTTCATGTGAATGTGAAGAAGAGTTAGGTATATTTGATTGTGAAGTCATAAGTCATAGACTTTTATAATTTGTTTTTTATAACCGTTCCTGATCATAATCAATTTTTTTTTGCCCAATTTACATCCTTAATGAAGTTTATAAAAAACATTTTTCATATCTATTTAAGAATTTATAGCCTTTTGAGAACAACTATCTGTTATCCTGGATGGAAAACCGTTGCGATGGCTGATCTGCTTGGCATAAACTTGCTGGGGTGACCTTTTCTCGCTTCCTGTGGTACCCTCATTAATTTTGTTGAGAAAATAGTTAATAGTTTATTATTCCTTGCATGCATATATACATACATATGTACATATATGTATATATGTTAATGCATAAATTAAGTAGATGACATTTAAATAAAACTATAATCATAAATAAATTAAATACGAATTTTTCTTATAAATTTAAATGCGATTTCGTGGGAATAACATTTTTTTTTCTACACTTTCAACACAACAAATGAACCGATTTACATAAATCATTTTACGATTCAAATTTAATTTAGTCAAAAAAAATACTTTTTTTCTTCCGTTGAACCAAATCTGTGGTCTTATGGCAGAAACTGCATTTAAATGATTATTAAGAAGTTGTATAAAACCTTTCAAAAATAATGAAATAATTTATTAATATTTATGTGTATCTATTTTGTATATACATGTACCAAATTTGAAGCAAATTGGTCTACCCGTTTAGGCTGTAGCTCGATGTGCAGTGGATGTGAAGTAGAATTTTTTTGTGGAGATATCTTAAGTTTCTCCCAAATATTGAAATACCATAAAAACATAAAATAAGAACAAGAAAATGTTGTTTGGGTTTTTGGGCAAACAAAATATAACGGTACTTGTCCTAAAAACGGTTTACTTTAATTAATAGTCCAGAAGCATTATAAATATTAGAAAACTTCGTCAAACTTTGAAAGAATTCCAACAACTCTGAATTTTGGTAAAAGTGATGGGGATAAAATTCAATTGTTTTTTTTTACAAATCTCAGCAATCATCAGGGTTTTTGGATAAATGTTAAGACACAAATTCTGCAAAATAAAAATTCTTACACTTTTTTCTTAAGAGCAAATATATTTTGAGAAAAACTTTAGCGAACGTTAATGTACAAAACTTGTTCCACATCAACGCGGTTTAAGTTAAATGTCATAATAATTCTTGTGTGAAGTTTTAAAAGCTACAATCAAAAATCTTTCAAAAAACTTATCGTGCAATTTACATAAACACTGAATGTTTCTAATTTTACCTCCGAAAATCATCAAAAACATCGGGTCCGTGTGTTTATTTTCAAGTTGACGTGGAATTGGACGAAAAAAAAAAACTCAAAGACGCACCGACCGATCGGTTTGGCGAAAACCACTTTTTTGGACTTGTCCATCATCGTTTTGGTATGTTTACTTAAAACCTCGACACGAAGCCAATACTTTTGTCCTATAAAGCAAGTAATATAATTTACAAAATACACCCGTAAAAAGCACGTATACGCCACAGTGACCAAAATTTGAAGCAATTCATTTACTTTCCGCAAGTCCTGGGGAAATTGGACTAAACAACCACCATGTTAAATACAACAAAACACACCTAATATTATGATCTTATAGAATTTAAAGTTTAATTTACCTGCGGGATATTAGGAAAATACTATTTTTCACGAAAAGGGTTTCTACTTTATTTAAAAAAAAATCGATTTCAGCAAATTAATATTTAAAAAACTCAAACAAACTTTGTTTTGAGGTCAAAGATATTTTAGTTGATACATAAATAATATAGATAATAGATATAATTTATTGTTTCCAATTTAAATTAATTTACAATGAGTATAATACATTAAATTTAAGACATGACTTAAAGCCGTCTGCCCGAGTTTGACGATGTTTATACAATATTTAAAAAGATTCTTCAATTATTGCTCTTCTATACTTTGATGCTTTCTGACAGTTGTTATACAGCTTGTTCCATTCATTTCCATTCAAAATATTTTTCATCTCTCCAAAACTTCCAAGACTTGCTTTCCATAAACTTGAAGTCTGAATTCCTTTAGTACTGGACACCTTCCCAAGAAATGATAAACGTTCTCCCTCTCCCGAAGATTGCAAAGTGAACAAATTAATGGTAGATCTTCTCTGTGGGGGATGAAGTTTAATTCCATGATCTCACCTCTGGCTTTGAAAATGGTAGAAATTGTGTCGATAGAGAACCGTTCGTTAAAATAATTGTTTTTCGCATAGATTGTGATCAAGGCTTGCATAAATTTCTCTGTGTAATGAACTTTTAATAAGTTCAATGCTGTCCGCGTGAATTTTTTCGTCAACCGCAGAAATTAAATTGTAGAATTCTTCTCTTTCCAATCTCTAATGTTTTCCATGCTTATATTCAAGCTGTACCCACATGACTCTGCTAATTTAGTTGATGTTAAGTCAATTAAAAGAACAAGTTTCATGTTTTTAGCAGTAGGTTAACACAAACCGATTCGATTTTTTACTTAAAAAAAAGTCATGAGCAGGGATAGGATTTTTCTCACTTTGCCTTTAAAAAAAACATGTTTTGGGTCCTGGTGATGTAGAATATACCTATGTAATTTATTTTGCCTTTTCTTTTATTACTGCCTTATTTTGCCTTTTCTCATATTTTTCCTCTTTTCAAATATACACAAAAAAAGTAGATTTACTCAATGTAAAAACATGCATACATCGGATCCACATCATTTTTCATCTGCATTGACTAATTAGCACAACACAAAATTTCAAATGAATACATATAAATCTATGTTACTTTTTTGTGTGCCATCCCATTGATTGTTTTTGTTTTTACGTTTAGGAAACACAATCGAAGAAAATCTTAAACAAAATCATTTTCGACTTAGAGACACCAAAAGGCACAGTCGCAAAAGATGTTTTGAACAAATACAAGTCTGTTTTTTTCTGCGAATAAGGTGGTCAGTAAAAATGACGAAAACAGTAAGCTCCCAAAAAATATAGAAGTGGGTGATATTGAGTTTTCATTTGGGCTTCACTCGTTTCTGTTGATGTAGGGAGGTCCTTCAGTTGTTTTAAAGTGCTATATTGAGGGACAAACGCAGGCGGTGAAAATTTAAAAAAAAAACGTATTGTTGTTCAATGTTACTATACTTTAGTTTTATTTTATTCCTTGTTTGAATAAATGCCTTTTTGGATGTTTTACTTTGCCTTTTTTTTAATTTTTAGGTCAACAAAATCCCATGCCCTGTCATGAGCAATTTAGTAGCACCTGGTGAAAAAAATCGGTTAAGTCGCTATACCGAGATAAATATGGAAATAATAATAATAAGCCAATTTATTCAAAATAACGTTAAAATATTTTTTCCATTTGTATGTAAAAACCAGAAACAAAAATGTATTGAACTCGAAATTTGTTTTATTACTTCTACATTATTGTAATGTTAAGTTTAATTAAATTTTCGAATGTGTTTTTTAAACGAAACGAATATAGATGTCTTGTATATAGCGAGTAAAAATACTGCATGTGTCTAAGCCACACAACAGAGCTATTACTCTTTTGATAAAATTTATTCAAAAGAAGTCATGAGGGTTCATAACTATTAAATAATAAAAAATACCAATATGCTAATTTGAAATCCAGCTAAAATCAATTAAAATTACTTGACCAAATACAAAACTTCTATAACATTGTCGATATAAACAATTAAACATTTGAATAAATTTAGCCTGCGAAACAATAAAATCTTTTCCTGATTATGATGCTAATCAATTCGAATCTATTCTTTGGGACTTTATATTAAACGTATACAAAGTTGGCATGCTCCAAAAATAATTATCAATTTGCCAAAGGAATATAAGATTATGTGACAAAATAAAAATATTATTCCCAGCTCTAGTCCATTATTTTGAGATTCTTTTTTGTTTGTTTGTTTAAAGAACTATTTTATTGCCACCATTAAGTTTGCTACTTTTAGCTTAATTTTCAAAATCGGCTGTGCTAAATATTACAAACTTATTCGGTTGGAATAACAATGAGCTTTATATAAGTATTGTATCTATATGTATGTATTAAAGCAAACATCATTTTGACATTCTCTTTCTGCACATATTATTATTGTAATCGCTTCTTTTTCTTCACATAAAAATTTATATTCAACGGAGGTATCAGCTATTCAGCACAATTGAATGGGCTCATACATTTATAATAAGCACAAAACAATTTGAGTTCCAAAAACGTTCTATCGGCCTAAAATGTTTTTATTATTTTTTATATTCTCAAAATCAATTGAAATATATCAATGAAGAGACATGTACAAAAGAAAGAGTTATGTTTGTATATTTCTGTGTAATTGTGCTTGACACGGATGTCACATTGATAATGTGTCAAAATAAGGCTGGCATTTTAAAAGAAAGTTTCGTTGTAACACTTGTCGTTAAGGAACATGATTTTAAAAAAAAAGAACAAAAGAACAAAAGCTATGTCAATTATTATATTTGTAATTGTCCAATTTTCTTGTACTCTCTTCTCAAAGGTAATACACATTATAAAGCTGATAATCTTCAAAACTTCAAACAAAAAATAATCTATTAACTATCATGTTGTTTTGTTCAAGCCAACACTAATGGTTAAAAAAATCTACAGATAATAACTGGCTGGCCACTCACTGTATACACAATTACACAATTTGAACTTGATGTAAAACACATCTCAAAAAGATTGTTAAGTCTTTCTGTGTCAAATGTAAAACATAAACGTTTCAAAGCAGGGAAGCAATATATTCTTCTTATGCACAGTGGGACAGTTTTTATAGCGCAATAGCAAGAAAATTTAAAATTGTGAAATATTATTTATTGAATTTTAAAAACACTGCAATATTTTCAGGTATTTAAGTAATTTCAAATAATGTCCTTCTAATTATTTTTGTTAATTGAATGTTTCTCGAGAATGACATTAAATCAATTTCGATGAAATTTATCAAACATATTTATCGTGAAATAGGGATAATTCTGGTTTAATTCTAAATGAACTCAGCCCTGAAAACTGATAGCCTAACTACGTTTTTGTTCGTAAGCGTAAACTTGTTCATTTAAGAGGATATAACAATTGATTAATTTTTTTCCTGTGCTTTAAAACCAACCGGTTACCGGACCAACATACAGTTATGTTATTGTTAGTATAATAATATTGAATTCCGATATTGCCCAATTGGATTCAATGTTCGTTTACACATAAATTACGGTAAGGTGTGGAAATGCTGTGCAAAGAGTTTTTCGAACAGCTGTCCAGCCCATCAAAATTAACCGAGATTAAAGCAGAGTTGTGAGTTAATAAATTAAAAAAAAAACATTAAACCATAAGCTGCTTTTGATTTTTGAATTGAAAAATATTCAATTCACAAGCTAGTTGGTGATTTATGATTTTTAAAAAACTAATTCATAAGCTAATGGATAATTATGAGAAGGAAAATTTTCAATTCATAAGCTACCTTATGAAGCAAGCTTAAAATAGCTTATGAATTAAAAATTCTCCTAGCTAAATCACCCATTAGCTTATGAATTAATTTTTTTTAATCATAAATCACCAACTAGCTTATGAATTAATTTTTTTTTTTCAATTCACGTATCCATTACTGACTTGTGAATTAAACGAGGACTTAAGCTAAAAAAGAGCTTAAGCCTTTCCAACCCTGGATTAATTTTTGACACAGATCGTGTGCAGTTCGTCATTGTATCTTCTCTGAAATCACCATTCCTAACATACGGTACCAACAATAACTATCTGTAAAAATTTTATCTTGAACGAGAGGCAAGTTTCACAGTCTGTAGCCCTGTAAAGGTACAACTCAGTGTCAATTTACAATTTAAATTCAATCACGGTTTGATATGAATTTTACAAAAAATAACTCTAAAAATAAAGTAAATGCTCAGAGCATGTGCTCTACCTAAAAAACTGAGCAGGTACTCATTAAAATGCAAGTGCTATTGAACTGTATACATATTGAATGGAGTTCTTTCTTTAAAAAGTGGATTATTGAGCACTTACTCATTTTATATTCATACCGCCTAAAGTAAAAATTATTATAGTTTATGAAATTCTGCACAAAAAAAAAAAACTTACAATAACAATTTTTTTATTTTCTTCGTCGCCACGACAGATTCGCGTTGGTGAGGGGAAACCTTAAGGGAAATTCTGTATTCTGTATATGTTCATACAGAATTTTGAAATAACAGAATAACGACCGGTTCCCTTTTTATTGAGGGGAAACTTCGCGCCCACGTGTAAACATCTTTGTAAATTGGTCGTTGAATATTTCAATATTCTGAAATAAATAATATTTCTTGTATATCTTAATTAAAACAATGGGCATAGAGAGTTTGTGATAATTAGCAACACAAGCAGTTTTAGGTAATTAATTTTTGTTCCTATATTTCATAAATTTCTGCCCCACTGTATGTCGTTTGTCTTTAGTCAACTGAAGTGAAGTAACAACGCGCGTTTGAAATATAAATTATGTTCGTGAACCAGATACAATTTATGTTACCAATTTCTGTTAACAGTTATAAACATATTTCGACGTACAAATTTGTAAATCAACCTGAATTTATAAAAAAAAAAAAACAACAAAAAATGCTTGTTTATTTTTATTGCTTAAGGCATATTTAACTGAATAAATATCTATCCACTCACGTAGGTCCATTGAACTTTAAGTTTTTGTGATATGAAAAATCAAAATGATTTATTATATACACGCACATTTTGGTAAAATGACAATGAAAAGATAGAAAATATAATTGTGAAAGCAAAAAAAAAACCTTGCATTTTATAAAATATTTAGGGCTTAAATAAAGGTTAGATTAATATTTGTATATATATATATGAACTTCTTGCTCCATTAACCTTTTAGCACTTATATTTTATTGCCACATTGTGATGTGATTAATTCCATGCCTTTCACGAACTCTCTCACATGAAATAAATATATTGCATTGATGCACATGCAACCTAATTAAAGTTCAGTCAATTAAAGTTAATGAGCTAAATGAGCACATAAGCACACTATGTTTAAGATTTAATCTTCACCGGATATCGGACATTAGAATTTAATAAAATTATTAAAAGAAAATTCCATGCTCATGCAGCGTGCAATCTATTTAAGCGAGCACATCGACCGCATCTTTAAATGAAAAGAAAAAAAAAAAAAAACAAAATATCAAAATTTGCATTTTATCTATAAAAAAAAAGACTTTCTTCGTCTTAATAGCCAAAACCAAACCAAACGTGACCGGTTCGTTAGATGGAGGCGCCTATTAAACCCTCTATATACCTCTATCTCTTTAAAAAAAATCCTCTATTAATTAGTGTTGAGACCGCAATAGGCGTTTCGGTGGTCTCACATAATACCAGCTTTTGCGCTTAGAAAATAACATAACTTGTTGCGATTTTCATTTATTGTTAACAAGATGTACATACGCATGGCTGTCTAAGTCTTATAAATCAATTTGTCAACCGAATAGATGATGATGCGAGGCACGCAGCAGGGAGATGGGAATGAAAAAAATAAAAGATGTTACAATCTTGCATTTTTGTGGTAAAGAAAGATTTTTATCCAAGCGAAAGCAAAAGCGAAAGCTAGGTATGTTTTTTGTTGTTGTTGTTTTTGATTTTGTTGTTATATTTCACTTGAGAAATAATATATCTTTTTTTAAGATGGTCTTTGAATGATTTTAAGTTGCGATTAAATTTCACATGTCAATCATCAATATAAAAAAAGATTGAAAGATTATAATGTACATAGATATGGATGGAGGATGTGATTTCAATCAAGAGGGTACTTTTTCCAATTAAAATCCACTTCAGTAATGCGAAATTTATATACTGACATGGTGATTTTTTTTAAGATGTTGTGAAAGTAATAAAAACGACTGCGCGAGCACGTTAAAGTTGCGCGATTGGATTAAATGTGGCAAAATGCTAATCATTTACCAAGAATTCATTTAGATGAATTTAATGGAATGAAAAATAAATCTTATCGAGGTATCAATTTGGAAAAAGAAATGTCACTTGATCTATTAAATCCATTTGACGGATACATCTGTCAATCAACTGAACGAACACTCCCACATGCAGATAATCATGTTTACATAAGTATTTTTGTCATCTTTTTTCTGTCATCAAGTTTTTGGAAAAGTTTAAGAACTACTCTGGATCTGAAGTTTATTGTATAGACTTCCGAGATTATTAAAAAATGTAGAATTTTGTTTTGAAACTCGATTATTTTACAGAAAACCAGCCATATAGCACGATTGTTTGTAAATTGTACTTGGCTTATACTAATATTTAGGTTTTAAGCTTATGACTTTGCTTAAATGCAATAAAAATAATATTTGAAGGTTTAAGACTGTTTAAAAAAGTAACGTGTAAAAGTACACAATTTCAAAGAAAATTTAGATTTAATTTAAAAATAATCTCAAAGGGCCCTACCAATAATCAAATTTAGTGACGACTTAAATATTTCAGTAAAATAGACCATAATAGAATGTGCTCTTGCTAATGAACCATATATAGTATGACCTTAATATTCAAGTGGACTCTTAATAATGAATCATATATGGATTTACTTCATAATTACATAATTACTTCATATTTACATAATGAATCATATATGGATTTACTTCAAAAAATTAAACATTCCATGAGTTAATTTTTCTGAAATATTTCAGTCATCGCTAAATTTGATTATTGGTAAGGCCCAGAGAGTTTCACATTAACTCAACTTTTTCTCTTACGGGCGGCGTACACTGAAGACCTCAAAACTTTGTCTTAAAAAATTTCGAGCGTTCATTCAGTTCACAAAAAAACTAACAAAATATTGAAATTAGAGAAGTAAAGGGTCATTGGATCCACCATTTTCTTCGATTTTGACAGATATCCAGAACTGAATAAAATGAAAACGGTTACGATATTAATTTTAATATGTGTATACTGTGCATTCAATTCTCATTTAAAGAGAGTTTAATTTTTATATGATATAGGTATACCTACTGTTTATGCCGCCATGCAGGGCGATGGTTCTCCGCTAGTGTTGGCCAGTCACACCAAGTCGGTTCAATATTTCATACTTTTACTCTTGACAAAACTCTCATAATTGCTATAAATTGGCATATTATCTCTAGTCTCTTACTTTTAGAGAAAATTTCATACACAATTTTCAAAATGTAGAAGTTGATAAAAATTATCATTACAACAGGCATGAGATTCATAAAAAAAATATCCACAACTTTGAAAACAAAAAACTTAAAAACAATTTCATTTGATATTATTTCCCACCTATAACTATTTAATTTTGAAAACTTATACAAAAATTGAAAATGGAAAAAAAAACTCTTTCGAAATACTTATTGGTTAATAATGGGTAGTTTTTGAAGAGGCGGATATCTTTAAATTAAAATAAAAGAAAGAAAAATGTTTTGAATATCGATGACATTCGATTTATTTGACATGTAATTGTATGGCTTTAATCATGATTGTGGGCATGTGACCGCCACAACTGGTGCGTACATAGTGTGATCAGGAGGCCCAATTTTCCAACAAATGATTCCACCGACCGGCCCATAAAACGCACCAAAAGGTGACCGTTTGTGAATACAATAGTGTTTTGACAATGGCGTGTTATCGTCTGGAATAAACGTATTACAAAAACAATCCATAGTTTCTCGAATTAATATCGCTTTCATATGGACAATTATGACTTCCTAGAATTGAACGATGTTTTTCAAAATAAATTTGAACAATTTGCAAAAGCTGCTCAGACGTTTCCTATTCCTATTCATTAGGAATTTCCAAACCAAAAATTACCTCAAAACAACCAAGAACAAAGTTGGATATCAGTATCAGGGTTGTCATGTTAAAAAAAAAAACGGAATCGTCAAACCTAAAATTTAAATCGCCAATAAATCGCCAAATTTCAAAATTGTCCATCCAATACATCCCCAAATTCAAAAATGAAATAAAATTTTGCAACTTGTAATTTTTACATCAAAAAACCTTTTATTATTTAAAATTAAATTTAAAGAAAACAATACGCCTTTGTTTACCTAGACTTCTTCCATAAATTCAATTTATGTATCAATCGTTTTAAATTGGATCTTTTTCATATCAAAATTTAAATCGCCAAAAACTAAAAATGTAGCCTTTTTTGTGGAACGTCACAAAACCGATTTTTGTGTCCCCAAATGCAATTTCAAATCGCCTGGAGATAAATCGCACAATCTGACAAGCCTGCGATCAGTATTACAAAAAACAGTGTTGCCAATTTAAATTTGTTCGCTTCTAAAAATAACAACCTTTATAAACCCTATAAAGATAAAAATCTTACTTGGTTTCGAATTTGAAGATTATATTATATTGTATTACTCATCGCATGTAATACACATTTCCATCTGAAATAAATTCTCGTGGTGCGAAATTAAAACTACTTTATTTTAGTAATAAAAGTTAGCAAACTATAGGTATTATCATGATATAATTTTTTCTTTAGTTTTTTTTTTTTCTTCATACTCGTTAACTTCACTCAAACAGACAGGCAGCTTAAGTCTAGCATTTCCTTATTATCAATCTGATTAACATTTAAATGCATTCAAAGTTCAAGGAAATAATAAAAAAAGTAGCCTTCCTGCATGGCTGCATTGGAGAGTCGGAAGAAAAAATAAATTTCTACGAATAGGCCTCATTTCATACTTGCTCAGGAGTAGGTACTTATGTACATCCACCTTATGTAGAGCAAACATTCAAAAAAGTCTTACAAAAAATTCAAAAGATTATCCATAAGAAATAAAAACCATTCCTATTTGTGGTTAAAATTTTCTGGTTACAAGATTAACCATATTAGCTACGCAAAACATTCATATAAATATTCGAAACATCTTTTTTCCAGATGAAGGTCTATAAAAATTTTATACCTTATCCATAAATTTAAAGACTCTAAGGGGAATCAAGTAATTAAGTGTCTTAATTCTTGGTTCAAACTATGATATACTCTTGGGCTTGTTGTTGGCTGAAATTGAATGACATGATTTTAATATTAAAGTAAAAAATCACAGTGCTGTCGTTCTATAAGCTGATCAATTTTGTTTTATTCAAATAACTTTGGAGCACTTGAAACTTTTCGAGCTATTTTCATATCTTACATACACCAATAAAATCCTGAGCAATGATCCAAGTTAATGCAAATGACTAAGAAATAAAAATAAAGATCTTCCACAAAATTTAAAACTGTCGGAATTTTTTTTGGAACGTTGGCGTATTTTTGTTCAACGCTATTTTTTCCATTAAAAAAAATTGGAAACAAAAAAGCGAATTTTATTAATTTCGTTCAATTTTATTCTTAGCTGTGTTTATGTTAAATTCTCTAAAAAAACGACAGCACTGACCACACTTTAATAATATAAGAAGAAAAGCATTCAAAATTCTTCGAATGATCCAAGGAATATGTAAATGACAAATTGTTAACACAATTTCACAATTTAATGACCCGACAAAAAGTTAATTGTATTTTACCTGACCGCAGTCAATTATGGCACTCGCTATATCTTTTTTATTATATACACGTCATCTTTTTGTTATGTATTTTTTTTGTTGTTGTCTTTTTTCTTAGATTTATCTACAAATAACGTGCACCGACCACTGCTGTTGAAGGGTTTATACTGTGTCTATGTGGTTTGTCGTTTAATTATAAAGTCGACCTTAAAACATTTTCATTTTTTTATTTTCTTTAATGATCTTTCTCCATTATTTCATCATATATTTTTAATTTATAAAACCTTGATATTGAAAGAGGAAAAAGAAAACGTATAAAAACACTTATGTATAAGCATTAAATAGTAAACAGGTACCTTCCTAAAAATAATAATAATAATAAAACCATAATTTCTTGGAAAAGATATAAAACATGTTAATTTCGGCCTTTTAACTTTAAGATGATGCTGGATAAAAATTATTTGTTTTTTGATTTTTTTTTTGAAAAGTATATAAATAAATGTGAATTGCGAAAGATAAACAAGGAATTTCCCAATAGGTATTTATGATTGAATAAAAAAAAAAAAAACATGACAATATTTATAAATGGCATAACTACTTTGGTCGTTACCATCTGTCGATAGCAAAGTGCAATGCATATTTACTTAAGATCGCAGACAGAGATATACATACATACTTATTTAAGAGGTCTTCACTTCTTTACTAAATATTGCAAAGACATAAAAGTGCTAATTGAGAAATTTTATATCTTCAAGCCTAAAAGCATCCATAAGTTGTATTTATATAGAGGTATCTAACTGTTTATTCTGCAATAACGTGTAAATGGTTGTTTTTAGTTGAGGTATATCATATTGTAAATAATAATAATTTTTTATACATGTATGCCTATTAGACCTATAAGGTCTTTCAACATAAAACCTGAAATGCTGCACGGCACTAGTTAGGATGCTCAGAAGGATAGAAAAGAATAAATAACGGTTATGCAAATTTATAAAGTCAAACCATAAGGTTTTTTTTAATTAAATAATCTTCTTAATCTATGTATCTATATATAATGAGTATTAGTCTATTTGAGTCTTATATAGAATTGAAAACTACAGAACCAGTTTCGCTGAAATTTTAAAAGTTTGTCCCTTTTAGCAGCGACATGTTTTAGAAAAAGTGATTTTTAGTAAATTCCGCCCAATTGCACGGGCTTTTTTTTTTTTCATATTTTAGTTATTTCCTTATTCAACTATATACCTTAGCACGTTAAAATTTTGTAATTAAGTTCTCTTAAGCTCTTTTAAAGCAAGACATGTGTTATTTTTCCCACCCATGCCCAAGTTTCGTTTAGTAAAATTTTATCCTTAAATAACTTCCTTATAGAAGATTGAAAATTTATAATAATTTTCTTTTAAACCAAAACCATGACATGTGTAGTTTTTTTTTTGGAAATCCGACTACTATCACGTCCATTTTTTTTATTTGGATTTTCTAATTATTTCTAGAAAGTTGACAAATTTTAATTAAGTTCTCTTAATCATTAAAAATGACATTTCCGCGGTTAAAGTGCAAAACCTCGTAAAACCTTTTGGCATGTTTTTCAGAAGTCAAAAATAACCTGCCAAATTTTATATGAAGATCTATAGTACATTAATTGTTTTTGAATTCTGCCATTTTCTGTTAAATATTCAGAACAACATTGTTACGCTGAAATGGCCAAAAGGTGGCTCTGATATTTCTAATTTTTCTACATTAATATTTTTGTTCAATTTTTCGACTTTAACTGTCGAAATGTGTAATATTTTTGAAAATCTACCTACAACCAAGCCCAGTTTTGTTATATCTGATTTTGAAAGTTAACAATTTGAAATAAGCTTATAAAACATGACACCTATAATTTGTTTTAAAAAAGAGTCCTCCTACTATACCTAACACCCACTTTTCTTATTTATTTTATGCGTCACAAGAAGTTCAAAAATTAGTTATAAGCTCTTTTTATCCCAAGGAATAACAAGCGAATTGTTTTTGAAAATTCACCTACTGCCACGCCCACATTTCTTATATTGTCTGTTTCTTATTTTGTTGTCTGATATATTTAGTTGAAATTATGAACTTAAGTAAATTTTCTTAACTGTCCAAAAAATAATATACTTATATACCTGTACTTGACAATTTCTAAAATTATTTATTATTTCCCAACAAGGTTGGGGCGGAGTTGCATTATTCTAGTTTTGTTTGCTGCAGTTGTAAAAAAAGGTATTCCCGATGAAAAAAATGTGATTGAAAGAACTAACTTTTACTTGCAAGTTATGGATTCGTAAAAAAATAGAATTCGAGATTTTGATCAAACTTGACAATACGATCATAGCGAAGTCGAAAAAAGTGGAACTCGAAATTCTATCCATCTATCCGTCTTGTCCTTTAGGCTGTAGCCTAAACGGGTCGGTCGATTTTCTTTAAACTTGGTACCTAGAGTTTTTAGACATTCCCCCGAAAGGTTTTTATTGCATTTTTATATTACCAAAAACAACACTATACCTGCCATAAATTTTGTTTTTAGGAAATATTGAAAATCTTATTTTTCTCAAAAACGTGCCCTTAAAAAAAAAATTCTGTTATTTTTTTTCCAAAAGCGCTACTATTTTAACTTTTTAAAGATGTTTTTAGAGAACTTAATAATTTGAAAACCCAGCAGGTTTTAATATTATCAATCATATTTAAACAAAAAATATTGTTATTATTAAAAGTAATGGTAGTAAAGTAAGCAGTACAGGGGGTTTCCCCCCTTATTGATGAACTGCAAAATCGGGATTGGAAATACAAAAAACTGCAAATTCCTGTTGTGTTGCCGTTGGTCTAGCTGAAAATTGTTAGACCAACTTTACAGACTAGATCCAAATTATTCAGACTTTAAAACCACGCAGTGTGCTCGTACATATAAGAGCAAGTACATGGGAGCCAGTCGTGCATTTTATTTCTAGGTGGCCTTTTAAAGAGATTTTTAGAAAATAAAACGTCACTGCCAGATAACGGTTGTTTTAACCTGCAGCTGCGGCTTTGTTTAAAACTTGTTTAATTTTATCAACAAAATTCATAAAAATACAACAATAGTTTCTATGATGTGAAATTGCATTATTAAAATTTTTTAAAGTTTATTGTAAAGATCCGTCAAAAAAATTTAATTCGATCTATCATTATTCATCATACTTATATATTTTCTCTTTTCTTAAAAAAAATACCATCATTTTAATGTAGACCAGATTTTTTCCCATCTGCTTTTGAAGGGCAACTGAAAACCCTCTGGGCATTATAATTTTAAAACAATTAAAACAACAAAAATGTCTACTGCAGGTATTACCATGACCTTATTCTTAAGAAACTTATTGAAAATCCTTATTATGAAAAAAATAAAAGAAACTCTATCTATCTATGTCTACTGCCTTGCATTTTCTGATAGAATTTCAAACAAAATCCAAAAAAAAAATATCTTAAAACTTCGATTTCCAATTTTCAATCTTAAAAACAGGAATTAAAAAATCCAATCATACCTATACCTATTCATAAAAATTAAATTCAATTAATCAAATAAGATTAATTTTTGAATCTCATTATTTTCTTTGGTATACAGCTATACAAAAAAAAAGAACAAAAAAAACTATGGACAGAAAATGTCAGGTTCTATGTTTAAAATCGTACTTCAAATTCTTGTATAAGGTATATCTATCTAACATGCCATATGTTCTCAATTTTATACACAAATCTATTCAAATCAATCCACATAATAATCCCATATTCTCCGCACGCTATATAACACCCAAACCACAAACCTAACTTAACCCATTACATCATATCTTTCCTCCTCCAACATTACTGCCTGTCATTAATCAACAAAACCCAAAAGCAAAAAAAAAGCAACCAAAGTTCAGAAACCTAGTGTAGGCAGTGTGATCGAACTGAAGTCTACAAAATAAAAAAACAAAACAAAAAAATACAAAAGATCATTCCCCAAAGATCAATGATCAACGATTGTGTTCGCCACTTTCAACATTGACTCGTCGCAAGTCGCACTAATGGTATTTAGGTGAGATCAAAGTATAGCGTTTGCCTCAACTATCTGAATCTTTATAGTAGAAGAGATTTATAAATACAATCCTGGAATTGAGATTCCAGAGCATGCCGGAGGACTATTCTCTTTCAGGTACTTACACAAAAACTTGTTGTAGTCCGCAACAACTGCCAACTATCCACTTTATTCAGCAGCTTTGTGAGACGTTAGATGTTAGATATTTTTTTATTTTTTTTCTTAATCCAAATTTTCTAATCCAAATTGAATGTGGCGGCACGACTTTGCTATTTTTATTTATTTTTTTTTAATTTATATGTTTTTCTATAGAAGATCCAAGTCAAACAACTTTCCTTTATACTAAATGTGTTTTGGGAAATGAAGAGTGGGAACGGGGGAGGGGGGATTAAATTTCACTTTATTATCACAGCAAGGGGCCACTTCTTCACCAACAACAACAATATACGGACAATGTAAAACAAAAAAAACTTTCATTCATCCAAATGAATTTAATAAAAGAAATATTTTATGTTAAATAATCTTCCTTGCATCAACACAATCAATTGTAATTATTTCTCTGTACCAACAGGCGAGTGTGCAGATGCAAAAAAAAAAAAAAAAAAAAAACAACACACTTTGTATAGGTATATGAGATAAGTACTTCGCGAGTACGAGTATCTTTTGTTCAGCCCGTGTAAACTAGTACGTATCTTTGTTCGAAGATATATAAAACAGGCAGCGCCGTCACCGTCACCATCACCGTCAACAACAAAACGAACCAGTCCACTCCACTCCACCACCACAATACCAAACAGTCCGAATGGCTCTGAGATCGAGATGTGAAATAAATTAAAACACAAAAAACCAGTACAACTTTCTACCAAGTGAAATGTATTAGCTCAGCTCAATGTCAAAATATCGGAATCGACATCTTGCGACTTGAAAATCGCGCAAAACCCGCCAAGCCAAGAGACGAGACGACTATAAAAATGAAGGGGCCAGCCGCGACGACGACGACGTCAGAGGTGGTAATGGCGCGCAACTCTGCCAATATACCTATATGAAAGAGGCGAATATGGTCTTGCCTCGACTACTGCCTAGTTAGTATAAGAAGAACCAGAGATACACATGATATAACGACACACTAAATAGCAAAATGAAATGCCCCAGGTATCTATAGACTTATAGGTATAGGCTAGGCACACAGATAAACAAAAAAAAAAATATAGAGAAACTATGAACAAATAATGTGTAAGCCGATATTGGTAACAACAACGGTCCGTGGAAACAGTAATAATTTTGTATCCCGCAGAAGAGCCTATATCTATTGGTTTGGTTTGTATAGATCTATCCACAAATATATACTCGTATAGGTAGGCAATGTATCTGGAATATAGTTTCGAAAGCACACTACCTCAATGAACGAGGAGGAAGAGGCGCCTTGAATGTGAGACACCGCGCAAATAGACGCAACAACCACGACCAAAACGACGACTACGATGATGATGATGAATAAGCCAATAGACAACAAACATATACGACAACGAGTATATTTCTTACTTCGACAAGAACCGCTGAGCAACTGAATCCGAATCTCAATTGAGTGGTGATCTTGAGCCACAATATTGTGGTTCAAGCTCTAAACCTGTCAGCCACAGTCAGATAGCCACCAGAGCCACCTCTATGCATGCCTATTAGTTGAGTTTATATATATTGTCGAAGACAGCGAAAAATTGCTACAATGGGTGCGCACAGAAGTATGTAGCTGCTCTTGTGGCTGAAAGTTATCTAGTGGTTTTGCAAACTGACAAAAATAAATTGGAAAGATTTATCACAAAAAAAAGTGTAAAAATAAAAAAAATGTACATTTATTTTTTTAGCCCAGTTCCTTTACTTTGAAACTCTGTGCATTTCTGTGAAATGCAAATCTGTCAAAGTTTATATAAAAAAAATAAAATGACGTAGAAATTCACACAAATGCACAGAGTTTTAAAGTATAGGAACACGCCTATTATTTCAAGCAAATATGATTTTTTTTTTAATTGAAGTCGAAAGAAAAGAAAAACGATGCAATTTAAAAACTTTTTTGACAAAACAAAATAAGAAAATCATTGGCATAGAATCCCATACGTTATTTATAGAAATATTTTTGAAGAAAACTCGGCTAATTCTTAAATATTACATTGGAACATAATCGTTATTTTTGTATCTTTAAAAATCTCTATTGAGTTAAGTTCTACATTCAAACTTCAACTTTAAGAAAGACGGACCACCTGCAATAATCTGGAAGTACTAATATACCTAGACAAACAAAAACCCAAACAAGTTAATCATAAATCCAAATTAAAATTTGATCCCTTTAACGAATGAGAATCAACAAGAACGAACATTTTCATTTCTTTTGATTTTATTTGAAATTTAACCAACAAACATTTAAACGTGAAAAATAGGGCCAAGACGATACAAATTGTATGTAAAGGTGTGAGACTCACTTGGCCTACTCTTCAGGATGAAACTGGACCTCGGCTCAACTATATCTTCTCTAATTTTAACCCATTTCTCAAGCTAACTGCCACAAATGTCATACTCTAAATTCAAAGAAATGCAAAAATGGCCGACTCTAGCATATAAGTACGTCGCATACTGAAAAATTAAATGCCCTTCAAAATTAAAAAAAAAAACAGATTTAATAAATAATAACACCAGGCACAAAAAAAATTCAATAAAATCAGAAACACATAAAGCCCTGCATGCAGCCAGGAATCTGAAGAATTTGGCATTTTCTGATAAAAAAATTTGTACGTAAACAAACAAAAATAATCGTCTGTGGTGGAAGGATCAAGTCTAACTGGTGCTTCTGTGATGGTTGGGATTTTTAAATTAAATTTCGACGTTTCCACTTTAAAGATTCACCTCGCATTAGTGTCAAAAATTAAACTTTGGATAAAGCGATTTTTATTCAATTCAGTGCTTCAATTCGCGTGCTTAGCCGTTATGTTTTTTTCTAACGTTGCAGTTTTATAAAATTTCATAAGTTGGTGTTGTACAAAACCAATACTTAACCTTAAGAGAAACTATAAAGACGAACATAATCACCTCACCCTAACAAAGCTGCAAAGTGGGCATATCGATGCGGTGGTGGTTTGGGTGGTATAAGAGTGGCTACCAACTTGATCAGATTTACCACTAACTTACCTTGGATTTCACCAATTTGTATATAGAGGAAACAATTCCAATCGTACCTACTCTGGTGAATTGGGTGGGAGACTTCATCAGAGAGTGAAAATGAGCATACATTCCATAAGTCCATCACATTGCAGTCGACGTAAAAATTTTATAAATTATGTATTATATTTATGTATACCCATTTATAGATGTATGGTTTTTCTTGGATATGTTATATAAAAAAAATGACCAGTATATTTGTGTCAACTAAAAAAACTGACAGCTAATATGACATTTATTTTGCTTCTTTTTGATTTTGAAGTAACGGTCTCTTGCGCATGCTCATCGTGTTCATAACACTTTTTGTTTTGTCGGTTCTTTAAACAAAATGTGAATACATACTTTGGTGTCTACACCATTATCTATTGATATTTAAAAATTAGTATTCATTGAGAAAAAATTGTTTGTCGTTTCAAATAATGAATAAATTAATTAATTGTAAGCCTTGAATTTGTGAGTAAAAATCAAAACTTTCTTTGAGTATTCTTTATTAAAATGGTGTAATTTAAATACCTCTCGCAGAACCTATAGTTATTTTTTTGAAAAAAAAAAAAAATTTAACCAAAAAAACAAAAAATATTGTAAAAGATATAATTTTTTTTTAACATGGACGAATGTTTATTTTGTTTTTAAATCATTTTTTTAAGTGCGAAAGAGTTCTCAAAAAGAGATACAACTTCGATTTTATGTTTTGCTTTAAATGCGAAATATGATTTGTTAATGCTCTTCAACAAGACAGCAAAAGAACTGCGTAAAGCCCGTATGATACTACATTTTTTTCTCATTTTTAATTCATTGAAAATGAAATTAAAACAATACGAAGAATTCATTACTGAAAATTCCCATATGAGTTAGTGTGTACAAAAAATGTGAAAATGCCAGAAAAAATGTATTCAAAATGTGATTTGATTTACATTTTTCAGCTTCTAGCAGCTTTTTTTGACAGTTTAGAATTGAAAATTAAAACATATTTCAAAAAACGTTATAAAACTATTTATTAATGAACATTTCGGACAAAATTGAATCGGTTATAATTTTGTGATGCCGTTAATCTAAATTAATCAAATATTGCAGCATAAGAAGAGAAAACAAGAAAATGATTTTTAAATAATGTTGACAATTCATATTATTTTTTTACCAGATAAGTGTTTTTCCTTTCTTAAAAACAATATCTTTCCCTTTTTCTCTTGCCTGGCATTTTAGTATGATTTAATGAACTAAAAATGAAGAAAAAAATGTAGTGTCATACGGGCTTTAAATACCCATGGGGAATTTAATCAATAAAAAAAAATTACTGTCAAAATGGTGAACGATCATTGGAAACCGAATAAACTCAAAATGTCATTTTTCTGCATACAATTCGGAAAGTTTACCGTATATCAACAGGAAAAAAAAACAATAGTTTGACAGCCTTTGTTGGAGTAAAAAAAAAACATTTTTTCAAAGGCACGACTAGTGAAGATTGTTATTTGTCGTTGCATTGTTTTCTTTCCAAGTAGAACTGTCAAATTAGAAATAGAAAAGACTGGAAAAGCCCAATTAAATTATTCCCAAAACCAACGCGAGACATTCAGAACGACGACAAATCTTTTGGCTGTCGAAAGTGTATGTAAACGTCAAATTATCTGAGTCATCGATTGAAACAATTTTTTTATAAAACAAAAAACAAATGGCAATCATTGTCATGGAATTTATTTGTTTTCTTTTTAATGTCTTGAAATTAAGATCCAAGTTTTTTTTAATTTAATTTTATGCAGGGGAATAATTTTCTAAATTAGTTTTCTTTGTATTTTAATGTGTCGTGGCTGATATTTTTATTTTTTAAGCTCACCATAAAGCTGAAAGGGTAAAGTGTTGATATTTTTTAACTGTAATGTGCTTGTTTGCGGTGATGACTTTGATAAGTCTCGTTTTTTTCACAAATTCCTATGGACTTGCAAAAACACACGCCTATTGTGTCATTTTTGAATTTGATTTTACGTAAAATTCTACTTCCGCTTGTCCTTTTTTTTCAAACCCAAAGAGAATTAGATGCATGCAAAAAACGATGAAAGATTAAAAAATAACTAATCGCATACGGACTTAGCTAAGGTTCGAATGAAGTATATAGCTTTCATTGAAAAACGATCATTGAAAATTTTAATTGTTAATTTTGAAACGAACAAAAGCCCAAATCAGAGATTATTTTGATGGCAGTAAAAAGGTCTTAACTCAATTATTATTTCTAGTGGAACAAAAAAATATTTCATTTTAACCCAACCTTTCACATAAAATGGTTTCTTAAATTAAATAATGATCAGTGGTAAGGAAGTTCAATCATTTGCGGCGAATAACCTCTTTAAGTTATCGATAGTTTGTATGGAAACGTAAATTTTTCTAAAAGTGCATTTTTTGGATCGCTTTAATTTACAGAAAAAAAAGTATTTAAATTCGGTATTGATTTTGAATCTCTTGCAATTTGGGATACTGCACTTTGAAATTTGAATTTTTTTCATTCGGAATTATGGATCATTCCCCATTCAATACTTCCTTATTTAATTTTCAAAAAACGAAAGTAAATAGAAGTAAATTTTCAAAAAAAAAAAATTCAGTATAGTAGATATCGGAAGGTGAATACTTGCAATAAATTGCGAGATCAACAATTTTTATTTACCGGATAGAAATGTATAGATAGTAGATATAATTCTTAACCCTATATTTTTTGGACTTTTTGTCTGTAGCCTTACAAGAAACAAGATGCGCCCTAGATCTAGCATCCGTTGTTCTTTTACCATGTGATCATTTCTATTTAAAACAATCAAAAAATGTAGCTATGTATATACATCCCCAAGACAACTTTAATAGAGGCAACGCCTTAGTTAAGCTTATAAATTTAAATGCAACTCTAAATGGTCATTGCCCAACTGCACATGCTTTATATCAGTATAATCACTATATATATGCTTATACAGACACTTCTCATAGCCTTTTGGCTATGCAAATTGTTAAACCGGGAAACATTTATCTTCTTAATAGTGTTTTTCGTATTGCAGTTTTTTTTTTTTTTTTTTGCAAATGCAAAAGACACCATCCAAGGTGAGTTTTTTATAGTTGAACCTGCATTTATATGTTTGACTGTATACCACAGCCATATAAGAATTATTTCAACAACCGAGGTCCAAGACACATTCAGTCATGAGACTCAAGACCAAGACTCAACAAAAGTCAAGACAAAGAACATATGATTGATCAAAATCAACACTTAAGAATTCTCACTGCGCAGAAACGAATAACGAGCCTCCACAACAACTACATTTATCTTTTCTATACCTATACGCTTTACTATATTATTGCTGCTATCCTGCTGCTGCTGCTGCTATATGCTGCAATGTGTGAGAGATCAAGTTGTATAATTATGGCGGTCTTTCCGCTGAGGTTCTCAGTAATGGCTGATTTTATTTTTTCAAATTAAAAATAGCTTAACCCTGCTCGCATAGAATTTGTCTGCAATTTATCTGTAAGGAATCTATCAACTTTGATAGACCAAAAAAAAAAAAACAAGCACATTTTCAGGTGCGCATGTGTGACATTCTTAATGAGAATTTGAAGACTTGTTAAGATGACAAACAATTAATCGAGATTATTAATGAATTGACAAGAAACTCCTCCGGCAGATATGTATGTTTATAGCACGGCATGCGCGCATCTTTGCAGACACATCGCGCACAACCACATTTTGATGACAGCAATGAGCAAACATATGGATATGGATGATATTGTGTCCAATCTTTGGTTTGAATCTAAAGTTTCAAGGCCGTGCCGCAGCACATACACTATATATTTACAAATGGGAGTCGCATGACTAGCATATAACAGCGGAGGCGAACTTGTTATATTTATATTTTTTCACTTCGATGGCTTTTGTTCGATAGTTGGATCCAGGTAGAGTAAGATTTTTTATGATCTGCCATAGTGGTGTGCTATAGCTTCACGAGAGAATCAATATTTTGGACGATAAAACATTGCACGTCATGTTAGCCTACGTTGTGATTCAATTCTTAGGTTGGTATAATGAATGTTATACCTATCAAGAGTCACTTCCAAACTGTGCCCCATACTGGAGGTGGAGGTAATATATCTGAAACTGATATATGTATGTACCATTAGAAATTGCGTGTGGGCATCTTGACTCTTGAGTGGAATTGACTGCAAGGCAGAGCATTCTCTGACGCATTACTTCTTTTTTTAATAAATTTTTAAATGTCTGCTGGGCATTTATTCTGGAGCTGACATTTACATACCTATATTTTGGAATGAATAAATAAGGCGTTTTTCTTTTTAGCTCAGAGCACAGCTGGAATTTTGCAAAAAATAAAAAATATTGTGTTTGTGTTTTAAATCAGAGCGTTCAGAGCTTGGAAATTATATTTGTTTGTTCAGTCCTATTATTTTGTGCCCTTCTCGCTTAAAAACTAAAAGTGGGATTAATATTTATTTTGCTACATCTTATCCGAAATTCAATTTCCGTTTCCTAATTTATTTGACACTAATGTCTTATACTGAGAAATTTCACTGAGAATTACTCTTCAAACTTCTGAAATTGTAGATATCAGAAGCCTGAACTGACTATTCTAGATACATTTATACCTTCATTCTCTATAAACGTCAATTCCCAATTTTTAGAAAATAAAACACCAATCTTAACATTGAACACTTTATTAATTTCAAACATATTATATCACATATACCTAAATCAAACTATCTTGGACACATAGAGCTCTTGCCACCATCGATTGGAAATAGAGCTCCTGTAATAAAACTAGCCGAATCACTGGCTAAAAATACAATAGCAGGTGCTACTTCATGAACTTCTCCAACACGTCCTATTGGATGCATAGTTGCGGAATGTTTCAAAATTTTTGCATACTCCTCGTCACTTACACCAATTCGTTTATAAATATCCGAAACAATCATAGCTGGATTAACTGAATTAATTCGAACATTATGTGGTGCCATTTCTAAGGCAACACATTTTGTAAACTGATCTAATGCTGCCTTCGACATACAATAGGTTAAAATATTCGGAAAAGATCGCATACCAGCAACACTTGAAACATTCACCACATTACCTTTGGATTTGATCAAATGTGGTAAAACAAGCTTTGTTAGTTGGAAAATTGAACGTAAATTCGTATCAAAAATTGTATCGAGTTGTTCAAGATCGGCTTCGAGTATTGAACCATTTGCCATTATACCAGCATTATTGACCAAAACATCGATTCGACCAAATTTAGCAATAGTTTCGTTGATAATTTTCTCTGTATCTTTGGTGACATCAGCTTGGATTAAGAGACATTTGACAGCTGGATTGGTTTTCAAACAAGCTTCTTCTGTTTGTTTGAGATTAGCCAAATTTCTACCAACTGCTGCAACATGAGCTCCGGCTTTGACAAAATGTTTACAAGTCTCAGCACCTATTCCCGAACTTGCTCCGGTAATAATAGCAACTTTTCCGTCTAGTCTCATTTTTTTTTGTAAATGTTTTTTTTTTATTTTATTTTAAAGAATAGAAATAAAGATTGCGAAGAAAATTATTGTACGTGCTTTAGAAATGATCACAGAAAGTTTACTGAAATATTGGATTATTGATAAGCAAACAGAACCGGTAAGTGTGTACCTACTTATTCTGTTATCATCATTGATAAAAATATAACTTCAACTGTGTATCTTCATGCATCTGGCATATTAATTAAAAAAACATACATATATATATATTTAATACGTAATCTTATTTGTGTTGATAAGAAGAAAAAAGTTAAGTAAATAATTTGTTTATATTTATTAATATATATGTTTTTAACATTTTAAGTCACCGATTAGAATATTTGTTTAAAAATACTTCTAATAATTTAATTGATTGTCATTTAAATGCCAACAACAAAATGAAAAAGTTGTTATAAAGTTATAGGATTTTTGAAAACAATATTTTAAAAATTAACTGCTTCAATCATTTTCTAAAATATTGTAAGCAGTTATGCAAAAGGAGAAGAAGTAGGGTCAGCTGTTATGGAGTTTTGACAAAAATTAATGGATTTTATACTGCAGAAAAGTATCTTTAAAACCTTGTTTGGCAGCACTGATATTTGAATGACATTATATGACGTTTTTATTAGGGCAAATAAGGTAATTTTTTGAACAATTTCAAATTTGATTCGAAGCCATCCCATTTCCCATAAAAACTCTCATTTCGAAAGAAGGTAACTTTAACTAAATTTGCACAAAATTAAGCAGGAAATTACGTAAAATCTTTACAAACACAACCAAGTGCAATCCATTCAAAAAGGAAACCATTGAAATTATTAAAATTTGATGAATAAAAAAGAGAATCAAAAAGTGAAAGCAACAAAAACAAGCGATTAGCTGTCAAATCAAATTCAAAGATCTGTCAAACGAAATTAGCTATAAATTAAGATGAATATACTTTTTTTGTAAATTGCGAAGTTGCCTCATTTCGGCTCTAATAAAAACATGGTATTATTTTCTTTACCGGAGGTGTCTTTTTTGTGCCTTTTACAACACAAAACATTCGATAAATTAACTCAGAGTTAACTCGGAAATTAAATTCACTGAAATAAACATTTTTTAGTAGTTAAACACAGTTTAACCCAAACTATAGCTTATTAATTAATTATTTACATTAGGTATATGTTCGTATAGCTCATTCAAACAGTCAATTAAGACTGACAGCTGAGCTATACTTTCCTATAAAAACAGCTGCAGTTTCAAACCGGAAATATTCTTTACTTCATAGAATTTAACAAAGATATTTTGTCAAGATTTCCGGTGCCAGTAAACGAAAGACACATAAACAGAAGTGATGTGTCAAGTTAGTGTCAATTAAGAATTAAGTACGTCATATCAATACACATATAAGAATAGGGAAGAATAAAATTTTTAAAGCGAGATATACCTATACATACATAACCTACACTTTTCCCCACATAATCGAAGCCTGGTCTATTGGAATATGAAAAAAAAACATTCAAGTGTTTTTATTATATCAGAAAACAGTTATCCATTTCAATCACGAATCTTAAAAAAAACTAAGAAAAAATCGAGTCTAGTTGGCATGATGTATTGCGATGCGAAAATTATCCGCAAGCCTGAGAGATTTTCATCTTGAAGTGGAAAGTTTTTCTTTTCTTCAACTACGCATACTTGATAGTAAATTGCGCAACGGGCACATGAATATATACGATAAACGAATCAGGGAAGGATTAATCATGAGTTTTACCAGAACTAACACATCGGGTTGAACAAAATGTAACTACCTCAACTAAAGGAAAACTAGTTTCTATAAATGTACTATTTTGCTATTGTTACGTCTAAAGTCACCCTAAAGATGTCACTACCCACTCTTATCGTGAAGCTGTCAATTATTACGACAACGTAAATTTTATAAACGTCAATTCTAAAAACGTCAAGGTGTATACCGGGGGCAATTGGTTGAAAAAACGACAACGGGTATTAGAGACGCCATTCACAGAAAATTTGAGCTTTCCAATAAAGTTGAGTTTTCAACACAGCAGATATATATATTTATTCTGTCCTTAGAATGTTGTTATTGCAAAGCTACATAGTTGTTAAAACTCTTCTTCTATCAAACCCAAAGATTTAAATCCGTTATGTTGCTTTTTTTTATAAGTGTTTCTATTTTGTATATTTGTATATTCCATACACACATTTTGTTGTTGTCTGAAAAATTCTTTTGGAATTAATTTTAGTTAACCAGAAATAGGCAGAAAAGACTCCCATCGAGGAAAGTTTAAACAATTTCACACAAAAATGATGGAAATATTAACGTAAAAAAAAGGTTATGCACTCATAATTTTAGATCAACGTTTGTTTAAAATGTTTGATAAATTTATTATTCAAAATTCTGCGCTTTCGCACAAATTTTTTTTTTTAATTTAGCTTTTTCTCATTTGATTTTTTTCAAATTTTTGTTTTTCAAAATTATGATTTTTGGAAAGAAACAAATGTTCGTGGGTGAGAATATTGTAACTAGCACATTATTTTCTGCTAGAAATCTACATTTTAAAATAAAAACATTAACCCAAATCAAAAGTTTCAAATAATAAAAAAGAATAAGGAAGAAGAGTCAGACAATTTCTTTGGGGGCTTTTAAGTGATTTAGTCCGGCTCTGGCTGTGTATAACAATTGGACGCTAACTGCGCGAAAGACAATCCACATCAAGTTTATCCATTATGAAGTCCGCGAAGAGTATTAAACCAACAAACTCCAGTTCCCAGTGTCATAGCAATTTAACAAACAATTCGCATCCTATAAATTAAAAAAAAAAATTCTTTATTATTTCACTTTGCTACTATTGCGTTGCATTATTGCGAATATTTTTTATTTTTTTAATTGTGTGCCTGTGTGTGTGATAATTTCACTTAGCTCAATGAGTGGAAAATGCGAATAAATCTAAGCAGCAGACTCAAGATTTTTTCTAAATTTTTTTTTACTTTAATGCGGAAAACGCAGCTCAAATATATTCTTGTTAGATATGGGAGATATATCTTGACGATATAGATAAATAAATGTGGTGAGTCTTGAAGGAGATAAAATAAAAAAACAAACCTGAAATAGAATTGTGGATATATAGATTGTTAGATAGATAGCGAATATAATTTACCATTACAGTCTACATTCTTCAAGACACATCTATACGTATATGGTACTGTATATTATTACGTATAGACCTATCTAACTAATCAACAAAGTATTTGCACTGACATAACCACCCTGCAACTTAAATTGTATTAAAAAAAGGTTAGCTATGTAGAGATGGGGATTTCTCCAGTAGTTTTACCATTTGAGACATCTAAAATATTGATAACGATTTGGTTTCAATCAATCAGACCACTCAGTCATATCCCAAAATTCTAGATATAAGGAGCGTGCACATTATGTTGTTTTTGGAGAAATCAACATCACTGATCAATAAAGTATGTTTTTTCCAATAACAAAAGGAATTATAGTTGACAAAAATATTGTCTTCGGGGTTAGCAGCGCATCACAGAAAAAAAATGGAATTTTCATACATAATATCGATAACAAGAATGAAATTCGCGCCGGTAACATAGTTTTTTTCCGCACATCGAGGTCATTGGTTGAATAGTTGTTAGGTGTGTTTTTTTTCAATCCCGGAGGCGACGCCATTACAGAAAAAAAATGGAATTTCCATTCAAACTATCGATATAACAAGTATGTACAATTCCCGCCGGTAATACAGTTTTTCTTCGTGCTTAAGTTAAGTCCCGAAAATTATATGGGTTTAGCTTAACCCATTGGGGATTAGTTGTTGTTGCATATAACATGAATTGTTTCATTCAATTTTCTTCGGGCTTGGAAAAAACACACCTGTTGTTATATTTATCATGTAAATCCATTTCCTTTCGTGCTTTAAAGAAAAAAACGCCTAATGTTGAGTACCTAAGGGCCAGTTGTAAAATTATTTAAATAGTGGTTCAGCAATTTTTACCCGCCGATTTCGGCGGATTAATCAAGTTTCAACAGTGGTTTACTGTTCAAGTTTGTGATAATAACCAATTACATACTTGAACCAACGTTGAACGTTAGTTAATCCGCCGAAATCTTGAACCGAGGCTGAACCACTATTGTATACAACTGGCCATAAATCTAGACGTTCATATCAACAATCTATTTATCGATAGTATACACAAATCTAAGCTTGTACAGTGCCAACGTTCTGTAACTCTTGCATCGATAAAATTGATCGAGATACGATGAAAAATGGAACAAAACTCATATAATTTTTTTCAATTTTCAACGTTTTTCAACTTATTTTGTCGATGCGAGGTTGTCAAAATTGAAACGTCAGAAATTGAAAATGGCTGTTCGAGATGCAACCATAAACTTCACACCGCATTTTTAGAAAGTAAAGCAAATATTGACATTTGAAAAGTTTCTGTTTCATTTCTATTATCAAAGATGGGCAGAACTGAACAAAAATGAAAACGCTAATAATATTTTCCGGATATAGAAAAATTCAATTGACAATTCATTAAAAAAAAATGTCCACGTTTTTTTTTTTCAAAAAATTCTTGCACCACCGCCGGCCAGCCCATATAGTAAAATGTATTCAATATCATTATTGTGAAATTCACACATCAGCCATCGACAACATAGGGAAACATTTTTCACGAGGAAACCCGTTTACAGTTATCTTATTCACCTTATAAAGCAAATTTGCACAACATAACATAGGTAACAGTTGGAAAACTCTACTTTAGATCTCGATCACCTTAAGCTTGGCTAACTGCGTCATTGTTGATAACAAAAAAATTATATCGAAGAAAAAAAAAAATAAATAAACAATTCAGGTTGAAGTAATCGCCCACAGCACATGTTCAACAGCGTAACTGAATGCATTTGTGTATGTATAGGTATACTTAGATCTAGAATAGGCACAAGGTGGCTTTTAGCTACCTATTTCAACTTTCCGACAATCCATAAGAATTATTATTATGAAGAAATTACTACTGGACTGGACTGGAGCGCGAGTAAACCAGTTCAATGGATGAATTTGTGTTTTCATTTATATATAGGGTATACTGCGTTGGAAACAATATTTTATCGGCGCCACTTAATATTATACGACTTTAAATTGTTGAGCTTTTAATGATTCCATGAAAGTAGATAATTACTCTGTACATACATATTTTGTTTTAATTTAAAAAAAATCGGGGTTTAACATAAAATAGTTTTGATGGTCATACCGTCCGTCAGTCTGTGTGTCCGTATATGACCGAGCGTTAGTGCACCCGTGGCTCAAAAATTCGGATTGACTTGCTCAGTTTTTGAAGGAGACACATTGGGAATTCATTTTAAAAACTGGTCAAAATCTAATTCAGCAATTTTAATTTTTCTTAATTGACTTTATTCTCAGAAAAACATAAATACATTTTCACAAAAAATAGCAATTTCTTCTAGCGCCTTTTGTCCACCCTAAAGAATTTCTGTTAAATGTCAAAATTTCGCTGTTAGTCTGCTGTTAAACGGAACGATTTGTAATCTTTGTTTCTCTCTTGGTTTCTTATCAGTCACAAAAACCTTTTGCATGCAAAATAGGACTTGAATAATAGGGAACAGCACAAAGAAGAAAGTGCGATAATTCGCAGTTTTATTAATTTTAATCGCAAGTTTAAACATCGTTTAACAAAATCTTGATTACAATCTTAAAAAAAAATATAAATTTAAAATTAATAGGTAGAAAAATATGAAATGACTTAAAATATGAATTTTAAAAAATATAAACTTACAAGTTATAGGTATAGAAAAATAAATTACGACTTAAAATATGAATTTAATTTTTTATTTTAGTTGTGGGAGATGCCAACAATCACAAAATTTACCCTATAGACATCTAGATTAAAGAAAAGAATAAGAAACAATTCCAATGGATCGGGATACTCGTTATGTAAGATAGATGCACCTGTAATGCTTGTTGCTTGTATATACAAACAACATCATACCTTACTATCGCATTGAATTAATTCAATAATAAAATTGCTGATAATGGCTTGGAATTGCATTTTATGCTCTAGAAAAAGATTTAAGGTTGTTCTTATGAAAGAGTTTGGTATTTATTTTAATTTTTATTTGATTGCATTTTTTTTCAAGAATGCAATTTTACCTGTGTAGAATTTATGATTTAACGTTTCAAGATAGAGGCTCATTTGTTGAAAAGCATACCTGTAGCTTTTCTTAAATTGCACTTAAATGTCTAAGTTGATAGAGTTATGTAGGTACATATGTATATTTTTGAGTTAGGTGGCATAAATAGTGCAATTAGTTTGCAAATTCTTGTCATTGGGAAAGTTTATTATATTTAGTTATAAAGTAATAAAAATACTTGAGTATTAGTTCTATATTATTACGTATAAACTTATAATAGAATTAGATTTCATCTTGAGATTAAAATCAAAATTGTTATAAGTCAATCTATATAGCTATTCTGTATGCTTATATTATGTAGGTATGTACATAGCACGAGAAATGAAAATAAAATATAGTTTTTATTTAAATTTTAAAATAAAATTTATTATTTTATTGTTAACAAAAAATAAATCTTCATAAGTAGTTCTTCGTGTCCTGTTCTAATAATATAAATATTGATATTATCATTTCCGCAAGGCCACACATACATTTATTTATTTAGCTTAATACAAGCGAAACTTAAATCGTTTTCGTTTTTCGTTTCGGTTTTTCGTTGTTTTTTTTTTTTTTTTTTTTTTTATTAATTTTATACTGAATTGGGCCCATAGGCCCACCCAGCAGTTTTTTACAGAAAAAACTTTAAAGTTAATACAAAGGGGCCTTTGGATTATGAGGGGTGATATTATGAGTTGTAGAGGGAGTTTCTGAGAGTGGATAAATTGGTGTGAAAGTCAAGGATTGTTGGTGAGTTATTTGCCAAATGCAACATTCTTGATATCGGCTCGAAGAATCCATAACGAGTTCGGTGGTAAGGAGGGCGGAAGAGTGGGGCAGATCTAAGGTTACGTGGGTTAGTATAGATCGGGGTCATTTCCAACAGAATGGGTGAATCAATAATCCCTGCTAAGAGTTGGTGTACAAAGAGTATATCAGCTACTTCTCGACGTTTTTGAAGGGTTTGCAAATTGATCAGTTTCAATCGATCTTCATAGGGGGGCAAAATAAAGTTATCTGACCATGAAAGACCGCGAAGGGCAAACCGAACAAACCTACGTTGGACGGTTTCAATTCTAAGGGAGTGTGAGTTATGGTATGGTGACCAGACTTGACTTATAGCGTATTCGAGGAGGGGTCTTACAAAAGTAATATAAAGGGACTTAGAAACGTAGGGGTCAGAGAATTCTTTAGACCACCGTTTTATGAAGCCAAGAGAGGAATTGGCCTTGTTAATTATTTGATCATAATGGGAGCGGAAGTTGAGCTCTTTATCACAAATAATTCTCCAAGGTTTCGGATGGAATAAACAATTGGAATGGCTACGTTACGAAAATAATATATTCTGGATTGTAGTCGATCTGCCCTTAAGGAAACCATGCTGTTGGGGAGAAAAGATAGATTTACAGTGAAAATATAGGGAGTCGTAGACAATGCTTTCAAAGAGCTTGGGGATAGAAGATAGTTCAGCAATAGGTCGGTAGTTGGATATATCATTTTTAGCGCCTTTTTTGTGGATGGGGAAAAATACACAATATTTTTATAATCAATTCAATTAATATGTATAGGTATGTGTTACAATAATAATACAAAAATTATTTTCATTATTCTATTCACAATTGGATTGTTATTTGTGTAAAAATTACCTCCATTAATTTTACAAATTCATATTTTTATTTATTGTTTTTAAATCAAACGATTATTTTAGAATCCACAATTTATCTTTAATTGGGTTGTGTTCTTCTCTAGGTGTGCTTTTAGCAAATACACAAACCATGTAAATAATTTAGTAGAAAACATAGAATTCAAATGAAATTCTACATCCACACTTCACTATATGCCAACAGAATTACAAACAAATACATACACACATCGTAATTTAAATTATGGTTGTAGATAAAATTTTTATGTTTGAATTTTTCTGGAAGTGAATGAATGGATTTGTTTCACATTCAAGGCATTTAAAAGTTTATAATCATTGAATATGTAGATGGGAATTCATTACGAGTAGACTGAGTTCATTATTGGACTTCTGCAATCTTGCGAAAATGTTTTTCATTATAAATTGGTAACAAAAAGCATTATCGGTTATCCATAGATGTGTATGACAACATTTTTTGTATTTATAAAAACAATTTAATATTAATTATAGTAAAATGCCAGTCAATATCCGGTGAACTCAGCAAGTGTTTTAATTATGCTGCCGAATTTTCAGGAGAATTCCTATCGAGCGAATTTGAGTATATTTTGTATGTTTCAATTAATTTATAATCGTATTATAAGAATATGTAGGTATTTATTTATTTTTTTAATCTTTAATATGAAATTAAAAAATTTATTAATTCCTGAAAGGAAAACTTTGGATCTATGGCGACATAATCTTTCCGAAAAGACCATTAGTTTGACCGGCATGGTCAAACTAAAAATAATATTTTTATGGGAGAAAGTGCCGAGATACATTTTGCAGGAAATAAAGGTAGGTACATACAGTAGAATTTCGGAAAGATGAACGGTTCTATAAGATTAACGGCTCGGAAAGATGAACGAAATATTTCCATTTTTCAGTGTTCAAAAAGATGAACGGGTTGAAATTTTGTACTTGAAAAGATGAACACTTTATTCCCAACAAAATTTTTTACTTTTTCTTTGTCCTTAGTTTATCCTGAACAGTACTTTGGGGTTTGTTTTAAGTTGTTATGTAAAAAATATTAAATGTGTTTATTTATAACTATAATATCTTCTTCCTCAACCAAATGTTGATGCTCGAAAAGATGAACATTTTAAAAAGATGAACGCGCCCTATTTTATATCTGTTCATCTTTACGAGATTCTACTGTACTTTTATTGATAGGCAGAGTTGCCAGCTTGAGCTATTTATCACCAATTAAATTACTCGAACTTTTGACTCGCTATTTTATAATGCTATTTGCATTTATGTTAATAAATTTGTCAACCTTAAATTTAAAAACTTAATTAAACATTTTCGTAAAGTCTTTTGTGGATAATATGTATGATACTATAAATGAATATTTTCACAAATACTGCTTTTAGACGACTGCAATTTTTAATGAAAAGGAACATTCACACTCCACAGTCTTTACTCAACAATTTTTCAACCTAAGCAATTAACAGCAGCAATTTACAGGGTTGCCAACCGTCAAATAATTATGCTACATATATTATAATTTCTGAAATGGTATGATGTATAATTGGAAACCATTAATAATTTGATAATTTTCGTATTTGAATAAAATAAATGAATAAACTTTAACAAAATTGAAAGAAATTAAAGTTTCCATAACAATTAAATTTGCTATCAATATTTTACAGGGTTCAAAAGCATAAGCTCAATTGTTTAGCTAAGCCCTCGTTCAATTTACAAGTCAGTAATGGACTTGTGAATTGAAAAATATTAAATTCACAAGCTCTTTGGAATTTGATTGTTGAAAAATATTTGTATGGAGGGCACTACTCCATTATAGAGGTACTTCGTCGCCTAAAAACAAAGAAGTACATACATATATTCAAAATATAATGAGATATTAGTAAATATTATTTTTGTTTATAAATTTCTAATATTCAATTCTCTTATCAGTTTTTAGATGTTTTTTTTTTCAATTGCCCCTCCCGTCTGAATGGGGAGAGATATAACCCTCCTCCTATACTATTTTTGTTCTTATCTTGACCCCAACCTAAACCATTTTATCTTTCCCCAATCTATACACAATCAAATTCAATAAAAATATTCCATCTGAAATTACTCGCTTTTCTAATAAAATAGCGTTTTATGGTTAACTTCAAATATTCATAGTGACTTTAAATATTTCCAGAAATTAATAAGCAATTTGTTTGATGAAATATTATCTAAAACTAAGTATTTAATTTTTTTTTCGAAAATTCAACGGTTTCTGAGCAATTCAAAAATAATGGTAAGCAAACCCAACTTTTGACTCGTTTTTCGTTTAAAACTTCTAAGTAATTTGTTTACACATAAATGTTGTATATACATATAAATTTGTAGATAATATAAATTGCAACAAATAAGTGAAGGTACACCCAGAGAAAAATGGAAATCTAATATTGAGCATATTTAGATTGAATTTAAGAACGCGATCCTTCTTGGCATAACATACTCAATTTAACTCCGCTTTTTCTTATTTTACCCAAAAAGTACTCAATATAAGAACGCTCGGAGTTAAAATGACTTCTATACCATCAAAACAAAAAAATGCGTGCTTAAGTTGTTAGCTGGTCGTGCTTAACTTATGAATGCAATTACTTAAAGAAAGAATGCGTTAATATTGATTCAAATCCGACGTACTTAATTATAGTATAAACACGATTGCGATGAAAAGAAGTTTGAAATTTGTCAATTTGAGTATGTTTCTACTTAATTATACTCTTTTTTTTCTCTGAGTGTACTTTACTTTTTTCATGTAAAGCAGCAAAAACGGAGAAAACGTACAAAAAAAAAAAACAAAAAAAAGATCACGGAAAACCCACAAATCCGAATTACCAGCAAATTCAGATTTATACTTAAAATTAGCACCCCTACAATACTGCATTCAAACTTGGACCACTTCAAAACTTTTCTCCGATAATTCCCCACGTTGTGTATTAGTATATTATAATAACATTATGTTTGGCTTTCATTTTTCTACTCTGGTAATGACATTTTGATGTAGGTAGGTACTGTGAATTTCTTTCAGCAGAAATTTCAGAAAATCACTTATATATAGGGTGGGAGCTCGAGAGGGCTCAAACCAACAGCAACTGGCTGAACACAATACGATGGATTCGCAGCCGGAGTCACAGCCGGAACAGCTGTCAAAAAATTAAATAAACACAAAAGCAATGCTACGAGCAGAATGGAACGCATTACGCAGCAGACGGAGTTGGATGTCGGAGCCCAAAATGGTTTAAGCTTACTTTTCCAGTTCCTGTTTCTGAGATCTAAATGAGTAAACTTATGCCAGCTTCACTGAGCAGAAAGACAAACCTGAACAAGATTACTCCGCTTTAGAAGTTGAAAGAACTCTCTTTTTTATATATATGTATAAATTGATCAACTGCGACAAAAAATAATTGAACAAGCGAATCCAAAAAAACATTAGTGTCAGCTTTTTGACAAGAAAAGTGAGAAGTTACATATTATATGGTCAGAATTGCGAGAAAAAAATCCAGTGTTATTTTTTCCGGTTCCGGTCAATTTTCTGCAAGAATCGTAGAAATCAGTTGCGAGAAATAAAATCTTTTTCTTAACTGGTTGTAAAATGTTATATAGAAGCTATGTACCCTTACTTTTGGTCTAATAATACAAATTTCAAGAAGCCATTTGGAGAATTCCACACACCTTAGTTACTTATCTTAAAAACGACCAAATTTTTGTCAGAAAAGCTAATTCACATTTCAATTCATAACTCAAATTCTCTATAAGTATTTTTACGTATTTGTATGACATGTATAGTTGGCTATTAAATTCCCTATTCCTAATACATATATGTTGACAGATCTATTCAAGACCAATTCATCATATTCCTTATGATGTGACTTTGCCAATTCCAGCACAGACCTATACATATATGTATGTACATAAACACTCTGATGGCATAAACTTATCCTACAATCCATCAAAGATTAAAAACAATTTGTCAAGTTTCCAACAAACTATCAAGAACATCCGCAGATATTATGCGTCTTTTATACGAGTATGGTGTGAATACTAAAAATAAATCCATAAATATCCATACCGAAACTCGTATATATAAGGATAGATGAATATGAATGTGTGCTACATTTGCTTGACAATCTAAAAACACCCTCAAAGATGAATTCGAACATACATACCTACATATTATATTCTCAAGAATTATATATAAAAATGTACAGTAAGGCCGAGGAAATTCCCTATACTCTATACCGACTTCATGACCTTTTGACCCGAAACCCACATCAAATTGAATGAGCTATTTCCATTCTATTTTTTTTTCTTGTATTGTTCATTGATTGTCATTACATATTAAATGTGCGTGTGTGTTTTTGGCTTGCTGTATCCGAATTCAAATCCGATCCACTTCATTCACCCTTGAAGAATATTCCCGCATATATTTGACTTTTATCCTCCAGCATCCAGCAGTTATATAAGAGAGCAGCCAAATGGACCCAAACCCAACCCCTTAGTTGCTATCGTCGTCTTCGACGCCCAGGATTATGTATGATTTTGATTGATTGCTTTATTGCCAGCAATCTAACATTGCTCCCGGGACATTTAATTCCCACTTTGATTATATTGTAACCAAAGTGTCACAAACAAGAAGCCTTCGAACTCCCAGAAAATCTCTAACCAAATATCCAAGGTCGTGATTTTCCAAAACGCGTAATATAATATACAGAGGCTGTGAGTTCAAGTATACGAAAGACGACAACGACGACGGTCGTTATTGGATTAGTATTACGCGAACAAAATCAAGGGCGTTAATTACACCAGATAATAGAATTTCAATCAAAGTTACTTACTCATATAAGGGAACGGAAGAAGAGAAGCTACCAGATTTTTATAAATTAAATATTATGTATACGGCTCATACATTCTTTGGATTAGGAATTGGGACACAACAGCACCAGCATAAAATATGCCCTTTCTTACATATTTCGTTTTTTGTATTTTTTTTTTTTTTTTTTTTGTGGAGAGATAGATTTAGGGAAGGGTACATTTTTTGAGCATCAGACAGAGGGCGTCGCGAACCTTCTCTAGCCTTTTTGATGTTTCTGCCGCGTTTTTTAATTGTTGCGCCCCAACATTTTATCAGTGAAGTTGAAAGAATACAAAACACAATCTATATCTACTGGATGAAGATAAAAACATCGAAAAAAATTGAGAAAAAAGCGGGAATATCGTTTGAAGTTTATATATCGCGATGCAACATTGAAAGCGTGAGATAACAATTTATGTTTAATATTATTTTTTTTTTGTGTGTTACTCTTTGATGGCATTCAATTAAAACTATTAAATTACTCAGTCGTAATGAGGCGCGGTATAGCTGTTATGAATTTCTAATAATAATAATAATTTTTCGGCGACGAGAGATGAGATGCTCGATGAGTATTTTTAGTTCATTAAAATGAATTTATCTCGCTCAAGCGTTATAATTGTGTTGAAATTCAATTAAATTTATTTTAAAAGCTTTGAACTCTGTGGATGATGAAATGAAGGTGTAAGCGTTAGAACCTAATTAAACAAAATTTTATTTTTAGCAGGAAAACGCGGTCTTACATATTATATTACAGTTTGAAGGTGCATTATATATCTATGTGTTTTAGGTATAAATGTACATGTAAAGGGGGACTTACATTACATCTAATATATTAGGCTTAAGATTGTAGACTGGAACAAGATTTTTTTTAAATTATTTCGTATTTCTCTATACTAAAACAGGAAATTTGAAATTCTTTGAAAATATTTTATTCAATTCTAAGCCCAGTTTAGTTCGATACTTGAATCAGAATCACAAGCGGAAAAGTCGCATTTCCGTTTGCGATTTTCTCATTTAAGGTCATACAAATTTCTTTAGAAATTTTGCACTTTTTACCTACGTTTTAATTTTTCTTTAGAAATAAAGGTCAACTACATTTCAAATTTTTTATTCGATTTACCACTCCCTTCAATAACCTCTTTTTTAAATCAAATTAATTTCGATTCATATATTGGTTAGACAAAAAAAAAAGAGTGGAAAATGTTGATCTTGCAATTCTTAGTATTTTCTGGCAACTAATTGGTTAAGGTCTCTGAAGTTAGTGCCGACAATTTTATAGGTTGATATTTAGTAAAGTCTCCAAAAATCAGTAGTTTTTATTTTTGACCGTAATAATTTCATCGCAAAGCAATGAATATCAAATGCAAAAGTTGTAGGTAGATCCCATTTTTAATTTATATGTTATCTTCCCCTTCCACCTCGCTCGCCTTCAAACTTTCGGTCAACTATTCCAACAGGAGTCGAAATAAATCGATTTTTTTAAAGGGTGAAATGGGAGGAAGCGCTATTGACTTAAGACTTTTATAGGAGCAGCAAAATTCAAAATCCAATGTGTTTTCGATTATTATCTTAGGTTTCTTCAATTTTCTGATAATTAAGCACAAAAGTTCTAACTATACTAAGGGTCTGTTTCACAATGCCTGAGTAATGTTCTGATTAGTTACTTGACACATTAATACTGGCACAGGGTCATAAGTCCATAGGAGAAAAACTTACAATTGTTTTTTGACGACTTGCATAGATTATAAATGCAAAAATATTATTTTTTAGTTTGTGGACTTATGACCCTGTGCCAGTATTTAAGTTTCGAGTAATTAAGCAGAACTTTACTCAGACTTTGTGAAACAAGCCCTAAATATTGTACGATTTTGAAAAACAAAACAGTTTTACATTTTTTTTTTTTCAAAAATTTTATGTTTGAAAATTATTTTTGCAAAAAGTACTCAATAAATAGATTTAAAACTAAAATTACAAAATGGGTACAAAATATTGCAGGGGGCCGATTCTGGTTATGTGAAAAAATGAATCGGACAAAAATTTCACCCTTTCACACTTAATCCGATTCTCATTCTGCGAAACCAAACGTAAAAAAAACATTCATATGAATAATTTGCTTTCACGTCGATATTTGGAAGTGAATCTGTGAAAAGAAAGAGTGAATTTAGGAACAAACAATGCTGAAATCAACCACATGTCCCTCTCTGAAGAAAAAAATCTTTGTATTACATGCGTTTTTCTTTTCTCTTTAAAAAATGAAAGATTTGCGCTGATTGCGCATTCGCAGCAGGGGAAATGATAAGGAGTTTCGGGATCAGTAACATAGTTCGGCTGAGAATTTTATTCACTGAGAAGACAAAAAAGGAGGTTTGGGGTTCAACAGATTGAAAAATAAGCGTTTTTTGTTTGAAAGTTCAGAAAAATGATTATTAATGCATATAAAGTAGACAAAATTAATGCTTATCTCTAATATAATCACTTGTTTATTTTCGTTTTTCTTAAAAAAAAAGTTCAACTGATTATCAAATTGTGTATGTAGAAGCTTCCAACCCGCACAGAGAAATTTCCGCAATAAAATTTAGAAAAACATTGTAGTAAATTTTACAACAAGCACTTATGGTGAAATTTACAACAAAAAACTACGAAAACATATCACTCGTAGTAAAATTTATTATATGATTTCAAAGAAATCCGTAGTAAAAATCAAAGAACTTGTAATGAAATGTACTACACTGATAGTACCTAATACAAATGTAGTCTAATTTGCTATAAAAAAGTAGAATTCACTATCAGTGCAGTAAATTTACTATCAATGTAATGAAATTTACTACCTAAATGATTTTATAAAATGTATTACAAATGCAGTATCCCATTTAGATATACCGAGACTGATATCGAAAAGTTACTAAAGTTTTTCGATTTTGTCGAGACCGAGGCGAGATAAATCACATATAACTTGAGAAAAAACGGAAAGTGAATTAAGCCTATATACTACGCAAAAAAAAAACCGCACCTCGCGGCTCGTACCGCAACCGCAGGAATTACATACATTTTTCAAAAATTGTTGTTCTTATGAAAAAAATCGGGAAATATTTTTTGAAGGAAATTTTCTACGCTACAAATTGATTCTTAATATACACTGTGTACACTCTTAACGAGAAAAGAATTTAAATTTTGCCATTTTTGATGAAAAAAAAATATTTGAAAAAAAAAATTAAAAATATCACTTCTAGAAAAATTAAAGCCCTATACACAATGCTTTTTAAAGTTATGTAAAATCTTTTCAATATACATACATACATATCTACAGATTCTTTCTAAAACATTTTTTTCTTTCGATGCAGCTCATCAGCTTCATGAGAAAGGGACTTTCCTGCAAACTTTAAATTGAAGTCAGCGATGCAAAATTAACTTTTTTTAATTCTTCTTAAATGAATTTTTTTTCTTGAACTTAGCTTTTACGTGGTTGGTGAGAAAAAGGCTTTCATGCTAAATTTACATTGAAGTCTGCTGTGCATCATGAAGTTTTTTGATTTTTTTCTTAAATGAGGACTTCAAAATGTTAGTAAATTTTGATCTTTATTTCAAAGTGATAGCTTGTTTGGTTGTTGAAAAAACAGCATGTACTGCTAATTTCACTGGGGGTTTGACCCCCTTTTTTAAGAATAGCAAAATCGGCAATAGAAATGCAAAAAAATCCAAAAACAAAAACTGCAAATTCCTGTTGTAATCCCGTTAGTCTTGCTGTAAATTGTTGTGCCAACTTCACAGACGTCGCGTCGTGGATTGAAGATATACATAAATCAACGAAATTCAGTCCCATTTATCCAAAATATGGTGATGAAAAATTTGAAAGAAGAGTGCGTATTTTATAAAAATCTTGCATATATTTTTAGACACCCTTAATTAGAAAATACCGTAGCTGGAACTTAAGTTCCAAAATCTTTGAAATTAAATAAAACATAAAGATACCTAAACAAAAAATTTTTCATAAAAAAAAACTCACCCTCATAAATAAACACATCGTTATAATGAAATCTATTCATCATAATAATTTACTTGGTACCTACCTATAATAATGTAATGTAATATAATCTAATATAAGGTATTCAAACATTTCTAGGTATACCCGAAAGGACCTCCAATTCCTCTATCCAATTTGTTTTCCCTACATAGTTACAACCTTCTCCCTTTGAATTTGAAGTAACTTCTCTCATAAAATACTTTCCTGTTGCACAATAAATTATTTCATTCATTCAAGTCTGTTTAATAAAATCCTCACACTGACGAGTGACGGACGAGGACTATTTACTTATAAGATGAAAAACGACGTTAAATAACTTTTTCTCATATAAAATTCACTCTCAGCCAAAAAAAATAAAAGGAGCAACTTGTCTCTGTGTGTAAAATATTTCAGCAAAACTTTTCTGAATTACTACGATGACGAAGGGTATGATGGTTTATGAGACGGGTTGTGGCAGCGGCGGCGGTGTATACACTATAGTATTTCGCACCTTTATTAAGATACACAACCAATTTGTCGGCAACTATATTAAATCGTTTTGTCAACTAATTTATAAAAAAAAAAACAACTTTCTTCATTTCTCGTTGGTTTTGCCACCACACTTTGTTGGATTAATCAAAATATTATCAAAGGAATTGACAAAGGAAAAGAAATAATTCACACTTAATGTCGCATGGAGGAAACTTTAAGGTGAGACATACCTTTAAGTAGGGTCAATCTATCAAAGCAGGCGAGCAAGAACTCAAAGAAAAATTGATGCTAAATTGTCGAAACTTAGAAATGAATTCAAGGAGCTCTATAAAAGAGCTTTAATGTAGGTACGGGTATAAACAAAAATTAGATGATAGGGTTAAAAAACTGAAATAATTCCCTTTGTTTCATGGATAGCTTTCCAGAAACTACCAGTTCTTCAATATTTATTTAAATTAAAATAAAAAGAAATATAAAAAATATCCCAATAAAATTGCACAATCGATAATTCCAAGACCAAGGATAACAATGTGGTTTCGACCTTCTCAAAAACCAATTTTCTATGTCTGGGATTATAACTTCCTCCATGATGATGTGCGCAATAAATTTCTTCATCCCTCCTGATTAAAGTACCAACAAATATTTTTCCATCACCTTTATATTGAACTATCATCGATGACTCAAAATATTACCGTCCATCTCCAAAAACGTAACGTATAAATTACCAACCAACCACATCCTAAAAATTACCTGAAACCATACTTCTGACAGTTCTAGCAATTTTGGTACAGTTTCCTATACTATACCTACCTTTTCTATAAAAGAGAACTGCCACCCTTCAATTACCAAAATTACTATGACTAACACACCAATTGACTGAGTCATTCATTGCCTTTTAGAGAATTCAACAACAACAACAATTCAGCAAGCACCACTTTAATAACAGATTGCCCTTGTGCCTCATCGCTGCCGAAGGACTCGCGTATATTTAACAACATATAGAGGGAAGGAAGAAAGCTCAACCAGTGCAAGAGAAATCCGTTCGTTCTTTTGTTCCTAGGAACAGGAACAATATATATATCGTACCACCATCAATCAGGAAGGTGGCTCACACTTTGCTTTCGTCGCGCGGCGCGCCGGTCTTCAAATAAAAAAAAAATGGAGAAAGTTTTATCCTTTTAGATTTTAGTCATCTTTTACTTGTTGCTATGTCTGGGCCAACAACCACTATTATCTGCACGTTCAATAGACTCTCTGTGGGGGCTTGCATAAAGGACTTTGTTTTTTTTCTGTTTTTTTTTTTTTTTTTTTTTTTTTTATTTAAGACAGAGCAATGGAATCTTAAACTTCAAAAAGGAAGGGGTACAAAACTATCCTGCCTTTTGGTCGTGGATGCGTAATGGAATTCCATCATTCTACACAAAAGCCGACAGCAGCGTCCGTATATATTCTCTCTTCGCAGCATCCGCATGTCGCATATTGATGGCGACGAAGTAAGATTCTACGTGGAACAATTTACGGACATGAAATCGGACTTCCTTATTTATTTATCCTTATATTATATTCTGAAGCGATATATATATACATACCTACATACATACGCCTATATTTTTTTTGTTTGTATTCTTAGCTTGCCCTAAATGATGAACGCAAGTACACGTTTTGACAATAAAAGTTTTTTTTTTATTTTATTTCTTTTATATGCGTATATTGTGACTTAGCTTTTGTGCGTGAGTTTGATATGTATATGTAAATAATAATCGCATATCTAAAGGACTTTCACTCACACAATGATATTATTTTGGATTAATTTTTTTTTGGTGTTGAAAGTATAATGGAGACTAGATAGGGGCTTCGGGATCTTAGCACATCATTTGTGAGATTTTCAAAAAAAAAAATATAGATATAGGTACCACTTGAAAGGTCAGTATAAATGGTCATAAAAGATCAACTAGTTTCAGTAATGGGTCGGCCACAGACATTTTTTTATGAATTCTTAGTATTTTTTTAAATATTTCTCGTGGTTTAAAAAAAAAAACTTAAAAAGATTATAGTGAGAAGATCGGAAGGACTCTCGAAACGTTCGTAGAGATTTTCAATGGGAAAGAATTGCCAGGTTCTATATCGTGAATTCGTGAATTTAGCTCCACTATATACAGTTAATGTGGAATTCTTTATACTTTAACTATGGCTCAATCTTTCCCTCCCATTATGATATATAGACATTGGGCGTGTTCGAGACATGAAAATTTTCATTTGAAAATTCAGATTTTTGAATTTTTCGTGCTTCTACTTGTTCAGCTGTCATATAAAAAGTTAAATGAGTAATCTAACAGCTGGCCACCAATCAAAAGCTCAAAAATATTCAGGAATCTGAATTTTCAGGTGATACATTTTCATTTACAGCTCTTAACTCTTTTCTGATTGACCTTAAACAGAGTATACATATAATATAAGGTAGATAAGGCATGTTCAGGAAAATGATAGCAATTATTATATTACCTGAACAGGATTCATCAACAAAATTTCTCAGCTTTGCTGTCAAAACTCTGAAGAAAAAAATCTTAGACTCGCTTGCTCACTTTTTTAGTAATAAAAATTTCTGAGATCTCATTTTTCTTAACGCGCCAAATATATTGCGCAGGTTGTCAAAGTTGAAAGTGTCAAAAATTAAAAATAGTTATTCGAGTGCCCATAGGAATTCAACACGCATCATTAGAAACAGCAGCAAAATATTAAAATTAGACAAGTTAAAGGGGCACTGGACCCACCATTTTTCTTGATTTTGATGGACCTTATTTAAAATTTCATAGCGACCAAAACAACTTTATTAACATTTTTTTTTTTGTAGGGACGATTTGGGCAATGTAACCGGGGGATTGGGTGTTATGACATTTTGTATGGGTATTATTCACCAATTTGAAATCAGCGTTTGGTCTTATTGTCCAAGGTAATAGGTAACGCCCAAATAATAAAAATATCGTAGCTCCCAAAAACTTTTTCAAAAAAATGCCACAAAGCCCAAAATAAATGACATAGTGCCCAACACAATTTTGAAAAATATAATAACGCTCAAATTATTAATTGTCATATCGTCCAAAAGATATCATGTGTTTCAACTTTTGTGACAACATTTTTGTTTATTTTGACATTTTGAGTTTTCCCAAAAACTCTCAACGTCAAGAAAACATAACAAATGTCAAATCGTCCGCAAAATTTGTTGAATAAAAAAATAACGATACATAAATCTTCACCGAAAATGAAAAATTTTAATTCATTGGAAAATTACAAAAAAAAACTGAGTGTTTTTCCACCCCCCTTCCCGGAACTTTGGTTTGATATAACAGCTGAGACAATTCTGATGCCACTTGAAGAATTGGTATCACTCAATAGCACTGCAGGACTTGAACATTCTTTTTTAATTGCTTGGGCATTATTACGTTTTTAAATGTGTTGTGTTATGAAATGGGCTTTAGGCCAAGTGAAACAAATAAATAAATATGTTTGTCACGACGTTTCGTTCATGTCTATGAACATCATCAAAATGTGGGCATTATGACATTTTTTAGAGGGCTCATAGTCACAAGTCTAGCTCTGGTCAGGTTGACTTCTTGTGAGATTGTTGTGATTCGATAGCATTTTCGGTATTCTCAGACAATCCTCATAAGAAACCTCACAAAAAAATCACCACAGCAAAGAGAGTTTTTTATTTGATTTTTATGATCTAAATTTTTGTTGAACGGGACCCCTATTGAATAATTTTTTTTTTCGGAATTATGAAATGTCAAACTATGTAAGTTGTGACTTGTGAGCTATAATCAAAAGGAGATCATCATGTCGATTATGGAATCCGCAATAGGTACTGGATCCGTAGTGATTCTCAGTACAGTGTTCTCTTTTCTTTTCACGACAAATGGATTATGAGAAAAGAGAGGACTGCACTGGGAATCACTGCGGATCCAGTATTGCGGATTCCATAATCGACATGCATAATTTCGATAATTTGTGAGGCTTACGAGTTGTGACGGGGCTACAAGAATACAAAACCTCTAAAATTCAATTTTACCTCAACAATTTTTAGGTTGTTGTGACTTTTGTTAGTTTTTTTTTTTTTACTTTTAAAATTGAACTTTGGTGGAGATTTGTTGACATTTCCTTTTAATTTCCACCAATCGTGCTTCATTCATTCCTCTTACTTGTTGCCCTTCTCACCTAAAAATTTAAAGTTGCTGGAAACTCACAGGCGTGCAGGCAGCAGTAGCACCTTTGTGCAATTTGTATGCTTATTCCATGTTTAACGCTTGTAATTCATTGTTTCCTCTACTTATGGACATCGACATGAATTTTTTGTTTATAAATTGACTACAGAGAAGAACTAAACTTCGATAATTGTTGCCCCACGGTGCAAAATCATTCAGAAAGAACATTGCCATGCAATAACAAAGCCAACTTAATCCAACATATATGTAATAGAATAATGTATAGAATTGGAGACACACAACTTGCCTCGTTAATGTGCAGTAAATATTGCTATAATATTCTGTAAGTTAGTGTGGTGGCCCACGATAATTGATGTTAAGTTAGGAGCTATTCCCCTCCTTATACTTCTTCTATACGTACACGGTACATCTCCTGTCATTTCTTTTGGTTTCTTCAAGAAACTGTCAAGTGTTTTTTTTTTATATATTTTTTTTTTTTTAATTTCACTTGCAAATTGATCGTGTTGTGTTCTGGTTTTGCGATGCGTTTATATGGCGTGTTGTTCCCCTTTTTGTATGCTGCAATAAAAGGAAGAACATGAATTCTAGAGTGAATGCCAGAAGAACCATGTTAACAAACTCGAAGTGCACTAGAGACCTACTGCTCAAGTTGGCATTTGCGACCGCCACGACGACGCACGACGACGATGACTACCTATATAGTGCACTCTAAACATAGATATATATATATATATTGGCACAGGAAGTGCACAAAAGATGGACAGAATTGACCGGAAATTCACATTCCATTTAAATTTACCGAATGAAACGACATTGTTAAATCAACGGCATTCTTGTTGGTTTTTCCTGTTATTGTTAGTTGGAATATATTATTATGTATATTATAGGTGGGTATATATTCGTATATAGAAAATAAGTGTGTAAGCTGTTTTTGATATTTTCTAATTCTAATTAGAGCACGAAAAAATACAAAAGAAATAATATTTGCATAAAATTTTGAAAATCACACGTTCATGCAAAATATATGTACATAAAATTTCAAAATAAATCAAAAATACATAAAACTAAATGAACTTCAATCGCATTGTTATTTTCAAATCTTGTATGATGCATCGAGGTTCAAGTGTCTAGACTAGCAATAGAAATTGCTTTTATTTTTATTTGTATACTTTCTCCAGATTTCAATTAAACTTAACATTTGGATGATTAATGATGGAGGAAACAAAAAAAGTGGTTTGGGTCACACCTATATACCTATACCTACCGTCCGTCATCGGCGGCCGAATTTTCAACTACGACACCCCAAATTTAAATTCCCTTGTCGGAATTTTTACGCCAAAATTGATTTTCCTTCGGAATTTTTTTTTCGCCTACACTTTGTTCAAATTTAAAAAAAATTATTTTTTCAATATATGTAGTACTTTCGACGGCACTGGTATAGTGCAGCATCATTTGCGTGTAGTCCCGTCATAGATTTTTGAACCAATGTTACTGAAGTTTTTTTTAGGATTGCCAACACTTTACTACACAAATTACTATTCAAATCATGCGTTAATTTTGGGACACGTTTTGTCTATATCTCTATCAGCCCTATTCTGCTATTCATCGGGGGGAATTTTTCTATAATTTTCACTCATCACTATTCTGCTATTCATTCGAAGTGAATCTGTATTAAAGTCGGTAACGTCGGTAATACTGCGCGGTATTCTGCTATTCACGTGAACGCATTCATTCTATACAATTCAAATCCGCATATGAAATGTAGCGGATTTTTCATTTAATGGGTTGTCTGTCTGGTTGGTTGTTAGTTAAATGTAAGTAAAAACTAATTTATTATGATTAATTTTGAATATTTGTTTGTAAATAATAGATTATTAACATTTTTAGGGGTAGAACGACAAACAAAGACTAATTTACGGCAATAATTTCTGCAATGAATTTTTCTTTTCTTGAAATTGAATCATTTCGCTGCGGAGGTGGAAGATACGATTCAACAATCTCCAATACATACAGAAATGCTCTTTTATTTAACCGAAAATTTTTGGTATACCTATGATTTTGAAATAATTGGTTTATTATTATTTCAAAATGAAAATAAATGAACTTACGTTTCGTCCGGCAGTTCCATAATATTTTTTTTCGATTTTCTAACATTTCTCCGTAGCTCTCTGTTCGATGATTCTCTTATTCCTCTGTTTACAATTGGAAAAAAAAGTCCAATATGGTCCATTTCCAAATTTAATTACGAAGATGAATCAAATTAAAAATTAAAATCAAAACAATTTATCCAAGATTTTGACATGAACAGCTGTTTACGTGAATGTCAAATTGGTTTGGGATAATGTAGTTCACCCGATGGATAGCAGAATGCAAAGGCAGTGTGAAAGGGAATCGAATGGGTGAATCGAATATACGATCCACGAGAATAGCAGAATAGGGCTGTATATTTTCTTTTGGTTTGAAAATGAAATTAATATTTTAATTTTTCACTGTAAAAAAAATACTGTGGTCTTTCTATCAAAACTTCGTAAGTAGAAAATGAAATATTAATAAAGAGACTTAAGAATTAAAGAAATGAAATTCTTAGGCCCGGTTTTCATATTGATATCATCCCAGTTTCGAACTTCTTTAGCCGAGCTAACTTTTGAAACACATTTTCCAGGCAATTTAGATCGAGAGTTAACTAAGAGTTAATTCAACGAATTTGGTGATTTAACTATGGATTGAATAGTCATTTTTGACAAATGAAAATACTTTTGAAATATAGAGGACGAAATTGTTGAAATCACGGTTTCCAATGTGTCGCATATAGTGTCGCCCTCTTTTGTTGCACTTTGATTTCAACAGATTTTTGACAACTGAATTAAGTTAAATGTAGTCTTACACTGATGAAAAACTGATTTTGAAATTTAACTCGGATTCAATTTATTTGCTGGATTAAAGGCCAGTTGTACAAATATTTAAACCCAGGTTTAAACAATTTAAACCTACCGACTTCGGTGGATTAACTGAGGTTGAAGGGATGTGATTAAAGTCGTGCTTAAACTAGCGTCGTTAAACTTCAGTTATAGTCCACCGAAATCGGTTAGTTAAAAGCATGGCTGAACCACGCTTATACCACTGGCCCTCAAACTATAACTCTGATTTAAATCAGAGTAAGCTAAGTAGGTATACTGTTTGGTCCTTAGAACCTAGACCTAAATGGTTTTAAAACTGGTTGATATATCAAACATGTATTTCATAGTCTCAAACAAAAAAAATTTAATTTTATCATATATAAACTAAGAAAAACTTCAGTCTCGTAATTATAACGTACTATGTACAGTAGGTACATGTACTATACATCCATGACAAACAAAAAACAAACCATTATGAATATAGGAATTATATACATATGACATAATTAATTCCAATCATATTTTTTTAAAGCACCAACAAACTATATTTCTATATATTAATTATCTCAATCATAATTGCAGCATTTAATTTAATGTTCAACATTGTGCTTTTATAAATGCACTTATACATTATTATACTTCTGTCGTTGAATTTCAAAGAACCTAACCAATTTAATGAATAAATGTTCTCAAAAATGATTTTCATTTCACCCTCGAAAATTTCATGATTTTCATTTCATGACTAATTAAGAAAATGTCATATTCAAGCATCAACATAATCAAGTATAAGTTGGTATACCCTATTTTATTTAAGAAATGTGTATAACATTCAAGCACATAATTCAATTAATTAACTTCAAAGTATTTTAAATGAATGCGAGGAATGAGTTTAAACATTAATTAAAGGGTTGATAATATACATAGAGAGGACAATAACATAAAAAACGAAATGAGATGCATTTTATTTGTGGAAATTTGAATTGAAGAATGTGAATAATTCATTGTTGAAAATTTTGAATAAATTGGTTTCAATTCCTACAAAACATTTTGGAGCAGAATTTAAGTCAGGTTTGTATTTAAGGGAAACACTTAAAAATTGGTTGGTTGGCGTTGGTTGGTTTTATCAGTTTTGAGTAAATGTTAATATAATTGATCTGTACCTATAAACAATTTATCATTAATCCATTTTTGAAAAATTGAATTTTCAGAAAAAAAAGTCAAAAGTTTTAAACAGGTATTAGCATGATGCTTTTTAACAATTTTCTTACTTTAAAATTATTTATTAAAATATTATTTGTTTTAAACATTTTTAACAAGTATCACACTAAAAATATTTTCTTAAACTAAACACGTGTAAAACAGTCACCGTTCATGCAAAAAAGTGAGCAAATATACCTTTTTCACATTTGCAATTGTAAGTAACATTTGCAGGAGTTAGAATGATACACTTTTTTTGGTTTTCCGAAGTTTTATCTGCTTAGGTCAATTATTAAATTAGCGGATTATACCTTTTATATTGCATACCATCTGGTTTTTAACAAGTATTAAAAAAAAAATTAACTGGATTAACTAGATTTCACCTTTTGGGAAAAAAGTACTTAATATTTTTTTTTAATTTCTCAATTAATAAGAAATATTTTAGCATCCAGTTTTCTGTTTAATTATTGAAAATTAATAAGAGCATTGGATTTTGAAAACAAAAATTATACTTATGTAATTAAATAAAATTTGAAAAAAATTAGTTTGAAATTTAAAAAAAAAATTTTTTTTTCAAAATTTCGAGTTTGAAAATTAATTTTTCAAAAACTATTCACTAACACAAATTAATTTAAAATGAAAATTAAAGAAGAGATTTCTGGCTTTCCAAAAAGGTATAGCATGGCATTGTAAGTTCAACCGTTGTTTTTTCGCGTTTTGAGTCAATTTTTTAGAAAATTTGCTCCTCCCGCCTAGACGGGGGAAATAGACCCCCCCTCCTCCACGATTTTTTTCTTATCTTAACCCAACCTATACTCTGACTTTTTGGTGCACCTTATACCAATCACCCTGTATATTTTCATAGGTATAGGTACCTACTTAGAGAAGTTATATTTACATGTACATATCTAGATAATTTATATTTAACTTTTCAGGCATTCGATGCGAACAAATCGTAAATAAAAAGTTGCATATAAATAAAAAAGCAGGCAAAAGTAGTAACAAATTTGACTGAACCTTTTCAGCACCTTCATTCCATAATAAAGTACGAATCATGTGACAATAGGTACTCCCAAATTTGGCAACATTATGGTAACACTTTTTGAATCCCTTCTTTGTTTCTTTCTATTTTGTTCAATCCACTCCTTCTTAGGTACATATAGAGTGCATCACTTTAATACTCACTCTTCCACATAACGCAATATAATTTGCAAAATTTGAAAAAATATCGCCCCAATCATTTTATATTCACCTTTCAACATCACCAATTTTATTTCCCCGTATTTTGGATGCTCCATGCTGCTCCATGTAGGTTCATTATCATTTCCCCTTCTATACTTAAATGGCAAAATGCACCTTATTACCATTTGACTCTGCGCATCATTCGCCTACACAAAACTTCTTCTTTTTGTGTGGTGGTTGGAGTGGATATAAATGTAGGTATACCTAGTTATAGGTAGGTAGGTATAGATAATTTTCTTTGTGTCTTCCAAAAGTTGATGGTGATAGAGGGAGCTCCCAGCTTCCTCACACTGTGAACACAAGCGCTACCAACAATTCACCACTGTTAAATTTGCTACCTTTGTCGTAGGTACGTAGGCGCAGTTCTATGCGTAGTTTTATATGCAGATCTCTTTCGTCGGTAGCTCTAGAGAGCTCCAGAGTCCAGACTCCAATAAATTTGAGTTGTTTTAATCGAATGCTCTTCAAAATCTACGAGCTGATTGAATTGAAGAAGTCAAAAGTGGAATCGGAATATGCACATCCAGAGAAGACTTAATTCATCCCAAAAATAAAAACAAAAAAAAACCTTTTTATTCCCCAAAATCATTAAACATTTGATTTCAGAAGATAAAGAGAACAAAAAAAAAAAGAGGCTTCTCCATCATCATTATCAACATCATTGTCATCAAATTTGGGTACCACTCTCCTATATATGTAGGTATCTAACATCATCAGTGCCATCAAGAAGCCAAGTTCAATGGGAATAAAAGCAAAGCAAAGCAAGGAAAGGAAAGGACCGAGACCGACCGACCGCACCCTGGTTGCTAAGCAACACTCTCCTACACTCTCTCTTTCTATCCCTCTCTCTCAATAAAACATCATAAAATCAGTTTGTGTTCCTTGTTAGCCCCCCCGCCAAACTTGATGCATTGGTATTTGTGTGCCTTGCCTTTTACACCATAAAATCGACAAAAAAAACCCACCACCACCACCACCCCCGACAGTATACCCCAAAAGTCAGTTTTCTTTTGTGTTTTGCATTTCTCTTTTCCTCTACTCCATTGGTTTTTTTTTCTTTCATTACACACATACATGATGATTGTGATTCCTTTTTTTTATATTGTTTCCTACAATGTTTTGTCCGGGGAGTGGGCTTGATAAGGGGAGCTTGAGCTTAAGCAGGGAATATTTTTTAAAGAGATAGATACCTACCTAGTTGAGTTGAAAAAAAAGCATGCAGTAAACTCACCACAATCTGTTGAAGTTCTTTCTTTTTTTGCCTTTTGTGGTTGGCCCCCTTTTTTTTGTTTGCTTCATTTTTTCCTGCTCAAGGAACAATGCGAATTAATTTCGTTTGAATGCAAATGATACGAAAAAGAAAACGAATATAGACAACAAAAACAAAGAGCGTAGAGTATAGTGTACCTACCCAACACACCACTTGAATCCCATGTTATGTCTCCCCTCTATCCCTGATGAGCTTACCGATGGTTTCCGAGGGTGTATATAAGGTAAGGTATGGTAAGGTAAGGTAAGTGATTATCTTCTAGAAGGCTTCGTTTTCGTCCTTTTCGTCTGCCACACCCGCTTTTTTCAAATTGCTGCTCAACATGGTTTAATTGCTGTCGGACAAAATATCCAACAAATGAGTAAGAGTGAGAGAGAGAGGGAGTGAGAGTAAAAAAAAGAGAGGGGGTGAACGGACAAGAGCCAACATAGGAAACTAAACCGGGTTGTGCCAGATTCAGCAGCAGCACCAGCACCAGCTTTAACACTCGTCACGACGACGATGGCTTTTTTGCTTTATGGAAATGTCCTTTTTCCACTTCCTGTGTTCTCGTTATTCTCCTATTTCCTGGAAGAAAACAATAAAAAAAAATAATATAACAAATCGTCTTTATGGGTTTTAGCACTGAACTTTAAGTGCAAAAGTTTAACATAGGTTTTTGATCCAAGTCGGTTAACAGCCCTCTCAATCGACCCTTTATTATAGAGGACACCGAAAAAGGACTCATTTGTTCCGCTTTATTGTCACCACATTTCCATTTTCGATAAGTCCATGTTTTAAGTTGGTTTTAGGTTTTTTCAGTCTTTATAAGTAGGTGGGTATATAGGTACTCTCATGGAACTTTGTGAAGTGTATGTGTAGGATCTGGGATAGGTATGAAAAACTTTATATTTGAATCCCCACTTGTCCCCTTTTTCTCACTCACTCTCTCTCTCACTCTCTTTTTTTGGTTTTGGATCCATATTCCATAAACGACCTTTTTTTTTTTTTAATATGGACTCTTCTTCAACAGCATCGTTGGGGGTTAAATGGGATCCTTTTTTCATCATCAACATCATCATCCAGAACCAAAAATAGGGCGTGTCGTGGTGGTCGGTGTAGTACTTTGCGACTAAAGCAAAAGCTTATACCTATGTATACCTAAAGGAACCTTATACCGTTTACCATATGGAAGGCCTTAAATATTTATAGAGTGAATATTGAATGGATTTTTCTGATTTACTTTAGATTAGGTCATGTTTATAAGTCTTTAAATGGTGCTGTGCTGCTGTTGAGGGCTATACGAAGAGAAGCTTTCCCTCTTGCTCTTTAATAAGTATATACCTATATATGGATACTACTTTGTGATGAAAAAAATAAAAAATAAATAAATAAAAATGAAACCAAAACAAATAGGAAACTTTAAAATTGGAATCTTTGATGGGATGTTCACAGGGTTCTTTATACATACAAACATCTAGGTATAGAAGCACCTATATGTACCTACAATATGGGTTGATGTTTTTTTTTTTATGAAAAGAAAGTAAGTCAGGTGGAAGAATTTGTAATTTAAGGCTAAAAATACGGTTTATATTTTTATATTCCTCTATAAACCTACATCTACAACATATTATGTAGATACTTAGGTATATGGATTTTTTTTAAGTTGACCGAGGGTATAGGTATAATATGTCTATGTAGCTACCTACTTTTGCATACAAATGGATAGCTACCTAATTTGTAGAATAAAAACCATCAGAGCATACGAGCGATTATGTACCATATAAACATTTTGGGGACATTTAAAAGTTTGATAGTTTTTTCAACATGGGGCTATTATTTTTCAATACAGTTCTTCATGTTAAATATTTAACAAATTTTATCTATAGGTACCTATTTACAATATTTAATTTTTTAAACGTGCGTCGGTCGGTCGATCGTGTTAAATCAACAAAAATTATCTGGAAAATTAACAAGACTATACTTGTAAGTTGTTCACTAACTTAGAAGATAAGTAATCACGTCAAACTAACATGACAATCTAAATAAATTAACTTGGTTTACTGTTAAACTGAGCATTTATATGTGGTATCTACATTACTCAATGTTTAACTTAACCTCGATGCGCAACTCAAACCAGAATGCTTTGTTTAATTTGACCTGATGTTTTTCTTCTAGTACAGGGTTGCCATATTGCAACCAATATAAAAATCCATTAATAATTATAGTATAGACATTTTAGTAGCTACTCATAAAATTCTATTGTGTATACACTTAAATAAACCAAAAAGAACAAAAGTCTCCAAAATGCTTAAATTAAATTATTTATAAGGTTCCCAAAGCCTTTTTAAGTTAAAAAAGAAAATGCACGACTGGGGTCGCATGAACCTGCTCTTAAGGGGATCACACTGAGGTCTTAAAGTCTTTAATTTATGAGACAACAATTTCGAAAATCGTTGGAGCGGTTTTTTAAAATACATAGCTTTTAATTTTTTATATACAAAAGTTTAAAAACATTTTTAAGAAACAAATTTTAAAAACATTTTTAAGAAACAAATTGGTACGCCATGTTTAGTGTTATATACTAATGCAAAGTTAAAAAATGAATTTAGAAAAAAAAATCATCTACCCATTTTCGAAATATCGAAATACATAGGTAGGTATGTATATGATTTTGAATTTTTTTTTTAAATCCACAATTAGTGTTTTTTTTTTATTTTTATAGGCAATATTGTTCGAACTTATTAGAAGCTTGAAAACATAAATTTAGTATGTGTTTTATTTTTTATAATAGTGTTATAGTGTTATACGTAATTCTAATTGTTTTATTAAATTACCTATTTTAGAAGCTCTTGTGTAAAAAAATTTGTTAAAATCCAAAATGTTATGAGAAACTCGTAAATCAAAAAAAAATGAGTGATACCGTTACTAAACGGTAGATACGATTTTTGTTTCAATAATATGGTAGATCGTATACTGATATAAGCTCCTATTAACTTTTTTTTTATTAAAATCATATAGGAGTCGTTTTTGAGAAAAATGAGTTTTTCCGTTATTTTTGGTGATAAGAAAAATTTGTATTTAAAATCTGCTAGATAATATTAAAGCTGCTGGCTGCTAAGTTTAATAAAAATATATCAAGTCGTTTTCGAATTATTAAGTTCTCAAAAAAAATGTTTGATAATTTTGGTAACAATCATATGCCTATGTACTTTTAAAACTTTTTAAAACATTTGTTTATAAAAAAGATTACTGAATTTTTTTTTAGTTGTGGGCACGTTTTTGAGAAAAATAAGATTTTCATTTTTTGCTAAAGAAGTTGAATCCTAAAAAAATAAAAAAAAAACAACAAACTTATCGGGGAATGTCTAAAAAACGCTAAAGATACCAAGCTTTAAAAAAATCGACCCACCCGTTTCGGCTGCAGCCGATAGAGCAGGACAGGCAGGCAGACAGAAAAACAGACAAATAGACAGACAGGCGGACAGACGGACAGAATTGTGAGAACCACTACAAAAGATTTTATAAAAAAGCAAAACTTTGAAAAAATCCGCCAAAGCTGAATTTTAGTGCAAAATTTTTTCTGACTGTCCTAAATTTATTTATTTATTTACTATTCATCTACAAGCTTTAAGATCAACAGATTACAATGCAGATATAAAATATATTATCTTAAAACCAATTAAACAATATCTATTGATATTAAGTTCTTAAAAATAGGTAATACAATTCATTTTTGAATTTTTCAAAATTGGCGTTAAGAAATAACGCCCAAGGATATAACACCCAAACCGTTTTTGGAAATAACGCCCAAAATAATTTCTAACGCCCAATAGTAAAAAACTAAATGGAAATAAAGCCACGAAATTTTTCTTAACGCCTAAAACTCCATAGGTATCACCCAAATCATACAAAAGTGAAATAACACCCAAAAATTTCATTGACAATTGTTATTTAAATTTTAAATGCATATGTACACCCAACCTTGCACCTACCCCAAATCTTATAATATGTCCAAGAAGTGGGGTTGCAGGGGGTAGCATGTCCCCCCATACATACCTCACTGTTTATATTCGCCGTAATGATGGGTGCTATAGCTTGTTCGTTTGTTTTTTGGGCGATTTTTCCTACTTTGTGCTTTAATTCCTATTTTAATATTTTACCTTTTTATTTCAGGCGTAAATGCCTGTTATACAAATTTACTGTAATAAGGAAAAACACCCAAAATGAAAAAAAAAAAATACAATATAAATTTGTACAGTATTTTTTGGGCGTTCTTTCCAAATCGATTTTGGGCGTTATTGTACAACGCCTCCTAAATTACATAAAAAGTACGCTACATTTTGGGGTAAAAGTAGTTGAAATTTAATTGTAGAAATTCAATTCAAGAATATAAAAAAATTGAAAATGTTAAAAAAATGTAGGTATAGATATTTTCGTTCTTAAAATTTGCAATTTTTTTAACACGGCTCATTGCAGACAAATTTTTTTGGGAAATTCGGTGGTGCTATAAATGTCAAACTCTCTGTAGTTAGAAATTCTAAAAAAAGATAAAAAAAAAATATATTTTATTCATGTTTTGACCTAAAACGAAAACTGAAAATTGGGAACCATGTAACCCTTTATCATTTTGGTCACTAACTACAAAGAGTTTTACTTTAGACAAAAACTGTTAAGAATATTAAACTGAATTAACCATTTACGACAATCAATTTCAAATCGTAGCCATAATGTTCACCAACTTTTGCGGACAATCAATACATATTTTTCTTCCCCAATACCTACGAAAATACAAATCTTCTTCCCTAAAATGGCCAAAAACAAAATATGTACCTACATATAAAAATTCTCAGAAATAATGATATCAACAGATGCTGCCATCATGCACAAAAGCTTTCATTATTTTATTTCGTATAAAAACAAAGAAAAAAGTAAAATAAAAAAGGAACAAAAGGCCAAATCACTTGCTCAAGAAGACTATGAGTAAAAGCCAAGTAGGTATCGTATACACATATACCTATACTATAAATGATACGACGACAAATTACTAATCTTCCCAAATGCCGGAAATAATCACCATAGAGGAAACGACCGACCAACCGAGTAAAGAGGACCAACAACCGTATATACACGAACGAACAAACGAACGACCGATCCAAAATATACATCGCCAAAATGCCTTAAGGCACAGGGAAAGGGATAACCATCATCCACTCACTACAATTTTAACTTGAATCGAATCAACGCTGCCATTGTTGTCCCATAAGAAGGCAACTCGGCGGCGTGGACGGCGGGCAATATTATATGGGGAGTATATAGTACAATATTAGAGGCATATCTCAAACTCAAGATTTAAGAATACGACGACAACGACAGAGACGACAACGACGATACTGATTCCTAAAACGCATCCAGAATGATAATATGGGAAATGTGTCGATAAAGTACAAGTATAAATTTGGTTTTAGTGTGTTGTGTTGTGCATTCCCGGAGATATCCCATAAGTTAGCCGTTAGCCCCAGCTTCTTCAAAGACATCTCACAGAAATGAAAACATTTCTTTCACTTAAATTCAAGAGTGCCCACTTGTCCCAACACTGTCTGGTTTCATATTAGTTAGTGAATGAGATTGAAGTTGTTTTTTTTTTTTTATAAATTCTGGATTAATATACCCAAGGGGGTTGGGTTGAGGGAGAGATACTTTAATCTTAACGAACAAATAATGACACACCCCATTAAAACACTGCTCCTTGATAAGCAACACTTATAGTCTGTGAATTAGTGTTGACCAGTAGCTAATTGTTATAAACAAATACAAAGTTTTAGAAAATATTTATAGGTATAACGATCACAAATAAGATGTTGCAAAAAAGTGCAGCAATGCAAATTACAAGAAAATACAGGCTCCTACATAAGACGATAAAGTAAAATTAGCCACAAAAACCACTTAAGTATGAAACTTAGCTAAAACGACATTTTTGCTTGTTTTAATCGAGTTATGTTTTATTAAAGTTAAAATTATCGGACATTTAAGTATCGAAGGTACTAACTATAATAATATATCATAATTTGACATTTATAAATGTCAAGAAAGGTTTGTTTGTTTAGTTTTTTTACGAAGTGTCACTGTTTTCGACGTGTTTCGCTGCAGTTTATTATACAAGAAAAAAAAATTATTTAGCGCGAAATTTTAAACACCCTATTGTTAAGGGCTTGCCATATAACTAGTTAGCAATTTGCTAAATACTTAGTAATTTACTAGCTCTTCGAAAATGACAGCTGATGTCATATGGATGTAGCAAGTTACTAAAAGTTAAAGTAGCCCTTTTGTGAAACGCTTTTAAATATTTACTGCTTCGTTAAATTTTAAAATGGCATTTATCGGTTGCACCAACCAATTTTAGTTTTAAAAGGCCGATAAACAACCTATTAAACTAAAATGCCATTTTCCTCCAGTTAAATTTTAAAAGCTAGTTTTAACGAAAATATCTTCAAAAAAATATTTCACTTTTGATAGGACTTTGAAAATTACAATTAAAAAAAATTTTTCAACATTAAATAGATCGTTGGAAGTCAAAAATAAATAAAAACAAAAATGAACAGGAAAAATCCTTTATTTTTCTTTTCAATTATTTCCTATTCAAGCCTAGTACATACATACATATACCTACATATATCAATTCTTTTCAACAAAAAAAAAATGATTGTGAAAAAAAAAAATTTTCCGCAAGAAAAATGTGAGTTGTGAAACAAAAAAGGATAGAACTCTTCTTCAGCTACAATAAAAGTTTCAAAAGGGTAGTTGCACTCACTTCCATTTTAAAGCAGGTGTCATCTCTCATATCGATATCTTACTTACACTAATGAAGCTTTTTCGTTCAGTTCAAAAATTAGCTGATAAAATCCAGGGATGGTTCGCAAACAGCATTTTAGCTAAAAAATCAGAGAAATACATTCGTGCAACCCGAAAAATTTATCAAGCCGATAAATTTTATAAGAATTTTAGCAAAAATTGGTTTTAGTGGATTTTGGTGCAATTGGCCATAAGAGATAGTAAGTTGCTAAAATAGTTTTAAAATTAGAAAAATCTTCTTTTTAACTTAGTATCTTACTTATTAAAATGGCTTAAACATTTTAGTAAATACAATATTAAAATTTTGCGCCTTTAAAATCAAAAATAAAATAGGAAATTAGTTTGAAAGTAGGCAATTTTTGAACAAATGTCAGTTTCCACAAAGTAATAATTTTGACGCGGCTTGTAAACAAACTGGTTGACAGCTGACAGATCGCGCTCATGTAATTATTTACATTGCTACCAAGTTACCAATGTATGAAAAAACCATAAGCGTGTGCTTAAAAATACAAAAAATGCAGGATAACTTTTTAACACAATTGTTTTGTAAGTTTATATAGAATTAGTAAAATAAAAACGACATCGGGACTTACCTAAGTCATCACATCCACATGAAAACGAAATAAAATTGGCACTTGTTGTTATTTTCACATTGAAAACGAAATACATACCTACCTACATCCAAATTCTACAGAATTTTCGAAACATCGAAACATGTATACGAAAAATCTATTAATCAATTTGCAACCCTGCTTCTCAGGATATTCGAGAAATGTAGCCCTAGCTTTAGTCAGTATAATGCCTTCCTTCATTCCGATCTTAGATACGAAAGTATTTATATCTACAAAACCAAGTTGATAACTATCTTGTACAATGCTACGAGCAGAGAACAGCTACAAGTATATATGTATGTAGTTAGCCAGCCCTCCCGAGTAAGGTATACGGTACATATCAGCGGAATTCAAATTCAGTGACCGCAGTTATAGTGGTTCTGTGGAATGGTCTAAGATTATGACGAACAAGATGCATTCCAGAATATAATGCAATCATTTAATATTTTGCTTCGTTTTATTATTATTTTTTTATTTTTTTTTATACAAATATTTCTTTAACTATAAAAACGTATATTATATAAAGATAAATTTTGGGTGGGTGTGGGGGTGAAGATAAAAATGCATTGTAAATTACAACGATGCATGGCGATGATGTCACCACTAAAGGCCGCTTCCATCATGATGTTGTGAGTTGTCGACAATAACGAATTCAACAACAACAACAAAAAAAGGAAAAGGGAGGCTGGGAAATAAAGTAAGCTAAAAAAATGGTCAGTGCCCAGTTTCTACACGATAAGACTATATTTCAGTACGATTGCAAGGGAGTTATATGAAGGACTTAATTTTATTTCATATTATACCTAGTTCTTTTTTTTTAATATTGTTTTGTAAAATGCATATATATTTAAAAACAAAGACAGATAATATGTACATAATTTGATTGAAGAACAACAGAATTTCTTCGAATTAAATAATCTTGTAGTTTTATTTTGGGAATGTGATTTTTTTTGATCTTGCGGCTTGTAATTTCTTCTACAAAAATAAACACTTGGTAATATTTATTATTTATTAAAAATGAACACTATGATTTATTAGGATAATCTGAACAAAATTTCTCCGAACACCACACAACCAAACAATAATTGCCATTATCAATTCTGTCTATCTGTTCAGTCACAGTACACAAATCTAAGGTAGTAGGTATGTATATTGGGGAGGTTTTCAAAATTGAAAGTGTCAAAACATTAAAAATGGCGATCATTGTGTGAAATTTATTTTGTCTTCCTATTAGTCTAAGATCTGGCAGCAGAATTTTGGCGTGAAAGGAAACCAAACGATATTTATACCATATGTAGATAGTCCTGGGGAAGGTGCTAACGAATATACGTTCGTCTGCCAGTACGTAGTGGCAGCGTTTCCGAGAAAAAACGTATCGAAGGTACATTTTTTCTGAATATATAAATAGTGTGAGAAACCACTTCAAAGGCATCGCATCCCAACGCCCTCGATTCCCTCATTACAAATATGGTTTCGACAGGCGTCTAGGTGGCCGCAAAACCACCGTCAGACGTCGCATTTTTTTTTTTTGCATTTTCAGAATTTTGGGAAACCCCTGTAATGTATCTCAAAAGAAAGGTCTTGACCCCTGAGTGCAAATATGTACACGACAGACGTCTAAGTGCCCGCATAAACCGCTACAGACGCGATTAAAATGGCGGATTTTTTATTGAAATTTTTATATAACTGCTAAAACACACCAAAAAGGATTGCAACCGGTAGGGCTTGCCAACAGGAGTATAAATATGTAAAATAAAGACGTTTTGGGTTCCACCCCAACAACTGGAAAGCGCGATAAAAATCGCGGATTTTTTTAATTTAATTTTCTTCAATGGACTTTTGGAGGAAACCACTTGACATGTATCTTAAATGAAAGGTATTGACTTCATAAAAATTAAAATACATATTATAAGGGACAGACGTTGGGGTGGTGACAAACTGACGCTTAAAAGGAAAATGTCAGTAACATATGTATACGTTTTGAGTTACGCCAAATAAATACGTCGCGAATATTTTGTTTCTTTTTTTTGTAATTCAATTTTAATGGTATAAAATATAAATGATTGAAATAATATGTCTCAATCAAAAGGCTTTGACTCCCTGAAAAAGACGTTTTCAGCTACTCCCAATCGATTAAACCCGAGCTGATAATTACAATTAAAACGGTCTTCTGTATATAAACTTTTTTTCAGGGAGTCAAAGTTTTCTTTGTATTTTAATGTAACGTGGCTGATAAGTTTTTATTTTGTATATGCTCACAATAAAGCTGAAAGGGCAGTGATGACATTTTGTAACAGTGATGTGGGGTTGTTTACTGTGATGACTTTGGTAAGTCCCCATATCGTTTTTTTTTTTTTTTCGATAAATCCACATCAACTTGCATAAAAAACACTCCTGATATTACCTTTAATATGTGTACTGTGCTGTTCAGTACCTTCGTTCTATAACTCTCGCATCGATAAAAATTGGTCGAGAAACGATGAAAATTGAAACAAATCATGTTCCAGGGGACTGTCTCCTTTCACACGAAAGGAGATTTTTGTTTATGTTGAAAATTAATTTTGTATCTAAGTTTTTTTCATTACAAAAAAAATATTAAATAATGCATTCCTTATACATACATATATCGTTTGACATAATATTATGTCCAATGTATATATCGTAAACTTTTGATGTGCGTGAAGTTAGCACCGCCATTTTGGATTTTTGTAAAAAAAAAGGTTGTGCTGCGATGTGCCCAACTTGTGCTGCGATGTGCCGTATTTTTAAAAAAAATCGTACTAAGCGTTTGGTTTTTAGAGGCTATACTTAATTTTTAGCGTGAAGTTAGCACCGCCATTTTCGAATTTCAAAAAAAAAAAGGTTGTGCTGTATTGTGCTCAACTTGTGCCGGCATGTGCCGTAAATTTTTTTTTTCAATTCGCAAATTTGCAAATTTTACGCACAAATTTTTTTGCAAAATTGCGATTTTCAGAAAAGTCAAAGTTGTGCTGTATAATGCTCAAAAAATAATACTAAGAACCGAAGAGATAATAAAAAAATTCGCATTTTTGCAGCTTTTACAATCGAACGCAAATGTTGCGAAGCGACACAGCGTGAAGTTAGCACCGCCATTTTCGAATTTCAAAAAAAAAAAAGTTGTGCTGTATTGTGCTCAACTTGTGCCGGCATGTGCCGTAAATTTTTTTTTTCAATTCGCAAATTTGCAAATTTTACGAATAAAATTTTTTGCAAAATTGCGATTTTCAAAAAAATCAAAGTTGTGCTGTATAATGCTCAAAAAATAATACTAAGATCCGAAGAGATAATAAAAAAATTCTTATATTTGCAGCTTTTACGATCGAACGAAAATGCTGCGAAGCACCAGAGCGTGAAGTTAGCACCGCCATTTTCGAATTTCAAAAAAAAAAAAGTTGTGCTGTATTGTGCTCAACTTGTGCCGGCATGTGCCGTAAATTTTTTTTTTCAATTCGCAAATTTGCAAATTTTACGAATAAAATTTTTTGCAAAATTGCGATTTTCAAAAAAATCAAAGTTGTGCTGTATAATGCTCAAAAAATAATACTGAGATCCGAAGAGATAACAAAAAACTTCGCATATTTACAGCTTTTAGAGAACAAAAATATATTAAGCGAAGCGTGAAGTTAGCACCGCCATTTCCGAATTTCAAAAAAAACAAAGTTGTGCTGTATTGTGCTCAACTTGTGCCGGCATGTGCTGTAAAATTTTTTTTTCAATTCGCAAATTTGCAAATTTTACGCACAAATTTTTTTGCAAAATTGCGATTTTCAGAAAAGTCAAAGTTGTGCTGTATAATGCTCAAAAAATAATACTAAGATCCGAAAAGATAACAAAAAAATTCGCATATTTACAGCTTTTAGAGAACAAAAATATATTAAGCGAAGCGCGAAGTTAGCACCGCCATTTTCGATTTTCAAAAAAAAAAAGTTGTACCGTATTGAGCTCAACTTGTGCCGGCATGTGCCGAAAACATTTTTTTAAATTTGCAAATTTTACGAATAAATTTTTTGTGTTTAAATTGCGATTTTCAAAAAAATTTAAGTTGTGCTGTATAATGCTCAAAAAATAATACTTAGAACCGAAGAGATAAAAAAAAGATTTAAACATTATAACATAGAAGCTCGCGACACCTGTTTTTAAAAATTCAAAGTTGTATTTACCGAAAAAACCATAACTGGTATTTTTAAATTTCCTGTATAGAATTGGCGACATCTATTGTATTTTGTCTTCAATTTTTTTAGTGTTGGTTTGGAGATTGGTTATTCAAAATGAAACAATTCACTAAAAATAATATCATTGATGATAAAGAAATTGCCGAAAATACGATTTCAACGGGAGTCCCCAAAAAAATGTAGAATTGCATTTGCATTTTGTTTAAATCATCCACAATAATGTTCGTTTGTAGAAATCTTAAGCAACATAAAACGACAGCCCTCGGAGAGAAACCAGATGAAAATATAGCTTAAGCAGTTATTTCTGATCTGTTTTTTATAGATCAACAATTGACCACAAAGCACTTCGTGTTCTTTTTTTTTTTTTTTTTTATTAAATAATGGATTCTAAACTGTTTTAATGATTTTACTTTAAATATTTCACTTTTTAATCACTTAGTAATTTCAACTATGCATCTCAAATCTCAAGTAAAAGAACAAACAGAAGTGAACAAACCAGCTGTTTTCCAAAATAAGTCTTAAAACGTATACTAAAATTGTATGGATTTTTGTGAAATACGTGTTAGTTGATTTCCAGCTGTCTAGTCTCACACTTTTTGAGGCAATGGATTAAAAAACACGCGGTATTTCTAGTTTGTGGTTTTTTTTACATAGATTTTGATTTTTACCGAACAAAATAAAATATAAAATGTATATAAAATAAAAAATACATATAAAATTTCAGACAACCTATCCAATCCGGTTTTGGTCGTTCGAAAACATATCCGATGCAAATCGATCTTAGATACCTTATCGGCCTATCACTCGAACGCGGCCATTTTTTCCTTCTGTACAAAATGTCAAAATTGAGGTTTAATTTTTTTTTCGCTAGTTGCAGTGAGGAGGGCTAGGACACTGTTTAGATTGGGAAGATTGAGTCCGGATTGGTGAGTCCCATCGTGTTTACATTAGAAACTTGGAAGCGCCTCAAAATATTTTGACATTTCGCACATTGAAACAACAAGAAATGAGACTCGAGTCAGGTTTTTATAATTTTTTCGTGTCTCACGAGAGCCCTCACCCCACACTTCTCTTGCCAACGAACTGCCCTGATACCGGACTCAATCTTCCCCAATCTAAACACCGTCTAGTGTCGCCAAAAAAGTCCGAGTCTAAAATGGAACCAACCTGAGATTGGCAACTAGCAGTCCATATATTATATAATATAACGTCCATGCTTAAGACGCTGATTACACGACTCGTTTTTTCAGTTGTTTTTCCTTTCGTCTTTTTGACAGCTTTGGTGAGGGGTGTAGAAATGTAGGGGGAATGAAGCAACAAATCCATACATTTCTACAAGCTGTCAAAAAGACGAAAGACGAAACGACCGAAAAAAAAGACTCGTGTAATCAGCTTCTAAATCTATAGCTTTGGATATGTGCCCGAACGCGGCCATTTAGTGACTCAACTTCGGTCTTTCTTCGATCCTTGCAAAACGGAGTGTCTCAGGCAAGCATTTTGTTTTTTATGCCACCTTTTATGGCGTAGAGAAGACATTTATTTTATGAAAAATTGAGAATTGTTAAGCAAACATATTATGTTATTGTTTGTAGTTAATTTCATCGTTGCTAGAGCAAAAAATATTATTTGTAAATGTTTTTTAAAGTTCATAAATAAAAGTGTCTTGAAATGAAAAAAAGATTTCTTTCTTTAAAGCAATCGGTACACATTATTGATCATGCATGACACTTTTGCTCACGACTGATAGTGTGTACACTCTGAGTGATGGTTTGTTGATCAAAACGGAAAAATTTTTGATATTTGTTGACAGCCGACTGTTTGTGTGTTTCATCGGTAACGTGTACCCAAGATTTTGTTTTTTGATTGTGATTTTTCACAACGACATGACGATGATTTTGTGGAAGAAAGCGGTGAGGAGCTCTGTTCCCTCTATCGATCTCACTTACAAAACCATCGTCATGGCGTAGTGAAAAGTCACAATCTAAACAGGGTCCAAATCATTTAACAGACACAATCAGTAGACATGCGGTTCAGTTTTGTTTGTTTAGTTAATTTTTCATAATGTTGACACTTAAATCCTGTTCTGAAATGAAAATTTGTACTTGACTGCCGACCAACCAAACTGATATGTGTACTCGAAAATTTTCGCGCTAAACAGATGTCGACCAAAACTGTCACTCACGATCGATAATGTGTGCCATGCTTAAGGCTTAACTACATTCAACTTAATTTTAGAGAAACATTCAGTTTTTGGGTGAGAAGGGCACAATGTAAGAGAAGGAAACGACATTTCTACACCCCTCACCAAAGCTGTCAAAAAGACGAAAGGAAAAACAACTGAAAAAACGAGTCGTGTAATCAGCGTCTTAAGCATGGACGTTATATTATATAATATATGGACTGCTAGTTGCCAATCTCAGGTTGGTTCCATTTTAGACTCGGACTTTTTTGGCGACACTAGACGGTGTTTAGATTGGGGAAGATTGAGTCCGGTATCAGGGCAGTTCGTTGGCAAGAGAAGTGTGGGGTGAGGGCTCTCGTGAGACACGAAAAAATTATAAAAACCTGACTCGAGTCTCATTTCTTGTTGTTTCAATGTGCGAAATGTCAAAATATTTTGAGGCGCTTCCAAGTTTCTAATGTAAACACGATGGGACTCACCAATCCGGACTCAATCTTCCCAATCTAAACAGTGTCCTAGCCCTCCTCACTGCAACTAGCGAAAAAAAAATTAAACCTCAATTTTGACATTTTGTACAGAAGGAAAAAATGGCCGCGTTCGAGTGATAGGCCGATAAGGTATCTAAGATCGATTTGCATCGGATATGTTTTCGAACGACCAAAACCGGATTGGATAGGTTGTCTGAAATTTTATATGTATTTTTTATTTTATATACATTTTATATTTTATTTTGTTCGGTAAAAATCAAAATCTATGTAAAAAAAACCACAAACTAGAAATACCGCGTGTTTTTTAATCCATTGCCTCAAAAAGTGTGAGACTAGACAGCTGGAAATCAACTAACACGTATTTCACAAAAATCCATACAATTTTAGTATACGTTTTAAGACTTATTTTGGAAAACAGCTGGTTTGTTCACTTCTGTTTGTTCTTTTACTTGAGATTTGAGATGCATAGTTGAAATTACTAAGTGATTAAAAAGTGAAATATTTAAAGTAAAATCATTAAAACAGTTTAGAATCCATTATTTAATAAAAAAAAAAAAAAAAAAGAACACGAAGTGCTTTGTGGTCAATTGTTGATCTATAAAAAACAGATCAGAAATAACTGCTTAAGCTATATTTTCATCTGGTTTCTCTCCGAGGGCTGTCGTTTTATGTTGCTTAAGATTTCTACAAACGAACATTATTGTGGATGATTTAAACAAAATGCAAATGCAATTCTACATTTTTTTGGGGACTCCCGTTGAAATCGTATTTTCGGCAATTTCTTTATCATCAATGATATTATTTTTAGTGAATTGTTTCATTTTGAATAACCAATCTCCAAACCAACACTAAAAAAATTGAAGACAAAATACAATAGATGTCGCCAATTCTATACAGGAAATTTAAAAATACCAGTTATGGTTTTTTCGGTAAATACAACTTTGAATTTTTAAAAACAGGTGTCGCGAGCTTCTATGTTATAATGTTTAAATCTTTTTTTTATCTCTTCGGTTCTAAGTATTATTTTTTGAGCATTATACAGCACAACTTAAATTTTTTTGAAAATCGCAATTTAAACACAAAAAATTTATTCGTAAAATTTGCAAATTTAAAAAAATGTTTTCGGCACATGCCGGCACAAGTTGAGCTCAATACGGTACAACTTTTTTTTTTTGAAAATCGAAAATGGCGGTGCTAACTTCGCGCTTCGCTTAATATATTTTTGTTCTCTAAAAGCTGTAAATATGCGAATTTTTTTGTTATCTTTTCGGATCTTAGTATTATTTTTTGAGCATTATACAGCACAACTTTGACTTTTCTGAAAATCGCAATTTTGCAAAAAAATTTGTGCGTAAAATTTGCAAATTTGCGAATTGAAAAAAAAATTTTACAGCACATGCCGGCACAAGTTGAGCACAATACAGCACAACTTTGTTTTTTTTGAAATTCGGAAATGGCGGTGCTAACTTCACGCTTCGCTTAATATATTTTTGTTCTCTAAAAGCTGTAAATATGCGAAGTTTTTTGTTATCTCTTCGGATCTCAGTATTATTTTTTGAGCATTATACAGCACAACTTTGATTTTTTTGAAAATCGCAATTTTGCAAAAAATTTTATTCGTAAAATTTGCAAATTTGCGAATTGAAAAAAAAAATTTACGGCACATGCCGGCACAAGTTGAGCACAATACAGCACAACTTTTTTTTTTTTGAAATTCGAAAATGGCGGTGCTAACTTCACGCTCTGGTGCTTCGCAGCATTTTCGTTCGATCGTAAAAGCTGCAAATATAAGAATTTTTTTATTATCTCTTCGGATCTTAGTATTATTTTTTGAGCATTATACAGCACAACTTTGATTTTTTTGAAAATCGCAATTTTGCAAAAAATTTTATTCGTAAAATTTGCAAATTTGCGAATTGAAAAAAAAAATTTACGGCACATGCCGGCACAAGTTGAGCACAATACAGCACAACTTTTTTTTTTTTGAAATTCGAAAATGGCGGTGCTAACTTCACGCTGTGTCGCTTCGCAACATTTGCGTTCGATTGTAAAAGCTGCAAAAATGCGAATTTTTTTATTATCTCTTCGGTTCTTAGTATTATTTTTTGAGCATTATACAGCACAACTTTGACTTTTCTGAAAATCGCAATTTTGCAAAAAAATTTGTGCGTAAAATTTGCAAATTTGCGAATTGAAAAAAAAAATTTACGGCACATGCCGGCACAAGTTGAGCACAATACAGCACAACCTTTTTTTTTTTGAAATTCGAAAATGGCGGTGCTAACTTCACGCTAAAAATTAAGTATAGCCTCTAAAAACCAAACGCTTAGTACGATTTTTTTTAAAAATACGGCACATCGCAGCACAAGTTGGGCACATCGCAGCACAACCTTTTTTTTTACAAAAATCCAAAATGGCGGTGCTAACTTCACGCACATAAACTTTTGATGTTTTATATGTCAATCTGAAGTGATGATTTTTCGGTGCTTTTAATTTGACGAGATTTATTACATAAAATGCAACTGTACCTACAGTTTTTTGTTTATATTTTAAGGAAACAAAATGGTGATGATCACTGCACATGCACGGGCTTTCAATTTGTATTTCTTTCGAGTCAAAAATACAATATTTTTAGATTGTTTTTACCTTCTGACAATTTGAAACGTTGAAAGCTTGCTTCAGCTATACATACATACATACGTGAAAACTTAAAAGATGACGAACTCGTCCAGCGCCGATTCCCAACCCAACGTACGTTGAGTTGTGTTTGTAATATTTAATTTGTGTGTATTCAATATTTTGACAGCTATTTCGGCTCCAGTTTCAGTTGCAGCTCCCCCTTAAAGCAATTCCACACTCTCCCACTGAGTATTAATAGGTACATGTCAAATTGAAAGTGGGAAAGAATTCCATGCTACTGCCAAATTTATGGGAGAGAAATAACTTTTCATTTTTTGACCACACACAACAGTTTACCTCAATAAAAATGTGAAAAAATGTGTGATAGAATTAGAACCATTTCTAAAAATTCTCATGTATTAACACATGTCAAATCGTTTAGGCTGGAATATCATGCTGTGTAAGAGGGGCTGTCATATTTTGTTTTCACACTATTATACATGATTTGTTTCCCACTTTTTTGACATGTGTCAATACTCAGTGGGATAGTGTGGAAGGGCTTTAATTGTGCTCGAATAGGTGCCGTGTGAACTTAAAAAGAGAGACTATATTATAACTTATTGCAGCTGACTATACCTAAGCTAAACTAACTAAATAATAAGTTTTGAGTGAAAGGTTCGGGAAGAACGAGGGTTAGGTACCTACATTTCCTTCTTTTCGAAACTAGCGTTACAAATTAAAAAAATAATTTTGCTCAGCACGTTTTCATAGATTTTGTTTCAAATTCAAAAATACCTTTTACAAAAATTGCTACAGAGAATAAACGCAGACTTTTTAACTTCTATGTAAAAATTAAATACCTATACCAAGTAGCAACCATGTCAAAATGTTATGTGTCAAATTATGTTTTATTAAGCCCTCATGGTGACATTTGTGATGTTATTTATTTTTTGACAAGACAAATTAAGCAACCCTAATTCCTCCCAACAATAAATTGCTTCCGTACACAGCCCTCTATACCCTCATATTGTCATCTGTGCCTGTGAATGAAGGACATTTGCTTTTTCTATATACCTATTCCTTTAGGTAGGCACTAAAAAAAAAAAATAACAACAACGATGCCAACATATTGTTGTGGAACCCTCTTCTTCTGATGCTCTTGAAAAAAAAGAAAACTCACGAAGGCACCATCATATTATAATCATTATTTTCTAATTAACTAAATTATTTTATTATTAACTCTAGAAAATCATTTTTATCTCACGTTTCTGCTTCGTTATAATTTTGATTTTGCTTCTTTTTTTTATTCCCATCTTGGTTGTTGCAACCGCACATTTAATCTTGTTGTACACAAAAGTATAGATATCTAGTTGTTGAAAATGGAATATGAAGGCTTAAAGAACTAACCATCATCACACTCACAATAAAAGAAAAAAAAAAAGAGCTTAATCCTGAAGGTAGGTACGTATGTATACAAAAAAAGGATGAAAATATTTCACGTGATATCAGAACATCACCACACCACCACCCTGTCTAGAGCAGAAGAGAAAAAATGTCGATGCCAAGAAGCCTTCAGTTGTTGTATTCTGGATCTTTTTCTCTCTTTTCCTATCTTTTTTATTTTGCTCCAAATTGCATAAGGGGATACAATTTTTTTTTTTAGTTCTTTTTCTTGTTCGTGTTCATATTTTATTCTGCGTACAATATACCTACCAACGTATACATCGTCGTTTCGTCTTCTCTTGAACAGCTGGATACAAAAATCCTTAAGATGCACATCATGTTCTGGAACTAAATCTTCTCGCTTCATTTTTAAATCACATTCAGGAAATTTTGCCTTAGACAATGTGCTATTGCTTGCTGGTTGGTTTGAATGGATTTCCCAGATTCATTGTTAATTGATAAGAGACCGTGATGACAGACATCCTATATCCTGAATCTTAAAGCTAAATATATACGCAAAAACAAAACATTAGGACCAGGACCATATTATCAAGGATATCTCAGATATTCTAACGAAAACCTTGGATTATGTGGGATTTTGGGGGTAAAGCTATCGATACAAAAATCCAGATTCCCTGGTGGATAGAACGGCAACAGAACGGATATGGAATTTTATTTTGGCCACAACTTATGGTGACATATAGGCTTTAAGCTGTGTGTGTTTTTTTTTCGGAATTAGTGGATATCTTAACGTCTAAAAATGAGAAGAGGTAATGGTGTGGTAGCATGTTATCGAAAATTTATCCTATTAAGACCTATTCAAAATAATGTTTTTAATCATCTCGAAAGGGTGCTTGTTATAAGTATGTGTAATGCACTGAATCGGAAACAATAAGGAACATGACCTAGTTTTATTTTGTATTTTGTATATTTGTTAAGGGCTGGGTGTTGGTGACGTTATAATATGTAAAATCTTCCAATAGAGACTTTGATAGTTGATAGTGGCCATATTTTTGAAGCTACATCTGTCAAATGGGCTGTCACTTATTCAGTCTGTTTTGCCAAATCACTATGGATGGATATGGCGTTCAACAACACGTGCAAATGATCTCATTTTATGGTCGCCATAATCGTCCTACCGAGCGGAATATTCGGAGTGTGGTGGATAAATTTGAGTCACTGGTTCAGTACCCGATCAACCAACACCCATATACATACATCGACGAAACGCAAGATCTGCCACAAACATCGCAGCTGTCCGTGAGAAATTGAGAGTGTGCAGGAGAATCCAATACAGTCGATTTCGTGTCACTCATCAAGAACCCTTTCAAACCACAAGTTGGCGGATTTTGCGTCGTGACTTGGGCCTGCACCTGTACAAAATTCAACTGACACAGGAGCTGAAGGTAAACGATCATAGACAACAACAAGTGTTCGCTAAATGGGCTTTGGAGCATGTTGGAAACTGACCCTAATTTTCATCGAAAAATCATCTTCAGAGGCCCATTTCTGGATGAATGGGTGAGTCAAAAAACAAAATTGTCGATAGAAATCCACATGAGATCCAAAAGCGTCCAATGCATTCGGAAAACGTCACTATTTGGTGTGGATTTTGGGCGGTGTCATCACTCATCAGTCCATATATCTTCGAGAACGACCTTGACCAGGCCATCAACACCCCGTCGAGCGCCACATTGTAAATTATGCACGAGCGATTCGAGGGTCATCTCAAATGCGAATAAGCCATAACATAATCCATGCCATCGGTCAAATTCAGAAATCAGAATGATTTATGCGCCAGATGTCATGGAAAATTGGACATTTCACGCCACCCAGAGAAGCTGCGGCGGACATTTTAACGATGTTAATCCATACACAATGGCATCGATAGGCCTTTCAAACGAATTTCGATGATAACACACACTCACTTTGTTTTATTTAAATTTAAAGATAGGAAGCGCGCTCATTGAAAGACTTTGTATAAAAAAGTTAAAATTTTTGCTACAATAAAGATAAAGAATAAATTAATTTTTAGTAAATTGTATATTTCGCAAACAAAAACATAAGACCACTGATAAATTGATCCTATAAGAGAGAAAGTGAATCAAATGAAATAACAAACAATTTTTAGTTACTTATTTTATTTAAAAAAAGTGAGACATTTTTTCAATATTTTGCTTTAAAAAATTGTTAATTTTTGTAGATTACTAAATAGAGTATCCTTTATTTTTCGAACTAAATCTAGTACATTTGTACAATGTACAAAGCAAAATTTGTATGATGTCTCCAACTAAAAAACGAAATCAGATGTGCGTAAAGTTATCACTGCCATTTTTGATTTTTTGTAAAAAAAAAAAACGGTTGTGCTGCCACTGCTGCTGCGGCCAGCGATGTGCCCAACTTGTGCTGGCTTGTGCTTCACGCCATTTTTTAGCGTGAAGTTAGCAACTTCATTTTCGATTTAAGAAAAAAATAGTTGTGTTGTATTGTGCTCAACTTGAGCAGCGATGTTCCTTAAATATTTTTGAAAATTTCGCAAATTTTCTAAAAACTTTAAGTTGTGCAAAAAGGATTTTTTAATAATACTGAAATACATTAACCCAGTAGAAGACTTAGCACTTTTTTATTTGGACTAATTGTTGAATTATTGATTCAAAATAGCTCTTAACGGCCTTTAGTCGTACAAAAATTGGCGTTTTGTCCCGGGCGGGCGGCGGCGCAGCGATCTCACTTGGAATCATCAGTTGACTAGTGAGGGCCTTGTCAATACGCAATTTGTGCTGTTTTATTTATTTTTTAAATGATACTAAGAACCGAAGAGATAAACAAAAAATACCAAAAATTTGCTGCTTTTACTACAGAAAGCAAATGTTGCAAATTGCCTTGGCGTGAAGTTAGCACTTCCATTTTCGATTTTCAAATAAAAAAGTTGTACTGTATTGTGATCAATTTGTGCCATGTGTTGTAAATATTTTTTTTTATTTCAAAAATTTGCAAATTTTACGGATGAAGTTTTTGCAAAATTACGATTTTCAAAAAAATCTAAATGGTGCGGTTGTATGCTCAAAAAATTATACAGGACCGAAGAGATTAAACAAAATGCGCATATATGCAGCTTTTAGAGCAAAAAATAAATTCTGCGAAGCCTGAAGTTATCACCGCCATTTTCGATAAAAAAAAAATGTGCTGTATTTTGCTTAACTTTTGCCCCCATGTGCGGTGTGCCGTAAATATTTTTTTTAATTCGCAAATTTGCAAATTTTACGGAGAAAGTTTTTGCAAAATTACGAAGAGATAAAAAAAATCGGATATTTGCAGCGATTGTGCTAAAAAGGTGAGCACAATATAGCACAACTTTATTTTTTTGAAAATCGAAAAGCATAATAATAATTTCCTCGTTACGAAGCGACGTATGTATGTAGTCTATCTGATCGATTTAATTTCAAAAAGACTTTTCCAAAATGTATATCTGATTTTGAAATCTGTATGGGAAATTGTGTAATCTCCTAAGTCCGTCACATCTGGCAATATCATGCAAAGTGCATTCGAAGTAAAAGCCGAACAATACTTCTCTCGCAGTGCAATTTTGAAGAGGAAAACTCTGTCGTCGCATAGTCTTCCTCTTCGTTGGCCCAAAGAAATTCAAGGGATGATAGGGGTTGCAGTGATGGTGTTTCTGCCTTACAAACAAGATAGTGCAGAATAAACTGCTTAAATTTTTAAGTTAGATGGAGAAAATTAAGTTGGTATACCTTAATATTATGTATGTAAGTTATATATTGCGAAACGCCTTTTGTCTTATCATGTATAGGTATAGGTGTATACGTACAAAGGAGGAAGTTTTTCTCTTTTTCGACAACTAGACTAGATACCTATACCTACCATGTGAGTATATAAATGTAGGTACATATTTACTAAATTGTACCCACCTAGAACCTTATACTAGGCTATATTGTCGACCTCAGTTTTTAGTTGTTGTTGCATTTTGATCCGATGCAACGCTGTTGCATTCATCTGGTCTACTACCTATATACATAAGTCTTGTCTGGCTTTTAGACTGGGATGATGTAAAATCGCTTACTATATCAGACACTCTACGTATACCTAACAGATTTAAAATCCCATCCCATTTTAAACACCTCATATCAAGGGACATTGGACAATGGACATCTATAGGGAGTTTCGATAACGCCACTCAATATTATATGTATGTATATATTTCTGCCTCCCGTCGCTACAGGGTGGATACTGGATAGGTTGGTATATCCTTGGCAATTGTGAAAAATCGATTTAACCGCCATATGGTTCAATGGATGTTTAGAAGTCGTGTGCTTTTTTTATTTCGTCTCCCCATGTACCTACCTATATAGTTGCAGGTTCATTGTTTGATTTTTTCATGGGATCCTTGTTGGTTTTGTATTAAGAGTTCTGTGACTTCACCATCATCATGACTCATGTAACAGGTGGAACTGAAGACAACGACCATGTTGAAAAAAAAAATAAAATAAAAATACTATTCAAAAAGTTCATCGCATTACAGCCGCGAGCACAGATTTCGAAAGTAGGTACCTACCTACACATACAATAGGTATTTCGTTTACTTCATGAGCCATATAAATCTTTCTATATATGGTGGCGTGCGTAACATGATATGGGAAGATTCGCATATGCGGATTATATGATCCCAAATATAGACCATACGGACACATTAAATGTTGAATACTAATCACGTTTCAACGTCTATATAAATATAATATCAGTGATACCCCATTTCCAGTAAGTTTTTGGCAGACTGGATGGTGTGAGTTACATAAATCGAAAAAAATAACAATCATTCACACTATATCAATCATAATTTGTTAATTTTTTTTTGTTTGCGTTTAGTAAAATAATTATTGAAGCTTTAATTCAAAGTGATTGTTTAAAATTTATTATTTTATTTATTTTACTTGCAATAGTCAAAGGTGGATGTACTCTCTGTAAGGGTAATTTATGAAATCATTAAAAATACGAACTCAATATTTTAATAAAAATTTGTATGAAAGTAAAAAAAAGAGAGCCTGACAATTCTTATTTCTTGTAGGTATACATAATGGTAGCTATTTTTATTTTGTTTTAGATAAGAGAAACATCAACGACAATAATTTACTATGTAATTTCTTTTAACTGATGGTGTCGCTTTCTTGCGTGGATTCATTTCGTTGCTGCATGTTTAAAGTGCTTTGAACTACGTTGACTGCAGAGTAGAAGTATTTGACTGCAGCTAGAAGTAGGTACTTGGCTTTATAGATGCTGCAGCCCAAATGAACACGCCATATTATAAAAAGGGTGTTTTTTTTTAGACGTGTGGTTTTCAAGAAGAAATAAAACGCATACAATTTAAAGTTATGGCCAAGAATTTAGCTTTATTATAAAGATAAGGGATTGCCATTATGTTTTAAAAATGATTTCGGGCAAGTGGCGGCCGCGGCTGGCTCGAATCAATTCCAGCCCAGAGGCCCAATTTTCGACCACTTAACTGGCAGCAATTGGGGCCGTATGTCAGCAATAACGCGCCGAATATTCTCTTCCAAGGCGTCAATCGTCTCGGCACAAAAAATAGTCTATAGCGGTGTTAAATCGCACTATCTTGGAGGCCACGCGAGATAAGGCGCTCACCAAAAGTTTTCTTTAATAAATTGATTGTTTCGTTGGCTGTATGGCATGTAGCGCCGTATTTTGCTTATTAACGTACCCATTCAACCAAAATTGAGCTTCATCGCTGAAAAAAATTTTCTTGTGAAAATCGGGATGCGTCGCGCGAGCCGAGCCATTATTTTGGAAATAAATTTGCACGATTTTCAAACCTTGTTCAGGAGTAAGTCTATTCATTATGAAATGGCAAACCAAACTGAGCATAAATCAAGTGACAGCTGTCAAAAAGATCAACTCCGAAAAAAGGCTAAAAAAACACCCTTTACCATTCAAATATTATATGGCCGATGATTCATTCTAACTGAATTTCCGAAATGTAACAGAAACATAATATGAACGAGTGATGCGAGTATGTCATAGAGGAGAGAAATGGTCACTTCTATACTACTTTAAATAACGATGCTTCCAGTCATTCAGATCTAGACCAAGCACTCAGCCCCTTATATAAAGGGGCCAGTTATAGCCATCATTGAAAAACATTATTGGAATTTCTGTTCTTAAGTTTTGAGGTGTGATTATTTTGATGCCAATATAAGGACTTAATTAATAATTCCAGTCAAAAAAAATATATTTAATTTTGGCCGAACCTTTCACATAAAATGATGGAAGGTTGGGCCAAAATGAAATTTTGTTGACAAAAATTAATAATTAAGTAATCAGCTTTGTATGTTTTCATCAAAATAATCACTGATTTTCGTATTTAAGGGGCTGTTTCACAATGTCTAAGTAAAGTTCTGATTAATTATCCGACACATAAATATAGGCACAGGGTCATAAGTCCACAGGACTGTTCATAAATGAACAAATAATTTTTTTTAAGACTGTGGACAATTATGACCCTGTACCAATATTTATGTGACGAGTAACTAATCAGAACTTTACTCAGGCATTGTGAAACAGTCCCTAAGTGTCTCAATATATAAATTAAAATTTTCAATGATGAGTTTCAATGAAATCTATAACTGGCACCTTACAAACATGGATTTTGTCAATTATTTTGCATTATTTTCTTAAGTGACAAGAAATCTGGCAATTTGTCAGTCGTGCAAATCCTACATACGTTTGAGGTTTAACACACACTCACTCTCTAGACCGGCTAAGATATCTATAATCTTGAGTCACAAAAGTTGGTTCATACGACTCAATAGTCGTAGATTTTTTTTTTCTCTCCCCAAATAGGTATGCGCTTCGGGTTCATTATGGATTGCATTTAAAATTCCATTCATCGATTTAAAGTTATAAGTTTTATTTTTTTAGAGAGACTAGAGTGAGAAGGGCGATGTTGGCAGGGGGCGAAACATTCCACTGCTTCTACCTATTAAACTAATAAATCGGTTTCACAATTACGTGACCTATGGATTTTGCACTGCAAAATTCATTTATAGATTGTTAGGTAGTTTGTTGTGATAGATACTTGTAGTTTATTTCACATAACATAACTTAATTGGGATGCTCTGATAATAAATATTATTGCTAGAGGTAGGTACCTAGGTATAGGTATATGCGTTTATTTATTAGGAAATGCCATTGTCATATGCATGTATAGATATATGGCACATAGTCATTTGAATAATATTGAATTATAATAGTGACAATATTGATGTTAAACTATATAGAAATTTGTGTGTCGATAAACTGCACTTTGTATGCCATAATTTGTTCGTTTATTATGCTATCAAAACCAGACAAGCCATAATATATGTAAGTAAATAATTAATTAATTATTTTTAATAAGAAAAAAATCTTTCAGACATTCTATGTCATGGGGATTTGGATATTTGCTTACAATTTTTTTTAAGCTAATTATTAGATAAAAAAAATGTAATAAAATAATGTTTAAAGCAAATACATATACCTACGTACCACTACCTATAGCTATACAATATACATAGTTTAATTTATACCTTATTAAACACTCCCAGGCGTATTTATTAGATGTTTGATTAGTTAGACAGTGTTTTGCTATAGTCACAAATAGTTGTAAATACATTATGCTCTATTTGATTAAATAAAATGTAACTTTAGACAAGGTTTAGACAACCGAGTTCGTTGTCTAAGTTAGATAATTCTTAAATGTCAACTAAAATGTTGATCTATGCGACCCTTACATAAAAAAACCGATTTAAAATGTTTGAAAGTGTTTCTTCTGTTTAAAGCCGTTTTTTGTATTTTATTGTCATTTAAGCCTAGTATACAGTTCCTCCTCGAAAAAAAGTACATGTACTTCTTATGGGAGTGATTTTATCACAAAAAAAAAAATGTTTGACGTTTAAAATTTTACTATCGAACTGTGAACCAAACCTGTTGAAAAAATTTATATTCACCACGGAAACTTTTTCGCGCAAAACAATGTTGGTGACATTGTTTTGTGGAAAAAAAGAGGACAACGAATACAAATTTTGTATTTTGTTTCTTCCGAAAAAAAAAAAATTCTTACCACTTACGTTTTTTTTTTTTTTTTTCAAAAGAACTGTATACTCGGCTTTAGAAACAACATTAAAATCATATTTGTTCTTAAATTGTAGGTACCTACCTACCTATCATAATAATTTGTTAAATTTTATTAAGTTCTTTTGTTAAGTTCTTTTCAACGAAAAAAAAAATGCGTATGAAAAACAAATTTTGTTATTTTGTTTCCACAAGAAACATGTGTGTGGTGAAACAAAAAAGGATAGGACTCTTTTTCAGTTATAATACCTCATGTTTAAAAAAGATAATCGTCACTCACTTCCATTTTAAACCAGGCGAATATCAAAACAATTACCTATATTAAAAAAAAACTCTACCGACAAGCCGAACAATTAACCTAAAACCAATTCAAAAACGGTAAAATATGTTTTTTTTTTTTTGCAAAACAATGTCATCAATCAATTGTTTTGCGCGAAATAGTATCCGTGGTGAATATAAATTTTTTTCAACAGGTTTGGTTCACAGTTCGATAATAAAATTTTAAAAGTCAAATTAATTTTTGTTGTGATAAAATCACTCCCATAAGAAGTTAAGAAGTAGGTATACCTACATGCATTTTTTTCGTGGAGGGTTTAATGAGATATTCACAAAAAACTATTTTGGGGCCTCTGAAACGTATACCAAATGTTCACTTCAAAGCAACAAATTCAGGCAAAAAAAGATACCTACCTGTATAAAAAAAAAACGTTCGAACTATAAAATCGAGAGGTTTGTGCAACAAAAACAAGCATTATTTTAATGTGGTACAAGTTTAGGTGCCAAATGAATTTTTTACAAATTCAGTTATCAAAATTATTTGATACCGCTAAAAAGTGAAATGATCTAGGTATCTCAAGAAAATGTTAAATAAGTCAAAATTAAAATTGTCAAAAATATTTAAAATTGTTTTAAATTCCAAAATTATCACTGTTTGAACTGCATAGTAAGAAACACAAGATTATAAAATTACAACAAAATCGTTCAAAAGCCATTAAAAAGATGTACCTACCTACCTACGTGATAAATCATAATAATAACACAAGTTTTATACACGAAATCAATACTTACTGAATCTTTCAAATTTTGGCAATTTTTAATGGGTCCATTTATGTATAAATAATAATCATTAATCACAAACTTTAACTAGTGAAAAGTGTTTATACCGTTCTTATACAATAATTGACACTCTTATCCACAAGCAGAGTGGCGCAGTGGAAGCGTGCTGGGCCCATAACCCAGAGGTCCGTGGATCGAAACCATGTTCTGCTAAAGACTTTTTTTTTTTTATTTTTTCTTGCTCAGGGTAAAAAATATTATAGTCGTTAAATAGAAATTGGGTTTTAAATGGATTTTTTACCACCAAAAATTTGAAAATGTTTGATTTTTATGGAGTTTCCATTGAACGGTGGTGATATGGGTTTTGTTTTACATAAAATGCACGACCACCTATATCTCTTTTCTGAATTAGGTACCTATAATTTTGAATATTGTGAAAAAAAAAAACGTTTGGAAAATATCGGTATGCAATATTTATTACTTTAGCTGATTTGAATAAGTAGTTTATGTTTGGTATAAAATATGAACAAAAATTACAATATTTTCGTCATGATTTTTTAATCTCGAAAGTGAAGTAAAAAATATTATTCTGGTTTTATTTTGTTAGTCTTTCTTCACAATATTATAGACGTTTGCGTTTGAGTCTTCTCTTTATTCTTAAAAATGTGTGCAATTTTAATATAAAAAAAAATTGTATTTGTTCTGGGATTTGAACCTGGGACCTTCCGCTTACTTATCCAAAAAATACACAGAACACAAAATTAATGGAATTGAAGTACTACGTACGTATACTACGTATACGTCAGAGTTACCACTGAGATAAAATCGTATCCCGGGGGATTTTTATTTTTTTTTGTGGGATTCGGTGATAATTTTTTTTTTTAAACGATATATCTTTTCACAATCATTTTAACTCAAAAAATGTCAGGTTTTTTTATGAAAAGTAAAACTTTATTTTATTCTATTATAATAGCCAGCTAATATATTCTGTTTGTCTTTTAATGAATTAATAGGTGCGTTTATTTACTTTGAAACTGTGATTTTATGTGCATTTGTGTGAGATAACAATATTGCATACCAAATTTAGCAAAAAATTAGTTTTGGAATTATTTTTCGAAAATTCGATACTTCGAAAATGGGCAATATTCTGGAAGCCGTTTTAAATAAGATTTTCTTTGCCGATTTTTAACTTTTATTAATTAAGCAATATTATTGCATCAACCTACCTAACCTTGGTAGGTACTTATTATCTATCGTGATTAAAATCTTAAACAAATCCAGCCAGCTCGGCAACTCTTCTGCAAGCTGCAACTCCAACTTGAAATTTTAAGATACAAAAATTAAAATACTCCTGGAAAAATGGAGTCAACAAATTCCACTCAAATTGTAGATTCACCTCGCTGCAAGTTGCATTTTGCCCCTATTTTCCCCATACTCAACCACATTTATTTCTTTTTTTTTGTTGTTTGTTTCATTATCCACTCCATTCCGCTTTTAAATGCTAGCTCAATACGAAAATCAGACAACAATTTTTTTCCCCTTCTTGTATTAAATGATCCCTTTTTGCTTGGGATTTTGGGAAACCACCACGGCTACCATCCAACTACCTCTTATCAAACCCTTCTCCATAAGCAAACAAACACACACATTTTAAATGCTTTTGCCTTTGCGTCTGCATTTTCTGCGCTGCCTGTATTTGTCTGTCCTCAACAAACCAACAAACTGTGCGTGGTGAATTTTATTGAAGAAAAATCAAAAGCAAATATACGTTACGGTTTTCCAGCAGCACCAACATTCGTTCAGTATAGTGTGAGCATTCTTAGCTGTCAGTTGTTCTCTCAGTTGTCTGGAGTAAATAATCATAACTGTTCATTGTAGTGCAAGTGCAATTTTGTGTTTTCTTTCTCTGTGTTCTTTCTGTTATACAGATTTACACTATACATCCATATATACAAAAACGGATCCTAATTGCAAACTGTATATAAATGCTTGACAAATTAATATCGGTCCTGTTTTAAGTGTCCCTGTGCCGAATTTAAAACAAAAAAAAAGTACACATTTTATTTCTAACGGGAAGTGCATAGAAGTAAAAAAAAGAAGGAAGAAAACCGTTCCTAGTGCAATCGTGTTTTTTTTGTTTGAAACATAAATCTAGTGATCTGTGGTGAGAATTTTGTATATTCAAATTTCCATAACTGTTTATTTCCCATCAAACTTTTTTGACAAAACTTGACGAAAGCAAAAAAATATAAAATAAAAAAAGATGGCAGCTGAAGTAGCAACAAATCAACAACAAAATATCGCCGCCGAAGATAAAGCCGCTGCCCCACCAGCCGCTGAAAATAAAACAGAAGAAGCGGCAGGAAACAATGTCGGGGAAGCGGCCGCAGCCGCAGCGAGCGACAAAGCAGCCAGTGGAGACGCCACCGCAAATGTAGCCGACGAAAAGACAGCCGCATCGGGCGAGGGTGGTGATGGTGCTGGCGGAGATGGTACCGCTACGACCCCAGCGGCCGATGGTGATGCCAAGAAAGAGGGCGGCGAGAACCACGAAAATTCCGCCAACAACACCACCGTGACGAAGACCGAAGCGCCACCAAAGTACAACGTCCACAAAGCGAACTTCGAAAAGGATGTAATCTACTTGTACCAATTTTCGCGTACCCCACTGCTGCCATCGCTTTCACCATATTGTCTGAAAGTTGAGACTTGGTTACGTTTGGCTGGATTAAAATATGAGGTAAGTTTACTCCGAAAAAATTAATCTGCAATTCCCAGACTCCCAAGAGTCCCGAAAAATCTTCATGAAAGAAAATTTAATTTGGGTTAGAAAAAATAATCTTCGCCATATTTAAATTTTTTCTTTTTCTCAACGATTTCAATTTCGGTTCCTTTTTCTCTTCCCCCGCAAACACTTGATAGAAAATAAAGGAGAACGTTTTCTCAAATCTCAATTTGTCGTTGTGTATGTTTCGGGAGAGGAATATACGAAGTATATAAGATGCTTAAAGTATATAAAACGGGATAACTGGTTTTTTCCCATGAAATACATCCCCTTTTGGTGATTTGTATCCTTCAAATATGCCTGGGGAAACTAACCTAAACTCCAATAAGTATGATAAAGACAACAAGAATCTCATAGCGAATGAGAGTAGATAAAAAGATGAATTAAACAACAAAAAAATGGGATTAAAAAAACACTGGAAAGTGGAAATTTTTTGTTTTATTTTTTTTCCCTCTCTCATCTTTAATGTGTGGGAAGAAAATCCTTTTTCAATAATTTTTTTTTGTTACTGATTTTTCAGTTTTAAAGATAAGAAGTTTTTTTGTTCGTTCTTTTTCTTATCTAGGTACACGTATAAATTTTTATCGATTTTCTTCTCAAACAGGATGGGCTCCTATTTATGGCTCAATATGTTTCTTAATTTTCCTTATCTTTTTCTTCTTATCTTTATTTGATGTTCTAAAAATAAAGGGAAGAGAAGAGAAAGATAAATTATTATAAAAAGAAATTAGTTTGATTTTTTTTCTTTGCACAATCTCCTATCACCTCCTCCATTTGGGTCCATCCATATGGTAGCAATAAGGGATCCAGGCCGTTTTCATGCAGGTACCTACAATCCCAAATGAAATGTTGCCAAATTTCTTTAGAATCTAAAAAAACAGAAAATGATTTATGAATTTTTAAAAAGTCTGGGTTTTTTGAGACTCGGATCACGTGGATGTAGGACACGTATCAACTTGGAAATTTATTTAAGAAAGTTGGTCAGTTTATAGGTACCTAGGTACCTACCTTTATTTGAGTTCTGAGTTTTTGTGTCAAATTACGGAAAACAAATTTGGATTCGCCTTCTAAATTTTTGACGGAGCAAAACTAGTGAGGCAACTCAGAAAATATATCTGTGGCAATGAGGCTGAGTAGCTTATGTCGACATAAGCGATTTTTCGGTTTTTCGATTGTTAGTACTCCACAGTTAGAGAGCTACTATTCTATCCAATCCCCATTTCGAAATCCTTACCCGTTCAAAACCTATCTTATAATTCCTAAAAAAAAATTAACATTATTTGCTACTACGGATTGTAGACAAAAATGCGTTTTTCTCGAAACCTGTTTTTTTTTTACATAAGCTACTCTGTCTTATTGCCACAGATATAAACTGACCCCCCAATTGGATTAAATTGGTTGCACTTCATTTTTTGTATCTAAACATATTTATTTTAGAAAAAACTAGGTACCTATTTAAAGTAAGCTTGAGCAGGCAATACTTAATAGCCGCAGTAAAAAAGCAAGCATACTTGAATTGTACTCATTTTGTAACATGTCCTAAAGTTTCAATAAAAATTCAATTTAATTCAACGTAAGCCTGATACCTATGTACATACCCAGATTTATCAAAATTAGTAAGTTATTAATTTTACTTTTGTCTTTTTTTACACACTATACCTACATACAGTCCATTATATTTTAAAAAATGAAGGGATTTTTTAAAAATAACTAGATACCTAACTAGATAGTGGTAGGTACCTACTTCCTTATTTTGTCTAATATTCGTAGGTAGCGGTTCCCGTACAAGTTCATTACAAAAGAGTTGTAAATTGTTTTTGCTCAGAACAGAAACGTGGCCCAGATCTATTATTTTTCCTGTAAGGTTGAGCAAGCAATTCTATTCTTTTTTCGTCAGCGAAACTTGAAAATTTTTCTAAAATGTGTTTTTATTTATCAGTAAAAAATTCCAATGAAATCTATGCTAATGCCATTTTGTGAAATCGATGTTATGTCTTCAGCAACTAATTTGGTCAATTCTTTGAAACTTGAACATAATTTCTTAGAAAAATTTTTCAGTTTTACTTTCAAATAGGGAGCAAAGAAATGGATCGGCTTGCAGCTTACTTTTTTACCGAACAAAATCCCTGAACTTTCAATTTTTGTGCAACAAAAATTTTGTGTGTCAGTTTTTTTTGTCCTCATGCATCGATAATACCATATTTGTAGACCGAAATTAATGAGGCTTTTTATTTACAAAAAAAACAAACAGAGATCAGAAATAAATATCAGCCTTTTAAAAGTTGTTATTTTCAATAAAAGTCACTCAATAACTTTTTTTTTGGGCAAGGTCTGAGAGAAACCTTTATTTCGTGTTTTTTTTAAAGTTTCGGTCAACCAATGAGATTTATCGGTGAGAGAAAAAAATAAATCTCATATAAAAAATTTATCAATCAGAATTTCCGTTAGTATGACCGTTAGAATTTTGTAAGCACTGCATGCGAAAATGCAGTTAATTAGATTTTCTCTTCATACCTAATTAGACTTATTGGTGAATAGGTACTTGTAAGTACATTTTGACAGATTTTGTGCGATAAAGTCAAAAGAGTTGTTTTTTAACCATTTTTGATTTATTTTCAGCGAAAAAGGTTAACTCCCAGTTTCATAGTGGAGGTTTAAACTTCACTTTTGGTTTAAACTTCAGTTCAATAATTAATTCGGTTTCACAGTTTTGTTTAAACCTTGAACTGAGTTCATTTTGTAGTTTAAATTGAACGACAATATTCTGCCGTTTAACCCTCAGCGCAACGTTTACAAGTACCTGAAAGCACGGTGAAAATTTCGTAGTTGGTCTTCAACATATCCAATGATCGATAATGGGAGCCATTCTTGGAGTTGAAATCTTCTTCAATGGACTCCCATGTCGTGGCTTTTTCTTTCCATTGGACTTTATCAGTTTTTTTTTTGTTTTTTATAATGTGCTTATTTTTCATCACCAATTCCGTAAGCAAATATAAGTCTGATTTTGAAAAGTTATTACTTCTTTTTTTTGCACATATCGTATTCGAATATTCCATTTAGTTTTACGAAAAAATAAAAACAACCATTCAGAGATATCTAGGTATTCTAAAAATGAAACCCGAACTTTTATTTTTTAAAAATAAATCTCAAACCGAAACCAAAATCTTTTTAAAGGAAAGTACCTAGGTAGTACCTACCTACCTAATCGAGAGAAAAAAAATTGAAAATAAAGGTTAATTAAAGTTATTTCTGATCTCTGGCCAAAAGGCTGTTTGTTTAATGTTCATATTATAGGTCTGTATCTTTACTTCCCAAAATGCCAATTTTGACCAATTCTAGTCCAATTTCATTTTTATATGCGCTTCGACATGGAAAAAAAATTAGTTTTTAAAGAAACTGTTAATCCGAAAGTACCTAGTTGCTTTCATTCCGCTTTCGAAATTGAGAGTACAAAATATTCGTTTGTTTTCGGAACGAAATACAGAGTAGTGCCCTATTCGTTTATCTGTCCAAAGTTGCCAGTTTTGGACTATTTTATTTTTTTGTATATGAACTTTGACAGTCTGGACCAAAAATGCTGTTGGTTAACTTGAAATTTTCACCAAATTTAACAAAACTGAGTTTTTTTTTTCGATTCGTGCAGCAAATTTTGAAAATTTTTGGAAGAAATTTCGCGTTTGCAAACAGACCTATTAGTTCATCGGATATTTGAAGAATAATCTCTTTGAATCATGAACAAAATAATAAAATCGAAAAAGAACCGACAGCAAATTTTAGGAGAAGATTTAGATTTAACCAAAACGTAAGCAGGTAGGTACTTACGTGGGTTTATAGGTTAGGTACCAGAGTCTTGATATCGTATAAAAAAGTCTGGCATGCTTTTTTCTCAGCTCTTAGATGGGGCTGAGGTCTTTAGGATCACAATGTATTCCTAAGTGTTGTGACAAAATTTATTGGTGAAATTAATAAAATAGACTACATTTACAATATTCCTACTTTAAAAAAAATAAAAATAAAACTTGAGCCTTTCTTTTAATGTCTAGCCACTCGAAATGTTTCTCTTTTATGTTTTGTTTTATTTGTATTTCTTAAAAAAAAATAAATCTATGCCCAAAACCGAATAAATTAACATTCTATCCCCATGTTTCCGGTTCTTGAAAAAATCATATCATATTACAACAACAACGAAAGACTACAAAACTACTGCTAGATACCTACTTGTAGGTACAAATCAGTTCCGAAGAATTTGTTCTGCAACACAATGACATTAATTTTTGTTTGTATAAAATATGGGTGATGACAGAAGAACTTTGTCATCGATCAAGTGTAGCTAATTTCTTAACCCAAACCAGACTCAAGTGCCCCAATGAAACACACAATGTGTACAAAATGACTTTAAAGTATTTAATAAAAATAAGAAAAAAAAAAGAACTACGTGCACATGTGTTACTCATCATCATTGTGCGGACTACTATCACGTTTTAGTTTTTTTGTTGTTGTTGTTGTTCTTCCTTTTTAAACCATATCAAAAAAAAAATATTAAAAACGTAATATAAATAACGGTTTATATCAATAACAGAGATTGTCATTATTTTTTGTTTCTGAAGAATGCTTGTTTGCTTATCAGGCCTCACATTGCCACCAAGATACTTAGGGCATGGAATATTTGTTACAGAAATAATAAATTCTCAGTTGATACCCCAAAGATCAAGGACACATTCGTTGTCATTAAAGAGATTAAGGTGTTTTTCTTTAACATGGCAAGTGCTTTGAGATGCATCTTAATGGGACTTAACCTTTCCTTGTGTTCCAGTTTTTTTTATAGGCTTGAATGTTCTTTTAATGATACACTGCGAAGAATAAATTTTTTGACGGGAGTCGTAGTAATATACTTATGGCAATCAAATCGACTTAAAATTGCTTTTTTTTATTTTCATTTTTAGACCGACTTCTTTATCGAAATCGAAATTTTTTTTGTCGGCGGCGGCGACGTCGATATCGATGTGAAGTTTATGAGGATTGGGAGTAAATTAAAAAAAAAATTCAGGGTAACAAAAAAAATATGTTCTTTTTTAGTAAGGGATGTTAAATTTTATTGGCAATTTATATTCAATATGAATTTATTAACCAAGACGTTAGGTAATCTATAGGCAGTTTGAAAAACGTTTATGAATACCAAAAATGATAATAATAATAATTGAATTCTAATGATATAACTTTATCAATTTGATGATATTTTCACGATAACTGTGTTTTTTAAGGACATAGAGCACCCATCTTTCTTCATCACACAGACTTGATAATTCAATCGGAAAATCTTTCTCTGAAAGCGTATCCTTATATAAAAGATACCTACCGCACCTCACATAAGGAAGGATTGGAACGGAAAACATATTATAAAGAACAAAAGTTTTGTTCCCGAGTTTTTTTGTAAGAAACAACAATATGAATGACAAAAGTTAAGCTGTGGTGTGCCTGCAACCTACTCGCGCAAATAATCTAAAAATAAGCAATAGATTAAATTAAGTAAATCCAAGCCACAAGAGATTGCATTTCAGTGATAATCTAGGAGCGAAACCACAGTCTTTTTTTAACGGGTATTGTTTCAGATATGCATACATATTACATTATATTATACGTTTTACGTACATAGATAATAATATAAAAATTGATATGACAAAATATTAATATACATAGTTTAATATTACGGAATTTGTCATAGACGTTTTAAAAGTGATCCACCTAATAAAGCACATGTCTTTGGTGAAATCATTTATTTTATTAACAGTTGAATCCTATTCTTCTGGGTATTCTTGGCTTTATGGTTGCTGAAACTTTATAGTTACTATGTAAGCAAGTGATGATTTTTGTGACCTTTTTTAATCGTTACAGATATTTGAAACTAATATGTACTATGTAAGTACATATTAGGTCTGTTTCTTTACTTCCCAAAACTGTCAATTTGGACCAATTTTAGTCAAATTCTATTTTTTATATGGACTTTGACAGAACTTTGTACTAATATGAGAAGAAAGTGACAGTTTTGGGAAGCAAAGAAACAGAGCTATTAGGTATATCTTCCATAAAAATGAAGATAAGCAGTTTATCGATTTGATAACTATTCAGTTTTGTTTATTGTGTTTCAATGCAGAAACTACCTACCTATGTTATTTTAAAACTAAATAAAAAGGTTGGTGAATAAAATGTAAGCATGCTAGCTCACACAATACATTCATTACATGTAATGCGACTTTAAGGCGCCAGTTACAGCTCTATTTATTTTGATATTAATAGAAAATAAAAATTCAAAATTATTTTCATGTCTTTTCATTTTATTGATTTCAACATGCAGTTTTATTGCCTTTGGATTTCTTTAATAGCGAAATAATATTAATTTCTCCAAATCTTTGCTTCATTTCGATTTGAAAATCGCGCCCTTATCATTAATTGTGTGATGCAAATGGAATTTTTTTTGCTGTTAATAAAAAAATGTTGATTCTTATCAGATTTTGATTACTGCCGGACAGAATAAATTTGAGTAATTCTCATTAAAATATACATTATGTATTAATTTAAAATTCCATAGAACTTGAATTTAATAAATACCTATCTATAGGCTTTCTAAAAAATGAGTCAACTATTTTGCAAAGTGACTCTCCAAAGAAATCCCAGTAAAATTGTTTCAAAAGCTTTTTAGTGCAATGAAATAAAAAAAATCACACTCTTGACATGAATCGATTAAGTCGAGAGCGATTTAAAATAATATATTTGTAACTACATAATCACATGACACCAATTTTAATATGGCTGAAAATTCAATGTTGCGTCGTTTCTTTTAAACATAACGTCCCATGTCAAAAGCTTGAATGTGTACATTTTTGATTTTAAAGTTTATTAGGTTAGTTTCATAAATATTTCGGAAGATAGGTATACCCGGGGTGATAGAAAAACTTACATCTTAAAAAAAAAACATGTCAATTAGATGAGTTCATTCACATCTAGTAGAACATTCAAACACGATTTTTCGGAATATATATTAACATTTGCACATTCTTGGAGTTTTTGATATAAATTTGTGATCTGATGACGCCTTCACCACAAACATTTCTATAACAACAAAAAGGCAAAAAAAAAGTTAATTTGTTTTGCTCCAGTTGAGACAGAAAAATTCTTTGAATATTTTCAAAACAAAAAGTTTTCTAATAATCTTTAACTTAAATGGACCTAAAAAATTTCTCCATTATTATAATTTATTGAGTTATAAAATATAATTCTTATCCTACATCTATTTAATGCCATTTTATAGAGATCAAAAAGGAATTGCCGAAGCACATTTTTGGAAACTTTTTTTTTGTAATTTGCACATTTTAGAAATTTGAAAAATGTTTATACATAAATATATATTTATTTATATAATTGTGTTATATCGTTCACCTGGAAAAGTTTTTTCTAAGATAAGATGAAACACGGAGTATGTAAAAAAAGAAAAAAATTTTAAATTTCTTCAACATAACAAAACAAATGGTATGCCACTTCGAAGTAGGTATTAAACAATTTCAAACTAAAAACCTAATTACATACTATAAAAAATCTATAACCCTTTTTCAAGATACTAAAAGGCAGTGGTACCGAGCTCCAGCTAAAAAATTAAATTTTTGGTTCTTATTGAGCTTACTTTTACTTTTGATGTCGCTACAAAGCGTAGTGGTTTCTACATTTTCTACAATTTTGTACACAAAGCCGATGAAGATCACCTCCTACTTGGTCACATCATAGAAGATGAGGCCCGCCAACTTAACCGTTTTGAACGTATTTGTTTAAATAGGTTCATGTCGGTGTGAAGCGCGTCTAACTCGTTTTCGAAAATAGGACCATAAATCGTGCGTAGAACATTTTCTCTCGAAAACAACAAGGAAGCTTGACCGGTATAATGAGTGTTTTTGTAGAGCGTCACCTCGGTTCTTCTGAATAGAGCCATTACTCAATTGCTTTCCCAAAAATAAAGAAACAAAGATTAGCAGGAATTATTCTTGCAGAGTTTACCGCTGTGGCCAGGAAGGCAAATTCCTTGACCACCTCAAAGTTATACCTATCAATTGTCAAGTTTCGACCATGCCTATGGTGTGAAGTGGCTCTTGTTGATGAAAGCATATACTTTGTCTTTGTCCTTGTTAATGACCAGTCCCATTCTGCTTGCTGCTGACTACATCCTAGTGAAAGCACGGAAACATCGATGTAGTCAACAAACCCCAGAAGTTGTGTAGATTTTTGAATGATAGTTCCTGACGTATTGCGTTGGGCATTGCGTACTTTCTTTTTAAGCACAATATTAAAACAACTGTAAGGCAGTGCATCTCCTTGTCTTAAACCTCTGGTGGTTTCGAAGTTTTCCGTATAACTTCTTCCAATTTTGATGAAGTAGCGAGCATTCTCCAACGTCATATTGACTACCCATTTCCATTTTTAGCCCAAAGACTCAAAGTTCATATACAAAAAATAAAATTGGTAGAATCTAGCAGTTTCGGCCAATTAAGCGAACAGACCTTTTTTTCTCCACAAAGCTCTTATATCAAAATTGAGCTAGGGTTGAAAAATTACACCTAAAATGAAGCGCGGCCTGTGTACTACACTAGGTATGGTGGTTGTACGGGAGGTACCGCTATTTTTGGTGCTAAAAATTCCACCTGAATGGATAATAGATGTACAAAATAAATACTTTTAAGTTGGGAACTTATGCCGAATAGATACATATTTAATTTTAGGTAAGAACTTTTTCTATGTTCAAAAAAAGAATGCATCCTCACCGTTACCCCACAGTCCCCTTACTTCCGTTTGCTAAAGGTGCAATTAAATAATGCCTCAAATCACTTGTGCCTCGTTTATTTATACCGATGAGTTTGTAGGTACCTTGTTTTTTTTTTTTTTTTTTTTTTTTTTTTTTTGTGTCCCCAAAACAAAGAATCTTCAGCGCCCATAATAATTTTTGCACTAGAATGCACCCGAATAAATCAAAACACGTTTTTTATTTGTTTTTTTTTTTTTTTATTCACATATAGAAGGGAGAACAACCGAAATTCCTGCATTATTTTGTTGCATAAAAAAAATGAACTTTTAAACAAAAAAACAAGGCATACAAAATGATTAAATATCAGTTACGGCACACATTGGCATTCCATTGTAGTGTGCGCACGGTGGCATAACCTCTACAAAGTACAAACTACAAAAGATTAAAACAAAGCATCAGAGCGGATGGGTGACGGACGTTGGTGGATGTGAACCATTCGGGGGCTGGGGCTTATAAAACGATGAGGTTCGTTTATTCTCTCGCTATATCTACATTCTACATCATTGTGTGAGTGTGTTGATTTCTGGGATTTGAGATATAAATTTTGTTCATCCACCTCCCGGTTATTGTATCTGTTTTTTTTTGTTTTTGTTTTAATTGTCACAATGCCATGAGATAAAAGTCATAAAAGCGGTATTGGGATGGTTGTTCTAAAATTTGGCAACAATGTAGGTAGGTATACGTCACAAAGGCCTTTGGAAAAAAGCTTTCCAAAACAAGTCCACAGAGTATGAAATGTTTCCAAGTTTCTTAATTTTGTTGCATTATTTTATGGAACACCCTGTAATGCATACAAAAGTTGTTTTTATTTCTTTTACTGAATTTTTGTTGTTTCCTTTTTTTTAGTGATCTTTTTCGTGTGAAGAAGGGAACGTCTCTACTCCACTACTAGAATACATACCCGCCTCCTTCTCTTGCAATACCTACTCAATTCAATGACAACAAAAAAACGTTATCCATTGGAAAAGATCTTACCTGAGAGATCTAGGGAGGGACTCTATCAGCGGAGGCATCAGCAGAAGCACATGTATATTTTTAGCACAGATGTTACCTTGAAAAACAAAAAAAAAAAAAAAAACATTGCTGCCAATCTCTTTGGCCTGTCGGACCTGGACCTGGTCCTGGGCCCTTCTTTGCATTTATTTTTTGTTTTGTCATTTATTATGAATTTTTTTTTTGCTTGGATGTTGCATTTTCACATCACACATTGTCGAAGGCTAAAAACTTGTTTGCACTCTCTCTTCTTAGGTTTTGGAAGTATGGGATGATGATGATGATGCGAAGATGATAGTTTATTTTTTGTTGTTTTTTAAAATTTTATTGGTGCGTCTCACTCAGTCGGTCAGTAAACTTTGTCTTTGTTTGAATGAATAAGGTAGTTTGTTCCTTGCATCTTTATGGATGGTTTTGCTATTGGGATGCTGTTTATATTTATGCAAAGCCAGGTAATCTTTCTAACAATCTTTGCTTTTGTAGGTAGAAAGTCAGAAGGCCATGTATGTATGAATGTAGGTAGGTTGCTTTGGGGGAATAATCTTTTTAAATTGTCCGCCGCAATCATTTATCAACAAAGTGTCAGGGATTATAGGTACATATTATGTAGGTACCTACTCGTATAATACCTAGTTGATGTCACTACTCATTCATATATGCCCAGGCACACACTCAATCTCCATCTCTTGAAGGATTAATTGTATATAAATGTGTGTCTAGTCAGGAAGTACCTACATATTTTTTGTTTAGAATTGAAAGATGATGTCCAAGCATTAAAAACACCGTTAAATTCTTTTTCAATTCATTTGACACATGATGTGAGTGTGAGACATTGGAGTGATGTTCATTTTGAAACAAGAGGAATAACGATTAATTTTCTGTCTGCCTGTGAACCAAACCCTAATTGACCATTTTAATGGGTATTTTTGTTTTGAGCGGATGGATATGGTAGGTACATGCCTATACAGATGAAATTTGATATCTTTTAAAAGTTAGGTAAATAGAGAGGGCTTACTAAAAATTCTTCAATTTTAATGGGAAAGTGAACTCATAATGAAGGGGACCATGTGTTGTTTTCTTTTCATTTTTTTTTTTTATTAATTTTGTCATTGGACTTTAAATATGGTTAGTAGTTAGAAAATAAATTAAGGCTTGGTGTTGATATATGCTATATTCATGTGATATCACAATGGAAACTGAGGCCTTTAGTTAACAAAAATTGGCGTCACTGCGGCCTCACGTGGAATCGTCAGTTGACTATTGAGAACCTTGTCACTACGTAATTTATGGTAATTTCAGATCAACTTACATCGTTTTTTTTTTTGACAAAAATTCAATGTGAACCTAATCTTACCTTTACCTATCGTTTTTTTGGTAGATTCTTCTCTTAAAAAATATGTCGAATGTAGGAAGTATATGTAAGACGCCGTTTTTGGGCTTTTAAATCCAATTGAAATATACCTAATGTAATTGTTATTATTACATTTGTTGAATTTAAATATTAGGTTATTTGCACTATGAGTTATTTTCTCATAGTAATAATTCAGAGCTGTTAAAATTCAAATAAGCTGTTGCTGTAGTTAATATTGATGACAAATTTAGATGGTAAATAGAGATATTTGAATTTCTGAACAACAACAACAACTTAAAGGTGCTACCACCAATGGTATACGAATTAATTTATAATTCGTTTTAATTAATTATTTGGCTGGAGATATAGCTATTTCAAGGGGTGCCAAGCCCTATCATCAGTCTCCTTATTAGTGGTGCTGAGCTTTAATCCAATTTTATTATGAAAAACTTTCTGCACACCATGAGATTCGAACCCACGCATATCAGATTTGCTCAGTCTTATGAGATATTTTGTTGATCATTTTGTTATTTATTTGATTTATATGTACATTCGTCGCTGCAATGTAATAGTCTAAGTCACATTTACAAAAATTTTCAGGAGAACGTTTTTAAACTTATTAAGAAACGTTATAACCCCGGAACGTTTAAATGAAATGCATTGGCATAAAAAACGTTTTTACTTTTTTTTAAACTGAATCATAAGAAGTAGGTACAGCTTGATTTAACAAATTTATTATTTCTAGGGATTTTTGGACATAGGATAATTGCGCATATATATTTTGAAGGAGAACAAGCTTATCTCCATAATTTGGACATAGATCATAAACTTCTATGTGGACTTAGGCTCCTTGCCCTGAACAACACTAAAAACCTAAGTCCGTAAAATACTGAGTTCCGACATGATGATTATGTTGCATTAAGAAAATTCTAAGGGAATTACTGCACGTTTAAATGCATATGTTTATAACACTAAAATGTAAGGAACACGTAATAAAAGCTTATTTTTAAATTCTGCACTAAAACTAGTTCTGCATTGCTTAAAAAATTTAATTTAATTTTAACATTCGTTATATTTGTCATCCGCAATTTAAAAATGCCCAAAATAAGCCTAAAAAGTAAATTTATACAATTGTATGAAGAAATTGCTTTCATTTTTCAATGATCTATCTATCTATCTTGAGTTATTTGGCGAAAATGATGGTAAGTATATTATTGCTGTGATCAACGCATAAGTGCATGTGTGTATGCATTTGTGTTTGTGCAACTCAGACTATTTTGAAAAAAGCCTCACTTTTTCCCCTAAAATTTCTATTTTTTCCTAAATTTCTTCTAAAGTTTAAAGAGTTTACCATGCTTACGATGTTTACCACCCTTACGATGTTTACCATCTTCTTTAACACACAAATTTGTGTTGGAAAGTTTAAGATTTGTTGGTAAAAATTTCCCATACAAATTTTGACAGTTCGTTTACGACGTCGTAAACTTTAAGACGTTTACGATGCTTTACCGACGTTGGATGAATACCCTTAATATGTATACTGTAGCCCTGGTTCAAAAACCACCAAACAAACTTATTTATAAATAGCTCTGTTGCCAGCATTTCTCCCACTAAAACTTGGTTAAATGTCAAATTTTAGGAGTGGGGATGAAATGCTCGCAGATTCATCTCAGCGACCGGGTGTTGATTTTTATTGAGATTGAGATCGATGATCTCAATTAAAGGGGATGTATACTTGTATTTAACATAACTCGCGCGAGCTCTCTTTTGCTAGATTTAGCACAATTTTTGAGATGAGGAACGGCTTCAGACTAAAAATGACTACCTAAATCTGGCGGTCTGAAACAGTTTCAACCTAGGTCTGGAACAGAGCTAATCAGCCCAATTCTAAAAAAAAATATTCTCCGGGAAATGTTTCCCCGGGAATAAATTAGATTTTTTCTACAGTTTGATTTATATTTCGAATACTTCAAAACAGCTGTTTCGGACATTCAGAACTCATTCCCGCTATCTAAAAGTCTAAAAGAAAATATTGTACCGGGGAAATCTGAACAGTGGTAGGTATTCTACTCCTGGGAAAACACGTCTCAGGGAGTTTTTTCCCTGGGATTTTTTTAAAATTGGGCTGAATGTAAAAATAAAAGAGTGGTTGTTTTGTTTTCTTACATTGGAAGTTCACTGTTCTAGCCGTGTTCAGCTGCTATTTTTCAATAAAGTATCTGATTGATATTTTCAGCTCTATTTGGTAGGATGAAGAAGTTTGTTTTATCCGGATACATAACCTGCCCATGTCTTCAATGAAGGTTATACTTCATAAAAAAATTCGGCAATTTGGCAAAAGACCCACAAAATTTATTCAACCTTTGTTTTTCGAGGTTGCTTAACTTTTATTTTTATAAAGCCAATAAGTATTAGAAAAAAAGAACCGACTAGATTCTTCCACTTCATAAGCAGAACTTATGTGACAGTAAGCGTTGAGGAAATATTAGACCATAGATTTTAAGTTGAACATAAATATTTAAGTTTAATATTTATAATAAAGAGATCGACGTTTTATTACAAAGCTTCTATTGTGGTGAGCTGTTTTTTTTTATAAAATTCTAAGAAGCATTCATTTTCAAAAGGTGGTGAAAATTATATTTTATATTTATGTATCTTTTAACAAAATTCCTATTCTCTACATAGAGAACTTATTATATTTTCAGATCCTATCATCTTTGAATAGCCTACCTATTCCGTCTATTTATAGGTATAAGCTTTTTCGTGACAGGACTTATTTACCCCAAAAAATTCTAAAGCCATCCTTATAAACACATTATTGCGTGAATGGATGTTTTCAAGAAAAAGAAAAACAAAATTACAAAACATTGTGTGTGTGTGCACAAAAATCTTCTTAATGTTATGTACACTTTACATGTATGTTGAACCAATTTACTCAAGAGCCCTTTCACATCTTCTATATATCTAACTTGAAAGAAAAATAAACTTAGAAGTTGCTTTTTCACACCTGTATGTACAAGAATAATGTCAATATTATACCAAAAAGGATACAATATCTATCTATACATTATGTAGGTACAATATACGTGATATGATAACAAAAAAAAAAAATAGTGTTGAGCATGGCGGATAACAATGATGAACGGATGTCCGAAACATCTTCAACAAGAACAAAAAAAAAAAAAATAAAGAAGAAAATCCTCCATTATATTAACAAAAGATTGTTCCAAGAATCGTATATGTGTACTGTGTATCCCTGAAGCTATATTCAGGTTAGGGATGAAAACTTTGATTCAATGTATATTTGTGTGTGTGTATTTTCACACAGGTGAAATCGATTTTTATTATTCTGCTGTTGAAAGAATATGGAATGGGTGTGAACAAAAAATCTGCCCTATCGCACATAAAACACTATAAGTATGTATATGTACTTACAAATTGTATGGTGTGTTTACTTTAGCGGAATGCTACAAAATAAAAATAAAATTATGTATTATACTTTACCATAACCATACACAAAATAAATGGATAGAAGAATAATCCTTGTTGAGATGAGAGATAATAATAATAATATACTATAAGCAGACTTTTCTATTTTAGAAAAAAAACAGGGACGAAATGAGGTCTTGAATCAAGGAATCAAAGAAAACTTTTTTTTTCTTTTGTTAAAATTGTAATGATAAGTTTTTGATTCTCACGCTATAGCGCCCCTTTTTACCTTTTTTCATTTCACGTTTCCATGAGTTTCCATTAATTCTCATAAATACAAATATATGATTTAAGGATTGTAACGAGGATTTCTTTCTAAAATAACCATGTCGACTGTCTCCTGGAGCTTTATCTTAAGTTATAGGAGTACCTACTTTCCGTTTAATCTAAATCTAAATCAATTTAATAGCGTTTGGTATAAAGTTAAGATAAAATTAGTAGGCACGTTGGAGATAAGACATCTTATAAAGCAGAGTGTTTATGATTAATATTGAAGTTGCCCTTAAAAGTAATAAAAACACTCCAATATATAAAGTATTTTATTTTTACTTATTACTCGCGAATCAACGAACGTATAATGCAATACGTAGTCCTTTTTAGTTGATTTTCTTATTCTTCTAATACTCCGAAAAAATTAATATAAAACTGCGGAAGGCCGTCGATAGTAAATATTTTGTTAAACATTTTCGAAAAGAGGACTCATTTTTTTGTTGTGTTTTTAATGTCCTATACAAATTTATGTTCAGTAAAACAAAAATTTTGACCGTGTTTTCAAAAAAATTATTTTTCTTGTGAAAGTCAAGATTTAATTTAAAAATCGAACCACATAATAATTGAATACCTACCTTTAAAATTTTAAGTTTTAATTTTTATTTTCTTGAAGGACAAAAAGTCCTATTTTAATGCTTCTTAGTTTTCCATCATGCCACCAAAATCCGTCCCTGTTTTATGAAGATTGTAGGTAAGAGTTTTGTATATCTATATCGTCCTTGGATAACACTCTTGATAAATGTACGTGATTGAATGACAAAGGGTCGTGATCTTGTTCTCCATATAAAGATACAACATCATCAGAATCACCTTCACTTCAACCTAACCCCATTCACCGTAACACCCCCGTTACCGCCGTCGACCATGTAGTGTATAGTATACGCAGATATAATATCCATTCTTGCACACAATAACACTTGAAAAAGGGTAGCTCATCAATTGTTCCGCTACGATGTTGTTGTTATTATTCTTCTTCTTATATTCCTAATGTAGCTCTTTCCGCTCAATAAAACACTGATTTATATATTATTTTTTTTTTTCGAGTTCAATGAAATGATAAGGACAAAAAAAAAAACAAACGAGGCTTTGCTCCTTATAGTCTTCTTTGTATATCTATCTACCTATGTATATATCGCCTTTAAACACACCCTTCTTAACCGTAAAGATATATAGTCAAGTAGTAGCAAAGGCCAACAAAATTCAGAGGAGTGGGGATGGGGGGAGCATTAAACCCTCACTAGTTAGGACGTGGGTGTGAAATTAATATCTTGTACATTAAATCTTATAATGGATTTAGCCTTTAGATAGATAAATAAGAGTGAGAGGAGGTAAAAATGAAAGCAACTTTTCAAATATAGGTACATAAACATATACATAGACAAGACATACCTATACAGAAAGTTTCCTTCATACTTTTTTTTTTTTTTTATCTATCAAGGAACGGCTGGCGGCTAAAAATAGATAGTTGTTGGTTATATATGTAGATAGCAATTAAATGCGTTTAAATATTTGCATACACTCTGTGCGTGCATTACCTACTTTCACGTCAAATAATAATAATAATAATGATGGCGCGTCTACATGCTCTTAAACCGGTAGCGGCCGCAAAACCAATGACCACAAACGTAACATGAAGATAAAAAATAAATAAATAAAAACTTAAATCCATAGAAAGAAACTGGTAAAAGTGTACGAGTTCTTCAAGCAAATGTGACAAGGAAAACTGTTAAAACTATAAACACATTTATATAGGTTCATATGTAGATACTTAATTTTTCATATAACAGTGAACGTTAAAAGTAAGTGTGCTCTCACACACTTTCTATTTTGTTCAAATATGTATTTATAAGAAATTTTCATGAAAACTGCTACTTTAAGTATTCGTTGTATGTATATTTATTATTTTTAATGCAGCTGGTTTTTATTTTCAATGAGGCATAGTCAGACCAGAACAGACGATGGCAGATTGAGAAACGTCAAAAATAGTTAGAATAGAAAAATATCATATCTCAGCTGTTAAAACAAATTAGGTCTGTTTATTTACTTCCCAAAACTGCCAATTTATACCCATTTTAGTTGAAAGTTCTGTCAAAGTTCTTATAAAAGTTCAAAATTGGCAGGTTTTGGTATGTAATAGCTGCATTTTAATATTCACATGATCTGATCTGGATCAGATCCTTATAATATAACAGTACAGCCAGTGGTATATAAACATCTCTTTGTTCATTGTGTTTGTATATTTTTCATGTGTTTATTTGTTAGATCCAAATAAAAAATTGGATAACTTTTTTTTTGTATTTACGTGTTAAAATTTGATCCGAATGAGATCATGAGGACAAAATGCAACAATTGTGTAACCAAATTTTGTTTTGATGATGAATAAACACTAAGATTTATACAAAATCAATCGCACAAAAAAAATTGTATCGTAAATCGAATAACAGCTGTGATTTTGACAGTTTTCACAAATATTTTCAGATCGACCATAGTTCATTAATCTAAGGTAGGTAATATATTGCGGGTGTTGTCAAAGTTTAGAAAATATAACAAAATATTTATATTGAACTGGTTAAGAAGCACTGGGTCCGATTTCTACGATTTTGACAGATGAACAGAACTGATGTTTGAGGAAATAAATTGCTTGGCTCATTGGCATTGCCTTGAATAGTGCCAAATGGTGGAGACGCTTTGGCAATGTCAATGGTAATACTGCTCGGCAGATGAAACGAAATTATTGATTTCCATCGCTGAGGCAATAAATATTTTGATATTTCACCTTTTCCAAAATGGTTTCTCCGCCACTTTGAATGAGTTTAGCTTCGTTTTGAAATTAAAGTTGAAAATATGATAAATTGATTGAATTTAAGTTTTTATTATAAATAATATAGTGATTTTAAACAGAGCAAAAACATTTGAAAGCGGTTGTAATGTCTAAACTGACATTCTGACAACTGAAATTACCTGGCAATAAAAGGCCCACCCAGGGAATTAATTGTCATTATCATTGCAGTTGGAGCCTCAGCGTAATGATAGTACCTACCTTTGATATGTGTACTGTGCAATTCGACAACCATCTGTTCTTAAAAAAAAAAAAAAACAAAGAAACATGTAAATAAAAATTGTAGGTTAATTCTAAACAAAGACTATTATGACCATTTCGTTAAAGTAATATATTTTGAGAAATATTATTTGTGTACAATAACATAAGTTTCATTTGCATCGACATTTTTCTCCAAAATAAAAACGATATTTTTTGGAACAATTTATTATTAAAAAAAATATCAGCCCCAGTGCAAATTCAGGGTACATTTTAGGAAATATGATTTTATAAATACTTGAAAATTAAGCTGTCCCAACAAAATTTAGCTTTGTGTGAACCAAAACAGTGCTATTATTTCTTAATTTTAGACTCCTCAAATATAAACTTCTGTTTGTTTACTTTTGACGCTCACTGTACATACAATTCCATATGATGTGTATATGTACACATGTATGTATCTATGTATTTTTTTTTTTAAGTAACTTAAAGAAAAAAAAAGATTAAGATTAATAATCTCGGATTAGACTTTGTGTGTGGCTGCAGAGTACACATGGAGCTTGTTATAGTTTTTCTTTAATTTCTTTCTTTTTATTTTTTTTTGTCTGTTTCTGTTTTTAATTAATTAACTAAATGTGTGTACTTTTTCTTTCTCTTTCCAGGTATGTACATACATATATATTATGCTTTTTCTTCGTTTTTATTAACGGTTTTGGTTTGTGAACATTTATTGTGTTTGTGAGTATTAATTATCCTAAAGATATTACGTTTATTAAATGCGTCTATATAAAGACCTCCCATATTAGATAAACAGTGTGGATTGCTTTAATGGATCTTCCTAGTTTTAGGGTTAAACTTAATGTTTTTATTACATATTATGTACTTATATTTTTAACGATGAAAAAGTAAATAAATTAGATTTGGTAGATAATAAAATAAATTATAAAGCTGCGGGTACGAATACAATTGTTAAGTACCTATTTTTGTTAATTGTAAGTAAATTGTTAATTGTAAGTAAATATTCCTAAAATATTTCAACATTTAGAAAAATGATTACAAAAAATGAGGCAACAACAATAATATACATAATGTAGGAACAGCATTTTTGAAGTAAAACTTCTTTTGCGGCATGGGGGTAAAAAATTTTTCTATGGAGCTGTCAGTGACATGTCAAACCGACATACAAATTCCCGTCACGAATTACAAAATTCAGCGTCACGATTTTGCAACGGTTCTGAGTTTCAAATCGGGTGCTCTGAGTGGTAGGACTTGAAAAATACTTGCCCTGTTGTCGTGAAAGAAGTTTTACTTCTAGCGCGTGTACATAAGTACGCACACTCTTTTTTTATGAACTTATTCATGTTCTTCTAATTAAGGTTTACTACTGTACTGAATTCCGTACTATTTGACTTTCCATATAGTACGCAAGTACCACTTCTCTATTTCGGTACAAATACTATTTTAAATTTTTGTAAAGGTTTAGTTTCATACTTCACATCTTTAAAACAAAAAAAGTAGGTACATACTTATTTCTAATCGGGCTTTTGGGAAAATTTACTAAGTGAATCACATTTTTCAATTTAAGAATTAAACTAGTTTAGGTTGTCAAACGTAATTCTAGTTCGTGGGGCAGTATAATAAGGCCTATTTTTCCACATCTGTTATTTTGCTATGAATTCACTGTTATAAATCATAAATTTTTTATAAATGGTATTCAGAAGTTCGATCTTTTATGAAAATTTTTCAACTTCGAAAATGAAATATTTAAGAAAACAGAACTAAAATCTAAAAAAACAAACATGATCACAGTGACAGCCAGGGTATATGTATATCCGTCTATTTTTGCATTGTGTTGGTTTTTTCAAGTTTTTGTTGGCTTTTTTCTTTGCACTACAGTTTACGCTACCTTACCATAATAATAATCAGCCTTATTGTGAGTTTCGCCCGAACAACATTCCACCCGGAAAAGTTGATATTTCACTTTTCGCCAATTGTGAGTTTCACCCGAAATTTTATTATAAAAAGTTCTATCTGAACAAAAAACACATCTTTTAAGATTTAAAAAACAAATCAAAATGTATGTGCAATGAACTGAACAAACATCAGGTGTTCAAACTGAACCATCAAAAATCCCACACATCTGTTAACGAAGTCTTGCAGATATCAAATAATTTCGTTTAATCATTCTTATTAAAATTTACTGCAAGTCTTTCTTTACCACAATTCAAATATGTAGTTAAAACGAAAAAAACGAAAAAAACTGTCATTTCATTTCTTGATTCGACAGAATTGAAATAATAAAAAAAAAAATCAAAACGTGGGTAAAATGTATCTCAATCTTAATAATATGTACACTATAAAGCAATCATGCACATCCTACTTGCTAAATTTTTTTTTTCGTTTTCCTCGAAACCTAATGCCAATTGTGTATATTGCCATTTGTTTAGCCCCCCATTTTATAATAAACCTACGCGCACATCCAGAGTGCTCCTACAGGCTCTATTTCTTGTGTATTTATGAATGTTGCACACCCACTCTGTCAAGCTGATGATGATGATGATGATGATGATGGATGATAGATGAATGGGAACTTTTCACATCGAAACATCTCAATCACATATATAAATAAAAAAAGGTTCCTGTACACCTCCAACTCTAACCAAACTCTCTTCCTTGAAAATACAATATAATCCTTAAAATATGTTGTTCCATTCGAATAAATCGAATAAAATATCGCACAGATGTCATGGAAATTACCAAGAAATACGTCCAGCTTATGATTTAATATCTCGGTTGTACCTACTCGTATAGTTGTTGTGTTGTTGCACATTCGAAAAAACGAACAACATTGGTCATGTTCGTAACTCGTAAGTAACAACTAGGAGTAAAAGATACTCTCACAGTTGTATGTATAGCCATCGTCGTCGTCGTCGTTGTTTTGAAATTTCATATATAAAGAGATACATAATCTAACAAAACTGCACACTGCAAATGTGCGGCACATGTAGAAGTAGATAGATATACGCTCAATTGTTTATAATCTATTTGAAAGTTCTGCATGAATGTACATATACAATATAAGATGGTGGGCGGGGGGGGGGGGGGGGGCAACAGAGGGTTTGGAATAAGCAGCGACCCGGAGTATATTGACCTCTTCACTGTGTCGTAGTCGTAGTCATAGTTGTTGGTTTTGTATCTTTTTCCATTGAACTATAAAGTTGGTAGTGCCTGCCTCGAGAATGTGCAAGACTTGTGTGCGAGATAGCAAAAGCTGTTCTGTTGGTGTTGTATACCTACAAAGTGCAGAGTGTTTTTGTTGTTGTTTCTGTTTTAACTTGTCTTTTGGTTTCATATGACATAAAACATAAATCATGCAAAAAAAAAAAAAAAAAATAGGAACAAAATTATATACAGTCAGTAGGAGAACTATTCAAACAAAGTTATTCCCACACAGAAGTCAGTTTTGAATATGGTTGGCAATTTACAGCTATATGAACGATGGGTATGTAAAAATTGTACTAAAAGAGCGTTCAAAAACGCTTAAGAAAAGTACTGCTATTGTACTAGAGCAGATTTTTGACGTTTGTGAACTCACCCATTTTCATTTGTGTCAAACTATTTAAAAATGTTAGATGTTAGATTCATTTAAAATCTATTACATTAACGAAATAAATGTTAATGGTTAATCCTCAGTAATTGAGAAAGTTTAAACTTAAATCAAATTAAATCTTGAAACCCGTCCAAATTTATCATTAGAATCCTTAAAATTGCTTATGAATTGATGTTGTTTTCTTTGTACAATTGAATATGCGATCTTCAACATTAGTTACGAGGGAAAAGTTAAATTAAAAATATGAATACAATTTAAAGAGAGTGATTTTTCTGGTTTCTAAAAAGTTTAACAAACCTTTTTTAGTACTTTTTTAAATGTCGAGAACAGCAAAAACCGGTTTTATGAAAAAAAATGTATCTACGGAATTTGTTTGTTTTTTTTATTATTTCACATAAAAGTTTAAAAAAACTTTAGGTATTATGGGATTATTGTAGAGTTCAGAACTGTTTGTTTTCACTTAATGTAAAAAAGTACTTAAATTCAGGATGAACAGAAGATTAATTGATAATATTTTTTTAGAAGAAAGTAAAACAAAAAAAATTTATTAAAAGTTAAGTTTTGTTTTGTTATTGTCCAAATAATTATGTCATTGACTGACTGTACAAATAGTTGTTTCATTCTCACATTATCGGTGGTGCATGAAAACAGAGAAACATTGCTGTTGTTTAATCAGGTTGTTTGCTTTTGCTTTTGTTTTTTATTTTATTTTAGTTTTTTTTTTCAAGAATTCAATTGAAGTAAAGACAGATAGAAGAAACAGAAGTTGGTAGGTAGTTATTGAATTGAACGATGAGTTTTTTTTTTTTTGTTGCTGTTTTTTTTTTCTTTAGAAAAGTTATAACATATGTCATGCACATGTATCCGAAGAATTTATCCCTCATATATTATCTAAGTGCATGCTGAGAGGTTAACTTATTTCATTTTTTTTTGTTATTATTATTGTTGTTTTTCTTTCTTTGTCTTAAAGACTAAAAACTGGAAATTAAACTAACCTAGATCTTTGAGTAGTCTTTGATCTGGTAAGTTAATGTCATATAATAATTGAAAGTTCGTCCATAACTATGGTTTTTATAGGTTCATTTTGTTTACAAAAAAACAAAAACAGGAAACAAAGAATCTATTTAAAGAAAGGAATGAAGTTTGCAACAAAAAATTAATCGAGGTATGAATACATATACATATGGTATTTAAACCTTGAAGTGGAAAAGGTCAAGCTGATCAATGTTTTTGTGAGTTTAAAATGGAAAATGCAATAGCTTTAGGCCAACAAATAAATTTCACCTTATTTGGAAAAAATGAAGAAGTTTCACAACTAAAAATAAAAATAAGTTTGATATTTATTTAACGTCTGTGGCAGTAAGGCAGTAGCTTATGTAAAAAAAAAAAAAATAAATTTTCGAGAAAAATGCATTTTTGTCTACAATCTGTAATAGCAATTAATGTAAATTTGTAAATTTTTTAAAAGAATTATAAGATAGCTTTTCAACGGGTAATGATTTCGCATAGGGATTGCATAGTAAAGTACCTCTGAAACTGTGGACATACTAACAATCTACCGAACCGTTTATGTCGACAAAAGCTACTCTGTCTTATAACGGGTGATTTTTTAGCTGGTTTGGTTTTGGCAACACTGGTTTTGACAGCTGACGTGTGTTTAGTACCTTGTGTCACTGTCAAACAGCTTCAGTTTGGTTTGCAATTTAACCATGGATCGTCTTACAAATGGACAACGCTTGCAAATTATTGAATTTTACTATCAAAATTCGTGCTCGGTTCGAAATGTTCATCGCGCGCTGCTTCCATTTTATGGTCGGCATTCTCGACCTTCTGAGCAGTCTATTCGGAAGATTGTGACCAAATTTCGCACCAAATTTACTTTGTTGGACATTAAACCACCAACACGTTTACGTACTGTGCGTAGTGAAGAAAATATTGCGGCCGTATCAGCTAGTGTGACAGAAGACCGCGAAATGTCGATTCGGCGCCGTTCCCAGCAGTTAGGCCTTTGTTACAGCACTACGTGGAAAATTTTGCGGAAGGATTTGGGCGTAAAGCCTTTTAAGATACAGCTGGTGCAAGAACTAAAGCCAGCCGACCTACCACAACGCCGAATTTTTGGTGAATGGGCTCTTGGAAAGCTGGCCGAGGATCCGCTTTTTTATCGAAAAATTGTGTTCAGCGATGAGGCTCATTTTTGGTTGAATGGGTACGTAAATAAGCACAATTGCCGCATTTGGAGTGAAGATCAGCCAGAAGCATTGCAACAGCTACCAATGCATCCCGAAAAAGCCACTGTTTGGTGCGGTTTATGGGCCGGCGGCATTATTGGGCCATATTTCTTCAAAGATGATGCGAATCGCAGCGTTACTGTCAATGGTGAACGCTACCGAGCGATGATAACAAACTTTTTTTTGCCCGAAATGGAAGTTCTTGACTTGCATGATATGTGGTTTCAACAAGACGGTGCCACATGCCACACAGCACGCGAAACAATGGCGCAATTGCGAGGCGAGTTTGGTGAACAGTTAATTTCACGTTTCGGGCCGGTCAATTGGCCGCCTAGATCGTGCGATTTGACACCATTAGACTATTTTTTGTGGGGGTATGTCAAGGCTAATGTCTATAGGGACAAGCCCGCTTCGATTGACGCACTGGAAGCCAACATCCATGCATTCATTCGTGAGATACCGGCCGATATGTGTGAAAGAGTATGCCAAAATTGGACTCAGCGGATGGGCTACCTGAGACGCAGCCGCGGTCAACATTTGCATGAAATTATCTTTAAACATTAAATTGCAAGGTTCAAACTATCGATTCAAATAAATATTTCATTCATTTTTTCGAATTTTTTGTGTGTTTTTTTTTTAAAAAAGTAGCTTATGTTAAAAAAAAAACAGTTTTCGAGAAAATGCATTTTTGTCTACAATCTGTAATAGCAATTAATGTAAATTTGTAAATTTTTTAAAAGAATTATAAGATAGCTTTTCAACGGGTAATGATTTCGCATAGGGATTGCATAGTAAAGTACCTCTGAAACTGTGGACTACTAACAATCTACCGAACCGCTTATGTCGACAAAAGCTACTCTGTCTTATATTGCCACAGATGTATAGGTTGAAATACAACATAATGTACATCAAAATTATAAGGGGTTTTTTGAGTGATATAACACACTTGCAGTTAGACTGCCAAGCTTTCGCAACATCATTATAATATTGAAGGTTTGAATGAAAAAACAACACTTGGGTTAGCTACCACCAAGTTTGTATACTTAAATTGTTTCTATAAAGTTAATCTAGAGTTACATAAGTCACCAAACTCGGTGGTTTAACTCTGTTTTGACTGAAAAATATGTCAGGACCTTATTCAATATAGTTTAACTCGGATAATTTTTGTCCCAAACAAGCATAATAAAATGTGAAAATTTCCTGCTTTTAACATTAGAAATGTTTAAGCGAAGGCATACCTACTAACAATGTGAAAAAATCAACAGAATTTCAAAAAAGTGTAACGCCGAGTAGAGAAAGAGGGCGAAACGTCAAGGGAATAGTCGAAATTATTTCGTTCATGCTATGTTCTTACTGGTCTGAGGAAACAGAATACGACGAAGATGATAAAAAACGGACACCAAAAAAAGAGAAGTGTTCGTAGGAAGGGAAAATGTAAAATGAAATTGTAGAAAATAAGACGTGTAGTTTATTAAATTAACTACGCGTAGTTAATGATGTAGAAAATGTAGTTTAGTTAATTCGGCCAACCCTGTTCGTAGGCTTTCCAGATTTGTATGTGAAGAAGAGCAAATTTAAAAAAGAATTTATTTAAAGTTTTAAAATACATAAATGCTTTTTTCATTTCTAATGTACCTCAACTATGCTGGAATGGCAAATTCGGTAAATTTTATAGTTTGGTACATCAAGGACTCTTGAGATATTTCAACAAATCATTTCCAACAACTGTATTCAGCGCCTTATCCTTACTTTTGGTTTTGTTGTGATGTTGAAGTTGAGCACTTTCTTATAAGTAGGCTTGTTCGTTTTCTTCCCAAAAATTCCAATTTCTACAAATTTTAGTTCGTTATTATTTTTTTGTTTATAGACTATGACAGAACTGAACTAAGATTGGAAGAAATTGGCAATTTGGGAAGGATATAACAGAAATAGGGTGTACAGGAAAAAGTGTGTGTAAGTCAAAAGTCTACGCTTGTACAATATTATCGTAAGATTTATTTGATTCTTTTTCCAAATTTGACCATTTTCCGATTCGTTTTATTTTTAAAAACAATAAATTAAGTATCTCGAAGAAAAAACTTTAACAAAATATATTTTAAAATTGCTTACATTTCCTCTAATAATTTATTCCTTTTCTTGATTGTATTGGATTTTCTTCGATTTTGGTTGCCAAATAAATATGGCTACGCAATCTGCCCGACGACACTGATGATAAACTGATGTTTATGAATATACGTAGAATGGTTGGTACTGCAGTTGATAAAAGGTAGTTTTATTGCAGAACTGCATTAATGAACGTAGGCGTTTTTCTTTTTTTTTAGCCACGAGCGGGGCACTGAGCTGTCCATAAAAGTACTATGTTACATTTTTAACACGGAGCGCGTTGAGCTGTCAACTTGCATTTATTATTCGGCCCAGAGCTCGATCGGGGTTGTTATTTTGGTGTTTATATGAACTCAAATTTTAGTTCAATTAATTATTAAAGAAGTTTAACCAAAACTTATACAGAATGATTGTATAAAATAGAAATTATGATTTATTTGAAAAAGAGTAAACGAAAATTGAATGTTAAAATTATTGGCTTGAATTAGGAAATTAAAAGTAATTAGACATCTAGTACTTTTCCATGTTTTCGTAATAAATTTTTAATTTTTAACCAAAAAACGAATAATTTCTAGGGATTTTCATGGATGTTCATTGTTAAGTTATATATGAATAAACTGTGTTTTGGACACCAACTTTGTATACAGAGATTCCAACTTATGAAATGCTGAAAATTCCAAGCAGAATAATACATATATTTTCCATAGACACTTTTTCTCACCGACACATTGAGGGAACAAGACAATTTACGAATCTGTCAAAGTCAAAAGTGACAGTTATTACTTTGGGAAATCTGACAAATGGGAAATTGCAAAGGACACAACAGAAGGTAGTTTTTGTTATTTTAAGGGAATTGTTTGCTTATTATTTGACTTTTAAGTATAATTTTAATTACAAAATAATTTCTTTTTATATAGGAACCTAAATAGTCTAACACAATGCCATTGCATTCTAAAATAGCTTAACAAGACAATTTCACCAAAGTGAAGATTTTGACGTTTGTGAATAAACGAGAGAGAGAGAGAGCGATATATTTGTATGTATTAAGTTAAAAGCCCTATTGATATAAATCGATTTATTAAAAATTAAAGAGACAAAATGGGGGAAAATAAACCAGGTTTACCTAGACTTTAGGAACAATAAAATAAAATCCCGACATGTTACAAATTGTGTTATGTCAAAACCTAGTTTTAATAGTACCTACTAGAAAAGAAGGAAACAAAATTACAATTTTTTGAAAACGTAAAAATTGCATTAAAACACTCTAAAATCTTGATTTTTTTTGTTGCTTAAATTTATGTTGGCACAAAATTAAATCACAGCGCATGTGCATTTTGAATTGCTCGTAAAATGCATCCTTTAAAGTTCCCACACCTTTTTCTTCCATACTCTCTTTTTTTTTTACTTTACACACAAACCTTTCGAAATACACATAGTATATTTATGTACATATATAAAAATGTATGAACCTAAAATATCTTTTATTTTTTTTTATTTTGATATACAATTCTCATTTTATGAAAAAATTTCCATTTTTTATTTTGCACAAGGAAGAAACGAATAAAGATCCTGTTTGAGCTAAGATATGCCGGTAAATGTTTTTTTTTTTTTTTTTTTTTTTTTTACACATATTTTTTACATATTTTACTTTCTTTTTTTTTTGTTGCCAAATAGGCAACTCTGTAACCCACACCCCCAATGAAAATATTTCATCTTTTTTATAAAAAAAAATAAAATAAATGAGAAATATAACAGCAATTTATTTTGTATCTTTCACATTTGTATCTGTCGCCGTCATCGTTGTCGTCATGAACGTGATGAAGATAACGTACCGCTCCCGGGTACTGGTTTCGATCCTATACCTACATTTAGTCCTGCTTCTGTTTCTTCCTACTTCTTGGTGCTAGAAGGTTGCATGCTCTTGTTCAGGGGTTAAAATAGTGGATAACGTAAGAACCAACTCCCTCCCCTTTTCACCACTTCTTTTAGTATGTTTGTTGTCTTTGAATAATGTCCCAAGTGAGCAAAGCTCTATACTACGCCACTGCACAACAAACCATGGCAGCATATTTTTGAAAATAGGAGAAGGAATGAAACGAAATGCAACCAGGTCTGGGTCGTCTACCCAAACTCTGGTTCGATGTTCCATAGAGAAAAAGCTGCTGCTGCTGCTGCACGTTTCGTATCTCAATTCGTTGCATGCAATACTAGTAGTTGTATAGTATACGCTCATTTGGCCGGTTCGGTTTGGGGTTGTATCTAACGAAAACAAGAGGGTGTGTGGGTTTTGCTTCTTTTTTTTTTTTTCCTTTCGTTTCTTTTTGTTGTTGGGTCGTGTAGGTAAGGTAGTCGGGTTGGGTTTTGTTGGAAAAGTCAATGCACTTGGAAAAATGAAAAGTACTATTTCTCTGTGTAGAGAGGACTTTTATTAGGATGTATGCGTTTTTGCTCGGTGTAAACCACCCATGCACATTGCACACACTCATACATACATCTTGTCCTGTTTTTTTTTTTTTTTTTTTTTTTTGTATTTTACATTTCAAATAAGGGTGGGGTTATTCCTTATAGTCGAGTCGAATCGAGTAGAGTAGAGCCGTGTCGAGCAGAGCCGTTGACGACAAAGGGGAAGTTTTGGTGAGAACTGCAAACGCGACTTATGGAAGGTACATACATATGTAGGTACGGCAAGGAAAGCAGTCGGTCTCCTATATAGACACACAAAGAAAACGATGACTATCATCGTTTGCTTACTTACATATAATTACATTTGTGAAATTTAAACTGAACATCTAAAAACCCTTCCCCACCCAGTTCTTCATTCGACGACTTCAATTCTATAGTCACGACTCAAACCCTTCGTAAAATGACACAATGACAAAAACCCATTTCGTAGAAGTTATACCTACATACATATATGGAAACGAACGAGGCAACAAGGACGGGAGTAGGTATATCGTTTATAGAATAATGTTAGGGGTTCTAGGTATATTTGTTGTCGGGGATGAAGTTGAAAAGTGGTACTCTTGTTGGTATAACGTAATTTAGTAATTTATTGAAAAAAGAAGAAAGCACCAACATGAATTCATTAAATCGAGGAATTTCTTGTTATCGAAATATTTTATTAATATAAATATGGGGTAATCAAGAATAGTGTTACTGATGCGGACGTCGGTGTATAGGAATATTTATCCTATACCCACATAGTTGTGGTTTGGTACCCGCACAGAGAGTCATAACTACATACTGCTGCTGCCGCACCTATATTGTATACACATCAGACATTTGCTATGGGTCTCGTCTCCCTTTGAGTCATCATTATAGGTTTTCATTCGATTAGATTAGAATTTACAATAATTGACACAAGGAATTAATATGCGGGATTATACGGACTGACTATGTCTGATGAAAAACACAGTACACAGAGTGGATGGGAGGACACACCTATAACTAAAGGACGACAACGACACATAACACCAGATGACGACGACGGTACACGAAAACTATGTGTGCATGAGAAGAGGATTAAAATATTTAAACCGACTTTTATTGGAAAATGACATGCGCACAATTATGTAGGTAGGTATACTTTCTACAAATTAACCGTACCTACTGTAGGTACACTATACCACCTATTCCTGTATACTATATACTATATTCCCAGATGACATCGGTTTGTGAGTAAATAATGTTCCCTGTCATTCCTGTGGGATATAAAATTGATTGCTGAGGTTTTTTGTTTTTCTGTTTTTTTTTTGACGTTTGTTTTAAGACCAGCTCATTTATGTATACGAAGCTATATTAGAAATAAGGGTAAAAGATTAAAAACAATCGACGATCTGTTCTGCCAATGACTGTTAATTGGATTAAACTTTAGCTAAGAGGCGATTTGGACTTGTAAGATGACTAAAAATGCTAGTTCAAATTTGTTTTTATTTTTTTTTTTACTTTCTTTTTGTTGTGTTGCTGTATCTGGTTTCATTTAGCAATCCTTTTACTCCACTGCTGGTTTGGTTTGAAAAATCGAATAATTTTAGTCTTCTAACATTCAGGGTGAAGTTAGAATTTCATTTTCCTTTGGTCTTAATAGTTCATTTGAGTTAAATGTGCGTGTTTTTTAGTGAAAATTTAATTCTTCGAAATGGCTACAATGCAGCAGCGAGTTAATGATCTTTTGACTTTGAATACATACATACATACTTAATTATGTTTGTCCTTCCTTTTTCAGGTTGGAGAAAAGGCAAATTCTTTACATATTTAGAAGTTAGGTTGTTTAAAAAAAAAACATGATTTTTTGTTTAGTAAAACGTATTACCGATATTTTCTTGACTATTAATGAAATATTGATACGCAACATTAAGGTAAACAATTCTAGTCTTTTAACTTTCAGGACGAAGTTAGAACTTCATTTTCCTTTGTTCTTAATAGTTCATTTGAGTTAAATGTGTGTGTTTTTTAGTGAAAATTTAATTCTTCGAGGTTGAAGTACAATGCAGGAGCGAGTTAATGATTTTTTTTGACTTTGAATATACATATCTATACTTATGTCTGTCGTTCTTTGTTGAGGTTGGTGAGATGGAAAATTCATTACCTACATATTCCGAAGTCTAGTGCCTACGTTCTGTTACTCTAGCATCGAAAAAAATCAATCGCAAAACGATGAAAATTGAAACAAATCATTTTCAACGTTTCTTGGCCAATTTTATCGATGCGAGTGTTACAGAACAGGTTGTTTTAAAAAATAAAGGATGATATTTCTGTTTAGAAAAAAAAAGAAGATTAGATTAGATTATAATTGTTGTGCTCGAACTATCTATTAATGAAACATTGATCCACAACTTTAAAATGCCCTTTTGTTTGTATGTATATTTGTCAAGATTCTTTCGTGGTTGGTTCTAAAGAATTAAGGAAAGAACTACAAAATTCTTAAAGATCAGGTTTGGCAAAAATTCTTCCAAAATGAAGAAAAATTTTGTATATCGAACTGCATGAGTGTGAAGCTCTGCAGACGATGTTTCCTGAGAGAGTATTGAAAAGCTTATATAAAAACTTAACGAAAGATAATTTACTATAAAAAAATGTAAAACGAAAAAAATTAATTCTGGTAAAGGATTTCATCAATGAATGTCTAATGAAGGCAGTAGTTTGTTTTTTTTTTTATATTTTCCGCTTTAAATTTTGGCATTTTTTATTATTATCGAGACGGATTTATAAACCTAAGTTTATATATGTAGCTATGAATGAAAGAGTTCGGTTTGTATTTTCAATTATTGAGCCCCCGCTCACTACAGATTTTTTATGGGCCTAAAGTTTGATCGGGTTGGGTTGCTAGTGCGCACAATGTGCCGATTAAATAGTCGAGTTGGCAGTGAGTGCGCAGTGCGCATACTAGACGACAGTAAGTCAACTTTTCTTGAACAGTCAACAGAGAACAGTCTCATAATGGCAGCCAAGATGAGATGTACAACTAGGCAGCTCCATTATGTTAAATATTTACGTAAAAATATCCAAAACTTAGAATAAATTGAGTTGAAGTTCAGAGCAAACAGAAAGGTACAAATAAAGTCGGCCGACTAAATTGTGGCAATAGTCAAATTGTGGCAATAGTCTTATTGCCTCCGTCTGGAGTAGCTTATGTTAAAAAAACACGTTTCGAGAAATACGCATTTTTGTCTAAAATCTGTAATAGCAATTAATGTAAATTTTTTTTAGGAATTATAATACAGTTTTTGAACGGGTAATTATTTCGAAATTATCTCAAACTGTGGACTACTACAATCGAAAAACCGAAAAAAAAACGCTTATGTCGATATAAGCTACTCTGTCTTATTGCCACAAAAATAATCGGTATAGTGTGTGCTCGTAGAAAAGCTCCGTACTTATTAAGTAGTCGGCCGATAGTTTGGCGATACTTAAGTTTAAAGGCAATCGTGAGGCATATCAAACTTATTAATCGGCCGATACTGATGAATCCTTGTAGTATGCGCACTTTCATCTGTTTTCATACTGATAAAGAGCCCGAACAAATTGTCGGCCGATAGAAAGTCTGTTGTGTGCGGAGGCTCTTAAAGTTACTGGGCTACGAAACAAACTTTCAACAAAAAATGGAGTATTTCTTGGCATGAAAAAGTTCCCACTAACCTTAGTCGTTTTGATTCAGCAGAAAATTGTGAATCACTGCCGATATGAGACACTCGGGAATGGTTGAAAGTTGATAATCACTAGGCCCTGGTTTTACACGAGCTGTCACGATATCAACTGGAGTTATTACTGTGGATTGCGTGATCTGCTATTTCTTCTGAACTTTCTCTTCGATTTTGTTAGCTTCTTTGGCAGCCAACGCCCATTTGTTCAATGCGAGATCATCCCAGTTTCATAGTTAAACCCTATTTAACTCCTGAACATGTTTTTCAGTCAATTTAGATTTTGAGTTAACTTAACGAATTTAATGAGTAAACACTGAATTAGACAGCAAAAAATATTTCTGACAGTTGACTGTCAAAACACCATCGACAAAAAGATGGCGCCCTGCAGTTTCCATACTGTAGCATAGTGTTACCCTGACTGTTACGATATTGAAAGCAAATTTCCATATTTTCACACTTCGAATCCGATTTGATTTTTTGACAACTGAATGTAAAAGTTAATCCTCCATTGAAAAACTGTCTCTGACTTAACTTGGGTTTAATTTATTGACAGGATTAACTAACTCTGGTTCAATTCAGAGTTAACTGTCACTGAAAAAACGACCCTTACCGCCATATTATTCACTCAATTAATCCACTTAAGCTAAATTCAATGTAAATACATCCAAATTTAAGTTTTAATCTGTATTAATCGAGTAATTAATATGGCAGTTAATGTTCTATCAAATTTGATTGATTAACAATTTAATTAATTACTAAATTCAAATTTAATAAAATGCGTAAACATTTCAAAATCTTTCACATTTCAACAATCAACCTATTTAATTATAAAATTTGATTACTCAACGGAAAGATTCAAATTTAATCAAATTTTATATCAATTAAATCAGGAATTTTTAATTATAGAATACTCTTTGTTCAACCAATGATTAATATTCTACGATGAGTGTATATTAATTTTAAATAACCACCTCTTAATCAGTCTAGAAAGAAATATTTTTCTCATAAATAATTATATAATTAACTTAACAATTAACACTTATGAGTGCTTCATCCGTCTTATTCACTTACCATATATGTTTGTTGTACAATGTACATACCTACCACCTGCGCTTGAACTTCAAACCATCAACTAACCTTATCTCGTTGACTTTACGTGACTTCACACAATAAAAACAGTGTCATATCTAATGCAGACAAATTGTTCAAGAATACGTAGAACATTTATGTATGTATGAGTCATATCTATATTGTCTTCATAATTCATATCATAAATATGTCTCAAGTCAGTGAACCTCCAACAGAGAGCTCCATACCAACCATAATATTCGTTCTAAAAAGAGGCCACCCACTAAGAGTTCAACAACTGAATCCTAAATCAGACTTATTAGTTTCCAAGAGTATTCTCTATACTAACTACATACATATATGTATGTGTACCTACTTGTAATGTAGTGGTTCACCTCGCCCGCACTCATTTTGTTTGTAGAAAAAAAAATCTTTTGACAATTCTCGAAATGAAGGGTATAATTTTTGGCAGTAAAAGTATATAATTAAGAAACGATACTTGGAAGAATAAATTGGATGAAATTATTTCATCAAGAAGGAGACCCGACCCGTGTCTTCATAAAATCATGACTTCTGTTTTATTCTTCTTCTTTGGTAATATAATTGGAAATATTTTTAAGGATTTCTTGTTTTCTTCATTTTACAATTCGTCATGCATTTTTAATAGCTTAATATAGCGAAAACATATTAATTTGCCAAACCATTAAATATGGTGTGAAATTATACTCGAACGAATCTAAAATAGCCTAAGAGAGTAATTTGCGAGAAAGTGAAAGGTGAAATGGATGTTTAACGAAAATTAATTTTTCTTCTTTTTTTTTTTTTTTAAAAGCCCCTCACTGGGCAATACGAGTATTATACATAGTCGCAGTGCTAGGTATAACCATTAAGTTATAGGTATGGTTGTTGTATACTTATTCAAGTCGAAAAAAAATAAAGTTATAGCGAGTAATAATAATTTTAATTAGAATGAAAATTAATGACAACACGATGGGAATTTTATATATAAATACTTCGTCAACTATACTGTCAATAAACAAATATTAATGGGCAACTAAAATCAAGCTATTATAGACATTAGGTCTTCTCTCCTGGAAAATTAATGTTCACAGTTGTTGATGTTTGAGAAGCCTTTATAAGCAATAAACAATAAGGTAATACTTCTACTTTATAGCCCATGTAGTTGGAATTTCTCTTAGTTTATATTTGTTCCATTTAAAGAGCATGAGATTTTGCTGTCAAATATGTTTCACAACTCTTTTCACTTAAAAGTTACTGTAGAAAAACTGTTAAATTATTTTTAATATTTTTCTCTCCTCATGTTCATCTGAACGAAAATAATACTCTAGTAGGTTCTTAAGTTCCTTAATTTGTTTTTATTATATCAAAGCTTTTTGTGGGTAAAAAAAAACATTTAAGATAAACTCGAAATTGAGAATATTTAGAAAGAAAAGACTTACGCTGCAGCGCTAAAAAAAACCGGTACAAACCATCTCAAAAATCCATGTTTCTTTTATTCTTATAATCTTCCCTATTACGCCTATAACGATTGTCAATATTATCGATTGACAGTTGATAAATAAATATAAGAAATATGAAAAATGGCAAGTTTTTGCCAAGATTAGTCAAGGCCGTGGATAGTTTCCAGGAGATGAGGAAAACTTGTCAAATACTTTTAGGCCCTTTCCAGTTCAAACATTATGTGATTGTTTTCCTATCCCATGATAAACAGCCCTATATAACTAAACAAAATAAAAAAAAAAACTTTTAACCACCATTAAAAATTAGTTAAGTTACAAAGTTATTCATTTATAACATTGTACTTTTGAGCCCAATGTACTGGTAAGCGGAAAGTCCCATAACCTCGAAGAAGCCAACCTTTTAAATTTATTTTTTTGTCTCGAGACAAAATAGAATACATTTGGCGAGGTCCATGCTAATTCCTTTAGTAATTATTGCTAGCCCCTTGTTAGTATCTAATCTAATGTAAAACTTTTTAGAGTTTTAATGTAAAACTAGATTGTCCTTCCAGGTGGGATAAGTTAGGTTTCAAAATCCCAGACGTACACACTATGTGGTCAAATGTGGTGTTACACATTCCAACAAGTTTTTACTCGAAAGGGCATAACGAGTAACTTATTTGACAATTTTTATTGTTTAAATTTTCCTTACACTGAAAACTTTCCAGGGCCCCTTGACTACATATTATAAACTTGCCATTTTTTCAGACAGGGTTTTACATACCTAAGAGAAACGAATACTCCAAGAGTATATTTTGTCACGATAAAATGTTTCTCATCCGTTCAAATTCGATAGAATATTGGATATGAGTCCCCGAATTCGTTTCTACTTACTACCGCACACATAAATAGTTTTGGAGTAGCCCTGCTCTCCATGAGCTTATTATTATAAGATATTTATATTTTTTCTTACAAGAATTCCACTCAGTGACAACGCTTACTAAGCGGATATAGGCTACAGATCTTGTTGTATTTTATCCTCAATTCTTTAAACTTTTATACTCGAGAAAACAAAAATCTGGGAATGACAGGTTAAATTAAAATTCTATCAACAAAAAAAAGAAGACCCTTTAACTTTCGTATCGTCTACCGTACCTACTCTAGAAAAAAATTTCCAATTTAAATATCAATTCAAGCATTTCCTATGATTTTATTAATCATGTAACTCATAAGTAATTGGAATCCACATGCACTGATCAAATGATCACATCTTACTTCGTCGTCGCCATGCAAAATTCTTGATCTTTACAATGAAATCCCACCCGGTATCTCATCGTACTCGCATATCTATAAAAAAAATGCTATTAATCATTTTCACACAGAAGTACGATTAGTATAGTAGCATATTTTATTACAAAAAAAATATAAATTTATCGCACCAAAATTAACCTCAATATGGCAAATAGGTTTATCTTATTTAGTTAAGCATTTTCTTTGTTTAAAGCAACCAAGCTTATTCAAAATCCTCCAATCCATATGTGGTCATCTTAAAGATAAATAAATAAAATTTCTACACTTTATCTTTTATATATATCTATACGAGTTCTTCTGATGATGAGTAAATTTAAATTTCATTCCCAAAATGAGTAATTGGGTGACGAAACTTATCCCCATGTAACCCTTTGCTCTTCCGCTACCAAAAAAAATTAAATGATTCACGAAAAGAGTTATTGCCTCTGTTGCGTTGCTTTGCTTTGAAAAAAAGGGAGCAGCAATTTTTTTTTTTTTTTTTGAAACACATAAAATATTACAAACATGTGAAGATTATCGTTTTGGGTTGGTTTGTCCTCCCAAGAAGAAAGAAAACTTTAAGAACAAATGGCCACCACCCAATGAAGGAATTCCCATTTCCAAATATCATGTGGAGGTACTTATCAGACTTAGTGTATGTCTGGTAAGCAATTAAGAGCAAATATTTTTCTCTTTGATGAAGAAATCATTTTCTTGGGAAGCGATTTTATCGTAATATGTAATTCTTTCGAGCATTATGCTGAATCATTCACAGAAATTTTTATTGAGTTAATCACCCACCCTATATATTATATGCAAGAATAGGTGTATAATTAGTTTGAATGAGTAAATACTGACATTTTATAATTCTTTTGATATTAAAATTGAAACAGTTTTTTTTACGTAAATATTGTTATCTTTTTAATTTTTCATAAATAAATATTTAGAACTGATAACAATTTTTTGAAATCACAATTATGACATTACAGATGTTTTGTATGCAAAAATTGCAAAGGTAAAGTTAGGTAATCAAGATTGAAGTATAAAGGAAGGTTCTAAAAAGGCTTTACTTACGAGGCTACAATCTACATTGCGAAGTGCATACTTCCTTCCTAGTAATTAAAAAAAAATACATAGATGGAATCAAATTGATCTGAAACCTCTTGATGTGATAAATATGAAATTAAACAGATTTCACATAAGCTCCGTAATAAACTAATTTACCCGCTCTGGCTTCGTACTGGTAACAAATTTTAAGTTTCGTAAAATATTAAAAAAAAAAAAAACAATTTAAGGCAATGTCTATGATGTTCTACCCTTGAGTGATTCTGGAAACCCAACCAATAAATATTACTTTTTTAACATAAATTTAAAAGAATTAAGAAAAGATGCTATTTTTGTTTACCCTATATTTCACCTTATACAGTGAACTCTCTCATAACCGGACACTGACGGTACCAAGAAATTTGTTCGATTCGGAGGTGTCCGGAATGGACATTATACAGGGTGATCGGTATAAGGTGCACCAAAAAGCTAGAGCGAGTAGGTTGGGTTAAGACAAGAAAAAAATCGTATGGGACAGGGGTCTATTTCCCCCCGTTTAGGCGGGAGGAACAATTTTCTAAAAAATTGACTTAAAACAGAAAAAAAATTATTTAAAAATATTCCTCTTTGGAAAGACAGAAATCTCATATTTAATTTAAGTTTAAATTAAGTTGTGTTAGTGAATAGTTTTTGAAAAATTAATTTTCAAACTCGAAATTTTGAAGAAAAAAATTTAAAAAAAAAAATTGTAAATTAATTTTTTTCAAAATTTTATATAATTTAGTATAGTTTTTGTTTTCAAAATTCAATGCTCTCTTATTAATTTTTCAATAAAAAACAGAAAACCGGATGCTAAAATGTATCTTAGTTTTTGAGAAAGTAAAAAAAAAATAAAAAAGTACCTACTTTTTTCTAAGAAAAAAACTTTTTTTGGTTTTCCCAAGTTTGATCTGGTCGATCAATTATTAAATTAGCGCATTATCCCTTTTTTACTTTTTATTGCGTGCCATCCGGTTTTTAGCAAATAATTTAAACAAAATAAACTGAATTAACTAGATTTCTCGATTTTTTTCTTGTTTTGACCCAACCTGCTCGCTCTAGGTTTTTGGTGCACTTATACCGATCACCTTTTATAAGACTTGAAAAATAGTACTCTATTTGCACTTTGTCCGCTTGAGAGGGAGCCAAACTCTGTTACGATGATTAAATTCGGTTTCCGCGTTCGATTATAAGAGAGTCCGCTTTTAGGAGAGTTATTTCTATGAACTATTTGAATTTAATGCCGTTCTTCTGAGAGGTGTCCGCTTATGGGAGGTGTCCGTTTGGAGAGAATGCACTGTATGTATAGCTAAATATTAAAAAAAAAATTGTTTATCTCTTAAATGATCCTCCATTTCCATTCTATAAATATAAACTAACATAAAAAGAATTTAAAAAAACCGAAAACCTACCCTATAAGTAGCTAAATTTTGAGTGATTCTCAATTCAAATTAAATCAAATTAAAAATTGTTATCAATTAATTAAAAAGTAAGTAATTGGATGCTATTTTTTAGTTTTTACCCCATTTCACCCTTTAAATATCAATAACATTGACAAATATTTAACCCATAAATGACCCAAAAAAATACTTTTCAAAAAAAAAAACAATTTTTTTAATATGTAATATTGTTGGCTAAATACGTAAAGCTGCTAAGTCCATTTTTGACCGAAATTGAGATTTTTTTGCCATTTGTCAAATGTATCATAGTTATTGCAGAATTCTAAAGAGAAAATCAGTTTTTATATGAAGTATTATGTAATTTTTGCTGTGTTTTTTCGCTCTCCAAAGTGGTCTTAGCAGCTTTACGTATTCAGCTGTCTATATTTAACTTTTTTGTTCTGACCCCATAGTACCATAGAAACAGGAAAATTAAGAAAAATATACAGTAACTACTTGAGCCATCTTCTAAGTTCAACCTTTATTGCTTTTTTTAAATCGTATTTCAGTTACCAATTACGGATACCACTTATTTATTTTACCTAATTTCACCCTACAAATAACAAAAATTTTGAAACAAAAATCTCTAAGAATAACTTTCTAACACAAAAAAGGATTTTTTTTAAAATTATATACGACTTTTTTGATTTTACCCCATTTTACCTTATCAATAGGGTAAAATGAGTTTCTGAAGAAAAAAAATATATCCCTAAAACCATCCCCTAAAAATAACACAAGAAGAATTTTTGAAATCGGACATTTGGTTTCTAAGATTATCCCGGACAAAGAAAGCAAGATTTTAACTTTATGATAATACAAAATATAAGCCGTGTATTTCGAAACTCTGAACCATTTGTTGCCTGGTGGTTACACCATGAAACTACCAAATTAAAAAAAAAAAAATCTCAGTGTCTTGTGTCTTCTTATAAAGTGGGTTAACCATTTCTTGTCTGGTGGTTCACCATGGAACCACCAACTCAAACAAAAAAATTCTCTTGGGTCTCAGTGGTCTTAACGCGAAACCACCTAATGAAGGTTATTCCATCAGATAAAAAAACAAATGGTTAATCGCATTATTTAGACCCTGTTAAGATATAGGGAAATCTAATCGATAGATGGCGTGCGGGTACATTAAACAACCACCCAACCTGAAAAGTTGTTTCTTTTCCAAAATGAAGAAACTATGTAACGGGTGATTTTTTAAGAGGTTTAGAACTTTTTTAACAAAAAAAACACAAAAAATTCGAAAAAATGAATGAAATATTTATTTGAATCGATAGTTTGAACCTTGCAATTTAATGTTTAAAGATAATTTCATGCAAATGTTGACCGCGGCTGCGTCTCAGGTAGCCCATCCGCTGAGTCCAATTTTGGCATACTCTTTCACACATATCGGCCGGTATCTCACGAATGAATGCATGGATGTTGGCTTCCAGTGCGTCAATCGAAGCGGGCTTGTCCCTATAGACATTAGCCTTGACATACCCCCACAAAAAATAGTCTAATGGTGTCAAATCGCACGATCTAGGCGGCCAATTGACCGGCCCGAAACGTGAAATTAACTGTTCACCAAACTCGCCTCGCAATTGCGCCATTGTTTCGCGTGCTGTGTGGCATGTGGCACCGTCTTGTTGAAACCACATATCATGCAAGTCAAGAACTTCCATTTCGGCCAAAAAAAAGTTTGTTATCATCGCTCGGTAGCGTTCACCATTGACAGTAACGCTGCGATTCGCATCATCTTTGAAGAAATATGGCCCAATAATGCCGCCGGCCCATAAACCGCACCAAACAGTGGCTTTTTCGGGATGCATTGGTAGCTGTTGCAATGCTTCTGGCTGATCTTCACTCCAAATGCGGCAATTGTGCTTATTTACGTACCCATTCAACCAAAAATGAGCCTCATCGCTGAACACAATTTTTCGAACATGAACATTTCGAACCGAGCACGAATTTTGATAGTAAAATTCAATAATTTGCAAGCGTTGTTCATTTGTAAGACGATCCATGGTTAAATTGCAAACCAAACTGAAGCTGTTTGACAGTGACACAAGGTACTAAACACACGTCAGCTGTCAAAACCAGTGTTGCCAAAACCAAACCAGCTAAAAAATCACCCGTTATTAATGTTTTTAGTTTCATGGTCTAAATTTCCATACAAACATAAAATGGTGGGAAGGGGTAGTTTTTTTGTATTTAGGGGAACTTATCCGCCCGCCATTGCAAGTGTTTTAGGTATAATTTTTTAATATTGTTTAATTTTTATTTAAAATTAGCCCGACCATATCAACCTACATCTTCTATTTTCAGTCCAAAGTTTCGTTTATAATTTGAAGTTACTATAACGCCCATATTATTCACTCAATGCATCTATTCTTAAACTTTAAACCGGGTATATTTACATTGAATTTATATAAATTTTACATCCGCGGATTTAAGTTTTAATCTGGATGAATCGAGTGAATAATATGGGAGTAAATGTTCAGCTCCTAAATGCCAACCAAAATATAAATTATAATTTTAAATCATTATCATTTAGAAAAGTTCTAAAAAAAAAACCATTAATTTAATTTCTACTGAAATACTTTTTTTTTAGGGTATTAAGACCCTTATCTGTGAATTGTGATATTAATTTTCTAATAGCTCTAGAGAAATAATCCCTATGCCCTGATGTATACATTATATAGTAGTTTTTTCTTTTTTCTTCATTTTTCCTTTTTTTTATTTCACTCGTTATTGTTGCTTATTTTAATGAACTACGAAATGAATTAAAAACACATGGCCCCTCAAGTACTTTGTTGAGTATATATTTGGCATTCTTTTCCATAAACGAAAAAAAAAATAAAAAAAAAAAATATAAGGAAATAATGAATATGAAAAGGAAAGCAGAAGAGCCAGGGGCATCTGCAATACCAAGAGTTGTGCTCCCATTCACCGAAGCCATAAGCCAGCAGCAGCAATAGCAGAAGAAGGATTGTACTTTATTGCTTTTCTACCTTTCTGCTTGCCTTGCTTGACACATACACACATATACCTGCTGGGAGCATGGGAATAACAAAAAAAAAAAAATTCCCCAATAACATAGCTCTATGGAATTCCTAGAGGATTTTGTCGCGCATACCTTCTCTATGTTTACAATTTTATAAACTAAAGTCATTAGGTGGTTTTTGTAATTATTGTTTTTTTTTGTTTGTTGATGTTGTTGTTGTTGCGTTCTCTTGTTGGTGTTAAAGTTTCTAGCGTAACTAACTATGGACGATGCACAATGTTCCTTTCTATATAGACAAGATACATTGCAATTGTTTATTTAAATTTGATTTAGAGATGGGATATTTCCGGTATTCTGGGTGGGGAGTCATTTTTTATACCCAAGTCTTTTAAGAAAATAAACATTTTTCTTGTTTTTTTCTATTTTTGTGTTTGTTTTATTAAAAGAGATAAATATACTAAGAAACTATAAATGAAATTACATCATTATACACGTTAATATATAAACAGGAAATTGATTTTTTTTTGTAAAACTAGTTTTTAATTTTATCTTATTCCCTAAAGCGGTGACTAATCCATTGTTTTTTCTTCTTTTTTTATTGCAGGTATGTAAACATTAAAATATAATGTGGACTTATTTTTATATTTATAAATGTGTGAGTATGATTAATTTTGTTGTTGTTGTTAAAGAAGCTCATTGATTGTATTTATGTACATTTAATAAAAAAGATAAAATATTGAAGGTTAATTTAAAGAATTTAGTAAACAACCGGAAGGACGTAGTGACTCAGTTATACATTTATTTTTGTAACATAATTAATCTTTCGTCAAGTGCAAGTAATTCTTCACTCGGGATTGATGTCGAATCATTTAAAATTCCAAACAAATTTGTACTTATTGAAATTCTACTCCAACTATCAAATCTTTATTAACAAAAAAAAAAAAACTCCCTCGCTATAATATATCATCTTCTTGAAGCAAAGATGAGAAATCTGAATTTCCATTTAAATATTCTTTTTGACACTTAAAAAAAAAAACGACTTAATTTCCTTTTGAAATATGTATCATTCTTGAGACACATTACACATTCCTATCACTTCAATGTCAAAATAATCATAAATGAGAAACACACTCTTTCTCTCCCTCGTTCTTTTTAAATTTTCTCAATTTGAATTGAAATGGCAACTTTGTGTATAAAATAAAATTCGAATTTGCATATATAAGCAATTTGATTAGAAACATTTGCCTTACAGATGGCGCAACAAACAGTATTCCATTTAGTTCATGTTGTATGTTAAGCTATTTAAAATTCTGTCACACTGTCAAATTTCAATTAAAACATGTGAAAAATGTTATTTCAAGTGTGTGTGTGTTTTTTTTTTTTTTTTCTTATTCATTTACTTCCCAACTCAGTCACTGTCGTATTTTGCTGTATGCACTTTGGGTTTGATTTGCAACCAACATACACATTGTGTGTGGTAATCTCACAAGTGGAATCTATTTTTCACTTTTAATTTTCTCGCGCACTGATGGCTGTGAGAATAATAATTTTATATTCACTTTGCGTCTTTATAAAGAAAGTCAAGTTCAAGATACGACTGACGACGACGAGAGGAAGATGCGTGTAAAACTAATTGCTAAATTGCATTTATATATTATATTTATGTATGTACAAATTCGAAAGCGAGAAGAAGCGCAGCAAAGTAGTGCGCTCTCCGACAATTCTACATGAAGAAAAAAAAAATTCACTTTAGCATTCTGATTTTGATGTTGGATTCATTCTCACGCTCTAATAGCATTTCAGACCTCATTATCCACATCATCATCATCACCATCAGCATCGTCGTCGTATAGTCGTCGACGTCGGCGTTGTGGGTTTGTTCTTTTGCACTAATTATGGTGCAAATTATATAAGGCTGGGAACACAATGCTCACTAAAGCAAAACACTCGCATATAAAATTGCATCTATGAATTTTATTTTATGCAGAGAAAAAAAACAACTAAAATGACACCTATCAATCATACTAAACGTCAAATTTACACCCCCAAATAAAATAACTTTGGATGCCGCAAGACAGTGGAGCATGTGCTTTGAAAAGTTGGCTTAAACAGCATCAAGTGCGATCTTACGGTAACTGACTGAATTTTGCTGGAAATAATGGGAACATATCGAACAAAATCTAACGAATTCTGCGGTATAGTGGCTTAAAGTACATTCCTAATCATTCATTCCTGTTCATTAATTCCCATTCATTCTTTCATATTCATTAAGTCCCATTCATTCATTCCTTTTTATTCATTCCCATTCATTCATTCCCATTCATTCATTCATTCTTTCATTCCTAATCATTCATTTCTACTCATTCAATCGTGTAGCTTTATGTACATTCATAATTCATTCAATCATTCATTCATTTATGCATTATTCATTCATTCATTCATTCATTCATACAATTTATTAAAAAAAGGCAATTATTAAACAAAATTTAATGTTGTTAAAACTATTTATATCGTAGCCATTATTTGATGAATTTTGACAGATTATGGCTTGACATATGGAGCCCAAATAATTTCGTCTGTCGTTTAAAGAACATTTCGTTCCAAATTTCACCCGGAAGCCCTAAAATTGATTGTTTCCGGAAAAAATAATAAAATTTGACAGAAATATGACACATTTTATTTGTTTTCGGATCTTCCAGAGATTTTTTAATCCATCGATACCATATTCATCACTCAGTAAAATTTGATAGTTTATGATAATATGACTGATAGATGACATTTTTTTTTGTTCCAAATTTTACCCACAAACCAATCAAATTGATATTATTCTGAGAAATTATGAAATGAATTAGATTTTTTAATCCGTTGACATCATTGCCATCCTTCAACAAAATTTGAGAGTCAATGTCTTGACAGATGGAAAACAAATTATATTTTGACATTGAAATAGTATTTTATGGCAAATATCACCGCACCACCCAAAATAACTTTTTCGAGAGCTATTAATAATATTTCCATCTTTCGATGGAATTATGACAGAAAATAATTCTACAGAAAGGAGTGGAACTATGTTCTGATGTATAAAATATTCATTATCGTATAAGTACTCTATAATTTAATCATAAATAAACTGTTCGGAGCTTAATGTATAGTTTTTTTTTTTTTTTTTACAAAATTCGTTCGTGAAAAGGTGAATTAATATTTTCAAAGACAAACTGTGGTCATGTCTTAACTTTAGTCTTATTTACCAAAAAAAAATGAATTTATAATTTTATTTTTATTATCTGAACGAATGTGAATGAATTTATTGTTTCGATAGTCCATATCAATCCCTTCACTAGTAGTTGTTCGTTTACTGAAAAAAACTGCCCATTTCTACCATTTTTTAGCCCAAAGACTGTCGAAGTTCATATAAATAGAATTTCAACTTAGAAACTTGTAGTTTTGTACAAGTAAAAGAACAGACCTAGTATTGTATTGACATACACGTCAGGCATGACATTTTGTTTGTCAAAGAACTCTTTTGTTCTAATATCATAAATTATTATCAGTTTCAACTTTTGTTCGTTTTCTAACTTCAAATATTCCACTGTGTGTCAATTTAATAATACATATTCAAGAACTTACAGATAAACTAATTCTATAGCTGCCGCTCGCTCAATGACCCCTGGATCAAATTTGTGTTGTGCCGGCAAGCATGATTAACAGTTAAACTATTTTCTGTATAACACGTTTGTCGTGGTCTCTATATATGAAAAAAAAAGTAAATAAAATAAAATGTGTTTCACATAACAAAAAGTGCCGCCGCGACGCGCTGCTTGTCATCATCAGTTGTTGTTTTTTGTATACACTACCTCAACAACAACTATAGCGTTACATGAATCGCTCGCTTGTCAATCTACACCCGAGCTGGTTACGGCAGACGTGTTGTTATGATTCATTTTCTTTTTTTTTTTCTATTATTTTGTTGCCATTCCAAACACACAAAAAGTGTCGCACGACACTTTCACGCGACTTGAACTTTTTTTTATATTCTTCTTTTAATAATTGTTGTTGCTGCCGTCTTCCGTTATTTATAATATATATATTTTTTTTCATTTTCTAAGTTGTTCAAGTCGTACAGTGAACTTTGATTTTTGTTAGTAAATCGTTTTTTGTTTGTTCATGTCGAAAGTCTAACCTTCACCTTAGCTTGTGTATTTTGTTGTTATGATATTTGACTTTGATGCCTAGAGGTGGTGGGCACTTGAGAAAAAAAAAGAAGCCGGTCTAGTCTAGCTCCTCTATAACAGCGTTTTATGATAGCATAGCAGTTTGTTATATACTCGTTATCGGTTGTTTGTATGTTTTTCATTAGGATAACGACAACAACGATGATGACGATAACGACAACGAGGACGAGGAAAAAGAAGTATAGTAGGTAGGTACCGCATTAGCTTTCACTTTCTATTCAGTTCTGTCTCTCGTGGAGTAACTACCTATATGCCAAGACTAAACATACAAACTCACGTGTTGTAAGCAAAAAGAAAAAAAAAATAAATAACGGAAGATAGTAGACGGATATATAATCACATTCATGGCAGCAATTTTTATCCAATTACTACACCATGTCAGTTGGTTTTTTTTTTTTTTTTTGTCGAGTACCTTTCCACTTGTGAATTCGGTGCTTTTGAATCTAAAGTGCACATAATAATGATATATTTTTTTTTGTGCAGGGATGTACTCTCAATCTTAATCTCTCTCCCCTGTTATAGTCTTTGGTTATGGTGGTTGGTGAAAATGATGACAACGACAACAACGATGGTGATGATGATGATGAGACCAAGTATAAACCACCATTACTGTCAGTCACCATCCCAGCAACGCCAACGCTTTGGAATCTTTTTGCTTTTTTTTTTTTTTTTTTGGAGGAGAAGTGCTAATTTTTGTCTTTTGTTTTATCATTATTTCTTATTTTATATTTTATTTGCTTTTTAGCATCATATAAATTTTATTTTTATTGAGCATATGAGTGTTACGGAGTAGATACAGAGCCTAATGATTTTGTTTTACGTTTTACCATCGCGTCAAACTTGAATGTATTATATTTTTTTTTATTAAAGGTATGCATCCACTTTGCTTGACATATCATTAAGTAATTAAGAAGATAAAAATTATTTGTAGTGGTTATTATGTCGTTATATACGGCATCATCATGTTGTTACCTCCTTAATATTTTTAACCCTGTGCAATCATCATTGGGTCTTATTTTATTTGTGTTAAAAAAAAGGAAGCACTTTTATTTTTTGTGGGTGCACAGGAAACAAATAGGAATTTTATGAACCGAAATGCTTTTATAAGGTTTTCGTATTTTTGTCTAATGGGACAAAACTTTCTCTGACGTGGTTTTTTTTTTTTTTTATTTTCTTTTTCTCGTTCACAACCTAAGTTACTGTGAGGGTATAATTAGATGTAAATCTTGGCTTAGATTAACTAGGTACTCCCATAAAGTTTAAGTGGGGTGTTTTTTTGTTTAATAAAACATTTGTTGTAGATAGGTACCTACTTCTAACTTTATGTTATTTTGGTCATTTGAGGATTTGTTTAACGATGTGTTTGGCATTAAATGTGTAAATTAGAAATCTTTATGGGATTTTGATCTCATAAACTCGTATAATGCTTCTTTTTTTTTTACTGCAAATGGTGCCTCTAAAATTTAAGTTGTTAAATTATTTTATCGTAACGGTTTAGTATATAATCTGCTGAGCATTCATATAGTTATAATGTCTAGATGTAAAACAGTATGTCCAAAATATATCCCCTTTGATTTAATTCAGTCAATAATTACCATATATGTATATATTTCCAAAAACATCCATTATACAAAAAAAAAATGTCATAAACGTCAAATTAACAAAGAACTGCATTATCTACATTTTTAAGGGAAGATTCTAGGTAAACTGCAGTACCTGGCTTCCGTCCATAGTTCAAACGCAGTACAAAAATCTAAGGTAATGGGAATATTATTGCCCAAGTTGGCAAAGTTAAAAGTGTCTGAGATTAAAAATGGCTGTCTGAGAGCCCAGAAACAACAAAAATATTTTGAAAACAAGTGAAGGGGCACTAGAATTGGCGTTTATTTCGATTTTTATAGATGCTCAAAACTGTACAAAAATGACATTTTTTGCATTTTATTATCCACATAATATGATCTGAATGAGATATTCACAATAAAACTAACAAGGATCACAGTGACAACCAGTGGTGTTATACCCATCACTTTTTTCATTGTGTTTTTGTATATTTTTCATGGTTTTGTTGGAGTTTTTCTTTGCACTACAGTTTACACTACCTTGCCATAAAAATAATAAAAAAGTTCTAGTTTTTGAATTATTGAAATAAATCCAGATAAAAAGCAAGATTACTTGTTGTTTTTGTGTTTATATGTTAAAATTTGATCTGGATCTGTTCATTTGATATAAAGTACAGCGGCTCCATTGGCAATATTTCGCACCCTTAGAATGAAAGTGACCTAACTCAAAATTCTTGTTAGGTACTTCTGATTTTGCAATAACTGACATTAAAAAGCTTTTTAAGTTTATTGCAAAATATGAAGTTCAGGAATTTTGAAATAGATCACTTGCATTCTAAGGGTGCGATTTGAGGAAATAAATTGGTTGGCTCATTCTCGTTGCCTTGAATATTGTCAATGTAGACTCTTTGGCAATGGCAATATTGCTCGGCTGATGGAAGGTAAATATTGATTTCCATCGCTGAAGCAATAAATTTTGACGTTTCCCCTTTTCAAAAGGGTTTTCTCCGCGATTTTGAATGACTTGCTTCGTTTTGAAATAAAAGTTAAAAATATAAGAAATTAAGTGAATTAAATTTTTTTTTATTACCAATAATACTGATTTTAAAGCAAATCAGACAGTGGTCGTAATTTGTATACTAACATTTGTCACCTTAAATTACCTGGCAATAGAAAGTCCACCCAGTCAATAAATTGTCATTTCCATTGAAATTGCCCCAAATAATGCCAATAGCGTAATACCTTTAATATGTGTATTGTGCTGTTCATAAACATGTGTTTTCTCCCAATCCTAGAGGGAATAGGATGAAAAAAACGGCGCATAGTGGCTCGTTTCGACTTTTTGGTTGCTAAAATCATAACTCTTAAACGAATTAAGATATCGTAACAATTTTTTTTAACTTAAAGGGAATTTTTAAGGCTATCAAGCTGGTGAGTTTCAAAAAATTATCTATACAGCGTGTTTCAGAATTTTCTGTTGAAAAAATAATTTTTACTTAAAGCGATAGACATATTTTTGCATCCACAAAGGTCTAAAGTTTAGATTTAGAGTAAAAGCAGAGTGTTTTGAAGCTTATTTGAGTGAAATAGTGGGGAAACAAATATAACCAATATGTTCTAACCAGTGCGGGGAAAAAAGAAAATAAACCACTAAAAAAAAACAATGATGGATTATAAGGCAAGTAGTGGAATTGACTTGAATTAGAAAAACAATATTAAAAATCAACGGCAACACTTACAATGTCATGATATAGCTTTTCTTAAACCCAGAATTCCATCCATTTATTCATTTTTTAAATTAAATTTTTTTTTCTGAATAGTTTTGGAAAAATAAATTTACACACTCAAAATTTTGAAAAAAAAAAAAAAAAAAAAATGGATATGTTCTTCAAATCAAATCTCTCTAGCAACTTTATGCAGCTGAATTTTTGGTATATATATTTTTCTCGTTAATTTGAAGATGGGAATTTGTGGCATTTTTTGGGACTCAATTTAAAGTTAAAAAAGTGTGCCCAAAATGGTATTTCAAAAAACATTGAATTCAAAAGTTTTTAAATTAAAAAAAACTAATTTTTTATTTTAATATGCAATAAACAAATATATCAAGTAAAACAAAAAAAAAAAGTTTTTTCACGCATTCCTCTCAGTTTTTACACTAAAAACCACAAAAATTAATTAAAAAATTGTCTACTTTTGACTGGCTCTACAAGATAAATTTTTCATCCAAACGAAATTTTTGTTTGATTCCTCGTGGTCCATACATTTGTTAATTCAATAATCTTAAAGGAGAGTTTCACTATGAAGTAAGTGTCACTTAAGTGCCAAATAGTTCACTTCTTTTTATTAAAATATTTCATTAATTAAACAGCCATTTTGTATTTTTGTTGTTGTTCTTTGTCTTTCAAACATAGCTTTTGACAGAACACAGAACTTACCAATTTCTGCCCGAAGAAATTTCTGGGTTAAAAACTGGCAAGAAGGGGAAATACATAATTTTATCTCTCATGAGCGCTCTCTCTCTTCCAAACTTCCCAAAATTTGAGCAAGCGGACAGAAGGGTGGAGCGTCGATGTATGGAGAAAAATTAAAGTTATTGTATCAATTTTGAATGCCTCCATTTTTTTGCGTTTCGATGAGTAGAATTTAAAAAAAAAAAGATTGGATTAAGTCTTTAGCCCTCTACCTTAGCTCAATATATTTCGAGAATATATCTTATTTTTTATTAGCTCGTCTCTGGCCTTTTCACCAGCTGCTGTTATTGAAGCTTCGGTCACCATCTTCACACAGCGCTCAACAGCTTGAGTGTGACAAAGGAAGTCCGAAAATGACATGCCAATAAGATTGACTCGCTCCAGCTAAAAAAGTTTTCCATAGCGCAAATATATGAAAAATTTGAATTTATGTAGCGCCTTTTAACATATATCTCGAGAACGGCTAATCATACAATATAAGTTGTTGTACATTTTTTATAGGAAATTTAATTATCTTTCTTTTTATTACAAATATTATTTTGTAGGATTTATACTTTCGGAAACACAGAATAAAACAAAAAATTTTACGACTTTTTTTTCCAATTTTGCAAAACTTTGATCTGTGGTAGAGGGCTAAGAAAAACAATTCTTATTTTTTTCTTTATTTTTTACGGGTAGCTTACGTAACTACGCAACTTTTTAGTGCTATTCGAATAGCTAAATTGGAAAAAAAATTTGACGCTCCACCCCAGCGGACAGCTTCGGACTAAATCTGGTAAAAATAGTATTTTCTGGCAGTTTTGGGACGAGTACGCGAACGGACCTATTAGGTAGGTACTGCAAAAGGAAAAACATGAAGAATTTTTGTTGGCAGTAGGCCTTTCCAAATGGAATTGGTGTTTCATTTTTTTTTTTGTAGAGTGAGACAGTAAGAGTCATGTTTGCCAATGAATGCCTTCAGTGCGTAGGTTAGTTTGTAAATCTATTGGCCATATGAAAATTTTACAGAATGATAGATAGATAGATGATCAGAAAATCTACTAGAAGTCTGGAGGCGTTAGGTCAATTGATCACCGAGACTAGTTTGAAGTACCAATTTTTGAAACAAGGCGTCCGATAAAGCCAATAAAGCGATCGGTGGTCGTTTGTTGGGTTGTCGTTTTATTTCGAAGCACCTTCTAATTCATTTTGAGAATACATTTCTTTCTTTTTTAAATGCAAAACCATAACCTATACCTATGTAAATTGTACATAAAACATTTGAGCGATTGGTATATTTTTTCTGTCGATTTTTTATTCTCGACTTCTCTATCCTGATAACACATTGCTGATGGGAATCTATAAAAAAAAAAAACCATAGAGTTCTATTTGGTTTGCCAACATAAATTTTTATCTTGTTAGAGGCCAAATTTTAAAATGTTTATTTTAACACAGAACTATTTATTTTTCCAACGACTGTCTAAACACAAATACTACAATAAAAAAAGAAAAAAAAAACTTTATGTTGACACAAAACAAATAATATCCTAAACAAATAAACATACATACATACGAGTATATTTACATAGTGGAGTCCTCAAAAAGGCGCCTTTTTCACAGTCAGATTGGAACAATGTATGTATTTTTTTTTTTGTTGATAAAAAACCTCCTAGAAATACAAACACATGAGATGTTGTTTGCTCTTGTTGGGATATTAAATAAATAGAAAGGAAAATAATAAAAATTCAAAACACTGTGTCGTCGTCGTTGTATCGTATCTTCTAAGCTCTATTGTGCGAATTTATTGCAAATAACAAAATATACTCTTTCTCTCTGTCGGATAGGAACTATAGGTCATTGGCTTTTAGTATTTTCTCCTTGGAAAATGTTCATTCCCTTCGAAGAGAATTTATAATCGTATATAGAGAGAGTCGTAGATCGTTTATAGTATATCGTTTCGTTAAGTTGTAAACACAATCATCGTAATCTCTATTAAATGCGCGCTGACATAAATAAACTCGTCATTATTATACTCGTATATAAATGTGTATAGCTCCGCAGATAACTCCTCAGCTTGTATAATGTGATGTGGTGTTAAGAGCTAAAAATAGTCCTCGAATGTGTTTACACTCTACTATGCAAGAAAATAAACAATAAAAGAAGGTTCTTATACTTTTTTTTCTTTATCAGTCAAGTAACGAATGAATAACAAACTATACAACGAAGGCGATGACGATGACAATAATAATAATTGTAGATTCTTATATTATTTGTGCAGTTCAGAGACATCTTTGCGCAGTTATTTTTCACTTGATTGTAATTTAACGCCACGCCTACACACGCCAATTCCAAAATACAATATACTATGTGCATCAGCTTCTCTATGGCGTGTTTCCAGATGCCATCTACTTAACTCTGATAAACATTTTCTGGTTGTTGTCAGTTTTTTTTGTTTTCTTTTCCTGCTCTGAAAAGGGATATAATGACTAAAAATAGATACATTTTCCTGTTAGTTTTTCTGCGGTCTTCCCCTCGCATGTAATCCCAACTTCTTTTTTTTTCTGTTCTTATTCTTCGCTGATGAAAGAGTGCTGGGTAATGATGGCAAAAAACTTCAAGGGTTATAAATTATCGCATTTATACACAAATTGTCGTTTAAAAGAAAAAAAAAGGAGAAAAACTATCAATTTGAGCTCGGGATTGCATGATGTGGCATTATGTATACTATGATTTTGATAGCGATTGACTTGATTAGCCTCGCCCTTTGGGAATGTTATACATATTTTTAAAATAATATTCATATAAGAGAAAATTGGACAGACGTATGTATAAGTCATAGTGGGGCACATCACATCAAGAGTTGTGGACAAGAATTGTCAAAATATTTGGAGGAAACTTTATTACAATTTTAAAATAAGTGCAAACATTCAAATTTAAATCTCTTAAATTTAAATAAAAAATATGGAATTTAGAATACAAATTATTAACATGAAAGTTTTGAGAAACTTAAATTTTTCGTCAATTTTTGTCATATTATGTCCGAGATATACAAATTCAAACTCTGGGTGCGGGTTTCAGATTTCCGAAAGCCAAAATCCCGAAAAACAAAAATCCCGAAAACCTAAATCAAGAAAAATCCAAAATTCGGAAGACCAAGAATCACGAAAAGCCATTACCTCGAAACATTTTGTTGATGCTAAATTAATGTAAAAGCAATTTTAATAACTCCAAAGTCGAAATTTTGTTTAATTTTTTTGTATAGCTGCTATTCAACCGTTTTCCTTGTTACTTTTCGTCAAGTTTTCTTCAGTTTTGCTCTCGTGAGAGTAAATAAAGCTCCCGATTTCGAGAGTAAAACGAACTCCCGAAATAGACTGAAACATTAAGCCGAAATATTGTACTTGTTTCTATATTTTCCGCTAATATATTAAACTATTTTTGTATAGTCGCTATTCACCCGTTTTCCTTGTTACTTTTCGTAATGTTTTCTTCACTTTTGCTTTCGTGAGAGTAAATAAAACTCCCGATTTTGGTTCGGAGAGTAAAAAGAGCCCCCAAAATAGACAGAAACATTGTACCGAAACATTTTACTTGTTTTTATATATTCCGCTAATATACTTTACGGATGGGGCGCTGATTCATTAGATTTGGTAGTGAATGGTTATTATGGGGGCCCAGCTAATTTTTTAAAATTATATTAAGCCGTAAAGCATTTCTCTTAGCTCGAATTTTCTAAAACAATGAAAGTCATCTTTATAATGAAGTATATATTTAAAAAAATGTCCTGTAATTTTTTCCCCCTATAGTTGAATAGTTAAATAGTTCAAGTTGATCCCCGAGCCCACGATCATTTAAATATTACCTTTCAAGTTTTCAAAGACAAAAACGTCTTTTTTTTTTTTCTTGTTACTACCCTAATTCAACCAATAAATTGCTAAATATGCATTGAAAAAAATATCTACCTTTAAAATGATTCTTTCTCTAAGTCAATTCTTTCCAATACAAAAAGAGTTTTTAAAATTGAATACACACCGTTTTTATTTTTACCTCATAAAAGGATGCATTTTGAAAGATATTTAGTCCTAAAGTAAATCCTCATAATATTAGTTTTCAATTACACAAAAAAAAATAATTGTATACAAGTTTTTTGTTTTCACCCCAATTTACCCTATAAACAGCAAAATTTTGACAAATCATCCTTTAATGATCACCGAGAAGAAAATCCTCTATAAATTTTACCTTTCAAACACAAAAAGATTGTTTTTGTTTGGGTACCTAAGTGCTATTTTTTGTGTTTACCCAAATTCACCCTATAAATAGCTAAATATTGAAAAATATCTACTCTTAAATAATCTACGAAGTCAATTTTAATTTTAACACAAAAATATTTTTTTTGAATCAAATACCATATTTGTGTTAACCCCATTTTACCCTAAAAATGGCCATACACATTTTAAAAATATTCAGTATTCAGCAATCCCCGATGTAAAACATTCTCATAATATAAGTTTTCTATTTTACAAAAAAATAAATATAAAATTAAATAATATGTAGCAGGTATGTCTACCTTTTTTTTACCCCATTTTACCCTATAACCATCTGAATTTTAAATTCAAAACTTTGTTCCTCAGTATTTTGACAGAAAACTAAAAAAAATTGTATTATTAAAAAGAAATTTAATTGAGGTTCAGAAATTTCCAGAATTCAATTTGAAGATTTTCCCAGTTTTTCAACAAATTTGCCCCACTGTTGTTTGGCCCTTAAACAATGTTTATCCCATACTCCATACATAATATAATAATGAGTGTTATCATCCAGACAGTTTTTATATCTTCAACGATGAAAATTCAACGGGATGTTATAAATTTATTAAAGACCACGAAGCATCCCAGACTATAACAGACCCATTGAAGAAAATGATCCAAAGGAATGTTTGATGCGTTGAAATAAATAAAATTTAATAAGACACACAATGGAAGGTTTTGTTACAAATCAAGCACTTATCCTATTTATCTAGATGTTTCTTCTTTTTTTTTTGTTTTTCTTTTTGTTCTTACTTGGTTTTAATTTTTTAAACTTCTTTAAGAAAAATTGAAGATCTGCAGTTGTGGTGGTTATCAGTAAAAGAAAAATATATTTCATCATACAATGAAAGAGGAACGCTTCTTCGTCGTCATCACCATCACTCACTTTGTGTAAATTGTAGAAGATCGTTAAAAAATTCCATTTGAATTGAAAAATTGTTATGATGTTTGTTTTTTCCTTTTTAATTTCATATTTTTTTTATTATTATTTAACTCTGGAAAAATATTAATTTTAAGATGAGCTCGAAAGGGGTTAGTTTTGTAAAAAATATAGTAAGTTGGTGTAATTGACTGAAATATTTATGGTACGAAGCAAAGAACACACCTACTTTACTATGAAATAACAGCTATTGTTGTTGTGATTTAGTTGGATAGTTTAATATTTAAGTAAATTAGTTAATTAGAATAGACTTGGACCAGTAATACATCTGTGGAATTTTTTTGAAATTTTGTCTCGTTCATTTCATCCTGTGATATCAGTGTGTTGAATAAAATGAAAGATGTATTTAATATTTGAAGATTATTTTATTTAGACTTCCTTAGTTCCTCGAAATATAAAAGAAAAATGGATGGTACAATAGTTTGACATAATTAAAAGTAGAGAGACAATTTAAGAAGTTGACAGCTGTCATTTAAGGTATAAACAAAATATTCTTAAGATATCAACACGGTACTTCAATTTTTATTTCCTGTTTTAATCTTGGAAAAATGTGTGTTATGTTTTGGAGTCATATTTTAAATTCAAAACTATTAAGCGAAAGGAAATTAATTCACGTTTTTCTATAACTCTTTCATCAAAAATTGTACAGAGAATCTTTAACCGAATGTTATTTGTGGATGTGTAGATCTTGGTTAGTTATTATTATTATCATTGCAAATAATTTATGTGCCACTGGTTAAATGCGTAGCGTACACAAACAAGACGAGGATTTTTAAAAATCGAATTTTAAATAAAAACAGGGTAAAAGTGTATAAAGATAATAAACCGGTGGATTTTTTTTATAAAAGAAGGCCGTAGGTAGGTGCTTACATACATATGTTTAAAAAATCGAAAAATTCTTCAAATATCGTTTTCAAGCTTCACAGTGGAAAATCGAAAAACAGCATTTGAGAAATATATAAATTAAATACATAAATCAAAAAATAAATGTTTAGTTTGTTTTAAAGAAAATAAAAAATATTTGAAATACAAATTTCTTGTTGTAAAAGAAAATTTACTTTTAAATTAAACACTTAAAAGTTGAACTAAATTTGTGGTCTAAATACACATTTTTTTTATCAAAGAAATTCCTCTTCTGATCAAAATTATTTCTAAAAAAAAAAAATATGCAGAAACGACTCCCGTATGTAGGTGCCTACTAGAATTCAATAATTCTAAAAAATTTTTTTTTTTTGAGGATAGATACATATTCGAGATTATAAGTTTAATCAAAAAATATTTGTTAAGATAAAGGTTAAGGCATCTTGCAGTAGGTACTAACCTTCTTCTTTAAAATTTATTTTGAATCTAACCAATCCAATTTGGAGAAATTTGTATTTGATTGTTATTCTTCACCTGCCCTAACTTAATTCCTAAATACCCTATACTTCTTAATAAAAACTCATTAATATACACGGTTAAAAAAAAAAAGAATAATAAAAATAAAAAAATTTAAATATGCATTATTTTGAAGGCGCTTTGCAGTTTTTCGAGGCACAATATGTTAATTAGTAGACAAAATTTCAATCGCAATAAGATTTCTATTCTCATTTCTGAAAAACGATGGAGAAAAGAATGTTATTTTTCTAATAAAAATAATTATTCCCAAATGGAACTAAATTGACATACAAAGATAAATAGGTACTCTTGCAAAAATACACATTCATTATTATAGCTATTACGAATTACGAGTATGTATTCATAATATTTTCTGTGTTGCATTAATTCTCAAAAGAAATATCCTTTTGAGAGAAAATTTTCTTGTGAAAAATTTCTTTGTGAGAAATTTCCTCAATTTATTTCCTCTCTTTTTCTAATAAAGTTCTATTAAAAATGTAATAATTTTTGTATTAAAAGTAAAAATGTAATATTTGCGATGTATTAAACTTTAATACATTTTTGGTGTTGTCATATATACAACCCTGAAAATATTAAAATTAATGCCAGAATTTTTAACCGTGTACGAAGGTAAAAATATATTTTAAAAAAATCTAGTTGGATTCCAGATGATTATATGAGTTTTGTTTAACAAATTATAGCCCAGTATAAAATTAGACTTCACTTCGCCGAAAAAATGGCCACAAAGTCGAATTTTGGTATAGAATTTTTATTTTAATGTGCTACGAATTTCCTTAAAAGTACCCTAAATCTGGACAAGAATTTTTGATTTAGGGTGAAATGAAAATTGTAAGTTTTTTGTAAAAACTTTTAAGGCAAAAAATGTAGCCTATGAAATTCTACAAAAAAAAGTGTTCAAAAACTTTTTTTTGGTAAGAACAATAGATTTTGAAAAAAATCTTCCTTATACGTTTATATACAGTACCTACCTAAAAAGTTCAGAAAAAACAAAACGAAAGTTTATCCACGTTTTTCTCAAAATTTATTCTTCTACGAAAAGAGTGTAAGAATCTTCTTTGTGTAGAATTTTATGAGTTAAAATTTTGAATATCAAAACAGAAAATGAAAAATTTCGTGACCACAAAACCAAAATCTGTGATTTTTTTTTGTCATTCACAATAAGTTAAGGTGGCTTTTGATATAACTGATATAAGTTTTTGTCTGTTAAAAAAATTAATTTAATTTTTATTTCAATTCGGTGTACAAGTAAGACTTTTGAGATTGACTTTTATAGTACTTAAAATATGGTTATACATATAAAGTTGCCACCCGACTGGAATGTCAAGGAACGTGAATTTGGTCAAAGAAAGTAAGGAAAAGTCAGGGAATTTCAAAAGCAGTCAGAGAAATTTTTTTTTAGCACTGAATGAAATAAATTAAATATTTCATTGGACTCTGTATTTCGTTCCAAAAGTCAAACCTATTCGAAAGTGCTTTTTCGCCCCGCCTTTCTCTGTAAAACTTTCGAAAGGAAAAAAAATAGTATTTTATTCACTTACGGATTATTTTTTCAGATTGCGAATTTTTTTGATTAATGTAATTAAAAGCTCGAAAACTTAATCAATATTGTACCTCCCAACATACATAAAAATCTAAATAATATTGTAAGTACGCATAAAAATGATTTTAAAGTGATAATGAAAAAATCAATTTAATTTTATAAAGGAAATCTATAGCAATTTGTCTTGTTCTTGTGATTTTTTTTTGTTCAGGCTTTTTATTTTTAGAGCCTACACGCGCAAACAAAATGGCAAAAAAACTTTATTGCTCTTTAATTGGATAGAAATTCTTTGAAATTTCAAAGACAAACAAAATTTCTTAAATCTTATTTAAATGAACTTTTTTTTTTCAACCATATTTAAAAAAATATTTTTATTTTAGTTTTGGGATTCAAAAGGGATGTTGTTTTGGGTAACCATAAAATTATAAATCCATCTGCCACAACCCTTTTTTTAATTAATGAATCTTTTTTTAAAAAGACGACTAATTTAAAAGAACTTCAATATCAAACAAGGGTAAGTGTGCGTATTACGATCTCATTTAAACCTTATTGTGTTAACTTAGATTTTTTGTTGGAATGATGAAAAAAAAGTTGTCCCAAATTCTATTGAATCCATTAGCATAAATCTTTTTTAAAAGAAAATTATAGAAACATTTTTAAATTTAATTAGAACCTGTAGAACTAGAACCTTATAGGCGTAGTAAATCCAGAAGGAAAAAAAAGGACATTAGCAATAATTTGATCACGTTCATATTTCGTTAAATTTCACAATCACGTACAAATCCTTCTTTGAAACTTTACAAAAGTCACTATACATAGTTTTTTTTTTTAATTTTATATTTAATTAGGTTTTGGACTATTCAAATAGACAAACGAACAATTATAGCTAAACGAACCAAGACGAAACGAGTTAGCACGAAATTATGTTAAAATATAATTTTTTGTTTTAAAAATTATAGAAAAATAAAACTCTCCATCTAATAGCACGCGTAGGTATATAAATATTTTGAAACGTGATTAGGTATGTCCTCTTAATTTGAGCTTTTATAGTTCAGTCAAATGAGAAAGAAAAAATTATATGTACCGAAAATATTTTAACGAAGAAATCGATATTTTGTATTGTTTGATATAGCAAGGCATTTCTTAGAAGACAACGCTATAACGATGTTTGTAAATATATCATTTTGCAGTTCTCAAATGTCAAACATTTTAGGTTTTAAAACGTCATTATTTCAAAGGACTATTCACGTGAGAGCAACCAATGACCGAAGAATGAACGAAAATTCGTCCATTTTGATATTTCGTTCACATATCATTTTGTTTATTCGTCGCGAATGATGTTTGCTTCAATGTTTTGACCAATCACCAAGTAAACAAAAACAAGAACGAGCGCAAACAATTCATTCGTTGCATTGTGGATAGAATGTGGAACGCGAATAGAGTTTGACAGTTCGTAACAGTGAGATTGCAATTCATGACGACCATTTTTTTTTTTTATAAATTTATTTGAGTGCCTATTTAAAACGCAAATTTTAATATCATTAATTTTAATAATTTTTCTATGATTTTGTCTAGTTTTTGTGAAGAATTAAGGCTTAGTAAATGTTTTAAATCCCATTTGTTCTTTTATTCGTCGGTTGTTGGTCTCTGTATGTGAATAGTCCTTAAAGCATGAAATTTTAAGGAAGAGAAGATAAGTATGTTTTCGACAAAATAAGGTTATCATTTTGCACTCATTTATACAGAAGTTCACGACTATAAGCGTTCATTTAAGAGTTCAATTTTGCTCAAGAGCATGAGCAGTTTTCAAAAAGTCAGGGTGTGGAAAAAAGTAAAAAAAAAAAGAAATGCTCACTCATGTGCAAATTTTATTTTATTTTTTTATTTTTCTATTTACTCATGAGCGAGTGCTTCCTATAAGTGATCACTGGTCATTCGGTATTGCACACTCACGAGCACTTCATGCGAGAGTATTTCTCTACTCTGGTCATTATTGACTAGCTAAAATAGCAATTAAATCAAAACAAAATTGAATTGACTGAAATTATTTTATTAAACAAATGACAAGTCCGTGTATGAAAATGTATTGGATTTTTTTTTAGCAAAACAAATAAGTGCAATCGACTGAAATTCCATATGAACATCGGTTCTATTTATTTTGCATTCAATTGAAATTTATTCAAATACGTATTCGATTTTTTATTTTCCAAGAAAATTCCAAATAAAGTTAAGTGAATTATACAAAAAAAAAAAAAAATTCGTGCCTTAAAACTAATCAAATTTTGTATTTTTTGTAAATAAAATAGAAAAAATGCGAATTTTTTTCAATTGAAAAATAAATAGGTATGTAAATAAAATTTCAACATAACCAAATAAAAAAATAATTACAAACGAGAAATGCATTCAGCATTCCACGGACAAGCAGGCACACATAAATTAATATTCCAACCGAATAGACGACCAAAACACTTCGTGCTCGGCCTACACAAAATATTTTTTAGCAAATATATACACGCACTAACTACACACTCACTGCAGTGACTTCTTTTCACCCTCACCATATATTATGTATATACCAATGTGCCTTCTTCCTATACAAACATATTATGTTGGGCGGGAAAACATTTTCTTTTTGTTTTTATTTAGTACGAGGTATATATTTATGTACTTGTTGTATAGATTTTCATTTCCATAATTGTTAAGTGTTTTAATATGCATTACTGCATGCATTACTTAAACAATATGCAACTAACAGAAAGAAAAGAAAAACAAAAACTGCTGCATATAAGTTTAAGTTATTCGGGATCAAAAACGTTTTAACAAACCTCCAACTTTATTATCAACAAATCGGAAGTCATTTTGGAAGACAAATGATTTTTATATACCTGAGTGTGCTCATAATGCTTTTTTTATAGTCTTGACATTTTTGAAGTCTTTAAAAAGTTTAAACATTTTGAACTTAAAAGAGAAACTTCCTCCCGAATTTTTGCTAGAGGCCTCAACTAATTTTGTTACAAGATACTTCAATGTAGTTTTGTGTGTGTGTGAGTTAAATATTTTCCCTAAGAGAGTTTTTGTATAGAGTTTTTGTTTCGCCTCATTTGATGGAAAACACCTTATAGACCATTAAGTTCGAATCTAAATTATTATAGAAATTAGTTAATGGTTTGGAAAAACTATGAACAATAGGAGTGAAAGGAAAATACATATACATACATAATATGAACGTATAAAAGATCGTTGTGTCGACATTCAATAAAAATGCTTTTCTTTTGTTATGATGAGGGGTTGACTTCATTTTATGGAAACCAGTGCCTACATCATTTTGACCTGAATGTTTGATACCTATATTGAAATGGGAGTCATTTTTATCAGGAAATTAATTTATTTTTTCTACTGAAACGAAATATGTACAAAAAACACTTAACAAAAACGAAACAAAACAAAAGACATGAAGTGTTAAGGTTTATATATATCATTTAAAGAATATAACCTCTCAGCTTAATTTTAAAATGACCCAGAACTTTAAAATGAATAAAGCGTGAGAGAAAAGCAACAGATCGTGTTTAGATCAAAAGAAAAGAAAATAAAAGTTTTCCCATGTGGCGGCTATAAAACACAATCGAAACATTCGCTTCACATGCTTGATTCATTCAATTTACATAAACATGCATTTGTTTAGAGTAATTTATTTTGAGTGTTTATTTATGGTTGTAAATAGGTTCGAGTCCCAAAAAGAAATGGACATTTTTCTAAGTAGCCCAGTTCATTTATAATCTAAAACCTTGCAGTTTATACCCATCCCGATAATTTTATTTTTCGTGATATTAACATTTTGGCCGTCATTTTGTTATTTATTTAGTTTTTATTCAATAATTTTTGGATTCTACAAAAAAAAAGTGTGGAGAGTTAGTAAAATTTTTGTCGATATATTGTTTGTTAATTATTGAAAAAGTTACAGTCCAAAAAAGTAGGTAAATAAATTCAAAATTTGTAAGCATTTTTGAAAATGAAGCACATTTAACATCAAATTAAAAAAAAATATTTTGGAAACAAAAAAAAAAACACAAAATTCCCTAAGGCGCCAGTTATAGCTTTCATTGAAACTCATTATTGAAAATTGTAATTTTCATTTTTGAGGCCCTTAAAAAGCGATATCAGTGATTATTTTATGCCAATAAAGAGCTGATGACTCGATTATTATTTCTAGTCAAAAAAATAATTCATTTTGGCCCAGCCTATCCCAGGAAATGAATTTCTTTATTTCAATGATTGAACTACCTTATCATTGATCATTGAAATCTTAGAAATCGTTTTATGTGAAAGGTAGGGCCAAAATAAAATATTTTTTTGACTAGAAATAATAATCGAGTCATCAGCTCTTTATTGGCATCAAAATAATCACTGATATCGCTTTTTAAGGGCCTCAAAAATGAAAATTAAAATTTTCAATGATGAGTTTCAATGAAAGCACAAAGAACAAGAACACCTAAATTCCCGAATATACCAAAATTCCTGAAAACCTAAGATCCAGAAAACTCGAAATCCCTAAGTCCCGAATAACTAAAATTTCGAATAGGTACCCAAAACCCGTAAACCTAAAATAAAGAACACCCAAATTCCTGAAAACCTAAGTAAACTTCCAGTTAACCCAAAATCCTGAAAAATCAAAATCCGGAAAATCCAGAATCTCCAAATCCACAATCCAGAAGACCCAAAGTACCGACAGTAAGTACTTAATTTTTATGTTGTCTTTTTGAAAATGATGACCTATGATTTATTTTTGGCAAAATGATTTTTTTTTTTTAAAGTTTCACTAAAAAGACAATTTTAAAGACTTAATAATTATTTAAAAATATATAAAAATTTTATTCAATTTTAATGACCCGTTTTTGGGATTTGGCCTTTTCGACATTTTTGGATTTGTAGAATTTGGGTTTTGTGGATTTTGTTTTTTTTTTTTTTGGTATTTTGAATTTTTAGGACTTAATTATTTAATAATTTGAATACTTTTTATTCAGTTTTAATGACGTGATTTTGGCCTAATATTGAGTTGTCTGGTTTTGTGGATTTTGGAATTTTTTTTTGTTTTGTGGATTTTGGGATTTTCGGGATTTTAAAATTTGAGGATTTAATTATTCAACATTTTGAAGAATTTTTTAATTTTAATGACGGGAATTTGGCCTTCGGGACGTTGGGTTTTCTAGATTTTGGCTTTCCGGAATTTGGGTTTTTGGCATAATGGCTTTTCAAAATTTTGTGGAATTTTGGTTACATGGATTTTTGAATTTTCGGAATTTTGGATTACTGTCGAGCTCCAACATTTATAAGTTTCTGGTTTTTTAGTGTTTGATTTAAAATTGACAACAGCACTGAGCATTAAAAACAAAGATAACGTAAAATTTTGAAAAATAATTACATACTATATAGTTTGTATTATTTCGTAGTCTGTAAGAGTAATATTATAACTCAATTGATGTAACTAAACTAAACTAAATATTTTACTTTCCTCTTAATTTAAAGTTAAAATTAAAGAATGAATTTCAGGCTTTAAAAACCTTAAGAATGACATTGTTAGCCGTTTTTTATTAATGTTTCGACCCGTCGAACTGCTTCACATTTTTACGTGAAAAATAGCAATTTCGTAAAGACCCCTGTTTAAATAAATTGTTTACCGTAACCCAAGAAAAAAAATTAATCGATATACATACATTCTTTACTTCTTGGCTGTCTTTTGACACACAAAATTGCAGTAACTCACAAGAAGTGCAAAAAACACGAAAACAAGACTCCTGGATTGCAGTTCTTGGCCTCTGATATTTTTATAAACAAACCAACTAAATAATTTTTTTCTTTAAATCGATTTTTTGAAATTTTTTTTCAAAATATGTAGTTCCTTTTTTTTAAATAGACTACTAAATTCTACTTATATTTCAAGATTGTTTTAAATAACCTTTAAAATGCGGTGGATGGAGTTTAAGTTTAAGTTGTAAAAATTTAGTATACAAGGTAACGCAAATGTTGTCACCCTATTGGAAGGTGATTTCAATTTTGCAAATTATTCCGCAAGAAAAGAAGTTAGTAAGTTTTTTTTTAATTTTGTAAGTCCGCTTACTTCCACGCTCCTTTTGTTGGGAAAATCCTATTACTCCTAAACAAAAAGAGATAAAGTCTTGAAATATTGCAAATGACCTCTTTGGTGATTTTTTAAACATTTTTTGAAATCCATCCATTTAAAGCCTAGTTTTGGTTTGTATTAAACTTAATTTGGATACTTTTATCCCTGTTTAAAACAAACATCTTCTCTAAATAATGATTTTTTGCATTTTTCAATTATTTTATCTTTTTTTTATCACATCTCGCAATAACAATTAAATCGATACCTAATTTAATAAGATACCAAAAAAAAAAAAAATCTCTTGATATAAGCACATTCCCTTCATTCATTCGTAATTCAAGCCGCGCAATCAAGCTGAAAATTTAAAAGTGCTACTTCAGCTTGAATATCATCAGAAGCAAAAACCACATGACAATTGAGACATTTGGGCTTAATTTGTATCTTTTAAAGTTGTTTTTATTGTTTTTTTTTTTTAATCTATCTTATTTCTGTATCCAACCAAGCTATAGTCAGTAGGTATAGTGACAGAGATTAAGACGTAGTTTATGCGAAATACAATAATGCTTGGATTCAAATTACGAATCGAGATAAATAATAAAAAAAAAATACATAATATTCTTTATATTTTTCTCTCCCTCCTACAAATGGTTCGGGCTTTATTGTTATTATTCATTCTGAGCACTGCGCTACAGTCATCGAATTATGTCCACCACTCACATTATCTCCTTGCTTCTCTCTCTCCCCCCCTACCTTTGTGCATATGAAATTAGAAAAAAAAAATCCAAATCCAGGCGTAGTCTTGGTTTTTTTTTTAAATTTCAAAATGAATAATAAACAAAAGCCGCATTCCGCAAATTCCAGCACAATTAGTTTTCATGCCTTTAACAACTTAATATAGTAGATATACTCAACTCAACTCATACATAGTTGTGGTTTATAAATTATAAAATGGTGCGATTGTGAAGTGCATATGATTATGCAAGTGAAATCACTTAATCACAAATTTTAATTTGCATTTCAAAATATTTATGTACATCTTTTCTATATTTAGGCTCAAAAAGAAATATTGAGGGAACAAAGCTTAACCTGACATGACTGTCAAACTGTAGTGAACAAAAGTTGCAGTTAAATACGTAGCTTTCAAGTGATTTCTTTTTGATGATGGGCACTTACAGTTTGATTACATACATCACACAGGAACTCTTTATGTCCATTTATTTAAAATTATACATGAAACTTATCAATATACTTCCGGTTTGCGGCGCGGCGTATAATTTACTCAAAGTAAAGAACTCCTCACATAGGATCATTCTCTTTTCTTTCTCTTTCTCTCTTTTTAATGTTATATACTCAATCAAAAATGACAGTTGACTGACGGAGATATTTGTATTTTTTTTTTTTTATTTTTACACTTAAATGTCGGACAGTTGCAGTTAAGTGGCAAGTACAGTTCTTCTTTGAATGAATTTTCTCTGTGATGTGGTTTAAAAGAGATCAAGAGTGAAAATGCACCAGGGCCTTAATGACAATGACAGTTGACTTTAATAAGGAAGTCTGGAGAATGTCAAGAATACAGATTTTGGTTTCCTTAAGTAGGGGTATACTTGTTTCTTAACATTTAAGTGTTTATTTAATTATACCAAACGGTGAACCCCACAGAGGAGGACTATTAAGTGTAAAGCAATAAAATAAGAGCTCGGTGATCTTTCTGATCTCACTCAAAATCAAGATTTCTATATGGATAGAAGAAGTATAGACTTGAATTGAAATGGAAAAGATGTCTTTTATGACTGCAGAATTCAGAAGTATAGATACCACGAATGTATTAGATGTACCTTAATTAATAGCTGTGTTTTTTTGCAAGCCCGGGGGGAATTGGATGAAAAAAACGACGTCGGTGCTAAACAATTAACATGATAAATGCAACAACAACTAATCCCGGAGAATTCTCGGGGTTTAACTTAAGCGCACCGAAAAACTGTTACCAGCATGAATTGCATACATGTTATCGATAGTTTGTATGAAAACTCCATGTTTTTTACTGTCATGGCGTCGCTAATCCCCGCTGTCGTTTTTTTCAACCAATTCCCCCCGGGCTTGCAAAAAAACACGCCTAATTTAAAACATGCGATAACCCATTAATTAGGCCTCTATAATAATCTGTCAAAAATTAGTTTTAGAAATTGTGAGTGAAGTAACGAACATTTGACAGAACAACTGACAGTTCTCCGTCTTAGGTCCAGTTTTTCAGCTGGAGATCATCCTAGTTTTAAGGGTTAAATTCTAGTTAACTCCTGAAACATGTTTTTCTATTAATTTAAATCCCAGTTAACTTGGATGTATACCCCATAATTAAATGCGGTAATTAAAGATATATTTATTTTATATGAATGTTTAACCACTTTTTCTTTAACTTAATTAATTTTAAGTTCTAATCTAGATCTTACCAACTTATTTGGTCAAATTGAATTAACTGAAAATCTTTTTACATACATGTTTTTCAGTCCCTGAGTTAACTCTGAATTAAACCGAAGTTAGTCCTGCGAATAAATTAAACCAGAGTTAAACTCAGAAACAGTTTTTCAGTGAAGAGGATTTATATTTACTTTCATTTGTCAAAAATCTATCGAAATCAAAGTGCGACACTGTGGAAATGCGATTCTACTATCGAAATACAGAGGGCGCCACTATTCAAAGGGCGATTTCCATATTTTCGCCCTCTCTATTTCGATAGTGATTTGACAAGCATCTGTCAGAATTATCTATTCGAATCTGAATTAAAGATAACTCAACAAATTCGATGAGTTAATTTGGGATCTAAATTCACTGAAAACATACTCCAGAAGTTAACTCGGGTTTAATTCCGAAACTGGGATGATCCCTCCCTGAAAAATTTTTACCTTAAATGCTTCAATTTCAGCCCGAACAACATTTTTTTTTTGTTATTTCAAACGGCTCCATCTCGAATCACGATGAATTGATTGTAATCAAAAGATCAAAAGGTTTTACGCAACTAATTAACTTTGCTTTATATTCTTAGTATTATATTGCGAAGTTAAGGGGTCTATCCTATATTACATAAGTATATAGCATCATAAGCATATATTTGTAGCTCATGTCTGGACCTTAATAATCCAAGTACATTTTTGCATCCGGACTCAATGGGGTATCTACATATCTTTCTACGCAGAATTTCATATCATTTATTGCATTCGTTATGTTGTTTGGACTGATGACCCAAAAAAAATATTATTAATTGAACCAAATGTTAAACTATACTAATTGCATGTAACTAAACTATACTTACTGTGAATTTTATACTGCATCAGAATTATATATCAACATATAAGCTTGTTGTTTCTGGCGGGGGCAACATACAATACAATAAAATCCATTCAATGCTTTTAATATATGTAATAGGCTCTTGTCTTTTGTTTTGCTTTTGCACTGGACGATGTGGTACATTAAATTCAAATTTCATTATTTTTTTTAGTTTATTATTAATAATATAACATTAAGTGCTTCATTAGGTTGTACGTTGTTGCTCTTGGGCGCCATTCCATTTTTTTTTCTTTCTAATTCTGATAGTGCTGCCAAATCGAAGAATATTTTTTAGAGTACATACCTAAATTTTTCAAAAAAGCTTCATTGGCTTTTTATTTAATCTCTATTACGATTATCAATTACCAATTGATGGTTTATAAATTTAAAAATTTGGTACATTGAAACTCAAGTTCAAAACTGTTCAACTATTCCGTGATAATTATCAACTCTTATAATTCACAGTGCAGACCATTGCACAATTCTCAATAATTAAAACTTTTATCAATTAGGTTGTTAATAATATCGTTTTTCAATATTTATCAACTATCAGTTCATCACCTGATTGCAGGAACCAGCTAACTCCGTTTTTTTTTATTTTTGAGGTGCTTTGGTTTTTGCTTCCTTGAATCGATTTCCATCGCAATTTTAATCCTGTACTTCTACCAGCAGCGCAAAGAAAATATGGTGTCATTTTTTAACTATGCAAAATATGGAGTCTGTAAAAGAGGCCAAAACGTATTTTGCGACTTTCTCTAAAATATTGAGTTCTTGCCACAGTCCACATATTAAAGGTAATATCAGTAGCGTTTTCATTTTGGTTCAATTCTGCGCATCTGTCAAAATCGAGGTATTATGGTGGTTAAATGTTGGGTCCAGTGCCCCTTTACTTGTCTAATTTCAATATTTTGTTGTTGTTTCTAATGATGCGTGCTATGTTCCTGTGGACACTCGAACAGCCATTTTTAATTTTTTGACACTTTCCTGCGCAATATATTACCTTACATTTGTGTACTGTGGGTTCTTGCATTCGGTGCCTACGTTCTGTAACTGTCGCATCGATAAAATTGGTCGAGAAACGGTGGAAAATGGAACAAAACTCATATGATTTGTTTCAAATTTCATCTGATTTTATCGATGCGAGAGTTACAGAACGTAGGCACAGGTGACGAATTGATAATTGACAATCGTAGTACGGGTAAATATTTATGAATTGTTTTTTTCTATTTCTATTCTATTCTATTCCATTTCTTTTCTATTCTATTTCATTTCTATTCTACTCCATTTATATTCTATTCCATTTCTATTCTATTCAATTTTCCATTTCCATTCTATGCTATAGATCAAGGCCGTAAATTAGTCAATTTCTTTTAAAATCAGATGAATAACTTGAATCCATCGTGTGATCGTAGATAAGAGCAAATACGTGCAACCCATCAATCGTGCGCTATCTTTATCTTCTCTAATATCGTAATGTCAGGTTTGATAGAAAATATGTTGATTTCTGATTTTTTTTTTACAAATCCAAAACTTGTCTTTATAAATTTTATCGCAAGTAAATAAAGTACCTACCATACAACAATAGGGATGTCGTGATGTACAGATGTGTTTATTTGCATGCGAAAGGAAAAGTTAGCTGATTCACTCGAGTGATTCAAAATGTGAAGAAACAAAAAAAAATTGCCACTTGAATCAAAAAAAAAAAAAAAAAACTTCATTGAATTTATCGATTTGCATTTGCAACCGCAGATGTCGTGGTGCGTTGTGATATATTCTTTTTTTTTTTTTTTATGCATTTTGCGCAGGTCCTAAAGTTAACGCCTATTTTAGTTCGATTTTTTTGTTTTTTGTTTAACTTAAAAAAAGCCGCGTTATGTGTTTTAAATTTTTCCAAGAACCCACTTTTTCTTCATAGGTACCTACTCCTTGTTTTTTTTTTAAGTTCGTCGTTGGTTTTAAGTCATGTCCAGAAGTGTTGCAGTTCACACCCTGCTTTAAAGGTTTATGAATATGATTACAAAATCCATTGCCTTTACTGCCATTCACTTAAAAATATATATAATGAAAATGGTGGCCCTAATGAATAAAACATTTTTTCTCTTTTGTTTCCTCTTATTATTTTTTTTTTCTGTTCATTTGCTTTTGCATTTAAAAAAAAATGTAAAAATTTGCAACTCGCGAGTACTTTATTGCACTCGAAAGAACTAATCACCGGATATGTCTCAATTTATTATTATTTCTTTTTTTTTTTTAATTCCATTAATTTACAAATTTTCAATGCCAATCAAGTGGATATTGTGTATATCTATTTGTGTGTGTGTTTGGAAGGAAGAATTTCAATTTTGATATGGATTTTTATTGGTTGAAAAAAAAACTTTTTAATCAACATGATCAAATTGATTTTTCATGCAAACTTATAATTAATTAAAAAAAAATCAAATTAATAAGAATAAAAATGTTTCACGTGTTAAACATAAATCAATTATAAAATAAGTTTTTTTTTGTTTGTTTTTGTTTCGGTGAGATTGTGTTTCATTATGATGATAGATTGCTATCGTCATGATATACATATGTATGTTTGTAGTATACAGTTGGAAATATATTTTCAAAACAATTCATGGAAAACTAAACCAATTAGACCGAGAAATTAATCCAATTATTCAGTTTTCACACCCAATATGATTAATGTTTTAAAAGTTTACGCGTGAAACTGACGAGCATTTATCGTATATTATTATAGTAACAGTGATGTGTTTTAGATTATATTTATTATTTATATACTTGATTGAAATTAATTAAAAAGATATTTATCGAAACAAAAAGGAGCTTTTAATTAAAACAATTTATTATTACACTTTCCATAAAATAAATTTACGCGGCGACAAGGTTAAGTGGTGTCGACTGTCTTTAATGGAAAGCGGACATTTTCTCGGAAGTCATGGTCCCTGGATCATCGTATACAAAAAAGTTTGAGTAAAAATTTTATAATGTACCTTTTGTTTTTTGTCAATAAAATTTTCTAATAGGATTTATATTATAAGAGTTAGTCTTTTTTTGTGTAGGTATTTAACTAGTTACACATCTAAGTATACTCAAAAAACTGGAAAAAGAAATCTTTACGGAACTTAAACTCCGAAAGTATGCGTCTTACAAAAAAAATGTTCAGAATAAAAAAAGATAGATAATTAAATTTCCTATAAATTCACCTCAACAACTTTTTTATACGAATTGCCGTTCTCGAAATATTGGTTAAAATGTGTTAAAATGGCGGCTGAAGCACTAAATAAAAATTTTTGTTTCTGTTGAATACTCAGTGGAAATTCAATTACCAACCAATTACAAGCATAAAGTTTAATCATTAAATATTTCCATTATGAAAAAACATTTTTGCCAAAAAATTTCACTTCCATGTATAGTGAATTCACAATTCGAGAAGTGGAATGCAGGAAATGAACGTTATACAGAAATATCAATAAATAATCAAAGTTTTCGCAGTGCTAAGGCAGAACTTTCCCCGCAAACCAAATGAAATTTTTATATAAAATATAATATGCATCAATGCGAAGTAAAATCAAAATCCAAGTTAAGTATTATTGTTGATCTCGTCTCAAAAGCTTTATAAAATAAAAATAATATCGCTTTCTATTGTTTCATTTGACATAATAATTGCGTTTTATTTAGTTTTGTTTTTCACGGCTGGGAAAAAATTTATTTTAAAATTTCACTTCACTTGACCTAAATAGAACAAGAATTTTTCGAGTGAAACTAAAAAAAAAAATATACAAATGGGAATAATTCATATTTGTCCTATTTTTTCCAAAAAATTCTCCGAAGTGAAAAAAACGCCGACAGAAGTTTTGTGAATTAGCGGGAAATGTTGCTCGTGAAACGGCTACCAATTATGTATAAGTAGGGCAGCAGAATTAAGAATATTTTTCACTCGAAATGATATTTGTTTGAAACTCACTATAAGGATAATCGTCTTTGAGGCAATCACGTCCTTTTTCACATGAAAAATTTATGAAATTTTTAAAAATGAAATTGAAATTGAAATGAATTCGAATATAAGATCATGACGAAAAGTTTAATGTGAAATTTTTCGAATGGAATGTTATTCGGGTGAAATGTTACAACACAAGGCTGACGATGAGAATTTACCAAAGGAAAAACGTGCTATTCGTACCCATTTAAACATTTTTCAAGTTTGAGAATATAATCGACTGTAAATGAACAAAAAAAAAAATAACCTAAATGCTTCTTCCATCTAAATATTTTCTAACATTTCGTACCACTAATTGCCAACATATATAAGAAAGCAAACATTAACCACAAGGCGGCCCATCATCGTCCATTTTTGTTTACAAAGAAGAAAAGAAATCTTAAAGAACGAACGGGACTAAGTATAACCAAAACTAAAGCAAAAATAAACCAATCGGTCAGAGTCAGTATAGGTATATACCTATGTATTTAACTTGTCGGTTGTCTTCTTCTTTTTCTTTTATCATTTCAAGCCCTCAAAACAGCTCATATAGTATAGTGGCACAAAGACTAAATTTATGGAATGTTGTAACTTACTCGTACCTACACTTCATATAAGCAAATCTCCTTCAATCCATATGCGCGCGTACTCAAAACACATTTGTGTGTTTTTTTTTTTTTATAGATTCCGGCCAAGATACATTTATGGGCATACCAACACCACATAATAAAAATTATTTAAAAAAAAATAAAAAAAAAAATATTGCAAGTGAAAAAATAAAAATGAAAACCTACTTGTGTTACACACGAGAATATGTGCGGAATTTTTGAACACGTAGCGGAAATCGTTTCACGAAGATGGTATAATAATTATGGTGGAAGATAAAGTACATATATATACCTACTTCCATAAAAAAAAGAAAAGAAAAATAGAAATATTTACGCGTAAAAAAAAAAAACAAAAAGCAAATCTAAAAAAGCATATTGACAACGAAGAAGAAGACACGTTTAATGTCTTCGCAGAATAGTAGTACAGATAAAAGTGGAAAAGATGGATACGTTTACGGTATTTTAATTAGCAATGTAGAATACGTCTTCATCCTGTCAGATATATATTTTATTACTTCTTTGATATTTCATCCATGGAAATATAAAAAAATCGCAGTGGATATGTATAAATTTTTTTTGTATGTTTTCTAAAAACAAATTAAACAAAAGTTTTGTAATTTCAACTTTTGAATAAGACAAAAAAATATTTAAAAAAAAAATTAAATTAAAAAACTTTCTTCACTGGATTTTTCAAGTTCAAGTAATATTCATTAAAATTGATTAATGAATTGAGGGGGAAGAAAAATGTAAAAATGTAGAAATTGTGTTTTAGTTATAAATACATAATATATCAACGTAATCTTGTTATTGTTTTAATTAAATTTATTTTATTTTTTCTGAAAATAAACAGTGTTTTTTAAATGTTTCTTAATTTGTTTCTTTCTAGGTATGTATGCCGTTTAAATGTAAACTTGCGATGAAAATCAGAATCAGGTCTTATTGGAAATGGAAATTTTACACACGAGGAATGAGTATTTTTTTTATAAAGTAATTTCTATTACGAAAAATATTTCGCGCCTATTTTTATCGGTGTGTGAATATAAATGATGAAGTATGTACCTGAAAACAGCATTTAGAAAAAAAAATATTTTACTATTTTTCTTTGAAAATTCCAAATTTAAATTATTAAAATTTTTTTTAGTTATAAATTTTCTTTATCACTAACAAAATTACTATTGCTTTTTTATTAATTGCTGTTTACAATTTTTTTTTAGTAAAATCAATTTATTCCTTTTTACATAAGTTATACAAGTAGGAATGAATTTTCACGATACTGTACTTCTCATGATCATCATTTCTGCAGTGGGTTTTCTTTTATTTTGGAAAATTAAAAATAAACAAAAATTTATATACGCTGAAAGAAAAAGTGCACTTTAAAATCAATAGTTCACATTTTAACATTAGAAATGTTTAAGCGGAGGCATACCTACTAACAATGTGAAAAAATCAACAGAATTTCAAAAAAGTGTAACGCTGAGTAGAGAAAGAGGGCGAAACGTCAGGGGAATAGACAAAATTATTGCATTCATGCTATGTTCTTACTGGTCTGAGGAAACAGAATACGAAGAAGATGATAAAACGGACACCAAAAAAAAGGAGAAGTGTTCGTAGTCAGGGATGGCCACTACATTTTTTACATTTGCTACGTAGTTTATGTAGTTAAACGTAGTTAAATGTAGTTAATGAAACAAATTGTAGCAAACTTAGTTTCAAATATCAAATGATTTGTCAGTTGTAACTTTGAAGCTTGAATTTTGAGTTAAAATGTTAAAATTTTTATTGAAATTTTATTATTTCTCTAAATTTACTTTTATATTGTATATACCTATATGAAAACGTAACAATTTATAGAAAATAAGACGTGTAGTTTATTAAATTAACTACGCGTGGTTAATGATGTAGAAAATGTAGTGTAAGTAATTCGGCCAACCCTGTTTGTAGGCTTTCAAGATTTGCATGTGAGGAAGAGCAAATTTGAAAAAGAATTTATTCAAAGTTTTAAAATTTATAAATGCTTTTTTCATTTCTAATGTACCTCACAAATTGGGTAAATTTTTAAATTTAAAAAGTGCAAATCTAAAGTGTTTCATCATAAAACAAAATTGTCAAAGTTAAAAGGAAATAATTACGTTTTAAAAAATTTAGCTTTGAAATTAAGAGAAATTGCTTTCAATAACATTGAATTTTTAAAGGTTGACTGCATTTGTAGGGATTGATAACATTTGTAGGGTTTGATTGCATTTGTAGGGGTTGATTGGATTTGTAAGGTTTTGTACATTGGCTTGCGTTTATTTATTAAGTAGGTGTTTTTGGTCAGAGTAAAAAAAAAATCTAATCAGAACATGATAGATACAGATTACAGTAGAATCTCAAAAAGATGAACAGATATAAAACAGGGCCCGTTCATCTTTTCAAATTGTTCATCTTTTCCAGCATCAGCATTTGGTTGAGTAAGAAGATATGGCTATACATAAAAACATTAAAAATTATTTACATAACAAGTAAAAATAAGCTCCAAAACACTGTTCAGAGGAACTAAATACAAAGAAAAAGAACATAATTATGTTTGGAATAAAGTTTTCATCTTTTCGAGTACAAAATTTCAACCCGTTCATCTTTTTGAACACTCAAAAGTGGAAATATTTCGTTCATCTTTCCGAGTTGTTCATCTTATAGAACCGTTCATCTTTTCGAGATTCTACTGTATTTGAAAATTCCTAAAATTATGTAAGTTAGAACAGAAAATGTCAAACCTCAGCTGTGGTACCTTATTTAAAATTCTAGCATTATTATTAAGAAATTAAAGATAGGTAAAGATGATTTTACAGTTTTGTTGGCTTTCACACCGCACGGACTTGATTCAATCTTTTCAAAAAAAGAATCCCTGAACGCGCCGGCTAGTACGTATTATTGCACTTAAACACTTCAAATGTTAAAAATTAGTTATATGTGATTCCCTAAAGGACAATTTTGGCTCACTCATCTACATTTACTCATTTAACAATTTTGGTACTTCTCGAAAACGACCCTAACGATTTAGATTAAACTTAGTATCTCGTAATGCCCAAAGTGATTATAAAAATAATCAGTTCAGGTTTTCGGCAAATTCATCTTTTTTTTTTGAAAAATTGTCAGCATTTATTTGTTCACTTTTGTTTTACAAAACAACAATAAATGAACTTAAATAACAAAATCCGGAAAGTTTTTTTAACACATGTTTTCGTTTTATACATAAAAAACTAAAGAAAAGATTATTTTTACTAAAAAAAAATCAAGGTTTTGATCAAAATTAAGACAACCACAACGGAGGAATCCGAAAATGTTAATTTCGTTAACTGTTAACTCCGTCCGTCTGTGCGTCCTCGCATGCACTGTAATTTGAGTTAGAGCCTACACGAGTGAACCGATTTCTTTAAAATTTGGTATAGATCATTTTAATGAAATTCCCAAGTGGGAAAATTTTACTTTTTCTTAGCTCATTTAGAACGGGTAACGGTCCCATGCAACTAGTTTGGTTTTTTTAAAAGGTTCTCGAAAATGCCTCTTACGATTTTGATTAAACTTCGTAACTGTTAAGACCAAAGTGATTATAAGAAAACAGTGTTTTTGAAAAAAAAAAAAACACCTTTTGGAAACAGGGTTCTAACATTTTTTTTAAGGAAATTACTTAAAATTTTGCTGCACACATTAACAATTCCTTGCTGCGATTTTCCCGCCATAAGTACAAGACAACCCCACATTTTTCGTCGGTTTGAATTTATGTCAAATACGCTAAATGACGTAAAACGATAGGCAATTCAAATTATATTTTAACTTTCTAAAGAATTCTTTTTTTTTTTAAATAACAAAAACCTATTTATTATTCCTTTGTCCTTTTCAAACTACCATTACCATGTTGAAGTTCTTAAAGCGTAATAAATGTATAGTACCTACTAACTAAAGTTTATTGTGTCATAAAGTTTTATTGTCGTATACACCAAAGGAGAATCAAGTGTGATACGAAACTTTGATACGTATTCCCTACGACGACATCGAACTTTAGTGATTGGAAAAGTATAATATAAGGTTTTTAACGTTTTAATAAAATAACGTTATTGCTCCCATTTCAGCCATCGAAATATACATAACTAAATAACACATTTACTGCTGCGAGTTTACCTGGTGTGTGAATTTGTTTTTTTTTTTTATGTTGTTGTTCTTTAAAGGAACCTTGGTTTGGTTCAAATTGACTGCTTAATAGTTTAAATTGCAATTTTCCAATGGGGAAATAGGTAACTGCCATCAGAAGCCCAGGGACGTTAAAGTTTTTTTTTTTTAATTTGACTCTTAATTTTTACGACTTTCTGGTCGTTTATTTTTGTTAACTTGAAAATTAAAACAACCCCCGGGGGAGAATTTTTTAAGACCTTTTGTTAATTTTTGTTTTAGAAAATAAACATAAATGGATAAGCTTGGGTTAACTGGGTAAAAATATACATAATTAAATTCTATAAATAAAATTCATTAAAAAATAATCCTATTAATTTGTTTTAGAAAATTTTGAGTTCATTTACCTTAGGGACTAATCAATTAATTTCTTTTGGAATTTTTAATTTCGTTACAGTAACTTAATAATCCCAAAAGAATTACGTACATATCTATATATGTTTTGTAAAAGATGTTTTCGTAGAAATTTTTTAAATTACAAATGCTGGGAAGAAGACGAAAAAAGTAAATGCAAACAATTACTGAAACACTGCACCGCCCTAAGCCGATTTTCTTCAATAGAAATTTTTAATTGCTTTGAAGTAATTCTAAGAAATTGAAGTAAAAAAACAATTCTATCAATTTTGAATTCCAAAATTAATTAATTATCTATTAGTTTATTCCCTACTTTACCTATTTTTAGAAAAGCTATTCTCATTATAATTTCTGATGTAATTTAATGTAATTAATTCCCGAACTTTGTGTTTGCGGCTCTATTGATTCAAACAAAACTCTATTTTCTGGAAAATGATGGAAGAGTTTTTGAAACCGTATTTTCCATCAGCCTGCAATCGAATAACATTTCAATAGACATTTCAAAGTCATAATTCCGATTTGCATAGTTTTCATCACATACAGAGACATAGAGAGAGAGAGAGCTGTATATACCTTAACTATTTAGATATTTCCAGTGAAATTACATTCCCAAGGACATGCGTTAATTAATCTGCACAAAACACAGTTCGTTGAATCACTGTCTCTCTGTATATTAGAATGAATGATGATGATGATTTTAAGGAAACGAGAACACAAACAAACATAAAGTTTTAATAATCCATAGTCGTCGACTATATGAAGACTTATCGAAGCGAGTAATTGAAAATGTTTCTATAAGTCTACGAGCATCCCGAATAAACAAAGCATACACAATATCAACAATATACCTAGAACTACCTATACCTTCTCTCCGTGCGTCGTTGTAAATCCTAACCTCACTTAACATTATGAACAGCAAATTGGAATCCAAAAGGATATACATATGTACATAATAGAACAAAATGCGAAAAGGATATCAAGATGGTTTGGTTATGGAATGCAAAAAAAAAATGAAAAAAAAAAACTATGACTAAGTGAAAACGATGCAAATAATTAGGCACCAAAGAATTGAAAGGAATCATACAGAGCCCTTCTCTATGTGGATTGAAATTTAAATTACAAGCTACGATTGTTTTGTAAATTAACGATGGCTGGTTATATTATACACATATACTGTAAGGTAGGAACTTTGAAATGAAGTTTAAAATCTAAGAACTGGCTTAGTTCGCTAGCTTTTTACTTCCTTTATGTTGTTTTTACATATAAAGGGTTCAAACGTTTGACCGATAATTTGGCTTGAAGCTTTCTGTGTTATCGCTTGAACGAAAGCAATCGATTAAGAGAGAAAAAGGAAAGAATTAATACCAAAACCTAAAAATGCTGTTTTTATATTTAAACCCAAAAAATCAACTCCACAATAATTTGAATTCCAGTCGATTTGGAAGACGTTTAAATTTATCAGTTTCGGCTATAGGTAAATTTCTTAATCTTAAGACTGAACTCTCGTAAATTCAATTAAAATTGTTAAAGTTTGATGGAAGCCTTGAAATAGTTAATTTCTGCTGGATTTTTCAAAATTTAAAATCTAAATTATTAGTTTAAATATTTTCCTTGACTTTCAGCTTAAACTTTCATGTTAAAATCTTGAGATCTTAAAGAGTTTTAACAAACAAAAATTACGCTTTGAATATTTTGTATAGTCTTAACTAGCGTTTAAAGGATGTCTTAAATTTGGCATTAATGATATGAATTATTATAAAAATCTCTTGTAAAGCCAGCCTATTTTGAAGTGACAATTTTCAAATTTTAATATGAAGTCTTTAAATGTGAGTATGTGTCGTCAGTCTTAAAGACTTAACGGAAAATTTTTTTTTCCAAAAGAATTACATATTTTCCAAAGCTTGAAAGGTAGAATAATACCGTAAATGACCGTTTTAGAAGGCGTGTCGAGGAATGAGTTTGTAAAAATCTGAATATCGGTCTCTGAAACAAAAACGTTCAAAATTTCAGGTTCCTAGCTCTACAGGCTGACTTCATGCCAACTTTAAGGTCATTCTGCCCTACCGTGCGTGTCCATCGCAGTGCACAGTGGTTCAGTTTTTATAAAATAGCAGTAAAAATACCATTCAAACTGAACTACTCTAACCGATTTTGATAGTGTGATTTTTAAGGCATGATATTGGATGGGACAAGACATTTCCGCCTTCTGCCACGCCCATACTTTTACAGAAAAATTTAATATCATTGTCAAAATTTATAAAAAACCGGTCTCCTGACACGCCCACTTTTAGCATGATAGCATAGTGTTCCTAGGCAAAATATATTTGTACATTTAATATTTTACAGTTTAATGTATTTTCAAGAGCTACTGTAAAATAATTATTTTTTTTTTTTTTTATTTCTGTTTATATTAACTTCGATGAAAGATTCGAGAGCAAAAACCTTTAAAATATTTTTCTAGATCATAAGAAAGCAGCGTATTTGTTGACAACAACTTTTATTTTTATCCCATGAAAAAATAACTCAGGTCCAGTTGAAATTCGCAAAAACTACCTAAATTTGTAAGCCATTTTTTTAAGAAACCGTTTTAATAGTCAATGCCTTGACTCTCTGACTTTAAATTCTGTTCAAAGTTGTCAAATCGTATGATATAGTTACCGCAGAAAGCGTTCACACACTTTTAAGGGCAATGCATTTATTGTATTCGGATCCTGTAACCGCCCCGTAGGCCGTAATCATCATCACCAGAAAGAACTTCTCATTTTTCTGGAGCGATAAATAAAAATTCATTGTTTTTTAAGAGTATTTTTTAATCCATTGACAGCATTTTAGCCATCCTTCAAAGAAATTTGACAGTTAATTGCTTGACAATTAGAGGATTTAACATAAGGTCTGTTCGTGTACTTGCCCGAAACTACCAGATTCTACCAGTTTTATTTTTTTTTATATGAACTTTGACAGTCTTTCGGGCTAAAAATGGTAGAAATGAGTAAGTTTGGGAAGTAAACGAACATGATTATAATTTTACGAGAGTATTCTGATCATAAGTTTCACTATAATGTGTGAAAACAGCATTTCAAATTCTATAGAATTTGACAGTTTAAAAGTTGACAGATAGCAGAAGAAATATATTTTAACATTATGGAAATATTTTATTGTTCCAAATTTAATTTAAAGGCCCTTAAATTGAAATTTCACTTAAATGCCCTTAAATTGCCTCTTTCCGAAGAAGCAGCACCGACATATCAGTCCAAGTCGTGTGATCATCAACGTTTTCCATACATAAGTATTATACGTCAACATATTTTACGAAAGCATTGACTGCAATTGACGCTTTTTACATTAGACTTACTCCTCTGACTTTCTTTTTGACGTCTATGGACATATACTTATCTCACTTCCACTTCAAGGCGAGAAAGAGGTGGCCAAGAAAGACATCTCTTTCTCGCCCTCCATAAAGTGGGAGATAGATAAAGTACATAGACGTCAAAAAAAAGTTGGAGGAGGCACTCCAATGTGAACACCGTCATAAACGTCATTCATGTCATCGTCAAGTGGGTTATGTGTTTACTCGCTGAACGTCTACAGTGTGTTCCACAATTTTTCGGTGACATCTGAGAGTTCAAGGTTGGTCTGCTCGTAGCTTTACTTATTTCAGGTTATTCCCTTATAACAAAAACCTTTAAAAAATTTAAATTAAAATGAAAATGAATTCGCCATCCTTGATCCAATTGTGAATTATCTGACATATTGTCTAGATGAGATACTCATTATGTCTAAACACTCAAGATGAATATCTTATATAATCCCAAGGTTCATCCCTAATTAAGGAAACGCCTTAATATAAAAAAAGAAAGTTTTAAATGATTTTAACACATAAACCCTTCAAAAAAAAAAAGAGCAACTGTAGATAATTAACTTAGCTTATAAAGCCTTGCAGGCTTATTAACATTTTTTTTTCTGTAATTACCTTACCTACATTATCCTCGATCTCTTTTTACTCTATACACTTTTTGATAGGTATACTTAGTATCTATTTTTCTCACAAATATACATAGATATCTCCAATATAATGAACCGCACCTTTATAAAAAAAAAAATATCCGCTCCCTTAAAATAGGTTTAATTTTATACCCCCTCTCCAGCAATCGGACCGTATCGTCATTGTCGCCACCAAGCACCAACTGACGCCGCCACTATACGCGCCATACTCATACCCAACTTCCTTCAACCGACGACATTGACACCTTAACTGATGGTCACTTTCCAGTTCCCCTATACCTCTACCTACATATATTCTCAGCTTTATTATAACCCGCCCTAGCCCTACCCTCCTCTAGATTATTATGATGAATCAGTCATTCCAATGTAATTAGCACGGCCACAGCGAGTGCCGCACAGCAACAATCTTCCTTTTGTCCGTTAGGCCTGGTAGTTGAGCTGGTTAATATATTCGAAAAAAAAAAACCCTGATGAGGTGGAAGAAGAGCCTCAACTCAATTCAAAGCTACCTATAGATAATCAAATCAAAGGCAAGGCGCTTCAAACTCTTAATTCATATATATGTATGTAAGTGAGCGCGTGTCTGTCCTTATTTGAGTTTTTTTTGTGTATTTAATAGCAAAGGGATGGATGGATAGATAGATATGGATGTGAATGTGATATAGCGCGCGCCAAAAGTGTTGAGTCATAGTTTTTCCTGCCAATGCAGCTAGAAGAACAAAACCCCACCAAACTATACAGAAAATACAACAAAAGCCGTGTTGAGAAGGCTCGACGGTAATTGTTAGCCATAGTCTCTTGTAGCGGTATAGTATGAGGGCGACTTATGGGCGACAAGACTACCTATCTAGGCGCAGTTTGTATTTGCCAACCCTTAAAGACGAATTTACCCCCAAAATATGTGTATAACGGATATGGAAAGTCTGTTTGCAGGCGGAAGGCGGTTTTATAGTGTTTTTTCTTTTTTTGTTTTTTTCTTATTTTCTATTCGAATTTGTATTTACAAAAATGGCGGCTTGGCGTCCTGCTTGATGGCGGATAGCGATAGATGGCGACATCAAGGCAACAGTTTTAATAGTTGATTACCAATGGGGAAAACTTGTTTAAGCGCGCTAAAGCTGCCTGCTGCCATCAAGGAAATAGAGTACTTATACATATACCTACTCGTAAATGTATAGGATTGCGTGAGGTGCCATAGAGTCTGTCTGTCTGTATGTTTTTTTTTTTCTGTATTTATAGTGGTGTTTCTTTTTTTATAGTTTGCTTTTAGTACCTCTATCTACTTACAATTTGTGCTTGGGTTGTTTATATTTTCCTTAATGCTGCAGGATAGTTAGTTTCAAAAACGTTAGGTATACGATTTAGGGGAGGTATAAGCTTACTTACGTGTGGCAAATGATTATGCTAGAAAATTATTATTGAAATTGACTTTGAAAATGCAACCTTTTAATTCTGATGCAGTGGTAAATTTGTATGCTAAATGTTGGTATCAAAAATGTTCCCATACAAGAGAGGGGGGTGTTGCAAAAGTAAGGTCTGCAAAAGGGTGTGACATTTTGAAGTTTTTTTTTAATTTAAAATTCATTAAGGTATAATTGAACGAGACTTTCATTAGGTGTTTCATTTAAGCGACGACGACGCGACGTTTGGCTGATTCTGATCTTATATTGAAGATATTAATAAAACCCTCTTAACATGTTACATTGCTATTAAAACATGATCTAATAGGCTTATGGCGGTTTCCTGTTTGCAGTGTTTTATTGACTTAACATGCTCTATATACAGAACACTTATCCTGCCAGTCTTGCTTTTTGGCGCCAAAGTGTTGAACGATAATTTCAAGGGGAGAACTATTACTAACATAAAAAAGATGGCTCAAAGCAGGCTAGAAAAAATTGGCACAATTTTCTCCAGAACCGCCGGACTACTCCGGTTGGGTGCTATGAAACCAGAAGACAAGCCAATTTGGTATGATGTCTACGCTGCTTTTCCGCCTAAAATGGAACCTCGTTTCGATCGTCCAATTTCAAATATACTAATTCGAAAAATATTTTATGCGGAAGATGTAGTAAGAGCGAAATACCATAAAATGTTAAAATACCAAGAAACCATCAATCTGGCAAGCACAAAGCGTGAATCAAACACTCAACAATTCATTGCCATTTACAACAACCTCAAATCACAAGGTGCTTTAGACGAGGAACAAATTCTTGAAACTTCAAAAGAATTGTTGGACGAAAAAATAACAAGTAGGAGATCTATACCGCGGAATCGGATGTGGAAAAAGAACCAAGCGTTGGAGCTGGTTTGACTGATAGTTTTGCAGATGTAAAACTTGTAATGGAAACAGCAGCAGTTTTGCAGATGTAAAACTTGTAATGGAAACAGCAGCGCCTGTGATATCAAAGATTTATTTAAGAACTAAGATTGCTAATTGAAAATATAGAAAAGTAATTTCTTTAAAACTGAAAAAAAAAAAAAATATTATCGTGCTTCTTCAAATGTTACGAAATGTATTATGAGGTCTACCCGTGGCCTCAAGAAAGACCGAAACTCTGTTCTTAAATTCAAGCTGGAAGCAGCGTGGATGAAGTCTTAGTGGGTGGAAAGCAGTCGTTTGTCAGCAGACAGATACTTTGCACGTGTCCGTTTCGAAAGCCTAGTATAATTGCATACAGCCCTATTCCGGTAAACATTTGCATGAATTTTCGTATTCTGCTATTCGTCGGAGGAAAACTAATGTTCCAAAAAGTACCTACCTATATATAAATTGCTATATCCGTCCGCCCTTAGCTTGATAGGGTTTATAGAGAACGGGTTGGCTATGTTTTCCCGCGGCACGTTTTCCTGCGGCACGTTTTCCCGCAAAACGTTTTCCCGCAGAACGATATCCCGAAACACAGTTTCCCGTGTAACGCCGATTCCTACTTTTTTAAATACAAATCGACAGCGCATGAACAAAATTCATTTCAATAGTAGTTTTCTTGTACAAAAGTCTTTTCTTGTGTTAAGGTGAGGTAACCCCCCTGCTTGGCACACTATAGGATTTGGGGTAGGTGCGAGGGGTTGAGTGTATGAAAAGTTTCTTTTCATCATTTGGTAGTTTTTATTATGAAAATAAAAAAAAAATAAAAAAACGCCTAATATGAAAAAAAATATATTAAATATTTTAACAAACATAAAATATTTATTGCATAAATGCAAAATAGTGTTGTCAAAAAGTACTAATTAGTATTGCCTATCCCGCCGCCAATCCCGTGGAAAATTTCATAGGCAATCGTTCCGCGGGATATCGTGCTGCGGGATTGTAGCAAAAAAACTACCTTTCAAATCGGCGGGCAAACATTACACGGGAAAACGTAGTGATCCCCTAGAGAACAGGTCCTCTTATTCGATTCCGATTTTTGTACATTCTCTTTCTTCATGAAATTCTTTTCCTGTTTTTTTTCCCATGTCCTCTTTTTAGTGTCTTTTTGTATTTTCCTTCATAGCTTTTCCACAAATTAACAATTAACTGCAAAATCTATTGTATTTTATTACAAATTACATTTTCACCTTTGAAAATAAATCATTATTAGAAGTTTCAACAATTTTAGATTCTCTATCCTTTTCTTTTCTTCCACTTAGGACAAAGTCAGTCCTTAAGCCTAGTACGTAGCTTAAACGAAAAGAAGATTTTCTGGGGTCTACAAACCGATAGCGAAAACGTAGGCGAAAAGACTACGGAAAAATTGTAATGGAGATTGGAGAGTTTAATCAGATAATATGCTAAACAAATTTATCGATGGTAAAATTCTAACGGAGACCACAAAAAAAAATACTCATTAAAAGTGTCACCAATTGCCGAAAAAAGTAAACAAATCACAAATAAAACTCAAAAGCCGCTTTTCCGCACATAATGGTTTGGAGACTTCTTCGAATAATCTGCTACAATTACCAATTTCACTCGTAGCGTAGTGCAGATCAAAAATGAGAATAAGGTTTTTCGTTTCGCTTCAGCTCATACTATGCTTTAACAATTTAAATAAAAACGGGTTCGCAAGTGAAGCCGAATGCTTCAGAAAGGAATTCTATAACTGTTAGGAAAAATGTTTTAAGTACATATGTAGGTAACTATGTTCATATGAAAAATGGACCGATCAATTTCAAGAGTTTATATTTTTTCACTAAACGAACTAACAATAGTTGGGGAAGATGTAGACAAATGTTGCGAATATTTTATTTCGAAAAATGTTGCACTAGATGGTGTGGAACTAAAAAAATGAAGAATTTCGGAAGAAAGTGTCTGCTAAAAAAGCGTTAATTCTGTTTGTTCCTCAAATAATTCTGAATTTATTATTATTATTAGATATAAAATAATATTATTGGAAATGTTAAGATTTTTGTTTGTACTCGGGGCAAAATGTTAACGTGGACTTGTTTATTGATTCAATAGCTTTTAACGTTCTTTAGTCCGCGTTTCGTCGCGGTGATCTCACGGTGATCTCTCATTTACATTATTGACACCCTGACATCATTTAATAAATGTCAATTTAGCAGAAATTTCGATTTACAAAATGTAATTTGAATTTTAATTCATAACCAACCTAACTCTCGTTTATTAATATGGATTAACGCATTAAACTAAATGTTTGTGCATTCCCCCTTACCTCCCAGTCCATCCCTTTTATAGGCCTGAGAAAAAAATATCGCTCATTTGCTGCAATATCGTCATAACTCAAAATATGACATTTTTGAGTTTATTACAGCATCGTGCGTAAAATCTTTTTCTCTATATTTCTGCAAAAAAAAAATGTAGATATCTTTACACAATTTCAATCAAGAGCGTATTTTTTTAAGCACTAGGTACTGCTGTTTTTCTATAGCTTTTTCATGAAACAGAAGTTTTCAATTTCATTTAACTCGAAACAGCATTTTTTGAGTTAAGACGATATTGCAGCAAATGAGCGATGTATGCAAACATTTGTAATTTGTAATTTTGATCATTTGCTGTCTTAGATCCGTCTTAATTGACAGTTATAATATAGGAAGAAATTGAATTAAAAAAATGATTTCGGTGCTAAAAATGTACAATGTACATGTTAAATGCAACAACAACTAACCGCTGCGGGCTTAGCTTAACCCAGAAAAAACTTGCTTTTATCCCAGAAAAAACTTTGTTACCGACAACCCCTTTTTTATCGATATTGTGGATGGAACTGTAGTTTCTTCAACCAATTCTCTAAGATTGGAAAAAAAAACACAACATATGTTTACTTTGAATTTAAGATAGGTCTATCACATTTAATTTCTTTTTTCTTATTTGACGAAACTAACAAAAACCTGTCAAGTTATCATTTCCATATCGTAAGTACAAAAATTCAAAAAAAAAAAAACATTAATGCAAAAAAATGAGCAGAATCAGAGCCACCTTTTGGCAATTTCAGCGTAACAATGTTGTTCTGAACATTTTGAAGAAAAAGAATTAAAAAACTGTGTACTATAGATTGTCTACAAAATTAATTTTTTTTTTATTTCTGAAAAACATACAAAACACGAGGTTCTGAACTTTAACGGTCGACATATCAAAATTTTACAATTTAGATGATGAATTCATCACCACATACCATAAAAATTGGTATATTTTTTTTTTTGTGAAATTAATATTCATCTAATTAATTATAGAAAAATAAATAATTTCGGCATTTCAAGTACAAAGGCATATAACATGTGTCTTGGAGTTCCATAGTAAAATGAGTTCCCTCAATATCTTTAAACAGCTTCATTCTACACAGAACTCAATTTCCATAGTTTAATTAGGTATTTTCATTATAATTGTAAATGAGAGTTGGAATTCTACATTATTGTTTGCTCAAGCAAGTCTTGATGGGTATAATTTCGACCTACATCATAATTTACATGAACTTCTTCTTAAAAATCTCTTTTCAATATGATAATTTAAATGATATCCCAATTGTAATTACTATATTCACAAATTAAACCATAATATTCCACATTTCCATAAAAATACATCCATTAAGTTTTCTCTACAATTCTCCAGTCCCCCTTGTCTCAAAGTTCGTGGGTATAGGTATCGGTGTGTCTGTCCTTTAAAAAGGTACCTAAATTTTCTATTTAAATAAAATGAAATCTTATCTCAGACAGACAGAACGCTAAAACACACACAAAATTCAAATTAGTACTTTAAGAAATGTACAAATTATATAGCAGTAGCAACAGACCTTTTCTTCTATTTACTAAAAACAAAGTCCAATTCTTTTGAAAATCTCGTATACTTTCTTCCTTTATTCAACACCAACAACAACAACAACAACAACAAGAAAAAGAAGAACAAAAATATAAACACAAATACAATGAAATATTCATTCACTCAAATTTGGTTTATGTCCTCGGGGCGTTAAAACTTCACAACTTCAAGGATACAAAAAAAAAAAAAAAAAAAAATACCCGCCACGCCACCACAACCATATTCGACACACAAAAAACTTCTCTTTTTTAAAACATTTTTTCGTTTTTCTTTTTATACTTTATGTCAATTGCATTTTTTCCTTTGTGTTTAATTTTCGCCCCCTTAGGCCAACAAAAAAAAAAAAAAACCAACATTGAAAAACTCTCAGAACATAATTTTATTCTTTTTATTTTTCTTATTTTATGAGACAAAAATGCAATTTTTTTCAACAAATTTTTCGACGTCTCATATATAAAGATTGAAGAGATCAAAAGACGAGTAGATTTTAGAAAGAAGCGAAAGAAGAAAAAAAAAACAAAAATTGTGAGCAAGAGTTGTGGAAAGTTTATTTAAATGAAATTCCATTTCGGGATCGGGGTCTTGTCTATATTTGAATAAAAGTTTTGGTTTATACATGTGCGGACTCAATTGTGCACAAGGCCTGTGTTATGAACATAAGAAACAGATTCGGAGACAAAACGGAGCCTGGGACACAACGGCATTTATTTTGTAAATTACAGACTTGAAAATATTCAATATGACTGTATTGAGCGTTCTAAAAGATAATTTCTAAAAAAAGTTTCTTGCACATGTCGGGAATGTAGTGCGGTGAGTTTGGTAGTTACCGTAAGTTTTCTTCCAAGATCTCAAGTTCTTCGTTCCAGCAGTGACTTCAGGCTCCTGCAGACTCATTTTAATAACGATGACCTTCGATTAGAAAAAAAAAATCTATTTCCACCTGTCGGGAAGGAAGTGTGGTTAGTTTAAAGATTGCGTTGTATCGTAAGCTTTCTTCCGTTCCAACAACGCGCTCAGGCTCCAAACGCATTTTTATTACAACATCCTTAGATTTAGAAAAACATTTACTTGTAAACGTCGGGAAGGTAGTGCGGTAAGCTCTCTTACCACACCTTGGTCCAACTACGCGTTAAGGCTCCAAACACATTTTTATTACAACATCCTTAAATTAAAAAAGAAGCTACTTTTAAACGTCGGGAAGGTAGAGCGGTAAGCTCTTACCACACCTTGGTCCAACTACGCGTTAAGGCTCCAAGCGCATTTTTATTACATGAATTTGATTTAATTACAAATTACTTCAACGCGTCGGGAAGGTAGTTCGGTGAGCTAAAATTTTTCGTCATACAGCGTAAACTTTCGTCTAGAAATTACAGCTCCTTGTTCCAACAACTCGTTCAGGCTTCAAACAAATTTTAATAACAATGAATTAAAATTAAAAAAAAAAACAAAATATGTACTCTTATGCATCGGGAAGGTAGTGGGGTGAGTTAAAAGTATGTGTCATACCTTAAACTTTCTTCCGAACCTTCAAGCTCCTTTTTCCAAAAGACGCATTTGAATTACACTATGACATTTAATTTGATCCAACGACGACATTTATCAATACCAACAAATGCACGCACATTTTCGATAATTAATGAGCTTGAGAAAAAACATCTGTCACAAATCAGCTGTCACTAAAAACAGTGTCAATTTGAAAACCAAACCTTTATCAAAAACACCTTAATTAAGTCTGTTCATGGTAAAATTGCCAAATACACTGAATACAAATCATCTGTCAGTTTTCAAATCACCTGTCACTAGAAACAGTGTTGCCAATTTAAAATCCAAACTTAAAAAAAAAACATTTGTATAGTAGATAATATACATAGTATACATATATTAAAAATCGGACTATTAAGGCTCTTATAACACTTCACTAAGTAAAAATTCTTACCAAAGTCAGTACCTTTAAAAACAAAACTATTATCGGGTGTCTGCATGCAACTTCGACGTAGAATCCATACTCCATATAAAATTGAGAACTATTAAAATTTCAATTTAATATTAATCCGCCCCTGGAAAATAAGGAGGCTTCTTAAATCTTCCCATATGGATGGATATATTTCCACCACTTTACTTAAATCAATTTTAAGAAAATGTGAGGGTTTTCACAGAGAAGAAGAACAAATTGATGATAAAACTTTATACGCATAAATACTCAACTCCTTCTTTTTCATCTTCTGTATATTTCATCACTTATCCTAACCTAACCTTAGCCATCCCATCCTATCACCACACCCTTATAATATGGATATACATAGTAGGTAGATATGTTTCTATTGTTGTTGCCGTAGGAGGCAAAATTTAATCAATTAATTTCATGTTTCATTTCATATGAAGTACGTTCATATAACTTAATGTTATATTATTTGAGCTTGAATCAATAGTCATATATGGTAGTAGTCGATTGGTATATGGGAACATTTTATTGGCCAACTGGGATTTATCCTTCCAATTGAATGGAGAGATTCTTTCTATGTTAACGGATATAACGCAGGAACAGCAGCAGGATAGTGTAATACAAAGAGCAACATGTTCTGAATAAGGAAACATTATTTTATTGCTGAAACATTTTTATTGCGATATATGTATAGATGTTATGTTTGTATGGTGTGTATATGTATGGATTTATTTATGTTTGATAGAAATTTATATTGCTTTGTATAATATTTCCCAGATAACCCCCCTCCCCCCCCCCCTTTCAACCTACACTGCATATGCCCTCCCTCAACTCTACCTTCCTACTTAATTCTGTTTCATGATCCAAAATGGAAAAGGGATTGATTTTCCATGTAAGTGCTTGCTTTGGTGTTCAGAGAACTACATGACTTGAGGCGTATCCGTTATTTCAATTAGGAACCCACTTTTAGCCTTGTTAGAAAAAAAGATTTCTATACTATGTGTTTTTCTTTTGGTGAGAAAACAACAAATGAAGGGTTTTCCTTTTTTTTTCCCAAGATGACGACGCACGGCGAGAAAGGATGTGTGTAATAAATCAGTCTGACTTGGCAGTACCTATTAAAGCTATTTCTATAAGTATACAATTTATGGTAAAATTATTTCAAATTTGAACGTGCCAATTGGATCAGAAATGAAATTTTACAAGCCTTAAAAAGGATTCATAGTGAGGTTGAAAGGATTTGTAATATCGTAACAAACAATAATAAAGAAGAAGAAAAATAAAGCCTACACACATTTTATTTTGTTTTTATTGTGAAAGAATAAAACTTAAATGGAATTTTGCTAATGAAACGTGAAACCTATAGATAAAAATAAAAAAGAGTAATTGAAAAATATATGTACTTAGAAGTTGCTTGTTTTTAAAGAGGATAATCCTTTAAGCACCTTCTTTTTCAAACTCTTCAATTTACAGTGGAGATTTTCACACGTGAGAGTTTAGACTTAAGGAGTTTTGTGGGATTTTCGACGTTTTCTCATTATTTATATTCATTCAAGCTTGAAGGCAATTGAACATCAAAAAGAAAAGTTTGACCCTTAACAATTTTTTAAATGTTAAATGACACAACAAGTCAAAAAATATTTTGACGTTTCCATTTAAACTATCGATAAAAATGTGATAATTCGAGCCGGTAATACAGTTTTTAGAATTAAGCTTAGAAAACTATTTAGACTTAGATAAGATTTCTAAACTTAACTCTAAAAACTGTATGTTACCGGCTCGAAAATGGCTTGTAGACCAACTTTATTATCGACTTCTCCGTCAAATACTGCGAGCAAGTTGCCCATGGAATTTTTTAAAGCAGCAAATGATATAGTGTTCGGATTATCACACAAGTACATTTGTGTTTTGCTTCAGTACCAATAAAAAATTTGTCTTGTATGGTTTTCAGATGCGGCTAAAGCGATCTAACCGCCTCCTAATGATGGTACATACAAAACATATACATATATACACTAAAGTAACCGCAGTTGGGAACTTCAATTTGGGACCTCTTTTCATGCTCCCTTTTGTTGAATTTTGGATACATAAATTATTTCGCCAATTATTAAAGAAATTTATTTAAATTTGGCACACTATGGTTTGGGAATGATGAATTTTGTATCACTCCTATTTTTTCCGTTCCAAATTTAGGTAAGATTATGGTATGAAATTTCAAAATTAAAACTGTCTAAATGCCGAGGTCGAATTTTGTCAAATTTATGTCTGAACTGTCTTTTAAAATATGGGCTTAATAAAAGTGATTTCAATAAAATTATGTACCAAATTTAGAAAAGCAAGTCCAACATTTTGCCAAATGTTCCATAAGGATATTGGAGCTAAATTTTTGGCTTCTGCTTTAATCTTCCTTTTTTCTTAAAAAAAAAAAATAAATTTTAGATCAATTTTGACAGATGAATTTGCAAGTCAACTTTTTAGTCAAATACTCAAAAACTTGAAATAATCTAAAATTATAGTTTTAAAAATGTGTTTTTTCTGGTTGCTGTTTTTTTATTAATCGTATGTCAGATTGAGAATTCTGACAGCTGACACATTTTTAAAACAACTTAAGTTAAAATTATTTTTTGAATACATAGTTATTTCAAATTTCTTATTATTACTCAATAATTTGATGGACACTAAATTCACAGTTGACAAATGTCAAAATGGTATGAGGTTTTTGAGAATTTGAACAAATATCTAGGTATATGTTCAGAAAAATAATATCTCGCAGATTTCAACAATCTGAGTTACATGAACAGGATTATTTATTTATAATATTCTCGCTTTTGCTGTCAAAATTCTTAGGAAAAAAAAAATCTTGGATTAGCTCGCCTGCTCACTTTTTAAGTGAGAAAACCCTGTGAGATCTCTTTTTGAGATTTTGATAAATGATGAGTTAGGTAAGCCTTATGATATAGGAAGATCAAAAGAAATTGATCCAGCAATTGTGACTGTCTGTACGTCTGTATAAGCAGCTCAATTGTTATCTGTTTGGTAGATTGCCTTTAAATTTGGTACCTTAAGTTTTTGGAAAAATTTTATTGAATTCATTTGATTTTTGGAAGCTTTGTTCATTTCTGCCTTCTATTTTTGGCACTTAATCATATATACGAAGATTCTGATTAGAATAGCAAAAAATGTTCCAAATTTCAAGCTGAACTTTTTTTACCTACACCAAATTTTCTCTTTAACCAGTATAAGTTTGATCATATTTCCATCAATTTTTCTAATCAGTCATAAATTATGATGATTTGGAATTCAAAAATTTATTTTTATGAATTGATACAAATTGGCGACCTAAATTTTGTTTTTAATGTTTGACAAATTTATAAAATTCAAAGTAAATATGTACCCATGTTTGTAAGATATGTTATTTGGATTCCAAAACTTCCGAACAGGAAATTTTAGATTCATATTCGGTATTAGCCCCAAAGCGTTTCTTTGAAGTTTGGTCAAAATCGGTTCATCAGTTTATTAACAAAGCTCAGGCAATCTACGTATGTATACAAAAAATCGAGGTTTTAAACAAAAATAAGACTACGAGTATGATGATTCAAATGTCCGAAAAAGGGGGGTTTCGTTATACCGTCCGTTGGTCTGTGCGTCTTCGAAAGTTTGCTTACCTGGCTAAAAAAAAGTCAATAACAATTAAAAAACAATTTTTAGAAGCGACTGGATGGTAATGTTTAATTTTGTTTTAAAGAAGAAGCCATCTGTACTGAATTATCGTATTATTCTTAAATACCAAAAAAAATTGTTTGGTATAAGTAGGTAAATGAGACTTTATTTAAAAATATAATCATTTGAGTAAAATTTGTATTCTTGTTGAAACTGCTTTAAGTAGGTAAAGTTGTCTTTAAATATGTTTTGTTTTACATTAATTCCGAAATTCTTAATTCTTAAACCAGTAGGTAATAAAAAAACCAATATAAGGGTAAATCTTCTTTTTTTTGTATCTCTTGAACCTTTTTTATTTTAATTCTTGACACTTCAAGTTTTACCACACTTTCGTATACAAATCACGTCTCTCTTTCTCTTTTAACCTGTCACTCAATTTATTATCATATTATATAAAAATTTATTTCGAACGCACAAAACTGAAAGTAGGTTGGGTTGAAAAATAAAACCCCCAAAGTCTGTGTGATGTCGACAAAGCACAACCTCCCTTTTTTATAATCCTTGGATGTTATTTTATCTCTTTATCTTATAAATCAACCATCTTTAGATATTTACAATACAAATTCCCATTATCCATATTTGAAATAAACCAATGAAAATCTCATGGATCAAAAAGTTTTACCATCATTAACCATCAACCATATTGTCGAAGTGCAAAATGCGATGGTTCCTTTTAATTTATTATTCCAAACATGAATTAGGACAAATAATATATATTACATTCTCATCCAATAATATTGTGTGTTGTATAGAACTTTTTCACAAAACAAACGGAAGGAAGAAGTTCTTAATCATATTTTGGGTTTGAAAATTAATTGAACTTTAGCACCCCATCATATATTATGTATTGAATTAGTGATTCCATCAACCAACCAATCTTTCTTCAACCTTCTGCAGCTGTAGTTATGGAACGTGTTAAAATATTGTTAAATATTAGTTTGTTCATGTATTATACCGGCAAATATTTTCATTCCTTTTTGACATGATATCGTTCAGTGGTTTTTTTTTCTTCCTCTGTCCTAATAATTTATTTGCTATCTTTATTCATGCAGGCAGTCAGTCAAACGAGGCAAATTACTCAAAATCACCCTCGTTTTTTTCAGTTGTTGTTGTAGGAGTAACGTAAAAATCGAAACACGTGTAACCGTATGCTTGGTATATAATTTCCGTCGCCATGTCTCCTTGTTCATTCCAACCCTCGGGATATTTTTTTATTTTAATTTTTTTCTAAATGGTAAGGCGCATTTTTCTTTCAACTCCCATTGCGTCGCGGCATTTTATAATCACTGCAATTAAAGAACTGAAAAAATAAAAATCGAAGGCATGAAGCAATGACTTCCAGACAATACCGGTAAAATTACAACAACAACTCACAGAAGAAATAAAAAAACGTTAATTTTCTTCTCCCCTATTGCCCTATTGGGTTCAGGTTTTCCTTGGATAAAAAGCTCCTTCCCATCATCAATATCGAAAGCTTTCTTCTTCCCTTCGATTTCGAATTTCAAATTGTTCTCATACAAGAACGCTGGAAATGGAACATGAAAAAGGACAACGCCTCAGTTGTGTCTCTATACCAGAGAACAGGTAGCTCTGCTCATCAACTTTTCCTGTCCTGATTCAAAAATCACAACTTAGTATAGAGTTGTACAGTATTATTATATACTGCAGCTGTTGGTATTTTAATCGATGCAAGCTCGCATTTTTTTTTTTTTTTAATTTAAAAAATCCTGTTGATTGTTGAGATTGTATATGAGTTCGAGAGGAAATTCAACAAACAAAGGTACCTCTACCAATACACTCCCCATTTTGTAATTAGGACGTTTTCAAGACAACGGAATTAGAAGGAGCTTATACTCCCCTCTCTCTCATTAAAATATTCTCATTGGTTTTATACACAGAAAATAACCCTCTTCCTTATTCTCTCTGTCTTTCCCTTTTCCCTCTCTTTCTCTTGTTCTCTTTTTCCTTGTTCTCGTTGCTCGAAATGACTGTTGAAAATTAGAGCTTGTTGCTAAGGGCGCTTATCATCATCCGAGTGTGTGTACAGAACTTCCGCATGAAATGCTCTCACATACACAATTAAATTTAATTTTCTTGAAACGGGTGGGGTTGGGGTGGGGGTGTCGGTGGTTGGTTTAAAAATGGTTAAAAAACATGCAATAAGTTTTTTTTTTTGTATTTAAATGTTTGGTAAATTTAAAATTACAGCCTGTTGGGCGACGATAAATAATAACATGTCTCAATGTTTTTTTTTTATAAAGAGACATGAATTTATAAAATGTTCCCCTCCTCCAATCTCAGTTTTTCCAAGAAGAGGAGGGTGGTGATACTTTAATATCTGAGTTGTTGTATCAAAATATTTTACATTTTTACAACAATTCTATATTGGCAAGACAAGGCAAAAAGAAATACCCATTCGTGCAATCGTGCTTAAACAGATGGCGCCAGAATCGTGATCCACTGTATGTCATTTCCTCAAAACATTCATACATACATATCTATCTACATTTTTATAATATGTAAATTTTCTGTGTACCTTCCTACCCACTTCTTTTATTTTCTAGAAATGAGAATCATCACCTTATGAAAATATATATACATGTACATACTCTTCTTGCGAACGTATATTTTATACAAAACCACGTGACCAATGTCCTTTTTTGGTATAGCAGCAGCAGCAGTAGTAGCTCCCTGAGGTTAGTTAACTCTGGATTTAGGGAAATGATGGAGCAGTTTTGCAAATCAATGCTGCTGCTGCTTCTCTTTAAAGAGAGTGGTGGTGGTGGTGGTTGATGATGTTGTATATGTACGTGCTGGTTTGGTTTAGTTTGAAAATATGGGCAACCGGGGGATTCTGAATCTGATGCAGCTGGTTTTGAATGAGAAACAGCAAAAGGGCGTCGTCCTACTGAAAAATTTGTTTTATTATTTTTTTTTATCTTATATTTTTTTTAACATAGGTACACCGAGATTTCTGTGGATTTAATGTAAGAGAAAAAAAATTGATTTGGGTTAAAATTTGAATGTTATCTTTTTATACAAGAAAAGGCAACGGATGATGGGTTGATGATTAGGCTATTTTTAATAAAAAAAAATATAACCTTTTTCTCTTCTTTCTTTGATAGGTGAAGATTAATAGGATTTGAAAAATGTGTATACGATGTTGGGAACTTTTGATGTATAGATGAATGGTTATTTTTTGACAGATTGACATGATAACGATGAGATCAAATTTTGAAATAAAAAAAAAACGTCTAAAAGTTTTATTTAGGTTTTTTTAATCTGAATTCAAAGTGTTTTTGGATTTTTTTTTTCGAATTTAAAAGCTTATGAATAAATTTGAATTAAAATATTTAAAGAAAGGTCTATTAGAAAAGGAAAAAAATTAATATTTATTAGTCGTTTAAGCGAATGTCACAATAATTCATTTTTATTAGTCCAAAGACTGTCAAAGTTCATATACAAAATAAAACTGGTAGAAACTGGCAGTTTTGGGTAAGTTTACGAACAGACCTAATGTGACATTGTTTTGTTAAAAAAATTCAGTTTGACATTAGGTTTTGGGTATAAGTACTTTCTAAACTGAAAATTGTATTCTGTTAAATTTTGAGGAGTGAAGATAAAATTCTCTCAGAGAGAAAAGAGAAGTGAAACTTTTGAAAGGTATAATGTAGATATACACGAACGCTTTGAACCAAAAATGTCTCCTAGTTTTTAAACGTCAACAAAAAGCAAACAAAAGAGACTTTTTAGCAAAAATAGACAAAGTGAATTTATTAAATTTTAATAAAAAATAAATATGAAATTAAAATATTATTTTCTTTAAAAAACAAATATTTCAATAAAAGATGAACAAATAAGAGAAAAATTTACTTCTAATAAAAAAAATAAATAAAAGTAAATGTCAAATTGGGAATTTGTCAGAACACAGAACCTACAAGGGTTAGCCCGAAGTAATTTCTTGGATAAAAATTTGTCTGCAGAAGAATTAATTTATTCTCTCCCGACCAAAACTACATAAAATGAACGTACGCGAAACGAACAGAATTGGGCTATTTAAACTGGGTAGTTTTTGACTAGTACGCGAACAAACCTATTAAAGTGATTGCTTTTCAATAGAACTGTTTCTTTTAGACATTTTTATTCGAAACAAAAAAATAGATTGAAAACTAACGAAGTGAAGAAAAGAAGAAAGTTAAACCACTCAAGTTTTTATTTTTAGCAACAAAAATATTTAGTTGTACCATTTTTTGTATGAATCGAAAAATTTTAGATTTCACTTTGAAATTTTTACATAAAAATTTCGTTTTCTTTTCAATTTTCACTATATTTAGCGTTTAAAGGTCCCGCTAAGTGAAGATTGAAAACATATTGGTATAGGTATTCGACAGTGTTTTTCGTCAAAATGAGTGTCGAAATTCTTTAACATTATTTTACCCAAAAAGTAATTTTGTTACTAAATCATACCGTGAAACTACAAATTGAACTGTAAATTTGACGCTTTTCTATGAACTTTGGTTGTTTTTTTTTTTTATTATTTCACTTATACGAACTGTAATTTGACTTTAATGAAAAACATGAAAAGATTGAGATCGATTTTAAATCCAGCCATCCATTTCTTTCGAAGTGAAAAAATAAAAATGTTTTACGTTGTTTGCAACATTTCACTCAAAAATCTGAAAAAGCATAGAAAAACTTGATACTTGTCCAAAAATTGATTTTGTTACAAAATTCAAGAAGTGAAAGTTAAGTTAAAATTATAAGTTTCACTTTGATTTTTTGTTAATGTTAGCGAAGTGAAAAAATAAATATGTAGGTACATTTCTCATCATATTTACAAAAACGAATCTTTCAACAATAAAGGTGAGTTAGAGTGAAAAATCATGATGTTTGTGTCAATTGATTAATTTAGCTAGAAATTCTAATTCGTGGAATATAAATTTTAATTTTTTTCACATTGACATATTCAACCTTATTGTGAGTTTCACACGAACAAATATTTCACCTTAAAATTTTTTGTGAGTTTCTTCCGAACGAAATTTCGTTCGCCTACTAAAAATAAGTGAACATTTAGGATGTCAATAACATTACATTCCGCCCGAAATGAATGTTCACAGTAAGGGGAATTTTATGAACATAAAATTTCGGGTGAAACTCACAATAGGCGAAAAGTGAAATGTCAAATTTTCTGGGTGGAATGTTGTTCGGGCGAAACGCACAATAAGGCTGATTATTTTTTATAGATATTTCGAATTTTCGAATGAGGAAGTCCCTCACTCATAAACTGACTTTTTCACATCTTAGAAAAATGCATACATATTTGAGCTATAGTTTTTATTTAATCCATCCAATCGATTATTAAAATCGTAAAATAAAAATCCTACAGTTTATAAAACAACAAGCAAGAACCAACACCTATAAAAAGCGTTTTTGTAAAATACGAAAAAAAGGTTATCTACGTCTGCAGTTCGTGAGATAGGGGACGATATGTACGTGTCCTATTCAAAATGATTCAGTTTTTCACTTAAATTCAGGTGCCTCAGACACTGAGGGAAATATCATGTAAAATTAACTAGTTATCAGTTTGTTATTTTTTTCAACACGTTTGATCATGTTAAATAGTTAACAAGATAGAAGGTTTAAACTAAACATTGCAAAACATAGCAAAACAAGACTTTTGTAGATATATACCTTGTTTTAAATCAAAGTAATCTTCAGTGATTGTTGAAAGAACACCTTATATGAAGAGTCTCCTTTTAAATTTTGCGCCCTTCTTTTGAAATAAAATATGTTTAATGCAAGAAATACACAATGAATTCGCCTTATATTTCATTTCAACCTTAAAAAATCTGACACCATGACTGAATTAGATTAAAAAAAAAAAATTGACAATTAAATCAATTCATATGTGTAACTCTTAAATTTCATTGCCACCAACCCGCTGCGCCATTTCAACTTCCGCCTTCAGTGTTTTTCAATCTTGTTTTGCAGTTACACATATTTCGTGAAATTTTCAACACACCATCTTTTTTTTACACTTTCTTTGTTTCATATTTCATCATCTACATTCTACATCATCATTTCAATTCAATGGTTTAATTGTTCTACATTTTTACAAAAACGGCAATTCGCATCCATCATCTTTCTCCCTCCCTCTCATTTGCAATCTCTCGCTTTTCACTTTGACAAAGTGTGAATAAATTAATGTAATATCCATTCTAATGGTGAAATACGATTACACTTGAATGCCAATATACAAAAAGATAAAAGTTCCCCTTCATTCGTTAAACAAATCGTCATATATATATATATGTATATACATACATACGTACATATATTTTCCTTCAATTGAAAAATAACACACACTTTAAACAGCTATAGTGATGACTGATGAAGAATTGGTACAAAAATTTCCAAATTTCTACCAAAATTATATTTCTCTCTCTTGGATTCAATAAAGAACTTGAGAAAATAGGGTTGTAAATTTGTGTATATGAATATAGCGTAGCGTAACGTGAACGAACGAACGCTGCTCTGTGCAATAATGATGACTTTAAAGTACATATTGGGTTAAGTGCTAAGTGTTTTTTGTTTTAGCGAGGGTTTTTGGATTGGTTTGAATAGTACGGATGACGATTCTTATTTCAACAATGTAACGGCTGTATGTTGATTTTTTTTAATTTGAGTTCAAAAAAAAAAACTTTTTTCCCTCCAAAATTTCAATTTGTGTTGAACTTGAAAATTTAATTAAATATGAAATATATTTTCAAAATTAGAGCAAAGAAAATAATTAACCAATTGCTAGGAGTCTGTTCGTCGAACTCGAGTTTATTTCTCGGGGCTTAGCTCTTATCTCGGAAAAAACTACGTTACCGACGGGAATAACTTCTCTGCTATCGATAGTACATAGGTGTGTCTTTGCAATCCCGCGGGGACAATTGGTTTGAAAAAAATGACAACAGGGATTAGCAACGCTATCACAAAAACAAAATGGAGTTTTCATACAAACTATCAATAACAATTATGTAATTCACACTGGAAATACAATTTTTCTGCGCACTTAAGTTAAGCCCCGAAAATTCTCTGGGTTTATATAAGCCCATTATTATTAATAGATTATTTGTTGTTGTGTTTAACATATAAAGTGTTTAACACAGGCGCGCGTCGTTTTTTCATCCGATTTCCCCCGGGCTTGCAAAAAACACGTCAAATTTCGTTAGTGAGAGCGTCATTAATTCCTTCGAAATAGAAAAATAAAAATGCACAGTTCAGTATAACATTTCTTTCTGGACGGCTGGGCCAAAATATTTGACTAAAAATAAAAGCCTAGTGTCTTTACTTTAAAACTCTGAGCATTTGAGTAAATTTCTACACAAAAGTTTGTCAAAGTTGATATAAAAAAAAAATAAAATGTGTAGAAATTCACACAAATGCACATACTTTCAAAGTAAAGGAACACACCTAATAATTGAGTCATAACTAAACTTTATTTTGGCACAGAAATAAAAATTGGTTTCGTTTCTAAACATATCAAAATTAATATTTAAAATTTTCAATGAATGATATAACAAGCGCTTTAAAAACTAGTTGCAATTCAGAGATGAACTTAATAATCACACCTTTTGAAACATTTAGCACTCAATCAAACGTCAAAAAAAAAGTTGACGGGATGCTGTCAAGTGTCAGAGAAATGATTTTTCTTTCTTTTCTTATTAGTTATTATATATTTGCAGAATTTATTAAACATACAATTTTTATAGGCAGAATTTTAAAGAAAACACATTTTGAAAACCCAGCTGAGTTAAAAGTAGATTAAAAGTGATCCCATTCATTACCTAATCGGATTTTGCTTTATATCGTTAATTTCAAAGTTAATTGTATTAATGAATAGAAATAAGATGGTGGTGAACGTAATAAATGGATTGAATAAATACACCATATTTATAGGTCTGTTCGTTTGCTTGCCCAAAACTGCCCGATTCTATTTGAACTTTGACAGTCTTTCCAGTTCCACTAAAAACGATGGAAATGGGCAGTTTGGGAAAGTAAACAAGGGTTATATTTAAATTAAAACTAAAACTACTTTCCCCACATAAAACTATTTACCGTTTAGTTTTTTAGTTTTCTTTTTTTCTTCATGAAAAAACATTTTTTATTTGTATTATTGCCCTATACCAAAAAATATACCTAGACAGGGGAATATGTTAAAAGTCTCTTCATCATCAAATTATACAAAATACAAAATTACTCCTTGTGGTTTGACTTGTTTATGTTGTTTATCGGTGTTCTATATGCCATATTTTAAAGGCTTCACTCACTCGTGGGTATTTTTGCTTTGTCTTTTTTGCTTGTTAACCGAAAAATTTGGGTCGACAATTTGTCTTCTCTGGCACGGTTGGCTTGGAATTTAATTCTATACTTGTACGTATGTATATACCTACCTACCTGTGCAAACTTCCTCTTGTTCTTGTTCCTGATAGGAAGCCATTACAATAAACTCATTGAGTTGCAAATTTTCAAGAGCTTCCCTAGAGACTTTCCTTAAAAGAGCGAGCTATACATGAATAGAATTATAATATATAAATCAAAAATTCACCTAACGAAATACGAAAAAAAAATGAAAAAAAAAACCATAAAACATGACACCGCAATTTTTGGAAATAACATTATTTCAGCAGGTGCTATTTTACCTAGTTTTGTACACTGTACACAAAAACAAAGAGGAAATTCAATATTTCACTGATTTCAATCAAATAGGGTTTTAAATTTCCCAATATAGGGATTAATTTCTTGGTGAACTTTTGTGAACATTCATTTTCGGGGAAAAAGGCTTACGATTTTTTATTAACCAAACCAGCAATCAATATGGTTTTTTGTGTGTGGAAAGGTACAAAATTATAAATCCATCATGAATAAAAACCAAAAAAAAAAACTCGTTCATTCGACGCAGACATGTTTGTTATCATTTTTATGGAGGAACCAATAGAAAGGTTGTCTGGGGGATGAATATCGATTATGGACATTTTTTTTATTATTATTAAAATCCCGTTGTGAATGTTCATTGGTCCTTGATAAGGATGAATGCGAAAAAAAATCGCATATAAAATTGATAAAAATGGCTTTGGGTATATTTCATATTGGGCTTTTAAATGTAAAAGGATATAGCTAATGTATATATTACTTTTTTCCTTTTTTTTTTGTATTCTTATCTCAATTAAGGATCCTTTGGAGACTTTTTTTTGTTATACTATTGTGTGCTTGGGTATATTATTATCCCTTGATGGAGACAGAATTCATTTTCTATTAAAGATTCAAAATGAAATAATTTATTGTAGTTCGGAAATTGTCAAGAGATTTAGGGAATAATTTTGTCAATATAGAATGAGCTTGGCTTATGGTGTTTTATTGAAGGTTATTGAAAGGTATATAATATATAAAATGTAATGTAGATACCCTTGATGATAGACTTCTTAAGAAAATTTGATACTTTTCCATTGTGAATGTTCTCAACTTTTAATTAAATTAAGTTGTGTGATACTTTTTGGTAAACATAAACACTTAGACTAGACGTTGGTCCTTTTCGGGTAATTTATTTTTGATATAGGTATAGGGATTCGTTCGAGGCGCTCAATGGACTGATTATTAATTCATATTTATTGTTTTGAAGTTTCTTTTTTCTTATCTCTGGCTCGTGAGATAGGTTTTGACATTTGAGTTATTCTGGCTTTCAAAAACACTCCTTAAAAAACACACAAATTTTCAATCAAATCAAATTAACTTATCCTAATTTTCTTTCTCTTTTGTTTTCCTTACAGAATGTCGATCACAAAATGCGCTTCCGTTCCAAAAAAGGACAATTGCCATTTATTGAGCTTAATGGCGAAGAAATTGCCGACTCAGCCATAATTATCAAAGAATTATCAGCAAAATATGAAAAGGATCTCGATGCCGCCCTTACACTGGAACAACGCAATGTCTCATATGCAATGATCCAAATGTTGGAAAATCATTTAATTTGGATTATCTTCTACTGGCGTGCAAAATATCCAGACAATGTGCTCAAGGGTTACAAAGTTAATTTGCAACATGCCCTCGGTCTCAGATGGCCAAATTCGATTTTGAATTTCTTCTTTAAGATAACATTTGGCCGCAAGGTTTGTAAAAAACAACAAAATAAATCCATACAAAATATATCGCTCTCCTCCTTTCCATATACCTACCTATAAAAAAACATAAAGAAAATATAATTCCTTCCTTCCTTCCTTTTATCAATTTATCTCATTTTATTTTTATTTCTTTGAATTTGTTTTATAAAATTATTTTGTGGTGCACAAACATTACACACACACTTTTTGATTTGTTTGTTTTTTTGGTTTTGGTTTTGTATTTTGTTTTGTTTATTTTATTTGTATTTTTATATGATGTTAATTTGCGAGCGCTTTTGAAAACTTTCTTTTTAATTAAAATTAACGCTTAAACATACATACACGTTATATCTATATAAACGAATAAAATAAACAAAACAAAACCTACAACAAAACCAGCACACATCACAACAAAGCAAAAAGTGTTAACAGAGCTTTAAGTAAGAAATCATAACAACATCAACAATGAACAACAACAAGAGTAAAAGTATTCATTCGCTTTGCCTTCTGCTTTAATTATCCGGGTTTTTGCGATTTTTCTAGCTCATTAACGGTGTAGTATCTTTTTTTTTATGTTAATTAATTCTTGTTCTTATGTTCGAAATTATATTTTGTTTTTCTTTTTTCATTTCATCGCTAAGTTGTATTTTTGTTTATTTTCTGTTCCTTTCTTCTTCTTTTGTTATTTATTCGAATTTGCTTTTTAGTGCGGTTTATGGTTTTTCTTCACAGCTTCATAGCGGCAGCAACAAAAGTAGAAGTTGTTAAAAGATACAACATAATAACACAATTAATTTATTTTGATCTTGAAATGTTTGCAAACAAAAACACACAAAAATACGACCTTAACACTGAAATATGAAACAAAGACGATGCGTTTGGGAATTGCTTATTTGTTTATTTATTTTTTTTTGTAATACCATTGAGTGTAGTTTGAACTTATTTTTATGGAAATCACGTTAATGCAGCAGCAGTGAGTTGTATATGATTGTGGGACTTCATAGAAACAGTGTTATTATTCTGATAAACATTTTATTATTCTTGTAAGATTTGATCTCAAAAGAATTAAATGCTAAAATTTACTTTCACCAAACAAGCGACTTAGTTCATTTATAACTAACTCCCATAATTTTCAGTTTGTTTGTACTAGGATAACTCTATTACATTTTTCAAAAACGGCATTTCGTTATTTTTCTGTTCGTCACAGTTGTTGCTTATATTTTGTTTACGTTTGAAAATGATTTTCAAAATGTTAAGAATCGACATTTTTGTGACTTCTTCATCCGATTCTTCTGAAGAAAATTTAATTTGCAAAATTACTTCCATATTTGTGGCCATTGTGGTCAAATCGGGTGTTCTGATTTTATTTAAATTCATCCTGAAACCAGTAGAAACCAAAATAACTTACACTTTGTTCGCTACTCGTTTGTCTACCACAATATCGAATGAAAAAATATAATTTCAATGACAGGAAAATGTCAAAATCGAATTCGATACTCGATACCATGTTCGATTCTTTAGCAGTATTACCAAATGCAAATAATTCAGTAAAGCATTGCTTGGTCGTTTAGATTTAATAAATCCTAGGGTAGTGTTTGATGGTTTCACATTTTGAAAGAACCAGAATCAAAATATTTTTAAAACGATGATGTTTGGAACAATACAAAAAACTTAATCCTTTTAATGGTCTTATTGGATTAAAGAAACTTGAAGAAGTTTCTTCTTATTCTCATTCCTCTCTTCAAACTAAAAAAATTACAATTTTTGTTTTTCGGTGAACCACAACACGGTATATCCATAAAGTCACCCTCTCTAGCTATGTCAATCCGTAATTGAATTTCAAATAAACAGCAACTGCAACAAAGTTTTTTTTAAATAGATCCCAGCGATGTTGTGCCCTGTTTTTTTTATCCATATCTTTGAACGCACACTGCATATGCTGCACAATGTAAAAGTAAAGTTTCTCAAATGAATTGCTAATTGACGATGAAAAGAAAATCATCTCAACGACATAATTGCACGAATGTTGTTCATTTTTTTTTTTAGATCAATTTTATTATTAACTGGGTTAGCAGCAGCAGCATCAAACTGATTTGTTACACTTTATAAACAAACGTCATTGGCCCGTTGTTGATGCAGTTTAAATTGTGAGATAGAAAGTTGAATAAAAGAAAATGATGATGAAGAATTATATGGGTGCTGCTGCTGCTTATAGGTGTTGTATTGTACTGAACCGCTATGCTCTAGTGACTTAGTGATTTATCCGTGTGCAAAAGCAAAATGTTCCATTCGATTTTGAACGGTGTTTTAATTTGAAGTTTAAAATTAATGAAATTTGCGAACTAAATGGGTTTCCTTTCAAATATTTGTGCAAACATTCATTCATCATTGCTTTTACTTTTACTCTTTCTTGAAGCAAAAGAAAATTATAGTTTTAAATTACTTTCATCTCTTGAGACGTCATGGTTTAGCGCTGTGGGCACAAGTGCAAGTCTTAATATATGACTGCATTTCATTTGACTTCCATGTTCTGTGCCTCGAGTAGATCGTTAGGAGGATTTAATGCAGACACAAACTTCACATAATTTGATATTTTGCTCCAAAGCTCACAGACGTAAACCCCAACGAATTTTAGGTTATATGTTGCGTTAGAATGTCTAATTTGTCGTATGTTTTGTTTTTATGCTAGGAATATATTGAAACAATTGACAAAATTAAACAAGTTTATTCCAAGGAGCCAAGAGTATGAATAGTTCTCCATTCCATTGGATTGCACGTCTCTAATTTCAAACAAAGGCTAACGGGCCGCGCCGTTTCTACCATGCAAAGTCATGTTTAAAATGTCTAACTAGAGGTTTAATTTTTGAGAAATCAGTCAGTTTAAATACCCGAAAAATATAATTCAACTTATCTTCAACACTAATCTTGCTAGGCAAGTGTGATAAAAAAAAGTTTCAGTACATACTTGTTTTGCTTGTAGTTGCTTTGAAGAATTTTTCATTTTGAAATTTTCCTCTGTTTAATTCCGATAAAACAGAATAAAATGGCCTGAATCCTTTTGTTTCCAGGAAATATGTATGTATGTATTTACACGAAGTCGAAGAATTCTTCATTTTTTTCTTGAAAGACAATTGAAATATCAAGGAGGCCTTATGTTTTAAATTAATAATTAGAAAAGGTCAGAATTCTTTGAATTTTTGTCCCCATTTGAAAAAGACTACCAACAAAAATGTCATCCTCATGTTGAAGGAAATAATAAAATACATTCCTCTCGCACACTTAATTAAATCATTGGGTTCAAATTCAGTTGATGGTTATATATGTAGGAATTGAAATAGGAATCTTCAATTTGTAGGTCTTACGTCTATGCTACTGCTGCTGCATCACAATCGTATTAAAAAAAAACACCTAAACAATGCGTTGTCTCTTCTTTCCTGCTACAACAAAACACAAACATTCAAAATGCTTAATTAATTTTTTTTTTTATTTTTGTCTTCAAAATAAACAATCAATAAATGAATTAAAAAAAAAGAACAACATAAACGGATTTCGGTACGCAGCTAGAAAAAAAAACGTATTTGTTTATAAACAATTAAAAAAAAATGAAAAAACGGTTATTTTTTTTACTTTACGGTTCTCGGGTTCTCTCGCTCTCACTCTCTTTACGTTTATGGTTTCTTATATTTAGTTTTTTAAACATTTTCAAAAAATATATTCTTCCCCCCATTATGGTGTGGCTTTGCCTCTTCTCACATCCAGTGGTTCCAGGGTTCCAAAAAATTGAAGGCCCATGGCATCGGTGTACACAGTGCTGAGGAAATTGAGGAATTTGGCAAGAACGATCTAAAAGTACTCAGCGATATGTTGGCGTATAAACCATTTTTCTTTGGTGATGAAATTACTACATTGGATGTTGTTGCATTTGCCGTCCTTTCACAATTGCATTATCTATCGAAGGAAATTGCCTATCCACTCAGAGATTTTATGACCGAAAAATGCCCGAACTTAGTTGGACATGTGTCGCGAATGAAGGAACGGTGCTTCCCCGATTGGGATGAAATTTGCACCAAATTGGACTTGAATGCACATCTGCCAAAGCCAGAGTAAGTTATTTTATTGTGGAAAATTTTTTGAATTTTTTTTTTTAAACATTTGTTTTTTACATTTTAGACCTGAAGCCAAGGAAGGCAAGGAAGGTGAACAAGAAAAGTCAACAGAACAAGATAATGAAACAGAGAAAATCGAGAAGGAATTAGAAAAGGACAAGGTAAGTTGAATAAAAAAATGTCCCCAAAACAATAAAAAATCACTTTCTATTGACGATAAAATATTTGCTTCACGAAATTCGATTATCATCAAAACGATAGCTTGTAAGCGACTGTAGTTGAATGACTGAATATCCGCAGTCCATTGACATTCAGTATTGCTGCCAAATCAGTCCACATTTTGTTTTCTTTCCGGCTTCTCTCGCACTGAGTTTGGTTTTTGCAGCCCTTGGCAAAGTCGGCTTCTCATATGTAACTCGTATTTAATACAAAAATATCGTGGAAAATAACTTACATTTTGCAAATTTGTAAATCTTTCCGACACGAAACAACACAAATTTTAGAAAATGACATTTCAACCAAAGTTTGAGAATATCTGAAACATACCAAGCGCTTCTGAGTTACGTGAAGGACATTATTGACTTCATTCACTACTAGATCCCCCACGACGGAATTTTGCTAATTCCTCTTCGAAATAGTCGCTATTATATCGGCAATGAATCTATGTTATAATCTTGGAAATGTATCTCCTTCATCAATTATAATGGGGAGTTTTCTAAATCATACCCATCGCAAAAGTGATCACTTTCTTATGCTTAAGTTATGATCAATTTAAAAGTATTCTTTACACCGCATGTCAATTGCGTTAAAATATTGGTTAAATTTGATCCCTAGGTTAATTTTTGACCTTTCCTCATGTACAATGTTCATATATGTCAAAAAGTAATTTAGGTGTCAAATTTATCGCAATTCAATGAATCAGATTTTGTGAACTGCTTAAAATTGAAACTGCATCATAACCTAGTTTTGTACTGCATAATGCTGTAAATATAGGAAAAACTATGAAAAATTTACATAATTATATAAAATAACACTTTTATTTAACAGCATGTATTTTAATAAATGTCTGTTTGCATTTCTAAATAATTCCAGTCCGACGAGAAAGAGAAATCGGAAGAAAATAAGGAAAAGGAGGAGGCTAAATAAACAAACTCATCATCCAACCATCCCCCCGCATATATAAACATTCAGAGAGAAACATAACTCACCCTTCTTTTTTATATAAATATTTATAGAAGTAAATAAAAAAAAATCATAAATATAGATATAAACACTAATCATTCAAAAATTATATAGAAGAAAAAAAAAACAAACATTGATGATTAAAACAAAAACCAACAACAACATCAAACAAATTTAAGGGACATTTTTTATATTTATATATATAAAAGTAAAAAATTTAAAAAAATCAACATGTATTAGAACAAAACAAAAAAAAAAAACTTACAAAATTTTTATATTAAGCAAGTTAGTTAAATATCCAACAAAAAAAAGAAAAAAAAAAAACAGACATTGACGATTGATTTTTATAGAATATTTTTGAATTTTCTTTTCGATTTTTATATATAATTATTATTAAATATATATTTATATATTGAATGAGAGAAAGGAATGAGAAAATAATCTACAAGAAAAATGAAAGGATTACAAAAAATATGTTTTTTTTTATATTATTATTATTATTTGTAATGTTTATACTGTGTTTAAATCATTATTTTTATTTTTAATAGGGCGAAACGAATTTGTGTGCAAATATTAAGATTTAAACAGAAGAATGTATTTTATTTTAGTGGTAATTTACTTTCCACTAAATTTAAATAATAATCGTAGAACGGACATGACAAGATTGTTTTTTTTCGTAATTTTTAAACAAATTTCTTTTAAGATTGTTATTATACAAAAAAAAATAAGATATTATTTGCCTTATTTGTGTCTTGTGTTCTAATATATCACAGCTTATAAATACAAATTTAAATAAATTAAATTAAAAAAAAAAACTTGCTAAATCGATGAAACAAAAAAAAATACTAAAACCAACCCAACAAAAACATCAACATCAACTTCAACAACATTTCGTTTAATATCATTAAATGTAAATTGAGACAAGTAAATATATATAAATTTAAGTATCTTTATATATTATACTATGTAAGTCGTTTTACTTTTTCTTTATATAAATACAAATTAAAAAAAAAAACAAAATAATGTAAAATTACTGTCAAACATTTTTGTAAAAACAAATTTATATTAAATGTGAAAATAAAGAAAACAAAATAAAATAAACAAAAGTAAGTGTGTGTAATTTAGCTGATACTTTTTTCTAAAAAAAAAAAACAAAAAATAGATACAAACGAAAATAGAATAACAGCAAACGGAAAAGAGTAATTAACAAAATTATAATTAAACAATCAAAATAAGCGACAAATTAAAACAAAAGGAGAAAAAAAGAAATTAAAATAACAATTTCGTCAGCATTTTTTAACTGGGAACATTTTTTACCATCATCATCACTCTCTTTTTACAAACCGAAAAATGCATTCATTTCGAACACAAAAAATGACCAGGATAATTATAAAATTTTACACTTTTAGCTCAGTGTGTTTTATACTTATTATATTATATAAATATATTCAACAAATTTATATACATAGCAGCAAGGAAAAAATATATTATGTGCTTATAAACAAACAAATATCTTCGTTGGCATTTTTTTTAATAAATGTTTAAAAATTATACAGAGACACGTTTTATTCATAAATATAAAATAAATATAAATACAAAAAAAAAAATATGTTAGTGGTGCTTATAAGGACAAAGAAAACAAAAATCTGCCTTTGTTTAGCGATATCATTATGTTTACACTCAACACCATACAAAAATCCACACTTACTATTGCTGGTGAAAGCTGAACGTTTTTTTTCTTTTGTGTTTGTAAATCTAAAGAAATGAAGAAAGATATGGTATAATTCAATTCACAAAATATTTATTGTAAATAATATATATATGTAGAATTGAAGTATCAACATTTACTTATCATAGATATGCATATGAACAAAGAGAGAAAATATTGGCAACACTTTTTTATACATAAAATACCATTTAATGCTTAGGTAACCCCTTTCCCCCCATCATAATAATTATTATTAACGAATATTTTGTTTTTCATATACAACAAAAACACACATTTATATTATATACATGACGTTTCGTTTCTTTTTTTATTTCGAGACAAACATTTTTTTTTTGTTTTTTTGATATACAATATATTTTATATATTTTTTTAATTATTTACTTTTTTATATATAAATAAAAATTATATATAAATAAAATATAAATATTAGTATTAATTTAAAATAAAACAAAAAAGTATAGTAATTAAATAATAAAATTACGTATTGTGTATTGATATTAAATTTAAAATAAAAGAAATGAAATGAAATAAAAAAAAGAAAAAAATAAGAAAAGAGAAAATATAGTAAAAATAAAAATAAAAAAACACAAACACAAAAAAAATTATTATAAATAAATAAAAAAAAATGTTAAGAACAAGAAAAAAAAATCTTACAAAAAACTGCAAAACGAAGATAAAAAAAGGAAACAATTTTTAAGAAATATTAAATTTATATATTATGTGTATATTATATACTCACAATATAAAGTGAATATTACTTAAATATTAAATTACTTTTTGTCTTTGTTCTTGAATATACATAATACAAAAGAAATATTTTTTTTTTTGAAATCATATTTTTTATGACTTAAACCGACAACACAAACAAATTAATAAAAAAAAAAACAGTAACAACAATTTTAAGAATAATTATTAAGTATGAAAACAAACCCCCGAACAAAATGATAATAAAGAAAACTCATTTGCTTAAAATAAAAAAGGCGTAAATAAATTCTTGTACGTATAAAAAATAAAAATAAAAATTAAAAAAAAATGGTTTTAGTTAACTCATTTTTACTGAAGATAAAATTATTCCCAATCTGAAAGTTCATCAACAAAAAAAAAACAGGCTTAACTGCTTTCCTTTCGAGCGATGAAGTTTCTGTCGACTGTTGATCTTTTCAAGATAAGTAAAAAACGAATATAAAAACGAACTACAAAGAAAACTGCCTGCTTCCTAGTGGAAATATTGTACAAATATTGATGCGTGTCAGCATTACCAGTACATAGCTGTTAAACGAAAGAAAAAGAAAGTGACGACACAAGTCAATTTGAGAAAGGATGGATGGAAATATTGCCATATAATTAATTATCGAAAAATATAGTTTTGTTAAGCGCATGTTCAGCCTTTTTGCAAATATATTCACAAATATTTCACCTTAAAATTTTTTGTTAGCCAGGAATTTTTAAAGTTATTCAGCCTTATCGCCAACTTAATGGGAATGTAGGTGTGCTTGTAAAAAAAGATGTCGAAAATATCAATTTTAAGAAATTATATCAATAATTTATTTCTTTAATTCAAATTTCACGAATTCAAAGTCCGTAAAGCAATGATAAATATTAAGAAATACTGACTGGAAACTTAAAAGAAAATTACATAAGTTACAAAAAAAAATTAAGTCAGTTGATCTTGAAACGATGTCAGCGTTCGTAGCTCTCTGGATGTCAGGGCATGCCCTTCCAATCGTCTGGTCTGAGTCAAACTGCAAAAAAAAAGGAAATTTAATTAATAAATGTTAGGTTAAAACTTTATTCTGCTCTGCGGTTTTTTTTGACTCGATTGAAAATTTCGATTCTCGTAGTGTTTCATTCAATTTGGTTGGGTTTATAGTTTTTTTTAAATCTTTCATCTTTTCATTGCTTGTTTTGATTATTTTCCTCTACAGTTGAATCAAAACTTTCACGTTAAAAAAATAGAGTAACCGCCATATTATTCACTCCTCACACCCGTATAAAAATTCAATGTAAATCTAAATACGCCCCGATTTTAATTATTAAAACCCACACCCGTATAAAAATTCAATACAAATACGTACCGATTTAAATTTTAAACTGGATTAATCGAGTGAATAAAATGGCGGCAAGGCTTCTAAACTATCAACTTACATTAAACTCGATTCGTTTTGATAGATATCCGTTAGAAGAATATTCATATTCGACAGTAATTCCATTCTATTAGGTTGGCTATTAAAGTCGCCCGCTTTTATTGCCCTTTCTATCATATCTACCATGGTAAGAACAATATGAATTTTCATTATACGATCTGTTCCGTCTTTAATTTTGTCTTCTACATAATTCTTATGAGCTTTCAGTGCTTTCTAAATAACGATAAATTGATATATTGAACAAGCGGATTTGATAAGAAAACTTAAAAAATCCTACTTGGAATTTGTTAAGTGGCACCTGACGTTGAAACAAGTTGAAGATGGCTACAGGAATAATATAGGCAAAGAGTGATGGCTTCTTAAATCTCTCTGAATTATATTCCAAGAGAATATCCATGAGCTCACTGAGCTCCTTTTCGAATTTGTCTGCCTTTTAAAGAAAATTTTAAAATTAAATAAAACTTTTTTTGAACAAAAATAAAAAAACGAAGAATACAAAACCAAATCAATATAAAATATTGGCGCAAAATTTTAAACGATTTAGTACGATGTTAAGAAATTTTTAGTATGACAAATACAAGGCTACCTACCATTCCGAAATGAATGGCAATTTTCCATGTGATGGCAACGGGAATATCAACAAATTTATGCATAAAATTAAAGCTGTGTAGGATGTTTTTTTGCAATTCCAACTGACGAAGTCGATCACTTGATTCTGGGGATTCAAAAACATGAAGATTTACACAATTTACTAAAATATGATAAACAGGTCGTTCCAATTTAAAATTAAATTTGATATAAAGATCACAAAGAGCCTGAATTGCCTGTAATAAAACACGAGATTATCCTAATTCATAATTAAGTTATTGTTAATTCTTACAGCATCGACAAATACAATTGTTACATTGCAATGATTTGAATTCTCCAGACGCTCAAGAAGATATTTCACACAAGGATATACTTGATTCAATATTACTTTATACTCAATACTTGTTTCGTTAGCAGTTATTTGTGTGCTTATCACAGATAAAATACGAATACATCCAAGAGAGTAAGTTGTTATTGCAAGGGAGTCTTAAAAAAACATTTTTTTTTAAATAAGTTTTTTTTTAAATAATATTTGAGTCTTACCTAAGAAGCAATCAAATGTAGCAGATAGTTCTTGGAATTTATTTGATTCGATTAGATGAGCTTGTAATGATTTTAAAAGTTCAAATAAGTTTTCTTCATCTAATGCTGAAGGTATATTCACGATGTTGGATAACATAACTAAGGTGTACTGGAGGCTCATGATTTCACTCTCGGTTAGCTGAAGGAAATATTTTTTTTATTAAAATACATTCGAGCTCAGCAACATAGTATATCTTGTACTACTTTTTTTTGTTGAAACAATTGTATTTGAATGCCCGGTTGAATGCCAATTAAAATTTATGATCTAAGGAAACACTTAGTTAAATATATTTGAGTCCGGTGGAGTCGAAAATCTTTTTTTTTTTTTTAATATTTTAAGGATTTTTTTTTAGAAAAATATTTCTTATTTCGACTTGACCTACACGATCGAACCTTTTGTCGCATCATATCAAGATACCCTTTATACATGTGTATTACATAAATTTATTAACCTACCTCATCTAGATTAGATATTAATTGTTGATATTTTGAATACACATTGCTTGCAAATTCTTCCATTTCTTCTTGCATATTGAAATAATACATTAACTGTAACATATTGTGTACCGTATTTTGAACAATCGAACGATCCTCACCATCTTTCTTAAGATATCGCTGGGCGTACTTTATATATCTGTCCGCGGCCTATTAGTAAAAATATTAACTGAATTAACTTTTTTAAGAGGCGTGTTTTTGTGAAAAGTGTACAGTCATTTGTAAACACAAACAACAAAGTATTTATATTAAATTAAAGTATTTATACTAAATTTACATAATTACAAAATAATGTACACTCCCTTTTGATTTGTTTGTTGGTTAGATTAATTTGATGAGCTGGGCTGTAAACTTTTCACAATAACTTTATTTACTATTGTTTATGCAAAATCGTTCTACGATTCAACCTAAGTAAAAACAACTTACAATCGGAAATTCTTTAATTGTAAATTTGGCCTTTTCAAAATCTGTTATGGAATAGATATTCGAAAGGATTCCTTTTATTTGCCATTTGTCTTTAAGCAACATCAGGAGAGACGGCAACTTCAAAAGAAATTTACTCAAACGTAAGGGATATTCATCTTGAAATAAAATTGAATAAATAATGATTGAAACAAGGTTTAAATTGAAAAAAAAAATAATTTTTAACTGCACCATGGTTCTCACACTCTTCGTAAAGCCTTTTATATACTCGAAAAGTAATTTGTGCAACAACACTAAGAATCTTCACATCCCAATCAGTTTTTTGTAAAACTTTTAAATATGGATCCAACTCTGTTATGTAGGGAAATTCGTCCCAAAGAGAGTCAATGAAACAATCCAATATTTCAGTTCCATTCTTAAAAAAAGGATAATTAGTTTAGTTTAAGAATACAAAAAATATCTTTATATTCAAACTTACAGCTTTCACCATTAGAAATTCAAAGATATCTCTGAGTATTAATTTATTTGTAAAACTTTTACGCATAAATGTCAGATAGAACTTTACAGCCTGGACACGGGTTTTTTTGCTTTCGTGTAAGGCATTGTTAAAGATGATATGAACTTGAGTTCTAGAAAAACATTCTAAGAAAGGAAGGTGGCTGCAATGAAAAAAGATATTTTATTTATCATTTTTATATCATTTTTAAACAAATTAAGTTCTAAGTTTTATTTTATTTTTTGTTTTTTTGGATGTGGTAGAAGCTGATTTTTTTGTTTATCTTCTTACCTTAGCAATGAATTGAGAAATTTTATTAAACAAAACACTTGAGTTTTCGAATATTGCTGAGCGAAAGCACAATAAGCTTTTATCATATCTGGATCAGTTAGGTAATTCACAAGATTACTTTTCTCACTACTTGGTGCGTTTGCGTCTTCAAGAGCATTTTGCATATAAACAAAGAGAGCTCCGCTTGTTCTGCAAAACTTGATATAAATTAATTATTTTAAACAATATCGGTTTATAGCTCAAAAGTATTTATCTTACTTCGTATTCCATACAGTTAGAATAAAATTTGAAAATATTTTTGTCATGGAAAGAAAAGTAGCTATAATCTCTTCCCAGAAGTACACATAGGCCTTTCAATATAATCTGATGGGAATCAGGATATCTGAAATAACAAAATAACAGAATTGCGTGATGTTTGAAATGATTATTTAATATATGGATAGCATAATATAAGAGTATAGCCAGGGGTTTAAACAAAAAAATGAAAAAGGTTGCTTATGTTTAAAAAAAAAACTATTCATTTTGTTTCGAATAATACGTAAGAAAAATGAAAGGGTTGGGGTCATTATTCTGTAAGTTCCAAAATTCAGTTTCCAAAATTCTGTATTTTAAAATTCTGTAAAACTAAAATTTTGGAAATCTAAAATTCTGTAAAACCATTATTCTGTATTTCAAAATTCTGTATTCCAAAATTCAAAACAATTTTCCTTTTATAATTTACAGAATTTTTGAAATTCAGCATTTTGGAGTTCAGAATATACAGGGGTCTAATTCCGTAAAACGAAAACGATATCCTTTTGACTATACACATCTCTATCACATCTAAAGAGAATGATAGGGACAGCTATATCCAAAACGATATCGTTCGATCGTTTTCGTTTTACGGAATTAAGGTTCCCCCACACCAACGCGAATTTTCGTTGGCGACGACGAAAACAACAATAACAACACGTGGTTGTCAATGAAAACAACACGTTGTTATTATTGTTTTCGTCGTCGCCAACGAAAATTCGCGTTGGTGTGGGGGAACCTTAAGGCCCCAGTATTTATAATTTTCCAGAATTTTATATTTACAGAATTTTGATATACAGATTTGCAGAATAATGAAATACAGAATTAAGATCATACAGAATTTTCAATCAATTTACAGAATTTTGACAACCAATGTTCTTTATCTACCCAAGTCCTTTTTGAGAGTTTTCAAACAACTTATGACAAATGGCATCTAAGATTAAGTTTGGATCGATAGAATCTTTCCTTATTATATGCATCGATTGAAGAAGAGAATAACCTGTAAATAAAATATTAAAATATACAGTAATATTTGGTCTTTTTTTCAAGTTTACTTATAAGTGAAAGTGGTTCCCAAAATCTATCCTCCCATTGCTCATCTATAGAATTACAAAAGCTCAAAAATATATCGATAATTGTAATCAGTTCTTCTGTGAGATTATTTCGATTCATTTGTGTGCAGATTTCTTGGAGAAATTGTTGAAAAATATCGAAGACACTATGATCGTATTGAAATCGATAGGACATAGCTTCATTATCAAGCCATTGGAAGTTCAAAGTTGCAATTTCATTCGTTGTTACGTAGTAATTAAATCCGATTGCATCCATTATGGAATGAAGAAGATTTTTGGCAGTGATAGAAATAATATTGCCACCTCTTGCATTGTTAATAGTTGCCGTAACGTCTCGGGCAATTTTCTAAAAAGACAAAATTTCGATTCAATAAAAGTGGTGATAATTTCGCCTGGACAAAAAGTAAGATTAATGTTTATGCAAGTGTAGAAAATAACTATATGTATGTACCTAACAATTAGTGTATAGTTTTATATGATTTTTGTTAATTTATGTGCCCAAGACATTATACCCGTAATAAAAACAATTAGGTAGGTACAAATGTGTCTTCGTGTTCATAAAAGTAAAGTTCTTGGTGGTATGAACAAAACGAACAAACATTTCATTTGTACTGGGGTGCTAGCATGTAACTTGATACAATCGAGTTTATTCGATACAATCGAATATAGGCTGTTCCTAATTTTGTACAATCGAATAGAAAACAATCGACCGAGTTACATTATAGGAACTGCCTATCTTCGGTTGTACTAATGAATTCGATTGTATCAAAGTTACGTGCTAGACCCCCCTGAATAGAGCACCTGCCCCGAAAATCGGAGTATAATCCTTCGTTTTATCGAATATCTCACTACAGAATGGGAACAACATTGTAAAAGCAACGTACCATCCTTCCGTCCTTTTACTTATATTTTTGAATTAAACATAATATTGACCAAATTTAATTAAATAGTTGAAGATCTAATTCGATTTAACTTACCACTGGTGAAACATTTTGCAAAATTAATTCAAACAATCGCATTTTTGTACTGTTTGCTATAATATGGCTCTTAAGTTTTTAAGACCTTTGTAGGTACTCAAATAGTATAGATTAAAGAAAAAAACAAAAATAAGAACAATTTTAACACTAATGAAAGCCAACAACTTTAGGATTTTAATAATTTTTGTTCTTATCTTACAAATTTTATTCTGACGAATTTAATATTCAAAAACTGCTGAGGGAAATCCACATTGGTCCATGGTTTCCTTTTCCGTTCTTTTTTCTGATTACCCTTTCGATACTCGAAGTAAAATTGTTTCAAAATGGTTGTGGATCAGGGCTGTCTACTACGTTTCCACCTTAAAGGTTTCACCACACCAACGCGAATTTTCGGTGGCGACGACGAAAACAATGGTCACGTTCGGGGATCAATCCAAAGCTATCCGGATAGGTTTGTGTTGTACGTAATCCCTTGTGACAAAACAGCTGATGCAACAACAACCCAACGTATCTGAAAATTTTTGGATGCGTGGATAGCCTATGTGATAGTTTACCGAACGCAAGGAATAATAACAACGTATTGTTTTCATTGACAACCACGTGTTGTTATTGTTTTTTTCGTCGTCGCCACCGAAAATTCGCATTGGTGTGGGGGAACCTTAAAAAAATTACAAAGTAGATTAACTTTGACAGTTCCTTTCAAAATGCAAATTCTGTTTCATGTTTTCTTCTAAATTCGAAGTGAGATAGATAGTTAAACGATGAAAAAAATAATAGATTCTCGAAAATGTTCTCTCGATTCTCGAATAATGTACTCAGCGCAAGAGAGGAATAGGTTTGTTCCATCTGTTCAACTATTGGCCCTATGAAGATTTAACAAGATTAATTTCTAATCTACTAGATTTGAGGATTAAATTTGTATGGTAAATCTTTGAGATTTGAAGAAGATTTAGGGTAAATCTACCTAAATCTCGGTTTAGCGGTCGGTGGAAACATAGAGGGAATTCCCGATCCGATGCAAACTGGTCTTGCATCATTGCAAAAGTGCAAAGTTTTTTTTTTTACAATAGGGGTATTCCCGATCCGATGCAAACTGGTCTTGCATCATTGCAAAAGTGCAAAGTTTTTTTTTTACAATGGGGTTAGGGTATAGCAATTTTACACTTTTGCATTTTTGCAATGATACAAGACCAGTTGCATCGGATCGGGAATACCCCTAATGAGATTAGGGTATAACAATTTTACACTTTTGCATTTTTGCAATGATACAAGACCAGTTGCATCGGATCGGGAATACCCCTAGTATAAAGTAAAACCAAAGCGTGTAGAACTCGTAGTTTCCCGCCGCGTTCAGATTACAAATCCAGGCTTGGTTCGGAGCGAGCTCTGTTCGCTCAGAGGTAAAAAAGAGAAACGCCTAATAATAGCCGTTTTTTATAATGACCCATGTTCAGTATGGATCATTCTGCGAAAATAAAACAACCTCACAGTGGCGGGAATCAGCAGCCTGTTTTCGTTATTTGATGATACATATAGATCAATTCTGATAATAAAAAACGGCTAATATTGCCTGTCATCTGCCGAGCAATAGTCATTACCATTGCCAAAACATTTCAATCAGCAATGAACCAAGCAATTTATTTCCTCAAATATTGCAAATGGAGCCGATGGTTAAGCACCGATAATTCCCTGATAGGCAATTAGCTAAGTTCGCAGGGGATTATTCTTGAGCTACTTTTTTTTTCTTTCATTCAATTCCTAGAAAAACGCTCCAAAAGTAACTTCCTCTCTCAAACACTACTTTTCAAATAATTGTATGTATTGTATGCAGTTGAAAAAAATTGTTAAAAGCTGAAAGTAGTTTGTCAGCAGTGGGCCTGAGCAATCTGACAGCACTAGATAACAAAACAAATAGGCGTTATCTTTTTCTTTGAAAATCTGTGCATTTGTGTGAATTTCTACACAAAAGTTTGTTAAAATTCATCAATTGTAGAAATTTACCCAAATGCACAGAGTTTGAAAGCAAAGGAACACACCACCTATTAATTTTGCAAGTACGACGACAGCACTGTTGCCGATTTGAAAATTTCCCAAATAGAAAAAAAAACGAGTTCATAAAAATTATACAAAAGACTTATCTTTTTCATTTATTATAAATAATTACAACTTAATCCAAAATATATTAAAATGGTTGCCAAATCAAATAAAAACAAAGATAAAAACTCTCCTACATAGGTACCTATAATTTAAAAATAAAAAATACAAGAACAAAAAAAAAACAATAAAAATTTCCCTTTGATCATCTGTTATCTCTTGGATGGAATGACATATTCGGTGACGTCAACATCTCCGTTGCTGTTGATTGTTGAAAAAAGAAACGTCGTGGGTGATGTTTACTATTTCCCGCCATATCGCCATATTTTCGTCATTACAAATGTCAAAATCGAACATTTCGCGGTAAATATTTCGGGTATTCTTTATAATTTCACTTTGTAATTTTGTAAAAACCAATTCATTTCTAATAGAATTTTATTATTTTATAATTAATTCATAGTTTTTAAAAGTTTTATAAACGAAAAATAAATGTGGTAGGTAAAATGGAAACTCCAAAAAATCTACGACAACGTCCAACAAGAAATCCAACACCTCGTCTATCTGAACGCAAGAAGAGTCTCTTTGCTATTCGGTGTGATTCCAATGAAGACTCTGATTTGGAACAAGGGAATAATGATTTAGATGGTCTAGAAGTTTTGAACGAAGACAAAGACATCAAAAATAACGATGTCGTCCCAAAGATGCGCTCAGTGGAGGTCATGCTGAAGAAAACTCCCAAAAAGGCAATAAGTTTTCTTAAAAACAATAATGGTTCATCTCCGGATAGGATGTATGATGAGTTGTTTGAAAAGCTTCCCGATAGTCCTCCATCTAAGGAGAAAGTAGTAACACCAACGCGCAGGAGCATTCGCTTAGGTTTGAAGCCAAAGAATGGCTCACCAATAACAAAATCTGTGGCACACATAACTCCAGGAAAGGAGAACATCCCAAAAACACCATCACCAAAAAAGACATACAGTGACGAGTTGCAGGATCTCTTTACGAACTCAATGAATCTGAACAAAAACAAAAAAACCTCAGACGAAGAAGAAGACGATGAAATCGTTGAGGAATCTTCTTCAGAAAACGAAGATCAATGTCGTGATCGATTCAAGTCAGGTGCGAAGAAACGAACTCACTTGACGTCCGGTACGAGTTCTCCCCCGAATTCAGATGCAAAAATGCGACGTCTTAACAACTTTGAGCGTCGATCCATATCCACAAAGAGTTTCTATTCATCTACGAAGACATCTCCTACGTTGGTTCGGAGTCCTCCTCAAGTTGCCAAATTAAAGCAAATTTCTAAAAGTAGAACTCATACTCATCATAGGCCAATTAGCAGTATCAATAGAGGCGTCCATCATAACATCAAGAAGAAACCAAAACCAAAAGCTGCTCTTCCCAGTGTCCCCAAGGAGGACATCCTCAGCATAATAAGGAATGAAAAACTTCGGAATTTGCTAACCTCCAAACGCAAGGAAAAAGATCAAATCGAGAGTGTTCATCGAATACTCAAATCGGCGAAGAATCCCATTGAAATGGCGAAGCCCTTGAGTGTTATCGTCAGTTCCAATAATGATCCATTTGGGACTAAAAACAATAACGACAATAAAACCAATGATGGCAATAACAACACTTCCAAGCGTTGCTATATGAATGGATATGGTGAGATTTCCATGGGATTTTCAGATATTGAATGTAGCAGTGAGTCGGAGGAGGAAGAAACAATAGAAGAAGTTCTGCAACATGGGGTGAATGAACTTCTGGAGGAGCCAGAAGAAAGACCACCAACCCCGGTGCCAGGGAGGAAATTCTTCAAGTCAGGTCATTCGGGAACAAAGAAGGAAATAAAAATTACGGAAAACATTAAGGCGTCTGTTTGTAATGGCAAATTGTCCATAATTCCAGATACCAAGGTGCAGAGGAAAAAGAAACTCAAACTAAGGGAAACTCGTGGTGAGTTTTTCTTTTTTTTTTTGTTAAAGCCCAGTTTATATTCATTTATGATAAAATAAAGGAATTTTTTTAATAAATCTTCTTTTAATTTCAGTTAACGAATTTTCTTCGGAGCAAGCCAAAGTGGATGAAATAATAAAAAACTTTGATATAACTGTAATAGCTCCTGAAGAAATTGAAGAAGAAGCACCAGCTCCTGTGACATCAACAGCAACTGTATCTTACCAAATCGAACCAAACAGCCCAGCTGCATCTTGTTCAAATGATGGGTTTGAAGAATTGGATGAGATGCGTATGACCGAAACTGATGCTGAAATCGAAGTCCAAGATGAATACTCGGAATTTCGCCGACGTTTGCCTTATAACACAAATAACCCAGAATTAATTGAACAACAGCACACCTTATTGGATTTTTTAGAAACAAATAAAATTTGCACTGAAGAGAATTTCAAAATTTTCATTGCTGATCCAGAGAATCACAAAGAAGAAGCTCAAAGAATAGTCGATCAGATTGTGATTATTGTAAATGATATAGATCCAGATAGTTATCGTCAGAGATTGCCATACAACACAACAGATCCAGCAGAAATTGAACAACAAAAAAGTTTCCTTGAGTTTCTTATCGAAAATAATCTGTGCAATGAGGAAAACTTTGAGATTTTCATCGCTGACTATGCTAATCACCAAGAAGAAGCTGATCGGATAATTACTAAAGTTGTAGCCTCAACACACGATATATCACCTGAAGATCTAGAGCGTGAGCTAAATAGATTTAATAAACAATCTCCTGAGACTATGGACATCGAAATTATTCCCGATCAGAATAGGGAAATTCAAAGGGTTCTTGAAACCTCACCGAATAAGCTATTCCCGATTTTTTATCCAGATCGTTGTCACCCGATTATGAAGCAAACTTCGACAAGGAAGGTATGCAAGACATGGACCGGGGGTCATGGTTCGAATCAATATCAAATTGATGCGGGACAAAAGCAATTTGGCGCCAGACATTGTAAACAATGTGGATTGCTGTACACTGTAAACGAGCCCGAGGAAGAGAAACTGCATAAGGAGTATCATGCGTCGATTCATGTTCTTAAATTTAAGTCATGGATCGATGAAGATATTGTACAAATCTATCCGGAGTGGGGTGCCGATGGACGAATTTTGAGGTTAAACGAGAATTCACATTTCAAACGACAGGAACGTTTGAGAGATGTTCTCAAACTGGTCGACAAGGAGTTAGGATTCTATTCGTATATTATGCCCACAGTTTATGTGGTAAGTTGAAGTTTAATTCCAACATTCATAAAATAGACTTTTGTGATAATTATGTATTATAATATTTTTTTAGGCATACTTTGCAGTGCGTCATAATCAAATTGCTGGCGTTTGCTTAGTTGAACCTTTGACAAAGGCAAATCGATATGTTTCAATTAATGGTGTCGATTGTTGCACTGAAGATTTTTTTGAAGCAAAGTGAGTTTATTTAAACAAAAAGTTAATTTTCATTTGTATTTGTTTTTTTTACAAATAATGCATTTTCTTATATTTACAGATGTGGCATATCAAGAATATGGGTCTCGCCATTACATCGTCGATTCCGCATAGCAACAAAACTAATTCGTGCAGTACAACAACACACGATATTTGGCGAAGAGATTCCTTTGGAGAAAATAGCATTTAGTGCGCCCACAGAAGATGGAAAGAAATTCGCCAAAAAAGTTACAAAAATGAATAACTTCCTAGTGTATCAGTAGAGGTGGAGAAAAGACCAGTGTTTCGTGTGTAGTGTAGTCACATACAGTCATTGTTATTTTTTTTTTTTAACTCAAGCAGGCAACTTTTTTTGTAAAAACATTAAACCAGGGTCCTTGTCACAGTTGTTTTAACCGAAACTTAATATTCTTTGAAATACTTATAACTGTGTTAATATTTCTCTTTTATTCTTTTATATAAGTTTTATTTTGTAAATTATTCAATTTTAATGAAACCGTTATTGAAATGTTATCAATAAAACATTTGAAGTTTTTATTAATTTGTTTTTTCTGTGTTGGTTTTTTATATTCATATTTAGAAAATTATATGCGTGAACTTTAAGAGTAGCAGCTATCCAATCCGATTGAATTTTTCGATTGTTCACTTAATTTGTCGCAAATTATTCCTTAAACTTTCTTTGGAGTTCAATAGCCCACAAATTCATTTCCATATACTACTTTTGTTTTGAGATTCGTAGTACCAATCTATTACGACGGGTCCTATGATAAGGCCGAATTCGGAGTTCTTGAAAAAATTTAAATATTAAAATTTTATTTTTCTCGCAATTTATAATTATTTTAGAAAATTCGTTTTCTTCCAATACGAATATGAACATTCACGAAAACGTTTAGCAGAATAGGACTGTAGGTAATGAACTCAGAGTAAAGCAATCTGTAGACATTGATGTTGAGATGGTGAAGTGCTATTTTCATTTAATTGCCCCTTCAAATGTTGGTACTAAAAATTAAGCCTTCGCTTCAAGTCCGATAGTTTTCTTTGAGACATTTCTTATTCACTAGTTTCATCATTTCTTATTGGTACAACTCAATTCTATACAATTGGTTTTGTTGTATGACTCAGCTTATGATCTTTAAAAGTAAAATATTGGCCCCACGTTCGCCCAATCCATTAGACATTTTTGGCCAATATTTTGATTTCGAAGTACATACATACATGTGTATGTACATTGTACGTATGTATAACTTTTCGGTAGTAGGTATTTATCATGAAAGTACACAAACAACACACTTTTTAAAACTCCCCCTTCCCTAAAATTGACCAAAATACCTTAAAAAAAATTAAATTGATTAAAATTAAAACATTTTATCAAGCAGTTGAAAATTAAAAAAAAAATAAAATAAAAGTATAAGAAGTTTCCTAGACTTGAAATAAAAAAATCGTAAAAATCATCAAAATCGTTAAGTGAAATTTTATTCAGTACATTATGCAAATATTATCTATACTTAATTTTAACTGATCGTGAGACCAACCAATAATTATATAAAAGAAATTTGCATATAACACAAAACAATAATTTTTTCATAAGAAAGATTAATAGCTATTTTCAGAATAGATAGATTTTAAATTTAAAATATAACGGTTTTTTCTCCCCTAGTTGCTGGCAACGAATTATTTTTGTTTTTATTTTAGTTTTAGTATATACACAAACCTCTTTCATGTTCGAAAATTTGAATGAAAATTCAAATTCGAACAATTATATTAGTCATTCAATTGTTTTATTACAGAATTGACTGCATGTTCAACATGACCGTGTGGCCTAATGGATAAGGCGTCGGACTTCGGATCCGAAGATTGCAGGTTCGAGTCCTGTCACGGTCGGCAAATATCTTTTTTTTTAATTATGTTTTATCTTATTTGAATAATACAAATCCGTCTAACAAAGTCTGAGTAAAGGAAGATTATATTCTTGTAACATGCACTGGAGACGGCATGTAAAGGTTAGGGAAAGGTGGACTGACTAATGGACTTTGGCATCATACCCAAATCTCATTAATTGTCTATGACATATCCAAAAATATTTTAAAAAATTATTCGAATAATGATTTTTTTTCAACAATCCGAGTTGAGAAGTGAGAACTAACAGACATTTCCATTGATGTATATTACTAAAAATCTGAACAACAACGCCCAAGTGCGAAAATCGAATTAATATGCCATTTTGGTAAAATTTTTCCAACAAATTCCAAAAAATTAAGTTGTTTTTCTAAGAGTTTTGACAGCAAATTGTGAAAATTTGTAAAATATGGTGCAAATTTGCAAAAACTTTCACGCTGGCAAACAGACCTATTATTAGCTGAGTTCCTTTGGAGATGGTGAATTACTCATGAGTACTATTTTGCTAGGCATTCTCAATGGAATTTCACAGAATTTGTTTCCTAACAAATCTCATCTACTTGCACATGAGAGCACTATATTGACCGGGGTTCAACTTATGACAATTTATGTCTGAAAATTTAGATTTCGGAATTTTTCTGTCTTCTGATTGGGCAGCTGTCATAAAAAGTAAGTAGACTTTTAGAGTCATCTGACAGCTGACCAATCAGAAGCTTGAAAAATTCATACATTTATTTTAAGATGTAAATTTTGTATTTGTTCAATTATCAATTAATATTGTGAATTGGAATTTTATAAGTACCTATTCACAATAAATATAAAATTAAACATATTTCAATCACAACAACAAGTTTTGATCTTTGTTAATAGAGTTTTTGAAATTCCTTTTTGAGAAAAAATATATAAGTATATAATAATATAAGTCGTTGATTAAAAAAGTAATTCTTTTTTATATTTTGTTTCAATAATTTATTGATAAGGCAGCTAAAATCTTAAAGACCTAAATTAATCGCGCTTAAAATATCTTTAACTTTGATTTTAATTTTGCATGTCCTCTTCCTTCAATTGTTTGTTTCTTTTTTTCGCCATCTTTTTCTTCTACTTCCAAAGTTTCATCTTCTAAGTCATCGTATCCATTTCCACTACCAACTTCATTATCAATTATTTCCAAATTATCAAAATATTCATCATTTACAAGATCTAATCCCATTTTCGTTTCCTTTACCGTTATCGAATACTCATCTAAAAAGTTTTCTCCAATTGTTACAATATTTCCAATTTTCAAATATGGCCCAGTCTCATTAGTCATTGGAGGCCATTCAGGTATTCCAGGTGCCATTGGTTTACCAGTTGCTGCGAATGAAGTCCATAATGCAACCATACGTTTGGCAATTTTAACATCACGATTGTTTGCCAACACAGCATACCATGGCCATGGGAAGAGATATAAATTCTCATCTGTCAAAGAGACTCCTAAATCGAATGGTGTAACATCAAATTCGTCATCTTCTGAATTTTCATAACGATTGGATTCTCCATTATAATCAAAACTATAAAGGAAAGTATTGTTGGCAAGGTGTTGAGCATTTGACTGCATTGCCAGAAGGACCGGATTTTTGAATGCAATCGTTCCGCACATCTAAGAAAAAAACAATAGACAAATATTTTAAAATAAACTTTTCAAAAAATCAAAGTTTTGAAGAATCTTACATCAATCAATCCAGGAAGCATGCAATAAAAACTTCCATTCTTAATTTGTGCATCGGTAAAGAGTTTGGTTTCTGCAAATTTCTTCCAAGCCGACGTTGGATCGGCACCATTAGTTTGAGATATAATGTAATTTATATATCCATAGCCATCGAAGATGTCATCCAGAATTGTTTCATTAAAATTGTTCACGAAGATTTCTATAGGAAACCATGACAATATTCATGAAGGTTTTATAACAAATTTTCTTTGGAAAAGCTTACCATTCAATATGAATGTTCCAGGATTCTTGGCAGTACCACCCATAGTCGGATAGGGTAGGTAGGTTTTAGAAGACAATAGCTTTCCAGGATGTTCTGGTAGAATACCACTTGGTCCACCAATAACAAACTGAACACCACCAAAACTTCCAACACCCTTATTGGAATGCAAACTTCCATGTTGCCTAAATGCACCAAGCAACGTGCTTACATTCATATTTAAGAGACAATTGTTCATAGCATCGATTTTTTCAAGATTCTTACATCCACCATGTTTGGCAATGTCCTTAGTGGCATTCATTGGATCGTCGGTAATGAAGGCCGGCGACAAAGCTGAACCTGATTGATAGATGACACGATGAAATAGATCTTTCGGAACTGAAGGACTCATTGTGAGGACATTTATCAAGGCGGCTCCGCCAACTTGTCCGAAAAGTGTCACTCTAGATGGATCACCTCCGAATGCTTCGATATTCTTTTGAATCCACTGAAGAGCAAGGATAACATCACTTACACCAGCATTTCCAGGAATATCTTCAGAAAGTGTGGAAAGGAAGCCAAACGGCCCAAGACGGTAACGAATCGATACTAAGACGACATCTTCTTCCAATAAATAGCCTGGTTGGGCTTCTAGGGAACTTCCTTCATACAAAAAGTCTCCATGAATGTAAACCATCACTGGGGATTGGGATTTGAACTATAATTGGAAATATGATTAGGAAAAGAAGTTACAAATGGCTGACTTGTCTTGACTTAATTTCGTCATCATTATTATTAATATTTCACTTACCGACTTTGTGCTAACTGAAAGGGAAAGGCAGTCTTCTAAATCTCTTTCTTTCTTCTCATCAATCTTAACTTCTATTACATCTTGTAACGATGGGCATCCTCCTCGGGACGCAAACGCCTTACGAACTTCTTTCCAGGGTTTTGCCGGAATCGAGGGCTATTATTATTAACACAAAAATCTTTAGAACCAACTTCCTGAAAAAGATATTATTTTTTTTTTACCTTAAATCTCAAAGGGCCAGAAGGTGATTCACCATACTTTATATCGATAAATTGATACAAGACTTTACTGCTCCACTGAGTGCGAGAAATAAGTCCTCGAACTTTTCCGACATTCGGTATATTCACAATTACATGACGATTATCTTTTTGATTTCTACCTTTTAACTGATTTCGTTCTAATTTCCTTAGAATTTGCTGTTCTCGCAGAGAAAATACCGTAGCTATTATAGCCAAGAAAACGGCTAAAAGCAATTTCATTGAAGCCATTCCGAATGCTTCCAAAGCTTAAAGAAGACTAAAATCATATTTGCAATTTTGCCATAACGAAATCTTTTAAAAGTGGAAAATTTCTATTGAAAAAGATGCCACACTCGTTTATGATAAATAGGTTCTTAAGATTGACAAAAAAAAAAACTTAAGCCTAAGTTTGTAGGTCAATAAACTTTCATTCTTAAGCCAATAAATTTCTGTATGGTTGGTAAGGTATATTTCGAGATTTATTAATTTCCGATACAACTAACCTGACCTGATGATGTGACGTTTTCGCATGCGACCACAAAAATGTTAGCCATAATTATAAGATGTATGAATCGAAGATCACGATGATGATGATTGAAATAAATTTAAATAACAGGCGCCCAATAATTATAGAACTAGATTTCAGTAATAAAAGAGGGTATTTCTTTTGGATTACCAATAATAAGTGATGTATAGGTGAGGTACCTACCTAGATAATACATTTTAAAATAAGATTAGTTTTATAGGTCTTTATGTTACGCGTAATATATTTTTGCCAAATAGTAAAAGTTATGGGAGTCAATAAACTTTGAAGTGATATACCATATTACAGACTTTAAAGTTGACTTGTCTTTAGCCTAAGGCTTGATTAAGATGAGGAGTTCTTAGCCTAATTTGAATTTTTGTTTGAATATCTAATTGATTTCAATTTTGTGTGACGCATTTTTACTTGCGATATTATCATGGACGTACCCAGTTTCTGTACTAACGGGGGAAGGGCACAGCTCATATTTGTATACGGTTCCATAGTGAAAGCTTTATAAGTGCTCAAAATTGAAAGTGTTTTTATCAGACACCGAATTCTATTTACTTGAATGGAGAAGGCCGAACAAATTGGTTTCGTTAAAACGTCCATCGATCTTTTCTTTCCGTGCGTTTTCGTTTAGTTCTGTCAAAATCGAGGTAATAATATGGTGGATCCAGTGCCCCTTCACTTGTCTTATTTCAATACTTTGTTTTTGTTTCTAATAATGCGTGTAGGGTTCCTTTGGGCACTCGAACAACCATTTTGAATTTGTTGACACTTTCAACGTTGACAACCTGCGCAATATTTGTATTACCTTAGATTTGTGTACTGTGGCTTTCATACAACGAATTCGGTTTTTTTCTTCAAATTTTCTTGAAAATAGGTTAAATTTCAAATTTTAAATTAAATTTTAATTAAATTTCATCTAGTTTGTATTGGCCAAAGTGATTACCTATAAGAAAACTGCGTTTCAGGATTTTAGTAAAAAAAATCGCATAACGGAAAAAGGGTTTTGACGTTTTTTTTTGAGAAATTTTTAATTTTAAGTTAGATTATTTTATTTTGTTTTATTTTATTTTATTTTATTTTATTTTATTTTATTTTATTTTATTTTATTTTATTTTATTTTATTTTATTTTATTCCGTGGTTTCAGTGCGCGGTATTTGAAAAAGTGATTTAAGTGGTTTTCAGAAAAAAACAGTTAAAAATAAAAAAAATACTTTTTGAAAAAAAGGAAAACGAAATGTGTTTTCTTCCCTGTCATTTGTCAAATGAAAATCGTTGTATCGTCGTGTCTTTTTTAAATTTTTCGAAATCTAATAAATACTCTATCAGTGATATTTATTAGATTTTTGTCTACTTAGACACTGTCTAACTATTTTCAAATTGGTGAAAATATTATGCTTTATTTAATAAAAATAAATATCACATTATTCACGATTAATACAATCTATTCTCTTGAGTCTAAAGTAGGCGGCTGTAAGACAGCAAACAACAAGGTTTTTGAACACATTTTCCAAAGTTCGACAAAGTTTATAAATAAGACCTTATATACTTATACCTTCATTGTTTTAAAGTTAGAAAATGTGTTACGGACAGGTTCAGCTATAGTATCATGCTAAAACCTTTTGATCAGGCTGTTTAAAATTTTACGCCTATAATATGTCTTTTAATCAAAACCAATTAACGAAAAATTAAATCGAACAGAAAGTTTTAACTTACAAAAATTCTCAGGACTCTACGGGCATGTTCAGCTAGTACCTACCTACTGGTGTATAAAAACCGCTGTTTTTGTTTATACCTATTTTTTATTAAACCATACAAAATTTCGCATAGAATTCTTCAGCAAAACTATCTAACTGTGCGGATTGTATGTTTGTTTACGGGTTTTCTTAAATTTTATAAACAAAATTTGTTAAATATTTAAATGTATTTACAAAAAAATTACTACGTTATATTTTACATATTTATGAAATTATAAAATCTAGACTTTCAAAGTCAACGAACCTATTTCAATTCAAAATAAAACTGAATTCTTAATCAGAACTATAAAGTTTTAATAAGGTAAACCAAAAAAAAAAAAAAGAGATCAACTAATAAAAGCATCGATCAAAATAGGTATGTTAGGTAATTTGTGTTTAGAATTTATCACATCTAATCGAATTGACCTAATTTATTTTCTCCACATGGTATGCATAATTCGCCAATGTATTATGTTTTTCTTTTAAGAACCAGTTGACTATTTAGTGTCTCTATATATTTTGCAAATGATATCCGAACTTTTTTGTACCTATCCAAATGTAAATATTTGTGACACAAAGATTTTTAGTCTTTAGTTTGATTCCTTTCAACACTGATCTCCTAACGGATTTTATAATATTTAATTTAACGGAATAAAAGAATTATACTCGTATCGTATATAAGCTTCACAAAAATGTCAGTTATAAAATCACTCATAGTTTTTTGTTTATTTTATTTGAATTTTGTTAATTCTTCGGAAAATGATAATGAAACTATTATTGTGAATATACCCAAGATGGGATTAGTGCGAGGCAAAGTTATTGAAACGGCTTGGACTTATCGAAAAGTCTATCAATTTATTGATTTAAGATACGCAGAATCACCCTCAGGTGCTAAAAGATTTAAGGTGTGTGGAATTATTATTCCATTTTAAATTTATTCTTAATCAACTTATAAATTTATTGTGCATGTAAATCAACAGCCAATAAAAGTTTAATAAATCGATTATAAATTAAGGTTATAGGATTGCACTAAAGTGGAATTTTGTGAAATTAAACATTTTTGTAAAGGAAAATGGCAAGTGGTTATATGTAAATAAAATAGTGGTTTTAATCAAAATTAACATAACGATGGTGCAAAAGCTCAAAACAGTGTGTTTTTGCGATACCTTCCGTGTGTCGATCTGTGATGCGTCTTTACTCTGTCCGTCTGTAATCCTGCTTTTTATCTAGATCTATTTCAAGATCCAATAATTAGTACTTTTTTTTTAGGTGTGTTTTTTTCCAACCCCGGGGGGAACTGGTTGAAAAAAACGATATTTTTGCAAGAATTAATAATTAAGTTATTAACTTTATATTGACATTAAAATAATAGGCGTGTTTTTTTGCAAGCCCGGGAGAAATTGGATGAAAAAAACGACTTCGGTGATAAACAATTTATATGTTAAATGCAACAACAACTAATCCCCTGCGGACTTAGCTAATCCCAGAGAATTCTAGGGGTTTAACTTAAGCGCGCCGAAAAACTGTATTACCGGCGTGAATAACATACTTGTTATTGATAGTTTATAACTGATTTCGCTTAAAACGTGCCTCAAAACTAAACATTAAAATTTCCAATGAATTTCAATTAGTAGAAAAATGAATTACTTATATTGAGACACTTTAAAATCCAAATCAGTGATTATTTTGAATTGCCAATTAAGAAATCTTGACTCTATTGTTATTTCTAGTCAACAAAATATTTGATTTTGGCCCAAGCTTTCACATAAAACGATTTCAAAGATTAAAATGATCAATGGTAATGTAGTTCAATCATTGCAATACAGAAATTCATTTCATGTAGAAGGTTTTGTCAAAAATAATTCTTTTTCTGGCAAGGATTAAAAATTAATTAAATCATCAGCTTTATATTGGCATCCAAATAATAACTAATTTTGCTTTAAAAATGCCTCAAAACTTAAAATCAAAATTTTCAATGATATCTATATAACTGCAGCACATCAGTCGTATTTTTTTTTTTTCAATATCCGGAGGGAAATAGTTGAATAAAACGATATTCTGGATTAGCGACGCTATCACAGAAAAAAATTTCCATGTCCATACAAAACTATATTGATACAAAAAATGTAATTCATACCGGTAACACAGTTTTCTCCGGGTTTAGCCTAAAAAATTATCTTGGGTTTAGCAGCTTTTTTTTCTTCCTTTTATCAGCTTTTATAAATATTTTCAAATTTTGTTTCCTCTCAATAGAATCCCGTCCCAATTCCTTCATGGGTAGGCGTTTATAATGCACTGGTAGAAAAATCTGGATGTCTTTCCATTGAATCACTAAGCGAAAAATTCCGACGAAACTATGACATCGATATGGACCTTGAAGATTGTCTAACTATGACAATTACAACACCAAATGTAAAATAAAAAGTTTCAAATCTCATACATACATATATTGTACATAATTTATATTTAAAATTAAATATTGAATTAAAGATTACAGGTAACTATCCAGTTCTTGTCTACATCCACGGAGACTCCCTTTATGAAGGCAGAAATAACGAAGCACCACCTGAATATCTTTTGGAGAAAGATATTGTTTTAGTAACACCTCAATATCGTTTGGGACCATTTGGATTTCTATCAACAAAAACTGAAGAAATTCCAGGAAATGTTGGTGTAATGGATATTTTTTTATCTTTGAATTTTATAAAGACTTTCATATCGAGTTTTGGAGGAGATCCAAATAGAATTACATTGGCTGGACAAGCTGGTGGTGCTGCTATTGCACATGTTCTTACTTTATCACCGATAGTAAGTTTAGTTTTACATTATGTCTATACCTTGAAATTGTTGTTTTTATATTATTTTATATGTTTTAGGTCGAGCCTGGTTTATTTCATCAAGTTATCTACCATTCTGGTTCATCTTTGAGTCCTATGTTCATTGACGAAAATCCTCGAGAGCATGCTTTGGATATTGGCTTACGATCTGGATGTATAAATTTGACAACAGAGCAAAATCTTAATGACTGTCTTATGACATTGAATCCAATTCAGCTTTTGTCTGGCTACATTGCACATGCTGTAAGTTTTTTTTATGCATATCAGCAGCAAAATTACCAACTTTTTCTCAATAACTCTCGAACCTTCTCCCCCGCAAGCTATTTAGTAATATTTTCTGCTTCCATTTTAGGAAGAAAATTCCATAAATGGTGGAAATCAATTTACTATTGGCGGCCCAAGTCCAATTTTGCCAGTTCATCCAACAGTTTTAATGGCAGCTGTTAAAAACTTCTCATATCCAGCTATGGGTGGTGTTCCTAAAAATGCTGGAACACTTATGTTAACTCGTAAGTTCAATCATATATATTTTTATTCCATCCAATGACCAATACCAATGTATCCATCCAAAAAACTTTCCTTTCTTTGATATAGAAATAGTTCAAGGCGAGTTTGAGGGTAGAATTCCTGATGATGAATACAATGCCTTTGCCTATATCAATCATGTTTTAGGACAGATTGTTGGAGAAGATAACAAAATGATAATGACAAGTTTTGTAACTCATGAATTTTTTAATCCACAAGTTCTAGAAAATGGAACTTTCAGTTCTTTGGTACCTTCATTGATTGATGTAAGCTAAGAAAATTAAAAAAGCTTTATTAATATAAACTTATAGAATAACTTTACTGTTTCACTTCAACAGATGGCTGGAACCCTTATGTACAAATTGCCTGTATTACTTGCTCTCAATATGAATGGAAAATATCTTCCAGATCAAACATTCCTCTATTCATTTGATTATCATGGTGAATTCAATCGTTATCCGGAATTAGATGAAGAACAGAATAATCAAAGCCCATTTAAAGCGGGTGTTTCACTAACCGATGAAGCACTCTATTTATTTCCATATCCCGAACATGCAAAGTATCTCAATCCAACTGATACGTTTATTGCAAAACAAATGGTTGAACTTTGGACATCATTTATTATCAATGGTCAGCCAATGACCTCATATCGTGGGGGATTTTGGCCATCGATGACAACACTCTATGGACCATATTTGAAGATTGATGAAACAACAACTATCGGTGGAAATTATTTCAAGGAATTCACAGCGACAAAAAGTGATCATGAGCGAGGAATTAAACTGATAAGAGAAGCTTATTATAGACAGAAAGACCATGCATAAAATTTAAACGAGTATTAAACTTAATAAAACAAGAACTGAATAATAATAAATATACTAAATGTGATAAAAATTTTACTTGTTTTATTTTATATTATCTATTTATTTATATAGTTAAATTTATATTTTGAATGGCATTATCTGATATGGTTGAATTATTTCGATCTAGACAAAATAATTTATAATACAAATTACAAATAATTGATTCATTGAAACTAGCGGCTAGATTCAAGCAGCCCAATTCTATAGCAGATGTAGATTCAAAATGATATATTCAAACAGTTAGATCCTAGCAGCTTCATTCTCATTAATTATTTCAGAAATTACATCACCATTTTTTATCAAATATCTGAAAGAAAATTAAAAAAATAAATTAAGACTGTATAAGCTTCATTGAGGAGTGCTATATCGTATTTAAAATTCTAGTGGCTGAATTCTAGCGGCTAGATTTTAGCGTCTAGTTTCTAGTAGTTAGATTCTAGCAGATGGATTCTAGCATTTTGTGTCAAGCGGCTTATTTTTGTCGGATAGATTCTAACGCCTGGAATCTTGTAAGTATTTAGCAGCTAGAATCAATTCTTCAATCTACAAAATTGATCGTCAATATTTTGTCAGCTAAAGTGGTCTCTGATAAAACGATTTAAAAAATTTAACATCACTTAATTTCATCACGTTTATTATCAGAGATAGAGATATAAAAATATTCTCAAAAAAAAAAAAAAATAAAACTAAAGCTATAAAAATGATTATTGCCTTTTAACAATAATACTTTCGCAATCGCAATACAGTTCTATATTGTTCTATAAAATGCTTATCAATTGCAGTGGTGAAGACTTCGCTTAAATTAAAAATGTAAACTTTCAATTTTCAATCGTAACTGTTAAATCTAGCTGACCTTTTTTTACAGATCTCGAATGTACATATATAAATCATCATTCCATCAGAAAATTATTGATAACAAAGTATTGGTTGGTTTTTTTCGTAGGCAATGTTATCAATTTTGAAACCGGGGCTTAATACTTATTAAATATTATCTCTTGTTGGCTTTCGATTTCATATCATATTCATTTTAAACAATGATAACCCTATATAATGAATGAGTTTTCGGGTTGATTTCGAGCTGCTGGAGACTCAAGCAACCATCAGTCGAGAAACTATAGCCACTGGTTCAAGATGTTATTATTTTCACGTTACGTTATAGTCACGGTTTTAATTTTTGCCTTCGTCTGTGTTTCGTCTTCATTCGCCCAAGATAATCAATACGGAGGGGAATATGATTATGATGAAAATGAAGGCTATGATGCTCCCACCACAACACCAGATCCTTATGGTTACAGAACTAGATTGAGTGCATCAGCTGTGGAGTCACCATCAGTGAGAAACTATAACGTACCAAATTACTATCGTCCACAACAACCATTGCCAACTTACAATGATCCAAATGTTGTTGCTCTGCCAATCGCAGGAGGCTATGTTCGTGGCAAAGAAATGCGTGCAGCTTGGACGGGAAAAAATTTCAAAGCATTTTTAGGCATCAAGTACGGAAGTGTTGGCAGAGGATTGGAAAGATTTCAAGTGAATTACATATTATAAAGAAAGCTCACATCTAAAAAAACCGCGGTGCTAACCATTTTCCTTCGATTTTTTTCCAGGCAGCCCGATCAGTTCCAGTGTCAAATGTAATCACAGAAGCCACAACAGAACCAACTGCATGTCCATCGGTTCCGGATTTAATCAAAATTCAACAAGCCGAACAACAAGGCATCAATGTCGATGACTGTCTAACTTTATCTATTTTTACTCCAAATGTATGAGGATTTTTTATTATTTCTCGAAGAATTTAATTCAAAAATGAACTTTCCATTCAGATATATTCAGCACTTCCAGTAATGATATACGTTCATGGAGAAATGTTATTTGATGGCAGTGCAGAAGAAGCCAAACCTGATTATCTACTCGAGAAAGAAATTGTTTTAGTTTCAGTGAATTATCGTTTGGCACCATTTGGTTTTCTTTCAACTCAAACTGATGACATTCCAGGAAATATTGCATTGTCAGATCTTGAGTTGGCAATTAAATGGGTTCAGGAGAATATTGTAGCCTTTGGTGGTAATCCAAGTAGAGTGACATTATTTGGACAATCAGGTGGTGCAACATTGGTTCATGCTTTGAGTATTAGTCCAAGGGTGAGTTGGAAAACATATTCGATAAACTAAATCTGGTTTAAAATGATATTAAAACTGTATTTCTTAATCTAGGTTTACCCTATAAACTTCGATCGATTAATTCTCCAATCGGGAACAGCTCTTAATCCACTTTTTATAGATGAAGATCCACTTACAACAGCACGAGCTATTGGAAGAGAAGCCCGTTGTCGATTAAATAGTATTCATTCAGTTTATGAACTTAATCATTGTTTGGGACATTTAAATACTTCACAACTTTTATCAGCTTTTGTTGATCATTATGTACGTATATGTTTAAATATCTTAAAATCTAACCTTAAATAATCAAATGTTTTTTTTCAGAATCATAATGAAGACCGTGGATTGTATTCATATGGAGGATTTAAACTTGCTGTTGGAGATAAACATGGTTATATTCCAATGCATCCGGCTTTAATGGTAAATTCTTTCAAGTTCCCTCTTCTCGCTGGATTGACCAAGGATGCTGGAGCTTTCATTCTTTTAAGTAGGTACAATTAATATAGACTCTTACCGCCATATTATTCACTCGATTAAACAGGGAAAACTTGGATCCAAAATTAATTTACATCAAAATTTAAGTTTTAAACTGGATTAATAGATTTAATAATAAAGCGGTTAAAGTTAATTTTTCAGATTCTTACGCCCATATTATTCACTCGATACATCCAGATTGAATTTGTTTAATTTACATCCGGATTTAAGTTTTAATCTGGATGTATTGGGTTAGAGACAGTTTTTCAGTGCGAGATTAAAGGTAAACAGGAGTTTCCTCAGCAAATTTAGTGAGTTATAGGTCTTGATATATAACTGGGAAGATGTTTTTTATTTTTATCCTCCGAGTTTGTAAGGTTGAATTGCATGAATTCTCAGATGAAATGCTGCTTCTGGATTTTACTATAATACATTTATGACTATGAGTTCACTAACTCTGATTTAACTCACCTATGAAAAGCTGGGTATGAATTTTTAAGTGCAAAATTATGCAGACCCGAATTACAGAGTTTACTCACCAAATTTTGTACCTCACCAAATTTTGTACCTTAAAATCCGAAACCTGAATTTCAAACTCTTTGTCTTTTTGTCTAATTGTTAACCAGATGTGTCAAACTAAAACTTGCATTTCTTTTCAGGAAAATATGATGAACTTGTTCGTTTAAACAGCCGGAATATAAGTGACTATATCAATGTGGTTCTCAAACACACAACTCTTCCTAGATATTATTCGATTTGGAGGAATTGGGCCTTGGAATACATATTTACTCCTGAGGATATTCATAGTCCAATATTGGCTAATTTATCTCATGGACTATTAGAGGTAAATTTATTTTCTTCTCTTCCCAAACATCTGAATCATCAATAAAGATTCAATTTTTCTTCTTTTTGTTTTTTTAAATTTAGTTAACCAACCTCATTCTTTATAAAGCTCCTTTAATGGAATCAATTAAATCAGTATGGCGTTCAAATGCAACTTATTTATACAGCTTTGATTATCGTGGTCAATATCATAGATTCCCAAAGACACGCACACATTTCCCCTATGAAATCGATGCTAATTTAAGTGATGAAAATATTTACTTATTCCCTTATCCAGATGGAGTTAGCCGTTTGAATAGCATAGATCGTAGTGTATCCCAAATGATGGTTACAATGTGGACAAATTTTGCTATTTCAGAGGAACCCGATCAGAGATCATGGCCAAGAATGACAAATGATTATGGACCACTTGTTCGAATTACAAGAAATTTGGAATTGGATTATCATGTAGGTGATGGAATTGGAGCTCCGGATTTGTATGGAGAAATGAGAAAGTCAATTAATGCAACACCTTTTGGGGTTATAAGATACGGATAAAGTACCTACTATGTATATTTGTATACATAATAAAATTTTAAAGCTTCTTTTCAATGAAGAGGAAAAAAGAAGATGAGTTTTATTTTTGTATGCTAGTTTAAATAATTATATAAATCAAAAGGCTTCACAACTGAAGGCTTTTCGCATTCAACTCAATTAACGGGTAGATTTTATTTTAGATTTTTACTTGCGATATATTTATAATACATACATACATGGGTATTGGGTAATGGGTATACTATAGTATATGGCAATTGTTGTGCATTCCTAAAAAAAGTCGAACTCGAGATTTTGATCAAAGTTGACAGTCAAAAAAAGTGTGTCTCGCAATTCTGTCGGTCTGTCTTTTTGACTGCAGCCTAAACGGGTGGTTCGATTTTCTTTAAACTTGGTACCTAGCCTTTTTTGGGCATTCCCTCAATCCGTTTTTTTCCATTTTTTTAGGACCAAAAATAACATTAGCGGCCGTTTTTGTTTTACCAAAAATTTAAAATCTTTTTTTTTTCAAAAACGTGCCTAAAACTTTTTTTTTTTAACTTTATCAACAAAAAAATTCTGCAATTTTTTTTCCGAAAGCAACAATTTTTTTAAAAAGGTTTCCAAAAATTGGATAAAATAGAATCTTGATTTTCGATTTTCTCAAAACCGATTCTGACCAATTTTTGAATGACAAATGTTTTAAAAAGTTTTGTATACCAAAATAAAAATTTTTTTTTTGGATTTTTAAAAAAAGTTAAATTTTTTTTTGAGAACTTAATATGTAATTCGAAAACGACTTGATCGATTTTTATCAAACTTAGCACCTATCAGTTTTTTAACATTATCTGGCAGATTTAACATAAAAATAATTCTTATAACTAAAAATAACGGTACCTCTCATACAAGTGTTTAAAAACCGGTAAGGAAAATCTCATTTTTCTCAAAAACGACTCCTACGATTTTGATTAAATTTTTTATGTCAGCTTATATCAGTACCATCTACTATATTTTTTGAAAACAAAATGTATTTAGGTATTCAAGTTTTCAAGTTAGCTCATCAAAACGGAACTGCAAAAATCTAAAAAAATTAGAAAATCCAATTTTTTTGCACGAATTTGAAGTCTCCCTATATATAGTAAAAAATTTTCCTGAACGAAATCACATAAAAATAGCACTACCGAATTTGAGTTTGGAACAATCGGCACACCTATATTAAGAATTTAACATGAACGCGAAGACTGGACGGACGTTATGACCAAAACCACTTTTTTGAATTTCACAATCATCGTTATGTTCAGTTTCATTAAAACCTCTAAACTTTTTTTATGCACAGAAAACAATACTTTGTCTTTTGAAACGAAATTATTTCAAAAACCGTCTATTTTTAAATTTTATTTGTGTCTAGAATTTGAATTTCTAATTGCAATTTTGGATTTCAAATAAACTTAACGAGCATACATTGATGAGGTTTGCATCTTTGCTATTCGATATGTTTTGTTCCGAATAGAGGTCTTTGTATTTGAAATATTTTAATAATTCAACAAAAAGCAATGACACAAACCAAGAATTCATAAAGTGTTACATTATATCGTAAAGTAAAATAATAATTACGATATTCAATCCTACATTATTTTCTTATATTAAAAAAAATTCTTTTAGTGAAATAAAAACAAAAACAAATAAATAAATAAAGTCACAAACAACTGAACAAAAATATTTGATTTATAGGTTCAAATCCATTCAGCGACTGACGAATTTTTTTCTAAAAAAATAAAGTAAATAAACATTAAAACTTATTCATTATAAAAAAAATGTTAAAATTCGTTTCCAATTTTGTTAACAATTTTTAAAAGTCAAAAAAATTTTAGCATATACCTAATTTTGTTTATAATAAATATTTTAAGACGATAACAAAGCTTATGAATAAGGAAAGAAAAACTATAAAACAAAATTGTTATTAAGGGGTAATTGTTAAGCTTTAATAAAAATAAAAAAATGAATTTCTATAAATATTATATTTTCATCTGAACTTTTAAAGAGAAATGAAGTTTATAGAAAAATTTTTGTTCAGAAAAGTTTCTTACAGTTTTTACAGATCTTACAGTACAGTACAGTTTTATTTTTAAATGATTTCACAAATAATCATTTCGCATTTTTCATTTAGTTTTCCGTTATGTTGACTTTTTTAAGATTAACAATTTTTTATTTGGTATTTTTCTTTTCTGCTTTTCTATTCTATTTGGCATTTTGTTGTTTTGGTTTTTAATTGCAAATTAAATTAAATATTTGCCGACTTAAGCCTAGTAGAAGATACGAAACAAAAAATCCCACACAAAAATGAAATCATGAATGAAAAATTATCATTTTGCAATACGCTGTCGGACGACCGAAATTGATAATTGTATTTATAAGATTATTTGGTGAAGTCTCCGCTATCTTTTCACCAGTGTTGCCATAAAATATATCTGAAAAACGGATTAAAGTATATTGAAAGTCGGAGAAATAGTTTTTGTTATATAATAATTTCTATTTTTTTTTAGAATAAAACAAATTTGTTCCTTGTTTTATTTTATTTTATTTTATTTTATTTTATTTTATTTTATTTTATTTTATTTTATTTTATTTTACTTTACTTTATTTTATTTTATTTTATTTTATTTTATTTTATTTTATTTTATTTTATTTTACTTTATTTTATTTTATTAAAATTAATCTTGTTTGAACACATACGTAAAACCTCAAAATTAAAAATACATATCTTGTTTTCAAAATTAACATACTTTTATATGAGAGTCTACTAGAAAATTTAACATTTAGGTACTGCTTCTGTAGCACTTTAAATTACAAAGGAACAAATTCTAAATAAGTTTTTAACTTGAAGCTTCGTTTGGTATCGTAGAGCATTGTCTTAATTTTTAGTTAAACAAATATATTTGTTTTAATTGAATTTTTTTTTGAATAAATCACCAGAAAACTTTATCTTCAAACTCAAACAATTATATACACTCCCTAAATTTCAAGTATTTTTTCGATAGTAAAATTTAATGTAAAGTTTCAACATCAAGCCGATTTCTGAGTTTTGTTTTATTCAAATTTATTTAAAAAAAATTCTCACAACATTAGCTGAAGGATTTGGTAAAGTTAATATCGATGAAATAAAAAGAGTCTCTGGAATAAAAAAAAAACAGACAGGATATTTTTTGGCTGTTGTTTTCACTGTCGTGTTAAAAAACACCGACAAATATTATTATGCATGTGAGCAGCGTAATAGATTCTAAGAGAAATTCCAAATGAATTTTGCGAAAAAAGGGTGATATTCAACAAATTATAAAGTCTAGAACACACGAGTTCAATTGAAATGGATTGTATATTCATAATATAGGAGTGAACAAGATACACATTGAAATAAAATCCATCAATTCAAAATTTTATATTCAAACTATTTTGCACATACAAATGTTTTTTGTTCCTTGTGGTTGACCAAACTCTGAAATCAAAGATATGACTTGTTAAACTTTGTGGAACGCAGTCATTTTTATTTCACGAGTTGTAAACGTGAATAACTGATAGGAATGGGATATATTAAAATTATCTTCCATGAAATGAAAAGTTAATAAGCTCTACAACCATGAATACGGAGAAAAAAAATGATGTAGCGTAAATCAATAATTCTTATAACAAAAAACTGTGGAACGTAAATTTAATTTTTGTATATAACTATATTTTATTTTTGCACAAAAAAAATTACAGAATAAATACTATTCCACTTTATATTTCATCAAAAACTACATACAATTCAATATTATTTACAAATATTTATTCAACCACCCCTCATTCTTACTCATAGACAGGACATGACAAAACACTTCTCGAAACTCAAATTCAAACTCGACATCATCAGCCAACATGAAATCTTATGGATGAGCTGACAAAATGTTTACATTTAATAAAACTCTTATATGAATATAATAAACATTCGCATATAAAGTCGCGTACAAAAAAAAAAATAACCATTATCATCATCATCATCATCCACGGAGAGGATATAGAGGGCATATGCTCTTAAGGATATGGGCAATTAGTCCTTTCCGGCTGCAAATATATAAATGTATATTTAAAAAAAGCGTGTATACTGACTATTATATGAGAAGTCTCGTTGAATGCCAAATAGCTGATACCAAAAAAAAAAAAAAAAAAAAAAACGAATTAAGAAAAATCAATTTTCCAACTCAATCTCATAAAAATGTCACCGCATAATGCCACATAACGGAAAATATTATAATTTTATTACTGACTGTAATAACAGACAAAGAGAAAGAAAGAGATAGTGAGGGAGTTATAAAACCAGAGACAAACATTAAAAAGGATCGTCCATAATTTATTAACTATGTATAAGAACCCCCCTCATTCGGTGAACTTATATTACATCCACCATATTGGGAATGTCTTCGAAACCTGCATCTTAATTTTATGGTGACCATAGGACCTCAGTTTATATAAAAAAAAGTCGTGTGTTCCTAAGTTTATGCTTTTTTGCAGTTACGAATTTCTGCAGAGCCTTCGCCAAGTCGAAAATTTTTATTTGAATAAAGTGAATCGCGTCGAGTTAGCTTTGGATACACATATCATTTATCTTGAATCACGCGAAGCGCAAAATGTAGCTAATTCAGAGTTCTGGGAATTGAAAAAAAAACATTTAAATTATTAAAAGTTGTCTAGTATTTTGATTTCTTGTTAATTTTTGGAAGACTTAAGCATTCTCTAGTCACTAGTGTCAAGATTTCCGTTATTTAGTTAAATCGCGCATAGCGCTTCACGCCATTAAATTCATTTAATTGAATCGCGCGTATCGCTTAAAGCAACTTAAAGTAGCTACATTTATTTAGAGGCAGGACAGATAAATATATTTTCTTTTAGAAAATAAGGCCACCTTATTTTATTTATGAAAACGCCACCCATTATCCACCATATAGACAGAATACAAAAAAAGGACATTATTTTATGTATACAAAAGCTGCCGCGCGTTTATGCGGCCATATCCATCCATACCATGGGATAGGCTATTTTTTGTATGTCCTTTTGTTTTCTTTTTTTTTTTTTGAATTATTACCCTCATTTGTGGATTGTTATGATAATTCAAATTGGTCTCTTCCACTTTCCGCACACAAGTATCAACAATACGCGATAGTGACATTGCGATTGTCCTCCATACAAATAAAACGACAAACGTATCCATTCGACGATATTTTTATATAAACGTTGGGAGTGATGCCAAAGAAGAATTAAATATCAGGGGAGAAAAAAAATCCAGTAGAATATAGAAAAAAAAGGGGGTGTCAGGACTCCATCCATACTATACTACCACCACCACCACGACCAGTCTCTTTACAACTTAATAATAATAAGGATAATAATGCCATTAAGAGCATCGTTTCTACGGTTTAATGTCTCAATTTTGATTGTTTGTTTGCGGATTTGTTTTTCTCTGTATAATATTATGATGGGGCGAATATATGGAGTCATTCAGTCATGTATTGTTTGGGGTGAATAATGTTTATTCTTATACTATGTATATAGTGGGGATATTATATACCCTCTATGGCTTTTTATATTTTGGCCACGCTCTGGTTTGCCCTCATTTTGTTAAGGTTAAGAAAAAGTGACGTTGAATTCGCATGAGAGAAGTTTAAATGCGTGTTAGGGAGAGCAATTTTTAACTAATATTATACCTATAGTCCAGATTTAGATTTATAAATTATATTTTTTTTGTAGAATAAAATGAATCGACTCATGCGCGATACATTCTTTGGTCGTCTTAAAAGTTATTAAAATGACTTCTAAAAATAAATTAATTTTTTTGACGTTACTTGAAAGATTAGGGTCTTGTACTTTAGGATCTCATATTTATTTTGAATCGCGAGAAGCGTGTAATGAAAACTTTACTGATTAAATTTGAAAAATTGTGATCTTCAAGTTTTTACATTAACTCTTTTGTTTGCTATTTTTTATTCGACTCTAACAGGTCAAGTAGTATTGGTATCGTGTAAACAAAATGTTTAAGGTTTAATATTCTCAGCATAATGATGATTGAGAAGTCCAATAAAAGATTTTCGTTATACCTACCGCTGCCGCACTGTGGTCCAAAAAGCCAAAACTCGCGGCAAAAATACAAAATCCGATGTTTTTTAAATTTTTTTTTGTTTTTCTTATTTCTAATAGAAATATAGACAGAGCTTCAAAAATAGCAAACAAAATAATTTTTTTTAAATTGTTTGTTTTATAAAGGTCTTCAAAGTTGGGCAATTTCGTTCTAGAGTAAAAAAATAACAAATAAAAACGAATTTATTTATTTTCTATATTGCAATCATGGCAAATTCAATGATAATCTTACTTTTCTTTAAAAAATAATACGTGGTTGTTTTATTCGTAAGTAAATTTAAATTTCAAATTATAAAAAATGGTTAGAATTTTTAATAAAAAGGTTTTTTTTTAATAATACAAATTCTATATATACTACTGTAATAAACTAGCCAAGTAGAAGACTTAGCAATTTTTTTTTTTGGACTTGTTGAGTTATTGATTCAAAATAGTTTTAAGGGCCTTTAGTCCTACAAAAATTTGGCGTTTCGTCCCGACGATTTCACTTGGACTCATCAGTTGACTAGTGAGGGCCTTGTCAACACGCAATCTTTTGTTAAGGTCAGTTCATCATACATAGATTTCGTGACGAATATCTAGTGTGATCTATATCCAACAAGACTAGAATTCCTAATCATTAATCATTAATAAATACAACTAAAAAACACTTTTTTTATGAGTTTTTGAGGTTACAAAAAAAATCTCTCTATATATCCCGCTGAGGCTACAAAAAAATCTCGCTACATCCCGTTGAAAAATTACCAGGTTATTTAAGCCTGACTATTTGTTAAACCAAATGCAAAATTACAGCTGCAATTTTTTGTACAGTTTTGAGAAAATGTAAGCAAAAAAAAAAGCATGTTCTCGGTGCTAACATTTTGGTCTTAAAAGGAGGAAGTTTTACTTTTGAAATGTTTGACTTATTTCCTTTCTCAAAAGAGCTGAGAACGTGAAAATTTCTTCATATTTCAATAACAATACTTTTTGTTGTTAACTTGTAAAAAAAATTCGCCGCATCCACGCTCCTTTTATTTAAATGGCAATTGTCAAAAAAATAAACTTAACAATCTTTTGAACAAACTACTGATTTTTATATATTGAACATTCAATTTTTGTAATCCGCCCACTTTTACGCCCTTTTATGAATAAACTCCTCCAAATCTAAAAGAGTTTTTGAAACTAAACTAGATAAATAGGAATTAACGAAAAAAATAGGAATAAAGAAAATTATAATCCTAAATCCTTTTTGTTTTTTAAAACCTGACAAAAGTAGTAGATTAATTTTTGTATTGCCTTAACAAAGACTACAAACGATATTGGTACCAAAATACCTGCAAGATTTCACACAAAGGTCAAAATGAAGATTTATCAAATCATGCAACTTAATTCATTAAATTTTTATTGCAGTACAAAATTTGACCTTTTCTCGATTTATTTGCATACAAATTTCAGCTCACACAATAACACCCTGTGGATAATTAAACAGTCCCAGACTTTTTTTTTACAAAATTCGTAAAATTTTACCTGTTTTTAAAGTTTTTCTTTAATTCCTTTTTTTGTTAATTCCTTTTTCAAAGAAAATCTTACTTCAGTCTAAGATTTAGAAACATCCTGTGAAGCGCAATTTTCTTAAAAATCACTATTTTTAATATTTTTACAGCCATATCTTTATGCTTTCATTAAGTTATGATTTTTGCAACCAAAAAAGTCATTTTGGACCACAGTGCGCCGTGCCGCCAGCCGCACAGTGGATCCAAGTGAAATTTTGCGTCTCAAAAACGTTTTTTTCGAAGCTATTGTGCGAGCTGAAATTTGTATGCACATAAATCAAGAAAAGGTCAAATTTTGTACTGCAATAAAAATTTTATGAATTAAGTTGCATGATTTGATGATATATGGCTACCTAAAGATGGTCGGCTCAAACCGTGTGTCTATAAAGCATCGACTGTTTACAGTTTACTCAGTAATTTCTGTGATTTTGTTGGCTTGATTGTCTTTAAATTAAAATTATGGAAGCATCTTTTTTCATTACATAAAATTTCAATCGATTTTTTTTTGTCATTTCATTCACAAAAATACCTATACAATCAAGGCCTCTCTGTCTCTCATTAAAACCACGCACCTTTCAATTTTAGTGTCCCATTAGGAGAAGGTGGAAAAATGAAAAAAAAAAAAAATACAATACAATACAAAAAAGACGTGTGAAATTCTTCAATTTAACAAAAGGATCAATGGATTCATACAAAAGGATCCAACAGAGATTTTCGAATAAAATCAATGAATAACAAAAAAAAAAATCAAACAAAACAAAAAGAGAATATCCGGTTTTTTGTAAGGTGTGCTGCACACTTTCAGTACTGAAAAAAAAAGAAAAGATACAAAAAAACACCCGGGTGCCAATGATGCATCCTCCTATATATGTATACCTATATCTACGCAAAAGAATCCTTATCGACCTATATCTATACGAACGAATCAGGTGGGCATGAATGAAAATGAGGCTGAAAATGCATCTATCTATACTCGTACAAATATATGACAATGTATCCTCACAGAAAAGAAAAATAATGAAAACAACAACAACAACAACAAGCCGTCAATATTCATTCAAACCTTTTATCCTTGCTCAGTGATATCCCATCATATAGTATATTGAAAGGATCGATTCAGGAAAAATGGAAAATCAATGCAGATATACACTGTGAGATGAGATACAGTATATGTACAAAAGTGTTGTGTATACGCATACAAAAGAATACGATACGCATATCATCCTTTTTCGATGTAATTTATGGAATTGTTGAAGGTTATATCTGTTGTGTGTGTGTTTGATTGTGAATTTTGTTGTTCGCATATAACACCACACCGGCAATCACACACTGCGTTATTATATTATATATTGTTGTTTGCCATTTTGTTGTCAATATAATGCATTTAGCAACAATAATTATACTCGCGCGCACAACTTCAATAAGTTTCAGGATCATTTCAACAGGAAAATATAATCATATAAATAATATAATGCAATAATGAGAGCTGTTTTTTTTTTATTGTCCATTCATAATATGTTTGTGTACAAAAAAAAAAAAAAAAAAAAAAACAGGGCCGAAAATATTATCAACTGAGAAAGGTATAGTGCTGTCGCAGTTGAGAAAACAATTTTACTTTGACCATGTTTTGAGCTGATATGATATCTCAGAAGGAATAATGTAGGTACCTACATACATATTTGAAAAATAGAAAACAGTACAAACATCTTACATATTTTTAGTTCAGTGGTCTCAATCCCGGTTATCGTATGAATAGTTCTCCAACTTCAACCATATCATCGTGAATTTAAGATAAAATATAAAATCGATTTTTGTTAAATAACCGCGACGGTTCGGACCTTTGAAGGGATTGGTATGTCAAAAATTATTAAAATTCAATAGTATAAGTTTGCCCAAATTTGTTTTATAAAAAAAATTTATTTTTTTTGCTATGTTGGCTGCGATTGACCGCGTTTTAAAATCTCGTTTAATTCTGATAAAATAAAAAGAAAAATACGAAAATTTCGAGGATCAGATAATTTTCTTCATTTATACGATATTTCTGCTTTTCAGAACAAAATTTAGAGAAAATCCAAAAATTGTCAGTTACTCTGCTCTCTTTTTTGACTTACATAATTCTAAAAACATGACTGAAATTAAAGCATTGCATTACACTTTTTTTTCTCAATTTTTTGTTCTTAGTTTTGGGTCATTTTTATATAATCAAATAGGAAAAGAAGAGGGAAAAAAGGGCTTTCAAAAAATTTAACCAAAAATTTATAAATAATAAACGTCATAATTATAGACAATTTGTTAAAAAAATATAAAGGGTCTTTGTAAATATATATATATATTTACTATGAAGTGTTGGGTAAATGAAATCCCAAGTTTTTAATTCCGAATCCCAAAATCCTGAATTCCAAAACCCAAGAATCCCAGAATTTCGAGTCTCAGAACACCGAGTTAAAAAATTCCAATTAACTATAATGCACTTTTTGTTTACCTCAAACATAACGCGTCTGATTTTTATATAACAACAAATTCGGGATTTTCAATTTTGACCTTTCATGATTTAAGAAGGTGTTCGTGTTTTTGAGTAATAAGTTTGAAAGGATTTTTTTAAGTTAATTTTAAGATTTATCTTTTATTTACTGTTTTGGCTCCTCAAGGAGACTATAGTATTGATAAATTAAAATTTTTAATTTTGAGACTTTTAGAAAAAAAATCAGTGATTATTTTGATTCCTATATAAAGCTTATGACTTAATTAATAATTATTGCCAAAAAAAACTAATTTTGGCCCAACACTGCAGCACATAAAATATTTTTGTTTTTATTTCAGTGATGAGTGATTGAACTACTTTGCCAATGATCATCATTTTAATTGTAAAAACTCATTTTATGTGGAAGGTGGGACCAACAGGAAATTTTTTTTTGTCGACAAAAATTAATAATTTAGTTATCGCTGATTTCGCTTTTTAAGTTCCTCAAAAATTAAAATTTCCAATGATGGTTTTCAATATGATAGCTATCTAGCACCTTAAATAACTTTTGTTATTTAAATGATTGAACTATTTTACTATTGATTATTGCACGTTCAAATAACTAAAAACTTCAAATATTTAGACCTAGTTTTTCAGTGCGAGATGATCTCAGTTTCGTGAAAAATGTTTTTCAGTCAATTTAGATCCCGAGATAACTTATACCTATATATATGTAGATAGTTTGGTGAGTTTACTCTGAATAGATATTTCTGACAAATGTTTGTAAAAACACTAAAATTTCTATTAAAACAAAGATTATTTATTATTTTTTTATTCACAAATTAACTAAAAAATTGATGGAAAATAAATTCACGATATAAAATATTTTATTAATAAACATTTACAGCTTTATTTATAAGATTTCACTAATACTCGTTTCAACCTCGGAATAGTTAAACCGAGTCGAAGCACTTACTCCGTCTTTACGCCACGTCAAACAAATTCTTATTTATTAAGTCGTTTTAGCAAGTTTACTTCGCCTCTAATCCTGAAAAACTTGTTTATAAAAATATAAACGATGATTAGAGGCGGAGTAAGCTTAAACTGGTACATAGTAGGATTAAAGCCGTAGTAAAGCCGTTTTAGTATCTAAATGACATGACATTTAGTAACTAAAAAGGCGTGTAGAAGAAGTTTTTTTAATCCGTTTGTTACTAATTGTAGGGCAAAATGGATTGTTATTTTGCATTTATAAATGATTTAAATTCTTTAAACGTTTTAGTTGCAGTACAAAACTCGTTTAATCCCATATTATAATAACCAGAGAGATTGGTTTTTTTTGATAATATATTTGACATAAGGAGGGTGTAGCTAAAACCGTTTGACGTGGCGTTATGACGGAGTAAGTGCTTCGACTCTGTTTAACTATTCCGAAGTTAAAACGAGTATTAGTGAAATCTAATAAATAAGGCTGTTAAATGCTAATTGACGTTAAAGTAGCAAATCTTAACGAAAATCTACTATATTCATCAAGAGCTATATGTATATACGTTGTCGCCAATATATAGTTATTCGTCTCAATACATACACTTTCTTACAGTTTGAAAACTTTTACAAATACTTTCTCATTTAAGCTTGCAGTCCCTTCAACTTAAAAACAAAAAAAATTAATGTGCAGTTTAAAATCAAATTTAAAACAAAAATCAGCAGCATTGTACTTGAGTTTTCAAAAATAAATTTTAAAATTATTTAAGAAGAAATTTTTTCAAAATTTTAATAATCAATAAATTATTAATAATTTTTAGAAAAATTTATTTTTTAAAATCAATTCAACTTATAATGGAAAAATCATTAAATGTGTGTCATGTGATTTTAAAAAGGACATGGTAAAACTATTTTCTACTAAAAGTTATATCATGCATACTAATTTCAGCTGCACACAAAACAGTTTTTATAAAAAAATAAGACTTGATTTTTTACCAGTTGGTACCATTATTTTTGGTTATAGGATTATATTATTTCTAAACTGTTTAAACACATCCGTTATACTAACAATAAAAAAAAAATCTAGCAAATCATTTTAAAAACATGTATGAAATACGAAAGGTTTTTTAGAATTAAAAAAACTATTCAAACTTTAAAACATTTTCTATAAAAAAATATATCAAAAATAGTTGACGGTTTTCGAGAAAAACGAAATTTAAAAACATGGTTCTATTTGACGTGCTGCATTAAAAACCATATTTTTTCTTTGTTTAAATATGTGAAGCCGTTCAAAAAAATAAAAGAATTACCTTAGCCGTTAAACAAAATACCTATACCATAAAATAAGGGAAAAGACGCTAATGCTTACTTTAATGAAAATCGACATGACCTTTTAGGCTGCAGCTAAACAGTACAGATAGACGGATGCGGATGGAAACGAGATACCCACATTTATTTGATTGATCAAAATTTTTGGTTCAATTTTTGTATGAATTCATAACTTGTCATTTATAGTAATGGGTGTTTTTTTTATAGGTGAAGAACTTTAAATTGAAATAAAACACACAAACAAATTATTTAACAGCAATGAAATTGAATATGTGGCCATTTTGTGATGTGGCTGTCGCGGCTGCCGTGGATATGACGTTATCTGAAATCCAAATTCACACACTCTTTGCAGTAAATTAGGCTGTATTTCAGCAATAACGCGTTTCTTCTATTTTTAAAAATTTATTAAAATTTACTAATTTTCCCAAAGGTAAATTTAAGAAAATTTTAAATTGTATCAATTTCTTTCCAACGTTTTCTTAACGGTTTTCAACTTTCGAATCTTTCTAACACTCAATACATCTAATTTTGTATTCGTTTTAAATTAAATATTAAAATTTTCTTGATTTTCCTTTTCATGTTTTTATTTTGTTAGTAATTTTAAATACATTTTTGTTAAAAAAATATTAAGTATTTTGAAAAGAACAAGTAAGGATTTCATAATAAAAAAGGAAAAATGATACTTAATGTGTTTTTGTTAACAAAATTATACCAAAGTCAAAAGAACAACCCATATATTGAAATGTAAAACAATGGTTTTGATATAGTAAAAATTGCAGGAAAACCTTTGACAATATAGAAAAAAGTTGTAAAGCGGGCAAAAAACTTCTAAATACCTTTGCGTAAATTAAAAAAAAAAAAAATCAAGAATGAGTTGCAGTTAGAGATTGCAGGCGGAGTTAGAGTCAGTTAAAAGAAATGGGACCAAAAATCATAAAAAACCATATAAGTGGAAAAGGATTAGGCGAAAACAAAAAAAAATACCTCTTAAGTTTTTCAACAATTCAACTGACTGATTTCTTTGGTTTCGTTTGCGGCGCAGACTGATATCCCTGCATATCGCAAGTAAAGTGTTCTTTTTTTTTGAAAGCCCATTGCAACATATATTTTAAATGAGATGACTTAAAACATAAAAAGGTATTTATAAATTCAGAAATACAAATTATTATTTTTTACAATCAAAATAGGCTGGCTTCAGCTAACCGTTCTAAAAACTTCTGACTCTTTAGAAGGGGGATCCGGAGCCGGGCGCGACTAAATAATTTTATGTAAGTATGTTCTACTTTTGGCCAACTCTCTCTTTCTTTCTCCCTCAATCTCAATCCTCGCATTGGTTTTTTTGTAACTCACAAAAAGACCCTTCATTTTATTTTAATATACAATTCTGCTATAGTTTTTCATGTGAAATAATATTAATCAAACAAAAAGAAGTAAAGAAGTCATATATATAAATAATAAAGGGCACCCAAGAATGATATAATTACTGTTTTTCAAAAATAAAATAAGTTTTTGCTGTTGATTTTCTCACTTCACAGTTCGCTTCGCACCTATTCATTAAAGTATAATTTAATCCAATCGAAGTGAGAACTAATTCAGTGAACAAAAAAATGAAAGAAAATATATAATATAAGATCCTATACTTCAAAGGACAATGAGCACACAAAGGTGACGAAATCTCAATTGAACAATAGCGAAACACTAGGATTATTAAAAAAAAAAAGAAAACACACACAAAAGTGTAAATAGTTCGTGAATCAAAGAAGAAAAGAGTTTATACATCGAAGGTCCTTTTGTCAAAGACAAAGAGAATTTTCTAAAAAAAATGTATTAATGTGTTCTCCTATATATATAAGAAGGAAGTGGGCGTTTTTTTCTAGCTACACCAAAATGTCAAAGTGCGTGAACAAGGGTTCCACTTCTGTGTATCAAGTTGAGCTAAAATTTATTCTACTTATATATATGTTCGTATAGGTGTACCTAACTTCCTATAAGAAAGGACTCCCGCTTGAAAACCGTTTTGGCTAAACAATTGTCATTCACAATGGTCGCAATTTGAGGTCTATAATCAAATGCTGGTAGGAACTTTTTTGGTGTATATAAAATTTTTGGTGTTTAACTATATGCATAGGTACACAACACTTCAACACAGTGTTTATAAGAGAAAATGGCAAAGATATGTAATTATCCTTTTGTATAAGTTTAACACAGAGAACCATATGTACGGCGGCGCATGGTGTCGTCGTTCAAATCCAGAAATTGTGTTGTGATTGTGATTGGTCCACCCCTGGATGGAATATAAAGTGTAAAACTATCATTATCACCGCTGTGGTTCCATTGTTGTACCACATTATTAAGCTTAGCATAGTCATATCCTCATATAGCCTTGGTAAGCATTTAAAAAAAAAGTGTGAAGAGATATTTAATTCATCCCGGCGGGTGTCCCTTGATATAAGGCCTAAAATAAGGGGTAAGAAGTTCTCACTGGTATAATTTCAAGCAGATCCGACTTGATCTGGGAACATTTCCATATTCAGTTCTTTGAAACAAAGTTAAATTATGCAAATGTTGACCTCTGATTAGAGACTGATTTTTTAACCAATTTTTTCAAAATGTGATTTTAAGAACAATTTATCGAAATCGGTTGTGAAACTCAGAAGAACAGATATAGGCCTTCTGAAATCACTTTAAATATTTAAGGTATGAAAAGTTAAATTACAGTAATTTTAGAAAAAAATATATTATCCCTTAATTTCTTAACCCTTAAACTGTGTTTATAAAAATTAAATAGTAGGTAGTCCAATAACTTCTTCAAAGCACGCATATTAAAAGTCAAAATAAGAGAATATTCCCTAGTGATACAATTTACAAAAAAAAAAAAAAAAAAAAAAAAACAAACAACATTGAAGAAAGACTTTCACAAAGAAATCAAAGATGGATCTGATATCGTTTTGGACTATATAGGTATAAGAAAGATGAAAATAAAATTCATATATAATGAAGTTAAAAGCACTTTCCACCCTCAAAAATATACACACAATAAAAAATAGGTACATTCCTTTTTTTTTTGAATTTCACTGACAATTTATGTGATTCTTGGTCGCTTGAATGCAAATTTTCTTTACATTATATTTGTATGTATACTTTCTTTTTTTTAGCATTTCAGTTCTGAAGCTGCTCACCCGTCTCCAGACACTTTTAAATCGTCACAATCATTCAAGTTTTTGAACCTATTGTGTATTACGTGTCCTTGGGAAAAAAAAATATCAAGACTAAGGGCGGTGTGGCGGCGGGGGTGGTATAAGAAAAAAAAAAACCTAAAAAGAGGAGGAAAATAATGTAAACTGAAATTGTATTTTGAATAAATTGTTATATGTGTATGCGATAATTTTTAAGTTTACTTTTATTTTTTTTAGAGGAGTATTTTTCCTCACAATCACATCAGAGGCTTTTCCTTGGGGAAAATTCAGTTGAAAATAAAATTTTGCATAATGTTGTCGTATGGAGGGCTCCAGAACCAGAACCCGGACAACCTTTACCATTGCGTAGAAAATATATATGTAGTAAGATAAATAATCCTGATAAGGAAAGAAATATGATTATTTGTTGATTGAATTGTTAAAGAGTATATCTCCTTTGGGATGTCTTTAAAGTTAATTGTGTGGTGAAATGTATTTTAATTTTTTTTTAAACATTTTTTGATGAAGTGTTTTAAATATCATATTTTCTTTTGAAAAAAAAAATGAGAACAGACATTTTATTAAACCTCTTGATGTAAGAATTAATGAGGAACCAAAGACCTCATTAAAAACATGTCTTTGATTTTGTATACTATTATGCATGTAATATGTATATGGTACTGAATAAAATCGAATTCTTAGTTCTAAAGTGCTTTAATTGTTTATAGGACAAGAATAAGATAATATAGCATTTTTCTATGCGAAAAACGGTTTTCCTGCAATTTACTATCAAAACCTATTTTGACATTAATTGAAGGTTTTTGTTTTGACTTTGGTATCATTTTGCTTACAGAAAAATATTATTTTAACTTTTTTTTTAATATAAAAATTTATTATTAACAAAATAAAAACAAAAAGAGGATGTTCCAGAAAAATATTTGAAACTTTGAATTAAAAACGCATATAAAATCAGGTCTAAGTTACATTGAGTTTTAGAAAAAAAAAAATTAATAAAACGTTACAAAGAAATATAAATATTCAAATTTTGTTTAATTTCCTTTTTTTTGTTTTTATTTTGTTGTAATTTTAAATTTTTAAAAAATTGGGCTTTCATAATAAATCTGGTGAATCTGCTCAGCGAATATCCCGACATTGCATAAAATTATACGAAAAGGACTCCAGAAATTGTGGCTGTGTTTTGGGAAGACCTGGTCAACTAGCTAAATTCATTGGAACCAAGACAGAGGGATGTTGGTGGGTGGAAAAAAGTATGTTCGTGATCTTTTGTTTTGTACATTTCCATTGTTGTAATTAAAGTATGCATACTTATTTATTATTGCTTGTATATTAAGTCAAATAAATTTATTTATTCTTTTTAAGACTCTTCAAATGGAAACAAAAAACATGTTTGGAAATAGGGAGGGGACTTTATTCGACAGTTTTGATTTAAAAATCGGTGCATCTAATTACATTTCTTAAAAATGCTAGCGCATTAGAATTGAAAAAATTATTTTTTATAAACAATAAATTACACTCTCTCATCGGTTTTTCATGGTTTAAAACGCTTATGGTGTTTATTTTATAAAAAACTATCTAAAATATATCGCATTTTCGATATATCGGATAATTTTCACAACTCTGCCGGAAATTTATATCCGTCGCAATGCGTCGTTGCATTTCTGTTCTGTAAAATTTCTTCCGATGAAAGCTACCTCGAACCGAAATTGAATTTCCGACGAAGGTTGCGTTGCGGAGAAAATTCCGCTCCGACGGTTACCTCGATAGGGCCGAATAAATATGGCATTGTGTATAGAATAAAATTAGTCCGAAGTCAAAATCACTATTAATTGTTCTCAAAATATCCGAGCGGTAAAATATTTTTGTTAAAATTTTTAGTGTTATTTTGCAATTTATTTTGTCCGTCAGATGAATTTTTTATAAACCCCATCAATTTTCAGTTACAGCATCGTGTGTAAATTAAAATTATTCCAGATTCGATAACACTGTTTGTTTTCAAGACATTTTGGAACAATTTTGTAGTAGTTTCGTTTTTCTCTAAAAAAAAATTTATTTGAAGTCAATATCTCTATTCGTTCTTGAGATACAGTGAACGAAAGAATGTATCACGAACGTACGTGGATTCGAGATGTGTCAAAATTTTCGATTCGACAAATCGAAAACTAATTACAATATAACTTCCAATGGGAAGTTAATAAATTGAACCCAAGTTAAATCAGAAGCAGTTTTTCAGTGAAGGATTAACTTTTTTTGTAACTTTGTCAAAAATCTATCTAAATCAAAGTGGTTTCACTATTAAAACAGAGAGGGCGACACTATGCGGCAGTATGGAAATTGATTTCCATAGTTTCATTCGTCTCTATTTTTATAAGCCCCTTTTAATTTTTCGTTTGGTAACATATTGATTTTTATTAATTTCATCTTGTGTTTAGAAGCTTCACTTCAAAACAATTACACTTATAGTATCCGGAGCCCAAAAACCGGCTCAGGGTATAGTCAAATACCTGTACCAATTAATAAACTATGAAACTTATCAATTGATAGAAATATGGAGATTATAGTAGCCGCGTTTTGTTATCTACGGGTCTGGGTCGAGGTTATCTTTTAAGACGTAATACAAAAACAAATTTGGATCTAGTTTTCTATCGGGGTTTGCTTTATGGAACCGGCTCTACAGTCAGATAGGGAGTACAAATTGTAGTGTAAGGAAAAAAGACAGTATCTAAATGAAAAATAAACAAACATAAGATAAAAAGAGATGAGCATACAACACTGTTTTCATTTGGATCCGTATCGTTTTATTATATCGGGGTGAAGCATATGGGTTATTGGCGATAATAAAACGCGGCTAATGTTAATTGATAAATTTTGTTATTATTGTGAATATTAAGCAAACGTAACGATTGTGAGCAAATAACTTTCTGATTCAAAATTTCACATATTTCAGTTGAGTTTTTTAGGTTTATTGAGTTTATTTTTCCTCTAAAACCCCTTAAGAACGTTTTTGTACTCTTATCTTCATAAATTAACAAAAAGTCTTCAGAATCATCTTAGAATTCTTCCGTTTTTCAATTTTCGTAGAAAACCTTGAAAGTTAGCGTATAATATTCTTAGAATTTAAATCCCTTTGTGTTGCCTTTTGTATACAATTAATTTAAAAAAAAAATTTTATTTTAGGAAGTTGATCATAATGCTCTAGGCAACTAAGTATGTCTCTTAAGCATCCTTATCCAGAGGCGGACTGGGCCACCGGGCAATCGAGAAGAGCATGCAAGTATCCTCCAAATTACTCCAATAAGTTCTACGATATTTCGATTGCTGTGAGTACGTTCAAAGTTTCGGTAGAAGTAGGCAACATCAATTATAAAATTTTAATTATTGCCAGTAATGTTTTTTTTAAACTCAAATCACGTTTTTTGTTAACTCAAATACATAATAGAAATTTCAGTGCAGACCATATCTAGGTATAGCTTCAATTACACAACGATAAAATTTATGTTCGACGTTTTCGGAGCTAATTATTTTTTATTTTACTATTTTGAGGCCCTTTTTCTTAAAGTCCCGGTAGGCTCTTTGACTTTCATTCCGCCCTTGTCCTTATCCTTTAATTAATAAAAGATTAAAGGCACAAAAATATATTTCTTCTCCTCTTAATTATCAAGAGTGTACGTAGCTATCATTTAAGGGCATTTAAATAAGAATTTGAGATTTTTATATTATTTTCAGTATCCGGACGCTGCGTCGCTATGTCCGGAAACTGAAAATGATTCAAATTTTAGTAGGTATCCAGTATGCGGGCAAAAAATATTTTGCCAAAAAAATAAGTTTATTTAACTTTTATGGTTCAATTATTAAACTTTATTATATTTTATAGAAATAAAGTCACTGGCGCAAAATTTTAAACAACCTATTGTTAAGGGCTTAGCATATTACTAGTTAGCAATTTGCTAAAACATTTAGTAGTTTACTAGCTGTTCCAAAATTTTAATCCTTTTTTTTCGTTTTACTAACTAGTAAAATACTAATTCCCTTTTATTAAAAACGGTGCAGCTGAACACGTCCAAACAATGACAGCTCGGAAAGAAAAACAAAGCAAACAAACCTAAGCCTAGGAAACGTACCTAATAATTTGCAATGTCAGAATTTAAAGTGACAACCTACAATTTATTTTGTTATTTTGTTTTGTTTTTAATTGTGACAACAATACAACTAGTTTGTTATTTTATTGTAAAAGAAAAGTTTCAATAAAGTGAAATTAAAAAATTGTTATTTTATTTTGTGTTGTTGCTGTTCCTTATTAAAGGTTGCAATGAAGAAAACACAGTACGAGCAGCCGCAGTCAGTGGTCTATTTCACCATTTTACAATTTACAATTGCAAACAAGTACTGATCTTGCATTCAAATATAAGTAATTGCATACATTATAAATTAGTTATTTTACAAATTTGTTGAATTTTGTAAAAAAATTTTACAGGTTAAAGATGATCTGTAAAATTTTCTACAATTTTGTATGCTTTTAAATTTGTCTGAAGCGTTTTTGAGCGTCAGAATAAAAAATAAAAATGGAATTACTTTTATTTAACACAGGATTATTACAAATTTGTAGTTGTTAATTGTAAAGTGGTGAAATAGACCACAGGTCCTTAGCAGTTTATGTGCTTTTCCAAGCCTTACGTCAAAATTGAGTTTTTGTTGCAGATTCAATTGTACAACTTATTAAAGATTAGAATCTATACCTGGAGTAAAATTCTTCATCTTCCAACTCTTCAAAGGGATTTGCTCGGGGCTTAAGACATCGCACTTTTCTGCACAAAGCTGATTCTTCGAACATATCGAAATCTTCATCTTCCGAAAACATTTGTTTTTATTTACTTTGAAAATTGCTAGTAAATTGCTAAAATCGTTTAAAATTACCAAAATCTTCTTTTTAACTTAGTAAATTACTAAAATGGCTTTAACATTTTACTAAATCGTTTAAAATTTTGCGCCACTTTCTTTCAAAATAAATTAATAAATACTGCGTGAAATAAATAAATCTTCAAAATTTGCATCACTAATTATTTCATACTCCTAATCGTAATTTTAATCGTTCTCTTAGATCTGAGCAACTGAAAGGACGCATAACTTTTAAACTTTATTGTTAATTTAATTGAAACTTTGAATATATTTTTGTGATACATAAAGGTTGTATTTTGATTGTTATTTGAGCATATATTTATGTCTTATATGCTAATTTTTTTTGAAATAAACGACAAAGTGTCCGGACACAAGTACTGTCTGAATACTTATGAAACTTTTTAATTATAAAAAAAAGATTTAAAAATAATACGTAGTTCAAAACTTTTTAAACTTTAAAATCTGAATGCCTCAATTTCTTTTGCAGCCAATATACATTATATAAATGTCCAATTTATTTGAATATTCGCATTTAACCTTTAAATATATGTATGTATATGAATAAAAAAGAAATTGTATCGAATTTCACATCTGAAAGTGACATATTGTTCCCCTCAACTCATAACAAGATTCGTGGGCGTTTGAGAAAAACCCTCCCTCTCTAACTAATACTTAAACCGAAATTTGCGGTGACATAAAATACCTTTTTCACAACGGGACACAACACAATGTATATAAAATATGTTACTGTGTTTTTCCGATTCAGAGTTTCAACTTTCAAATTGATACACCGCACTCCATCTATATACCTACATATATACCTAAAAACCGCAATCAAAGAAGTAATTTGTTGTGGCCTTAGGCTATTTCCCGCCATTTGCAGATTTTCATATTACAAACTCAAAGTGGGTGGATTTGAGAAAAAACGAGAAAAAAATCAAGTAAATGCACATTTTGAATTTCTAAGCAAAAAAAAAAAATAAAATTTATTCCCAAAGATTGCGCGTTGGTTTTGTTCGTATAAAAACACATCACACTATCCCCTAATTGCCCCGGTCAGGATTCGCGTTTAGTATAAACGCGTCCACATGAAATATACGCAGAGACCCTTAAGATCACCACAGGCCAACTACTGTTATGTGGCCATACACAAGCCGTGGGATCCTCTCAACAAATCAACCGCAAAACCAACTTATCGATTTAAGTGGCCACTTCTTGAGCCAAAAAAACCCTCATACGGATGACGGATGATGACGATGACGACTTCAAGCCACTTATAATGCGCTAAACGCGCACATAAAATCCGGCTTGAGTGCGGGGCCTTAACCTTATATATGCACGGGACGACGGCGATAAACGACCGACGACGGGAATTTCTGCCAAGATCTTGTGTTTTCCTCAATTATGTGTGCTTTTCTTATAGCAATTTTGCAGCCCCCTTAAGGAAGTGCTGAAAAATATGTGAAGGATTTCCAAATTCTCCGCATGTGGACCATTTATGCTTAGGCAGAGAGAGAGTGGTGGAAGGAACTACTACTAGAGAGAGAGACTTATTCAACCCCTAAGTGGTTAGATATATGGTTTAAATGCATTTATGATTTACTTAAAAATTTTCATTGTTTTATTTTTTGAAGTTTTTTTTTTCCAGGTATGACGAGGGTTTTATTAATTTTTTTTTATTAAATTGCCGTCGTCGATTACGGGAAAGAGTCCTTGACTGATTGCTGTTTTGTGTTCATTTTTATATTTTTATTCTGGCAAAGTTTCTTGTGGATTGTAGAGTGAAAATTTTTATGGAAGTTTATATACGTTTGATGGTTTGTGGGAAAATCTCCTTGTGGTCTTCGTCCATCAGCACTTTAAAATTGAATTCTGTGGTAAAAAAGTGTTAAAACGAATGCAAATTCTGACACGCTGGCTTATATAAGAGAGGAGAGAATTATTTTCTCAGGACTGCATTCGTGCGTCCGCTTCGACGTCTTGGGATTTGTTCATGCAGATTTGTGCGGTTCAAGTAGTTTTGCGCATTTAGCGTTTTTTCTAAATGAGATACCTTAACTACATATATAGAGCTCTTTTTCTATTCAAAAAAGGTCCTTTTGCAAAAAGGTACATATGTATGTATATAGCCTCTGGCGGATCAAGTTTTTTCTTTTTTTTTTTAATTCGTCAAGAGTCCTTTTTCCTGACCTTTTTTTATTCATTTTAAATTTTTATTTCACATAGAAATCGAGAGAGTATATAGGTACTTGAGTTAAACAATTATATCAATTGTCAATGTGTAATGAAGATGATGATGGCCATCATGGATGATGCGAAAGAAAATATCTGCGACAGATTTTTTTTTAATTCACGTTTTTTGGCAAATTTCATGTGATCTGTCAATATTTGAGTTTTTGTCTTCTTTATAAATTTTAAATAATAAGAAAACCAATATCCTTTTTATTGAGAGAGAATAGAAAACAAGATGACATCATGGTTGGTTAAATGTTAAAGAATATATAAGTCTCTATAAAAATAAAATTAAAGAATCCTTTTGATAACTGTTTAAATTTTTGTACGCAGAAAAAGAAGAAAAAAAAAAAAGATCATGATGATGAATGGATAATTGAGCTCGCGATTTATTTTTTTTATTAATATTATATCTTCATCATCGTGTCATTTTTATATTGCGCTGAAGGGGACACATCACATCTGTCACAGTACTTGAATGATTACTTTATGATTTGTTCTATATGCTTTAGCATCTTAAGGGGTTTTAAGTGGTTTGTATAAAATTTGTTTTGAGACAAAAAAAAAAAAAAAGAAAACAATTGAAGTTGTATCGAAAATTTCTACTCATAATTTCAATTTGATTTTTAAGAAAAGCAAATAATATCAATGAATCTCTATCTGTGGTAAGAATTGTTGGTCTTTACTACCTTTTTTTATCTTAAAATCATGAACAGATGTGGTGACTGCAATTTCTTAATAATAAATACATAAAATACATTGAGTCTATACAAATGATGCTGTTATAGGCACATGAAAGTTATTTTCAAAGGTCCAAACCCCATCAGGCTTCCTAAAAACCACAGATAAAACCTGGATAGACATTTTATTAGGTTCTTACTTGCTTGCTTATTATAGAGTTACTCATGCGGTCACTCGATTCTTAAAATAAATTAAATTTAAAATATTTTAATAATAAGTAATTATAAACTCAACGTCAAACGGTGACCGGGTGATAGGAAAAAATAAAAAAATCCATCTCACTTGGTTGAGTTATAATAGCAATATTTAGAAAAAATAGTGAAAAGCGATACCCTAGCCCACATTTTTAGGTACCGTTGTCACAAATTTTAAAATTTTTACGTAACCCTAAATAACCATGCTATTGACCGCAATCTCAAATAAATATTTTAAGTTTCGTAAGAAAAATAAAGTTTGAATGAGCCATGATTAAAAAAAAGCTAACTTTGACACTTTTTTTAAAAAAAAAAAAAGTACTACACTAACCTCGGAAAGTTGTTTAAAAAATTGGCCAATTTCATCAAGATTTCAAAATATTATTGATTTTTTATTTGCAAAAAGGACATAAGTTCACTTCAATTATGTGAATAATACTTTTTTGTACTCAAAACTACAGTTTTACCAAGGTGTTATAATATAATATGTAATATAAATAGAGGCACTAGAATAAAACACTGTTTTCCGTAAATTAGAGTGAGACAGATCTACATTACATAATATGGTATACGCTATGATCTATACGTTCGGTATACGCTACGTTCCTTCTTTTACTCGCAACTTCTGGTAATTATGCGCAAGCAGATGTATTTCATCTAATACGATCAAAATATTGTGAAAGCTATAAATTTCATCCCGCAAAAGTCACATTTCATTCACTTTAGTACAAAATATTTAAAATAAATGAAAATCTATTTTAAGAAATTTTCGATTTAAATGGGAAAAAAATATTCATATTATATTCCAGAAATTTTTATTGATTTAGATGAAGTAAAGCTCCTCCTTAGTATCCAGCAGCTCTTTCAAATTTATAATCAAAATACAGTCGACTCTCCCTAAGTCGTACTCTCTCTAAGTCGAATTTCTCTCTAACTCGAACTTTTTCGGCATATTTTATCATTCCCTTCAATTTTCCATACAAAAACCATTCTCTAAGTCGAACTCCCTATAAGTCGAACTCTCTCTAACTCGAACACATTTTCTCGATATTTGGCATCTTTTTTCACCCCTTAAGTCGAATTTTGTTCAGAACAAAACAAAATAAAAAAACATTACCACTTCGGAATTCGTATTTGGGTATAGTATAACTACGAACCATCAAAACCTTAATAAATATGTATGTATATATGTGTATAGCATCGCGTGTATCATCATCGTCAGCTCTTCGCGTTTCTTACCTATTCATAACCTGGTACCTCTATTAAAAGATACGGTTTTTAAAAAGTTACAACGCAAAAACAAAAAAAGGATTGTTATACTTTTCTTTGTGTTGTTGTTCGCTTTATATACATATATTAACCTTTATTTATTAAATAAACCTTTAAAAAAAAAATGTTTCTCTCTATAACTCGAATTTTTCCAAAACTCTCTCTAACTCGAACAAATCTTGGTATCCCGTGAAAATTCGACTTAGGGAGAGTCGACTGTATAACGCAAACTGTTGCCGAAAATAAGTCTTTGATATTTTGTAAGTTTGCAGCAAAATAAGTAATATTAAAAAAAACCTTCTGTTTAAAAAATCAATCAGAAAATCACAGAGTTAATAATTATTAATTATTATACAAAATTAAAAAAGTTAATAATTTTGTTGTTTAGCCCATCATCCGTCATTTACCTCGAATAGTATTTTATCAAATTTGGTTCTTATTTTGACCAGGGGAATTTAATTGCAAGGAAATTGGGAATAATTAAAAAGGAATTTTCTCAAAAAAAAAAACGTTTTTATACGAATTTTGTGGCAAAACCTGAAATGCAGTATTATTTAAATGAACTTATTACCTTCATCCACGAAGTTTAATAAAAATCGTTAGAGCTTTGTTTTGTAGGAAATCAAATAAGATTATGATCTTTAACAAATTTCAATCAAATGCATTCATCCATTTGACTCTAGCTTGATGCACAGACAATCATAGGCGACATGCCATGAGTCTTGAATAAAACTTCGTTTTTTTTATGGACTAAAGAGCAAGTATACAAAAAACTTATGAAATAATATGGATTTTAAGTTTACTGATAAAATTATTTTACTGACTCAACGAAACTTTTTTGTTTATTGGATGTACGAATGACTATATTCGATTTGGTTCGTACACTGTATAACTGATACTGCTGTATGACGGCCTATTTGCCGCTTGTATGTTGCAAGAAATGTTGCACGTATACAGTTTATGTTTTGTGAGTGGTTGTCTATTGAAACAAACGTGAGTTATATACGCACAAGCACGCAAGCCACAAACAACATGTTTTACGCGTCTATATGACAACATACAATTCATCCTAGTTCTAAGCGGTGCAGCTTACGATAAAGGATTGTGATATAATGGCATATCGGAAATTAACTCCTACCTTGGTGTGCGAATTTTTATACAAATAACCCTTATAAACATGCTAAGTAATTGAGCCTTTGGAATGGCCTAAATTTCAACTTTTGTTTTGTTTAAACAATAATGTAATAAAGACCCTGCAGTCTGGACCTATATTATTAATGGAATACCGCTACATGTTCTTAGCAAAGCAAAACATTTTGTTCGTTAACTTAATTAAAATGAAAATATTAAAGAAAGTGAAAAAAAACCCTAAGTAGCTTTTAAACTTGCAGTACATCAAATTTTTGGCAGATCCGGTTCAACCATATGATCACCATGTGAACCCTGACAAATGCATTACTAAGCCTCACCACACAGTTAATTTTCTAAAATATTATAAGAAACAATTCAGTTCATATAAACTCATACATTTATGAGTACAACATGAACATCGGTATGGTAACTTTTGAGTAAAATTTATAAAAATCTCGCACATATGGCAATCACTATATAGTCAAATGAAATTATAATCAGTGGGTATAATATTGATTAGTTCTTTACTAATGGTTCCAAGATGGACGAGAGTGTAAAGTCAGGCATATTTTCAGATAATCCCATCCATATCCAAACTTTTGCAGTTTTTTTCAAGTGGAAGTGCTTGTAAACCTCAAATGGCTTGGTAAAACTCAGTGATGAAATAGTATCATCATCCCTTATATCCAAATCCAATCAAAAACTTTGAAATAATATGCGTTTTTATTTAATAACTTCTATTGTTGATATTCAAGTTTGTGCATTAACTCTTTTGTTTTTATTTTTTAATTTTATTTCCCTACAGAACGGCGTGGCGGGCGCGGCGATGGAGTTCATTTTTATATTGAAATTAAATATCTTCGGTGAAACGATAAAATGCAGTAGGTATATTATACTAGCTACTGCCTTTTTTTTCTGAGAATGAGGTTTCAATGTAATTTATTACCTCAAGACCTCATATTCATATTTCTCACCGGGAAAATTGAGATTTAACCCAGTTTTCTCTGCTGTAAAATTGAGATTTATCCCAATTCTCTCAGTATCTGCTGTAAAATTTGATCCCAGTTCTCTCAGTATCTGCTGTAAAATTTGGTGCGGATATATACACTTTCACTGACGATATGATCCCTATATTTAACGATTACATTGCTTTTAGTTAGTTTTCAATTATACCATTTGCCTTTTTATAATACAATGATTATACATATATACCTATAACATATCGGTTGTCACAAAAGTAATGGCCGGTGGCTGAATATTTCTTCCAATATGATATTTTTAAAAAAGGCCAAGGTCATGATTTGAGTCACTAAAATTATTAAAATTTATAATTTTCATATTTAAAAAGCTTCTACTCTCAGCTGGGTTTAGGTACAAAATGAACCTTAATACATAATCAGTCGTATTCATTAGATTTTTGTCTACTTAGACACTGTTTAACTATTTTCAAATTGGTGGAAATATGCTTTTAAAGAAATGGGTTTCAATTAAAAATAATAGTTCACATTGAAAAAACCTTGAAGGTTTTTCAAAAATCAAGGTCACCATTTATTTCTTTATTAAAAGTCACAACAAGAATGAACTTGTTTTTTTTTTGAAAAATATCTAAAACCTGAAGAAATATTCAACCATCCCGTTACTTTTGTATAATACCTTGTATGCTATAAAGCCACGATAGGCGTGTTTTTTTGGGAAACCATACATAGTACAGTTAGAAATTTCCAAAAAAACATATCGGCAGTAGCCTGGTTTTTATATTCACTTTAAGTACTATTAAACAATTATAACTACTCCATGAACACATCTATCAAGATTCAATTCAATTATAATTAACCGTACTAACATCTATAAGAACAAATATAACTAAATCCAATTCGAAACTTGAATAAACGTCAAACTATATCCACAGTAGGATTCTACTTTAGCTTTTTATCGGTCGTAATACTACTGGCGATGTTGTATTTGTAATACATTGTAGAATCTTACTATAAAACGGAAAGCTTTACCAATAAAACACGACTAATATTGTCTCAGAATATAAGAAAAATGTATAGGTACTCAATTTTATCAGATATATTTAAAAGTCATTCCCACAAAAACTTAATTTCCATAAGTCACGTTTGTTGTGCCTAAAAATGACATCAATCTATACCTATATAAAGAAGGCCTATCTAGACCATATTGAACTTCAAAAAGATTCTATAAATATATTATCTCCATACAATTTCAAATATGTACATCATGAAAGGACCTCATTGAAAAAACGATCACAGAGTAAATATTCCAAACAATTAAACCTCAATCAAGGAAATTGAAATCACAAAAAATCATCCAAACAATCCTTTTGAACACAAAAATATACTTTTAAATGTCCTTTACTTCTTTGCTGTGGTGAATTACAACAAGCAACCCGACAATTGCTTTTTATGTATGTATATTGAGCGGGGAGCATTACACAAACAAAAATAACGACTTTATCAAAAGAATAATGAATCCTTTCATATCGTCTCGAAAAAAAAAGAAGATTTTCAAAAACGCAAAACAAGAAGTCAAAAGGGTTGACTTTCTTTGATTTCCTTTAAATTAATTAATTTCCGATTTCTTCTGCTTCTTCTTCATCATAGAAAAAGTTAGTCATCTCGTCTTTGTCCTCATGCTCTTTGATTCATAAATTTTACAAGTGATTAATCTTAAACCACCCTCTCCTTTTCACTGCATCATGGGCCAAAAAAAAAAAAAAAAGTTATATAGTGATTTGTGTAGGTATTGTGTGAAAGGAGAGTGTCCTTTGATTTGAAGTTTTATATATAGAGACTCAAGCATTTACACGTCGTATTGACATTTAAATTTCCAGGACTTGCTTTTGTTATCATTTTATTTAAGTCTCTTTTTTTGTTTGTGTCCTCTCTTTTTTATTCCGGTGATATGGGTGATGGTGTCAACGTTTATTTAACGAATCAAATGAATTCACATCCACTTCAATCAGGCAGTGCCTCTCTGTGTGGCTATGTCCTTTACTATACTGTTAAATTTTACTTTTCGCAAAAGTCCGTTATTGTGCCGCGAAAGTATATATACATATAGATCACAATCTAATAAAAGGACTCACTGTGTAAATATAGATTGCTTTTGAATTTGTCGCAGGTTACAACATTCGAACATGAACCAAACCAAACCAAATAAATTCAAACTAACAACAACAACAAAATAAACCGCGTTGTATTAATATTTACTCAAAAGGACTTCTTTTCCCTTATCGCCGTTGTATGTCCTTGTTACCACCAGCACACTTGATGATGATGATGATGAAAATGCTGGTGTGCGCGATCATGTTGACAAACGCAGGTATTTTCAAAACATTTTCTTTTTATTCTTATTTTTTTTTTCCTGTCAAGGAGTTTTCTATGCCCGTTTTTGGATATCAAAAAAAAAATAAATAAACCAAGAGAAATAAGCTCCTTTCCTGGGACTTTATAAGGCAAAAAGACTCTCTCTCTATAAAAAGTGGGTATATAGATGGGAATGGGAGAGGTATAAGAGCTGTATGGTGGAGTGAGAGTTTGTCAATGTTTGTTTTGTTGAATTTCTAATCTACATCTCGGTGAAATTCAATTAAATTCACACCTGTAAGCAGGAATCATATAATTAAACTTGAATTGCGTTTTCCATCAAGGAGGAGGGTACGAGAATATAAATAAACGTTCCTTTAATATAATATCATTTTTGAGGGTGCGACTGCTATTTGATTATGAAAACAAGAACTGAGGGTGATGATGATGATGATGTAATAAATTCGTCAATTGATTTAGACTGGTTAATTGTGGTTTGAATAAATTTGTTAAATAACGTATATGACACTTGATGTGCTATGCAAACACAACTGTTTGGACAACGACAGAGGAATATACAAATAAAGAAACAGTTTGATGAATAAGTAGGTAGTACTAAATAACTTAATTATATGGTTGTAACTTCAAGAGATTATAACCGTTTCATATGAAAATTTATATGTCTCTTAGAAACCCCAATATTTCAAAAGGGAGCCTTCAACCGAATTTTGAAGTAGAAATGAGATGTCGACCTATACAATCCGTTGCATGCGTTACTTAGACGTATACATATGACACCTCGATAAGAAACAAGTGTAATTGGGCGGGTTCAATAAAAATAGCTTAACATCTGAATTTTCAGATTTCTGAATTTATGTCGTTGAACGCGAAAAAAATCTGAAATTTCAGTCGAAAGTCATTATGTCAAATTCCTGCATTTACCTAAAGGATTTACATTGAAGCGAAATAAAATAGAACTTTAATTATATTTGTAAATTAAACATTGAGAGTGAGTAGTTGTGAGGATGAAAATATATGTAACTAAATCAGCAACAGGTTTCATTACCTTCATTAAAATTCCTTTTATTGATATGTATGACGTACAAAAACATAGAAAAACTTTCCAAACATCAATTAAAAAAATTGTTGATTTAAAAATTCACTAAACAATAAACAAAAAGTTCGTTCATTTAAATAAGTATTAAATGACAAAAACTAAAAAAATCAACCACCAACAAGACGAAAATTATAAAGTTCAGCTTTTATGTGTGCTTTTGGCACTTCCCCCACCACAAACAACTTTCATCTGAATTTTCAGATGAGAATTTCTTGTCTGAAAATTCAGATGAAACGTAACTAAACGTAACTAAAAGTCACTAAAAGTCATCTAACTTTTTATGACAGCTGGCCAATCAGAAGCTCCAAAAATTCAGAAATCTGAAAATTCAGATGTAAAACGTAATCGATTGAACGCACCCATTCTTAAGAGAACGCATTATGGTAACGCATGTAACGGACGCAATGGAAGAAGTTTGCGAACATAAAGCTTTTTCATTTAAATCTAGCAGATCCGTTGACATCACTTGTCGTTTTTATGCTGAGGTTTCGTGTTGTTGTTTAAAAATAATTTGTTCATGAAAAATAAAATATAAAGGTTACATGTTTTGTTCAAATTATAACTTTGGTAATCTTCTTCATCTTCGATATTGGTTAATGTTATATAGTTTTGTGGTTTTTTTTAATGAAAACAGTAATTCCAATCCGTCGAAACAATTTATTCATTGGGTCTCCTTTACGCGTCTTATATCCTTTACCTTAACAGATCCGTTGACGCAACTCATTCATGTTTCGGAGCCTTCACTCTGAATGGATTCTCCCAAAGCGTTTAATGTTTTGGCGTTAATATTTATTTGAATGTTAAATATAATGTTTTATTTTAATTTAATTTTGTCTGGAATATTTTGGAATAATTTTGGTTTTTCAAATTGTTAACATTAAAAAAATAACAAACAACAAAAAAATATCATTTTTTTCCCAAAAATCTGTCGAAACTATTGATATGGATTGTTTTTCAAATAAACTTTGTTTTATATCTAAATATCCGACAACTTTTTCTATTAAAGCTGGTAGTAAGTCAAAAAACCCATGTTTATGTGAAATGAAATATGTTAAGGGTGTCCCAAAATTCAGGCTTTAAGTTATTTCAATAATTTAATAATATAAATAATTTTAGTTTTTAATTAAAAACTTTTTTTTTTTTTTTTTTTAATGATTTGGTAAGACCGCACTCGGCGTAGCTGAACTTCAACTTCTTTGTAGGAAATTGTAGCTATATCGCACTAAGCGAAAACTGCACTTCACGGCGCGACACTGATAATCTAACCAACTGCGTTGCGACGTGAAATTTCGTTCAGTTTCGTGCGAAAGTGCGCACGGTGTCGCTGAAGTGCAGTTCCGCCTAGTGCGGTTCTACCTTAAATATTCAAACATAAAATATATATATGGAATAGAATACAGGCCTTCACGGCTTTGCTGGCATGGCATATATATTGTAACGAAAGCGGACCTATGCAAAAATGAAAAGCAAACAAAGAAAGAAGTTTGAATAAGATTCGAGAGGATGTATTTTTATTTAGATGTAAGTTTTTTTTAAATTCTTTTGATTTTGTCTCAATTTAACACTTGCTTCAGCAACTAATAACGTGCAAACTCGCCTTAGTTGCTCTTGGACCTCCTTTTTATAGCAAGTTGAAGGATTTCTACATTGTTCCAGTCTCCACTGCTACTTTCCTGGAAGTTTTTCCATCGCGGCCATCTTCTTGGCAATTAATGTCAACCGATGTCGAATTATCGTCAAGAATTCGATTTTTTTTGTTTCGCTTTCAATCTGTTGGAAATTGCTACCATTGAAATCCCTTTATTGTTGTTGTCGACTTTGTTTGTGTTTCCACCTAAAATTCATTAATTATGAAATTTAGTTCCTGTCCACTTGAACGAAACCACCTGTTCAGCTACTTCCCCTTTATTTAGCGAGTGCTGAATTGTGGAACTTGTTCCGGTTCACATGTGACATTTGCTGTCATTAGGTTCGCCCATCTCAAACGATAACGCCATTCTAGCCAAGGTAGGTATTTCCACCAGGTTATCAATTAACTTAATGTCAAATAATTAAATTATAATTGAAAACCTGGTAAACTAATCATCTCTTCTTATTTTCGTAGATGGAATATCGAAAATTCGTCACAATATATATAGTCTTTCTGTTGACATTTTCCCCATAACCGTTCCGCATAAATATGGCTAAATATATCGTTGATATGTTGTGGACGTATTTATTTCTGAACAATCACTCGTGTATTTTCTGAACCCCAAATGCGACAGTTTTGAAGATAAACGAAGTCATCCCGATGAAAATAAACCTCACCGCTGAAAATGAATTAGTTCGAAAAATCACCGCCAAACCTTTGTTGGTAACACTGCACAAATGGCGTGAAATTTCATTCTTACGTCACACCCTTTATGTGAGGGCTGTTAGAAAAAAATAAGTCCAGGTATTCGGGGTAGTCTCCATGATGACACCGATGTCAAAAACCAGCATCAAACATAAATTGATCATTTCCAAAACTTTAAGCAAAATTAAATTTTATTATCGATTAAAATATGTATCAAAGGGCACGGTAGTGCACAGCCAAGTTCTGGCACTACACCCTTTTTACAGGAACAAACTCAGGCAATTTTCGACCTCCCTCTATCTGCAGAACTAATAAAGTCAGAAACTTCAAATTCGAAATATTTATTTAGCTGACTAAGCACAGACGCCTTGTCAAATTTCAATACCTTAGCAAAACTGGTTCCTGAGATTTAAGTCTTCAAAAGTCGCAAAAACCGTAACTGACTGACTGACAGACCATTAAAATTATGAATTGCACTTCCCGACATTGCAGAATCTTGTAATTTCGCACAGCAATAGGTTTTGAGGTGCAACCAAAGGAAAAAATCGAAAATTTGAGATTTTCTATTCAGGAGGGGGGGGGGGGTATCTGCCCACTTTACCAGAATTGTTAACAATTATATGGAGCACGTCCGATTGCCGTAGAATGATGAAATTTTGTTGAGCGGTAAGGTTTGAAATAAATACAAAATTATATATCTGAGGTTTTCCATCAGATAGTATAACAAGTAGAAAATAACACGGTCTCTGATGATAAGTTAAAAGTAATTTTGAAACTTGAAGTCTTGCTTAAATCGAGAAAATGATGATGTTAGGTAGCTGCTATCTACAATTTTTGTTTGTCTCGCCTGACTAACAAATATTTAATCAATTTACGATAAAATTTCTATATAACTTAAACATACGATTCCTCCTCGATATTATAATTTCAGTGTCGTCTATTGTTTCCATTCTATGGTGAGACAACAATTTACAATGAACCCGCCTCTTTATTTATTATATTATTCACAAAATGCGGTATATAGTCTATATAAACTGACAATTAACAGTGTCCTTTTTAAAGGCATAACCATTACAATACAACAGCAAAGAAAAATAAAAATTCCATTGCCAGGTCAAGATCACATAATTCGGCATCACTTATGATGCCGCGTCACGGCAATCCCGCGCGTCTCAATCCCTGCAATATTTATGTAAATGCATATATGTAGATGCAAAGCAATAAAATGCAATTAAGTTTTACAATCACTTCACAGTGCGATTTTCTGATGGTTATGTTGAATGTCCATTAGCATCAGCAATCCGGAAAAGAAAAGGTCCTTTCTGTATATTGTACCTAACTATTTTTCTATCCTTTCAAAAATTTACTATGGTAAACATTTCGAAGAAGAATATATACAGATATACACAGATACAATAGCCATAAACACTAAACAATTATTTTATGACTCAAGAGGAGGCCTGCTAATGTGTGTCGTCCTGTGCAGATATATACTATGCCCTAATCTATTGTTATGACGAAATTGTTTAATTGTCTTTCAATGTTCAACATGAGTTGTAGTGCTGCTTTAACTACACACAAAAACTATAGAGGACTTCAGAGATGTTTTCTCATTATGGATGGGATAACGGATATTATAAAAGTTGTGTATTACTTTTCCTTCCTTCGAACTTTGTTTAAATGTTGATATGTCCTTGCAACAAGAAAAACAGACAAACAATTGTTTAGATTGGCTTAGAGGCGCGTTTCGCGTTGCAATAAAATAATTTAAAAAGTTGGTATACAACATCATATCGCTGATAATTAAATTGCTTTATTGTTTTTTTATTTTGTATTTTTTGTTTTTAAATGGAAATTCTCTAAATACTTTGTATATTATCCGTATTTGGGTATTTTGTTCGGTAAGCTTTGGTTTTCTTTGGTTTACATAGAATTCAGTGATGGATTTGTTTGTTTTTAAAAATCTGGAATGATTCACTCGAATCGAGAGATACACATGTAAAATAATTAAACAGAGCTCTGAAATTTTGGTGAGGGAAAATTTCTACTTTGATATTCGCTATATTTTTGGAGACAGACTTATGTTCCTTTATCGAGGCTAAAGTAAGAGGTATAGAAAAAGAGTGCCTTAGATTATATACATAGGCGCCATCTTGACAATTTATTGCTAACAACTTTGGAAAAACTTTAACAAATCACTAATATCGTGACTGTTAATTTTTAATTATTGACCCGCCTCGGCTTCGCACGGGTTTATAAAAATCAGGTATCGTAAGAAATTTACAAATTATGTTAGGCAGGCAATGTCAATATTTGGATCTCTATAGAATCTGTGAATCCAAGCAATATTCGCTCTGCATACATATATGTAGGTATATTTTCGTTTTATATCCACATCAAAAGTGTTGCTAAAAAGGGTCAGAAATTAATTAAGGAGTTGATTAACAATAATGCCATTTTATAACCTTTAGTACTTTTTATGCGTTCGCCGATGGTCATATTTCGGGCACCCAAAGTTTTTGTTTATTAAGCCATGCGTATTGCGTTAATTCACACCTCCTTTCAATAGCGATAAACTGTTATAAATTCGGCATATTTCGGTCTTGTCCATTGATTAAAGTTATTAATTGTTATAAGCACTTAAATTGTTAAATTTGAAATTTAAAATATATTACTTAGAAGGTGAATTAATGGTATAAAAAGGTCAACAATTGGCGGTATTAATTGGTCAGCCATTAAATTACAACTTAGATCAAAATCAATGGTTCTAACAAACTAACAATTTGTCCCTTCTATCGAAGACTGCTTTATCAATTCTTGGAGTTTGATTCGTAAAATTAACTATATTTAAAGATTCAATTCAATTCAATTTATTTAACAATGGAAAGTACAAATAAGACGTAGTCTTTTATAGTACATGTTTTTGGAAGATTATACATGGCAATAATGGTAAACAAAATTATACAAATCAAAAAGATAAACAAAATTATATAATAAATATGTAAAAAAAAGAAAAATAGATAGAAGAAGAAAATATTGAGAAAAATAGTTGTTGTTGAATACAAAATTATAAATATTGTAATAATAAGTTTTTGAATTTGTAACCGCTTATTATTTGTTTTTATCGTGGGGGGAAGTGAGTTCCAAAGTCTTGTAGCATGGATGAAGAAGAGGCGCAAAGAGTTTAGGTAATTAAACGAGGGCATGATCAAATTGTGGGTTCTGGCTGATTGGGAGAATTTTATTGTATCGAAGAGCTGGAGATCTGCTATGAACAAAACGACATCTTCCATTTTTTGAGGAAGATTTTCTTTAGATCAGTAGGTCACGGAAGACATTTAAATTCCTTTAAAAGAGTTTTGGATAATTTTCAAGGCAAATATTCTAACTAAACCTTTATTTGAGTTTAAAAATGCGATTTTTAACTTTTTTTTTTGAGATTTTTATCAAAATTAGATGATTGGGTCTCTAATTTTTTAAAAGTTAAATTAGAGAATTATTCTCATAATAATCTTTAAATACACTTAATAGTTGATTTTCAATTATCAGGTCAAACTATTTCTTTATTACACTTCTTCGGAAATATTGGAAAAATTTTTATGTTTAGTTTTCAAGCGTTTTTTTTAAATTCATATCGAAATACACATATTTTCATGAAATTGCACTCAAATCGATAAAATTAGTCGAGAAACGTTGAAAAATGGAATAAAACTCACATCATTTGTTTCAATTTTCATCGTTTATCCAGTAATTTTATCAATACGAGATTAAAAAAAAATAGGAACTGCTCTTGGTTTTCAAGTAAAACCTATAGCAAAACTGGATTATTAGACTCAAAAATATGGGTACGTATATACATATAATAGCTTGCAAATAAGTATACCTATTTAATAAAGCAGTTCAGTGTGAAAAAAAGTTCCCTTTAAAGCCTAGTACATACTTTTGAATCATGTCGTGAATCCATACAAATTTGCATTTTTGTTCACCCGTGAGCGTGCTCGTGAAGCCATGGAAAAAAGTTGAGAGTTTGCGTTCACGAGCGGTGAACCATATTCACGCACAAAATGTACGGGAATTCTTTGATTTTTGGTGTAGCTTTAACAATTTGACCATAAAAGCTGCAAAAGTCAAGCAAATTGTGTCAAAAACTCACGTTCTCCACTGATGGTTGTTCACTTCACGAGGAAGTATGTACTAGGCTTAAGGTTTTAACCAACATTATCGCATATGAAGAAAATTACAAGGACAAGGAATTACTTCAGTTTTTAATTACTTCATAAACATCAGAAATTAAATTTAGTTAAAACCCAATTAAAAGTTCAACTGACTTCAATGCAAAAATCCAATGAAACAGTAGATATAGGTATTCATGTTGTGTTTATTTAAAAGTCTGTAAATATTAGAACAAATTTTGCGTATTAGAAGGGTACGACAGCATCGAACTCTATTTAGTCCTCTGTTAGGGCATTTTGTTGTTAAGGTCACTTAAATTTTTATTTGGGTTTTTATTTCCAATTAAATTTTTGATGTTTTTGGAGTAATTAGATTTTTAAAATTGTCTGACTTCTGATACCAATGTTAAGGTTAACTAGAATTTGTTAAAAAAAGTGAAAATTCCGGAGGCAATAGTGAACAGACTTGTGCGTTGGCTGTTGACTTAAGTCATAATCTATATACTTACTAAAAGGTCATTTCGATTATTCTTAAAATGAAAATTTTTACCTATTTTATTATTTTTGTATTTTGGGCCATTTGTGCGTTAAAGTGTTGCCAAATTCAAAATAAAATGTTTTTCTGGGAATATTAAAAAAAAAAATATTTTAGCAATACAAAAAATTCTGCGTGTCGACTTATACCTAATCTGTGGAAGATAGATGATACCAACCTGTCCTTATACCTAAGCTTTGACAAAAATATTTCGTCTTTCATTAGGTTGGTTTTGATGAGAAACAATTTTTTCTTGGATAAACAAAGATAAAGAAAATTTACCTTACTTGACCATAAGACTCTTGTAAGCCGAAGTGTTAGGTCAAATTTGTCAGGAAATACATACACACATTGTTAAATAAAATAAACAACTTTTGTATCTGTCAAATTGACCAGAATATCCTTGCCATTCATATAATTTGTCTTCCCAGAAATTGCAAAAAAACAAACAAACCACATTTTTTTTCGGAAATACTTACACAAACCATATCACCATCATCACCCATATATATTCCCACGTTGATGTGATAGCAAGGTACAAAATTACCAATTGTCATCATATATCTAAGAATCGTATGCGTTCATTCCAATCCATTGAATATTAAAAATTGTACAAACAAAAAACAGTATCATCACTTCTTGGAAGAAGAAAATAAAAAAAATCTGCACAATCACTTTTGAGAATAATACAAACATCCCGCCCCATGATAAATCCCATTATCCTTCTTATGTTGTACCAGACCATTAGTGTATATATAAGGCTTACAAAATTTCATATCCTTATTTTCACCTTTTATATATCGTAGGCTTACATTACCTATACACAAAATGAGAGGACCTGTGCTGACCACATGCAGAAAAAGGACTCATTTTATCAATAAATATACAAAAAAAAGAACATAATTGGATCGGAAGTGAAAATGTGAAGATGTGGTTCCATTTTCCTCGGTCCATCAGGACTTAGCTGTTTTCATTTTACCCACATAATAATATGCAACCTTTTTTCTTTAGAATGAGAAGAATTTCTCATACCGATCATCATTAGATCGACCACTGCCTTTGCCTACCCTTTTGGAGGAAAATACAGAATCCTTGCAAACAATAGATTCACAAAAAAAAAAAGAAATGAAATCCTGTAAATTGATTCAAAGAAGTATGTATAAGGGATATTGTGTGTTTCTATAAATCCGATCCTACGCACATTTTTCTATAAGGTTGATTTTTTACCTTAATAGTTCCCTTTTTTTTACACCAAAAATTGTGTAATTTTTCTCTTTTTTTTTCCGTTGAGTCCTTTTCTTGTATACAACATTTCAGATTCGATTATATTTTTATCCAACAACGATGACATTGAATTTATATCCTATTCAATTATTGTTACCTTACCTATACTTAGTGTGGGCTGCGGCCATATCAAGGACATTTGTTATGTTGGTTGTATAATGTTAATGCGTATAACACGTATATCTTCATATACGTGTCGATTTGAATACGATGGAGATTTTCAATTCAGATTGTATGTATGTAATTGTGAATGACTCAATGTAAATCGGGGGAAGACTGTGATAAGTAAATCGGCCTAAGTATGGTTTGTATAAGGTCCTTTGGGGATATTACTATATAAAAGGCATTGTGTCTAAACCTGTGATATATGTCCAGTCATGGATTGTATTTTGAATAGCCATTAGTAGGAGGCTATATATGGATGTATGAATGCGGATAACACTCATGAATATCTAAATCTATTAATTTTCGAACACCTTCGGTCGGCGGCGAGATAATATAAAAGGACTTTCTGTTAAATAGGAGAAGGGATTCTAATTAGATAAACATATGTATATACTTTCCATCAGTTAATATACCTTAAAATTTTCAATATAACTTATAATATGGCTTTAGTCCTTAAATCTAATTAAAATATCCTCAATTTTGAGAATTCATAAAACTTTTATAGCTTTTTTTGATTTATTAATTTAGGCCTGCAAAAGACAGGTAGATTATAGAGATATAGGGAGAATATACCTACTTTTATATAAATATGTACTCGTACATATAAAAAACAAACCCTGACTAATGATTTAAATATTTGCAAAGGATATGAGTTTTTTTTTTAAATAAACGGACGAAATTTTTATAGCTTGCAAATATAATAGTATAGGTAGGTAGGTCTACATTTGCGTTTTATTGTTTATAGGTATACCTTACCTAAATACCGCATTTTTATAACGTTGGGTTTGTTTTTAATGTTTGATGGGTTATAATGTTTGTCATTTTATTGCTTTATTGGATGTGGAATAATTAAGGTTTGTTTTTTTTTTTAAGCATTAACACAGAACTCAACTCATACATTTTTATCCTTGCAGGTCACATAATAAAAATTTTGTTTTTTAATCTCTCTGTCCATATTTTATGTAGGTTAAAAATTACTCATTTTAAGTCTATATTAATATAACCAAAACAAATTAAAATCGTGGTTTTTAGAAAATGAAGGCACGCCCGCGTCTTTGACGACAGCAAAGATATTAATAGGTGTCTCGAAAAAAAAATCTATAGGTACGTACTGTTATTGATTCAAAGTTATTAATCCCGAATTCGTAAAGAAATTAATTAAAATACACGACTTTGTCAAATTGTTAGATATAGTGTTAAAACGACTATTGTAATAAGAGATAATAAAAACCACAATGGGATCTCATGAACTTATCCTTGCGGTTAATTACTGGGTTACCAACTTCGGCATAGCCCAGATCTGGAGGTTTTTTCCAAAACCATTGTATGTCCTTCTTCTCTACCCCGAATAGCCGTGTTTTCGCCGCTTTGATTCCTTGTCGTCGCTGTGTCACTTTGACACTTTTACGTTTTGTCGTTCTGCTTTGATACTTTGATGCTTTCAAGCATACATAACTGTTTTGCTGCTTTTTCGCTTTGACGCATTTTCAAACAACATGTTTTTTTTTCCTATTGTTTTTGACAACAAATTGTGAAAATTTGTAAAATTTTGTACAAATTCGCAGGAAATGTCTCGTAACTAAACAGATCTAACACTAATTGTTAAACCACACCACAACGACAGCGAAATAAACTTCAATTCTAAAGGTTCCCCCACACCAACGCGAATTTTCGGTGGCGACGACGAAAACAATAATAACAACGTGTTATTTTCATTGACAACCACGTGTTGTTATTGTTGTTTTCGTCCTCGCCACCGAAAATTCGCGTTGGTGTGGGGGAACCTTAACGCAAATGTCAGATCATCAGTGCTTACGTTCTGTAACTCTTGCAACGATAAAATTGATCGAGAAACTTTGAAAAAATGAAAAAAAAAAAAAATTCAAATTATTTATTTCAATTTTCATCGTTTTTCGATTCATTTTAGCGAAGCGAGGGTAACAGAACGTATAGGTACCTACAGATTTATTGGCACTCTATATTTGAAATGTTTCGTAAATTAAAATTTCTTACAATTTGCTGTCAAAACTCGTTTCATTCCCCCCCCAAAGCCACAGTACACATATTAAATATCATTAGCGTTTTTATTTTTGTTCAATACTGCGCATCTGTCAAAATAGAGGTATTATGGTGGTAAAATGGTGAATCCAGTGTAGGTACCATTTACTTGTCTAATTTCAATATTTTGTTGTTGTTTCTAATGATGCGTGCTGAGTTCCTGTGGGCACTCGAACAGCCATTTTTAATTTTTTGACACTTTAAACTTTGAAAACCTGCGCAATATATTACCTTAGATTTGTGTACTGTGAGCCAAAGCGATCTGAATAAATTTGTTAAAAACAGTAATTGATGTCTGTACTGACGCGAAATCAACTTATGTTATCTACTAATGGATACTAATATGAACGTTAGGAATGGAAAATTGGAATATGTGTTTGAGGATTTCTGTTTGTGTTAAGGAATGCGTTCAAGAAATAAAATAAACGAAACATTAGGCCGGGAAAAATTTTGGCTAAGCCCGGAGCCCGTAGGTTAGATCGAATTCCCGGAGTCTCCAGGAGAAAATAACTCTGTTGGTAACCTTGGTTAATTACTGTACAAAAAGTGTGAAGTAAAGAAGACGTATTGAAAAGATAAATTTTGCAAAGTGAAAAGATTTTTCACTTTTCAATTTTTCAGACTATTTTTGAAAAGTGAAAACTAAAAGTGTTTCACCAATTTGCAGTAGAACTTTGCAGACCAATTAAGCAACGGATAGGGGGTCAAAGTTAATGCGCTGACTCCGTAACGTCACCAAAAATATATCATAAATATATTGTCAACGTTGACATGTCTCAACGTATGAAACGTTGACGATCACATACGAGTGACACCAGTCATTCAATATTGTCCCAAAATGCATTGACGTGTTATCTGTGTCAACGCGTTTTTAATTCTTTGACGTCAAAGCGTATGACATAACGTCGGCTAAATACGTAAAGCTGCTAAGTCCACTTTTGAAAATTTTCCAGGAGACCAAAAAAATAAAGAAAAATTGCATTTGGCTCCATACAAAAACTCTCTCTTTAGGATTCTGCAACAACTACGGCACATTGGACAAAAGTGATTAAACCATTTTGTGCAGAATGTGTTTCTTAAGAAAATGGTATAAATATCTCAATTTCGGCCAAAAGTAGACTTAGCAGCTTTACGTATTTAGTCGACGATATGCTAATTGCTCAACTATGACGATCACACACCTTGACCGCATTCGAACACAAATCAATCATTTTTTAAAAATTATATTTAATGCTCCGGAAATGGCGTTTTTAGGGCTTTTGGATGACATTTGGATCGAAATATCCAATAGTCGTCAAGATATAGATTTTTGACAATCATGTCTGCCAAATTCCATTGAAAGATGGCTACAATGTCGATGGATTAAAAAACCTCTAAAAATCATAAATTAATAAAATTTTATTTTGTACTTTTGAAAATGCGGATTTTAAGTCTTTCGGGTGACATTTCAAATCAAAAATTCGATTTACCATATAAAATATAACTTGTTATACATTCTTTTTGTCAAGCTATATATAAAATGTTCAATTCTATTGAAGGATGACTAAGGGCCAGTTTCACAGTGAACACTTAACAAAATAAGTGGCACTTAATTTTCCCATTTTGGCACTTCAGCCGCAGTTTTACTACCTGAGTAAGTGGAACTTAAGTGGCCAACATCGGAGACTTAAGTGTCACTTAATCCGATAAGTTTACACTGTGAAATTGGGAATTAGTTTTCCATATTCGGCACTTAAGTGACACTTACTTCACTGTGAAACTGGCCCTAAGCATGTCGATGAATTAAAAAAATCTCTAAGAAAACGTACATTTTTGTAATTGATAATGAAGCCTAATTTGATCAAAAAAAAAATCTGTTGTGTCAACGTTGCAAATACGGAAAACACACTCCAACGAGCATTCTGTCAATGTGTCGTAACTGCGCTCACAGGGTGATTACACGGTCACACAAAATAATCAACGCGTTGACTCTAAAATTCATGTTCTTTGGTAATTTTGTCAGAATTTTGAAAAAAAAACATAGCCGCATAGCTGCTGTCTTGTTAACTATTACTTACTTTTTCATTTTTAAAATGGTTCATTTTTTTAAAATTATTTTTTGACAACTTTTCAAAACAAACTCTTATTTTCAAATGAAAATTTCTCCTTGCTTATTATTGATAAGCTCTTCAAAATTCTAAATAGGTATAATTTGCAAATTTTTTTTTGGTGAAACAAAGAGAACAAAAATATTCCAATCTAACAAAACTTTTCACTTTGCAGAAAAGAAGTTTTCACTTTGAAAATCTGCGTTTGGTGAAACGTAGGTACCTACCTACATATTTTGCAAAAAGGAAAACTTTTCAATTCAATAATTTCCTCTTTGCAAATTTGCGTGAAAAGAAATTTGCAAAGTAAAAGTGCAAAGATAGAAACTGAAAAGTGGAAAGTGTTTAGTGAATTAGGTCCCTGGAGGAATAAACGTCGGTTTTATAGATAAAATAATTTTTTTGTGGAAAAATACAAAATCTGCAGGAAGGCCAAAGAGGATTATTAAAAAAGTTTTCATCCATAGGTTTCTGGGACGCCCGTCATAATGACTGGCGAAATCCGACATTTACCTATATAGGAAATCACGATTTGAATATATCGCGGTTTAAGGAGAAAGTTGTTGCCAAAGTTGAATGCAATGAAATAACCATTTATTTGCATATACCTACATATTATGTAGGTATGTATGTATATACATTGTTTTCTGCTTCGGTAATATTTTTCGAGTTTACGTCGTTCTAATTTTAATTTTATAAGTGTTGCCGTTGTTTTTTTCTATTTAAAGTCAATTATTTATAAAATTCAAGATGACGGCTTAAGCTCCAGATCGATTTTTTCCGAAAAACTACATATGCATATAGGTAGGCTTTTAATAACTCTCTCTAAAAAATAGTGACAGAAATGGCCAATAGGTATGTACCTACAACCAAATTTTTCCCACGTCAGGTTTTTTTTTTTTTGACTGAGCTAAAATGTAGGATCTGGGGCCTATTTCACCAAACACTTTTCACTTTTCACTTTGCAACTTTGCACTTTTACTTTGCAAATTTTGTTCCACCAAACGCAAATTTGCAAAGAGGAAATTATTGAATTGAAAAGTTTGCCTCTTTGCAAAGGCTTTGCACTTTGCAAATTTTCTGAAACACATTGCACTTTTACTTTGCAGGAAATTTTTTTTTGCAAAGTTGCAAAGTGAAAAGTGAAAAGTGTTTGGTGAAATAGGCCCCTGGTAGATATGTATAAGGTACTTACCCATAAAAACCTACTTTCCTCTAGGTACCTACATAATATAGGAGTATAAGGTTACCTCGTACCTGGGGCCCTTTTCACGGTACATACATCACATACAATGTATATGACGTTAAAAATGGCCCAGATGAGTGAGTGTAAATTTTAGATTTTTGAAATAATTAAGCCTTTACTAAGTTAAGGCATAGTTTTTTTTTTAATTCAAATGGTTCACTAAGTAATCAATGGTGACTACTTAAAGGAACATACACCACATACAATGTAGGTATATGATGTAATTCTGTGAAATAGGCCCCTCGTTTAAGTACCTACTTAATACTTATCTACCTAACCTTCTTAGAAGTAGGTACTTACCTATAGAATGTTAAAAAATTTGATTGCACATATCATTGAAAAATAATGTGTTTACTTTTATGTTATTTTTGTAAAGGTACAATCTAAACACCACTTCCAATTTTATTTAGGAAGCAATAAACAAACAACAACAAAAAACCACCCAACAATCCTATTCTCCAATCAACTCTCCCAATCACTTGTCATTTGTCAATTGCAAAGATACAAAAATTCAAAATTCCATTCGAATGTCATCCATATTGATAAAAATGAAAATACAAAAACACAAACAAAATATGCAAATTTAATCATAGTAGGTAGGTGCTTTACCTTACCTACCTATATCTACACACAGGAACAAAACCAAACATAAAAAATAACATCTTCCCCACTTAAAGATAAAACAACCAACTAAATCAAAAAAACAGAAAAAAAACGATACAAAACATGAAAAACACCAAGTTTCAAACTAAAAAAAAAACATATCTACCTAACCTACCTACATTTTTATAGTGTGTATAGTGTAGAAAATAGCCTGTGCTTAGAAATAGTTAAACAGGACTACTATACTAACCTTTCTACCTCCCACCACCCCCCCTCATAAATACCTACAGCAATTCTTCTTCCCAATATCCCGTTTATATATATAAAAGCAATTCACACCGAAAAACAATAAATTGTGATTGGTTCGTCGTGTATTCGGAGAATATTATTGTATTTGAAACTTGGTATTTTACATAGATACAAAAAATAAAAACAAAGATGTTTTTGTATGCGAGAACTACACTATGAGAAGAGAACACAGGGAACACAAGAAAACACAGGAACACACCCCTTTTGTATCTTTATTTTTCTCTTTCAGTTACACACTCAAACAATGAGGCCGAACACAACAGAAACAATCCCCGAACAGTGGTAGGCCATTTAAAATGCCATTCTGTATGAGAATTGCTTGGCAAATACACAAAGCCAATATGTGAATTTTAATAAGATACACAAATACAACAATATATGTATGTACACCTATTTAGTTATATCTAACACGCACACTCGTTCATGGGTATTTTTTTTTATGTTGTTTTCTTCCTTACCTGTTTTTGGGTAGATTATTTGTATGGCTATCTCTTTCTATCGAAGTAAACCCAACCCTCAATGCATCCCTCTCTCACTCTTTCAACTTTATAGGCAAAACGAGATGGATTCCCCTGCAAACGAATACATCTACCTGGGATAATGTGTGTAAATGATACAAAATAAAAAAAGAAGATAAAACCCTAAGTCATTCAACCAACTCAGTGATCGTGTCAGAATCAATTATTCCTCAGTCAAGTCAGTCACTGAGATACATTTGTCGAGTTAAGTTGTTCTCGTTTGTTTTGCTTTCTCTTATTCGATAATAAAAATAGAAGAAAAAAAAATTAAATAAAGATAAACTGCACGAAAATAAAGACCTAAATTAATCACCCGAGTATCTATATACATACCTACAAATAAGTTTGTTTTGTATCTCTGGAAAGTTTGAAGATAAACATTTATTTTGTGCGTGATGATAAACTGTATCGATTGACACAACTATCCTACCTAACCTAAAACTATATCAAGTGTTTTTTTGATTTTTGTTTGTTAAGTGAAAGATACATTATCTAACTGCCCGAAAAAAAGTGAACGAAAATAATAAACGACATTTTTTGTTTAAATAACCCGGTTGTTTTTTAACTCACCCAAAATTTATCTATCGAGAATGGCAACCCTATCGTCGCATCCACAGTATGGATTCCATCTGTCGAGCGGCGGTATGGATATGCCAACACCCGGCGACTATGCCCCCCAATCTGGCCTCAGCCCATCGGACATGGATATCAAGCGAGTGATGCATTTCTCACAGAGTGGCAGCCTTGCGGCGATTTCCGCTGCCATGGGTGGTTCTCCCGTCGGCGGACACAGTGCCAGCAATGGAGGAAATCACATTATGGGCACAGCCAGCATGGGCAATCATCACATGGGCCTCGCACAACAGAACCACTCGCCAAATTCGAGCAGTGGCAGTGTGAATGGAGGAGGAGGTGGTGGGCACCATCCCACCTCGCCGGGTCAAGATGGACACATTAAGCGGCCGATGAATGCGTTTATGGTGTGGTCGCGACTTCAGCGGCGGCAAATAGCCAAAGACAATCCCAAAATGCACAACTCAGAGATCTCCAAGCGTCTGGGAGCCGAATGGAAATTACTAGCCGAAACCGATAAACGACCATTCATCGATGAAGCGAAACGTCTGCGAGCCTTGCACATGAAGGAACATCCCGACTACAAGTACCGGCCACGTCGCAAGCCCAAAAATCCACTCCATGCCGGTCCACAAGGTCTCCAGATGGGTCCCGGCGGCAATTCCAAGCAACAGATGAATGGCAGTTCAGCAGGTTCGTACAATCCCTTCCATCAGCTGCCTCCGTACTTCGCTCCATCGCATCACTTGGACCAGCCCTACCCAGTTCCCTATTTCGGAGGATTCGATCCACTTGCCTTGTCCAAGCTCCACCAGACACAAGCCGCAGCGGCGGCAGCTGCCTCAAATCAATCCCAGCACCACCTTGAAGCACAAAAAGCTCCTCAACTACCACCCACTACCTTGAGCTCGTTCTATTCCGGCATTTACAGTGGTATGTCAGCTCCTTCGTTGTATGCGGCGCACACAAACGGACTCTATAACACCTCAACAGCATCCTCACCTGGATCGAGTCCAGGAACCCTGACGCCCAACAATATGGTCGATTCGATGGACAGTGCCCTGAGAAGACCGGTGCCGGTGCTTTATTAAACAAACAAACAAAAACACCTCTCGTCCTCTCGAAACTTTCGCTCTAATTTAGTACAACTTCAAAGGATTCTCAAAAAGTCTCGTAAAAACCTTTGTGCAAAAGTGATTATTGAATGTGGTTCTTCAAACAAAAAAATATTTAAATTTAAGATCGTACGTTAAGATATAAAAAAAAAAAATTGAAACTTAATTTCAAAAAAAAAAAAACCTATACACACGAGGAACAGTATTTTATTTATTAAATAAAATTATATATAAATTAATTTGTTTTAAATGTGCATAGTTGTATAAGTTGATATATATAAATATAAATTGTAAATTTAATTCATTTAAAATTGTATAAAAATAAAAATGACTTAAAATTACATACAAATTGTAAAATACTAAAAAAAAAAAAATAAACACAAAATTGTTCATTGTCATTTACAATAAAATTTAAAACAAAACATTTCCACATATTTAATATTGTATAATCTCTATAACTTTTATTGTTTGTTATTACTTATTACCTTATTATTATTATTTTTTTTTTTACTTTGATAATTTTATTTTATTTCATGAAAAATAAAATCTTTGTCGAAAAATTGTAAATATTATATGAAAAAAAAATAAAAATTTTAGTAACTGAATTAAAACAAAAAAAAATAAACTTTAATTAGATTTTAAGATTAATCTATATCTATTATATGAGACAGAGATATTTATTATTAATTGATGGAATGAAATGAAAACAAATATCAATTATCTATTATTATTACCTAATTATTTAATAGAAAAACAGAAAAATTGTAAATAAAGTTTTCTTTGTTTTTTATTGAAAAAAAAAAAAAATTAATTGTTGTTTTTAATGAGGAATTTGGTTGTTGTTGTTGGTTTCACAACTTTGATTCGGCTGGTTGTTTTTGAATTTTGCAATCTTTGGTAAAATTTTCAATTTTTACTTTGGAACAAACCTTGATTTATAACATCACAGGTACCTAAAGTGTATAGCAGAACTGGAATGTTCTAGAAGACAACAATTTAATTTTTTAGATAACCGTCGGATTACATCGGTTTTCTCGTAATTTATTGAAGGTATGGTTGTGGAACAAGAAATCGTTTATAAATAAGTTTTATAAGCTTGAATTTATACTGGCGATTTTTAACGAGTTACACAGTGTCTTGATAATCCGAAATAGTTGGAAATATGCTTTATTTGATTAAATAAAATGTTGTTTAGGTTTAGACAACCGAGTCCGTTGTCTAAGTTAGATAATTGTTAATCTATAATTTGAACGGTTATCTAAAGTTAGACAACATTTATCAACACGACCCATAGTGTTTAATCATAAAGTATCAGGTAGGCAAGAAAGCGATGCATGCCAAAACAGAATTGGAAGAAGAAATGAAGGTAATTTCTACCAACAGAGGGTTGTACTATTAACATTTTTAATTAAACAATTTAATAAGCTAATTAATTGATGGCTTAACAGCTCGTGGCTATATAGAGGAAGAGGCTTTACTAACTTAGTGACATACACTCTTGTGAGTTTAGGATGCGGGAATAGAATAAAAGATGTGCAATTTTGTGCCTAATTTCAATGGCTAAGATATGAGAAGCATTTTATGAATGGGAAGAAAGATCAATGCTCTTAGAGGAATTGTCACTTCCTTGCAGAGGCAGTATTAACTCATGAAAAATTGTAATAGACCTAGAAGTATAACTGTTATGTTTATGAAAATTGCTTCAGCATAAGTTTAATAAAAATGAACGGCCCCAAAAATCTATGGCCTTATTTATAAACGTTGTCTAACTTTAGACAACTGTCCAAATTTGAAAAATGTGTTCAAAAACCTTGTTTATTGTTGTCTTATAGCTCCCTAACTTAGACACAAGAGAAGATTGTATTAACGTGTGAATTATGTGATATTTATTTTTATTAAATAAAGCATATTGCCACCAATTTGAAAATATGTAGTTAGAAAGTGTCTAAGTAGATAAAAATCTAATAAATACGACTGCTAGTTTTTAAATGACAAATAAGTGATTTTATTTTGACACCACAAAAAAAAGAAGAAAACAAATATAAATTTGGTACAAATTTCATTTTAATAACATCACATCATCTCTTTTACTTGGGACTTGGGAGTATTATTTTCTCAGCCTCGACTCAGAAAACTGATATGAGATAAAACCGAGAGTAAATCTCGTGTCGTGTCTAATTTAATCGGTGCGCATATATAAATTGTATTTAACTTTTGTTTTTTTAAAGCAAAAGATAAAAAATTCAATGGCTATCTGTCGAAACGTTCTTTATTTCGGCGAAATCAAATCCAAAATTTGTATTTCGAATCAATTTTTGTTTTGAAAATTTCCGCTGAATTGTATAATATGTATATTGTATAGGTACATCAGTTAGATGCTGTCATACCCTTCTAAGGTGCAAATTATGGTCGATGATTACCGACTCTAAGTGTCTGAAAAATTTCTAACTATTCTTGTTTAAAAAAAAAAATCAAAAATCGGTTGTAGTTTGACAAAGTTAGAGCAAGTCAAAGGAAAAAAGAATAAAAATCATAAAAACCGTTATAAGTTCAAAACGAAGCGAAAACGAGAAAATTACCCCTTAAGTTTTCGACTTAAAATGACCTCAGGAACTCATACGGTTTTCTTCTGTGGCGGTGATTTCGGGACACCCATGTATAGTATTTATTAAAATATTTAAGCGCCATAGACATGAAAATGAGGGTCCAATAAGTCTTGGATGGGGTCTTCTGCATCCAAGACGAACCCAAAAAAGAGTATGAAACCTCATTTAGAAATATGTTCTCACTGATATAAGCTTACCCTTTTGATAACATAATATGATTATCCAAGACATGATTATCCAAGACTTTTTCCATGGGGTCGCTTATCTACCCAGATGCACTAAAATAATGCAGTTTACCGACAAAGGCCCCAACATGCAAGACTTTCATATTTGGATATGAAAAGTAAAGACACTCACACCCAAAAATGTCCTCTTATTTCTAATAGCATTAAAATAATTAATAATTAATATGGATCGATATTATTCTTAAAAAAAATTATTTCGTTATATTATTTTACTTAATATGTTGAGGATTATTGGGTATTTTTGAAAATTTAGAGATTCAAGCAAAAAAAATATTTATTGCAGATTCTTTCTATAGATTTTATTTGTTGGTTTGTATATTTTTTTGATGTGTAAACATCTATACTGGCGGTAGGGTGAAAAGAAAACGTAACGTAACGTTGTAATCGTGATCGTGGTCGTGGTCGTGATCGTGATTCTGAGCTTTACGAAAATTGAGTGCGTTCAACAATATGTGCGTTCAGTAACTAAACGTTGAGTATTTATATACGAAATCGAAAGGTCGAGTTCAGTTCGGGTTGAAATTTGGTTGGCTGCTTAGAGGATATATTAAGCCCCTATTACATGATGATTCTTTGCGTCTGACTCTATTCAAACATAATGAGTGCGAAAGCGATAAGATGGAAGACCAGCTGCCTTGTGAGTCGTGGGCCAAGTTTTACGAGACTCTTTTTAACGCTTCTTTAGCATTAGGCTACGCGCAAACCAACGCGATGGCGGTGGCGATCACGATAAAAATGTGGATGCCTCATATAAAAATCAAAGCACACTTCAATCGTGTAGATGTGTGCCTTTCCTTTGATTTATGTGTATGGCATCCACAATTTTTTCGTGATCGCCACCGCTTTCGCGTTTGTTTGCAGCTACCTTTATCCGTATTTTGTATTCTTTGCATTACTTTTTTTCAATTACATGACTGTTTTGAGACCAGGGGCCTATTTCACAGAACATACATCACATACATTGTATGAATGTATGTACCTTAAAGTAGACGCCAAAGATGGCTCAGTGTAAATTTTGAATTTTTTGAAAAACTTTGCGTCAACTTAGAAAACGCATAATTAAAAAAAAAAATTAAAATTTACGCCCACTCATCTCGTAGTCGTGATTCTTATCTTGTAGCCGTGGTCGTTATTTTGATTCTGAGCCAGAGATTAGTCTGCTATTACACGATGCATCTAGACGCATGCGACTTTTCGAACTACGTAAGTGCAAAAGAGAAAAAAAATCGAAAAGATGGTACGGAAAAAAAGTGACCGGTGTCGCGTGAGTAAAATTTTCGATGCAACTATTTGACGTTTCTCTTTTCTCTTGTCCTGTTATTGATGGCCAGAAATGAGAAATTCATCTTTAAAAACAACATAAATAAAATAAATTATTGCTTTTCTTGGCTGATATTCACTTAAAGGCACACAAACCTTTCTTTCTTCAATATATCTAATAATGAAAACAAAAATAAAAACAGAAAAAGTTTTTTTATTGCTTGAGCACAGCCCAACACGAAAATGAAAAATAAAGAGAACTGTCAAATTAGATTCCTGACTTTGGTTTCAACGTGTAATAGCGCTTGAAACAGCGGACGAAATAACAAAGAAGAATTCGAAGAAGGCGCATGCAACTAGATTCATCGTTTAATAGCAGACTTATGAATTATCCATTAATCTCTGTTCTGAGCTTCACGAAAATGGAGTGCGTTCAACGCTATGTACGCTCAGTAGCTAAACGCTGAGTGTTTATATACGAAATCAAAAAGTCGAGTTCAGTTTGGGTTGAAATGTGGTTGGTTGCTTAGACCATATAGTACATGGACTGCGCTTTCATTTTCCATGCATCATTACCGATTTTCAAATTTGCTTATGAAAAGTTAAGATCTATATAAAAATACCAAAAAAAAAAATGTTTGCTATCATCCACACCCTAAATTTGATGTAGGCTCTCGGTCTATGAGGCATTCGGACGAATGTTGATGTTTACACATCTTAACCGTGAGTCCCAGCACTCACACTTTTTTTTTTTTCAGAAATTTCGTCCGAATGAGATTTTGGTTTTAGGAGATTACGTATGTTTTATATTCCAAAAGATTCCATGTGTTGAATCGTTGAATTAAATAACTCTTATTATTAATAACAACTATTTGTGCTCTTTCAATTATTTTTCTGGCGATCAAAAAGTTCCTGCAACTATTGGTAGCGAAATTTTCTGACAACAAATAGTCAATTTGGCCACCTAACCTATTAATATGTATATAGGAAAGAACAAAAATTTCTTTTCAATTTCAAATCTATATAATTGTATGTAGGTAGAACCTCAGCTTATATTAAATCGATCACGTATTAAATCAATTATATCGATTATATAACTCTATCCTATAACAAGGCAATTTGAGGATTAAAATCGATCTTCATTTTGAACCGATTTATTAAGGAACAACATGTAGTTCCGCTATCTGAATTTGAAACATTTTGTATTTTTATTTATTGTTGTCGTGATCGTTTGGAAAATAGAGAATTTCCGTTTAAAATTGGAACATGCCAGGATTATAGTTGGGATCAGGAAGTGTATAGGATACACATAATACCATAAGGATCACATTAAGAAAAAATCAATTGTTTGGTCTCGTGTGCTCCAGATGTATATATTTATAAGGAATTGTTACTGAAAAAGAGATGTTTGTTGTTTTATTGTAAAGAATTTGCAGGTGAAGGTGGTTTCAATATATCTACTATAATTCAATCAATAGAATATAAGTAGAATTCAAAGGAGTATAAGTTTGTTTTCGTTATAAAAATCGTCTTAAAAGATTTAAGCCTTTTTATTCCACAAAATCTATATAGGCAAGGCACGTAAACATAAAAAAATTCAAAATTTTTTAATCCATTACAAATGGAATTTTTTCCAAAAATTCATTTAGTTTATATTTAAGCAGCTGCAAGGGAAACAAACAAATATGTAAGTACATTATTAAGAACGCAAAATAATTATAAAAAACTAAGTTCCTGTTTTTTTTATATAGAAGATAAGCCTTCAAGATAGGTAAGCCATCGAAGAAAATCATTGCCCGTTGAATTTCAAATAAAAATATATTTTCATATGTAATACCATCATTTTCATAATTATTGTATTAAATTTAATTAACAAAAAAAAAAGAAAAGAAAAACTCCAGAGATAATCATAACTTTCAATATGAATAGAGGTATAGGTATACCCACAGCAAATAGTTTAATTATTCAAATTAACTTTTCAAACAAGATAATATACAAAACTCATCAAATGTTTGATACAATTTGTCAATATTATTGACATCAAATCCTCATAAACATATCAGAGCAAATTGATAAATGTATACCTATAACGAACTTGAATGCTTGATTGTTTTGAATTATAGAGGCTGTGTGTATATCGGAAACATAATAATATCTATATACAATAATGCTATGGAACATAATTTTAATCCAAATTTATTGCGACTCACTGTTCAGGTCTTCAAATAAAATTAGATGTTTGGTTAGCTTGTTTGAGCTTTATTTCGTTTTGTTATGAGGTGTTTTGTTTTTTTTTTTTGTAATTTTCTTTTATTTATTAACAATATGTCAGGTTTTTGAACATATTTGTCAAATATCATAATTCTTATGTGAAACATTATTTTGTATAAATGTATAAGTGTTTAGATAGTAACAGCTTTAATAATAAAAAAAAGAAACGTTGTACTTACTTAGACATTGCACATTCTTTGTAAAGTTTTTTTTTTTTTTAAGCAAACAAGTGTCTATAGTACAATATTTTAAACAACGACGCGCCACTTAAACAATTGTGCAAATAACTTGGGTTTCTGGATAAAAATATGGAAACAGAAATCAGTAGGAAATTTTAAATTATTTTAACTTCGAATAAAATTTTATTTGCGAACAATTAATTAGATAACTTTAATGTTATCAATAATTATACACTTTAAAGGTTCTTGACAAAAAAAGATCTAGTTTTTCATATCAGATTTTTTTAAAGAATTGAACGCCAATCTTCCAATCAAAGCACTAAGCAACTATACATAAAATCTATTGATAATACGATTTCCAGAACTTTATGAATGTCTAGCGAAAAACAATTGAAATTATAACGAGTACAAAGGCATGGAAAAAACAACAATTACTCATAAAGACGAGACATTCAACCGATACAAAGAAAGGAAAAAAATCATTTTGGTGAGATTTCATCAATAATAGCGATACGCAATTGTCCGGAAGGAAATATTATTATCATGTTTATATAGCGTTATTATGTTATATTCTCCTCTGAATTGAACCCTCCACATCATGACGTATGGGTAGACATGAAAAAGTCTAATTCGTTCACAATAAGAAATTGGAATGTGCGACTTTGAGTATATATCTATGTCATATAACTCACAAAGCGACTTAACTGACTCAGTCTACAAAATCAATTAACCAAACGATTCATCAGCAAATTTTTGGGTTTTCTATAAGAACTTTTTATATATTAATATTCATAGCATACAAGCTCCAAATCAAGGGATCCAATTAACAAAATTACACAAAATATTTTGTTCATAAAAATAGTCATCACCAGAGATTATGAATTATAAAGATTGGAATCCTCGGCTGTCATTCTGGTTTGCCTATCAAGCTAAACAAAATGGCGGATGGTGGTGCGTTTTAACGCACACTAGTGCAAAAATATGAATTCACCACTGCATAAATTGTTGTTGCAATTCACATCTATTCAACGACACGAGATGAAATTACAAATTCAACAATGTAAACAAATGGGTTTTGGGGAATGGAACGTATGCGAAATATTCCAATCTTTATAATTCATAATCAGTCATTGCACACCATACGAATATTTATATGTAGGTCTGCGTTTGGTTCTTTTTTAAGAAAAAGGTGCAAAACCTGTCAAACTTTGAAAGAAGGAGAAAATACTCTCAGAGAGGAGAAAACTTGTCAAGAAGTTAACAAACGCACGTACAAGACGTCAAACGGTGACAAACAGTTTTGAATCTTGTAATTTTTAATTTGTTGAATTATTTTTTATACTGAAAAATGCATAACAAAAATGTAGCACTGGTTTGATTGGACTCATTTGAATCTTTGTCAAGTCTGAAATCTACGATAATCTTCGTCCGGATTAGCGGTGATTTTGTTGTTTCAATTTCAATTCCATGAGTCACTAACAATTGCAACACATCGAGTTCGACCGTAGGCGATCTTCAATAAAGGTTCCCCCACTCCAACGCGAAATTTTGGTGGCGACAACGAAAACAACAATAACAACGTGTTGTTTTCATTGACAACCACGTGTTGTTATTGTTGTTTTGGTCGTCGCCACCGAAAATTCGCGTTGGTGTGGGGGAACCTTTAAGATGGTGAATACAATATTTTGTAAATTACTTTACTAGCGATGTCAATTAGTGACAGACACTAGCAGCTGGGTATTTGACAGTTTTTACACTCCTTGCACGCAGAAATTTTCAATTTATCCAATGGAGGGGAAATTATTTGCTCTTTCGTTGTCCTCTCTCGTTGCATCTTTTTTGAGTTATCAAACAGGAATTTGAGACAATTTGTGAAACATTGTAAGAATTTATGCAATTTTTCAAAAAATTTTACGTTACCAAACAGAGCTTATATTTAAAAACGGCAAAATGTCACAGTCTTTCTTTCACTTAAGCGGGTTTTTCACTTAAACGAAGCCCACTTTAATGAAAACAAATTTCACTTAAGTGGAGTACGGATAAGTGAAAAAAAATTTCAATCAAGCGGAGTCTTAAAAGCAATTTGTTTACAAAACGAAAATAAACGGTTGTTACATATCAGAAATTCAAATGTCATTTTCGTGGTGAAAATTTAGTGGAAGTAAAAAATAAAAAAAAAGAAAGCGTTCAGCAGTTTTTTTTGTTCTATCCGATTTAATTTTTTTTCACTTAAGAGAGTTTTTTTCAATGCAAAATATAAAATTTAACTGAAAATATAGGTTTGTTCGATTTTCTCTGCCCAAGGCGCCCTGGGCAATGTCAGCCAAGCCAATTGTCAAAAACTCAGGGCTGCTCAGGTTTTTATTTTACATCGAACGCTTCATTGCTACAAGTTTCACCATTTGATTTTTTCGTTAATTTCACTGTTTCATAGATTTTTGTATATTTTGGAATTTTGTCATTAATTACATGAAACAAATAAATAATAGAAATTATTAACAAAATATCTCATATTTACCAATTAATTTATTATCAACACTTGTTTTTGCCTGAATGCCGGATGATTTGAATTTTGACAGCTGTGAATTGTCGCCCTGAGAAAAAACCTAGGTCTCGTGAGAGTCGTTCAGTGCTCGCCCAAACACACATCGAACACATTGCAAAAAATCTATGGCGAAAAAAGTGCTACATAAAACGATTCAGAGCGAGTTCAGGGCGACCTGACATGACATCGAACAAACCTATAATATGTGGTTATTCACTTAAGCAAGTTTAGCAGCGTTTAAGAGGTAATTTGTCAACAAATACTCGGGGATGAAAAAAGTGTTTCAAATAAGCGGGTTTTTTATCTGAAGCAGGTTTATCAAGCGGGTTTTACTGTATATGCTTGCTCTTTTTCTCAGTAAAAAGAGTAAAATAATTGATTGGTAACGTCGAATTTGCACAAATTTTCACAAAATTTCACAATTTGCTGTCAAAACCCATGGAAAAAAAACTCATTTTTTTTCGGAAATTTGTTGGAAAAAAAAGTTACCAAACAGGCATAATTGTATCTTTGCGCAGTTCTATATGTCAAACAAGTCTAAGAGCATTAGCTCGAACTTTGAATAGAAAGTAACTTGAATTATTTATTAATTAATTGGCATCGTGTTAGACAGACGAAAATTTCTTATAAAATCCGTGGTTATAATATCCAGCTCAGCAAATTTTATATACGCAAAAAATAAAATTTAATAATAACAAATTATTTATTAATCACTTTTTTTTGTGTTATTGTTTGAATGTAAAAATTTTCTAACAAAAAAACCGCTAAATATGAAATTAGAATTAGAAACAAAAATCATGCCGTAAATTTTTAGACAATTTAATACGATTTTAAAGCAATTTTAGTAGGTTTAAAAACAAGATTTTCCAATTTTTTAGTGACTTCACCAATCACCGTACTTCGCGCCGTATTATCTTTCTATGATTATACTATAAATTACCCAAAAATGTCTAATTTATCCTTTAAGTACCATATTAACTCCAAATGTCACTTTGACAATTAAGAATGTGAAAATGGTATGTTTGATTACTTTTTTGCATATGAACTGTCATTGTTTTAGGCGTGTTCAGTTTGAAGAGTTTAGTAAGAAAATATACGTTAAGTATGATACGTATAGTTAAAAAATGTTTAAAAAAACAAATATTTTAGTAAAAAGCTTTAAAGTTAAAAAAATTTTTATATACGTGCAGCCTGCAGGTCTGAATTTCAAGATTTTTCTAGTTAACCTGAAGCATTAATCACGTATAAGTATCAATCAAAGCTATGGATATAATCCTATTTAAATCAGCACAAACTTACATATGTCAATTAAATTTTATTTAACACCACTTTATTGCAAAACATTACAAGCCACACACCACCACCCATTTTTCTATATAGAATTTCACAAAGGACACCCTTTCTATATCAGCATGTACTTATATTAGAGTGTAAACTGGATTCAAATATATATGTATAGATAAAGAGAGGTAACCCCTAAAGATTACATTTTCCGAGTTAAATCTTTCACAAACAGAGAGAGAGAAAAAGAGTGAAAAAAAAAAAATCACCCAATTTACACCCTCAACACTCGAACATAAGTTTTGACGAAAAATCACTGTTGCGTATGATAACATGATTGAGCTATTGGTACTATACAAGGGTGATGCATTGGCACTCGTATTCGGCCTCATTTAAAATATTATGGGGGTAGTTAGAGCTGCTAGAGGTTATACATATATACCCTATCTGAAGTTCGACCAATATTTCTAATAAAATTTTGTGTGTATAAAAAGGGGCTTCGGTCATAAAAAACCACCACCACCACCATCATCATCGCACGATTGCTATATATACACTCTCATATAAATTCATTAGCATATTGTTCGAGGCGTACACAATACCATAATGTTCGTTGTAATACGTTTGTTTGCCGCATAAACGGGACAGGAAAAAAAAAAACAAACTCAATATGTGTACATCAGAAACACACCCCACCACCCTCTCGGTCGGCTAATTTTGACAGCCTTCTCTGCTCTGGGTGCTGTGCCAAATAATTGATATTAAATATATATTTTATTCAGAAAGCAAAAACACACGTCCTTCTGTCTCTGTTGTCGTACGTCTGTATGTCGCTGTCCGTTAAAATTCGTTGGTTTCGACCAAAACACAAAAAAGCTGGCAAGGGTTGATAGCTTATTTTACTGCAACAATTGCCATCACAGGACACAGGACTCGTTGTCGTCGTATACCTCACACATGACACAGGGACAAGTTTTTGAATTATGAAATCTCCGATAATGACATCGTACAGGACTATTTATGCATATATACAGAGGTGAAAGTAGGTAGGTTATAATATTTCTATGAATGGAAGCCGCACCTTTATGTGTGCACTGTATATGCAGCCCTGACAATAATAGCATAAGGAATAAATTATAAAACATTTTATACATATTTGATGCACAGGTATATATAATATCGATCCAGTGCTGAGTCCTGCAGGATATATGCGATCACAGGTGATGATTGCAGGACAATGCTTTAATATTCCCACATTTGAATAAATAATAGATATATAATGAATTCATTCATATTGTCATTGTGGACATAAAGGATGAAAGGTATGGTCATTCGTTCATGCACTGAACCAAAAAGGTACGTAGATACAATAAAAAAGTTTATTGGGACAATAAATTTATTTATCAATTTTCGTCCAACAAACTGGTTTGTTGGGCCAATAAAAAGCGGTTTATTGGCCCAATAAACATTTATTGATACAAGCAAAAACTGTTTATTAACCCAATAAAAGTTTATTGATACAAGCTAAAGCTATTCATTGACCCAATAAACATTTTGTTTATACAAGCAAAAGCGTTCATTGACCCAATAAACGTTTATTGACTCAATGAACGTTTATTTATACAAGCAAAAGTGGTTTGTTGTCCCAATAAACGTTTATTGATACAAGAAAAAGTGGTTTATTGGCCCAATAAACGTTTATTGATACAAGAGAAAGTGGTTTATTGGCCCAATAAACGTTTGTTGATACAAGAAATTATTTATTGAATTATTTATCTTTTAAAAAATTGGTGAGTTGTGGCAATGTACTTTTTTTATTGGCCCAATAAACTTTTTATTGTCTCTATAAAGTGTTTGTAAGTTTAATTTTTTATTTTAAATTATAATTGACTGTTATAGAATTCACATTATGTTCATGCCATGATTCTTATATGATTCGCTAAGAATCGAACATAATTTGCGTCTTAGAAGGTTGCGATAGTATTTTACAAAAGGCATTTTGGAGTTGAGGTCACTTGAACTTTTAATTTTTATTCAAGTGACCTCAACTCCATAATGCGTTTTGTAATATTATGCTGTCGCACCCATCTAAGATGCAAATTATGGTTATATAAAAATCACAGCATGAACAGACTGTGAATTTTATGAGAATCGACCATAATTTGAAAAAAATAAAGTATTTAGCTACCCCTAAACACTTTATTGGGACAATAAATAGTTTATTGGGCCAATACACAGTTAATTGCGATAATAAACAAAAATGTGAAAATCAATTAAAATGTTTATTGACATTTAATAATTTGATTATTGCGCCAATAAACGCATTTATCAAAGTTAAAAAAGAAGTTTTATAACAAAAATTGTTTGGCGCAATGTATGAGTTTATTGTGTCAAAAAAAAAGTTTATTGATACTAGCAACCGATTATTAATTTTTAAATTTTAATTTTCAATAAACGGAGTTTAATTGAGCCAACAAATCGTTTATTGAATAGAAATTTTTGAAACAATAAATGTTCGTAGTATTAACAAAAAATTTATTGAGACAATGAAAAAACAGTCAATAAACGGTGTTTATTGATATTACAAACGATTTTTTTTTCAGTGTGTGTGTCACTGTCGTTCCTATCATATTCGATATATCCTTTAGAAATTGAATGAAATGAAAATATAGACGAATTTTGTGGTATTACAATAAATATTCAGACAGGATGTGTCAATCTGGGTTGAAAGTTTTTTTTTGCTGTTGAGTGAGCTTCAATATATAAGCCCAGTTGGTTTTGAAACCAGTAAAAACCCTAGTTTCAATGAACCAGAAAAAATATTTATTTAAATTGAGTCTTAAATTAAATATTTAATTGAAATCGTTGGAGTCGTTCTCGAAAAATCTTCAATTTAAAATATCTTTCAAAAGCTTAACCAACCCGTCTCTTATGAATTCTCCCATAACTTAAGTTATACAGTAAAACCCGTTTAAGAGAAACGGGAAAATGTCACAGACTTTCTTTCACTTAAGCGGGTTTTTCACTTCAACGAACCCCGCTTAAGTGAAAAAAAATTCACTTAAACGGAGTTGGGATAAGTGAAAAAAAAAATTACTTAAGCGGATTTAAAAATTCAAATAAACGATTGTGACATATCAGAAACTCAAATTTCATTTTCGTGGTGAAAATTTGGTGGAGGTGAAAATTTGGTGGAGGTAAAAAATAAAAAAGAAGTGAAAGCGTTCAGCAAATTTTTTGTTCTGTTCGATTAAATTTTTTTTTCACTTAAGAGAGTTTTTTCAATGAAAATTATAAAATTCAACTGAAAATATGTTTCAGATATCCGGGTTTTTCACTTAACCAAGTTTTACTTAAGCGGAGTGTTTTAAAGGTATATTGGTCGCCAAATACTCGGGGATCAAAAAATTGTTTCAGATAAGCGGATTTGTATCTTAAACGGGTTTCTCTTAAGTGGGTTTTACTGTATTATAAAGAATGGCTGCCCCAAGTAGTCTTAATTCTTATAGCCTAAGGAAGGAATTTATAAAAGAATTGGACATTTTTTATTCTTTTCTCCAACTAAAAGTTATTTTACTTCTGTGAGGTTAAATTCGACAGTATATTTATGTTATTGTTTTTGTAGGGCTTGTATTAAGTTTGTGTACCGAAGTTAAATAAATATTTCCGAAGCTATATTTTCGTATACAATTTCTTTTAAACTATTAGAAGTTGAATTCGAAATATGATACTAGCCTGAATGTGTACGAATTTCGTTAGTATTTTCATAAGGCTTCCTTAGTTATTTTTTTTGTTGCCGAAGCACAGGAAATAAAAATAAGGAAAAAGTTTCCATTAAGAAGCTTCGTCATAGAGTTTGTGAAAGAAGTATCTTTGCAGTTCTATTCTATATGTCAAACAAGTCTAAGAGCGTTATCTCGAACTTTTAATAGAAACCAAGTTGAATTATTAGGTTAGGTTAGGGTAGGTTAGGAGGGGCGTGCCCGTGGCGTCCCCTATAACAGTGATAGCATCTAAACTAATGATTGTCATAGACAGGTTCATTTACGAATCAGCCCGTGCTTTCTATATATTTTTTCAAGTTTGCCATTGAGACCTGCGCTAGATCGTCCAGTTCTCCGACAAACCTGTTTCCAACGGAGGCTTTTTTTTTTGGAGATTTGGGCAGTCGCATGAGCAGGTGTTTAATGGTTTCTATTTCCTCAACATCCTGACAGCTCCTACAGAAATCGGGTGCGCATACACCCAATCTAGTGGCCATTACGCCAATATGGCGCAATGAGTTTCTTTTTCATTAATTCTAGGCTTTAAACTTCTACAGATTACGCAATCGTTCCTGGATATCCAGGAGTTGTTGATTTGTTTTTTTGTTATTAGGTCTATCTTCATTTTGATCACGCCAATCAGGACGTCTGGTCTCGTATCTGACTGGCTATTACTGTCTCCATTTGACATTGACCCTTCCCTTCCCAGTGCATCTGCTATGTCATTCCCTTCTATATTGCTATGTCCATGAAACCCAGCATATTTTAACTTGGTTAGAGTAACAAATATTGTTCAGTGTATTTCGAAATTTTTTAGTGACTTCACCGTACTATCTTTCTAAGATTTTGCTATAAAGTTAAAATTTCCAAAAATTTCTCTTTTATCCTTTAAGTATACCATATTAACTCCAAATGTCACTTTGACAATTAAGAATGTGAAAATGGTATGTTTTATTACTTTTTTGCATATGAACTGTCATTGTTTTAGGCGTGTTCAGTTGGAGAGTTTATTAAGAAAAGAAAAAAAAAAAGTTTCCATTAAGAAGCTTCGTCAAAGAGTTTGTGAAATAACAAACAGAAACAGGAAGCTATTATTATTGTTTTATGAATCAAGTTCAATGATCTATAAGAGATTCAGCAAACATATATATAAAAGATTACGCTGAATTTGTGACGACGACTTAATGTTGTGCATCTTGATGATATATAGGCTTTAGATCGGGATTGAATAAGGGACTTCTTGAAGCAGACCCCAATTGTAGAGTAGCTGATGCGATGTTAATAAAAATTTACAAAAAATTCTATAAATTTTATCGAAATCTCTGGTTCTGTTCTCGAGACTCAGAGAATCCGTTACATTTTACTCCCGCACGGAGACGAAAGTAAAATCCACTCCGCTGATTTAATATTTTTCTACATTGTGTAAAAAAAACATTAACAAATTGTGTCGGTTATATTCTTTCTTGAGAAAGTAGGTATCATTAAAAAGAAAAATCATAAACATAATTCAAACAATCTCAAAATATTACTTTGGCTTCAATTTAATTTTAACTAGGATATACAATGACAAGGATAACCTATAAAACCGCGTGGGTATTTTTTTGCACATCCGTATATCATCGAGTGAGGCCACTGGTGGTGGTGTTGTTGCTGTTGCTATTGCTATATTTTACTGGTAGGTAGATACTTATAGTAGGAACCAGCCATCTCTAAGTCGTAAACACAAAAACACATCATCCATTCTAGATTTCCATTCAATGAATTTCGATTTCAGTAGCAATTTGCATCGCTGCATGTGTCCAGATGTCCGCAGAGGCCCACAAGACCGGCCAGAATGATATGAATGATACCTATACCTATGATGTGCGCAACTTCTAAATAGTATGCCTCTGCACGCCATCTACATGCTTCATGACTTTGAATAGATTAAGTAACTTTTATATAGGTATAAATTTTGTGTTTCTCTTCAATTTTTCTTGAATGGTATATGTTTTACAGTTTCAAGCATCAGGACCGCAAGAATGTTACCAGATAATTTGTCACTAAAAACTCTGAGACGAATCTTATTTTTGAAGATAAAATAACAATACAAGTCGGCTATCTATTTATAGCTATATAGCCAGAGACTTCAAAAACAATTAATAATAATTCGATACTTTAATGATCGTTTGTTAACTGTCATCTGGTGTTTTGTTTCCAAAACATTCGGCAATAAGATAAAGAGAACGACAACAAAGCAAAAACAAAAATACAAAACGTTTGAAATTATTATACCTATATGTACATTCGCTTTGGATGATTGCGCACCATAATATCCAGGTGCTTCGAAAATCAAATAATTATTGAGATATGCGTAAATAGATACATAGTATTTTTGGTCACATTCCGAAATTACTTTTTTTCTATGGGAATCATTTTTGATGCTACAAATTATTAAGTAAATATTTGTTCGTTCTTTCTAAAAAAAATCAATTAAAAATACATTTCTTGCTTTCTAAATAAGTAAACCAAAATAGTTAGTACTTTTTTCTATTCAGTTATTTTTTTTTTTATAAAATTACCCCTTTTTTACTAATGCGGAATTAAAAAATAATTTTGAAAAAAATCAGCTACCAGTTTTTTGAAATATCGAATTTTTATTAAATTCTATATTTCAAAAACGAAATTGAAATTTTTTTTAAATCCAAAATTTGTTTTCATGGAATTTTTGATATGCAAAGTATTTGAAGCTCTTGCGTAAAAAACTTCATTAAAATCGGTTCCACTAATATTGAGATAATCGAAACCAAAAAAATAGTTCTATGAGAGGTACGATTTTTAATCGACAGATAATTTTGTTTCCAATAATATGGTATGATCGCATTATCTCACATAAAAAAATTGATTCAGCCGTTTTTGATAAAAATGAGAAATGAGAAAAATTGACCTCGGGCAAGTTTTCGAGAAAAATATAAGGCTTCCATTTGTTGCTAAAAAATTTGTACGGCAGTTACCGTTATTTTTGGTCCTAATAAATTGAAAAAAAAAACGTGTCGGGGGAGTGAACAAATGAAAATATAAGTACCAAGTTTAAAAAAAATTCATCCACCCGTTAAGGGTGCAGTCGAAAGAACACTATTAACTGGTTGAACACAATACCCTGCTGCAACTGAAATCGGAGCTGCAGCTGCAACTGCTTTCAAAAAATATCTTTTGTCGTTTTTTATAACTGCCCACAATGAGCTGTACAGCTTTTTATATATTTTAAAGGAAAAAAAAACAACCACGAGTTTATTATTCACTTTTTTTATTTCCAATATTTTTCTTTTAATTAATAGTTTTTTTCGCGACACAAATGAGCACTAAAAACTTCAATATTTTTTTCTGGCTCTTTTTTTCTTCATATAAATTGAAACGTCAAAAGTGCTGCACGTGAAAAAGTTAAAAGTTGGTATACTTTTGCAGCACCGTCTGCAACACCGATTGCAGTTGCGTTGCGTTGTGTTCGTAACATTGAATTTGTGTGTATTCAATATTTTGACAGCTATTCAGTTGCAGCTCCATTGTGTTCAGCCAGTAATGCTTTAAGACATTGCAATCCGCGCTGTGTGATTCGTATAAAATGAACACAATATATTATAGGTTAGGTCAGTAGAAGAAAACAATCGATTGGAAGTAGGGCCCTATATTTCCACCCATTTAGATGGGAGGGCTAATTGTAAAAATTTATATAAATAAAACGAAGTTCATGCTCAAAACTCAACTATTCGGAGCAGGTTCTCCATGTGGCAGGTTTGAAAAAAAAAATCCTAAATACTATAACATTTTCATAGCAACTGCTCAGCTTTTCATATTGTGCATCTGCTCTGAGCACTAACTCTGTTTTATTTATGTAGCCTAATGGATATTGGAAAGATTTAAATTGAATTTAGAAGAAGAAGGTTAATTTAGGTATAGGTTGGGTACTTTGAGGGATCTTAGCAAAAAAATTTTGTAAGATCAAATTATTTTACGTTTTTAATACATATAACCTCAAAAATTACGAAAAAAGGTTGTTTCCATTTTCTAACAGGAATATCTCAAAAACCCGAACTGATGATGGAAAACAGCTGCTGTCGGATCTGAGTCCAAAAGTATTATTCAATATACACTCTTATATTTTGTATATACCTAGGTATTTACTATTTAGGTAAGAATCGTTTCGGAATTTAATATTTTATCGCCGACATTTTCATTTTGTATTCAATATAACGATTATAATTTATTTAGAAAGCTTAAATCCAAGTTTTCGTCCAACAAATTCTTATCCAGGGTTTCCACCATCTTGATTTAAAGAGTCAGCTTTATTTTCGCTTTATTTTACACAGGAAGGATTGAGAAACATATATATTGTTTTATAATCGAGAGAATTTTTAATTATAATAATATCGTAACTAAACTAAAAATATTGGAAAATTTCTAAGTATCAAAATATTATGAAAGTTTGGTTTTATTATTAGAAAATAAAATAAATTAGACGTTTACGAATTAATTCGTATTAAATCAGAATGATGATCGTGGTGTATATTCACAATACATATACAGAATTTTGGGTAGGTATATGTTTATTTTTTCTATATGAAAACAAAAATAATATGCGGATCACAATAATTTTTGGTTTGGGTAGATTTTTGAAAGTCAGAATTTTAGGCATATGGGTGATTCTCTGCCAACTGTGATTCTTTGTGTCCAGGGCTTTATTCGTAACTTAATATAAAATTTTCTTATGAATTTCTGGATTGAATTGTGGAAATAATTTTGTACTACAATTTACATTACATATTGTTTAAAAATTTGCTACCCTTTCCCCTTGGCATGTAAAAGTATACGCAAATTTCAGTACCGTGGCATGTCCCATCATTGTTTTTCCAATTAAATCTACTATTTTCTATTAAAATACATCATTGAATAAAAATGTTGTCCTCAGAGAAGTTTGAGTACAATAGTTGCTTGATTAAATTTTGACAATATCAAGTCAAAATATTTGCTCTCGAATTAAATAATAATAATTGAATGTTGTCCACGGATTTCATTTTCTTTTTGAATTCAAAAGATTTACCGCTGAACCGCCATTTTTTTTTAGTTTGATGGCATTTATGTGGTACCGTTTGAAAGAGGCACTATTTATTTATTTTTTACAAAAGTCAATTTATTTTACCAACGTAATTTTGCTGTAAGAGTGAAGTGTTTTTATTTTAAAATCGTGTGTCACAAAATTACCTGTCAGTACCGTGGTAGTGTTATCCAAGCGAGTTATGAAATTTGTTGGGGTGAATTTTAGAATATTGTATTTCTTTCAAAGTCATATAAGTTAAAATTATAGCGGATTTTATTTTTCTCAGAAGCTTTGAGATATGAGGTTATATTAAAGCCCAAATGTCAGTACCGTGGGTGTCAGTACCGTGGTATATTTATTTATGATGAACTTAAATTAAATGATTTCAAGCAATTTTGCTAAAAATCTTGTTATTTTTTTTATTAAGAATGGTACCAATACATATATTAAAACAAACATATTAAAATAAATCCGTGCAATAAATGTTGAGTTATATAACCTAGCATAAAAATTAAGACTCTAACCTCAAAAAACAAATTTCAAAAACTAAAAAACATATAATTTTGAATAAAACATTGCCTTTCAAAGTTGAAAACGTCAAACGTAAGAGGGAATTAAGAAAGTCACCAAAAATATTGTCAAAATGAATAAAAACGTTTAAAAATTCAAAAATAAAAAATCAGTGTCAGCATCATGCCTTCGAGATTTAGTACTTTTTACGATATTTTTTGTTCCTTACAGATTTAATACCATGTCTACATGACAAATAGATAAAAAAAAATTAATTTTCAATGACTTTCAATTTTAGCAAAATTTTAATTTAAAAAATCACAGTTGGCAGAGAATCGCCCATATGGCAAACATAAATTAAAAATAGATAAATTTTGACAAACATTAATTTTAAAAAATTTCGACTCAGGGGAGTGGGTCTCAACATGAGAAAATAAAGTTTTTAAAGACAAGTTTAAGTAAAAGTATTTAACTGGACCATAAACAAACAGGTCTCTAAACTAAAGCAAAAGGTGTCATTTCCTCAAAACCTTCTTGGATTGATTTTAAGCGCTTCTTCTGATAAGTGCAACATTTCAACTTAAATTTTGATCGCAGTTTGTTCAACATGAATTGAGTTTGTTCCAGACTTTGACCAAAACTATATTTCAATTGTTATGAATTTTCACCAAACCGTTTTCAACACTTCCAAAACTGACCACTCACCACTTAATGGTGAGTTAAACCATTTGTTCCTTTCCTGAAAATGTCTGCCTAAAAAATTTGTATATATAGACGAAAAATACCAGATATGATTGGTGTCAAAAATATCAGTTTAAATTTAAATAGGGTTGCCCAACTCTTAATTTTAATTATATTTTTTTTTTTTTTTTTTTCGGTCATCAAAGCTTTTTCTCAGAAGAAGAAAATGTATTTACAAGTTATGAATTATGAATGAAGTTCTTTTCAAAAAGGAATTTTACTATTATTATTTAATGCTAATTTAAAAAAACTGTTTTTAATTTTGTTTTTTTTTCAATTATGATTTTATGAACATTTCTCGGCTGAAAAGGTAAAACATTTTGAGTCGACTTAAGATAATTTGCTTTTTCTTTTCGCATTCTTCTATCTCACTCTTTTTCCTTTATATCCTTTATATAAATGGAACTGAATTCATCTTATGTACGTATGTAAATAGTATGGTGACCAGTGTTGTGCCATGAAGACTATAAATGTAGACTACACGATTGTCTACGTGTAGACAACTCAACGTAGACAATTTAAGTATTTGTCTAAATAAAAAAGTCAACAATGTAAACAATGTAGACATATTTCATAATTTTTTTATTTTACTTTCCTAAGCCTGTAAAATATAAAAAAAAAAACATCTTTTTCTTAAAAATGCAAATTTTATTTGGAAAGTATGTTGTATGTAGCTCTACGTTTAAATCAATTTAAATTTAATCCGAGTCGGCTTCCTTAGAGAGAAGGCCTCTGCCTTCTTCTATTCGTAGGGAGTAGTAGACTTGAAGAAGGTTCCTTGATGAAGAGTGCAGGTGTCCCCAGCTGGTAAAAACTCTTTTAATTTGAGCGGGAAAAGCAGGAATTTGTAAAAGTTTTCTGGCTAGTTTTCCCAAATTTTGGTGCTTCATGGCAATTTTTAATATAGTTTTTTAATATTGTTTACATTGTATACATAATTGTTGACATTCTTGACAGTTGTTTACATTGTTGACATTGTCGACACAATTGTCGACGTTTAAATGTAGACAATTAAAGTCGACACGTAGAGGAACAACACTGATGGTGACACAAATTCTAAAGAAGTTTTTTGCTCACCTGAAAAATGTTAAAAATTCAAAGTGATTTATCATAGATCCTTGGCAACCCAAGTCGATTCTAGTTTTTTGACTTTTTAAGAGGGGCATTAATGTTTGTCCATAAGCCGTTCTAGAATTCAACCAGAGATTTAATTTTTTCTGGGAGAATTTCATCCATACTCAAAATTTGACAGACACCCATTAGAAAGTCTGTATAACAAAATTTTTGTTTTAACTCGATAAGTTAAGCCCTTATAACAAATTTATTAATTAAAGTAGTTTTTTTGTCCAGCCACCAATTGACACAACAAGACCATTTGGAACATTTTCTTTTTAAGTAACCACTCATGGATTAAATTAAGCTCAATCGATTTGAAATCAGTTTTAAATTATTCACATATAAACCGACCTTGTTGGTTTTGAAATTATTAAATTTGCATGGTTGGTTTTATATTAAGGATTAAAATACTTCCACTGCATTTTTTTTAAACATACCTATCTGTTTCAATAAGTTATAATTTTTTTTAAGACCTAAACTTGAGAATTAGTACAAATTGATGAGTCGCCAAAAATGTTGTTCTGGTTTTTAATAATTTCGTTCATTTGCGGATCAAAAATATCAAAAACGATTGCATAACAATTCCAAAATATTGTGATTTGCATGCAAAATCGTCTCTGACTCTCGACTCTATGTTTCAATAGTTTAAATCCATTTCATCTATATAAACCATCAAATGCTAATTTTTGTTCGTAAATATTATTTACATATTTTTTCTATTATAATTCTTCTTGCCTGCAATGTCTAGACATCTAGTCCAACTTGTTTTGACCGTTTTTATAGAAAAATTAATCGGATTATCAATATGAATTAATATATTTTTGTCTTTTGTTTAACATATACCAAATATTTGCTGTGTGTTTCCAATTCGCCACGGTGCCGCCGCCTTAAAGTCATAAAACTGTACCACTTTGCAGACTTCCACACCATACCAATTAATAACTTTGCACCTTTTATATTATATTCTCAACAAAAAAAAAACTCACAATTTTAAATTTTGTTTTTATTTAAATTTATTATAGCTACCTCCCAACCAAGTAAAGTATAAATATTTTTGAAGTTAGCAATCAATGATTTACGAACTTCCCGGTCGTATTAATATTTTTATAAATTTTTTTTCTACTCACAGAATAAAAAACAAATAAATTATTTGAATATTTAATTCGAAAATTATTCGCTTTTTAAAAATTCATATTTTATTTTGCATTTTTTATTTAATAATATATTTTTGGTTTTTGTTAAAAAAAAAAAAAACAAAACAAAACAAAAGCTGATTGTATCGCACACAAAGAGCTAATTAATTTAGTATTCATAAAAATGTCAAGTGTTGTTTTTTTTTTTTTTTTGTTTTGTTAACCAAACAATATTGACAATGGCCTTATTCGTTTAAACAATTTTCATTCTCCATAATAATACATTTTTATTTATTTTTTTTTTTATTTTTGAGACTTTTGTTTTCGATCGTTGTTTTTATCTAAAGCTCTAGATTTTTTTTGTTGTCACATTATTTTGCTATGATGAGTAAATAAAAGTGTCTTAAATGTTTTTTATTGGAACACATTTGTGTACAATAATTTTGGTTGGGTGACGTGACAGGTGTGTGGAATTCTTTTGGTTTTTGAGATACCTATATAGGAGTATAGGTCTATATACTTTATATGGAACTAAACAGATGTGAAGGTTGAAGAAGGAGATGGTGTATCTGTTTGTGTTTGTGTTCTATTAATTAATTGGCAACAATTTATGCATAAGAACGAAATTTTCAATAAAGAAAATAATAATAAAAAAAAAAATTGAATGTTTAAATAAATATACAAATTTGGTTCATTTGATTGTTGTGGACTTCAAAACACACCTGGTTTTCCAAAGATGTTTTAAACACCTTTTTTAGATTAGGTGTTTTTTTTTTTTTTGTTAGATCGATATTAATGAGTTAACGTGAGATAGCATTAACTTTTTGATTCTGTTGTAGATTCCCTTGAAACTCGAAAATAGATTATTATAACCTCAGTTGTGTTATTTTTTTAAATTCCTGTATAGCTAACCAAAAATAATAAATTTTAAATAAATGAATAATATTGAATAATTCAACATTTCACACCTGTCACACCGCAGTGTTAAAGCTAATTTATCAATCTTATTTATTATTGTATGAGAGGGTAAAAGATTCTAAGACTTTTCTTCACCTTTTCATGCCTTTTGGCGAGAAAGTATATGTACATAGGTATGTATAAACGATGTCAATCATATTTTATAAACTGCAGATTAATGAAATTGCTTCTGTCTCTAATATTTGTATTATTGTTGTTGTTGTGGTTGTTTGAGTCATGTAGTTTTTGTAATTGAGAAAAATACAAATCATCAGGAATCAAAGAAGTAAGAATAAGTTCATGTGGTTAGAAAGAGGAACAATTGTGGCATAGTTAACAAACTCTGCGGGAGCTATAAGTGTGCAGTGTAGTAAATTGAATTTCATATGCTTCTGTTACTATTATAGTCTAGGAATTGAAGTTACCCATTTACATGATTGTATTTTAATTTGCTAAGCTTAGAATTTTTTCTTAACGAAAAGGAAACACGTTGTTTGCTTGACATATTTTGAAGTTTGCTATAAATATCAAAATTTGTGAATTAATTTGATCTGTTCTAAATAATTTATTAGCCCAGTAAAATGAAGCTTTCGTTTCAAAAAAAAAATACGGATAAGATGAATTTTGGAGGAGAGATTTATTTTTATACGTTAAGCACTTTCTTAAAAGTACCTATAACCTTTAATTTGGACCAGAGCTTTAGATTTTGTTGGGTGACAAAGGCAAAATTTACTAATTTTGTAAATTGTCATTTTTTTTGTACAACTTACCATTTGGGAGTTATTCCTTAAAAAACATTTTGGAGGGCCTTCAACCCCCCACAAAATTGTAAGCGGCGCTCTTATCAATGGGGACTTTTGACAGTTTCTTAATGACACCATGAGAAGGTTATATACCAAAATCCAGCTTTCCGGTGATTATTTCCGAGTCAAATGCTTTATTGACTCTACTATCGTGCCACCATTTTATTTATTTATTTTAAGGTCTTCAGTTGGGCTCCGGGATCTTATAGCACCTCATATATGGGATATTCGCGAAAAAGTATGCCATCTAAAAGGTCACTAATTGGTCATAAAAGGTCAGCTATTTTCAGAAATTGGTCAGGCTTAGAAAACTTGTAATCCAAGCTTGAACTTTTTCAAGGTCATTAGCGATTTTTGGCACCTCATTTATGGGATATTCGCAAAAAAAAGTATACCATTTGAAAGGCCACCGGATCGTGATAAAAGGTCAGCTAGTTTCAGTAATTGGTCAGGCATAGGTTTTTTTTTATGAATTAAAAAAAAAATTCAAGGTCACAGTATAAGACTTTTAGCACCTCGTTTTTAGAAAAGAAATAAAAATGCAAGAAATAATAAAAAAAATCTATGCCTGACCAATTTCCGAATATAGCTGACCTTTTATAAGTATAACATAACCTTTCAGATGGTATGCATTTTTTTGCGAATTTTCACTAATGAGGTGCTAAAAGTCTTATACTGTGACCTTGAAATTTTTTTTTAAATTCATAAAAGAAAACCTTTTATCACGATCCGGTGGCCTTTCAAATGGTATACTTTTTTTTGCGAATATCCCATAAATGAGGTGCCAAAAATCGCTAATGACCTTGAAAAAGTTCAAGCTTGGATTACAAGTTTTCTAAGCTTGATCAATTTCTGAAAATAGCTGACCTTTTATGACCAATTAGTGACCTTTTAGATGGCATACTTTTTTTGCGAATATCCCATATATGAGGTTCTAAGATCCCGGAGCCCTTCAGTTGAGTAAATTAAAATAAAATGACGACTTTTTGGCTATTATGAACATTTAAATGAGCTATATCCAGAGATTTAAAAAAAATTAAGGTTAACATCGGCATTTGCTCTAATATTGCTAGGTGAATTATATTAGGTGTAAATATCAGGGCTCTCATAGTCTCATCGCGCCTCAGAGGTTTAATATAATATGTTTCTATAACTAAAGCCCCTTTTTGAATACTTTGTTCAATATATTATATACGTACAGATAGCTATAGAGACAAAATGAGCAACTTATAAAAACTTTTATAACGTACTCCCAAAGAATTATACAAAAACCATAATAACCATTATTATAATATTATGAGTGCTCGTTAAAAGGGTGCCTGATGCGTAAGGCAATTCATAAGAAAAGATAAAAGCTGCTCAACATATGTTTCAGTCAGTTTCGCATTCACGTCTTGAAAAGCGCATAATATGTATATCTCTGATGTCCGTCTGTTTGAACTTGAAAGCCAACAAAAAACTCCTTTGCTAAAATATGTATCTTTTGTTCGTATAGTATAAAGATGATCGTAAAACGATCGTGGAGAATTATTAATTTTTATTTTCAACAAATATTATGCGTAGGATCATAAAGGACATACAAACAAAAAATATCAAGCAATTTCATCTTCTCTTGATGAAGGTACCTATTGGCATAAATGTAGTAAAAAAATGTGCTAACAAGATCAATTGTTTGTTATGAATTTTTTTTTTAAAGGGTTCTTATTGTTGTCGACACAATAAACAAAAATCCTCTCGCCTTGGGCGACTAATTCTTTTGCGCGACTTTTTATATTTATTTCGCGAAGTGTCCAAATCCCTGTCTGACCTTTGGTCTATTTAGTTCCATTTTTTTTTATTTCGATTGTGTTCGGAGGCAAATCACAAAGCAAACAAACAAGAAATTGACAATAACAAAAAAGAATAGTACCTATAGAAGGCTTCTCAAATGAGTTCCTCTCCAATTCACGATGGTCATCGCATTTAAAAATCTATATATAAAGAGCATATGAGGGTAAACGTTTTGTTTTCTTATACTTTTAATAAAAAGCTTCTTAAAAGGGTTTAAGGGAGTTTTTCTATCAATGTAGGACTTCTGGTTTTTATTTTTGTCTTCTGGGAATGATATAGTGAGTTAAAATATGTAGATATAGGTCCTTAAAAAAAAAACAACAAGAAAATAAAAGAAAAGAAAACATATTATCAAAAGGCAGATGTAGGTATAACAATTATTGTCCAAAAATTGTGTCCATTTGCTATTTGTATGGGCCTTTTGTTTGGCTATTTTTTGCTTATCAATAATATAATGGCGTGCGAACAATAAAACCTTAATATCGGTTTAATGTGTACGCGCAATTCGCGCAAAGTGATGATACAAGTTTTTATGGGCTTTGTTAAATGTTTTGGAAAATTTCAGTGGTCGGATTTGGATATGGCTTCTTACTTTTTTTGTTTTTTTTTTTTTTTTTCTGTTTTACAACCTATGAACTTTTTGGAAGTTATAGGCTTGGTAAATTGTAAATAATAAGCCTCATTTCGATGGAGAAACATTTCCAAAAAAGATTAGAATTAAAGCAATACAGTATAGATAATGATTTGTTTTGTATTGAAAATTTTATAAATAAATTCTTATCTACTCAAATTGTTGTAATAACAAACTTTAAAATCGCCTAAGCAATTGAAATTTTATTCAACTCTGTTGCAGTAGTTTTTAAGAAAGTCGAAAATTAATATCGCATGATGTTGACCTTTAAAGCCTAATTTTTGGTAAAAAATATTATATTTATAAACATTTTTCAGTAAACTTAAAACTCAAATTTTTGATCGGAGCTTTTTTTATTGATTCTCAAACTTCTGACTAAAAGATGTTTTTTTTGGTCAATCCGAAAGGAATTAGACGAAAAAAGTGAAGTCAATTTACATATTAAATACTGCAACAAATAATTCTCTTCGAGATTAGCTAAGCGCAGAGAATTTTCGAGGCTTTTTAATATTCCGCAGGGCTCTGAGATATTTGAACAACAAAAAGTTTGCCTTGAGATATTGTTGGTCGTTCAGTGGCTGCGAAAATATTATTTCGTCACAAAAATCATTTTCCACGCAACTTCTTCAATTTGTTACATTTAATGATTTATGGAAGCTAAAACCAAAGTCACTGGCATTAGATAACAATATTTTTCAAAACAGGAGCTTCAAAATTTAGATTGGAACGTTAAAAATTTGGAATTAAGTCATGTCTTAAATATATATGTCTATTAACTTTAATATATAAAAGTGTATCCAATTCATATTATTTGTACCAAATTTAGAAAACTAAGTCTAAAAAGTTTTTGTTGTCTTTTTTTTTGATTAAATTTTGTTTGATTGAAAAAAAAATACTTACCATCCAAAAAGAATTTCTTAAAATGTGTGATTTTGAAGGTTATACGTCACGACCATCTTTTTTTTTTTTTAAATATTTACAAAATTTGAACATTTTTTTTTCCGAAAAATGTGCTCTTGCTCTCCTAACCTTAGTCTAAGTCACCTTTTGTTTAAAAAAAAACATAATTAAGAAACAGTATCAGACAATTGATAAACATCTCGTTTTTTTTATTTTAAAATTTCATAAAAAGAATATTAGAAATTAAAACAATTTTTAAAATTTTTTTTTTGAAAATTTTAAAGAGTGGTGCTTGTTGGAGCGAAAAAAGTATGGAATTCGTTTTTTTCCGTTAAACATTTAATTTTTATATTTTTACTTTTGAAATTGGGACAAATTTTGAAAGTTTTATTTTTATGCACAAATTTGTTCTCTTAAATTAAGGCTGATTTAATAATTATAAGGACACAATATTTCCTCAACTAATGTATTATCAGGGGCGGACTGGGATTCAAAAGGCCTCCTGGTATATTAGGAACGCAAGGTAGTAAAAACGCAAGGTAGTAAAGTAAGTAGAATGAGTGAAAAAGGATTAGCTCCGAAAACATTATAATAAATTTAATCGTTGTATAATTGAAGCCATAAACAAAAAATGAAACTTGATTGATTTTTGAAGACATAACGGCAATAATAAAATTTTATAATTGATGTTTCCTATACTTCTAACGAAACTTCAAAAATACTCACAGCAATCAAAATATCGTTGTTGTTCTTTTCTATTCTGTTTTTGCGGCCCTGAAATTTTTTTTATGAAACCTTTCCTTTAAACGAACTGAGAGTAAGTATTGCTACTTCAAAAACCTATAAAATATATAGGTTACCGTAGGTTACCGTAGGGCCGCAACTACAACTTCGTTTGAAGTGTTTCAGAGTACTGAGCAGGACCCCTTGGGCCTAAAACAGCGCAGTTATAATTAGTGTTTTAGTTATTAGTTGTTTTCGCTAAAATAATCTTTATCCTCATTGTGAGGGCCCTTAACAGAGATGTATGGAGCTTCCTGAGATTCCTTTGGGGCCACAAATGTTGCATATTTACTGTAAGGCCCTTAGAAATTAAATTTGATTAGAAAGTTTTCTTTTAAAAGAGCAGAAAGTACTGCAGGATCTTTCATGCACTTTTTGTTCTGCCAGGGGCCCATCGGGCGAAATTCCGGTTGGTCGGTGGCCCAGTCCGCCCCTGCATATTATCATCAAATATTCAAGACGAAATGTTTTTAAAAAGCAAAAAAAAAAAACAAACAAAATTGAGCTGCTTTTTTTGGATTTTTTAAAAAAACTTAGGAAATTGAAAAAAATATTAAAAGATTAGAAAATTGAAATTTTTTCGAATTTTGTACACAACTTTTTAAATTTTGAACCTATAGAATTTTAGCGAAATTCTGAACAAACTACAAACACAATAAAAATAAAATGCACATTTATGAATATTTTTCAAAAAACTAAAACATAGAAGAATTATCTTGAATAAAATTCGAACAATTTTTAAAATTTAAAAATGGGGGCTAACTTCGAAAATTCAAGACTTTTTGTTCTGATGACCTGACGTCTTGAATTCTGCAAAGACATGAATTCTGTGAAACGTTGATGTTTGTTTCTCTCAAACTGTAATCAAACTTTTGTTCCCCTCGTGCTCTATTTTTATGCAACTTTTATTCTTTTATAAAATCATGAAAACTAGTCCTTTGTATCCTTTTATCTTCAACACACACATATCCTATTGTTCCTTCAAAGAGATACTCAATTTCAACTTCAGACCCTTCTTGTTATGAACAAAAAAATGTGAATAATAATAATTTTTCTATCAAGGTATGATCTTCGCGGGATATATGATCTATAGCATCCTCTTCTTCTTCCTTTTGTCATTATTGTATGCATATATCCTTTTGGACAGAAAAAAAAATCAACAAAACAACATAAAATTTTTATTTTTCATATCTTTTGTTACAAAAAAAAAATACTATTTTATACATCTTCAGATTTTCAACACCCAGTTTATATAATATGTATAGGGTCTATGTACACAACATTCTATTATTCCTATGCCTATCTGACTGACAGGAATACAATAGTAAATCAGCTATAAAGCGGCGGGCAATTGAATTCACATAATATGTATGTATACAATAAGGGATGACACATTTAAAATCCGCACACCATTTTATCAATTGTTTCGAGTGGTGCCTATTGTATATTTAAGTCCAGAAGCAAAAAAAAAAAAAAAAAACCAAAAAAGTTGAATAAAATGAAAAATATCGAAACAAACCAAAAATGATAACAAAAAAAAAAAACAAAATCAAGAAGATATACAATTTTGATTTCAGAACATGATAAATAAATATGTAGTAAGAATAATGGAAGAAGAACAAACGTCTCAAGTTACCTTTTATTTGTGTTGTTCATTCACACTTTCGATTTTATTTTTTTTTTTTTTTGGAATTAAATACGAAATTCTTTGGAACGTTATGCAATCATTTGAAAGAAGACAAACATACTCGTATTTCAACTGACTGACTGCTATTTGTATGTTCTACGAGTATAGTCAAATGGGATAGATGTATGATGTCAAGGAACTTAATGTCCTGGACACGAGTCCTTTTGCTTTGTTGTTAATAAAATAAAGAAATAAAGTATACCTATTTTCTAAGGAATTCATGGTTAATGTTTCTTTTCTTTAGAAAACCAAATTATGCTACCGATTAGAAGGCATTTCCAGCAAATATTGATATAGAGTTTTGTTTGAATAATTTATCCCTTTTCCATTAGAACAAATCGTTTTAATATATACAGTTTTCTTTAAGTATGAAAAAACTGTAACATACCACATCAATCTATGCTTCAATTTTTGATTTTTTTTTTGTTAATCAGGATTCAGGGCTAGATGATGCTGGGTATTGACCAAAGACTGCTTCTCAGTCATTTTGCTTTTCATCCGGTGTTTTAGTTTCTTACAAGTATCTACATAAGTCTTCAACATGTAATTTTATTCAACTTGTAGATACTCTAGTTCAGAAATTCGAGAATCTGGAAATGCATTGCTGATTACACCAATAGCTCATAAATCTTGCTTTGGGGCCTCAAAGGTGATTCTGAAGCCAGATGTTGTAGTACTCAACATCACCATTAAAAAGTGATTTCTCTTTATAGAGCTTTCTTCTAAAGATGAATAGCAGGCTTTTCACAATCGAATGAAGATTGATAATGGGTCCATGTCAGTGAGGCTTAGGTACAGAAATATCCACCATTGAACAACAATTCTTACTACAGCAGATCTTGGAAAAAAAAACCCATCAACTTCAAATCCGAATCTAGAACATTTAAATAGACGACATATATTATCTAGTTTTAGCATCGCTGCAAACTCATTCGTTTATGCAGGAGATAAGACTTCCTCTAATACTTTTGATGTCAAAGAAGGATTTAGGAGGCGAATGGGGTTATATCATCGGACTTAGTTGTCTATCATTTGGCCGCATTGCGGTAGTAACTGTTTTTTCAATCTAATAAAAATGTTTAAAAAATAAAATTTTCATATTTATAGTAATTTGTAACTATGAAAAAACCGAAGAAGTCCTCCAGTTCCCCCAAATTAAAAGTTAGGAAGGTGAGGTCAATTGGGTTAGTTGGATCACCGAGTCGTTGTGTGTATCCAATAAAAAAAATAGTTTGTACACCCTTATGTAAGAGAAATAATCATTAATCTTCATTCATATTGATATTTCATAATTTCCTTTAAAAAGGGAATTTAGAATATATTTTTAACTGAGGGTAAAGAATCAATTTTTTGTTGTTGTCTAGTTATAACTACTCCATTGAGAGAAGGATCCAATCCAATAGATCTCTGGGTCTTATATTTTCATTAGAGGAAGCTGGAGGACTTTTTCGGTTTTTCGATACTTTAAAAAAATATTTATAATTTTTTTTTTATTGAAGGTAGATAAACAATTTTTTCGGTTACAAAAATGTGCAAAAAACGGTAAATTGAATCAGTTTTACCCCCTTTCATCGGTAATTTTTGAGTTTGAAGTTCTGGATTAAAACAACCTTTTGTTGAACTTTCCGAAGAAATAGGGATCGAAAACTTCGAAGAAGAAATTGATAGAATCAATATTTAAGGTTGAACTAGAATAGGCGGAAGCGAGCGAAAACAAGAATTTCGTATGACGCGCACATAATTGCGAAGTGGAACTTTTCGTTTAGTTTTTCATTAACTTTTGCCGTCGGACGTGAGAGCGCTCACCGACCGCTCTTTCGTAAGTGGACTATGACAGCTATAGCTTCAAAAATCTAAATGGTGGAATTAAAATTAATTGAAAAGAATTTATTGGCGTTTGGTCCAAGCACTCAGTCAAGTTAAATCTAAAATTTTTTTTTATTTTAATTAATTTATATGGAATATAGTTCACTTTCACTTCCAACCACTGAAGTGCATCATGGGTGACTTATTAATTTGACGTTTTGGAAAGCAACTTTTCGTTCGGTTTTGACACTAGCTTCCGATAGCTACCGCCTTTTCTAGTTCTACCTTTTATGTAGCACAAATATGAGCGGAGAAACTTATAAGCTTACTACGTGAAGTATAGGATAAGTGCAACCACATAAACGTGCTATTTGATTCAGTAGTGCAGAAGACTAGAGATTTAGATGACTGTCTGATAATTCAGAAACAGTTCGGAAGAAGAGAAAGGAACATTTAACTATAGCTTTAATTTATGTTATCAGGATAATTGGAGAGACTTGTTGAAGCAACGATCACACCTCTGTTGTACAGCTGATGATGATGCAAAATATGTCCTCCGTTTATTTTCCAAAATATCGTAAACATGATTTTGTTCGCAGACGGGTAAGTCTTGGTAGTTTGCCAACTGGATAATCATTGTGTTTCCATATTTTTGTTTTAGTTTTTGGACGAGAGTCTTAACTTAATTAAGGTAAGCATTTTGACAACCGTTTCCTCACATCTTTTGTTCAAACCTCAAAACCACATTGTCTATATAGGAATGATGCAATAGATTGTAATTCCAATATTTCTTCGATATCTTTCATTCGCTTGTTACTAGAAAGCACCTCTTCAAGTTTGTCTTGAGATGCGCAGCAAACACTCCGATCACTGATCGCTGTTCCATCGCTTAACCTTTCCGATCACTTTTGATATTTTTAAATTTTTTTTAAATCAATCAATATAATGATCAAACTCTCACATTTTACAAAATAAAACTTCTTAGATATCTACTAGTTTTAAGAAATAAATGGGGTCAAAAAAGGCTGCATCTTTAGACCGCTATTCTTTATTTTTCAATACATTTTTTCCTTGTTGAATTCTAAGCGCCATTAAAAGTAAATTATGTAAGAAATTTTGTTCCGTCTGTTTTCCTTGTTGATCATTTAATATTCATTGATACCATGTACGCCAAGTCATATGGTTCTCAAGGTTTAATTGATGTTTTTTTTTGTATCATTACCTTTGTTAAAATTCATTCATTTCTGCTTCCATATAGACAGACACAGAAAATATTCCTATACTCGCTTTTTAAACGATTCGCAAACAAAAGAAGGATAACCCTTATAATTCCTAGAATAATAATTCTCCTTTTAACTCAAATATTTATTTTTATTTAACACAAATACTAAAAAAAAAATTATTCCAAAATTTCACATTATACCACGATTGTTTCATATCTTGCTACCAACTTAAGTTAAGAAGAAAAATAAAAAATAACACGTTGTTTCTTTTTTTTTCTGACTGAATGGTCTGTTAAAATTATCACATGGCACCAAATTGTCCAAAGAACTTATAAATTTTCGAGCATAAATATATGTTTTTTTGTTTTTTTTTGGTTGTCCTACACGTCTAGTCCACATTGCGCTGGACATTGGACAACCATATATGGTATACTATTGTAGTACGAAGTGAAAATCAAACAAAACTTTACATAATCAATTAGTAAAGGCTTCCTAAAGACTTCACCAAAATGCCACTGCACTTTCTGTCCACTTTTCTTGCAATGATGCGCATCATTATCATCTTTCGATTGTTATGAATCCATCACAAAGGGAGCACATTCACAGTCAGCTAGAAAAAGGCTGATGCTGCGATGCCATGATGCTGCACATCATCATACACATTTTACACACATCCATACATTTATCACACATTGCACTAAGCAAATCGTCTAGTGATGGGTTTTAGAATTTAACAGGTCCGTCTAATATTTGCATTATTTGTTACATCATTGACAATGCCTTTACTTGGGGTTGGGTCAGGGTTGGACTTGAAATTATGTGTCGACAAGGGCGCTTCTTGTTTTTTTATTTTTTAGTATACAAAATAATACGAAGTTTTTTTTTAAATAGAATGTAGATGGCTTATTATACCTTTGAAAAATATTTACAGGGCCCCTGTTCAGTGTTCCCATCGAGATTTATAAAAGTCATAAGTATTTAAATTTTTTCGTTTTCTATTTTTTTTAATTTTCATCAATTTTTGTACCCTTCCCTTCTTTCGATAAAAGAATCTTTATAAAGAAAAAGAAAGAGGCCCCTGTTTGCCATCCTGAACTGTTGCCAAACAAGTGCGGACCTTGGAAAATATTTTTTTTCTTATTTTCTTATGTTTGACAAGTTGTTGTATATTATTTGACTTCCGTCTGTCGTTGCCTTGTGCACACACTGCACTGCACACATATTTGTTTGAGTCTTCAGGTTTTGAGAGGTTTGTTTATAGGGTGTCAGGCGTCACTTGTGTTTACACTTCCACTGTCTCCAACAACACAGTCTTTTTGTTTGCACCTACGAATACATTTATGCATTTATGCTTGCAGCAAAGTCAGCAGCAAAATACTGCTTATATATACACCCCAAAATCGAAAATTCAATTTATGGAAAAAATGTTAACTGATGTAAGAGAGAGAGAGAGGGAGATCTAGTCCCATGTTTGGAGATGCTATTAGAAGGGACTCTTATCCGCATGGTTTACCATTCAGAAAATTGATTACCTTAATTACTTGAATATACATCATATTCTGTCTACATTTTATACATAATATTTTTGAAACGAAATATTCATCATTTTGAATGGTGCAAATGATGTACATGTATCAACTCTGATTGAAAGAATATTTGCCAAAGTATATAATCTTTTTATTTTTCATATTATTTTCACAATAATATGTGACAGGTGAGCTCAATAGCACAGTCAATTCAGCGCTTCAGAGTCGGTTTGCTTTTGAGGTATTATTCTCTTGCTTATTTTATAGAGTTAGGTTTTTGTTATGCTTTGGCATATTTTAACACCTTCTCTGTTCGAATGTGTTAGCGTTTATTATATTTTTTTTTTTTTTAAGTTATGCAAGATTTATTCAAATCAAAGTTCGAAAATACAAAAGAGCTGATAATCGAACTTTAAATTGAAACAAAATTTACAAATTTACAATTTGAGTGTACAGAAAGATAGAGAGGTAGTTATTGGGTGAGGTGAGGAGTCTTGATAATAATCGAGTATTATATTTCTCTTTTTATTTAGATATGAATGGGGACAACGAATAATATGGGTGGAAATGTTATTGTTTAATATTTGTTTAGAACTTAAGTTAACTATAGATTGATTTGAATTGTGAATGTAGCAAAAGTAGAGAATGTTCTAATTTAATTGGCAATGGAAATTTATGCCTTAGATATGACACATTAACGCCTTTTGATTTGATAATTTTAATGCACATATATATTGATGAAATAAAATAAAATATACAAATTTTTAAAAAGCTTATGCACAGGTTCTGCGCGCCGCCGCCACCGATTGGCTAAATATGGTGTTTTTAATAAGATTTTATTGTTTTAATGTCAAGATTAAGAAGGTTGAGGAATTATTTTTTACTGATGGGAATTTGACATCATTTGATTTCCAGTTGAATGTTCTGTAAGATACTAATTCGATTTGCCATATAGTTTTCAGTGGGAGAAGCTTTTTATTTAAAGTGGTTCATATTAATAAATTTAAACTTTAGTCTTTTAACACTATCTTCTATCACTATAATATTCAGAAAAAAAAAAATTTATAATGAGAGAAAAAAAAATAAATACAAAAATAAATACTTCTCGCATGCTATTTTTCTGACATGATATATTTCTCGCATGATAGTTATATTTTCTCGTATGATAATTATATTTTCTCGCAAAATATATCTTTGGTATGATATTTTTCTTGCATGATATATTTGTCGCATGATAGTTGTATTTTCTCGCAAGATATATCTTTGGCATGATATTTTTCTCGCATGATAGTTATATTTTCTCGCATGATAAATATATTTTCTGGCAAGATATATCTTTAGCATGATATTTTTCTCGCATGATATTTTCCTCGCAGGATATACATATTTTTCCGATGACATACTTGTCGCACGATATAGGTATTTTTCGCGTGATATTTTGCTCGCATAATACATTTTTGATATGATTAATGATATTTTTTTTGTGATATGTTTCTCGTGTGATAGGTAGGTATACAATATACATACATATTTCTAAAATGATATTTTTCTAGCCTGACATATTTCTCCCATTATATATATTTATAGCATGATATATTGTTTGCATATTTTGCTCGCATGATATATTTTTCACAGTATATATTTCTTACATGATCTATTTCTAGCATGCTGTTCTTCTCGCATGATATACTTTTCTAGAATGATAAGTTTTTTCCACGATATCTTTCTCGCATCATATTTTTCTTGCATGACATATTCTCGCTTGGATTGTTTTTTTTGCGTGTTATTTTTCTCTCATGTTATTTTTCTCATATGATATATTTCTCGAATGATATTTTTCTCATATAATTTTTTCTCCCATGATATATACGATATATTTCTTGAATTTGCTTTTGCTTCCTTCTTTTTTGCAACTGCGATATTAAGTTAATAATAAAAATATAATGTAAAGAGGATAAAAATTGAATTAAAAAGGTTAATTGGCCAGTTATCGCTGTCATTAAATTGAAATTTTAATTGGCAATTTTGAGGCCTTGAGAAAGGAAATTCATTGTTTATTCATATGCCAAAATGAAGGTTATGACTAAATTATTCCTAAAAAAAAAAATGTTATTTTGGCCCAAGACTCCACATAAAATAACTTTTATTTTTTCAATGATTGAACTACCTTTCCATTGATCATTGAAACATTTTAAATTATTGTATGCTAAAGGTTGGGCCGAAATGGTAATTATTTTTGGTTAGAAATAATAACTGAGCCATAAGATTTATATTGGCATCAAGATATTAACTTATTTTTCTTTTTAGACGCGTCAAAATTAACAATTAAAATTTACAATTATCGTTTTCAATTATAATGGAACCTAAATAAAAAACATCAATTTTGTTTAAAACGTCAATATGTAATTCCGAGGAATGAATTTTGAAAAAAAACATGAGTATGAAAAGACTTGACGTATTGAATTTTATTTTTTTTTAACTAAAAACTTACTGAAGTAAAATGTAGTTCTCTTAATTGGTGATTTAATACTAAGCTATATGAGCATAAAATAAACTCATCATAAACTTTCATATATACTATGTATACTAATGATACAATTTTTCATGCTCTAACAAACATTTTACAAACTAATACCCACTTCTATATAAGTCTTCCCTAATTATTTTGTAAATCATATAAAATTTCAATAAAACATCACCCTCTATATGTATGTACCTCATAGATCTCTCTCTGTCTCTTTTTCTCTTAATTTAAATTATATATAGAAAATAGAGAGCCATGCCATCATCACCTTGTATTTTATAAATTCAGTAGAGAATTCATATTTGCATTCATGCGAATGCACAGGGGATTAATTAAATTTTCATCAAATGCGAATTAAATTGCCGTGATTTATGGATTTATCCGCTTCGTGCATACTGCACACAAATTTGTCAAACACCTCTTGACGTGATGTGGCAATGATGCGACCACGACGATGATGATGACGACGCGACGCGGTGGGACGCAACGATGATATGGTGAAGAAGAATGTCAGCTTCAGCGCGATTGCCGTTGTCGTTGTCTCCGCGTATAAAATGGTGATGTCGTGTAGCGGTGTGGTTAACATCATCATCTGTTGTCTTCGGTCCTTTCTCGTGTCAAACATCATCATCGCCATCATTAACAACCACTCGCGGTATTATACAACTTCACCAATCTGCATATTTATACCGTATTCCCCCGCGCCACCGCCATATTGATACACACAACATTGCAGGATGTGCGCGCCACCATCATCATCATCATCATCTATTGCAGTAGTAAGAGAGATAGAGTGTCGGGTGAGAGTGTTACCAATTTGTCAAAAGCACCCCGGCTTTGACAATATTATAATGTCTATGAATACCTACGGGGTGGCAGTGGCAAGGTAGGTATATAGGAACGGGCGCAGGCCAAAAGGAATTGAGAGAACACTTGAGAAGGATTAACCCCCTGGTGTTGCGGCTTTTTAATTTTATTCATTTTCTATTCAACTTTTAAAATGGTGGCAAATATTCGTCCTTAAAGGACGACTGACTCACGGGATGATAATATGTTTCAAAAGTGATGATGCAGGTGTGGATTGGAATGTTGATCCTGGCATCAGACGATACTTTATAGCTCTCGAGTGTTTTGGTTTTTTTTGTTGTATCACGAGTTTTCGCTTCCTTAACGAAATGATTAATAGTTCTTTCTCCTGTCTTGTCATGCATCCTGGAGTTATTATCCTGTTTGTTAGGATTTTGATTTGTTGCTATTCTCCCAAACCGTCTGTCCGTCTCTGTTGAAACCAGGGGGAGGTTTAGTGTTTTTCCTGCGTTCGTTCACCCATTCTTTCTGCGAAAAAATATATGTATATAATTCTGCGTGAGTGGTGTGAGGCAAAAGTGTCTTTTTATCCTTTATGGCTTTTATATGTTTCAAAATATAATCCAGTGGAATTGTTTATATTTTTATTTATTACTTTTAGTTTTTGTATTTTTTTTTTGTGTAACAATTGGCAATTGGTGTCCATCCGACTTGAGTATATCCGTTCGAATATCATGCATCGCACAACACACCCATGCAGCATGATGTTGGGTGTAACGCGCAATTGTAATTTATTTCTTCCTGGGAATACAAAAAAAAAAAAAAAAAAACTATAAGAGAAATGAGTTATTTGCTGTAAAATTAGAAATACTTAGAGGGATGATTAGAAGATACATTTGCATAAATTTGTCATAATTTTATTAGAATTATATATAAATATTGGCTGGCTACTGGTGGTATAGCTATTGTTTGAAATCCTTAAGTGCGTGTAATTTGTTAGGATATGCGGTGGTGATTTTTATGGGATTTAACGAGGGAAAATGGAATGTAATTTATGAGCTGTGTATATTGTCTATAAGGATTTAAGAAGCTTAGCATAGCTTGGATGTGCAACTATATAGGTTTGGTCAACTTATATTAATCATCATTTTAAGGTTTTGAATATATACAGGCTCTTCAAAAAGAATATGATGTAATTTAAAACACTAAGGTTGCTTTCTGAAACCCTGCTTTGAAGGATTATTGCCAATGTTTAAATACAAAGGGGTCCTTATATCAAAATGAAATAAGAGTTTTTAAGAAGGAAATATTTTTATCACAAAAAAACTAAAAATATAAGTCACAACGCTAAAAACATTTATTAAACGATTTGTTGTTGTAAAATGATCTTAAATATTAATTTGTAGGTAATAATAAAAATGTATTATAATAAAAATGTCATAACGCTCAAAATTTTACGAAAGAAAGTGTCACAAAGCCAAAATGTAATGACAAATCTCCCAAAAATCTTGTTGAAAGATAGTATTTAGTAATATTATACTAAATATTAATATTAAACTAAATATATAATATTAAATATATAATATTAACCTGAAATATATTTTATTCATTAATAAAACCACAGAAAAATTGTATGGTAACGGAAGTAAAAATGTTACAGGTAAAATTATTTTTACTTAATCAAAATGAAATGTCGTGGTTTTAGTATCCTTGGTTGAAAATTTTACCATTAATTATGTTCTTAAATGTAGGTAGGTATAAATGTACCTAATCAAAGTGCAGGGTGAGCCATAAACTGAAATACATCAGCTAAGTAGAAGACTTAGCATTAGTTTATTTGGACTTGTTGAATTATTGATTCAAAATAGCTTTTAACTGCCTTTAGTCCTACAAAAATTTGGTGTTTTGTCCCGGCAAAAAACAAAAACAAAAACTTCTAATTTAATGGTTAGGAATTCTAGTCTTGTTAAATATAGTTAACACTAGATATTCGTCACGAAATCTATGTATGATGAACTGAACTTAACAAAAAATTGCGTATTGACAAAGGCCCTCACTAGTCAACTGTGAGATCGCCGGGACGAAACGAAAAATTTTTAAAAAGATTAGGTTTGAATATCTTGATGATCCAGCTGGGTGTTCTGCCAATGGCAGCTTCAACTCGATATCACTTCTGAAACCAAGAGATATATCTTCAAAAAGCGGCTTATAAAACACCTTTTGAAGTAATCCATGCGAGTTCATCATGCTCTTGGTGTTTGGAAAACACATGTTGGGTCATATATTTAGAGACATTTTCCACTGTGGTGGTTATCACTGAATTCGTCAAGTGATAAGTGCAGTCGTCCGTTAAAAATCATATTTTCGAGCAGCTGAAGTGGGTGTTTCTATTTGGCTTAAAATTTCTTCCAGAGCCTTTTGAAGACTTATTTTATTAATGTCGCAGCGATTAGTCTTCTTCTCATATAAGCAGACCGTTCTAAAAAAAATAAAGAAATGTTTTTCTAGTAACATGGGGCATACATACAGACATTTATCGAAAGTGCCCCACGTTAGATTGTCGAAGTGCCACACCCTTTGTTTTTGCACTAAATATTATTTTTTGCAAAATTTATAAAAGCAAATTGACGAAAAGTAAAAAGAATATTATGTTTATAATACATATTAGGTACCACTAAAATTGAACACCCATTTAATTCCGTTATTATTAAATAAAATATCGCTTACTTCGTGCCTGAGCAAAGTTACACAAAATCACTTGAAAATTAGAAAAATAAATCTAGACTGCACAACTATTGAAATACAACTGTGAAAACACGAATAATTTTAGATATAATTTTGCATATGGTTCAATAAATATATATAGCTATAGGTTCGAAAATCCTGATAATTTTTACACTTTTTCTCCTCAAAAAATAATTTTTTTTTCGAATTTTGAAAGATGACCATTTTGAAAAACATATATCTATCGTCGCTACAATGCAGAACTAGTCTAAGTCCAAAATTTCAAAATCGGGTTTTTTTTACTTCATAAGGAAATTTGTTGTGTTCCGCGCACTTTCTACATATGTATTTCGAATATTCCATCGTACAGTAGTTCCTTCAGAATTTTAATAATAGAATATAATCATAATGTCGAAAGTCAGCATTTTACGGACTGAGATTCTTTTTTTTTAATTTTGTAAATGTGACTTAGACTAGTTCTGGATTGAAGCGAAATTAAATGACCATCGTTTAAAATTGTTCTAACTCATAAAAAAATATTTTTTGAGGAGAAAAACTGAATAAAAAAAATATCAATTTTTTTTTTCAAAAATTCAAAAAAATATTTTAGGGGTAGCCAAAAGTTAAAAGGTTAGAATGTGTTTGAAATGTAAAAAAATCGATTTTTTGGTGGCGGTTGGCTTTATTTGTTTCCAAATCGATTTAATCGATAAAAAAAGTTAACGTCAAAAATTGTAATTTAATGGCTCATCTTTCACAAAAAAACAGGACACTTTTTGGGTCTAAGTTAACTTCAACTTTTTAACATCAGCTTTTTTTAATTAAATAATTTTTGTTTGTAAAAAAAAAAGATACCCCAATCCTATTTTTTTAATTCGTTTAGCAGTTTTAACGCATTAGAAATGTTCAAGCGGAGGCATATCCTACTAAAAATGTGAAAAAATCAACAGAATTTCAAAAAAGTGTAACGCCGAGTAGAGAAAGAGAGGGCGAAACGTCAGGGGAATAGAAAAAATTATTGCGTTCATGCTTTGTTCTTACTGGTCTGAGGAAACAAAATACGAAGAAGATGATAAAACGGACACCAAAAGAAGAAGTGTTCGTATGCAGGGATGGCCACTACATTTTTTACATTTGCTACGTAGTTTATGCAGTTAAACATAGTTAAATGTATGTTAATGAAACAAATTGTAACAAACTTATGTGGTTTTCCATTGGTAAATTCAGATTTCAGTTAAAAAATTGATTTTTTTCTTCGCGAATGGAACACAATTCAAATTGATTTTTTGTTGCCACTGTATTGGTGTACTTTCTTGTCTGTGCGGCATAGCTGTCAAATTTTGCATTCCAACTTGTTGTCTTTTGAAAAGTGTATGCAGTAACCTTCATATTAAACTGCTTCCATTTTTCAATAGGATTGTATTTATTTAAACAATTTCAACAAACTTGTCCCAAAACGAATAAATTTCAAATCGAAAACCACATTTGTCAAGCTGACAGCTTAAATTTGTATTGGTGTTAATAAAATGAGGGCGAAAAATTTAGATTTGCGAATTTGATTTAAAATCAAAAATAAATCAATTTATTCTGCCCAATGGAAAGCAAAAAGAGGGGAAACTTTGAAGCTTGAATTTTGAGTTAAAATTTTCAAATTTTTATTGAAATTTTAGTATTTCCCTAAATTTATTATGTATGCATATGAAAACGTAACAATTTGTAGTAAATAAGACGTGAAGTTTATTAGCCAGATCTCTCGTCTCTCCATTCCTAATGACTAACAAATAACAAACGGTCTTACTGAAATAGTTGAGACTCTGGTAAGACACCAGGCTCTGTTTCCCTATACGAGAGTAGCGTATGGACCACTATTTTTAAATTTTTTTTGTCGAATGCGTTGCTGCAACGGATTCGTTGACGTTGGTCGTCACCAAAAATTTTGTTTTGACATTGTTAAATATTTGTTTGTATTATATATGTATGTATGTATGCACATGTACATATAATTGGAATATCCAGTTCTGGTCGCATCATTAACATTAGAGTTTATAGTGGTCATCGTTGTTTTGTTTGTTTTTAATTTAAAATATATTACATATTAAGAGTGTATTTTTTAACGTTAATATCGTTTGCATAATCGTATATAGATGCACATGAATTTTCAATAAATCTTTCTTTACCATTACCTCTAAGTTTTTTGTTTCTAAATATTAGCTCAATCCTTGATGAAAAATTTCACAAAGTTCAAGATTTAAATTTTAAGTAGTAAAATTGAATTAAGATCTGAAAAAAAAATAAAATTAACAATTTATAAGAAAATTCTTAATTTTTAACACAATAATACCAGATAGGAATATTAAATATTGACCCCTTTTCATCGAACCGTTTTTCAAACAAAAGCAACTGCACCCCACATCACTGCATCACGCTCCATTTGAATTCTCTCTCTTCCCCATCATCATCATTGAACAACAAAAAAACAAAAAAACAATCGATTTAGGTTATCTAAACAAAATATGTATATATATTTTCAGTTACGTAATTTTAATTCAAAAAAACAATTTTAAACTCAAACCGGACATTAGAATTTGCATCGGAAACAATATAATAAACAGGTGAAAAATGGGGTGTGCCACATCATGCCACACAAACTCTTATACCTATACCTCTATGTTTATATACACGACCGACGTTTCAATGCTTCTTCATCATCAAAATCAATTTCAATTCAAATACGAATTCAAACTAATTCTAAAAACAGAACAATTAATACGAGATGTCCATTGAACCGTATTGACTGTTTTAGACACACAAATAAGAAATAACAAAAAAAAAAAAAAAATCTCTATGAATAGGGACAGAGGGCGAATTCTATAGGAAAACAACGACGACGTATACGACCCACCGACCGATTGAACGTATAGCCAAACAAAGAACCTGTCTATTGAACTGAATAACATTAATTTCGATAGAAAATTCAATTCATTTGCCATACATATACGAATATATCAAGTGGGGTGTTTTAGGTGCTCCAATGTTCTAGTTTGAAATCGGAAGAGTTTGACCAGTTTTTTTTTTTTTTTGGAAATCATCATATGTAAGGTTTGGCTATATATAATTTATATTTGTTGTAAGTGATTTAAGGGCAAACTGTGGATTCGTTAAAAGAAATTGACATTGAAAACGTACATATTTCGTATTTCAAGTTTTATCCAGGTGGGTCTAACATGGAATCAACAAGTCGTATTGATTTTAGTGAAGAAATTCGTCATTTAACTCAATTTAAAAAATTTTTCTAACATTTATTTTTTGACAAAAATTCCTTGTCCAATAAGATTAAAATTCGGAATCATTAAAGCTGGGCAAGTTTGCCAAAGTTGTGATTTTACTTTTCCCAACTATGTACATACTTTGTTTCAAACTTTTTCATAATTTTTTAAGACTAAAAGCTTATCGTTAATTCTGTGGCCTAAATATTTGTATTAAAAGTTTTTGTTTTCCAGATTTTTAATCGAGCCAAAAAAAAAGTAAAAATGATCATTCAGAATTTTTAACTTGACAAATTAAGGTCAAGCTGAATTACCACTCCCGCCTCTTATATAGCTATCAAGGCCAGTTCATGCGACACATGCAACTGAAATATGTGCATTTTTAGTACCTCTGAATAATTTTCTTGTCAGCGAGAGCCGAGTATATTAAACCGGAAGAATGGTTCAGCACCGGTAACGATTTATCCATCATTTATAAATGTTCCATATGGGAATGTGTCATATATTAATGAGAAGAGGGTAATCGCACTTAATGGTTTTAATTATTGCGGACAACAATACAAAAATCTATCCCGATTCCCGCAAACCCGCATGTCATACAAAAATTTACCATTGACGTGACAACACGTTCAACATCACAATGACCATCAATTAGCTTTGAATTAACTTTAAGTCAATAAAGTCGCCGCACCGCGCTGCTAGCCACACATCACAGCTAAAATACTGACAATGTTTTTTTCGTGTTGGGTTGCGGCTTCAATCCGAGATTGTTTTTTGTGCGCTTGATGATGGTCACAAAAAAGCAAAAATCCCATCTCATGGAATGATATACTTATTTAATCTTTTTGTTGGGACTCACAATTACTGGTGTTATTGTGCTTGATTCGAATCGGTGAGAATCAAAGTCAGTTGGTATACTGTATACCACAAATATACCACATGAAAGAAACTGATACTTCACAATATATCAGACATCATCACCAACTTTTTTTTTTGATGACGAAGCAGAGCAAAAAAAGAAAATCTCAGGAACAACACTTTTTTTCAAAGTAAAATTAATTGACACTTATAATCAAGCCTTGAAGACGAAATATGGTGGCACTAAGTGGTTACAATATTTTTGCAGATCATAAATCATATATAGGTTTAGGTTCGAAGGAGGAATCATCATCATTAGTTCTTGATAATGTTCAAGGCGAATTTGTGTGTCGTGAAAATATTTTAGGATAACAAATGATCATAATTTGGACAATCATATATATACACTGAGAATTGCTGATGTTCTATAAGGATTTTCATAGCGGTTTCGATATCATTTGTCATGTTTATATACTGGTATTAGGTTTGTTAACATGACTACTGGATGTTGGATGTTTTGTAAGATTTATTGATTTTATCATTGTATAGTTGATATTGGTGAAGTCTTGCCTACGAGTAACAATTTGATTTTATATGAAGGAGAAATAATCACAATTTTTTTTTTTGCATTCAAATGGTCTTTTTTACATAAAATTTTTAAAAATGTTTTAGAAAAAATGGCCAAATGTGCGCAGTTAAAAATCAAATTTGAAAAATTTGAAAAAAATAATCAACTCGTCTCAGAAAAAAAAATTAATTTAGTTTTTATTGAAAAATATTTTACATGATCAAAATACAAAATAAGAATTTTTTTTTTTTTTTTTTAGTTTTTCAACAGTAGTATGATATAGGGACTATTTTTGGATTATTTTTGGTTTTAGGATCAATCTAAAATTGCGATTATTAGTGCTTAGGTATTATAAGACAAGTTTAGATTCGTGAAACATATTAAGCCACCAATTTGGCTCTGGGATTCCATCTAAAAGGTCACTAATTGGTCATAAAAGGTCAGCTATACTTTCAGAAATTGGTCAGGCAATTTATAAAAAACAAGTATGCAATTAAAAAGCTCAGTAAAAGGTCATAAAAGGACAGGAAGTTTCAGTAATTGTTCAGGCATATTTTTTGTTTTTTATTTTTTTCAAGGTTATAGCGATTTTTAGCGCCTCTTTTGCGGGATATTCGAAAAAAATATATACCATCTGAAAGGCTACTTAATCCACATAAAAGGTCCGCTAATTTCAGAAATTGGTCAGAGTTAAATTTTTTTTAATTATTTTTTAAAGTTTTGTCCCAAGGTCTCGTGTACCTTAAGCACCTCATTTATGGGATATTCGAAAAAAATATATACCATTTGAAAGGTAACTCAATTCTCATAAAAGGTCAGCTAGTTTCGGAAATTGGTCAGCTATGGATTTTATTTTATTTAGAACTTTTAGATGGCATACTTTTCTTGCGAATATCCCATATATGAGAGGCTAAGATCCCGGAGCCCACAAATTTTAATAAAAGTTGATTATTACGATATAATAGGGTTTAATAATTCCGTTTGTCAATCTGCCTGCCTGTCCGACTGCAGCTTAAACGTATAGGTCGTTTTTTTTTGCATACTTTTTTTTTTTAATTTTTAGGGTAAAAAATAACAAAATTTCGTAGCCTTTAAGAAAAAGATTATTTTTTGCTTATAAATTTGTTATTAATATAGTGTCTTAAATTTTTTGATTTTCGTTTTTTTCGAAAATATGCGGAATTTTATCAATTTTTTTTATGGCAATTGTTTTAAAAAGTTGAAATTAATATATTATACCTACTAAAAAAAAAAAAATATAGTTATAACTCCATTCTATAAAAATTTGGTAGATACTGGTGTGATGGTAGACTACCCAAGTGGCTGTTGTTTCATTTAAATCCTTCAATATTAATATGATGATGCGTATATATAGCGTAAGCTTTGCAGTCTAAATGCGGGAGTGTATGTTATCAAACAAAACCTTTTTTAAAAAAATGTATTACATAATATATTTGTATTTATATACATAAAATTTTGTTTTGAAGTCTCAACATACAATATATTTGGAAAAAAACTTTGTTTTGGGCCCTAGGTACATTTTAACAGGATCTAAAAGATTTAAAAAGAAATTAGTCTTATAATTACCTAAATCAATGGTGGTTAATGTTATTAATTCAAAAATATCCGCGGCTTCATTGCAAGAACTTGCTCTTGAGGTTAACAACTGTAATCTGCTATATAAATTTTAACGAAAAAGTGTTAAAAAAAACAAAAGTACTAATTCACATTGTCAATTGATTTTTTTCAAAATTAATATTTTAATAGCCCATTTAACTATTTAAAATGTAACATACATACTGCACATAGTTATAAATTTGACTTTATGGAATAGTTGTTGAATGACTATTATATTCATCTTCGAACCCTTCTTCACGTATTTGTAATGCTTGCCCCGTATATTCCAGAACAAGAAGAATGTCTAGTTCCCTGAAAATTCTTAAAAACTCCGGAACTACGCACCCCGCAACTCCGCCACTCCGCACTCCGCAACTCCACAACTCAGCACTCCGCAACTCCGCCACTCCGCACTCCGCAACTCCACAACTCAGCACTCCGCAACTCCACACTCCGCACTCCGCAGCTCCGCTGTCTGGTTTTTGAAAAGAATTTAGGCTTATTAAATGTTTTAAATCCCATTCGTTCTTTTATTCGTCGGTCGTTGGTCGCTTTCATATGTGAATGGGCCTTAACTCTATATTTGACATTGTATAGTACGAATAGGAAGCAACAGTATTATATGGGAGTAAAATGGGATTATAACTTAGACGAACAAATGGTCTTATCGACAATGAAATATTTTGACAACATGGCGAAAATGAAGCACATATGAATCGAAATTGACAGCTAAACACTTTCTTGATGAATGAGGGGTGCAACTGATGCTGAATTGGGTTAGAGCTTTCATCGAGTTGGATGCGTTAATGGATTAAAAGGGTGTACACTGTACATTCGAAGAAAAAGCCTCTTAATCTTGAACTTAACTTGGCAGTAAGTTTAAAACAAAAAATTATTTGTTTAACAAATAAAACTTCTGAGAAAAACTAATAAAATTAAAATAAAACCTTTCGTTAACCAGAGTTTTCATTAATAAAATAATTTTGAAAAAAAGAAAAAATTACAAATAGTTTGCTTTTTACTTTCCATTGTCTTGGATTTTTTCAATTTATTTTGTCTGTCCAACAGTTAAGTGGGGTTTTCGTTACAATAAATTTTAAGTTCCATTTGGAAGACATTATACCTTACCTATACGTAAACAAAAATATCTGTAAGAAATGATTTAATTTGATACCCTTAAACTTGTCTTCAAAAATATTTCGGTTCTTCCCATACATTTGTGTATTTTCCTTAAAGTATGAAACAGAAAAAAATTCGCTGTATATGAACTCTGGTTTTGTGCAGTTTAGTTGTTGAAAGTGGTTTGACAAAATCACTCCATGAGTAAAGATTATTGTTAAAAACAAATTTAATTTAACAAAAATAAAAAAAAAAGTCTCAGTATAATTCAGCATTTCAAATAAAGCAGCAGAAAGTTTGTTCATTTATGATTTTATGAATACAAATATAATTCAATATAAAAATAAATTTGTTTCACATCTTCGCAAACAAAATAATTAACAAAAATATTTTCACCACTACTGGCAGTAAGGGAACTTTCACTGTATTTGAAGGAATATTTATTTTAAAGTAGCAACCTTACTTCTGAGACTATGTAATTATAATCTTTGTATTCAATAAATCACTATTCCTGTTTTGTCATTATGTCTTCTCAAAGAGAATACTTATTATTTAATTTGAAGTTACTTTTATTATTTGTTTTGTCACTAACAAACACGCAAAAGTTATAATTTTGCTTTTAAAAACGCAATTGAATTATAAGAATAGCAACAATTCACATTAATCAAATTACAAAAACAATAAAATAAAATAAAGAAAAAATAAATTTAAAACAAATGCAACAAAAGTCTCATCATTAATTGATCGACATGCATTGAGCACAAAATAATTCATTGTATATAAGCAATTGAAATGGAAATGTCATGACAAGTATCTATTTGCAACAATCTCGGAAATATATATTTTTCATTATTATAATTATTATTATATTCAAACAAAAGATACAAACAATTGGACATTGAAATGCGAATAACACGCCATCTATATGGTTGGTCATTTACAATAGATATTCGTATTAAAAAACAATGATACAAAACAAATGTACCTACATTAAAAGGAATACAAATAAATGATTATTTTAATCGATACAAAAAAAAAGAGTTATTTTTGTATTATACAAAGAAGACGCGTGTGTATTCGAATTAGGGATGTGTTGTGCAGAACAAAGGTAGAGATGATGATAGAGAATTATGAGTTGAACTAATTAGTAGTTTTAGCTCCATATAAAGATTGATAGAAATTATAATATAGACACACTGTCAAAATAATTAATCAATTAATTTTTATCCTGGATCATCCTCATCTCACTGACACACAGGGCACCTATACTCGCCTGGACAACAAATTTTCAAATCCAAAAAATTATAATTCTTCAAGGACCTTATCACCGGAACAAAAGCGTTCAGATGTTCAAAATAAAAATAAAATAAAATGCAATAGAAAAAAAAAACTCCCTCCTTTGCAAAACAACAAGCTCTTCAATTATCCAACATTACGCTTATCAATTTGCTGAAAACACCACCAACATATGCCTCGCGGCTGCTGCTTGTTGTAAATATTATATTCTCCAATTGCTGGCGAAACAAAACAAGAGAGTATCTATAATGTACAATCAGGATGAAGGATAATATTGTGAGGTTGCCGGAAATAGTCCTCGTTAATTCATTCGGCGCATATTGTTGAGTGCTATTGTAGTAAACGCAACCCCGCTCGCCTCGCCACTGATATTATTCTCACTCTCTCGAAACAGCCACATAATGTGGCAATATTTGTAATGTTGTGTTTCATTGAATTGTTCTGTGTGAGCTCTTGAGGATAAACACAGTTTCAATATAGCCATGAGTATGTACCGCACTTGAAGGACCACGAGGATAATAATATATATAAATAGTTTTCCATTCATCTTTCGATAGAGAGAGATAGAGAGAGGGGCTGGAAAATTCATAATAAATCCAACGCGCATATTAAGTTTTTTTTTATTTTTATTTAGAACTACGCGATATTGTAAGGTAAAAATTGTTACACCCCTCCTCATTGTTAATCAGGATATACATATATGTTTCCCTATATACAACACAAAACAGGATCAAAGCAATGAAAAGAATAATCAGGAGATGAGATAAGAATTAGAATTAAAGTATTCTCAATTTGAATTGTTACATTGCTCTCGCTCGGTGTGTGCTGAATTAAAGTGAAGAGCTCTTCAATGAAAAAAATAAAATTTTTAGTCGATCTTGATCGCATGGTCTGATGATGTTAGATGCAAGGATAACGAGATATAAGTACTGTGAATGTCCTAGTTACATCATGAGTGTATTTTATATATTTTTTTTATTGTTTGTTGTAGCAGCTTTTGTTTGTCCTCTCAATTCAGGATGACTTGACACTTGAGGGCAAGGAAGTTATACACTGTATCTTCCTATCTACAATTTCGTATGATTACCGGTGTGTGTATCTAGTATAGATACAAATTCTGTATATCCAGTGAGCACATCCGAGTGTATATGATGGTCCTTTGAGGAAGATTTTTTAACTGTGATATTTCTCGAACAATAGGATTCTTGTTTTTTAATGAAAGACCTTTCGGTTGATTTAACCAATAACAAAAAAAAAGGAACGTAATAGATAAAATGAGGCTTTATTGTATATATAATGCCAGATTTGTTTGAGTAAGCCGAAGATTAAAGCAAGTGATCGTGAATGGGGAATAAAAAATAAATAACGCCGCTGGTGTATATCGCACGCATAAAGGTATACCTATATAATAAATGTGTTAAATTGATATGGGATTTTTAAGGTTGCATAACATGTGGACTTTTGTTGAATTCAAAAGGAAATAAAAATCATCTTGAATTAGGATTATCCTTCTCTGTATCTATGTATATATAAAATTTGCAACGGAAGGAAGTTTATCCGAGTGGATTTTAAAAATTTTCTTGTGAGATATTCGATTTTGCCAGTCAAGCGAAGCACGATCTTCAATTAGAAAGACAAAAGCCTTTTGCAAAATAATTTCCCAGTGTTCTGAAAAATTCTATCAAACAATAAAACTTTCTAGAAAATATAACTTTTGCTTTGTTTTTTTTAGTTCTGTATAATTCTATCTTCTGACTGATACAGAAAATGTTAGAAGAAACGTCATAAATTTTGTGATTTTTGTAACCATATATACTTTTCAACATCTGATTAGATGGCTTCATAGTCAATTTTATAGTTTTAGTAATTATTATTATAGGTTTTCTGAGTAAAGATGTTCTTACATTAAAAAAAAATAAAGATAAAAAAATTTAAAACAAAAAAGTTATGTGCGTTTATGTTTAAATCATTTCATTTCTAGTGGCCGTAATAATTTGATCACCCACTGTATATGGTAGGTTCTTACTGTAAAATGAAGTTAAAAAGGGAACTATTGTGTTAAAGGGTTTTTATTATTTAATTTTATTCTTGTGGGACCCTAAGCATGTTTAAACAAAAAAATTCCCACTAAATTTACCCTAGCTTTTCTAAAAGAATTATCACAATACAGTAAAATCCGCTTAAGAGAAACTCGCTTAAGAGAAAAACCCGCTTATATTACATGAATATTTGTCGACCAATTACTTTCAAAACACTCCGCTTAAGCAAAACTGGTTTAAGTGAAAAACCCGGATACCTAAAACCTATGTTCAGTCAAATTTTATATTTTTCATAAAAAAAACTCTCTTAAGTAAAAAAATAAATTGAATCGAACAAACAAAAAATTTGCTGAACGTCTTTTTTATTTTTCACCTCCATCAAATGTTCCCCACGAAAATGACGTTTGAACTTCTGATATGTTACAACCGTTTTTTTTTAGATCCGCTTAAGCTTAGCGGGGTTCGTTTAAGTGAAAAATCCACTTAAGTGAAAAAAACACCGTGACATTATGCCGTTTCTCTTAAGGGGGTTTTACTGTAGTAAATTTAAAAAAATATTTTTGAGATAACTAACTTGTAAACATTTTTTTCCTAAACCTTGCACTGGAAAATCACATTTTCTATTGAAATAGGTTGTTTTTTTTTACAAAAGCGAATCAAAATAAAATAAAAAAAACAGAGATTTTTTAGATTTTTTTACTAAATTTCTCAGAACTTTCTTCTTCTTCTTCTTCTTTCGTCTTCACATACTTCGCATAGTTCTCACAGCTTTTTTGATACCGATAACTTAGTGTAGCTATACGCTCCAAATGCAGTTGATTGTTATTAATTTGTTTTCTGTCACTTTTTGTTTGTTTTGTGATCAATTTTACATATGTTATTATATACATTTAAATTCGTGAGCATGATGATTTTAATGGATGAGTTGGTCGTATCAGCAAGAAAAATTTAAGATGTCGACATGCCTTAGCTAAATAAAGGAGCATGTTCTCAAAGACACTGTGACAGTGACTTCTGGGATAGTGTTAATTATTACGGACGAATCTAATTTCAATATTTTGGCTCTGACGGGATGACTATAACCTCTGGCGGAAGCCAAATATACAGAGTTTAAAACAAAGAACCTGGGGTGGAATCTTGTAAGGTGATTTGCGATAAGTAGAGAGTCCCATTCAAACAATTCAATCTGTGCAGTAAAATGATATCACATTTGATAACTAAAGAGCTATCACTTCAAAAATGTGATTGTCATTTTTCAACAAATTTGACGTATCTGCCGCTGTACGACTAGAGACACCGTCAGCCTATAAAAATTTTACAACTTTTTCTGACTTCTTTTTTTAACCATACATACAATCAAAAATAAACATTTTTGTGACCAAAAAAGTTAGCTACCTTCCGGAATATGAAGAAAATTTAGGAATTATATCCAGAGTACGTCATTTTCGTTCTATATTTTTGAAAGATCTTAACAAACATTTGAAACATTTCCTTTGGCAACCATGTTTTTGACAAATGTCATTGGAAAGTATCAATTAAATTGAATAGAGTTGAATCACCTTACCCAGACGGAAAACTCAATGACATCTCGCATGTGACCAGAATGGTTGATGTGACAATCAAATATCACCTTAGCCGATTCCACCCCTGAAAGCAACTGTGAAGCTTGGCGGAGGAAGCGTTATGGTATATGGGTCTGTATATGGCTCATGCAACCGGAGTTTATTGAAGAGACGATGAAACGAAAATATGTATGACCCAATATATTGAAAATTTTAACCCAGTTTAATTTCAATATACAGGGTGTCCCGAAATCAACGCCTCAGAAGAAAACCATGAGTTCCTGAGGTCATTTCAAGTCGAAAAACTTAAGAGGTAATCTTCTTGCTTTCGCTTCGTTTTAGACTTATAACTGTTTTTATAATTTTTATTCTTTTTTCCTTTGACTGTCTCTTTGCCAAACTACAACCGACTTTTAAAATTTTTTTCATTTAAACAAAAACAGTTAGAAATTATTATCTGCCATACAACTTTTTTTGTGTGTATAACTCGGTTTTCCCACAATTTATTAATAAACACGTTTTTTAAGCATTTTAAGGTTGTTTTTTTACTTCGATATGATTTAAAAAAAAAAAACACGTTATTAAGTATAATTTTTTTCTTCTTATTATGAAAGTCCAATATGTGTTCTTAAAAATACTTAAAAATTTTTTACCTAAAAATACATTTTTAATTATTAAAAAAATAAAAAAATAAAAAAAAGGAAAATTAAGAAAATATGAATATTTGAATAAAAAGTTAGAGCCAGTCAGAGGAAAAAAAAAAATAAAAATCATATAAACCATTATAAACGAAGCGAAAACGACAAAATTACCTCCTAAGTTTTTTGACTTGAAATGACCTCAGGAACTCATGGTTTTTTTCTGAGGCGGTGATTTCGGGACACCCTGTATTAAGGTACATATTATTAGCCGACAAAATTGGTATTCGTCCAAATTTATCTATGAATGTAAAGGAATTGGCGTATTTGGACAAAAATAATCGAAAACACAAAATATCAACAACAAGAAATTAAATTACTTGAAAAAGGCACTTCTGGAAAATTATTCCAGAAATCATAAAGAAGCTTGTTGATTCTATGCCAAAAACACTTCAGGATCTTGAAAATGCCAAAGAATATCTATACTACACAAAATATTGAAAGCCATGAAAAATTAATAACTTTTAGTTATTTCTAAGACTGATCATCAAATTTGATTTTGCAAATTTTGAGTTTAAAAACTATTTGTTCAAAAACTAAGCATTTAAATAACTTAATTTAAAAGCTTAATTAAATAATGAATTACTTCCTTTAAAAAGAGCTATAAGATGATATTGTAAGAGTTGCCGTTGTGTTTTTATATTCAGTTTCTATTTTCAATATTTTTTTTTAATTTGCTCCTCCCACCTAAAGGAATGGACAAATACAGATATCTTAAGATAATGTTCATATAATGTGTCGACAATTCAAAAAATTGATACTTTTATCAAAAAATTCCCATTTTTTTAAATATGCGCCCAACTATATTATAGAAAAGTAAAACCCTTAACTCTCCTGATTGATTTGTTTCGAAAAGAGTTATTTTTATAAAAAAAGTATATAAATGTTTTTTGTATACAATTTTTCAAGCTACAAATTAGTGTTTGGCATTTTTTTGTCCACTTACTTCTTGGGAGTTATTTCTGAAAAACTGTTTTGGGGGGCCTTCAACCCCCCGTAAAATTGTTAGCGGCGCTCATATTGAAGGGAACTTTTGATAGTATATACCAAAATCCAGCTTTCCAGCGATTATTTCCTATATTAGACTGTTTTTATGGCTTTATCGACTGGACTATCAGAAATTTAATAATATTTTGAATTAAAAAAAAATCATTTATAAAAACAGTTTTCTTTTTCATAAATTTTTATTTAAATTTTAAAGAGTTGTTGACAAAAATTTTATAAAATAAGAAAAAAATGGGTAGTTAAAGTTATTCAGTTGGGAAAAGATAACAAATTAAACAAAATTTGATTTAAAAAATTCAAACTGTCAGTTCACTTTCAGAATATATATAGGTATACCTATATTAAGAAATGGAATGGTTCAAGTAAATTGTGCTTCTGTTTTATCCTTAACAGTTTGGTTGCGTACATCAGTAAGGTTCCAAACCAAAGGCATACATAAAACCTATATAATATACAGTGATTAACGTATAGGAATCCTTGTAATTTACACATGCTGGAAGGACGTAACGGTCGGTACCTAGTAGGTACTAGAATTCATTAAGGCGCTTTAATTCGACAAGGCTCGTTTCACTTAAACACAAGCTTATACTACACCTCCGAACATAGAAAACAAATTCCTCTTATATACACGACAAAGACATGTAAATGAGTGAGGCAGCCTTTTCTTTTGAAGTTAACTCCATCATCCATTTATACCGGGGTTATACTTTACACTTCCTGCATTATATTCCTCATGTTAGGGAGTTAGGAGCATAAAGCCAGCAAATATCAAAGACACAACCTTTTCCAAAAACAAACAAACAAACAAACAAACAAACAAAAAAATAAATAAAATATAAAAATAAAAATCCCTGTGTTAAGGTGTTAGGAAATGGTTGTGGTTGGCGCGCACCTTGAAAAGCCTCATCATAGTGCTCAAGGAGCATAAAATTTAACGCACATTAGCTTTTTTAAGCCTTTTACGACAGTGTCGGCGTTGGCGATGGCGTCGTCGTCGTCGTCACCATCACCGTCGTTGTCGACTTTTCATCAAAAACCAAGAAAAAAGAAGAAGAAGCCTAACTAAAATGCTAATGGAGAGATGATGATGCTCTAGCGAAGACGCGCCGCGATGCTCTCATCTTTGTGTTAACATAAAAGGAGCTCCTGCAAGTCAAGATCCTATGCATATGGCTGCGATGAATTCCATCATTTCGATGGTAAATTGGTGCTTGCGAATTCACAGAGCCATGTTGCGCGCGTCTTTTTCAAGTCAAAAAAGCCAAAAGGTTCACTTTCGTTCAAAGGATATTAAATAAAAATAACAAGGACATGCATGTGCTGCACATCGGAGAGGTCGCCTCCTTTGTGCAGAGTTTATTATACGAGTGTGGTTTTGAGAGGATATACTATGACGACTCTGGGTCAGCTGTGAGATGTCTCAAGTTTACCTTAACTGTCATATATATATATAGTTTTGGCTCAAGGTAATTAATCATAATCCTGCAGTGTGATGGCGGGAATGCGCTTCATCTTACATTCGATAAGCATTCAAGCGTGATTTTTGTTTTCTTTTGCATCGTCCCTTAAATCAGTGTAATGGAAACTCATAAAGATGTCATTTAGACAATATTCGAAGTGACACATTTTGGATAAGTTCTCATCCTTTATTGTCCTTATATTAGATTTTTTTTCTATTTTTTTGCTGCTGATGGCAGGATTCATAATTTCATAATTATTATTGTTTGGGTAGGGGGTTTGTTTGTGTTTATTTTTTTGCTTTGCGTGGTAAAAAAAAAGGATAATGTTCTGGGTTGTTCTGAGAAGAGGCGCACACTCACTCCCATTAACAGAGTATAAGATTATAAGTAAATATTATTTATCGCTGAAGTTTTGAAATATATATTTTTTTCCATCCACTTTTTTATGATTTATTTATTTATTTTTTTTTTTATTGAGGGAAAAGATGCATCAGTCGTGGGACTTTGTATTCCGAAAAAAAAATCGAAAAAATAGGATGAGATTCTTTCATCTGCAAATGCTTTGGATAGAAAAATGTGAAAATTGTTCAAGAGTGTCCTTGAAGTGAAAGTGGAAAATTAAGTTTATTTAACTGAAGTGCACGACGTCGTTAGTACTATTTTTTAGGAATAAATATATTTGAATGAAATGTAGTTGGCGGAACTATATATCTCAAAACAGGACGACCCTGTTCGTGAGAATTTGGTAATAAAAATTCAATGGGCGTATAATTGGTGCGCTTATATTCTATATTAGGATAAACAAACTTGAAATATAATGATATTTTTTTAAGCGCCCAGAAAATGCTTGAATCAAGCTACCAAATTCATTTAAATATGTTTTTTTTTTTCTTTTATGGGTGAAAGAATAACTGCGGAGTTCTGAACAGAGTAAGAGGAACATTCAAGTGATTTATTTTTAAAATACAGGCTGGGAACGGATTGTTCTTTTAAAATCCCGCTTTTTTAAATTCTGTTTTTTATAGTTCTGATGTTCGCGCATTTTTTTTTTTTTAAATAAAACAACTACAGTTTTTATTGCAAAAACGATATATGCTACTTGTTTTTATGTACAGGGTGTTTTGCATAAGATGCGGCAGAAGACAAGGACGTTTAGGTTCGGTTGAAATAAGAAACAAGAGAAAGGGTCTATTTCCCCCAGTTTATAGTGAAATAGAAAATTTTCTTAAAAAATAGACTTGAAATTAAAAAAAAAAACATTATTAGAAAATTATAACAACGGCAACACTTACAATGTCATGCTATAGGTACTTTTTAAAAAAAGTCAGAAATCCATTCTTTTGATAATGACAGCTAATTTTCAAACTAAAAATTTTGCAAAAAAAAAAGCATTGAACAAAATTTTGTTCAAACTTATTTTTTTTTCAATATATTTTACTTTATTTAGTAGTATGTATTTCTGTTTTTAAAACATATTCAAATATTCAATATTCATAACAATTTTAAGTCAATCTTTAAAAAACAGATATTTACTGAAATTTGTTGTCCATTGAAATGTTACATTGACCTCGCATTTAGTATAGGTCAAGATTTTTTTTTTTATGTGTAGGGTGCATCAATGTGAGTATACAAGACTATTTTCGGGGTTGTGACCCACCCACATTTGGCTGCCACCTTGGAAAAGGGGGTAAGAAACCCCTTTTGAAAATAACTTGAGAACTATGGGTCTGACAAAAAAAATCGTAGACCTTTATGGTAGAGAATTTAATTTCCTATAATTTTGGTTAAGAGACTTTTTACCGTTAAATTGAAAATACAAAAGATATAGTCAATAATTGACGAACATTTAAAAAAAAAAATTACCTTAAAGGATTATAATTTTTTTTCTAGCAGTTTTATTGAAAAAACACTTTTAACCCTGGATGGTTATCCTTAGTCGAATCGACGAACACTACTTTTATTTTGTATGATTTCTCTTTAACTATTCATCAATTTTAATTCTATATTCGTACAACACCGTTTGGTGTTGATTGCTACCAGTGAGCGGACGTGTGGTATCCTGAGATAAATGAAAATACATTTTTTTTACAGTTATGTTCGTCGAAACGACGAAGGATAACTTAAGTGTGATTTTTTTTGTGTGCTTTTGTTACTTTTTATAAGGGGTCGAACGCTAAGAAAATGGTTTTTGGTGAATATTATGTGAAAGAACTAACAAAATCAATTCATGGTTCAAAGAGAAATGTAACAATGGATAATTAGTTTAAGTCTGTCAACCTTTTGTTGGAGTCACATAAGTTGACCATAGTTGGAACCTTGCGGGCAAAAAAAACGGGAATTACCCTATGAAATGTGGAATCAAAAAAAAAAAAATACATAAATATATACCTACAGGAAAAAAAGGTAAATTTGTGGATTTTGACCAAATTTTAAAAACGTATGACAAAATCTTTGTGCTACAAATGCAAAAAAGCATCTGTTTTGAACACCAAATTGAAGCTTCTGCCTGTTATATAAATTATTTTTTTTATTTATTTTTTTTTAGTTTTTACGGTTGATTTGTATAAATTCTTCAAGTTTTTGCAATTATTTCCAAAGGTGATATTATTTTATTATTTTTTGTTAATTTTTTTTTAAACCAATAATTGTTTGCGTAAGAAAATTAACTAATATTTTTAATTTTATTTTTAAGTGCAGAAAACAAGTCGATATTATTAAAAAATCGTATTTAATATTTAAAAAATATTTCTAAGAGCTTTATTTAAAACTTATGATCAAGGTTACCAAAATTTAAGAATAAGGTAGGGTTAAATGTGAACTTCGTCGATTCGACGAAGCATAACTTTAGTGTGCGTTAAATATGCATAACCATCCAGGGTTAATGTTTTTTGTAGATCATTTTATTGTAAATAATTTGGTATAACCAGTTTTTGGATTCCTTAATGCTAGGACGCTACAATGGGTTTACTTCAAGAAGTTTTTGTATTTTTTTATTGTTTTTTTTTTTTTATTATTTTATTGATATCTATTATTTTATAACTCTTTTCTGCTTTTTTGACGTGGTTTCCCCAATAGGCACAATCCACATAGTTTTAATGAATAAAAAAAGCTTACAGTGTTGTTCTTAGCCTCTTAGAAGGTCCTGGAAGGTCAATTATTGCGGTTTCGTAAATACTGACTGAGGCCTAATGGGAGACTCTAAGGTTGTTACTGTTGAAAGTGGGCTGCGATAATGGAGTGAGTAACCGCCATACACTTCTTCTTTGCATCTAAAGTGTTTTTTCAATAAAACTGCTAGACAAATATAACCATTTAAAGTAATTTTTTTGAAAATTTTCCCCGATTACTGACTAATATCTTTTTTATTTTCAATTTACGTGGCAAAAAGTTTCTTAACCAAAATTGTAGAATTAATTCTTTACAAAAACGGTCTACAATTTTTGTTTTGTCTCAATTAACTCTGAAAAGGGGTATCTTACCACTTTTTATAAGATGGCGGCCAAATGTGGAAGGTCACAGACCCGAAAATCGTCATGTATACTCACGCTGATACACCCTACACATTAAAAAAAAAAAACCTTGTCGTATACCTAATGCGAGGTTTTGGCAAAATTTTGTAACATTTCAATGGACAGGTTTTGGAAAAATCAAAAATAAAATCCAGGAACAAATCAACATGAAAGTCGAAAATTACAAAAAAAAAAGAAATAAATTATTCACCGTAAAAACATTTTATTAAAATAAATATTATACAACTGGAAATAAAATAAAAAATAAATTGCCCATTGTAAAGTTTTTTTTTTTTAATTTGATTAATTTGTTTTGACGCATGAGATCTTTCAAAAAGACACATTTCTTTAAATCAAAATTATTGATTGTTTTTATTTGGTATTTTTTTGGTTGGTAGTTTTAAAATTCAATTTCAGACAGGTTTATAGCAAATAATTATTTGTGTATTATCTATTTATACAATTTACATTCCCAAAAAATAAAAAATGTAAAAATACTTAAGCTGTTTCATGTATCAATTATTTAATTCATTAATACCTGAATTGATTTACGTATTGGGTTTTCCTAAATAAATAATAACAATGTTGATGTATCAAAATCGTAAGTTATAATATTATTGTTGCTAATAAAAGCTTCACAATCTAATACCATATTTGTAATTAAATTGAAAAAAAATTAAAAACTGCAAAAATTAACAAAATTTATATTCATTTTGAAATCTTTGAAAAAGTGGATATTGTTAACCTAAATAAAACTTATATATAATATGTCTTGAGTTTTAATATTAGGATCTTCAAACTATAGTATTAAGATGGAAGGAAATAAAATTACAATAAAAAAAGCCAGTATCCGTGATATACAGCCATAAAATTCACAAGGATAGGTACGATGTACCAATAAAATTTTTAACAAATTTTAAAATGTCATTATTTTAAAAATGAAAACAATTAATTAATTAAAAATAATACGCAAAAATACAATTATAAATAATAAGAAATATTTCAACAAGAAAAAAAAATCTATTAAAAATATAAAAAATGTATTCATTGCCCTCTTTATAATGAGAATCATTTATATACACACAAAAAGTATAATCCTATAAAAATTTGAATTGCTATAATATAACAAAACTCGTTCGATATTTTATTAAAAAAATAAAAATAAAAATCCATAATTTGACGAGAGAATTTAAAAATGCAACAAAGTTTCTATAAATTTATTATTTCAGATTTCTAAAAGAACAAAAAAATACACAAAAAAAACAATAATAATAACAAAACAAACAAAAAAAATGTGTAAACTTAATTAGTTCGCCTTTGTTTGATCCCTGATAATCCTCACTTCGGTACAAAAGGCAACAATCTTAAGCTTATTGACCACTTTTTTTTTATTTTTTTTATTTTTGACAATAAATTAATAATTTCTTGTGGCGAAAATAAAATATTTTTGAAATTTATTAAAAACAAAAAACAAATAAAGTGCCATAAATGAGTCGCATGGTTTAGCTGCATTTGGCTATTAATTATTTCGACAAAGTTTAAAATTTTCTGTTCAATTGAAAAAAATGTTAAAAATAAGTTAAAATTATTAATATTCAGATGAAAAAAAAAATAATCGTTTGTTTTGGGTTTTTTTGTTTTTAATCTAAACCAATGATAACTCCAGAACGACTTATCGTACGAAAATCTGGTTAGAATCCTTCTGACAGAAAATTATCTTTCTTTCTACATTCAATATTTTTTTTTATAGAAGTTATAGATTCAGATTTAATTCATCGAAAAGTTTAGTTATGAAGCAGTTATCAGCCAAAAATTTAAATATAAAAAATTTCAATATTTATAATCAACTATCAATTGACAATAATTGGCAATCGTAATAGAAGTGAGCCATATACGTAAAAAAATGATTGAAAACGTATTGTGTCAACATTTTCCTTAAAAAAAAAACAAAAATTTTGGGGCAAACTTTTATTGGACCTTGAACTAAAATTTTTCGAGTCGATACACTTACCTTTTTAGAAACTTATATCGAAAGTAAATAAAAATTAAATACAACCTCCACGCCAAAGCAACACACCTTAATTTATGCCGACACCAACTGGTTATGCATCCAATAAAAGTTAATAATTTTTATGAGAAACGTTCTCTTCTCACTGAAGAGGGCTTTGAATATACCCGAGCAACGTGTTGGACGAAGTAATCTGACAGGTATTTTTTCTGTGGAACGCCAGAGAAGAGGGCAGAGGGTGAATGGGGCGATAAATGTCACTAAAAAAAAATACCTTTCGAGGTGACTTGAAAATCAAAGACAAAATCAGTAGCCACATATATCCAGCTACTTGGTGTGTCTGATGTGAGAATCATTTCCTATATATATAAGAATTCCATCCAAACTCCTGTCTTGGTCTGATTTTTGATTTTGACACTTTTCCTGAGACCATGATAAGTATGAGGCTGTGTGTGTGTGTTCTTATATATGAATGTGTGTCAAATGTGAGTTTGAATATTTATAAAAGGAAAAGTCAGTAAATCCGACAGCTGGACATTATGCATGTTTAATGGTTGAAAGGAGTCCCACAGAACAATGCCAATAGGAGTTAAATGCGTTGTAATTACAAAACGTCATATAGATTCATATACATCTACGGGTGGCAGAGGGTAGTATAGAGGGAAAGATTCCATTTAAGGCAAGAGCCTCAGCCTGGGGCATCACATCACACCACGATCTAACCTGATCGCTATAGGTATATATGCCTTTTGTGAGTCCATTTAAATTACCTATGAGCTTAAGTGGCGGATTAATCATGTCATTGGGGAAACTGACATAAAGGTCTGACAGCACGCTGCCACCCCGCCGACCGACGAGGCTGTGGCCGGCCGCTGCTGGACACAGAATGTGTGTCACTTATTATAATATTAAAAGAATGCCTTTTGGGTTATTTTGTTTTGTTTTGCGCGTGACGAGGAATGTAATATAATAAAAAAGCATTGATCGGTTTGACTATGAATTAATATTGTTTTGATGGTCATGGTGGTCTTAATTGTAGGAAATTGCTGACGAATTATTTTGTTGGAGGTCTGATGGATTTTAAACTAGATATAGACGAGTTATTACGGGTGGTAATAATGGGAGAGTGGAAGTACTGGTGCTTGACTGTTAACTCATAGGTATAGGATTTTTAAGATTTAGTTCATTTTAATTTTAGTATTTTAAGGAAATATAATATGAAATAATTGTTGTTAGTTGATAAGTGTCCTCTGATATAATTTCAAATTTATTATTTAATAAAATTTAAAATAATTTGTATGAAATTTGTTGATTGTTAATGATTTTTTTGGGTTTACCACGATATCTAGAAACCAATTATCTAGAAAGCAAAAATCTCGAAGTAAAAATCTCGAAAAACAAAAAACTATAAAATAGAAAAAAATCTCTAAAAAATCTAAATCTCTAAAAAAAAAAATCTTTAATACAAAAATCTAGAATTAATAATAATTTATGACCATCCACCCAAGTGGGACCCAAACCCCAAATATTTTTTGTTAACAATGCGACACAAGTCCCAAATTTTTAAAAGGCATAGAAGATAATAATAATTTGTTGATGTTTTATTTGAAAGAAAATTAGTACAGTGCTAGCACCCAACATTACGGCGTATAAACAGTGAGGTATGTATAAGGAGGGGCATGCTGCACCCCAGCAACCCCCCTGCTTGGGCACACTTTGGATAGGTATATAGGTGTTTTATCATTCGGTACGGGTCAACATATAATAACCGTGTTAAGTCATCGTCAACTAACAGAACTATATAATCAGAAGTGGGGTCAGAAAAATAAATTATTTAATTATTAATTATTTAAAAACTGAATATAATAGTGAATTTTATTTCAGTTTGAATTCCTTAAATATATAGGTAGGTACAAAAAAATCTAGAATAATTTATTTTTTTCTAGATATTGGCTTTAGATTTTTGTGCATTCGAGATTTTTTCCTTCTAGATAAAAAAAAATGTTTTTTTTCGAGATTTTTTGCATTCGAGATTTTTGTCATTCAAAATTATGTCATGATCCCTGATTTTTTAATCTGTAAAAAAAAAAAAAAAATATTCCACAACGGTTTTCTTAAATAAACATCTGCAGTGATGGCAGGTGTGGGTTTTTTAAATCCCCAGAGTTCTTAAAGAATCTCCTTTTCTTGTGTAATCCATAGATATTAAAAGACCTCCCATATAGCTTTCTGTCGCATGACTAAGAAAAAAAAAAAATGCATGCGTCGCACGAACTTCCTCTTTAGGTTAACAACTTTAATGTAGCTACATCTTACCGAAATTTTTTTAACAAAAATCGAGATTATTTATAAAATAGAGTTTTTTTTAGTTTGTTTTTTGTTTAAAAAAAATGTATTTACAAAGTTTTTAAATGAAATATTCCCCAAACTATTCAAAAGTATCCGATTGCAAAACTTTAACAAAATCGGTCATTAAAAAATTATATGTGCGTAACGTAAAATCAAGAAATTTCCCAAAAAATGTAAAAATAATTTTACTTTAATGTGAATTTGTTTGGCAAAAACTTGAAATGCAGTTTTTGTACAATCGATCTTTGGTCATAATATCTTTAGAGCCTTTTAAATTATTCCATATGGAATAACAAAGAAGTTTGGTTTAATCAACGAAATAATTTATTGACACAACAAACGTAATTGGTCAATTCAATAAACTATTTCATTGTCTAAACAAATTCGTTCATTTAAACAAAAAAAAAAAATACATGGCCGCAAAACCAAAACCAATTTTGTAAATGTTAAGAAATTAAAAAACAGGATCAATAAAAAATAATAACTTAATTTTTGTTATATTTAAATAGTTAGCAAAATTTAAATTCGTGTAAAAGTACCAGGTTCCTATTTACATAACAATTATGTTATAAGCATTTAAAACTTATATTTGTGAAAAGCTCTCCAAAGATTAAAAAAAAATTTTGCATACATTTTCCATACTGAAAATGCAGTTTTTGATAAACTATTGGACCGATTTTGACTAAACTTATAACTCACAAACAACTTTTCAGCGAATTGGTATACCAAAGATTGAAATTTAAGCTTAATCCGTTTGAAGGTTTCGGAGTCTATAGATTGTTTGATACATTGGTATTTATATACATATACATTATATTTATGTATACAAACAATCATACATGGATATATGTATATGACCATTGATTTTTGTCTTGCATTATATTTCCTAAAAAAAACCCTATAGTGTAGCTTCTCTTTTTCTTTTCTTTCCATTCAATCTCAACTTGCATTTATATACAATCTTTTCAATAACGAATGCTCCTGATTTCATCTCCTCTTCTCAGAATTTTAAGTCTCTCTGAATGCATATAACTCATCACCAAAACTTCGTTCTTTTCCTCCTCCCCGCTGCCCGCATCCTCATCCTCCCGCGCCAATATTTAACTTTTTTCGAGTGACATTTTATATAAAGAATGACAAGTTTATATTTGCTTTCCATTTCCTTTTCAACATACATTTTATTAACTTTTGCAATAAAAGCGCATATACGAGGTATACCTTGGTCGGTCATATTCATAATAGGTATACAAAAAATACACACAGGAATAAATACTTTTCTATAATATAATATCAAAAAATGGTAGACGAAGTGTAGCCGCACCTCAAGAGAGTGCTCTTTCATCAGCGAAATAAAAAAAAAAAAGACCCAACTTGTGTATATTATTTCCATTCATAAAAAATAAAATTATATATACGTATTATTCATCAACAAAATAATAATATTAAAAAAAAAACGTCCTTTTCACGTGCAGAAAAATAATATTCTAAAGAACAACCAAGCCACACAGAACAAGAGCGGGTCCAAAAGGACGAAGGAGCTTGCATTTTGTGAGCTAAAGAGAAACGATACGATGGCGATGGATGGATGGATGGATGGTATAAATCCTTTGGCATACTTGAAAACAATTACGAAATGTCAAGAGGGTTTCATGGCATTTAAAATTACAGTTATAATGTAAATTTTGTGTATTGGACTGTGTCCTGAGAGTAGTGTGGCAACCATTGGTGGTATAGAACAACATTTATTGAGTGGGCCAAAGAATAACACACAGCTCTCTTCATATTTATAAGTTCCCTTCGGCTGCTGTTGCCGCGTCGCACTATGCCATCACAATTACAATATACTCCTTGCTCGTATAGAAGTTATACACTGCCAATTTATTTATTGAATGAGCCGCCTTTTCTTTTCCTTTGCTATACTTCCTGATTCCTGAAACGAGAGCCTTGATCCTGAAAGTCCGCGCGTCCGCTTCTCCCGCAATACCTATATATAGCAGTCAGAGTTGGATTTATTTGTTCTGTGACAAAGTGTGGCCATTTTAAGGTTTGGGGCCCGTATATAAGGTAGACAATTTTCAAATTGAAATTAATGCAAATAGCGACCACAAAGATTTGCCGGGATCTTATAAATTAATAATAATATTTTTCTCAGGAAAATCCAATTTATAACAGTTTTTTTTATAAAGGTTTTGTTTACACTGCAGTCACGCGGGTCCAGGGCCCTCCACCGGTGGGCATATTTCAGGTGCTCAAAGTGCAAATCATGTTAATTCACACAAATTTTGAACGGCAATGAACTGTTATAACTGTAATAACTGTTATAGTAATCATTTATCTAGTCATATCCATTTCTGAGTTTATAGCCTGAATGGTATAAAAAGAAGGACAAAACTAAAGAAATGTCAATTTATAATAGTTATAACAGTTTATCACCACTAAAAGTGGGTGTAGGTGGCGTAGCACCTTGAAAATCTACAAATATCTTACTTCAAGCACGAGGGTTTATGTATCTATATTGAATAGTTATTGACGAAGTTTTTACACATTTTTGCTGATTGGTATAAACTGGTCTAATAATTCTGATTTTATGATGAAATAGAATTACGTTTATACCTAAAAAATTCATAAAATATAAAATCAAATTATTTTGAAAATCATTGAGGAGAAAAAAACACCAAAAAGGGTATGGGCCCCCAGATGAATTGCCTTAGGGCCTCAATGTGACTTAATGCGGTCCTGAAAAAAAAGTTCACTTTTTATATCCTCCCGATTGTGTGAATCGGTTTCATTATAACATGTGGGGGATTTGGATTGAGGCAAAAAGGATTTATTATATCCTTGTGTATTTCTTTTATATGACGAAAATTCTGTGGGTACAAAAATCCTTTAACCCATTCACAGAGGGGCAGGCTGGATGCAGTCAGTACGATGGCGGGCGGTTTTGTGTCGTTGAGTTGAGCCGTCGTCATCGTCGCCGTCATCGTCATCATCATCGTCCTCCTCATCGTTGTGTGGTTTATATAGTCGAGCCTCTCCAATTAAATGAGGTGTACATTTTGCACAATTTTTCAATAGGCCTTGGCATTTTTTTTTTTTTTGGATGGCTATGAGGAGTATAAAGTGGAGTGTGGTTTTTTTCAATTGCTGGACTGACGGCAATTACAATTATTTTATTCACTGAATATTATTTTTAATGTGCTATGAATGGTTTTGTCGAGGAGTTCTTTATTTTTTTTTTCTCTTTTCTACACTCTTTTTTTTTAACATAGGTAGGTAGGTACAATTTTTTTTTTTTTCGAACAGAAATAATTTCAATAATGAGAACAATTCAGCTACAAACACACCAATCAGCTCTAAAGAACAGAAGCTTAGGATTATATTTTTTTATTTGCTTTTTTTTTTTTTTTTTTTTAAACCGTGCTGCCCTCGTTTAATTTCGTTCATTTTAATTGAAGTGTTTTTGAGAGTTGAATTGTTTTTTTTTTTTAATTTTATTTTTTAATTCAACTTATGTGTTCCTTTTTTTCAGATACTGAATTATTTTATTGTATTGCTATTTTGTATTTAAAAGTCTTTTACCTGAGTTAAATGTGATGAAAAATTAATTGTTAATAAATGTCGAGCCATTTAAGTTAGTATAATGTACCTATTGAAAAGAGCGAGAGGCTTTGTGTTGATTATTTTGAAGCCGTTTAATTTGAAATTGTGTATTTACCTAAGTTGTAGGAATTTGTTTTACAGGATGTAAGTCCTTTATGGTGAGTTTTTTGTTATAGAAATTAAATTGGGAAACGTTCGTTAAGTCAAGTGGTAGGTAAATTTGAGACAAGCTTATATTGATGATATAGTTTTTTTTTTTTTTTTAAGTTTTCGGATAAGTGTAGGTATAATGAACTGAAAAAACGTAGACAGAAAGGATTATTGTTTAGAACACTTTCAATTAATAGTAAGAGGTTAATACTTCCCGAAATGCAATATGTGAAAGCTAGACTATATTGAAACCGCTCTCAAATACGTAACATTGCCATTAACAAGAAAAATTTATGTATGTAGTTTCAGAAAAAAATCAGTATAACCTACGCTAGGTTCTCGAATGTTAAGGGGAAAACATCAATTTGGAAACTTGAGTTTCATTCATAAAAGACTTTTCATGTGTCACCTTTTCAATTTCCTTATGTATAACGAGCTATAGAAATGAATATCAAGGAATCCAGAACATCTGGTTAGTAAAATTGATTTTAAAGGAAAACAAAATTTTAGGTGAGAATAGCAGGAACATTATTTTTATTTGCGATTTATATATATGTACATACGTATAATACATACTATAATATGGTAAGTTATGCATTCGAAAAAAAAATCAAACTCGAGATTTTCATCAAAGTTGACATTTTGGTGATAGTTGAAAAAAGTGGGTCTCGCAATTCTCTCCGTCTGTCTGTCTGTGCTATCGGCTGAAGCTTGGTACATTATAACCTTTTTTGGGCATCCTCTGGAAAAAATATTTTCATTTTTTTAAGACCAAAAATCAATGTAGCTGCCATACAAATTTTTTTTACCAAAAAATTAAAATATTTTTTTCTGAAAAACGTGCTCACAACTTTGTTTATAAAAAAATCAGTATTTTTTATTACAAAACGGTTACCATTAAAAAAAATATGTGCACGACTAGGTCGCACGAACTTGCTCTTATAATGTGCGATCACACTGTGTTTTTAAAGTTTTATTATTTCAAAAACTATATTTTTCTTATAAAAGAAATAAATTATAGTTATGGGAACCTATATTGTATTACCACCTGCTTAAAACGTAGTTAAGTTTAAGGTGGTATTATGCAAGTAGGTACATTTATTTATGAACAAAGTATAGCACCGTGTTGCAAATATGCATTAAACTAACAGTTTATACTGAAAAGTTGTTAAAAAAAATATGTAATTAAACATAAATTGATTAAACAACCTTTGAAGCCAGGCCCTGGGCTAAAAACAAAAACTTCCAATTTAATGATTAGGAATTCTAGTCTTGTTGGATATAGTTCACACTAGGTATTCGTCAAGAAATCTATGTAAGATGAACTGAACTTAGCAAAAATTGCGTATTGACAAAGGCCCTCACTATAGTCAACTGATGAGTCCAAGTGAGATCGCCGGGACGAAACGCCAATTTTTGTAGGACTTAAAGGCCGTTAAAAGCTATTTTGAATCAATAATTCAACAAAGTCCATTAAAATAGTGCTAAGTCTTCTACTTGGCTGATGTATTTCAGTAGTAAAGTATATAGAATTTGTATTATTAAAAAAACCTTCTTACCTTTGAAATTGTTTTGACACCTATGCGATGTACACTATCCGATTTCTTAAGGAAATCTCAATTTATGAGAAAAAAAAATTAAAAATCGTTGGAGCGGTTTTTAAAAAAAATGTTTTTTATTTATAAAATTTTGAAAAAATACAAAAAAAAAAAATGGTATGCAATTTTTCATACTTTATTAATGCGGAGTTAATAAATCAATAAATTAATAAAAAAATACCATCTACCTATTTTCAAAATATAGTATTTTCAAGAAAGAATATTGAATATTTCTTTAAAAATCAATAATATATTCTTTTGAGATAGTCGAAAATTATAAAAAATGGTTCTATGAGAGATAGCATTTTTAAACGATAGATATTTTTTTTTTTCAATAATATGGTAGATCGTACAGATATTAGTTGCGGTGCTGAACCTGAAAATTTTGCCGCCCTAGGCAAATTGTTATTTTGCCGCCTCAAATAAAAAAAAAAAGATAACAACAACATTAACATATTTACATAGATTTTATTTAATAACATGTTTACAAAATTTTAAAACTAAAATGCTGATCTGCGATTTTTCAATTTTTCAACTCTTGTAGGGATTTCTGGTTTCTTTTTTTCTTTTTTCTAAAATGCGATTAAGCATGTCTCTGAATGAAAAAGTTGCAAGGCCAGTTAATGGTTCTTGGGTCATTGTTTAGAGAAGATAGGTTTTTTAAGTTTAAGCTTCGAAAAGCTATGGCTTCACCCGAAGGAAACCTTAATAGTAATTAGTATCTTAAATGTCGTTAACAAATTCCCACACAAAGGGTTACCAGCTCTAAAATCAGAAAAGCCTGACAATAAAGAAAGAAAAGCCTGATTTTTGAGAAAAAATCCTGACAAATAAAAAACATTTTTTTTTTTTTTAAACACCTTTCTCGACCGGGCGAAATTATGAAGCATATATAGATTGAAAACAAAAAATTCAGACCAAAAAATTAAAAATCGAACAGCATTTAGCCGTTGCTACCAGCGCTTTTTTAATAATTTTGCTTGAAAATCTTTGAAAATCGGAATTTTTCTCAAATGTTAAAAGCTGCATAACTTTTCGAGTTTCGGTGCTAAAAGCATGAAATTTTCAGGGATTTCATAATTTCGCCGAGAACTAAATGAAAACTAAATGAAAAAAATTAATGTGTTCACTGCGATTTACAAGCATTTCGATTTGAAAGCATTCAGTAACGTTTTTCTTCTAACGATTAATTATATTTTGTGCGATAATTATAAAAAAAGCCTGACAAAGGATGAAACCTGGCCAAAGCCTGATTGGACATTAAAAGCCTGACGCGTCAGGCAAAATCCTGACGGATGGTAAGCCTACATACAATTCCAGTAAGAAGTGTGAAGCTAAATACATAGTTTAAAATTGACAAAGCAGAAGTTTTATTAAATATATTATTTTCCCTTAACAGGTATTTAGCTATAATATCCTTTCGAACTTCATTGTCAATTATTACTGTTAATGTTGCTTCAAGTTGTTCGCAGCCTTTTAATTCCACCTTCTTTGAAATGTCGCAAAGAAAACCGATATTTTGGCTGAGAAATTGGTACTGCGCAAGCACTTTCAAGAGAAAATAGTTGAGCGTCGATCAATGACGTAAAAAAAGAAATCAGCTTAAAATTTAAATTTTGGATCGATCGTTTCAAGATATTTTTCAGGTTGATAACGGTGGCTACGAAGCCTCCTGGAATCAGACACAAAGAAATCCACTTGATTGTTCATTTTCGTAGAAATTTTTTTAGCGTCCTTTTGTAATTTTTCAAACGAAGATTCCTAAGAACGGTTTATCTGAACGTACATACTATTGTAATTTATCAAAATCCTACAAACAGTTTAAAAAGTCCTTTGATTTTGATTGAAGCATTTTCGAAAGGATATTTATTGGCATAAAAACTCGTTACAAATTTCTGTTTACAGTACAAAAAGCATGTTTTTGAAGAATGCAGTCCAGCGCTTCGGACAACAACGATGAACGAAGAAGTAATTGAAGTAGATGGATGTACTAACCTTTTTCGCTTTGAAATTATTGTATTGATTTTGCCGCCCTAGTTAAGTGCCGCCCTATAGCCAGTTGCCTATTTTGCCTTCAGGCAGGTTCGGCACCGATTAGTTGACACAAAAATATTAATCAAAATCGTATAGGAGCCGTTTTTGAGACCAATGAGATTTTCAATACCGGTTTTTAAACATTTGTATTGGAGCCTGGAGGTTAGGCCTGGCAGGTAATATGGGTAGTGTGGGTAGAGATTTTTCGAGTGGGAAAACAACAGATGATTATTTCTAATCTATTGTCGCTATAACAACAAATTAAAAATGCAAGATTTATAAATGATTCTTCTCGTTTCTTAAACTACTGGAACGATTCGCTTTAGGTCAAAAAGTAGATGTTGATGATGTAGTTAAGTTCTACAAAGATGACTTTGATAAACAAAGACTTATTAGTGATAGGGACTTATTCCTACAGCTTTTGAAAAAACACAATGAGCAAGCAAAAAATTTGAGAGAAGTAGTTGATGAAATACGCCTGGAGTCGAGGGATTATTCCCGAGTTTGTACGGTTCGTATAAGGTTGCTAATTACAATCACAAAATGAACGAAGTTTCTCCGTTCTTCGTCGTTTAAAATCTTACCTTATAGGTGAACAATGCTGCAGGATCGGTTCAACAATATTTCTATATTGCATGTTTAATCCGACCACACGGAAAATCTAAATTTGGATAAATTATTAAATAAATTTATTTCGGTTTTGGCATTGAAAAACTAGTGCTTCATCAAAAGAAAAAATAAAAAACTTAAAATGAAAAAAAGTTATGACTTTTTTTTTATTAGTGAATTTAAGCTTTTACATCTTACACCAACTATCCACTCGGGCTGAAGCTGTTCTGCCGGGCCTGCTGGAGGTACCGTTATTTTTGGTTATAAGAATAATTTTCATTTAAAATCTGCTAGATTGTTAAAAAAATGCTGGGTGCCACGTTTAATAAAAATTAGTCGTTTTCGAGCTATTAAGTTCTCAAAAAAAATTTGTAACTTTTTTTTAAAAATCCAAAGAAAACATTTTTGAAAATTTTGGTATACCTACAAAACTTTTTCAAATATTCTCCATGAAAAAATTGATTAATATCAATTGAAGTGTTTATGAGAAAATCGAAAATCAAAAAAATGGTTCTATGGGAGGTACAATTTTTAACAATTTTTCGGAAATTTATTTTTATAAAATGGTTACATTTTGCCAGATTTGTTTTTTTAAGTTTTGGGCACGTTTTTGAGAAAAATAAGATTTTCATTTTTTGCTAAAAAAAATTGTAAGCAGTACCTACCGTTATTTTTGTTTAAAAAAAAATGAAAAATACGTATGGGGAGAATGCCCAAAAAACGTTAGGTACCAACTTTGAAAAAAAAATCGACCTACCCGTTTAGGCTGCAGCTAAAAGGACATACAGACAGACAGTTAGACAGATAGACGGACAGAATTGTGAGACCCATTTTTTTCGACTTCGCTATCATCGTAATGTCAAACCGAGTTAGATTAATTTACGAATCCATAACTTGCCATGTAGTACCTATATATCGCAAGTAAAAAACACTATCGTATTGTTTAAAAAAAAAATTGTTCGAAACTTAAGTTGCATGTTCCCACATCTATGCGATATATAGTCGAATGTAAAGCATATGAGCTGCATCATGCATCCCTTAATACCTGATTAGTATATATGTGACCCCTTCTCTATTATATTTATTATAAATAGTCACGATATACTGCCGCTGATAAGCATCGCTTATAAACCAGATAAATCGAAATAGTTGCAACCTCTTCTGCTTCTCCAACCATGGATGAAATCCGGTTAATAAAATTATTTCCAGACTGTTGAACTTGTTAAAACAAACCGCCCTTCAGCAACATATTATAACATCCCCTATAATCTCTATGCTTATAATATAACATGATGCTGTATATACCTCAACATGAAATCCCTTGAATTGTCTCACACATTAAATTTCGGAAGAAGACCAACAACAACGAAAAAAACAAAACAAAAATAAACAACCCCCTTTGACTAAATCAGAGATTATAACAAATAATAACAATGGGGTGCCATGCTGATGCCAAGCTTAGAAGTGAGTAGTGGCCTAATTCATTTCGACAGCTCGGAAGGACACAGCATGTCCACTATACTTTCCTCAGCGGGTTCTAACTATTTAAATTATTGTTGAACTATTAATATAATCGCGGTGGGCTTCCATTTGGCAGTCTTACCCGAGTTTGCAAAAAAAAAAAATTCCAAACCCGTGGTAATTGCAGCTTCATTTGTAAAAAAAGAAACAGGGATTTTTTGATACAACACCTTTGTAGGATAAACAACATATTATACAACTGGGGCTGAAAGTGATCAAGTTTTTCAGGGTTTTCTATGGAAGTTTTATCGGAAATTGTTGCCCTTTTTGTGATTTTTTTGTTTTTGTTTTTCAATGTTGTTGTTTACATTTTACTTGGATATGTCATCCACACACATTTCATATAATCGACACATTTCATATAATCGACGGGTGTAGTTATATGAATTGTTAAATCGATGTTCCTTTGTTGTTCAATTTATTGTAAGCAAGCGTGACGTCATTAATGGTTAAACTATCTCTTACATTATATAGCTATACTGGATGCAACTATAGAAATTTTGGATTCGATTTGGGTGCTGCGCATCATTTATTTTGTAAAGATCATTAGTGATCATTTTTATTGTTTACTGTTTACCGTTTTTGTTACTAACACTTCACTGACCAGCAGCAAAGGCATATAAAGGGGACGAACTCTATATCATATACTCGTACTAATAATGAAGGTAAAAACATTTGAAAGACAATCTATTGTTGTAGACGATTGTGAGAACACAAATTACTGTGTCGATGATTGTCACACATTTTTTGAAAGGAAATCATTTTTGTTGTTTTATATAAATGCGAGGGTATGGAACACCTAAATGTGACTTTATGGATGCACACTTATTCCAGATATCTATATATTGATAGGTAAAATAGCATATAATATTGAAATTTATTATTTATGTGACGCTTGCCCATACAAAATGTGCATGTTTCATAAAAAATGGGAATTATTATACCTAAATGTTCTGTGCACCATAAACTGGGCTCCGGATACGGGCTATTAAGAAGTTTGAGTGTATCATAGGGATTCTTTTTGATGGCTCTCCAAATCATTAAGTATATATGGGCACTTTGGACCTCTCTTTTATTTAAAAAAAAGTATAGGTGCCAAGGTCTGGTCTTAGCAATTTCTTCCTGAGGCAAATGGACGGCATTTGAAATAACTGACAAAATTTTTAAACTGCCGACACTAAGCAGTTTTGAATCCTTAAAAGAATTCATCAGGATGAACATCACCTCTCATATAAATTTCGAAAATATTATGTACATATACAGTTCAGGCTGCAATTAAAAAATGTCCCGTTTTTATACCTATTCTCAGTCATTTTCAGAATCAATGTTTGATATTATGTATAATATAGATGTGTTTTTTTTTTGCAACCCCGGGGGCAACTGGTTGAAAAAAGGGGGATCAGCGACGCCATCACAGAAAAAACATGGAGTTTTCATACAAACTATCGATAACATATATGTAAGTCATGCCGATAACACAGTTTTTCTGTCCGCTTAAATTAAGCCCCGAGAATTCTCTGGGATTAGTTTTTGTTGCATTTTACATGTAATTTTTTTTAGCACCGACGTCGTTTTTTTCGTCCAATATCCCCCGGACTTCCAAAAATAACGCTTAATATAAAACAACGCGTCTTATAAACTTAAATTTTTCTTTTATTTTCTTCTATCAGAAGGCTTTACAGTGATTTTGAGTGGTTAGCTTGTAAGAAAAGACTAACGGGCCAATATGTACCAACAGCTTCCAATCTCCCAAGGTCCATCTCGTTGATTTTCAATTATAAAAATTGTGATGACTCGTCGGGGATTTATGGTTCTTCTCTGTAAAAACTTATTTGCTGTGTTGGAAGCGAAACTGAGTGTAAAGAGAATTGGGGTGACTAGCCTTGTTTCATAACTTATATATAGTGTGATTGGTATAAGGTGAACCAAAAAGCTAGAGTGAGTAGGTTGGGTTAAGACAAGAAAAAAATCGTGTTGTCGTGGAAGATCTATTTCCCCCCGTTTAGGCGGGAGAGGCAATTTTCTAAAAAATTGACTTAAAACGGAAAAAAAATTATTTCAAAACAACGGTTAAACTTACAATGCCATGCTGTACCTTTTTGGAAAGCCATAAATCTCTTCTTTAATTTTCATTTTAAATTAAGTTGTGTTAGTGAAAAGTTTTTGAAAAATTAATTTTCAAACTCAAAATTTTGAAAACAAATATTTAAAAAAAAAAAATTTTAATTAATTTTTTTTCAAAATTTTATTTAATTAAGTATAATTTTTGTTTTCAAAATTCAATGCTGTTATTAATTTTCAACAAAAAACAGAAAACCGGATGCTAAAATGTATCTTATGGGCTTTTCACACCAAACCCAAAACCGGGTTTTCGGCAAAAAGTTTTCAAAAACCCGAAAAGCATTCATACTGAACATTTATAACAAGTTTTCGTTTGACATTTCACAAACACCAACTCATCTCCTGCAAAAAAAACAATAACAAGACATCTCATTTACATAACACACTCACAAATTCTTTTGTCAGCAGAATTCAGCAGTTTTTGTTTACATTTGATTGAGCGCTGGATGTTTCGTAAGGTTTGTTTGTTTAGTTCAACTTTGAATTTCAACTAGTTTTCGTGAGGTTTTATATAAAACTTGTGGTTTACGAAAACTTGTGGTTTACCAAAAATGTATGGTAAAACTTAAGTTTTCGATTAGGTTTTCCGCCAAAACCGATAATTTCGACAAAACCGCGTTTTGGGCTTGGTGTGAAAAGGCTTTTAGTTTTTGAGAAATAAAAAAAAATTTCTCCAAAACTGAGAAATCAAGTTAGTTTAGTTATTTTTTTTTAGTATTTGCTAAAAACTGGGTGGTATGCAATTAAAAAATAAAAAAGGGATAATCCGCTAATTTAATAATTGACCAAGAAGATAAAACTTGGAAAAAATAAAAAAAAGTGTTTTTTTTTTGGAAAAAAGTACTATTAATTTTTTTTATTTTCTCAAAAACTAAGATAAATTAATAAGAAAACTAATAAGAGCATTGAATTTTGAAAACAAAAATTGTACTTAGTAACATAAAATTTTGAAAAAAATTTGTTTAATTTTTTTTTTTTTTTTTTTTAATTTCGATTTTGAAATTCAATTTTTCAAAAACTATTCACGTTTTTTTCCGTTTTAAGTCAAAATTCCCCCTCCTGCCTAAACGGGGGAAAGTAGACCCCCCTCCGAAACGATTTTTTTCTTGTCTTAACCTACTCACTCTGACTTTTTGGTGCACATTATACCAATATACATATACCCTTTATATTTTTTGGAATATTCCAAATATTCCATGTTATTGTTTCTTAAAAGGTATATTACATACTTCCCAACGAACGTTATAAAAAGTTGAACTTGTAATCAGACAAGGTACCAAACCTACCAATCGACCTCGGGATTTTGATCAAAGTTGACATTACGATGATAGCAAAGTCGAAAAAAGTGTGTCTCGCAATTCTGTCCATCTGTCTGTCTGTCTGAATGTCTGTCTGTCTGTCTTTCTGACTGTCTGTCTGTCCTTTCGGCTGCAGCCTTAACGGGTAGGACGAAAGTTGGTACCTAGCGTTTTTTGGGCATTCCCTCCACACGATTTTTATTTTTTTTAAGACCAAAAATAACGGTACCTGCCGTACAAATTTTTTTTTTAGCAAAAAATGAAAATCTTAATTTTCTCAAAAACGTGCCATAACTTTTTTTTTTAATTCAGTAATATTTTATACAAAACGGCAATCATTTTATAAAAAAAAAATCCGAAAATGATTAAAAATGGTACCCCATTGTCTTAATTTTCGATTTTCTCAAAAACGTTTCAACTGATACTGATCAATTTATTGATGGAGAAGTTTTGAAAAAGTTTTGAAAGTTATACCAAAATTTTCAAACACATTTTTTTTTGTATTTTTAAAAAATTTCAAAATTTTTTTTGAGAACTTAATAATTAGAGAACTAGGTAAATTTTTATTAAAGTACCCAGCAGTTTTTTAACATTGTCTAGCAGATTTTAAATAAAAATTATTCTTAAAACCAAAAATAACGGTATCTCCCATACAAATGTTTAAAAACCGGTATTGAAAATCTCATTTTTCTCAAAAACGGCTTCTACGATTTTGAGTAAATTTTGTGTGTGAACGGTCTACCATAATATTATTGGGAAAAAATTATCTATCGTTTAAAAATGGTATCTCTCATAGAACAATTTTTTTTTATTTTTGACAATCTCATTATCAGTTAAACTGATTTTAATGAATTTTTTTGCACAAAAGCTTCAAATAAGTTCTAATAATAGTGCATACTAAAAGTTTCAAAAGAATAATCTATTGATTTTTAAAAAAATATTTAATATTCTTTTTTGAAAATTCCATATTTTGAAAATGGGTAGATGATATTTTTTTTAAATTAATTTTTAATCTCCGCATTAATAAAAAGCTAAAAAATTGTGTACCATTTTTTTTATTGTTTAAAAATTTTATATATGAAAAAACATTTTTTTTAAAAAAACCGCCTTTTTTTAACAAATTTTTTTATAAAAATGGACAACTCGAACACCAAATTTGACAGCTCAAACTGAACAACTTGTATCTTTTCATATATTCAAATGCAAAAATATGTCCATTGTCGGATTCTCATAAAGTCTAACCCAAGTTGAAAAAGATAGAGGACGTAAAATTAAAAATAAGGTCCTTAAAATTAAGCGTCTTTAAATAAAAAAAATTATTAGACTTTTGGAAATAAAAAAACCGAAATATTTGTAAGGTTTGTATAATTGTGTGCAGGAGTGGGTAAGATTAGGTTATACTTACCCGAGGTAAGTGTACCTACCGCCACCGCTTTGATTAAAAGATTGGTCTGTATATTTAAAAAACGATTATAATACTGCTTAGAACGTTACACCAATTCCTCAATACAAATCTGATAATTTTGTTAAAAGAATTTTTAAAACACATCCTTTTTCATATTCAATTCCTCCTCTAGCAAAAAAACAGAAGCACAAAATCAACAAAAAACAAAAAAAAAAACATCCTTCCAATTAACAAAACCAAAGTGCCTGGCTATTTCTATTCAACAAAACTTTTTCTGCCCCACAATAGGTCCTACAGTACCTACCTATAGTTTCCAAAAATTCCTAGTGGCTTAAAATAAAAAAAAAATCTGTAAAAAAAAATAAGAAAAAAATACAACTTTCATCAAAAATAATTGCATCGCAAAAAAAAAACAACAAGAATAACAGGATAATTATAATGCAGCCAACCAGGCTTGTTGTATTTTTATTGTAAAATTCAAATCCTGAGTCCTATCGCACTTTCATCAATACCAACAATATGCACAATAAAATGCAAAACAGTGCCTTTATCCTTTGTTGTCCTCGTTGGGTTGTGCTGGTGGTCACCAAGTTATAACAATGTTCAACATTTTTTTTTTTATTATTTTTTGTTTTTGTTATTATTTTGAAATCCCTGTTTTTTCAACTCATACAGCTTTGGCATAGCGTGGTTTTGTTTTGTTACAACTTTATATTTTCAACAATTTATTATTCCATAAAACAAAAAATAATAATAACTAAGGGATATAGGAAGGGTTAGGTTAGAGTAGCTGCCATTTGCCTCATTCATAATTATTGTTCACTTTTTTTTTTATTTTATTGTTTTAATATATATATTTTCCCAAACCCCACCATCTCCGTCTCTATACTTCATTTTTATAGTCAACGAGTGAAATATTTTTATTTAACTGATGGTTGGTTGCTGTTAACATTTGTTTTTTGTTTTTTGTTTTTTTTTTTTATTATTTTTACGGATTCTCGTAAAACAATAATTTTTCGAAAAACTTTTATAGCCTCTCGAGCTCGACTCCGACTCTGACTCCCCATCATCAGGGCTGTTGTTGGTGCGCTCGCTGGGTGGAATAATATAATGAACATATACATTTACCTTCTGTTTGGCATCAGAGAGACTGTTCTTCTGTTAAAAGGGTAAATAATGGAATTCATAAAAGCGCGCGATAATTATGACATTTAATTGTATATTGAATTGAAACAAAAATCATAATTGAAAAAGTTTGTTTTTCGAGTGGTGTTCTATATACCTATACAGCAGACGAGGGCAGGCGAGGCCAAGCAGAGCCAGGCTAGGCCTTGTCGGCCGGGAAAGCGCAACGAATATTATACTACCGCATAAGGCGGGTTTTGGCTTTTGAATACGAGCGGGAATATAAAGCAACACCGAAGTGTATTTATTTATTTTTTTCGAAAAGGGATTTTCAAGGAGGATAAGTTAAACTGGGTGCTTGATTTAATTAAGGACGTCATTTTTTGTTCATGTTTTGAATAAATTGAAAAGAATTCGGTGAAGAAGGAATTTATTGGTTTTTAATAAAACGAAAAGAATGAATTTTAACTTTGAGTTATTTTTAATTTTATTTTAGGTCATCTCAGTTTATCTCGACGTACGGAAATGTTTTAACATAATTTCAAAAATTATATTAAAAAAAATATACCAGGAATTTAGGAACCTACTTATATCTACCTACTTTATTTTGTAGGTTCATCAGTTTGAAAAAAGTTATTAACCCATTTTTGAATTTCAATATAATATGGTAGATCGTTTTAATATTAATTCAAAAACAAAATTTAATCAGAATCGTAGAAGTCGTTTTTGAGAAAAGTAATATTTTCGGACAGTGTTTTTTAACACTTGTGTGCGGTATATAGGGTTATTTTTGTGTAATATAATAATTTATAATTTAAATCAGCTTCAAAGATAATGTTAAAAATTCGCTTAGTAGGTATCAAGTATGATAAAAATCGACCAGTTCGTTTTCGAATTAAAACTTTTAAAACATTCTTCATACAAAAATTGATCAAAACCAATTGGGCCGTTTTCGAGAAAATAAAATGGTTCTATGGGAGATGCCACTATAACCATTCTCCGTAAATTTTTTTTTTACAAAAAGGTAGCATATTATGTATAAAAAAATTAACAGACTTTTTTTTAAAGTTGTGGAAACATTTTTGAGAAAAATTAAATAATAATTAATTGCAAAAAATTTTGTACGACAGGTATATTTTGTTTTTGTTGATCTGTATGTATTGAATTTTTATTTTTATTATTTAAATAATTTGGGCTAAGAGATTACAGTTAGCTTCATTTCATTTCATCCTTTTCTCGTTTTTTTCAAATTTTTCAAAGTTTTTATTTATTAGGTTTTCTATAGGATTTACTTTGATTGATAACACTTATAAACTGCAGTTACCAATATAATTTTTAAACAAAATAAATAAATAAAAACAATATTAAAATTTTTTACATTATTTTTGATGGACGAGAACCTTAAGTTGGGCCTTGTGAATAAAAAAAAGCTAAAGCTAAAACTTGGATTTTTAGGTAAAAATAGATTTTTGGTGAATAATGATAAGCTTAAGCTTACTAGTTAAAGATGTTTTCTAGTCATAACTATTTTAAAATAGCCAACGCTAAATTTATTTAGTTTTAGATTGTTTTCCCAGCTTAAGCTTCAATTTGTGTGAATAAAAATAGTTTTAACTAGAATATTGAAGTTAAAGCTACAAAAATTTCAAGATTTTTTCTCCCTATCTAGAAAGCTTTGACTAGGTCTTATTTTCAGTATTCACTTTAGTTATAGTGCGATTATGGGCTAGTTAATAGTGATGAGGATTTTCATATTTCATTGAGATTTTCAAAAGAAATGTGCAGTGGCTTTCTGATTACTTCTTAGAAAAAATAAACGGAGTGTAGAGGATGGTGCACTGACCTCTGAGCAGAGAATACAGATATTTTAAAGATATCTAAGTGAACCTGGATTTCAGTATGGTGTATAGGACAAGATCTTGGAGTTGAATGCTCTTCTGTATGTAAGACTGTTAAGCTCGTAGTAGTTGTTGACATTTGTAGCATGAATTAAATGTACGATTCAATCGCACGAACTTGCTATTGCTGTAAGGTAGCTGGCATTGCAGGTACATATATAAGCCATTAAAAGCTACAATTACAAAGTTAATGGAGAATTATAAAGCAGGTACAGGTTGTGCGAGCTGTTAATTAAATTAATGTTAGAGAGTAACTCAAATGTAAGACAATTTTCTTTATATTATCTACTTTTTAAAATATCAAAACTGTTTTATTGGAGCTACCCGAAAACTTGCCCTATAGAACAGATAGTGGCAAAACAAAATCCATAACAACCTTCCTGAACAGTTCTAGCTAAAGCTACCTAGTCGAAGCATGTGAATAAAAAACAAACTATACTTAAATTACGAAACTTAAACTGGAATTTTCTAGCACAAGCTATTTAGCGTTATCATTTTTTTATTCACATAAAACAAAGCTTAAGCTAGAACTGTCTAGCTTAAGCTGCTAGTAAAAGCTATGACTAGTTGGCTTTAGCTTCCTCCAAAAAAAGCTTTTACTTTTTTTTTAATTCACAAGACCCTATATCACAGATTTATGACTGGGCAATCAAGAAATCTGTGATATATTGTGTTAAAAGTTTTAATGTTGTTCTAATGCTACCGGTATCCTTCAGGGATCCATACTTGGTCCGCTACTGTTTTCACTTAACGTCAATGAAATTCCTTCAATTATCGAAAATTGTGTGTATTGGTTTATGGGCGTTATTGGTGAAATTTCATAATATCAAATTCATTTATCAAAAAGTTCATTGGTGATCTATTTGCGGTGCGAAAAAAAGAAATTTTACCATAAAATATCTTTCGTCAATTATCTTCCATTAATTAAGATTATAATTATCAAGTTGAAGTATAGTAGGTATATCAAGGCCAAAGAATATTTTTTTTTCAATCAATTCAGACGTCCTACCCGATAATTCAATTCGTTTTGATTCATAGCTTGCAACCAAGCTTATAAGTATTATTTTGCAAAATAGTCAAATACCTGTAGTGTTTAACAGAATAAAACACGTAATAAGTGATATCAAAACGTTGAACAAAATATTGAACAAAGCTTAGAATTATATCTGAAGGACAATAAAAACCTTTTATCCTTTGGTGCATTATATTTAAAATAATACAAAAACATTCACAAAAAATGTGTGTTCCATACTGTTAAATAGTTATTTTTATTGATTTGCTAACTTTCCATAAAAATGAACACAGTTGACTTTTCATGACTTTATATCAACTTGAATATAATTTTATTTTTTTCATTTAAATAATTTAAATCAACACAATTATAAATATCTACATACAAACCGCTAACCAATTGTATGCCCACACGCTATGCAAACAACGACTTCATTTTATATCTCGAAACAATTAAATTCAAAGCAAATAGTAGGTTAACAAAGCAAAGAATTATACAATGAGGCTTAAAGAATAAAAGAAAACAAAAGAAAAAATAGCAAATTGATGAGATATAGTTGGATGACAATGCAAAAAAAAAAAAAAAAAAAAAAACAATAATTTAGCCTTTCTTTTTTTGTACCTATATCGACTTCAAAAGCCTTTCTTTTCAAAATGATCCGCGTGATGTACACAATTATAGCAGAGGAGAACAAAAAAAAAGACAAAAAAAAAAAAACTAAATAATGACGAGAGATATACCTTTAATAAAATTAGGTTTATAATCTATAGAACCAAAAGATGTCATGAGGGCGTGCGGGAGCAGCAGCAGCACCGCACCACCATCACCATTATTAAATTAAAGCCCCCGAGTTCCAAGATTCTCATTTCTATACCATCAGTGATCAGTCCGGCCAAGAAAAAAAAAGAAACGACTCGCACATTAAAACAAAACTAAATCACGGATTAGGTCAGAGCTAAAGAGCGTCTTTATGTCGATCTGACTGAGCGCGGGTGCTTAAGGTGAACAATTTTGACATATTTATTGCCCTTCGGGGTCTAGCGAGACACTTCCAAGCAGAATGTATATAGAAGACAGTCAACGTCGTCGGCACTTCAAGTCAAGGTGTTGCTTCATCTCACCTGCGCGCAAGGGAAGATGAGTGTTTAGTTTATATAGAAGAGGAGGTGGTACCTCGTCGTCCAGATCGATGCTTTAGCGTCATGGTTCATTTAGGGTTTTATTGTGATCGTTATGGCGATGTGGGGCAGGTAATTTCGTTTTTTTTGTTGTTGGTTTTTTTTTCAAAAGGCACAAGGCGGCTGCCACGACACTGAACGACGACGATATAGCTTACTGTTCGATCGTCGTCGTAGTGTCTACGAAGATCACTTCGAATTTAAAGTGGATTTTTATTTATAGCTTGGAAATTCCTGACACAGTGGGGAGGCAATTGGTTGTAGAAAATATAACTACCATCATGTCGATTGGAAGTTGAGTATAGGTATATCTATAATATTTAAGGAGTTCATTTTGGACACAAGAAAATAATAATTCTAAAGAAAAACTAAACAAATTCAACCCAAAATAATTATATATTATCAGTCGTATTAATTAGATTTTTGACTACTTAGACACTGGCTAACTATTTTCCACTTGGTGGAAATATGCTTTATTTAATAAAAATAAATATCACATTATTCACAATTAAGACAATCTACCCTTGTGTCTAAGTTAGGCAGCTATAAGACAACAATAAACAAGGTTTTTGAACATATTTTCCAAAGTTGGACAGTTGTCTAAAGTTAGACAACGTTTATAAATAAGACTATATATATTTTATATTTTTTTAACTACATATTTCAAAGCAACAGGTTACAAAACTATATTAAAATCCGTTCAACCGCATTAAATAAAAATTAAAGGGTCTTCCATATGTAAGGACTTTCGACCTTTGACAGTTGTTACCGCGGCCATATTAGGCGTTTTTTAATTATTATTATTATTTTACCTTCTCCACTAGAGTAACCAGCCCCTTCCGCCATTTTTATTGTTTCGACGATGATTTTTGTTTTTTAATTTCTCGCCTTTCAAATGTTATCTCGTTTGTGTACAGCATTTTACTCCGTTTAGGGCTTGTTTCACAATGTCTGAGTAAAGTTCTGATTAGTTACTTGACACATAAATACTGGCACAGGGTCATAAGTCCACATTTATAAACTATTCAAGTCGTCAAAAAATAATTGCAAGTTTTTCTCCTGTGGATTTATGACCCTGTGCCAGTATTTATGTGTCAAATTACTAATCAGAACTTTACTCAGGCATTGTGAAACAGACCCTTAGGTTCTAACTAAAAAAGAAAAACGCCTACTGTTGAAGTTTTATCTGTCAAATTGGCTGTCATTTATTCAGTCTGTTTTGCCAAATCACCATCACCGAGATTCGCTGCAGTGTAGTGGATAAATTTGAGTCCACTGGTTCAGTATAACTATCAACTAACACCCGTACGTCGTGTGGGTCGACAAAACGCAAGATCTGCTAAAAACATCGCCGCTGTCCATGAGAGATCCGAGGCAGTCGATTTCGCGTCGCTCACAAATACTCGGACTTTTGCAGACCACAACTTGGTGAATTTTGCGTCGTGAATTGAGCCTCCAGTCTTCACCAATACACAATTCAACTGACCCAGGAGATGAAGGTAAACGATAATAGAAAACGACGCGACGTGTGTTCAGTATGAATGGGCTCTGAAGCAGTTGCAAACTGACGGCCGTAATTTTCATCGAAAAATCATCTTTAGCGATGAAGCCCATTTCTGGATATGAATGGGTATGTCAACAAACAAAATTGTCGAATTTGGGACGATATACCTATCCACATTGTTTGGATGTGGATTATGGGTTGACGGATTCATCGGTCCACATTTCTTTGAGAACGATATTGGCAAGGCCATCACCGTCAACGGCGAGCGTGGCGTGGATTGGATGATATGGACACCTATAACAGATACATAATATGTGGTTTCAACAGGACGGTGCTACGTGCCATAAGGCTAACGCCACATTGAAAATTCTGCACGTGCACGACTTCTTTTCTGAAGTCACATAGGTCTATGCGAATTAGTCACAAACCACAGCGGCCCTCAAAGCCAATATTACCCATGTCATCGGTCAAATTCAGCCTGATTTATGCGCCAAAGTCATGGAAAATGGAAAACTTCGGATGCGCCTCACCATGAGAAGCCGCGGCGGACATTTGAACGGTTTTATATTTCATACATATAATGGCAACGATAGGCCTTTCAAACGGTGTTAGGCAATAACGCCAAAGGAAATAACGCTCAAATCGATTTGGAAATATCGCCCAAATTTTTTTTAACGCCCAACAAACAAAATTGGAAATGTCGCTCAAATTTATATTTTTCCAAATCTTAAGTTGGAAATATTGCCCAAATATTTTCAAAGTAAATTGTTTTTGTAAAATTTGGGCGTTATTTCCTCAATTTTGGGGGATATTTTCTAAACTTTTTTTTCAAAGTAAAATTTCAATGTCAAGATAATCTTTAAAAAATGGCGGGGGGTATGCTGCCCCCCCTCCTTGGGCACATCATAGGATTTGGGGTAGATGTGAGGCTGAGTGCATGCAAAGTCTCTTTTGCATTTAAAGAATCTGGATTTAAAGAAATTTGCATACACTCAGCCTCGCACTTATACCCCACTGTTTATACACCACGCCGTTTTAATTTTCAAAAATCCATATTGTAAATGCTAGTATTGAGTTTTATTATTATTTGGGCTTTATTTCCTTTTTCTGGATTTTTTTTGGGCGATATTTCAAATTTTTAACGTTATTTCCTATTTGAATTTTAAAATTTGGTTTTTTGGGCGTTCATTCCCTTACAAAAAAAATAAAAAATTAGAAATAACGCCCAAATTAAGAAAAAAAAACAACAATTGTTCAGAATTTTTTTTAGGCGATATTTCCAAATCGATTTGGGCTGGGCGTTATTGCCTAAAGCCCTTTTAAACGAGTACAAATTTCGATGATATCTCACACACGCACTTTGTTTTAAATTTAAAAATAGGAAGCGCTTAATGAAAGGCCCTGTATACTTGAAAAAAAAAAATTAAAAATACATCAATTTATATCAAAAAACGACAAAATCCTATACATATCTCTTTTATGCAAATTATTTGGCAAAACTACTTTTTTTTACTTCTCTTTCATCGTAATGTAAATTTTGCTTAAAACCTCGAATTTTATTTTCGACATGAAACTACGTATAGAACAAGTTAAAACAAAATGTATGGATGAAAAAAATGTGATGAACTGATCATTTGTGCCCTCATAAGCAATGTCAAATGATTTTCTTCCTTTTTTTATCCCTAACAGTCTGGTGCATTCACAGAAGATTCCAATAAAACCAAAAACCTTTTGTATGTCACCTCTAAGAACAAGTCATTTCGGGGGGTCCTATTGTGTGTATAGATTTTGAATAGAAAACTTAAGCATAAGCCCTGATTATATAGACCATAATAATATATCTTTATGCAAAGCAAAGTAACCAAACAAATCAAAATGAATTGCTCTATTTTGGGACATCTGGTCCAATCTTTATGAATTCGTGCAACTATTGTGTATATATGCCCAGAGTGTATTATTCTGGACTGGTGGTGGCAGAAATCTTGTGTCACATTATTAGAAAAAATAAAGAAACTCACAATAGACCTTTAACCATCATGTGACATTGTCTCACCCTCGATTGTTTGAGTCCGAAATTTCTAAAAGACAATCACAACAAAGCGGGTGAGTTTTTGTGGCCTCGTATTGTTTGTTGAATTTTTACCTAATTGTATCATTGAGTTTAAGACAAACACACACACACAAAAAAATCACAAAAAAAAGGTAAATTTTCCAAAGCAATTTTCCACTTAATTTTGCTTTTCGATAAAAAAATAAATAAAATACAAGTACAAGTACAAATTAGAGAAAGAAGAACCCTTCCTTGATGATGTGCGGCGCAAAGGGAAACTTTTCTTCTGACAGAATTCACCTGAAAGGAAATAAAATTATATCGTGTTGATGAGAGCGATTCGATTCGTTGGATTCGTATAGATGCGGTGCAGTGCTGCAAAGTTATATTTTATATGCGAGTGAGTTTTTTTTTTTTTTTATTTCTGTTGTTTCTTCGCATTTTTAATTAATCACCAGCAAAAGGAATAAAGTTAATTGCAAAATTTTTATTTCCAACTTAGTGAACCCGCGAATATAAATACGAGTGAGTTTATTTTTTTTTTTATTTTGAAAAAAAAAAATAGAAAGAATCAGCGAGTCTCTGGATTCACATAGAAGCTTTTTGCAACTCTTGACGATTACGATTTCCACTTTAGCACTTAATAACTTTTTCCACCTTGCTTTATATGTATGTATTTTTTTTTAATTTTTAATATTATTTCAATTTACCTCCTGAGCTTATACAAACGTATAAAGCATCATCAGGCTCAACAGGGATGATGATGAAGGAGAGAGAGAGAAATTTTGCAGATGAATCGGACATAAGTCATGTGGAAAAATTGTTTTCCACTTGAAAACATTTCAGTGTTTCATTTGTTTTTAAATGATTTTTCTCAGACTTTTGATATTAATTTCTACGTTCTGTATGGTTTTCTGTTTTTTTTTATGGTTGAGGAATATATTTTATATGAAAATGTTTTCGCGATATTGCAATAATTATACCCTATGTTTTTTCTTTTGTGAATTTTTGTTTCCACAAATTGAACTCTCAAGTAGAGAAATATTTATGATTGAGTCATTGTAGTTATTAACGAGAGTTTTCTAAATTGCAATAATTTGAAGAGAAATCCTTTGGGTATAAAAAAACGAGGACTGAATTATAGAAAAAAAAAAAACAAGAATGTTGAAGAACAAATTGTTGGTATAAAGGTATCAAAAAATTACTCACTTGTGATTTCTGAAGTCATTAAGGCAATTGATAACTTATTATAGTCAAGGATATTTCGAGGCCTCTTTATATTTATTAGTCAAAGGCTGTTGTGAGTTGAATTTCAATTTTGTAGTCATATATATACTTAGCCTTGAGTTTTAACTAAATTGTTATGTTGAAAAGAAATTATTAAGTTCGGTCCTTGTGTATTTTTGGCCTTGCTTCACATGTTGAGAAACAATCATTTTTTCGAACCAAGTTCAAATTAGATTCATACACCACAAGATGTCCTTTAAATTGAAAATGTATATTTACATAGAGATATTCTCAAGTTTTTTTTACCAATAAAGAAGGTTCTATAGTGAAATTTCATTCATTCTTAACATGCAGTTTGATTTTACTGATTTGTATTTGTATCCACCACTAAATTCAACATAACATTAAAATAGCACTCAGCATAGTGATAGTCTCACTATAATCGAGTGTCGGATGCTTTCTACGTTCAAAGGACATTTGACAGTGTTAGCATCAACTCAATCTTTATTGCTCATATAAATTCTTTTTTCTTTTCTATCTTTCAAGAACTTCTTCATATTATATTGGACAAATTCAAATAACCAATTAAGAATATCAGAACCTAAGTCAAACAAGGAACCGTTCTTCTAGAATTTGATGAAATCTAGTCAATTTATCTCAACTGAATATGAAAATCTTCTATATGCAGCAACCATTAACAGCCGTTCCAGAATTAGAGATTCACGTCCACCAGAGTTTTCGATTTCTGTGCAAAATAGGATTTCCAAGTCAACAAACATCCCAATCGGAAATTGTCTGCTTCAGGAGACCCTCAACCAGTTATTCAGTCGCACAGCAAAAATTTCAGAAACGCTTAGGTTTTTTTTTTCCATTTTTATGGATGTATAATGTATATGTAACAAAAGCGGTGATTTGAATGATATATGTGCACATATTGATATTCTCATAAATGATATACAAATAGTGATAATTTTTGGTATACAAATCCCGAAACTAAAAATGACGGTAGGTACCTGCAGTAAAACATTATTTTTCAGCAATTAATAAAAATCATATTTTTCTCAAAAACGTGCCCACATCTTTTTTGAAAAAAAAAAAAATTTCCGAAAAATGATTATAAATACATCTCCAAAAAATTCTTTTTTTGATTTTCTCAAGAGCTATATGCAATTGATTTTGATAAATTCTTTTTATATTTTATGTTTAGAATTTAATGCCAAAATTAAAAAGAAAAATGTTTAGATTTTTAAAAAAGATTAATTTTTTTTTTTGAAAAATTAATAATTCTAATATGACTTGGTCCATTTTTATCAAACTTCACACCAAGTGCGTTCTTATAAATATCTAGCAGATTTACAAGAAAAAATATTCTTATAACTAAAAATAACAGTATTTTTGAAAAACTAAATCTTATTTTTCTCGAAAACGTCTTCCACGATTTTGATTAAATTTTTTTTATTAGATAAAATTAAAACAATTTTGAATATCTCATTATCTGTTAAAACGATTTAAATTTTTTTTTACAAAAGTTTCTAGTATGTTTAAATAATATTGCATATAGGTACTTAAAAAAAAATTAAAAATAAGTAAAAATAATGATTTTGTTCAAAATTAAATTTTTGACTCCACTAAAAACACTTAAAAGATTAAAAAAATTTGTTTTTATTAATTTTTATTATTAAAATCAGATTATTTTAGTGTTGGTGTCAAAAAAAATTAGAAGTTGTTTAATTAAATTATTTCTGTTTATTGATTTTTTTTTAAATATTTTCAGTAAGTTATGCAGTTCAATGCATGCATATTGCATATATAATGCTATAATACAACCTTATATTAAACTACGTTTTTGGAAGGTGGCAGTCATGGATTTTATTTCTTTTGGCTGAAAATGTTATTTTTCTTCAAAATACTTAAATTTTATTTAAAGAAAAATTCTATAAAACCATTATTTTTATTTTCGACTTTCTCGAGAACGCAAAAGCTTTTTGAAAGTTTGAATAGATTGGTAGGTATGGAAAAACGAAAAAAAAAAAATGTTTGGAATTTTAAAAGAAATTTTCACAAACGTAACTTGAACTGGGTTGTCGTATGAAAGCCTCCGCTATCTGCTAATGTGAGCCTCCCAAACTGTCACAAGCCACTCCTAGATAAAACTTTAGAAAATAATAATTTTACTTCGAAAAAATAACTGAATACTGAATTTTGGCTTTGTTTTAATAAAATTCTAAAAATTATCTTAAGTTTGAACCACAAATTTTGACAGTATCTTTGGAAATATTTTGAAAACTATTAGTTTCTTTTTGGAAAAATGTCTAAGCAAAAATTGTAGTTTATACAATTATATTATAACACTTTTTAATTATAAAAGATTTTTAGAAAAAACGTACTTTAACATTACAATATCAGTTCTTTGTTTTATTGTACTTTTATAACACCACCGCTTTGTAAGGTAATGGATGGAAGCGTTTGTGTACATTTTTATCATTTTTTTTAAATAGGTTTATAATGATTTTTGTACAAAATTTTATGAGCTATATTTTTCCTCAATTTTTTTTTTGAGAAAACTGATAGTTAGTATTTGAATGAGTTACAAAAAATTATAATCTTCTCCTTTAGCACCCAAAATAAAAAAAAATTTGGTCCAAATTAAGGGTACTATAATTAAGAAATATGACATAAATAAATTTCATGTTTCGAAGTGAATGTCTTATTTTCCAGGGCTGTTCAAAAATTGTAGGCCGTTTGAGATTTTTCTTGATTTTTTGTATTTTTGTGTAAAAAGACTTTTTGAAAATTGTGACAAATCTTATGTATTTTTTTTTTAAATTTTTATTTTGTGCTAGATTTTACCTGTTACGTAAAATGAGGTAGTTTATTTCTAGCTATTTTTTACTTAGGGCCAGTTTCACAGTGAAGTAAGTGACACTTAAGTGCCAAATATTGAAAACTAATTCCCAATTTCACAGTGTAAATTTATCGGAATAAGTGACACTTAAGTCTCCCATGTTGGGCACTTAAGTTCCACTTACTCAGGTAGTAAAACTGCGGCTAAAGTGTCAAAATGTCAAAATTAAGTGCCACTTATTTTGTTAAGTATGCACTGTGAAACTGGCCCTTATTCTTGATTAAACATGATTTTTTTGGCATTTCTTTAATTTTAAATTTCGTCTGTTATACCAAATCAAGTCAAGTAAATATTTGTTCACTTTTCTAAAGTTCACTTAAGTAAAAATGTCACTTAAGTGTTACCTAAATTATGGGAAATCGGTGTTTAGCTAAGCGGAGCTCTTGACTATAATATAAAGTGAAAATATATGGAAATAGTTTACAATAACACTATCGAGAAATTTTGAAAATGTCAGCATTATTACAAAAATATATTTTTTCTTTGATTTTTTTTTTTTTTTTGAAAATCAATATAGTGATATATTACAGGCTTACCTATATGAAAATAATTTTTTTTAAGAATATTTTTTCAAAATCCATAAAAAATCTAGAATTGAATGTGAATTTTTCTGCAAAAACCTTAGATTCCAAACAACAACAACAAAAAAAATCAGGTATACCAAGTTTAATCAAATTTTTTTTCTTCTTCAAAACCATTCGATGGAAACTAACGGTTCTAGATAAACTATTACAAAAATCAAATTTCTTCACTAGGGAATCATCCATGGCTAATCCGTCAATCCTTATATTTAGGCTTTAGCTCGATGTACAGATTGACAACTACACACAGAATGCATCAGAGACTCACGCGAGGAGGATAGCAGTATAACGAAAAGTATTTTATTTGGGTACGTAATAAAAAGAATTTTGTTCATGTTAATTTTAATACAAATAGAATTTAAAACTTTACCCTTTGAACAAAGTGATCTCATAAAAATTGGCATTTTCCGACCTCAAATTGAATTCGAAACATAATTTGTAGAATACCAAACAAATTTCTGGTGGATGCTTGCTATGAATGGCCTTGAAGCCATTCTGTGCGTCTTTTTAAACAAATATGAAGTTTTAACATTAAAAAATAAAAATACAATTACATAGTTTATCTACTCGGAGATTTCAAAGTCAACTTCAAGTTCGTACGAAAACTCTTTTGTTTTTACAAATTCTTTAATAAAAGTAATGGATTTGGACAAAAGTTAAAAATAAATCGAACGTTTTTGGTGTAGATATGAACAAATTATAACTTAAAAAATTATTTTAAAAATTAAATTATAAAATAATTATTTTAAATTAAATCTATTTAAGTAAAACAAATACATAAAAACCGCATTTACTTACAATTTCTTTACAATTTTAATTTTTTTTTAATTTGAAGAAAACATTAAGGCTTCAAAATATTTTACTTTATCTTCTGGCTTTCTATTATCATATACACGAGAATTATATCATCCACATCTAATGTATGCAAATCTTTTCTTTTCAGAAATACAAATTTCAATCCAAGAACGAAAACAATTGTCCTACCCTACATGGGTAGGTCGCTGACCATAAAAATGCGTGTATATTATATTTTTGTTGTTATCTATATAATTGCTGTAAAATAACAAATTTTATGAAAATTGTCACAAAGAAACGAAACAAAAACGAATAAACATTCATATAATAAAGCAAAAAGGAGTGATGCCTCACAGAGTTCTATTGTCTTGTGTTAAGTACATTTGAAGACATTGTAAAATTGTATATATGAATATTTGAAAACAGAGGGTTTTCCCCAATCCCATATAATAAAAACATTCCATATGGTTCGTATTATAGTTTCTCATCCTTTAAAGGAAGGTCATTTCGTTTGAAATGCAATATTTACCAGACAGTTTGTCGCCGACCGACGCACAATGAACAACAACAAACAACAACGATGCGACACACGATGGAGAAGATAAAGAGGTCAAAATACAACTCCCTGAAGTAAATCCTTTGGTTTATCCTTTTTTGTCTTTGCTATTGTGAACTTAAGTCTTTCTGGACAAAGGTTTATAAGTTATACAGAGACCATTATTTCACTATCTCTATCTCTCTTCCTCTTACTAATTATTTGAAGATAAAATATGTTTCGGATGTAATTCGACCGTCTTTGGGGAATTCCAGAATCACGCCGCTATACCACTGCCATTATCCTTGATAATATTTGTATTCATATAGTTCTAACAAATTTCTCAGGAAGAGTAATTAGCATTAGAGTGTATTATCCTTCTTAAGAGATTCCTGTTTATTGTTTTATTATAATTACTATGTTTGACAACGATGCACATATATACAACAATCCCCAATATAAAGGACCTTTCTCTATACATTCCTGATGATGGTATACGTCGATGGTTGGGATACCTTTATATATATTGACAGATGGATAAAGGAAGAGCTGCAACAAAGGTGTGACACGATTCCTTATTGTTCGATTAGATTCCGATGAAATTTCACACCCTCTCGAAAGATGATCGAGTTTCAACATAAAACGAGTCCTTATTATATTGTTGTTCAACAAAAAAAAAAGTCCTTTTATTTCCGTCATTTCATAGTCAGTCAGTTCTAAGGGAATTTTTAATCTGACATATTAGAATTTTCATTTCAAGGATTAAAATTGTACGCGCATTTTCCACTAAATATACAGTTTCGTTGCCCACCAAACAAAGGATATTATTATACAAAAACAAAAACAACAACAATAAATGATCTACATGAATGCGAAACAAATTCTAATTCCGTTGTTTTTTCTTTTATAAGGAACACAATCGCTTGTCCCTCTCTTTTTTCAAAAAAAAAAAGAAGTCCTCTCGACTGAGCTGCTGCTGGTTGATATGATAAATGGTAAATTTATTTGCAACAAACAAACAATAAAATCGAATTAAGGATATGAACATCCTTCGGCGCGTTTGTTTTTACCTTGTCGGTTGAATGATTCGACTATTTATGTAGCATGCTATTAGGGGAACATTGATGCGCGTGTGTATATTTCGTCCTCATCGTCATCATCCACCAGGTCCAGCCCGGTGTGTAAGTTTTATATATAGACAAAGAAAAGCAACAACAACAATGAATTATAACAAATCCTTGATCCTTGAACATTTATTATATAAAACGGGGGTAAGGTAAAAGGTGTATGTATAAGAGCATTTTGTATAAGGACTTTTGCGGATCACCGTGAAGAGGATGCGGCGGCCTCATGATGTGATGACTGGCTGATGATTGTGTGAAGAGAGGTCCTGAATCTTATATGATGAGATGACTATAGCGTGCAGAGGCTGACTGATGTGTGCTGCTGAGGTTCTCTGAAATGCTATATATATGTTATAGATAAAGATCCCCCTTTGGGTAGGAATTTTATTTAAAAATTCATGACACAGATTAGCGTTTTACGGTCGTTTGAATTTTATTTATAGATAAAATTTAAAATGCAATAATTGTTGCAGATTGTTTTTGAAATTTGGGTGGATGCGATAGCATCATTGTTGTGTTGTTGCATTGTGTAACATCATTTGGCTATAGTGAGGGTCCTTTTGTTAAAACCGCTTTTGTTCATCGAGTACATATACCTATATAGGTACCAATAAATGAAATATTTAACTGTACATTAAAATCTATTGAGAAGGCCAAAGGTCTACAATATGCATATTTATCTATATTTTATTGTTTTTTTTGTGTCTGGAACAAAAGGACAATTCCATCCTTGGAGTTTGTTTATAGCCAAATGCAAGCAAAAATTTTTTTTTGTTTTTAAGACTAAGTCCAGGCTTATGAAAAAATGTTATTGAAAGGACAAAGATTTTATACTTGTCATAAAGAGCAAGTATTGGTTTCGTGTACAAAAATTTAGAAGTTGTAATCAAAATTTATACAACGATTATCGCGAAGTTCGAAAAAGCGGATTTTTCAAACCGTTCTAAAATGGGGCAAGATGACCCAATTAAAAAAAACTAAATTGCAAATATCCTTCCTTCTCTTAAAACTCAATTTTTTATACAAGAAAAAGACAACTCGCAGGTATTATAAGAAGATGGGAGAGTGAAATACTTGACAACCAGATGGATTATTTAAGAAAAAAACATCTTCTAATCATGACAATAATGACATTTGCCAAATTAAGAAATTGAATAGAACTTTTTATATTTTAAATCCGAGTTCAAAACTCGCTGGATAAAGCTTGTTGTATTAAAGAAAAATTTTATAAAACAAACGAAAATTGGACCAGTACAAGAATTGTTTTTAAAAAGGCAGAAGAAACTGCAAGGAAGCGTTCCATTTTTGAAACAGGCTGAAAAACTCAATACTCAATGCCGATTTTAAATTAAGCAAATCAAATGAGCCTCAGAGCTTTTGGTAAGAGAAGATTCTGTATTATGTAGTCACAGCAAAACTATCGAGGCACCATGTATATATAATACGAATGAGTTCTCCTGAAAAGTTTCAGTCCTATAAAAATGAAAAGGCTGAAAAGAAAAATTTGCTACCCAAAAACTGGGCTCATGAAACTCACAGCTACTTATGTTTATGTATAAGTCTTCAAGGTTTGCTTGACCTTACCTACCTTATCGCCCAGAAGCACTTGGGCTATTGAATCCTCCCATAAGCATATTTCGTAAAGCAAACATAAAAATGAAACCATCATTTATGATGACGATAGTGAAGATGATATATTGATGTATAAACTTAACTTTTAATTTTGTTTTAAGTTTTTATCTTTAAATTAAAAAAATTCGATCAGAATAAAAAATTTACAGATTTCACTCATAGAGTAACTATGGGGACATTGAAAATGACTTGTGTTAGCTCGATAAAATAAAAACATGAATAATCTTGGTGATTTCTTATTTGTATCCTATAGTTGCACCAAAACTTCTGAAGATGCCTAAGAAACAATTCTTCAGTCTGAAATTACAATATGTAGATATTTTTAATGTCGAATGCCAGTTGGCGGTTAAATTAATGTTGTTCAGTTCAGTTTATTTAATCACGGCGTTGATACTTGATGTTGAAGAAATTCAAATATTTGCTCAAATTTGCTCAAATTGATTTACAAGTCTCTTAACTAATTGAACTATTTATATATAGGCAAGTTATTTGATTTACTATCAAAGTGAACCCTTTTTAACGCGAGACCAAATTTATAAATAATTTGATGTGTAGCTCAAACTCAATGCAAACCTGATTTACCTAATTGTTTTTAGGTATTCTATAATATTTTGCATTATGAACTCATCTTTTAATAAATTTAATAAACTCGAGTCGTGTAATTTCTTAAGACAATATAAATGGTTTTGACAGCTAAGCTGCAGTATTCTTTTATCTGTGTATATGAAAAGCAAAGCACCAATTAAGTTGACAGCTGAGTTGACAACCAAATTGAATCGTTTTTTTTTTTCATTTGAGGACCTTAAGGTAGAACTGTAATAATCGGAAGATGTTGGAAGAAAATTCTCTCAGTTCACTTACGCATGGAGCGGTCGGTGAGCGCTCTTCACTTCCGAAAGCAAAAGTAAAAAATTGGTCCAAACAATTATGGGCACGTCATATAAATTCTTTGTATTCGTTTCGTTTCGTACGAGCACTTACGTCGATATCCGACTATTATAGTTCTACCTTTAACCTTGAACATCTGAACATTAGAACTCAATCTATATAAGTTTATTAAAGAAGTTCAATTATATTGCAGTACCTATGAATATTCTAAGTTCAATAATCGCATTGGCTTAGACGTAGGTAAAGTTTTGTAACATAAATTTATAGCCTGAGATTTTACTTGAATTCTAAGACCTTAACCTCAAAGATCCGATAATTAAAACAGAAGATAAAAGCTTACCAAATAAACCCTTTTCGATATTTGCTTAGGTAAGTTAATCCTATACCTCTAGACTGATTAACGTTAACTTAAATACCTTAACCTTCAACAACTTAGAACTAATGTAAGTTTATTAAAGAGAAACGCAAGTAGGTACCTTTGCATATTTCAGGCTCAAAAATAACATTGGTTTGGACGTAGGTCAAGTTCAAAAATCGCATTGGTTAAGACGTTGGTCAAGTTCAAAAATCGCATTGGTGTAGACGTAGGTCAAGTTCAAAATCTCATTGGCTTAGACGTAGGTCAAGTTCCAAAATCGCATTGGCTTAGACGTTGGTCAAGCTCAAAAATCGAATTGGTTTAGACGTATAGTTCAAGTTAAAAAATCACACTGGCTTAGACGTATGTCAAGTTCAAAAATCGCATTGGCTTAGACTTATGTAAAGTTTTGTGACATAAATTTATAGCCTTAGATTTTACCTTAATTTTAAGACCTTAATCTCAAAGATCCGATAATTAGAACAGAAAATAAAAGCTTACCAAGTCAACCCTTTTCGATTACTACATTAAAGTTGCTTCGCTAAGTTAATCCCACCTCTAGGCTGATTAATGTTAATTTAAATACCTTAACCTTCAACAACTGGCTAGAGCTAATGTTGTAAGTTTATTAAAGAGATTCACAAGTAGCCAGTAGGTATCTTTGCATATTTTAGGTTCAAAAATCATATTGGTTTGGACGTAGGTCAAGTTCAAAAATCGCATTGGCTTAGACGTAAGTCAAGTTTAAAAGTCGCATTGGTTTAGACGTGGGTCAAGTTCAAAAAACGCATTGCTTTAGATGTTGTTTTGTCACATAAATTTGTAGCCTGAGATTTTACCTTAATTCTAAGACATTAACCTCAAAGATCCGATAATTAAAACAGAAGATACCAAATCAACCCTTTTCGATTAGGTTTTATATTTAAGTTGCTTCGCTAGGTTAATCCTACCTCTAGCCTAGTTAACCTTAATTTAAATAGTACCTTAACCTTCAACATCTGGCCCTTATAGAACTAAAGTTATAAGTTATAATCATAGAGGTTCAATATTCTAGATTCAACAATCGAAATGTCATACTAAGGGGTCAAACTTCTTACGTCTCTGAGCCATTCTGAGACATTCCAAACCATTTACATCCACAGGTCCAACGATTTATGGTAACAAAACGGCGCACTCTAGCGCTAATTGGGTCAACGAGCTAGGTTGCTCGTGATCGCCATTTCTACTTACCTACCTACCTACATACATAATATATGTACCTATATAGATACGTAGGTATATTAATTTTGTTGCCGAAGCCAATTTTGTTATTCAATTTTTCAGTTTTTGCAATTATTTATTTTGATGAATTAAACCTAAACGTTTTTCACCTACACTTTTATGTTATTTCAATTATTTTTTAACTGAATAAATTAGTTTGATATTTTACCTTCATTTTAAGACCTTTATTTTAAATATCCGATTGTTAGAACAGAAGTTATAAGCCAACCAAACCAACCTAATCGTACCCTTACGAATAATATTTGCAAAATACCTACAACAATTTAATCAACATAACATTTTACAGACATACCTAACCTACTTAATAATGTAGCTAATGTATGTATATCATTTTTGTTCCCGATGCGAAGCCAATTGTGTTTGCCACCAGCCACAGTGCAGTGGTGGTTTTTTATTGCACACATTCCACTCCAACTAACGTCTTGCCCACACCCTTACAGCAATGTATATTCTTTGTGGGTACGTTTTTTTCTTTTTCTTTTTGTTTTCTTGTTCCTCACGTCATTTGCCGTGATGAAATTAGTTCTCAAAAGCCAATCTTTCACGTTTTTAGTATGAAATTTTGTAAGCTTTTGCAAACATTTTGATGCAGATTTGTAGCCTGTCATTTTATCTTTAATTATCTATCTTAATATTAAGCATCCGATAATTATAACCTGAGTAAAAGGCTTCTAAGTGCGCTCAAATCGAGTGATTTTAAGATTTCATACAAATTCAACTATCCTCCACTGAAGCTCGTCGGTTGGCGACGATCAACGTGTAGGTACGATTCATCGATTGTGTCTTTAGGTTCATTTTGGCATTTTCTTTGGTAACACCAACCAAAAATTCGATCCTGAGCCCCCTATACGCTAGAGTTCATTTCGTTCATTTGTTATATATTCATTCATTTAATCATTTTGGTAACACCAAATTTTTCTCAAAACGACCCTATAAACATTTTCAATGTTAAAATATTAATTTTAAATAAAGTGTTCTTTTTTCAAAATTCGTTTTCTCCATTTTTAGATTGGTGTAGTGTAATAAAATCATTCATTCATTTCACTAACGTAAAATAATTTCTCATTTATCAAACGTAAACAGAGCCTCATGTCGTATTCGGTCGACACAATTGAAATAGTATTTTCATTGACATTTGGAACCATAAAATTCAAATTCATTTATTTGTTTGTTTTTGTCAAACGAAGCTGAGTGTTGTGTTCGCATCGCCACCACTTGGGTGACTTTGCACATGAAGTGGTATAGAAATATTTGTTAAACTTTAGTCCAGATTCATAATTTTACTGAGTCATAATTAGACTGCACCCCGATTTAGTACGAGCTGAAATACTTTTTCTCATACTAAAAATGCTTTAACATCGCACTAAGTCATTTAAAATTTTGCGCCAATGTATATAGCCTAAAAAAATAAACTTTTATTTGAAAAAATATTAAAGTGTTTATAAATTTTCAAATGATGGGCGTTGAAAAAATTGAATTCATTAGTCACTTGTGAATCTAAGCCTAGCTTAAATTAAGAATTGAATTAAGCTTTTGCAGAAGCAAACATGTTCCTAGCTGCAAGGACTGATTTAATACCAAGTTTTAAGGCATTCTGCCCACTGTGGCGTTCTTCGGTCTGTATACATCTGTGTGTCCCAGTGATGCCACTTGAAAACATTCTTCTTATATCATAGACAAAAGATCCCTACATTATCTCTACAACCACAAAATGTATAAAATTAATAAAAATGAACTAAATTAAGATATTCATGTTGATTATGGAATTCGCAATATTGAATCTGCATGTGATCCTCAGTGCAGTGCTCTCGATTCTCTTTACCCATTTTTCGTGGAAAGAAAAGAGAACACTGTACTGAAAATTACTGAGGATCAAGTATTCCGAATTCCATAATCGACATGATTGTTTTTTTTGTTTATTTTTCTTCTTTTTTTTAGTTTAATTTAGTTTTACATGTGAAAAAAAATTAATAATAATAAAGCTAGCAAAAAATTAATATGTACTGATAAAAATATACACGTTATGGTGATCATATAAACTTTTTGCGGACATTTTTTTTTGACATGATTATCTTTGGTGGCAAATGATACACAATTCAAATTATTTAGTAATAAAATTCTTAAAGTTATACACTTTTATAGAAAATTCGAATTTTTCATAAATCCTACATGTAGGGATTTTTCCCTATGTGTGGCATCACTGGAGTTCCTGAGTGCATTGTAATTTGAGGCAAAGCCTAAACGGGGAAACTGATTTGCTTCAAATTTACTACAGAGCATTTTTATGTGATTCCCTAGAGGGCAAATTTGGTTATTTTGTTTTAGGTCTTCAAAAACAGGTAGTTGCGCCAACAAAAATTTCGTTTTCAATTTTTTTCGAAAAAGGCTTAAAAATGTTGATTAAATAATTTATTAAAACAACTGGGTTTCAGGTTTATGCCAAAAAATTTGCATTACCTACGGAAATAGACTTTTGACTTTTTTTTTGGAGAACATTACTTTAAATAAGTATTAAATTGTGTATAAAAAAAAGTTTTTTGAAAATTAGAAATTTAAAAGCAAAATTGTGAACTCTTAAAAATCTAAAAAAGATACAATCATTAATTTGTTCGAAAAAAAATAGTTTAAAGTTTCATAAAATAGAACTTGTTTTATATTGTTTTCATTCGTATAAAAAACATACAGAAAAAGATCCAAATCAACCTGAATTGTTGTTTGAAAAAAATCATGTTTGTTCTTTTATGTTTAACCACTAATAGTTCATCTATTTTTCTTCATTTTTGAAAAGAATAAAACAAAGAAATTCATTTTTTTATATACTTATTGTTTTACCTACTCTATTTCTCCAATTTTCCAATATATTTTTAAACAAAGTCTTAAATATTTCCCATGTCCAATGGGAAACAATGAGAAGATTCTTCCTGGTGGGATAGGTTAATCGTTTCTTATTTTGTTGTTGTTGTTTTCTCATTCAGTAATTTTGTAATACCTGTTTAAAAGGATCTTCTTTACCTATATAGAATATATTGACCGATGCAGGATAAGATAGGATCAAGTAGATAGAAAGACAAACAAAAATGAAAAAAAAAGTGAAAAGTCATCCATGCTCTCTATATGTATTATATGCTATGTGAACATTTTTATAATCAAGAACAATAAAAGCAGGAATTCATCCTACGCATATAATACATATAAAGGATTCTCATCTACAATTAGACAATGGAATTAGATGAAGAAAATATTATGTATGTTTAGCTATAACACATGCTGAGTTGAAATTGTGTATTTTGTTTTTTTTTTTCTTTCTTTCTTTTTGGTTTTTGATGGCGACAGACTGTCTAGAGTGTCGATTTAGAAATTTTGTCTGGGAGGGAGAATTTGAAGAAAAATAAGAGAAAAAAGACAGGTGATGTGTATGAGATACCTGCGGGTGATTTTTCATTTAAGTTTTCTACAAAATTTGTAAACGATAAAAATATATCAAACACTTGTTGTGAAGAATTTCCTTCGCAAAATTAATCGTCAAAAAGGACTTTTAAAAGCCAAGTTAAAATAAAAAAATATTTCTATAAAAAATTAAAACAGTTTCAAATTAAGATCTTTCATTTTTAAAATTGTATAATTTGATTAATTATAACAGAAAACTGAGTGTAAGGCAGAGAAACAACTTAATTTTTAAATGTCAAATTACATAAAAATCATTCAGCAGTATGTCGGATTGATGGGAAAAATTTTATTGACAAATTTTGTAATAATTGTTATATTTGAAGTAAAAATTAATGGAAAGATTAGGTATACTTATGCTCTTTCTATAGTTATGTATATATGTATGTACTTTAAAAGATTTTGATTGGTGTCCTTGCTAGTTTGAAGTGAAAATCTAGTTAATTTCAGTTTTATGTATGTATGTATATTTGGGACAGATTATTCGATCATTTGAGCCAGTATAGTCCATCATATAGTGGTAGAAGAAGAATTCCTTAAAGTTTTAATGTAGAATTTGGGACGCCAAAATTTAAAAATGCTTAATTTCCAGAATACAAAAAAAAAATTGACACGAAGAATTATGGCAGTTACTATCGAATCGATTTCCGTAAAACTTATTTGGAACGAAATTTAGGATTTTGGATTATAAAAAGTTCTTTTCTCAAAATTTATGACTACATAAGAAATAAAAAAAAACAAAGCTTTTCCAAAATTTAGAAAAGATAAAATCATGGAAATGTAATTAAAGTATATATTCAAAATAATATAACTCATTTTTTACCTTTATTAAAGTTGTAGTATTTGATTTACAGAGTTTTTTATATTAAGAATTTTTTAGTACAAAATCAAGGTTTTTCTGAGGTCATAAATGGGAAGATTTATAAAGATACACAATAATTATCGAAAACATTAATATTATAGCTATAATTCCAATTTTGAAGTTTTGCAACAATTTCATAAATATTTTGTGAAGAATTTAAGACATAAAATTACCCAAGATTATGCAATATCTTCTTTTAAATTACCGATAACAATTTGTAATATGTAATATAGAATACAAAATTTTAGACTTTCATGATTCGGATAAGAACCTATGGTAGTTTTTTGGCTCTAAAAATAAATTGGGTCTTTAAATCCACTGTGCGTTGAGCATGGGGCCAGACTTTTTTTTTAATATATAAATATAATTCTGATAAGTTATCTGACAAATTAATTTTGGCACGATGTCAAAATTTCCACGGGGCTAAACTTTACAGGTGTTTTTCTTACCAATTTTGAGTTTATAAATTCAGAAATGAATACTTTTGTTTTGTGGACTTCAAATAATTCACCACAACTGTATTCATAGAAATTGTCAAACAAGCCCTAAATTTCGAAATTAAAAATTAAGAATAACCAATTTTTTTTAAATATAAAATTCAATCTTTACGAGCTATGGGATAGCAAATAGTTCTCAATGGAACAATTGGTGCCTATATTTGATATTAAAGCTCTAATGTTAAAAAAAAACTGGCGGCTTTTCAAGAATACGCCAAAATTTACCCCGCACATATACATATAGATGGCACAAAAAATTTGACAGCCGGATCTGAGATAACCTCAGAAGTTATTATACATAAAATTAAAATATAATAAATTTTCTCTTAGTCTATAAGACTGGAAGCACAGTTGTATCGGCTTGGGTTAGAAGTAAATAATGGGAGAGGGAAGGGAATGTCAGAAATTTTTGAATTAGGCACCAAATTCCTTTTTTTTTTTAATTGTGACAACAACTTCGAATAGTTTGATACAAAATGATGGATACACACAAATTTAAAGAACATAATTTTAAGTCTTTGAATTTCAAATTCCAGAAAATTTAAATGCTAAATTGGTATAGTTATAATTATAATTACGTAATCTTTTAAACTTAACTTGGCATTCTAGAGACCAAAGTTTTAAAACTTCATGGAGATTTATTTTCAAGACTTATCTTGTTATTATTACTATCGTTGAATAAGATATCCATTTCCTATTTTTCTATATATGCTTTGGTTATAACCATTCCCTTTAATGCGTACTCACATACCTTACATCAGATCACAAGTAGCACACATATCGTTTTCAAAAGTATAGACAGAATTTTTGGTGCCACAATGTCTCGTTTGAAATCGAAGATCAGACAGCATGTCTGGAAAACCTATATACCTTATAGCTACTATATACCTTATAGCTACCTATATATAAACCGGATCCCGACTTAAGGTATCCGTATCACCGATGTGTTGTTTTTATAACCTCCTCCACAAAGGACAAGGTGTGATGAGATGCATTCTTGCATGAGTATTTTATTATTAATCTTGTATTATTCTTCACGCAATCAAGTGCCAGTTTTCTTCTTTTAGGTACTTTTTCAATTCCCTCAGGGGGTATATGTATATACACATATATCCCTAATTGTTAATCCAACTCACATTCAGTATATAAAAATAAAAAAAGTAGGATCCACACAAAAAAACTCAATAAAATTTAAGATTACAAAAATGGAATTAGATCCTCAAAACTACATCAACAAGAACAACAACAACACAGCAACAAACAAAAAAGTAAATACAATGTTAAGAATATCAAGAAAAAAAGAACAGAAAGAATTTTTGTCTTCTTGTTAACGAGATGATGACTTCCTCAAGGAGTTTTGTTGTGCTCTCGATGGGTTCTTAAAATGTTTCGGTTTCATTTTCGGTTTTTTGATGAAAAATTTCAAAGTGTGATATGGCTGGCTCGGCGCGATATTTTCCTTATATTATGCATGTTACTCCAATTCAATATCTCGATGTGATGTTTTGAAGATACATAACAGCCACCACCACCAAAAAGGCAATAATTCTAATGAGACTTTACAGAAATGAACAATAGTTTTTGAGAAATATGAAAGATAAGTACCTATATGTATATGGAAGAAGGCTTCAGAGGTTCTTCAATTCATAGCTTGGACAATCAAGATGTCATTCTTTTCAGGTTATGTTGAATGTTGATGGTCATGGTGGTGGTGTTGGTGATGATTCCGACTGCCGATTGTTGGTGCTTCATTCCACACTTTTTTAATTCAGTTGATTTTGTTATTCAAATGTGTTTTTTTTTATTTTTTTGGATCTGGAGTATCTGAAAAGAAGGCCAACCATTAATTCGAATTAACGAAAAGAGCACTAAATGTTGGATATAATAGAGGATAGAGGAACGTTAAAATGGTCCTCTAAGTATTCTCTGTTGAATAAATTGGTCTTTTTACAGAGAATGATCCGAGTTGCACAGTGATTAGGAGAATTTAAGAAAAAAAAAGAAGGTTTTTATTATATAATTTGAGAGTTTAAGCTGCATATGAAGTGCCAATTAATATTTCATTTAATGTTTTTTTCTTAGCTACCTTTTCTTTGGTATTAATTTGGGGAATTATAACTATATAACTGGCATTCATTTGTGTTAATAAACATGTTTAATGATTTTAATAACAAAACACTGGTTTCTGGTTAGGTATAACTTAAAAAACAAACTCTAGATTCCCTCGCTGATGCTGTTAAGCACCTGATCCACTCGAATAAGTTTTATACGTAATAATTAATATTTAATTTAATATGAAAGAAGTGTGAATTTCAAAATTAAACTGCTTCTCATCTCAATTTAGTATTTAAAACACCTCCAAAGTATTTCGATTAAGTTTGACTAAAATAAATTACATTTCAGAAAACTAAAAGTTGACAAAAAATCTCCAAAGAAAAAGAATTTGAAGGTTTGAATGAACAACAGCACTTGGGAGAGCTGTACACCAAGTTTTTAAAGGCTTGCGTAAAAATAAAAGAATTTGTTTGTGAAAAAAAACCGTGATACATAAATTTCTAAAAAATGGTTATTAATGAGACTTGTAATTTCCGAAAACAGTTCAACTGATTTTTAACAATTTTATGGAGAACATTTTTTTTTTAAGTTTAAATATTATTGCATACCAAAATGCCTACCTAACTCTCACTATCAGTTTGACGGATGTCAATTAAATGCATGCATAAGCGTAAGGTAATTGCGGGAGAGATGCCGCGGTCGGGAGAGATGCCGCATAGCCCAAAAGTCAGATTTGTAGTCGACCCTGCCAAAATTTTTTTTTAGTTTTTTGTTCATTTGGTTTCAAAACATAAACGAGGGCAATAAAAAAGGTTGCTTATTAAAGTTAACGGGAGTTATTGGGATCTGTTTTGGTTTTCATTCTCGTTCGTAGCCTGGAAATTTTTCAGTTCGACGCCAGCAGTCGTTGCATATGGAATTTAAAACCCGTAATTTTGTAAGTTAGTATTTTAGGTGATTGAGTGGTTTTGATGAAGTGACTTTTTTTTACTTTTTCTATTTTTTTAATTTGTCTGCTACTGTGCGGCATCTCTCCCTCACTTCGGGGAGAGATGCAGAACTTTTTGCGAGGTAAGATGCCGCATATTGAAATTTCCTGTTAACCAAAATTCCGGTGCCCTTTAACACTAGAAAAAAATAGTTCGCAGAGACACAGAAACTGTAACTTAACAAAAAAGTTGATAAGAGGAAGATTGAGTCGGTTGTTGATCCAAATTTCAGTGCAGAATTCTAGAAAAACTATTTTTCAATAAAAAAAAGAAGATTGGGTAAAATGCACCAATTTCTATAAGAAATGGATGCATGAAAATTGTATACAATTTAAAAAAATGACAAATTTGTCTGTTGTACTGACTGTTGATCAAGAAGAACGTAAAAACATACATTTTAGATGAAATACATTTTTTTTTGTTAATGATCTTACACTGCGGCATCTCTCCCTCAAATTTTTGGGAGAGACCAGAATTCAATATAATTTATTTTTAATTATTTATTATTTAAACAATAAGTTTTTTTTCTGTTAAGTGTTTTTTTATGGTAGAATACAAATCCATTTTTAAGTTTCGTCAGAAAAATAAATTGTTTTTTGTTAATAACACAACAAAAAATTGATTTTTATAAAAGCGCGGCATCTCTCCCGCAATTACCCTATATTATAAGTTTTAATAATATTGCATATCAACATTTTTCAAAAACGTAAGTTTTTGATTTAAAAGAAAATCAAAATTCAAAACACTTAGATGATTTTTTTTTTTTTCAAAATAGTATTTTTCCCATATCAACAACAAATACCTACCAGAAGGTGGCATAAAATAAAAGCTCCCATAGCAAAAATATTTCTTTTAAAATCACGTACATTGTATACTCGTACATTCTTATTAATTTGATATAAAAAAGGAGTGAATCAGTCCTAACATCTAATAGTGAAATAGTTAAAAATTACAATAGTTTTTTCGTTTTTTGGCACGAGAAGTAAAACTCAATCTTTAATGGTAATCCGAACTCCGAAGTCTGTTTTTCGCTATCAGACTTAATTTTGAGACATTTGAAGAAGTCACTTTTCCCTTTTTAAGAGACCAACAACATGTCACTTATAGCGCATATATATAAAACCTCATTCTTAAACCCTGCTCTTCAATTAATGACAATTAAAATGAGATTATGTAAATGCTACCATAACAAATTTTAGTTACCTACTGTTTTAAACCATTACTGAAAAATATAATTGAAAACTTGAATTTGAGATAATCACCCATAATTAACTAGGTTGAGGAATACTCGTGTTGTTTTTTCGTATCAAAACATGTGTATACTATTGTAGGTACACAAATTATCTTAGCACCACATTTGTGGGATTTCCAAAAACAAAATTGCAATTTGAAAGGTTGCTAAATGATTATACAACGTCAGTTAGTTTAATTAATTGGTCAGCCATTAATTTTTAAATGAATTTTTGATGTTTTTTCAATGTCATACGAAAATGTTAAAGAGATTATAGATATTAAGAAAAGTGATATTTTTGTAGAACTGCAAAAAAACAAAACAAAAATACCTTTTGAATTTAATGAGGTCGTTTAATGGTTATAGAAAGTCAACTAGTTTAAATAATTGGGCCGTGTGTCGGTCACACAGTGAATTTGAGCAGGGAAAATTGGTCTTATGGAGAAAGTCATATGTAGACTATTTTTATGTCAAAGTATATCTTAGATAACCCGACCGTATATGATTTCAAATTGTTTTTTAATATATAGATACATTATATATATTAGCTGTGTTAACTTGGCCCCAAAAAGTGTCAGATTTTGTTCTAAAAGATGACCAATTAAATGAACATTTTTGTACACCCATTAACTGTTTTTGACCACCCACAATCTATCGAATAAATCGATTTTGTAAAATGGTGGGCCAAAAGAACGCCGTCCCCCGATTTTTTCAAATTTGATTAATACTTTCGGTTGGTTTTTTTTTTTGAACATTATTGACCACCCTTTAACTTTTTTTGACCACATCTGGAAATGCATGTTTTTTTTATTTTTGAAAAAAAAATTATAGGTACTTTTCATTTTTTTCTCAAAAAATATTTTTTTTTTTTTCGAATTTTGAAAGATGACCATTTTGGAAAACACAATTTTATCAAATGATCATCTTTAGAAAACAATTTTTTTGATGAGTTACAATAATTCTAAGGGATGGTCATTTGAGATAATTGTGTTTTCCAAATTGGTCATCTTTAAATATTCGAAAAAAAAAATTAAAATATTTTTTGAGGAAAAAAAATTTAAAAAAAAGTATAAAATTTTTTTCAAAAATTAAAAAAAAAAATATATTTACAGGGGTGGATCAAAAAAAGTTAATGGGTGGTCAAAAATGGTCATTTATTTGGTCATCTTTTACAAAAAAACATCGGGGCCAAGTTAAAACAGCTTTATATATTATGTATTTATGTATACAAGCCCTCAATGTTAAAAAAAAAGTTTTATTCAAGTCGCGAACCATATTTTCAACAAACTTTTAGATGTATTTTTCCGAAGTTCCTTAAAATAAGTTCTGTAACTTTATACTTATATCATTTTATTGGCCTATTCTTAACTATCTACAAAAAAAGAAGAAGATTCTTCATAAAAGAAACCTTGTATAAGTAGCCTCAAAAATTGGTACTAAAAAAAGAATTTTGACGAAAAATTTTAGGTACACTTGCTTACACGTAATGACGTACATCAAAGTGTGCTCCATACTTCCAAGTTACATCACAGCATATTTTAGAGTTACTTAGTTCAAATTTGTCTCACATGAATCGGGTTTCAAAAAACTCGATCTTGACGGTGGTATTATATCAAAAAGTTCTTCGGTACAAAGTCAGTCAGAACAAACTGGTTAATCCCATTATTATATTAGAAAAAAATATGAAAAATAAAATAAAATTAATGCCGTTGACCCAGATCTTAGAAATTCGATTTTTTGCGAAACCATTTATTTCTGCCTGCAAAATTTTTCAACTTTCAAATCAATTTAAAAAAAAAAAAATTAAAAAATATTATTATTTTATGAAGGTCTGGATTATATGATAAAGCTTAATATAAAGAATATATAAACGGATTAGGGATAAGCCTTTTTTTTTTTTGACTTCAATCCTTTTATACGTACATCGCGCTAATCTTAGATCCTTAACTTGTACCAAACCTAAATTTACCTATTGAAATTCGCGACTCAAAAATTCGGAGTCCATGGCGTTTTTGAAATTTTTAGCGTTACTTTCCAAAATTCTTATTTTAACTAAATTTTCGTAAAAAAAACGAGAATATATCACGAATATCATTGACTGATTCATACTTGGAGTCAAATTTAATCTCCTACCGAGGAGTTTCATCAGATTCTTTGATATTGTTTTCCAGAATCGACCTTCTTTTTAGTAAATAAAGGGATGCATTTATGGTATTTGGTAAATGAAAAAATATTATTATTTTATGAAGGTCTGGATTATATGATAAAGCTTAATATAAAGAATATATAAACGGATTAGGGATAAGCCTATTTTTTTTTTGACTTCAAGAAAAAAATACAGGCAGGTAATAATAATAATTTTTTTTTTGATTTTTGCCTCAAATTTTAGAAAAAATCTCAATAATTAATCATTTTTTCTAAACCAAATTTTGACCAAATATGAATAGGACTAAACTTGACATGTATAATATGCCAAAATTAATTAAAATTCGCTTAATAGTTTAGATTTAACAGACTTTTTTTCCGCTCTCTCATACAAACCACTGTGCGCAAATCATAAAATTTTATTTTCAAAATCTCTGTTCTTTTCAAGAAACTCTGTTCTTTTCAAAAGCGAGTGAAAATGTTAGCCATTAAAATCATATCTAGTGACGAAAGACCTTTTTTAAAAAGAATGATGTCCCGTGTGCGAAGAAGCAAAATTGTCGGATGTGAGACAGTATAATTCCATAATGTACTTAACATTACCACCAAATACCTACATCCCGAGAAAGTCGCTACTTAGTGTGGATTGGATAGTTTGACGAAACACCATCGCACTGAACTGCTTCCAAAAAAGAAACTGGCATTTCGATTATTGTCAACT